>OZ014477.1:14754315-17154315 GCA_963965965.1 Trididemnum nubilum
AATGCAGCATGGCACACTAAAAGTGCAAATATACATAAATTTAAACCTCATCTGACTTATTTTCCATGCCAACGCGATTTGCAATGCGTTTGAAGTTGAGCACTAAAAATTATCAATAATCAGCAAATCGGTAATCAATAATTTGACTGTAACTTTTTTGCTGTACGTTTTTATGGCAAAGTTCTTTTGAATGGAGATATAAATGTGCTGTTTCTGTAACTTTTAAGCTAAAAACTAGCTTTCTAGCATATGTGGTGAGATATGGCAAAATTGGCTATTTTAAGCCTGTTCGATCAAATTGCACGGCCACTAGAGGGTGCAAGAACTCAAAACTGTGATAGAAGTATTTCATTTGATATTTGGGGTCATATATCAAGACCACTTTTTTAAATTCAAAAATTTTTATTCACTCCACCCTAATAGTTATTTAGTAGTAAAGCCTAATTTGCATATCAAGGAAGTTCTTAGTATGAGCGCTGTAAAAAATTACGTAACTACTGTATAAAAAAGCTGTAGTAGATTAAAGTGCCAATGAAGAAACAAACTTTGAAAGATGAAATACGGAAAACAGAAGAAATTTCCTTGATAAGAGTGCATTGAAACATTTGTTCAGAATGCTTATGTAAAAACAGATATCTTGAGTCCTGGATTTATTTTTTGGCTGAGGTTTTTGGTCAAACGTCCGATTTTGTGAATTTTTTTCTTATTTTAAAAATCTTGAGGTCATTTTCTCGATTGCAAGGGGGCAATTTTTGGAATTGTATTCAAAAATAAGCGTTACTTTTTCTTTTTTTGTCATTGCGACCAAAATGGTTACATTTTTTTCCGTTATTTACTAAAAATTGAGGTAAATGGCCGTTAAATGACCGAAAAAACAAACGAACTAAATTTGAATTTTTTAATAGCATGAAATAAGGCCAAAACAAAAGCAAAAAATTTCTAAAAAAATTACTGGGAGCACTTGCAATGATCGAAGCAGTTAAAACATAACTCGAAGCAGTGAAACATAGCTTTATAGCCTATAGTCGCTAAAAGTATGTTTGTGGTTAAAACATATACAGGGTATTCTTAAAAGTCCTGATTCAATTTCAAAATTTTTTTATGAAGACAATTCTCAAAATATCTCAACCAGGCTGGTTTTATTTTGTCTGTGCTTCTTAAACTTTTGATTTGAAATAAAATTTTATGTTTTAGGCATGATTTTTATGTGTTTTATGAATGTGTTAAATTAACCCTTGGTAAATGGTTACTCCTCAAGAGATGGCACAAAATGCGTATCCTTATTCATTGAAACAAAATCGGACATTCAGACTCAGCGAAGGTACAGGACTACTGGAAGTATGTAACAAATCCATATCACGTTCTTCAATTAGTCGATGGCACACGAAATTTATGGAGACAAGGTCAGTATTGGATGTAGTGAGAAGTGGGCGACCAAGAGCATCTGCGGAAAACATCGAGAAAGACAAGCGTTTAGTCGTTCTCCTATGACGAATTGAAGAACGTGATGGTGGATCTTTTTTACATACTTAGTCCTGTACCTTCGCTGAGTCAGAACATGTATCCTGGTCCTGTATCTTTTCTGAGTCTGAACGTCCAATTTTGTTTCAATGAACCAGGAAACACATTGTGCCTTCTCTTGAGGAGTAACCATTTAATAAGGGTTTATTTAACATATTCGTAAAAACACATAAAAGTCATATCTGAAACACAAAATTTTATTTTAAATAAGAACTTTAAGCAGCACTGATTAAAATAAAATTTACCTGGTTAAGATAGCTTGAGATTTGACTTCATAAAAACATTTTGAAACTGTATCAGGACTTTATGAACTCCCTGTGTATTTTGATGGATGTCTCCTAACAAACCTAACAAGTCTCCTGCAAGTGTATTAATTTTTTTGAACCTTATCAGGGGTTAAATTGCTGCCAGTGGGACAGCAACAGCATCCAAAGAAAAATTTTCTCAGACAAAAGCGAAATTTTCCAGTTATTTCAAAACAACAACTCGGTGGAAATCTATGTACTGCAAACCATAACTGTGTGGGCAGAAGCTTGATTTAGCTATCAGTATAACTAAAAATCGATATACCAACCAAGACCTCTTTTTACTAGCTATTCTTATTGCATGCCCACAACACTGACATTCAGACGCATTGGGCTGATGTTCCATCAGTAGTTGAGATAACACGATCAAACGTGGTAGCCGAAAGAGAAATCAATATCATGGAAAAAAAATTTTTAATCTTCAAACATTACAAATATTTAGGGGTATAGAAAGTTTTTGAAAAGTTGCTTTAAAAGTGTGACTTGTCTTCACTATCAAACTTTATTCGTTTGATTAGATGGATTGCTTACTGATCCAATTTATACATGCTGTACGCAGCTATTTTAGTTCGGTTTTAATGGGTAATTTAAATATGTTTTTCAGTGAATCAAAAGGTTTTTAGGGGCGTGGGTGCGCCAGGTTTTTGCTATGTCAAGCAAAAAGAAAGTGATATTCGTCATTAACATATAAAAGTTCATCATTTCCAACATCAGCCATTTGCAGACAAAAAAATCATAACCCTAGTGCTCACGATTAGTTTTCATCAATGAATACGTGCGTTAGTTTGCAACATACAAATTTTAGTTTTTAACGTACTGTTGGTACAACTGTTTTCCTTGTTTCGTTTTTTTTTTCCAGTGCTTTTTTAACTGATGCAAAAGTTTTCAATCGCTACAATTGTCTAAACTGGTGGTAGGCATCTTATGTTCAGATTGTTTGATTCTCCCTATAGAAATCATTAAACCGCAATAAACTATTGAAACTAAGGCTTTGTCGCATTTGGAGGTACAGGTTATTTGAATTCTCGAAAGTGGTTGTGCTGGTGCAGATTAGTTTACCCTGAGTTTAGGAGATACCCCAAGGGGTTGCAAAATTGTATTAGGATGCTAATGTTGGACGGCCACGAATAGGTCCACTGGGGCAGGCTTTTTCACTTCTCACTTAGCTTCGGTAAGTGGACCGGGTCTAACTGCGATTACATGAATAATGTGGGATGGTTAAAATGCATCTCGTGGGCTGGTCAATTCAAACCCAATCTTTTATTATACTCGCTGCATTACGCCGAAGCGTGTAACGAGTTTGCGGGGCCCATATTCGCGTCATTGTGCCTAGGTAACACAGCTTCTTTCGAAGAAATGTTGCAGTGGTGGCGAGTCGTTGTCAACACTGTGTCCGATTTAACCAGCCAAAGATTTGAACCTCAGACCTGCCGCTCCAGACACGAACGCGTTCCTAAACGAAATTTTAGTCACGACGCAAGTATGCGTTTCTTGCTCGCAGTCGTGCACGCTCGACTCGTTAACATCAAGCCATACTCAAGGATTTGATTCTGCTGAGAGCTAGATATTTTGTAGAATTTAAAGGGGCAGTGAAGTCTAATTTTTGAATTTTAACACCAAATTTATAAAAAATAATTGATTAGCAACGTTTTTGTCCCGTTTTTTCATTGTTTGAGGTTAAATAGCTTTAAGGGAAAAGATTTTGAAATAAGGGAAAAAATTTTGCAGGGGCAAAACTACATCAAATTTGCATAAGCGATTTCAAAACCAACTTTGCCAAATTATAGGTCTGGGAGTGACGATGTGCCTTTGACAGGTTTTCTGCTGTGGCTTCGGTACTTAGATGAGTTTTTAAAAGTGGAATTCATCTAAGTAGTTTAAATTTGCATCTTTTAGCACAAGCATATTTGATTTAGTGCACTTAGAAGAGAAAATGAAAAGTAGGCCTATTTTTGGCCTAGTTATTCTTTGTAATTATTAGGGTAAACCAACCTGTATAAATTGCTGTAGGTTAGACTAGACTTTACTGTTTTTTATAATTTCTTAGAAGGCTTGGCTTACATACCGTAAGTAATGAGTAATGTCAGCTAGCGTGTAGTAGCCCTAGTAACAGTTACAGCGACACCAAACGTAGACAAATTTTTAAAAAAGTGAAAGAAATTCTGGTATGCAATAATCTTTTGATGTAGTAATCGTAGAATTCTGAAGTTGAGCTCAAAAAATATTTTAAAAATACAAATTTTGTTTCAAATGCAATAAATCAATAAAAGTTAGGCTTCAATGCCCCTTTAAGTTCTGGTGGAAAAGCTCCATCCAATGACATCATATAGCGTATAGGTCTGAGAACTATGATTTCGCATGTTGTTAGAGTAGGACAAGCGGCAAATCTCGTTGTTTTGTGAGTACCCAAAGTGAAACCGCAAAATCAAACTTTCTTAGTAACAAAAATTATTGAAAAACAAATTTTGTGAAAACAAGATTTTCGTTACTGTTTTTGAAGTAACGGTAGATCAAAACCGCCAGAGCAGAGTTAATAAAAGAAATTGATTTCACATCTTCAGACAAAGCAGTAGTTTAGTATAGGCCAGTAAATACCACTGTCTTGTCCCATAAATAATTAACGTAAAACACAAAAACAGCGTCCTATTTTTATAACAGCAATTTGGAAAATGATTTTTGGACCAGACCCGCGTTAAACAACAGACATAAATAGCAGTTAAGATGTTGAAAAGGTCATAAATGACGTAAAAATATACGAAAATATAACGAATAAACGTTTTACTATATGCACCGTTATATACGCAGCTACGCACTCTCCGATTTCGATAAATGCCGCACTTATAAAACCGGTCAATATAATGCGCTTATTGCTGATTAGTGATTACGTAAAAAGAACCACAAAAAAAATTCAACTAACTTAAGAACAGCCAAAGTGCATTGCACATAATACTGCCAGCTGCTGTACACTAGCGTAATAAAGGTTAATTATTTTTTTGATCGCATCCCTGTTTGAACAAAAAGGGTGCGTAGAATTGCAAAATATCAAATTCAGAGCCACAACAACACCTTGAATGAAAATTCAACGGTTATTAAAATGCACCACCGAATTAAGGCCTGCTTTACTCGCAAAGTTTGCATTAAAGCTACCAGAAATCGGCAACATTGCACTTAGTCGCCGTGCGTTAAAACACAATAGTATTGTATTAACGTTAAGCTGAAGGCCACTATTCTCACAAAGATGAAAAATCATATCATATTAGCCGTCATGGCTAAACTGGCCAAAGTACACCCCACGGTCATAAGATGGATTTGTGCGATGCTTTTCTTAATTGTAAACGCCATCAGCAAAATTCTTTTTTTTTTTTGGAAGTGTTTGGGGCAGATATTATGAAATTTTTAAAGCTGAGACTTTTTGCAAGTGAAAATTTTCTAGTAACATCACCTAATTTTGAGAGAAGTTCTTGTTTACTCTATCAACGAACAAAACACAACAGTAACTAAAACAAAAAACGCTAATCATAAAACATGACAATAAATGTGTTGATATATGATTTAAAACAAAAACTATAGAAGTTCACAACAACCTGGTTGATTAGGCGCCTCACCGCGAAGCAAAATCATTTATCTTTACCTCCAGCGTCGAGTTCACTATAGGTCACGTTTTCTCTTTCCGAGGTCATGACCCGTTTTTCTTTACAGTAAAATATATTCCAACAATGACTATGACAATCATTACCGCAATAATGAGAAATAATAGAAGTCGATTTTGAATAATTCTGCAAATATAATCACTTTGTTAAAATAACAATAAGTACCGATGATCATTTTAATTACAAAAATCATTATTCCGTAAATTATTAGATGTCCTATTCTGTCCGCCTCATTTCAAATCTGTGTAGCAAATATTGTGCACATTTTTTTTTTTGAGAAAATGTAAGATCCGTAAAGTAGGCTATATTTAACAATTTAACATATAACTTATGTACAACACCCAGAAGTTGACTGATACTGGAATGATGTAGGAGCTAGGAGGTAAGAGCTAATTCTAACCATTAGTCAGCCCAATATCCTATTTTTGTGGTCTCCGAATTTCTAACTGATGTTTAGTTTTTTCTTCTTTCGGATGATTCAACAAACAGCAATAATAGACCTACGCTAGCATCGACATTCAGTGGTGGTTAAAATTTGACGAGGAACAAAAACACTAAAAATTGACGTGGAACAAAAAACGGCCGCTGTCGATACCATGCTTGATCGTGGCCTTCAGAGACAATAGGATCGGACGCAATGCGCTCAGCTAGTGGTTGAAATATTAGGCAAAATGAGCTTTGTTTTATTTTTGGAAACACTTGAACTAAGTTACTTTCAAATACGCTAAAGCCGGAAAATGCTACGTAGTGAAGAGATAGTAATTCCATTCGAAAGCACTTGTACGAAGTGAAAAGGTTAAACGCACTTTTAAACCGTTGGAGGTTAGAACAAGCACAGAATCCGAAACAATTTTATTAACAACCTTACCGCTTGGTCATATTGGAGAGAATTCTTGAACTTTTTCCAAGGTTACTGTCACCTTCACGCAGCTGAAATCAACGTTATTAGGCGTTATCGATTAGAACATTTACTGAAGTGCTATTTTGCAATGTCCGGTAGAGACATCTATCAACATTTCAACAACCTAGTAGAAAACTGACACAACTGGTATGCTTTTGCATAATTATTATTTTTTTGATACCCTATTAAGACTTACGTATGCTGTTGTACAGATGATGCTATATTATGCTATTAAGAGATTTATACAGAAAATGGAGTACCAGCAGAGCGGTAACGAGACTACGGGAAATTATCAAGCAAACGCAACCTCCCCCAAAAAATTTTTTTATACAGAAAATGGAGTACCAGCAGAGCGGTAACGAGACTACGGAAAATTATCAAGCAAACGCAACCTCCCCCAAAAAATTTTTTTATACAGAAAATGGAGTACCAGCAGAGCGGTAACGAGACTACGGGAAATTATCAAGCAAACGCAACCTCCCCAAAAAAATTTTTTTAGCTTCATTTGTTCTCATATCTAGAGAAACGTCAATTTATAAATGTTAAATTCCCAGTGCTCTGTCTGCTTGAGCAAACGCTATATTTTTTTTGGAGCATCGTAAGAGCACAACAAAAAAAGTTTTTCTAAACTTGAAGGACTACCTATTTTTGAAAATTTTTTCAGCTATACTGGCGCAACAGTAGGTTCTCTACGGATTACCTTGGTTATGGTTTTGGACAAAAATTTCGTTATGATCATGGAATTTGATTTTTTTTTTGTTATACTGTATCATGAAATGAATTTATTCGTTTTTCTTTTTCGTATTTGCTTTTTTCAGCTCAGGTTGACATTGTTCTTAAATTTTTACAAAAAAGGAGCTTCTGTTCTAATAAACACAAAGTACTGTAATATGAAGATATGAAACTGTGGGCCAATTACTGTAGGTTAAAAGAGGGCTGAAGACAAACTCAATGGGGGTACCTAAAGTTAGGGCAATCGTATTAGATTGGCGTTGACTACATCCTTCTTGACCCAGTCGTTCCAAAAATATTCTACTTAAAACACGACATATTATGAGCCTCTCTAACTGTAATTAATATTGGCAAACCTGACGTTGACAATATCGGCGACGCCATTTTAGCTCTATCCTACAACGCCGTAATTAAGCTACGCCACAAAGGCCTTTTCACCTATCGTACATACCACATAAGTTAATATAGGCTCTATGGGCAAGGCTATTGCATAAAAACGTCAGGACTACCCGTAAAAATTAAAATTCAGGAGGCACACTCGTCGTGTTTCAAGTAGAATATCTCCGCAATGGCAGGGTCAAGAAAGATGGAGAGAACGCCAATATAATCTAACACGATTGCCCTAACTTGAACTTAAATGCTCCCACTGATTTTGCCCTTAGTCATCTTTTAAGCCTTCCTAGATTGAAATACTTAGAACATCAGTATTGCAAGTTTTGGCAAAAATCGAGTTTTAACGATTAATTTACTTCACTAAAATAAGATTGTAACCATAGTGTCAACAGCAATAATATACGGAAATTAATTCAAAAAAGTGCTACCAACAGCTTGGTAAATTTCTACGAAGAAATCGATCCCAGCCCTTTCGATATTGAACGAAATGCATTTGATACGTCAGTGATTTGAAAATTTGACATCAAACAATGATCGCCCATCGTTCAAATTATTGATTTTTACAATTGATATCAGTTAACGTTGCCAATCTGGTTTTGCTGTGCCATTGTGTTTCAACACCAAAATAGTTAGCGCCATTGGCTATAAATCTGCTCAAAAATTTTTTAAAAAATGTCAAAATCCCCACTTTTTTTAGCCCAGTAAGACCGTTTTTCCGACCAAATTAAAACCATTTTCAAATCAACAGTACCGGTTTGAATCTAGGCAACAAGCCAAAATATACACACTGTTTTTAGTTCAAGCAGTAAACTATTACTATAAACAATAGTCAAGTTCAGTATAAACGTCAGATCCGTGGCGTTTTTACGACGAACCTGACAACATGATAGTGGCTCAGTTCGCAATTAAGTCATGTTTCTGCGTCCTTGGAAATGACGCTTTACGATGGTAATCTCGGCTTGGAGGCTTGGTAGCAAATTCAATGGACAAGAATCCGAAGAAATTCACAGGAACATTAGAAAGTCCTACGCCCTTTACAATAATGAGCAGTGTACGAATATCCAATAGTTAGCGTATGACGGTGTGCTGTGACAGGAGGATAGATAATAATTAAGCAACAACAAATACCGGTCTGCTTCTAATGCATACTAGTAGTGAAAAAGATTTTCCGTAAAACAAACTTACTCTTTCTCGAGCTCGACTGATTTTCTCGCGATCTCTGTGTAAATTGTCAAGTATATCTTGTCCTATTTGTTCGGTCTCAGTCGCAACTCGATATCCAACTTCTAAGTGACGCGTCGAGTTTTCAAGTCGTTCTGTGTTGTCCAACAGCCGAGCACGCTGTGAGTATCATTAAAAACTGAATGGAATGTACAGAGCAAAGGCAGGCAGTTTCTATATAAATTTTACAGAAACGAAAAGTCGTTTAGCCACCCTCTTGACAGATGTAAAGGGCAGAAGGCAAAATCGCTCCAAGCACGAAATCGGCGATGCGTTACAATGGCACAGAATGATGGCAATTTACGTCAGTGCTGCCACTAAAATCATTAATGTTGTTAACTCAAGTCGATTAACACAACGAGGTTATTGAAGTAGTTGACAATTATTTGAAGTTTTTGATAGCTGCGGAAATGGCCACTCTTACTTTCAGATTTTCAAGCCCAGGTGGGGTTCTGTGATGCAACATGTAATGTTTTGCGCCATTCTCTGATCTAGAGAAAAGCAGGACAGCTCCAACCATGAGTTTAAACTTTGAAGTAAGACATGATAACTATGATATCTCTTGAAAAAGCTAGATCACGAAGAATAAAGATAACACAAATATAATCCAACAGTATCTGAGCCTAAGCGACTAATTGAATAAACAAAATGCAGAATGACTGGCTCGTTCGTATTATAAATAATTTTCCCTAAGTAAGGATTACCTGGTCATCAATGTTAACGTCATCCATTGCCAGTAGTTCGCTTCTCATTTTATTGACATTAGTTAGTGCTGCCGTTTTTGCTTTTTTCTACAAAAAGTGAAAAAAATCAATGAAATTCTACTGCGCATAGTTGTGTACTGCCAAGTCAAGAGTGTCAAGTCAAACAAACTAAGGGCATCTATCAATGTATCAAAGTCAAAAGATAGAAGTAATCTGAATCAACTCAAAACTTTAACTTTGATGGTAATGCTTTCAATTGAATATCGCTACACAAAAATAACAATAGTATCTTTCATGTTTTGTTGAAGTGATATCAAATGTGAGCAATTATTCAGAAACAAACTTGTAAGTTACTGCATGGCTTGCTTGAACACAGTTATACTACCATACAAATGTCCACAAAAAATATTACGTACCCTTACCTAAGTCTTTCTTATTTCAATGCTAACATATCTTTAACTTGCAAATTTGTTAGGATTAAGTCAATAACTAGTCTTAGACAAAGAGAAACTCAATGAAATCATCCTCAACCCCACATCCAAAATGATGGGTTAATTTTTTAAGTTAAGATTGTGAAATAAACACCAACTAATAGACAGGAAACTTGCTCAGTAATGTTATTCACTGAAGAAAAAACAAACAACAATATATACCATTCTTGACCAAGTTCATAAATTAAAACTGTAAATATTTGTCAAATAATCTTTTAGTTTTTCAAGCAAGCAAACAACCCATCGATAGAATCTAAAAACTGAGAGCTATTTCAGCAGAAAAAGGCTATAGGAAAAAGATTCTAAAAATTCAAGAAATTACATCTATGATGATTCTAATGCTAATTCCACTTACAATCTGTGATTCCAAGCGATTAAATTCACTCTGATAACTTTTCATTCTTCCCATTAACTTTCCACGTTCAGAATTAGGGAGATCTCGAATTTCCAAATCCATTTGTTCAAGCTTAAAAAAATACGTCATAAATCAACTGACTAATCACTATCAACACTGATTAAAAACTCTCAAAATAATATTTTTTTACATCATCTCAAAACTTTGAACTTTATTGTTCTGTGCAGTTTGGCAAACAACAATTGACAAACATGCTGCTCTTAGTGTACAAATTAGCAATTACAAAAATGCCAATCTCCAAAATAGTTTGTAACACTTATTCAAAGATTCCATATCCATTGTTCACTGAAAGATAAACTTAAGTTTCTTTGATCAAAATCTCACTGACAAGGCGATCAAGCAGTTATGGTACCATGTTAATTATACTGTAATGTTGATTTGCAGAAATTAAAACCCCAACAAAACTTTATCCAAAAAGGGCACTACATGATCTAGTACCAGATTGTTTAGCAGTTAAATGACTGCAATTTTAATTACCATATTTATTCGAGTATAAGCCGCATTTTTTTGTACCAAAATATCACCCAAAAAGTCAGGTGCGACTTATACACGAATACATGAAGTGCATTATATGCCGTACAAAATTTTTTGAGGTGTTTTCTTGCTATGCATTTCTACGCTGTCTCCTTTCAAATGATCATATCACTTATTGCCTTCTATGCGAGTAGCGTTGCACTTTCAACGCTGCCACCTTTTTTTCACGTTCTAACACGTTTAGTTATCACTTATCCACACAACTCACGATGGGTTGCATCACTTGCCATCTTCATGGACGCTGATGAGGATGTTCCAGAGGTAAACAGGGCTATTTGAAGACAGTGGCAGCAGTGATGACTTCGCTGGTTTTTAATTTTTTGTTATGAGATTGCAATGAATGAATAACGTTTAAAAAATTTTGTCCTGTTTTTCATGTCAAAAATGGGGGTGCGACTTATACATGCATGCGACTTATACTCGAATAAATACGGTATTTTAACAAATGCATTGCATTTTATTGAAAACCAGTCGGCAAAACAAACAAAATATTGATTTTAACTCTTAGCAGAGCCACCATTAAATCCAAATTAAAGAACTTTAAAAAACAGGAAGAAAAAAAAGTTAAGTCTTACTAATTCTTGGACTTCATCCAGCTGCCTTTCGATGGTGCTAATGAGTGACTTTTTTTCAGCTGAAAAAAAAATTACAGCTAGTAATTTCATCAGTTCATGACTGGCAAGTGATCTTAATTTCCACCATTTAATAAACCACTTTTTTAATACAAATTACATATAATATGGTATCATAACTGCTAATTAGACAAGTTCAAACGTACCTCCATGACAATGTGAAATTCTTCCCATTCGCTGTACAATTTCGGCAGTTAAACTTGAAAACTGCTGCTCATAAGATGCAAGCAGCGTAGACATTTTGCACAATTAAGTAGTAAGTACTTTTGCTTTTTGGTATATTCTACTAGTATCACCTAAACAACTTAATACTGGCATGACAAATTCTGAATTACAATGATGCAAAGTGCTTTGGAACCACAAACAAGAGTGCTCACTGATACTTAGTAAATGCGAGAGGGATCACACGCACTGAAGTGTATACATTTGGATTTAGGGTAAAATTATGGTTGGGGTTTGATTCAAAATCAAAGATTACAATTAGGGTTAAAGGTAAGTTATTAAAAGTGCTTATTTGCATGCTAGCCTTCAAATAAATGTGATCGCAAGTCATTTGTGATTGATATATCCTCTCTAATCGTGTGCTGACGTTACATGCAGGTTGCAGACATGGCATAGTTTTAGTTAAATACACAATTATTCTAGAGCAGTGTTCCCACTAAGCTGACTTTTGTACGCAAATCAGCAATTGGTTGGTTCAATGGCTGTGTTCCCTCTAACTCTATGGCTAATCGGCAAGTGCCCAAATTTTCTTTAAATAATTGTGCTCAAAGTTCTAAAAAGACGTTCATGTGCCCTAAATTTTGTACCAATCCAGTATTAAAGTATACCAAATGTCATATTTCCACAAATTTGTCAAATTTTCTAAAGCTACATTTACTGTATTGCCAAAACTTATTTCTCCTTGCTTCAGCAAATCGCCGATTCGCCGAAAAAAATCGGCTTAGTGGGAACACTGTTCAACAGCAAATAATTTTTAGCAATATGATAAACAAAGCTTTAGAAAACCCAACTAAATGTGAAAATAGAACTTTTAGTTTGTGGCATGTTGCATGGCTTGAAATCTGGCACACAGTACTGAGGTCTGTATCACCAAATCTTGAGCCAGAATACACAAAAATAGCTTTGGTGCCACAAAAAAGCTTGTTGACAATGTTAATTACAGTGTGGCAAGTGGGAATCATCCAGATATTTCAGATTTGCAATCCTGAAAAGGGAAGACCTTTATGTTTATAGAGGTCAAGTTGCAGCTAGAAGATAGACCAGTAATTAAGTATTCTGGTAGCAAATTTTATCCATCTTAATCGTACTGTAACCATATTGCCTTGCACTTTGATCGACATGGCACAAACATATAATGACTATTAGTAGGAATAAAAAAACAGATAAGCTTCATGGAACTACTCTTTACAATGCTAGCATGCAAATAAACTCTGCTTAACTATTAAGTCAAAAGTTATTGGTTAAGAGTGCCCTGCAACCTGCTACACTATTTCACTCTACTGCTAGCTTATACACAACAGGACACGGAGTACCAGTGTTACCTCTAATTTTTACCTTCCGAATAAGTGCCAGACAAGGTATGAAAATATGCTAACATCTTTGAAAAAATATGAAAGCTAACATTAATTGTGAAAGCTAGGCTAGGTGTGAAAATGCAGGAAAATACTTTGCGCTTTTTTGCGATTAAAAAAGGGAACACTGCTGAGTGTTTATAGATTAATTGTAAAGAAATCAATGTCAGATATTATTGCTGTCAGATGAGAGTCAAAATCACCCCCGTGGTTTAAGGTTTGTAGCTCTGAGCTTGTTTGCATTGTAAGGAATTTAGAATTGGAAAGCCTGATGCTGACGGTGTGTCAAGACTTAGACTGACACTGAAGAGGTAAATGCAATGAAATATATCTTATTAGACTCTACTGTACATGAACACAGTTACCGTAGTCTGTCAGTCTATTCTGCGACGTTAAACAGTTAAACGTTCCTGACTACAACAAAGTATAACAAATAAAAAGTTTTTCCTGAAGTTCCTCTGGTGTTCTAGGCTAGCTTTGAGAAATCACACAGGTGCTACTCAAAAGACTAACTATATTACTGACGTTTTGCAAGTTAGAAACAACTAGCTTCTTCAGAGCACTGCTATCAGTAGTGATGGCAAATCGCCATCAACTTCTGATAGCAAAAAACAGAAAAACGATCCAACACATTGCTGCAGTAGAATAACTAGCGAAAAAATTCAAAATAAGACTCCGATAAAATTCATTGTTACGATAGGCTACCGTACGTCATACAGATAATGTAAAGGTGCGTATAAACATGAAAGAAAGAAGTTCCATGAACATAATTTCTCCGAATTAACATTGCAGCAAAACACGTTAGAACTAACACTAAGTAAGATTAAAACAGAAGAAATTCAACACTGGGAATTAAGCAACTTTCTGTAAACAGCAGGGAATGATAACCCATCATTTCTATTGAGTACTTAAGCTTTTTGTAGATGTACCAACTTTTAGTGAAAAGACGCTTCGAGTAATCATGTTCCACTTTTAAAATTTTGACTTTAGACCAATCGATGAGGTGATCATTTTCCATGGAATGCTGGCAAAGTGCTGATTTTTCGGGTCATTGGAATTTTATTGCTCGTTGATGTTCCTTTGTGATTTCTCAAAGCTAGCCTAGAACACCAGAGGAACCTCAGGAAAAACTTTTCATTTGAAATGCCTGGTGTACAACTACATTACATTAGTATAACATCTGATAATAACTTCTGACCATGACGATGACAGTTGGGAAAAGATGCTTAAATTGTATTACTACCAGCAGGCTACCTGCTACTGCTGTACTTCTGCTGCTACAAAAGCCAATATAACGTATTGATCTAACAAAGCCTATGTAGGCGATTCCACTTCTGGTCTGCACAGTGTCGCAGTGTTACAAGCGCAAAAAAGTGCGAAATATACAGTACCGGTATTCCGCATTTTCGCACAAGTTTTTTAGAAGGGCGAAACGGCGTTTAATTCCGGCGTCATTTTTTTTGTGAAAACGCGATGTCTGGCGCGATGACCATTTTTTTTGTGGACGCCCCGCAAAACGCATAGAGCACAGGATTGGATCCATTCATTTTTTTTTTAATTTTTAAATTCAAATTCAAATTCAAATTCATTGACTTTGAAAAAATTAAATTCAAATTCAAATTCATCGACTTCAAAAAAACTAAATTCAAATTAAAATTAAAATTCATTGACTTTGAAAAATCAAAATTCAAATTCAAATTCAAATTCATTGACTTTGCAAAAGTCGAATTCAAATTCAAATTCAAATTCATCAATAATTCGTGAGCGGATTCAAATTCAAATTCAAAATTCAAATTCAATCCAACCCCCACTTTTTACACCCAAGATTCAAAGAGGATTTTGCAATTTGCATATAGCAAGTCGCAGTCTCGCAGTTGCAGATGTGTACTACCGCATCGCAGTCAGGGCCTGCGAGAGGGGGTTCAGGGGGTACATCGTACCCGGGCCCAGGGGGGGGCCTGGAAGAGTTCAGGTTTCCGCGTTAAGTTTTGGTATGGCACCATAACACCGTAATCAAACTTGCCTACAGCAAAAATATCGGTCAGCCCATTCACTACTGGTAATTGTTCGCTGTTTTTGCTACACAGCCTTTAGGGCATCCAATAATGGCCGATTTGATTAAAAAAAGGAAAAAGTATCAAAAGCCATACACTTGCACCGAACTTAACGTTTTGTTGCATTTCTCTGACTTGAAAGCCTTAATTAATTTCTATGGTATAACAATGTACGAGGGCCCACATTTCCAGACATCCAAAAGCATTTTAATCTCAGAGAGCGGAGTCAAAGTTGACATACTATACTACCATCATTAATTAACTCACTCTGTCTGTATGAATTTAATAGGTATTTGGGTTTGTGAAGTCCATGATTGCAGATGACTTCTTAAAACTTCTATCAGTAAAATATTTGGATTTGCAGTATTAAAGTCGTTATATTGTAAAATATTGTGTCAATGTCATCATCCCCCATTTCACATACTTACTTTCATGTATATATCGCGTTTTCTACTTGTCAATTTAAGCAAGTTTGGTGCTGGGATGTTGATCAAACGCTGTATTTTACCCTCGAGAAACATAAAAAGTGCTGAAGCTTCCGGGGCTCCGCCCCGGACCCCACTGGGGGAGCTCACAGCGCCCCCCCAGACTCCCTAGCTGGATTTAAACCAATTTTATGTCTAGTTGTGTTTTTCGTTGGTCCTAACTGTATGCGAATATCGTTATTCCCTCACTTTTAAATGAAGATCTACACCCATCCGACAAAAAATGATTTAACGGCATGGGCCCCAATAAGATTTGGGGGCCCGGTATCGACCTTCGCACCCCCTGAAAAATTTTCTCTCTGAGGTCCTGATCGCAGGTGCGTAATATACCAACAACTCAAGTTGCTTGAATCCAGAGTTGGATCCAATACCGTCGCCAGAGCAAACGAAGTGAAAGGGCACTAGCCAAAAGTTGGGGAGGCACTAAAATTTGCGTACAAAATTGATCTTCAGATCTTGTACGGCTACAATTTTGCGCAATTTTAAAATAAGGCCGGCCGCGATTCTTAGCTCGTTTCGTCGGCGGCCATTAATCGCCAGAAAAATCTATCCACAGCAGTGAATGCTACCAGACGTACAACTTGCTAAGAGAGGTAAACCAAATTTTTTTTTGTACAAAAACTGCTTAAATTAGCCCCCGAGCTGAACAAACTTATGCAACTCTAGCGTTTCACAGACAGACATAGATACTAAATACTAAGTGAATGTGTATGGGGCCTGAGGGCGGTGCCCCCGGCCGCTGGGCAATTTTGAAGCAAAAAAAAAACGCTATTTTAACGCCATTTTAAAATCATACTTCACACTTTTAAAAGCGATATGAATAACTAAATTTCTAAAATTCAAAAGTCATTTCAAAGAATTGAATTGCTTTGCACCTCAACTCCCCCTTACTTTTGGTCAAGTCTAAAATACGTTTAAACGCTCGTATTTTGAGATTAAATTTTCTAAGTGACTTTGCAAATGGGGTTTAAGCCCCGTCACCTTAGTTGCGCCACTGAGTGTGACCTCAAAATGTTGAGTGTGCTCTAAAAATCAAAACAGCTGGTCTTTGAAAAAAGTTTTCACGCATTGTTTCATGTCATGATCACTAACGAAGTACCGGGAACAATTCTGCATGCTTACATGTCTCTTCCGCAATTCCGCGACACATCCGTAAAGTCAGATTAATGTACAGCAGTTGGCTGCCAGCAATGTCGCAAAGAATCGAAAAAACATAAGAGGAGAATTATGTTTAAACGTAATTATTCCTTTTTCCATCATTGTCTGACAGTCTGTTGTCTTGTCGTTGCGTGATGTTTCAAAAGCAGTGTTTTTAGTCAACCAAAATGGAGGCACAAGCGGCCGTTAGGGGGTACGGCCCCCTTAGCCCCTTTTAGCGACGGCACTGGTTGGATCCATTCATTTTGTTTTTAATTTTTCAAATTCAAATTCAAATTCAAATTCATTGACTTTGAAAAAACTAAATTCAAATTCAAATTCAAATTCATTGACTTTGAAAAATCAAAATTCAAATTCAAATTCAAATTCATTGACTTTGCAAAAGTCGAATTCAAATTCAAATTCAAATTCATCAATAATTCGTGAGCGGATTCAAATTCAAAATTCAAAATTCAAATTCAATCCAACCCTAATAGAGCAACGGGTTCGTGGTGTGATGACTTTTTTTTTTTTTTGGAGATCACTTTTCAAGTCGCAGAAAATACTGGGTGTGCTGCGCAATGACCTTTTTTTGGAGATAACCTGTTTTTTTTTTAGATCGGCGTTGTGAAAAGGAGGAATCACAAAGCCTGAGCTACGGCATTTTCGCAAAAACTTCAGGGCACTTTTGCACTTTTTTCGGCGCTTACACAGAAGGTGAAAAGTTAGAGGGAACACTGCTGTGTAGCACCATAATGTATTTACCCAAGAGTTTAAAAACTACTGCCTAATGATCCTGTGCTTTTTGGTATTTTTGCAGTGGTCTAAACTAGGGCTGCAGACTCGAATAAAACCATTAAATCAAATCAAGTTTATTGTTTACCAAAGACACCGAGAAAAAGTGAAAATGCGAATACAATCTACGATTTAAAAACTTTATTCTGATAAGGAATATTGACTTGGAAACACCAAAAAACTGGAAATTTTAGGAGTCGAGGTGCTTCCAAGATTGTTCAGTGTTCACTCTTGGAAAATATGATTAAAATGGACTCAATGGATTAATTAACTAAGGTGGAGTCCTCGAGGACGTCCTTGGCCTGGAGGACGTCCTCAAGGACACAGTTTGAAGTCTTTGGCCTTGGCCTCGAAGCTCAAGTCCTTGGCCTTGGCTTCGTACCCTACCAGTCCTCAAAACAATCCTGTCCTCGGCTCGAGTACAGCATTGTTTTTTGATTGGTTGAAAGGAAAACAACCAGATATAAAAATTTCTTGAACTCTGGCATAAGCGTGGCCAGGATTTTTGATTGGGGGAGGCCAATTTGCAAATCACATGCAATATGACGTCATCAGAAATTATCAAACAGAGAGACTTTTATGGGACAAAAATATCTGTGAACCGAATGTTGCTAAAGGAGGAGGGCTTGAACCAAAAGTTCACGTCAGAGGTGGAGTCGAGGACACAAGGCTCGTGGCTAAGGCCAAAGACACCCAAAAAAATCCGAGGCTAAGGCCGCGGCCAAGTAGGCTTCAGCCCTTCCGAGGACAGATTCTTTCGAGGCCAAGGACAGGAATGCTCGAGGCCAAGGCCAAGGACACGAGCGCCAGTGTTCTCCAAAACAAAAAGGTCTTCAAAAAATCTTTTCAAGCGATCTCCAAAAAAAAGGTCTTCAACAATTTTTTTCACCGATCTACAAAATTGTAACAATTCAAAAAATAGTGCTGTTCTCGAGCCGAGGACAGGGCAATTTACCAGGACTTGAGGCTTCGAGGCCAAGGCCAAGGACTTGATCTTCAAGGCCAAGGCCAAGTACATCAAAATGTGTCCTCGAGCACCTCCTCGAGGCCAAGGATGTCCTCGAAGACTCCACCTCTGGTTCATGTTTTCAAATATGTGTCAAATTTTATTGTGGAGGCGCGCTGAAGAAACTATTGTACTCAAACGAAGGGCCTGCGAGAGGGGGGTTCAGGGGGTACATCGTGCCCGGGCTCGGGCCTAGGGGGGCCCTGGCTCAAGGGGCCCGGAAGAGTTCAGTTTTCCACGTTAAGTTTTGATATCGCACCATAACACCGTAATCAAACTTGTCTACAGCAAAAATATCCGTCAGCCCATTCAGTACTGGTAATTGGTCGCTATCTTTACTACACAGCCTTTAGGGCATCCGCTAGTGGCCGATTTGATTAAAAAAAAAAGGAAAATGTATCAAAAGCCATACACTTGCACCGAAATTAACATTTTGTTACATTTCCCTATTTGACTTGAGAGCCCTAATTCTACGGTATAACAATGTACGAGGACTTACATTTCTAGAGATCCAAAAGCATTTCAAAATCAGAGAGCGGAGTCAAAGTTGATATACTATACTACTACCATTAAGTAACTCACTCTATCTGTATGAGTTTAATAGGTATTTAGGTTTGTGAAGTTTATGATTGCAGATGACTTCTTAAAACTTTTATCAGTAAAATATTTGGATTTGCAGTATTAAAGTCATTATATTGTATAATATTGTGCGATGCCATCATCCCCAACTTCACAAACTTTCTTGCATGTATTTTAGTGGTGGGCTAGTCACTTTGTAAAAGCAACTGAATTGCAGTTACAGTTACTTGGCAAAAAAAGTAACTTAGTTACAGTTACCATTTTAAAAAAGTAATTAGTTACAGTTACAGTTACTTTTAATAAATTTAATTGGGACTTCGCGAGCGCGTTGGACCTTTGTTTTTATTCGGCCATTTTGATAGATGAGCCGCGAAATTTATTAATTTGTTCATAACTAAAAAAAGGTTCAACATAAAAAGTTGAATTTTGGATATAATATGACAATAATTAAAAACATCCTGTATGCCAATTTTGAGGAACCTAGATCACGTGATCGTGATTTAGGAACTCTAAATTTGAGAAAAAACTGCCATTTTCGTCTCAAAAATTTATTAATTTGCTTATAGCTATAAATTTGCTGAACGGGGAACGCTAAAAGTTGAACACAACTTGGGTGCATATAGAGACTGTGTACCAAGTTTGGAGGCGCCCGGTCACGTGATCGCGATTTTAGAGGCCACAAATCAGCAAAAGTGGACAATTTTAAACCGGTACATCTCGGTAACTACCAACATTAGCGAAAAAAAGTTTGTGTTTTTTGAACATGCTACTTATGACCTTTATTATGGTCATATTCATTTATTTCACCTTGGATAAAATTTTTTCCTTATTTTTTCTTCTATCACTATCTCCTTTAAAACCACAAATCGCACATGGATCAAACTATGAGCTATTACAGATTTCCAAAAGTACTGGTACCCGCCTGAAATCGGGGGTGCCACGATGGGAGGTCCCCCAAACGGGTTCTCCAAAATTTAAACTTTTTTATCTTCGAAGCTAGACCTCTGAAATTTTTAAGGTAGATAAGTATAAAGACTGCCAAAATTGATAGTTTTTATCCACTTAAGCCATAGCCTACGCATGTAATTTTGAGTATAGGTAAATATAACAAAAAGTTATAATCAGAGGTGGAGTCGAGGACACAAGGCTCGAGGCCAAGGCCAAGGACAGCCTTTCCGAGGACAGACACTCTCGAGGCCAAGGACAGGAATGCTCGAGGCCAAGGCCAAGGACCAAGGACACAAAGCGCAAGTGCTCTCCAAAAAAAAAAAAAAAGGTCTTCACAAAAATTTTTCAGGCGATCTCCAAAGAAAAAAAAAAAAAAAAAAGGTCTTCACAAAAATTTTTCAAGCGATCTCCACTAAAAAACGTTTTCCAAAAAATTTTTCAAGCGCTCCACAAAATTTTAACATTCCAAAAAATCGTGCTGTCCTCGAGCCGAGGACAGGCTAATTTTCGAGGACTTGAGGCCTCGAGGCCAAGGCCAAGGACTTGACCTACGAGGCCAAGGCCAAGGACTTCAAAATGTGTCCTCGAGGACGTCCTCGAGGCCAAGGACGTCCTCGAGGACTCCACCTCTGGTTATAATATGACAAAATTTGGGGGTACCAAAATAGGGGTACCTCTAATGGGTTCTCAAAAATTTAAACTTTTCAACCATTTAAGCTAGGCCTAAGAAAGATTTAGAATAGAAAGGAAAGATAAAGTTATGACTAATTTCAATTGCCACATATTGAGTAATCCTCCTCAAATATGTCTTTCAAAATTTTTAACCACTTAAGCTTACAGAAAAATGAAACTTTCAACATAGGTAATAAGATAACATGAAAAATTTTTGGGATGCCATACTATGGTCCTCCAATTATGATGACCCCTGCCCCCATTAACTAGAAAAGCTAAACAAATTAAATCTATTGATAGGTTAATATGAATCCAAGATTAAAGGTAACAAAATTTGGTGGACCACATTGAAAACACCATGCCAAATGGGCCCTGTAAACTAATTGCATTCTAATTTTTTAGTGTATAACTTATGTAAGCATTATGGTTTCCCAATTGTCATTCTTGTAAGAGAATTTACTAAATCAATCGTTTTATGCCGGAAGTTTTTCTCGATGCCGTCATTTTGATGCACTCATCTGACAAACACGATTGTAAATAGACAATAATTTGTAGCTTTTATCAAAACTAAGACACATAACCAATCGAAGTTCGAGCAGAAAAGACGTATTAGTTGACGGCAAGAATTGCTTGTTAGTGGTCAACAATATTTTTGTGTTGTTTACTGGTATCCTATAGTTTTTAGTACTGTACTAATTAATCGTGTTTTTAATTATAAAAAGTAATTATGGGAATTTACTGCAAAATTTTGAAAACCGTTAACCACAAACCTGATCAGGTTAATGGAACATTATGAAATTCGAAAGCAGAGTATTTCAGATCTGACTATCAACAACCATAAACACGCTTAACGCAATTGTACAATTCTTTAGTTCAGTAAAGTTAGATACTTTCGCGAAGTCCCCGAATATCGCATGCTATGCCACATTCTTGTCACCGGTATGAATTAAGAATCGAAAATGTTGATTTTGTACTTTGGAACCGGTGTTAACAGATTTCTTTCTCTATTCATTTTCTAATTTTCATGAGGTACCTCAGCACACGCTGCTTATGGCTATTGTTGCTGTTGTTATAAGAAAAATACACAATGTAACACATTGATGCACTTCATTTAATTGCCTTTCAAGAAAGCAAGCATCTTAAAATGTTCATCGTTGAGACCAGAACGTTGGGATTTCAAAACATGTTTGCCTATGCAATCTTTGTGTTTCAAAATGTCTTTTCAAAACGAAAAGCAACAAAGAGATACCGGTAAAGCGGCTATATTAACAACAACGGTATCTGCTGAATGAACACTATACACGCTATTGATAAAAATTACGCAATCACAACAATCCATGCAGGAAAGATATTAGAACGTAACTTATTAGATCGTAAAAAGAGATCTTTAATTTAATTTAAAATTGTTCTAATATCTTCTCACAGCATTGGTAGGGTTGCCACGTTAGTGCACAATAAAAAATCCGTACTCCGTAGCGCCAACAGAGATTACATAGAAGTGTTTCATTTAACCGAAATCTAACGATTAAAAAATCTTTTTTAACAGGGCCAAAACTAAAAGTAACTGTAACTAGTAACTTTTTAATGTCTCGAAGTAGTGACTAGTTCCCACTTTCGTTACTTTTTTGAAAAAGTAATTAAGTTACAGTTACAGTTACTAAGAAAGTAACTAGTTACTATAGTAACTAGTTACTGCCCACCTCTGTCTATATCACGTTTTCTGCTTGTCAATTTAAGCAAGTTTGGTGCTTGGATGTTGATCAAATGCTGTATTTTACCCTCGAGAAACATAAAAAGTGCTCCGGGGCTCCGCTCCGGACCCCACTGGGGGAGCTCACAGCGCTCCCCCAAACCCCCTAGCTGGATTTAAACCAATTTTATGTCTAGTTGTGTTTTTCATAGGTCCTAACTGTATGCGAATATTGTTATTCCCTCACTTTTAAATGAAAATATACACCCATCCGACAAAAAATGATTTAACGGCATGGGTCCCAATAAGGCTTTTGGGGCCCGGTATCGACCTTCGTACCCCCTGGAAAATTTTCTCTCTGAGGCCCTGCTCAAACGTATCACAGCCGCCGAAGGCTTTGGGCAAATTTTTGAAAATTTCTGTAATTTTTGAAAATTTCTGTAATTTTTGAAAAAAGAGTTATTTTAATGCCATTTGAATCAGATTTTGCACGTTTTTAAAGCGATTGAAGGAACTAATGTTTAAGATTTGACAGCCGATCGAAAAAATTAGATTGTTCAGTCCTCCTTTTGCTTACAATTTACGTTTAAACCCAAGCATTTTTTGGATAAATTTTGTAATTGACTTGGTCCAGGCGGAGAGGACGCAAGGTACATTGCCTTCTGCAATGTATTTAGCAGTAAGTAATAATTCACTCGAAGATTTATTTTTCTTGGAGGTCTTTGTTTTGTCATGAAAATAACTAGTTTTAGGATTACGTGTACTATCTGGGGGCCCGCAGCCCCTCAATTTAAATTTAATAATTTGTTCAATAACTATTTCCCCTAGCTTTTTCTAAAATTTTTTCTCTTAAAAACTGGCGAGGTGTATGAGGGTTGTTATTGAAAGTTGTAATAACAGATGGTTACTACTGCAACATGTTATTGCATTAAGCTTTTAAAAAGGTGAGATAAAGGCCAGAGGTTGCGACTTTTAGGACAAAAATCTAAAATTTCTCTCAAGCTATACATTTTAATTGATTGACAAAAATTTGAATTGAGGGCCTAGGCTCTCTGGTCGTCAACATTAATATTATTGTCAGTTTCTATTGTACGCGAAAATGCTAAAAGACACTGAAGCTGGATAAACAATAGGCTTTGTTGTCATCCTTTTTATCATTGGTGGCGGTTCAATTGCAGGAGGTAGGCCCCCTGCCCCCCCTTTTGCTTCACCTATGACTTCTGGCCAGTCATTTCCTTCCCTTTCCTTATTTGAGTAATAGTGTAATGTGGTAGCCAAGTCATAGTAAACCTTGTTTTCAATGGATTGTATGAGAGCTTTAATCGGAGAATGAGGGGGCAAAACGCAGTGTAGATATCTTTTTTAAATTTTACTAATACTTCCGGTGGGGTTGATACTAACAGCAAAACACGAAAACCATTGAGGGCCATAGCAAGGGTTCAGAGGGTCCGGACGCAAACATTTTTGAGTTGCTTATACTAAACCATGACTGTTCCTATGCGAATGTGGAATCATAGGAAAGAATGTGCCTGATAATGAAATGCAACGCAGTTACCAGGAAAGGCCTATGATATACTAAATATGTTACATTTACAATAGCCAGTACTTAAATTGTAGGGGGGAGGCGGGGGGACGCGTCCCCCCATCGAGATTTGGCGTCCCTCCATCGAGATTTTAGCATCCCCCCATCGAGATTTGAGCGCTGGATGATTAGACGAAAAAGGGCTAGTCAGCAGGAGTAAATCCCACAAATTCTGGAAGAATATAGTCCCAAATTGCGGTGAAGACCTTTTTTGGGACTTCGCTTGATTTCTGGTACAAAAACTCCTAATTTTCCGGCGAAGACCTTTTTCTTTTTTTTTGGTTTTCACTTATTGATTTCAGGGACGGGATTCCATAAATTCCATTGAAGTGCTTTGGTATTCCGAATGCGTTAGGTCAAGGCTGCTAAAGTGTCCCCCCATGCAAAATTTTACAGTTTTAACTACTGAGTATAGCCCTGATACAACTGACAAAATGTTATTGGAGAACGACAGCTATTATTCTGAAAATACGTTAGCGAATGTTACGAAGAATTTGTTTTAAGGTAAGAAAGAACAACTCGAATTTTTACGTTTCAACAATTTGTGGGGGGCAAATGCCTCCAATATTTTCTTCCTTAATACGGCCCTGCGAGGATTCTCAGGTTACTTTTTGCAGTTTAATAACTTACGCATAGGTGGGCAGGTTAATGCAAAACGTTAGCTTCGTTAACCACTAGTCCGTTAACAAACTTCACACCTCCGTTAACGTTAATCCGTTATTTTCAGCTTTAATTAACGGAACTTAATAAAGTCCGTTAATCCGTTAACATTTTGCGTGTAATTTGCATTTCTTTTTATTCACTCGCTTCTAGAACACGTATTGACGCAGTTGAGCTGATTTTAAGGAAATATTTATTGCTATGGTGGTCTTTTTGTGTTTTGAAAGTTACATTTTACAGTCTAATCTAATTTCAAGATAAAAACAAGTTCAAATGCACAACGAAGCTGCAAGATATTAACGATAGAAACCTTAACGGAAGTTAACAGAACTTAACGGAAGTTACTTTAGTCCGTTAACAGCACTTAACGGAAGTTAATTTAGAAGGTTAACATGAAAAAACTGTTTAACGGATTAACGAGTTAATGAAAAAGTTAGCTTCGTTAATTAACGGATTAACGATTAACGGACTTGTGCCCACCTATGAACTTACGTAAAATTTTACCAAGTATCTTTTTGGAGGCCGAAACGAATGCGCTCATTCATTGGTAGCCACGATAGGCATTAGATGCAAGACTATCGAGAAACATCACTTGCACTGAAAAAAGATTGGCTTAAAATTAGGATTGGGAAAATATGGCGTAACTAAAGTTTTTCTTACTTTTACGGTATTTTCTTTTTTCAAATTGCTTTGAAAATTTAATTGCGTAATCTCCAATAAACGTCGCAAAAATTGCTATTTTTCAGAAAAAAAAAACAAAAAAACTACGAAAATTGTTCAACAGAGGCGTAAGGACTTTTACCTTGCACCCAGAACCCAGTTTTTTCCAAGGACTTGAGCTAGCAAGTACGGTATCTCATTTCAAAAATATAAATTTATAGTATTTTGCAGTATTTTTAGATAATAATATCATAGTCGCTATGCAATATTTAAAAGCTATGATAATATTTAAAAAATTTCATGAATAGAAAACGTTTAACCTGACAACAAGGCTTGTGTTTGAGAAACTATTGAAAAAGTGGGGATCCATAATCAGTGGAAGTTTGCTCAGGGACTTTAACTGATGAAACTATTAAGACCTTAAAATTGACCATTTCCGCGTTAAGAATTTATGGCTTTTAGTAATACCCATTTCCGATTCACGAGTTACGGCCTTGATTGTTTCATTACCACGATACTGTTATCAAACATAATCAACATTCCTACTAACGTGTAAAACTTCAAAATGACATGCATAATTTTTAGAAACAACTATTTTCGAATTATCATCAAAAACTTAACAAAATGCAATATCTTAAAGACTTTTGAGCTTAAAAATAATGGAAAATTTGCCGACCATAATTTAGAAAAAATTTGTCCTCGGTCCTTGGCCTTGGCCTCGAGTCTTCTTGTCCTTGGCCTCATGAGGGTCTGTCCTCGTAAAGTCGGTCCTTGGCCTCGGATTTTTTTTAGCTTTGGCCTTGGCCGCGAACAGCGATGGAGTACTCGAGTACAGTACTCGAGGACAACTCGAGAACAATTTTTTGAGTACTCGTACTCGGAACATCAGGTACTCGGTTGATACTCGTACTCGAAGGTCAATGTACTCGGTACTAGGTCAAAAAAAGCGCCGAGTACTCGAGTACATTAGGCTTTCGCTAAAAGTAATAAACAAAATGAATTTTTGATAACAAACTGCAGCCAATAAAACCCGCTAATTTATTGAGTTGCTTGTGCTTGAATCCGTGCAGACCGCAGCTGAACAAACAACTATTTAATGGTGAGAACGAGCGAAATCAAGCGTTGGAATGTGGTAAAGTGATTGGGTCGACAGCATAGTATTGTTCGACAACAAACGCCTTTTTGCTGCAGACAACGTGTGAAAGTTGCAGCAAATTTTTATTTATTTACTGTAGCAATTAAAGTTACATACCACAGAAATCGAGCCACGCGTGTTACAAAGACTGCATCAGTTGGGTTAGCATTTTACGATTTCAGCTCAAATGTTGATAGAATATTTTCTACAGTAGATGTATTACTGTAATCTCCCAATCCCAAATAATAGTTTTACTGTGGTATTGGTAGCGCTATTCGAAAAAGCATAGAGTTAGATTTGGAGGCAATATTTTCAGTGTTAAAGGGGGTGAAGCATCCAGCTGGGATTATGGGCAAAAATTAAAGAAACATCTAACACACTTCTTCACTAAATTTTACCTTTCTACAATCTGAGATATTTCATTTCAAAGTTGGGAGATCTCCCCAACAATGTTGCCCGTTAAAATCCAAGTTTCTAGTAATTGGGATATACTATTTAAATTTTAGAAGTGTTTCTGTTGTAACACTAATTCATGCATAAGTCTGGCATTCAGGAGCTTTTAAACCAATGTCAAAGATTACAATTAGCATTATTTAAAAAAAAATGAAATTTTAACTGGTAACACCATTCAGGAGATCTCCTTACTTTGAAATCAAATATCTCAGAAACACTAAGACGTAAACTGGCGAAATTTGATGAAGAATGTTTTAGATTATTCTTTATTTTTTGCACATAATCCCAGCTGGATGCTTCACCCCCTTTAAATTTAGGTCAAATAGAGATAGCTTAGTTGCATAGTTATTTTGTAGCTGAGCTGCAGCTGTAGGCAAAATTTTACTTTTTTTTGCAAGAAATTGATAAAATAATAAGTCAATTCTTTTGATATGCGTTTGAAATATTAATGTGACTAAGCACTAATTAGGATTATTTTATAAAAATGAATGTTAGATCTGAAATTAAATAATAGAACAGTAGACAAAAATACCGCTATAAATTACAGTAGTAGCTAGTAGCTGATATTAAATTGCATCATTATTTTATGCTCACTTTACTTAGTCACCTCCTTTGAAATGCAGCATTATTTCGAGAACATTTACTACTACGTCATTTGCAGTTTAGTGTTAAAAGTTTTAGATAGTCTTTAATTAAATGCATAGGAATGCACAAGTCCGTTAATCGTTAATACTTTAATTACGAAGCTAACTTTATCATTAACTCGGTAATCCGTTTAAAAGTTTTTTCATGTTAACGGGCTAAATTAACTTCCGTTAAGTTCTTTTAACTTCCGTTAAAGTTTTTATCGTTAATATCTTGCACCTTTCATTTGTCATAATGGTACAAACCAGTTTGGTCTGGTAACACTAGTTGCGTATTAGCACGAGCTTTATAGACGAAAGCGAAGAAAGGAGCTCTTTTTTGTGGCAAATAATAAGCTGCAGCCTCATAGGTCTATTAATTATTGCTGTTGGCAATTTCCAAAGATTTTCAAATCGCAGCTTCATTTGTGCATTTGAACTTATTTTTGTTTTGAAATTAGATCAGACTGTAAAACGTAACTTTCAAAACACAAAAAGACCACCATAGCAATAAATATTTCCTTACAATTAGCTCAACAACGTCAATACGTGCTCTAAAAGCGATTGAATATAAAGAAATGTATATTATCCGCAAAATATTAACGAATTAACGGACTTAATTAACTTTCGTTAATTAAAGATGAAAAATAACGGATTAACGTTAACGGACGTGTGAAGTTTGTTAACGGACTAGTGGTTAACGAAGCAAACGTTTTGCAGTAACTTGCCCACCTATGATTAAATGTAAATTGAATGTAACATTAAATCGCAAAAGCTCTCAAAAAATTGTTGAGGGTAATCATGTTTGGAGTAGAGGACTTTGAAAGCTTATTTGTAATTGAAAGAAGCATACGGTATACGAGATGTCGCTATTAAATAACAACACTGGTGACATAAAGCAATTTTATTAAAGAAAAAAAGGTCATTTTATTTTGTTTCCCCTTTGATGTATTCTCCCTTAGCATCAACATAGCGTTTCATTCGGATTTTCATAAAAAAAGAACACGACAATGCTCTTAACATAAAAAAACAATATTACCTTGAATTTTGATTTTGCTTTCTTAAATTGTGGTGAGTTTGCAGTTTTCCAATGCATGGACTGCCTCTTTGTCTCTAGGTGGTACTGGAAAATTCATCTCTTATCGCAGGTACAGTAATCACACTGTCTAAAAATTTAGGGTTTTCTTCAATTTGTTTTAAAATGTCAGCGCAAATCTCTCGGCGTTTTTCTTTTTGATCGCTAGTTAAAAGCTTTGAAACAACTTGTGCACAGACCTTTGTCATATGCAAATTGTCATGCAGTACTTGCCACACTGCTTCTTTGTTAATGGACATCCTCTCTGCTATCAGTCGAATACTAAGCCGACGATCTTCTCGGACAATTTTTTCAATTTCTCGGATATTGTTAGTGGTTTTTGGTATGGTTGGGCGTCGTGAACGTTCACCATCTTCAACATCAGTCCGGCCTTTAAGAAATCTTTTGTGCCATTCAGGCGCGCAGCCAGAAATTCGCAATGGGGGGGGGCTATTTTGGGGGTCTGGCGGCGGAGCCCCCAGCGCTCAAAAATTTTGCATATTTTTGTAATGACAATTTAATTTTAGGGCTATTTTAATAAAAAATAATGCTTTTAAAACGTGGCATAGAAATTGGCAGCACAACATGATTCAACTGATTGCATTAATGGGCTATGTGGGAGGAGGTTAATGATAACATTGTAGTTCTCTTGTTTACATCTGGTAAATGATAAAATCCTATTATTCAATAAAACTCACATGGAGTAATCTATTTCGCCTATATTTTACAAAGAAAAATAATTGTAGGGAGGGCTAATGGAAAGATATTTGAGAGAAGGGATTGGTAATTAACTAACACTGAATAGCCCCCCCTACTTATTCCTGAGTTTATAATATATTTGTTGATAAAGTTTATGTTTGACGTTTTTACACTAGCAATGAAATTTGATTGTTTATTTTTGGACATTTTTCAAAGTTTTCATTAATTTGTGATATAAACTTTTGACAAAGTAGCTCCCCCCTTGAATATATGTTTAAAAAGATACTTTAAATCACTTTTTAGTCCATTCCAGCGCAAAAAACAGTCTCAGAAGAGCTAAAAACGTGGTATTTTCCTTATTCTGCATTTTGGTTGACCGGCCAATGGAGGGGCTATAGCCCTCCCCCCCGCCCCCCCTGGCTACGCTACTGGTGCCATTCAAAAACGCGGGTTCTTGACATGCATTCTTTGCCGTAAACTTCCATCAAAGCTTGAATTTTACGAAAAATTTCAAGTTAATTCTTTGCTCAGTTTTAGAGTTAAGCATTTTTCTACGGCTGCAACAGAACTTCTTGCAACAATGAGCAATTTGCAGCTTCTGTAAGCCAAGGTTTTTTCCGACGCGCAGAAAAAACGTGCACTTGCTTTCAACGTCAAGGTACCTAATTTGTTTAAAATATAACAGTAATTTTGTGTGTAACTTGTCAGAAAATTGTTGCCTGCAGTTGTGCGCCTTCTTAACATCCCACTCACAGAAAAAAACTTATTCGTCTATGTTTTTGCGACAAATTTTGAGCTATTACAACTTAAAAACTTCTTTTGGTAAACTTGTAAAAGTACTCGTACTCGAACTTTTTTACGGTACTCGTACTCGAGTACATTTTTCAATATCAGTGCTCGTACTCAAAGTTTTTTGCGGTACTCGTACTCGGAAGTTGAGTACTCGACTCCATCACTGGCCTCGAAGGTTGTGTACTCGACTCAACCTTTATTAATTAGATGATAGGCTGTGCGCTGTAAACCAGTAATTTTCAACAAGCGAGAAAAGCAATCGACAATATCAATTGAAAAAGTTTACTACACGTATCAAGCGTTAAATAAATTGAAAAATTAAATAATTTTGTAGCAGAGGTCCATTTAGTATTTGCTAATTAGAAATTTAAAGATAAAAAAATGTTGGAAAGAAATATTTTTGTTGATTAAGCCGCTTAAATTGAGATTGCGTTTTTTCCAATGCCAACGCTGAACAACTGCATGTGTTCATTTCAGTTCATAACCGATTAGTGGTCGGGTGGATAGATCGTCTGCTGCTGAAACAGTAGACTCGGGTTTGATTTTCGGTCGAGTCTAACCAAAGACTATAAAAATTGATTTTTACAACTTTCCTGCTTGACGTTCAGCAATTAAAAGGAAAAGTGTCTGATTGTGAAGCCTCCGCCGTGTGTGGTAGACAGGTGGGCAGCTTGACTCGAAGACCGAAGACCAACAGATCCCTTCGCTGTATCCTAATCAAGGCAACTTGGTGAATAAAATGTAATTACAATTACACATCTGAGATCTGTTTATGCTGTGGCCTGGTGGCAACCTTGAAAATAGCATGCACTGTATGCAAGAAGAAAGCGATCACTGTAAGTTGAAAAGCGATGCAATATTCTTTTGGGTTAATTACTTAAGTAGGCCACCAGAAGGTGGAAAGAGCTAGGTCTCATAGAAAAAGCAATGTAGGCAGGTAGGCTAGCCTACTCAAACGACTAGACTAATTTTTTTGTTCATAATTTATACCGGTAAGTTTCAATTCCATTTGCAAATATTTTCACCACATAAACCAGGTGAAAATATTTCCCCCAAGTGCATTTTTAACCCTATTTGTAGCTGGGGGGAGGGGGAAAATTTGCCCCCCTCTCTTAGTTATTTTCTTATAGCTTCTTAACAAAAAAAAATTTTGCTTTGATGCACCCTGACTTTGAATCAAATTTAAAAGCACATAGTTTCAGAAACTTTGGGGTCATCCGGAAAAGCGGAAGTGACGTCATTTTTGCCTTTGCCAGTAGTACCTAGTTTCAAATAGTTTTGAGCACAATGCGTGCTGATCAACGCATTTATTCTATTCATTCTACTGCGTCTTCATTATCGATGATTATGTTTTGCTGGAATAAAATATTTTATTTACTGATAAATGTATTGTGTCATCATTACGTCATTGATGATGTCATAATTCTAAACAATTGCTTTTTCTGCTGTTTCTCAAAATAAATTGCGTTTGCATAAAAAAAAATATTCATTGTCACCAGCTGTTGAATGATATAATGAAAATAATACTGCAGTATTCTAAAACTTTGTGAATGATAGTATACCTTAGACACGAAAAATCACAAATAATAAGCAGCGCAATATATTAAAGATGACGTTATCATGCATGTGACGTCATCATCAGCGGTGACTTTATCAGAGATGTCTTTGAAATAACAAAAGTCCTAACTGAAAATAAAATCTAGCAACATTTAGGAAAATTTGCATGCTGTTATGAGGATTTATTGGTTTTGATGATGTGATCATGGCTTTCGTGACGTCACAACCTCAAAATATTTTATTTTAAAAATTTAACAAAAAACAGCTTCAGCAAGCAAAAAATCTTACTTCCATCACTTACCAAACTGTTTTTAGATAGGAGGGCAAATTTGCTCCCCCCTCCCGGTACAAATAGGGAGTGAAAATATCCCGGTAGATATAGGGTTGAACAGATTAATATGTAGAGACCCGGAATAGCTTGCTTATAAAACTTCGCATAATTAAATCTTGAACAGTATTTAAATCTCAACTGAAGACATTTTTACTTTGCATGCAATGTTTAACAGTTTTAATCGTAAAAAAATGTAGTAGTCTACTCTACCTTCAGAGTTGTATAGGCTATCTTAAATTGAAGTGCTGTCTTTGGCTCCATACTACTTGAGTTTAGATGCATGTCTGTATGTAGTGGTAATTGATAAAGATGTTAGCCTAAGTTAGTGTACTTTAAGCCTGTCGTTTTTGTGTATCCTGTCATACTGCTTTGAGCAGCTAATTGCATGAAACAAGAAGCACATGTGGAAGCAGTATACACTGGTATAAAGCACCCAATTATTTCGCTATTATCAAACGTGGAGTCCTTGAGGACGTCCTTGGCCTCGAGGGCGTCTTCGAAGACACATTTTGATGTCCTTGGCCTCGGCCTCGAAGCCCCAAGTTCTCAAAAATTGCCCTGTCCTCGGCTCGAGGACAGCACTATTTTTTGAATGGTTAAAATTTTGTAGATCGGCTGAAAATTTTTTTTGTACACCGTTTTTTTTGGAGATCGCCTGAAAAAAATTTTTGAAGATCTTTGTTTTGGAGAGCACTTGCGTTCGTGTCCTTGGTCCTTGGCCTTAGCCTCGAGCATTCCAGTCCTTGGCCTCGAAAGTGTCTGTCCTTCGAAGAGCTGTCCTTGGCCTTGGATTTTTTGTGTGTCCTTGGCCGTGGTCTTGGCCTCGAGCCTTGTGTCTTCGACTTTACCTCTGCCTATTAGTATCAAGTCGATGAGTACTGTTGACCAGATCGAAAAGATTCTGTGAGCTGTTGTACACTGCGGTATTAAATCATTTTAAACGGTATTGCCGGTCAGAAGGTAGAGTACCTCTGTAACAGTACAGAAATTTAAACATCTTGAAAGCAAACCCAGTGGCGTTGCTAAGGATGGTGGCACTCGGGGCGGGATTTTGTGGTGTCACCCTTTTTCGGTCCAAAAATAGGTGAAGACGAAAAAAAAGGGTTTTCGCCGTAAAATTAGAGGGTTTTTGGTCCAAATGAGGTTGGAAACCAAACAAAATAAGGTCTTCACCACAAATCAGTGGTGTTATGGTTTCAGATTATAATATGGTGTCACCCTGGTCCGAACGCCATTAATATCCTTGTAGATTTAATGCCAATTATTATATTTTGGGAGCAACTTGTTATACTTTCGCAGCTTTTGACATTTCTTATCGCAATTTCCCCAGATCAACCAAATGTAACCTAAGCAAACTATTTTCCCTTGAAGTGGAGAACTTGCTTAATGTGTCTTAGAAACATATTGATACCTACCATACTGTTCTGTTTAAGGCAGTTAGGAAATCGCCAGCAAAACTAATGTTTACTGTCTGAACAGCGTCTCCCCCAAATTAGTGTGATGAATAATTCTTTGATGCGTGCAATTGCTTCTAACCCATGGAACAACCCCATTTATTGGAACGACCGACGCTCGCGTCGCGTGTTCCATTGCTTTTACTCGGTCATTTTCCAACTAACGAGTGCGAAATTTTAAACTTTTGCTTATAACTCGAGAACGGTTTGGTCTAGCTACATGAAATTTTGACAGCAGTTTGAGATTAATGAGCTACTGTATATGTTTGTACCAAATCTCGAGGCAATAGGTCACGTGACTTCGGTTTTAGAACCCCAAAACCGCCCCGCAAGTTAGGCGTAAAAAGCGGTCTCAGTCAAAAACGGCTTAAGTACGGGAAAAAATATTTCATATGGTTGTATGTTTTAAGATACCCTATCATCCCAACCAAACCACTTTTGGCCGCGATGAGGTTTATTTCTTTTTTTTTTCCTTTTTTTCTTTTTTTTCCTTTTTTTTCTTCCTAAATTTTGTACGCTCTTCTTCTCCTAAACCACAAAACATGGAAATCTAATTTTTGTGTAAAGTTGTTGAGCTGCAAACGCAATTTTTTCTCCCGAAATTTTTTGGGGCAACTCCACTGGGGACTCCCCCAAAATGGGGCCCCAAAAAATCAATTTTTTGAACGGCTCAAGCTGGAGTGCTAGTTGTTTTTGATATCAATAGATATTTGACAGACAAATATTTTGACATAATTTGGGGGTGCCATCCCCTCGAGGACCCCCCCAAATGGACCCCCAAAAATCAATTTTTTGAATGGCTCAACTTAGAGTGCCAGTGTTTTATGATATCAGTAGATATTTAACTGACAAATATTTTGACATAGTTTGGGGGTGCCATCCCCTCGGGGACTCCCCCAAATGGACCTCCCAAAAATCAATTTTTTGAATGGCTCAACTTAGAGTGCCAGTGTTTTATGATATCAGTAGATATTTAACTGACAAATATTTTGACATAATTTGGGGGTGCCACCCCCTCGTGGACCCCTCAAATGGACCCCCAAAAATCAATTTTTGAATGGCTCAACTTAGAGTGCCAGTGTTTTATGATATCAGTAGATATTTAACTGACAAATATTTTGACATAGTTTGGGGGTGCCACCCCCTCGTGGACCCCTCAAATGGACCCCCAAAAATCAATTTTTGAATGGCACAAGCTATGGTTTTATGATATCTGTAGATATTTAACTGACAAATATTTTGACTCCACTTTTCTAGAGGTTCCATAATCAGATATTTTTGAATAATTGCTGATTTTACGGTAGACAAGAAGTACTTTTGAGCGTCACAGCATTAGCTATGCATCGGTCGTTCACTGGATTTGCTGGCAAACTCCTATCTAGTTTATTTATATAGTCTTGTCGGGCTCTTTTCTGCTCATTCTTTATTCAGAGCTCAGACCTGAAGTTTTGTTTAAGCCAAGAGCAATCTCAGGCTTTGTGCTAGATTCAGCAGTCAAGTTATCCTTGGGCGAAACGTACTATCGTTTAGCTTTCGTTTGTTTTGTACAACTTTCAATAAAAGACATGTCAGAAACTAAGACAGTGCAGCAAGGAGCAGAAATCCCTTCAATATCCATTTCCCCTGTTTAAAGCTATACTGATTGGCTTCTGCTATTGAGCAGCAGTTGCCGCACACTTTTCGGAGTTTCAGCCAGAGACTAAGTCCGTGTTTGTGGTCACCTGACAACCGCCGTCGCATCAGGACCATTTCTCCGGAGTCCAGCCAAAGTAGCAGTCCTTTGGTAGACTAACCTCTGTGGTGATCTGACAGCCACTATCGCAGCAGGGCCACTCTCAAAATGGCAACGTTTAAGTCAAAGAAAAATTGTTAATTTAGAATTCTAATATCTTGAAAACGGGTAGAGTAGACGTAGAAAACTCAAAGTTGGTGAGAATGCATTTTTTGGCCGGAATCACACGATCAAGTTTTTTCCACAATTTTCTTGCATCAATGTTTTTTGAGCTAACACATTTAGATGCAATTTTCTTGCATCAATGTTTTTTGAGCTAACACATCTAGACGCAATTTTCTTGTTCAGCTTCTTGCCAGACGGAAGCGTTTAAGTTTTTTAGCAACCAAAAATTGCCGAAGCTATCACACGAATTTTTTCTTGTTGTAAAAGCATTTACGCAGTATACGAAAATTCTTTAAAATTTGCCGCGGCAATAGTAATATTATGCGGTTTGTCGATTCATTGCTATTTCTCGTTTGCCAAAATGGTACGAGCATGTTCTCAAAAGCGAAAAGCTGCCGCTATAGTAATAAATAGCTATTTGAGTTCTGCCGCAAATTGCGTGAATTTTTTTTCGACATGCAATGAAATAAAATAAATGGAAAATGTCAAAATACCTTTGCTTGTGTGGAACTCTTTAGCGTATGGCGTAGCTTTTTTATGTTATGATATCTATCAGACTATCACCAATAAATTTGCATAGCATTGCGTGATTGATCAAGCAATATTAAACCAGGTATGTTCTCTCCGGTACTTATGGTTTCAGAGAGCTCAATGATTGGATGTCAGAGTTACTTGAAACTTTATTATTTTCAAATAGGAATAAGAGCGTTTTTCTTTGATTTCTCATAAAATCAGCGTGAAATAGCTGAAAATTATTTACTGAAATTTATCTTAACTGCTTAAAAATGCAACAAGCTCTTTTGCCAGAGGAAATGTCAAATTTTAACCAAAAATTTTTTTAAATCATCACAAATTCGGCACTAGCAAAAGCTGGACCGGAAACTTTTTTCCAATCAGAAGGAAATTTTCAACATCTTGATTAAAACCAGATCACACATTGAATACTTATTAAAGTTTTATTATTACTAAATAGTGAGCAAAAGCTTATCTCCATTTGATCTCGATCTAAAACTTCCGAAACTTCCTTCCAAGCATCTGATTTTTTTAATCTATCCTTGTACTCGGGATTTAAGATGTTCCATAAGCACTGCCTTTCTTCGGTTTTCCTGATTAAAAGTTCAATTTCACGAGTTGACCACAACGGCATGTTGGTAACTGCAGTATATTACAGTTCTGGTTGATAACTTTTCAGAATGAATTTGGAAAAGGGAAAGCACAAGTTTAAAGTAGGAAGAATTGGGTAATCGATATGGGATCGCAAACAAAACAGCAGGCTACGCATTTAGGTCTTTGAAGAAATATGAGAAAACAGCAGGCACAATGTTTTGATATGTCATTGCCGATTAACTCAAAAGCAGTAAAATTTTTTACAACATTTTTGCTGGATAATTGTGACGTGTTCGTTTTTTGCAATGACTTCGGCGGTATTTTTTTGTATTTTGCAGCTCAATATTTTCAAAGGTACGGCTAAAAGCTTAGTTTTCTTCGTTGAGAACGGCAGCTTTTAGAAAACTTGCAGGCAAAATAGAGCTCGGTTCTATTTCTCCGCAAGAACGCAGCAAGACTTTCTAGACACCGATTTTCATTCTCGCAAAGCTGTGCAATAAAATTGACGACAGATGCCCGCAATAATGAGTCATGAACTTGCGCGACCGTTCAAGCGACTAATGCAAGAAAATGGTGCAAAAACTTGACCGTGTGATTTCGGCCTTAGGCTTTTCCCGAGATTTTGGTCAACAGTGGTGGTCAACACTTGCAAAAAGGTGCAGGCGCGTAGCCAGAAATCTGCTAAGGGGCTGTGTGTTAAGGCAACCGCTGAAGATCATTGGGGGTCTGGAAGCGAAGGCGCTCGAAATTTGTTTAGTTTTTGCAAAAGTAACTTTATTTTGGGCCTATTTTGATAAAAGTTAATGCTTTCAATACGTGGCTTAAAATTAGCAGTTCAAAAGTATGATTAAACTTGTTGCATAAATGGGCTATGTGGAAGGTGGCTAATGGTAAAATTTCAGTTCTCTTATTTACAAGCTGGTTAATGATAAAATCCTACAGTTCAATAAAACTCACAAGGATTAGCCTAATCTAGAAAGATAATTGGGGGTGGGAGGCCAATGGAACGAGATTTGAGAGAAGTGATTGGTTATCAACTAACTGAATAGCCCCCTTGTATTCCTGATCTAATATTTTTTTGATGAAACTTATGTTTAGCGTTTTTCAACAAGCCATCAAATTTGATTGCTGATTTTTGGCCATTTTTCAAAATTTGAATTGATTTGTAAGTTAATTTTTACGAATTAATCCCCCCCTAAATAAATTTTCAAAAATGCTTTAAATCATTTTTGAGTCCATTACAGTGCAAACGCAAGTATCAGAAGTGCTAAAAATGTGGTATTTTTCTTATTCTGGATTTTAATCGACAGGCCATATGGGGGCTACTAGCTACGCTACTGACAAGGTGCGATTTTTTTTATTGTACCATTGTCAAGCAATATTCTTGTATCTGGTCTAAGCATTCTCGTTGGCTCTTATAGATTGTTCCAGTCTTCTCAAACGTTCTTGTGATTTTTGCGTGTTTTCGCCTTATTAACCCTACTTTACATGGGATTTTTCACCCACGCATTTTAAACTGGGGGAGGGAAACAAAAATGCCCCCATTCATCTTCTAAACTTAAACCAAAAGCCATGGGAACAACAAATTTGGCAAGCCAGTTGGTTGGTGTTCATCAAATTTTTTTTGAAAAACTGGTTTTGAGTTGATGAGATCACCATAATGACCTAAGAGCTTATTTTTGAATATTGAAGTCATTTTTTTCAAACGTCATAAGCGATTCAAATCTTGCAAATAGTTTTTTTGATCTAAATTATAAAATGCCTAAGTCAAAGTACATACGTCGCAAAAAACGTCTTATTGCGTCATTTTAAAAATAAGCTTATTTGCCAAAAAATTGTAAGATTTCATAAAGGGACCTCGGCAAACCTCAAAATTCGGAAACTTCACCTTGCTTTAGCAACTTCAAATTTTCAGGAGTTATTTGTAAAAACATTTGACTTAAAGTGAAGTTAGTTTGATAAAAAATGAGTTTTCAGAAGGGATTAATCACGAAAAACCAACACGGCCCCGTGTAAAATAGGGTTAAAAGGCCTCAAGTATATGCATAATATTCAGCGCAATTAGGCTAAATACTAACCTAAAAATTTTAGTAATTTATTTAACAGTTTAAGTCATAAAAATACAAAACCAAGACCAACAAAAATCGACAATTGTATTTTTTGTTAACTTGTAAATCAAATTATGTATTTTACTCGCTGTGTTATGCCAAAGCGTATAATGAGTTGGCGGGGCCCATTTCCACGTCATTGCGCCCGGAAAACAAAGCTGCGCCTTTCGAAGAAATGTGGTGGCGAGCCGTTAGCGACACTGTGTCCGACTTAACCGGCCCGAGATTTCAATCTCACACCTCCCGCTCCAGGGACGAACGCGTTACCGCTTGACCAACTGGTCGGTAACTTGTAAAACTAGGCTCCCTTTACTGCCTTGAATTTACACCTAGTTTGTGACATTGCTAACACATTCTAGACAATTGGTTGAAAAATGCCACCTATGCGAACAAAGTGCGGTTACAAACTTATAATAACGGAATTTTTTTTTTCGTAATTGTTTATTAGCAAGCTTGCGCAAAGGTGCGATTATTTGGTAGCTTTTGAAATTTTTCAAAACTATTTTTCAGGAACCGGCCAGGTGGTCGAGCGCTAACGCGTTCGTTACGGTACCTGAAGCGGAAGGCCTTAGGCTCAAGTTTCGGGCCGGTCAAATTGAACACAGTGTTGCCAACAGCTCGCCACTTCTGCAAGATTTTTTGGAAAGGGGCTGTGGTGCTCGGTCGCAATGACGCGGAGATGGAGCCCGCAAACCCATTACACGCTTCGGCGAAAAATTTGATTTGATATTTTTCTGCAAAAAGCAATTTGCGACTATGTTTTAATACGTTCGAGAAGGTACGATTTTGTGAGCGAGACAGTAACACCTGGGAATATAATGAAAAGCAAACAAGCAAAGGACAAAATGCATGACATTGACTTTGCTGAAAGTCATATTCAAATAGTTCAAATCAATAGTATTATGAAATTAACGTTTTTTGATCTAAAGACAATGACTTTACGGAATACTATCGAACCCGCTGCGCTAGTGAATAATCTGAAAGAGCTCGCGGCACCCTAGTTAAGAACCATATTGCCCTAGCTCAACCACTTATGTAAGTTATCATTTAATTTGATTTAACTGTGAAGTAGGCTATAGTTACTTGCAGGAAAAAATGTTACAAGTATACACAAATTTTAATTACCATAATAGCTTTAATGTCACGAAACCATTAACACACGAAGCGGATAACATAATAGCGCGCAAAAATGGTCAAGCGTTTATAGCTCACAATAATATTGAAGAAACCACATAATACGTTGGTGCAACCAACAAGTTCGATACTTTATTATCGCTAAAGCTAAACATTTTATTCAAGTTCACATCTTTAGCTTCTGACCGATGAAAATCATTTTCTCCACATACCAAAAAATTGTTATCGTCCAAAAGTTAGTATCCAAGGTACTGACAATAGGCTGGATCAAACTCAGAGACGCAACCAGGGGCGGCCTAAGGGGCCTTAATTCCATTTGGCCAAGTCACTTAGAAATTTAACCCCCAAACGAAAATTTCAAAATGGTCAGCCCTACTCCTCATTTTTTCCGCAGCTGTCTAAAAACGTGTTACAGTAACTTGAATTCAAAAGCGATATTCTCTTTTGTACATGGGGGATGGAAATTTTTTGGTAGGACTGCCAAAACATGTAATACAAATAAAAACCCCAGATGCAACTTTTAAATACAGGAAGCACAAACTTTAGAATGCACTCTGTATAGGCCCAGTCTACACTCTGAATAAAATCGTAAGCCTAAAATCGCCTGATCGTATCCTCAATTTATTTTACAGTGAAAAAAATTCAGTACGCCCAGAGGGGCGAGGAGAGGGGATTAAGGGCGCTTCAACCCACCAAAGCCAAGTCACTTAAAACATTTAACCCCAAAATACCAGCGTTTAAACGCGTTTTGTTGTTTTTTGATTTGATCTGTAATAAAGGGGGGCTAAATTGGTTGGGCAGTTTAGTTCTTTCATATGGCTTCCGAATTTTACCTATTTAGTTCTTTCAAATAACTCTAACAACGAACAAAATGTGATTCAAATGACGCTATAAAATGGCTATTTTTTTTCGAAAAATCACAAAAACTGCCACGTGGCTGGGAGCTTTGCTCTCTGACGCCCATGGCCTCCGCCAGCTGGGGCTGAGGGAGGCCCGTGTTTGATACGCTTGAGATGCACCAGTTTGCTTGGCACGCCCCCTACATAAAACATTTTTTGAATAAAAGTTGTTTAACTTTTAAATAAAGCTCCCCACCCTTTCCAAAATCCTGGTTGCGCGCCTAAGTACGCCCGACGTGCGACTTACCGGCGAAAAAACGCTAAAGTTTGTTGAAATGAACAAAGGATATATGGCCTACGCTCGTACAAGAGTAGAGACTATGCGCTCGTGTACTAATGCAAGTACAATAAATAAGCTCACGATTTTGCGCCCTGCGAAAACTGGGCTTAGCGTTGACCAAAACGGGTTTGTAAAAAAAGATCAACAATGTTACAGAGGTAGATCTTTTTACATTAAAATTATACTGTATATCTACTGCCCAAGATGACCAACCTGCTTTCGAATGATAAAAAAATTATTTCGTTTTTAAGGACATCATGAAAAATAAATAAAAGAACCAAGAAAAATTGACAATTTGATGTTTATGAAATCAGTTTAGAGCTCATATTGACAGTTCCATCGAAGAGTTGTTCATAAGGTTGCTCCAATTTTGTCGATTCAATTCACATGCAGTCAACATGGGTTTCAGCTTCGGTGCAACCTCGACTAAACTCTAAAAAAAAAAAGAAAACTCAATAAATAAATTAGTTTGTTTTTTGAATTACAACTATGTGATTTGCCTCAGCGTTATTAATGAAAAAAGATTTTGAAATAGTAGAACAAAAAAATCTGGCGGCGAAGCTCACTGGTAGAGCGTCGGGTTAATGATCAAAAGATTGCTGGCCCCTGGTTCGATTCCAGAACTGGCAATGCGTCGTTGTGTCCTTAAGAAAGACACTTTACGCTTATTTGCTATTGGGGTCAAGCAGTATAGCAGTTGTGGTGGCCCTGACTGACGAAAGTTGTGCCAAAAGAAGCCCACAAAAAAGTGCTCTGCGTTGGTGTGGTTAGACAAGCCCGGAGTGCCTGGTTCATACTAACAAACAAAAGAAATCTGAAGCGCAAACTGATAAATTTCGATTTTACAGTATTTTGCTTTTACGAAGTTTCATTGAAATATCTTCTTTTCAGTATGTTATTGATAAAACTTGAAACAATGCTAAACAGTTGTTTCAAAGATTTTAATGATTTACAAGTTATCAATCATCATATAGCATACAACACAGTCATCTTTAGTAGAGCCTGAAAAATAGATTTTTTTTTAAGCCAACCGGAAGTCGAACCCAGGTCTGCCATTATCCACTCGAACACTATTCGGGATACAAATAATCGAGAATCAGAACAAAAGCTGACAAATAGACAAAGAAAGTAGAAACAGACTATTTCACCAGAAATTTTTGTCCACTTTTTTATTTATTCTGACACAAATCTAGCCCAAACTCAAAACTTTACTCTAAGACTAATATAAAACCTAACCTTAACCCAAACCCTATCTCAAACTCTAATCTTATCCCTTAAAAAATAATCAAAAAAGCGCAAATGAATATTTCTCGTTTTCGTTTTACTCTATTTTACTTCAAAACTTTCGGTGAAATAGCCCTCCCAAGAAAGTATTACTTGGTAAAGAGGCATGCAAATGCTGTCGACGAATCCAACTTGCATGGCAGGAAGTTTATGCTTTAGCTGCCGGTTCATCATGTCGATCGGTTCTTGATGTAGTTGCTGCTTTTCTATGTCCCCTTGCTCAAAAAATTCTTCGGCAACCTGCTGCGCCACCTAGCGTACAAAATAAGGATACCAAAAATATGAAATTACGACATCACAGTGTCAATGTGAGAACTAAGGAACAATAAGCACTTAAAAAGACTCAGAAAAAGTTTTAACCAACTTATCCATTGGGGCCTAACAATTTTTTTTGTTCTTGCTTCAGCAATGACACAAACAGTGTCGCTGAGAGTGAAACTCTTCTGACTCACGTTTTAGTTACACCATAAGTAGACCTATACTGTTAAAAAGCACAATACTATTCAATCAATAACAATAAGACTGAAAAAGATACGAAATTTGGTGAAGCTACGTAATAGATTACAGAAGGGTCTTGTACATCAATTTTACCAACAGACCTACAAAATTAGGAAAAACATGCAAAGCTTGCTTCTATACTCAAAAGTTCACAACTGTACATACAGTGATAGAAATCACGCCTCATGCATTGACGTGATACATGCAAAAATATGAAAAATAATACAATCTGCAAATCTACGTGAAAAAATTATCCCACAGCTGAAATATTTCGCATACGCCAAATAATTGCATAAAATAAAACGGAAACGAACGAACTTAAATAGTCTCGTTTAGAGCAAGCTGAAAGATAAAAATTTTGATAATGAAATTGAAGATTTTGGTGAAAAACTTGGTGATGTCCACATTTTAAGCCAAAGAATTTTTTTCAAATTTAGACAAAAATGTTTATAGATTCTTGAACAACTCGTTTGCTACCGCATGTTTTTTGTCGCAAATGACACTGCTTTCTTATTTTTGGTTTTATATATTCGATCGAGTTATACTAGTTGTCCGATTTATAAAAAATTACAATATATTAGTGCTTTGTCCGCTTTAAATTTTGATTTGCTATCTAACTTTATTGTGTCAAAATCAACTACAATCTGATACCCAAAAATAGCGTTGGTTTTGAAAATAATTTGATTTTGATATTTTGACGTTTGCAAGCCAGAGTTTTAATGTTTAATCGTGAGCGTGCTTCTGGCCTAAAGGCTACCAGCCCGGAAGCCAGGGGAAAAGCCACCAGAAAAAAATTACTAGTGAACCGGTAATCTAAAGGCCGCAGGTTCGAATCCTGTGGGAGAATAACTTCTTTGCATTGCTTGTTTTAAGTAATCACCGTTCTGATGGTTCTTACCAAGGCTTCCGCGCTGGTAAGCTTTAGGCCAAAAGCATGCAAAGAATTAAATAGCGTTGCTTTTCTATAATTTCGTTTCGACTCCTACGAATTTAATGCTCCAATGTGGATTAACTTTAATCCGATGATCATCAATTTTCTCTCTTTTATACCGTTAAAATTATTGTACAATAAAATAAACTGCATTCGCAAGTTTAGAGAAGTTACTCTTGATTTAGTCTATTATCATTCAGTCATTACTCTATAATTATACATCCCCAGGGTCGTATGCATCAACGTGGATTAATATTGATCTGAGAATTAACAAAACTCAAAGGGAAAAGTTTAAACAAGTAGCCAGGTAAATTGCTCTGATTATAAAGAAAGTCAAGAATAGTGTTCCTCAACTTGCTAAGTTCATCGGTGTTTGGTAACCCGCAGATCAAAATTAATCCACGTTGGTGCATTTGACCCCTAGAGTAGCGCATGTAAATTTGATGAAAGTTAGTTCTTAATTTATGTTTTCTGCTCTAAAATTAGGCAGCATAATGTAAAGTATAACATTTACCTTGGCAGGATAGAAAAATTATAATATATTTCACGCAAATTAAGAGCAATTTTTTAAAAATCTGCATTTGGTTAATCAGGCCAACTTATTAAAAAGTATCTGGACTGGCAAATAACACGAAGTTGAAACAAAATTAATTTACAGCAGTGCTATGGTTTATCAGTATCACAGTGAAATTACAGTGCGTAGTAAAGTACCAAACTTTTGAGCTAGATACAATGCATATGGTGGCATTTGCTAAGAGAAAAACACCATCGATCCGATCCAATGAAATTAAAATATTGGTCGGTGGTAAGACAATTAGTAGCTTGTAAAGTTTCATCTAAACAATAGATTGGAATATTAGCTCTTCCACACACTTATAGTTGTACCTTGTATTCAACAGACCATGGCTTCGTTATAGCCGCGATGTCCGTAGCGGTCATGGTCATTCCCCTGTGGGCGGAAAATTAGTCATTAGACAAACTTAGAAAACTTCACTTACAGTAGCCTAACCGTTGCGAAAGATTAACTACCGGTACTAGACTGCTGTAGACAGAGCAGAGGGACTACTCGCAGCAAAACGTGTGAAAAAAGTTGTAAAGAAAAGAAAAAGAAATCTAAAATACACTGGTATAGCACTGCCAAAGCGCGCTCTTTGAAACATAATGCTGCTGTAAAAATTACAATTTTGCAAAAATTTTTTATCCAATAAATCTAATGAGCTAGTAAGTATTGCTTTCTAGTGCTCGAGCTCTGGTTGAAATTACTGCAAGTCTGTGCGAAAGCCAACAACATTGCTCAGCGATATTGCATAATAATGTGCATGTTAGCGAAATGAAGAAATGCGTCGAAATATTGTTGACTATCTGGATTTCAAATTCAACTTATGGCGCCATCAAAACTCTACAATAGGACGTATTTTGCAAGAATTAGTCAAGTTTAAAACTTTTGGACATTACTGCTATACAAGATACGGTTTTGTGGTGGCTCGAGTATAACTTCTTCTTTCTTCATTGCCCGCTTTTCCGTGAGAGTTGCTGGGGATGCAGCTCGATATTAAGCCGCTACACTTCACGTCTTCCATCACATTCACCATTTCGCTTGGGTGAAGTGCCTAGCGTTTCCATCCAAGATCCTCACTGTAATTGGTCCATCTTGTTCTAGGTGATCCGACTGGTGTTTTCCCATTTGGTTTCGCAAGTAAAGCTTGTTTGGGGAGTCTTTCCTGAGGCATTCTGCTTACATGGCCAAATCATCTAAGCTGAGATCTTTCAATTCGGAGAAGTAACGGCTCGATGTTCAGCGATTCTCGCATCTCAGAACTACGTACCTTGTTAAATGGTGTAACTCCTTCGATTCATCGTAAAAACCTCATTTCGGACGCTTGCATTTGTGATAGCACACGTTCGGTCATTACCCAAGATTCATGACCACAGATGAGAATGGGGACAAAAACTGTCGCGAAAATTGAAAGCTTTACCTTTTTGGACAATTCTCGTTTCATGACAACCGAAAAGTGCAAAGCTCGCATTACTGCGCCAGCCTTGCCAATTCGGCTATATCCAGTTCTTCGTCTCGTCTTCCTTACTCGTGAATGCAATCCCAAGATACTTGAACTTCTCTACCTCCTTCAGCGTCGCTCCATTCACGTGCAACACGTAGTGATCAGGGTTTCTCGAAAGATGAAGTACCTAAGTTTTGGCCGTGCTTATTATCATTCCGGCAGTGTCACATGCATCTGCAAAGCTATCTAATGCGCACCTGAGGCCAGATTCTGTGGAAGAAAGCAGAACCAAATTATTAGCGAATTGCAGACGACTCACTTTACAATTTCCAATCGTGACACACTCATTAGCTTGGCTCCAATATTGTCGATCCAACTCATGTAAACAATGAAAAGGAGAGGCGACAAAACGCACCCTTGCCGGAGTCCAACGCCAACACTGAACGGCTTTGATTGCTTATCATTTACCCGAACACAAATCTCCGGTTGGCAGTAGAATGACTTAATGGCGCGTAACAACTGACCATCAACGCCATACTCCTGCAAAACCACTATTTCTCGGCATTTCCTTTCGAGGCATTTAGCATATACAGTACTTTCTTTGGCAAACTAAGGAGTGATATTCTTCTGTAGTTGATACATTGCTTGCGATCTCCTTTCTTGAGTATTCGGAATAATCTCACATGTTTGCTTATCTCTGGGAGTTTTACCAAACTTCCATGCAACTTGAAGCACTCGTGTTAACCGGAGAATTCCTTTTCCAGCCAGGTCAAAACAAACTCACAGGAATATTTATGGTCGAAGCAAACTCACAGGAACTTATAGTTGTAACAGATTGTCGTAAGCCCTCAAGTGCTATTTAAGTCAGTTAATATTCTGAAGTTTTTTGTTTTTTTTTCAATTAAAAGAATATGATAATCATCTCTGATGTCGAAAGGGTAACTATATTTTAAAAATCTGATCTCTTCTGAATTGTTGGAATCGTAATTACTTAAACTTTTGCTTCAATAGTCATAAAATAAGCTTAGTGATAAACTGTTGAACAGAAAGACATTTTAGTTTCACACCAAAACAGAAGCTTCTACATTGTCAATAAGTCGATCGTGAGTCAAAGATGAAAACAGTAACAGTATAGTGATTTTTACTTCTTGTTGTTGCTCCATCAATAAACCATAAACATACCGGGTGTATCATAGAACTTCACCAGAAATCAGATACCGCGACAAACGAAAAAAATCATACGAATCTCAACGTTTTTTCAACAAAATTAAACAAAAAAACTTTGAAAACAAACCGAAAGTCAAAACGAAATAGAATTTACAGATAAGATGACTATACTATATGAAGATACATAACTGCAGTAGCGTATTGGCTTGTGAAGTATGGAAAATCGCACGTTTTTAATGCTTTTGATGCTGATTTTTTGTGAAAAATTGAAAATAGCCCCCCCCATAGGAAAACAGCCCCCCTCAAACGTTTGAATTTCCGAATTCGGCCGAAAAATCAGTCTCAATTTCGGCGAAGACCTTTTTTTTTTTTTTTTCGGAGACCACCTGATTTTGGGCGGAAAAAAGCTTTGAATTTCGGATTTCGGCCGAAAAATCAGACTCAAATTCGGCGAAGCCTTTTTTTTTTTTTTCTTTTGGAGACCACCTGATTTTGGGCGGAAAAAAGCTTTGAATTTCGGATTTCAGACTCAATTTCGGCGAAGACCTTTTTTTTTTTTTTCTTTTTGGAGACCACCTGATTTTGGGAGGAAAAAAGCTTCGAATATCCGAGCTTTCCGAGAAATTTCGTCTCAATTTTCGGACAAACCGTGTGACTTTGATTTAACAACAATGAAAATTCGGGTCAAGGTCGTTTGCACTTTTCTCACTCTTTCAAAATAGCCCCCCCCTTTTCCAAATCCTGGCTACGCGCCTGCATAACTATCATATATTTTCGAGCCATACTATGATGTAGTTTGTTCTTCAGCATATCTGTTCTGTTCATTTATCACCATGATCATCATGTGTTGCACTTTAGACGTACAAGCTGATGAAAAATGCCACTCGTCTTCCCTGTTTCTCCTAACTGTTAGTTTGATTTTTGAGTCACGTTTGTTTTAGTGTGAATTGTGAATGATTAGAATGAAAATGATGGCGCATGCAATTGCTAGTTTGTTAAGTGATTTGGGGTTAATAACACTACCGGATCTCGGTCACAGCAAAGAATGCAGCGTGTGTTGGCTACTAGCTACTACCTTCTTTTGAAGTTTCCAGGGCTTCGTAATGCCGGCAACATCACATCCCGTTATTACAAGACTCCTAAGGCCGGACATAAAGTAAAATCTTAGCAACATGATGATGCTTAGCACATAAAAGTAAAACTACTAAAAAACGAACATGTAAAATCTATTTTGCGCTGTCAGCTGAGCACAATTTGGATGCTATAATATAATTTCTATCTCAATATGCATGATTAAGTTTATTTACTGAATTTCAAACCGCCAAGGATTCAACTTTCTGAGCTTTTCAAGACAACGTGGTTCATGCTATCAAACACTTAGAAAAAGAAAAAAAAATATTCATATAAGTCTACAGTTTTGATTTATTTTGAGCTCACCTCAGCAAATCTCGATGCGTTAAATTTCTCCAGTCTTGCTTTTGTGATTGGATCAAATCGAAAAATAGTTTTCTTTTTTGAAAATAAATTGCTAAATCCGTACTCAAGATGGCGTGCTGAATCAATTTGATCACGTGAGCGTATTCTGCTGAGCTGAGTTGTGAAAGTATTTCGCAACCTAAAATTATACAAAAAACAAGAATTTCAATGCACGTAAATGGCGTAACATTCTTGATAACAGCAACACTAAAGAATTTAAAAAGAAAACTGATTTTTAAAGAAGCTACAAGTCCAAAAAGGAAAGGCTTTGCAGCCACTATGATAAAACCAGTCTATACGCCGTGTCGCATTTATAATTATAAATGTTAGCAGCAACAAGCCAAACATACTGCACCTTCACTTTGCAGAAGCATGAGGCACTGATTGTAATGGTGGTGTTCCATCGTTGATGTTGAGTAAAGACGAGCTAAAGGATGTTCAATTCTAAAAAAGATAGCGATAGGTGCAACATTTTTAGGAGAAAGCTGTGAAGCGGTGATAGCATGAAAAAAATCGCTGATGTCAAAAACGTTTCTTAGATGCATAATGAGTTCACGAAAATGGCTGTTGTGCTATGCAATAGATGCATTCAATCACGAGTTATGTGCTCTCTGCTGATTGTACCGCCGGTGAAGAAAAACCTTTTCTTTTGTACGAGTATTTTTTTTTAGTAAAAAGAATTTTTCATTGAAGACTCTTTTGATGGTAACGTCAAACCTCCCATAACTGATAACTGCTTCCTAAAGACTACCAGTCTGATTGGCACTTTAGCCCTGCTATTTGGATGCAGCATAGTAGATTACGGTAATTTTTCGTAATTGCAGTATTTTGAAACAGAAATCAAAGAGTACATTAACCACTTTATGGGTTACATTACATATTTCTCATGATACTGACGTGATCATGTGAACAAAATCGGAATAATACTTAGAAAAGAGTAATTTCTAATTCGCATAGCAACTGAGAATAATAACTGAAACTCTAACGTATACAAAATTGAAGGCGGTGTTTCTCAACCTTTTGCGGTTCACGACCCCTTTTAAGAGTTCTATAAAGCCAGCGACCCCCTTCCTGTTCTACTTTTTACGCGAATAGAAATTACCACAAAAAACACTTCAAAGATATTTAATTTCAAATAACTGATCAATTTTACATCGGTTAGTGCAACGGTAGACTTTGCAACCACAAAGCCAATTTACGGATCCGTGGTTTAGTGCTCGATAAAGCCAATCTTATATCATCTTCAAATTTCCTTTGATTTCGTGCTTTCGTTTTTGATATGTGCGAGAGCTGAAAAGCCGCTTTTGCAGAGGTATGTTGTGGCAAATGAAAGCAATATTTGAAAAGGCAGTTCAGATACTTATGGGTAGGATTCGCGCATAGCACACTAGAACTGAGAGCAGGGGCATATCTAGAAATTCGCATTGGGGGGCTGTCTTGGGGGTCTGGGGGCGAAGCCCCCAGTCGACGGAGGAACGGGGTCTGGGGGCAAAGCCCCTAGCCGCCGGAGGAACGGGGGTCTGGGGGCGGTGTCCCCAGCGCTTGAAATTTTTGCATTTTTTTGCAAAAATAACTTAATTTTAAGGCTATTTTGATAAAAAAATAATGCTATTAAAACATGGCATTGAAATTGGCAGTGGAAACATGATTAAACTGGTTGCATAAATGGGCTGTTTGGGAGGTGGCTAATCGCAAAATTTTTATTCTCGTATTTAGATGATAGTAAATTATAAAATTGTGTAGTTCAATAAAATTCACATCGAGTAATCTATTTCACCCACAGCTTTTAGAGAAAAATAATTGGGGGGGGGGGGGGGGGACTAATGAAAAGAGATTTCAGAGGAATGATTGGTAATTAAATAATACTGAATATCCCCCCCCTATTCCTAAGGGTCCACGACAACTGACCGCGACAAACCGACCGCGAACCAACTGACCGCGAACAACGCCGATTAGCTGAGAAGGGCGATCCTAAATATTTTTACTATCCCCAGAGCCATCTTGCCCAAACCCTTCTTAGTGACAAAATCACTGCGACGAAATCAGTGACGAAATCACTGTAACGAAATCGTTGCTTCGTGGTCAGTTTGTTCGCGGTCAGTTTGTCGCGGTCAGTTGACTTGGCGCGATTCCTAATTAAGTTTATGGTATATTTGTTATGACACCTATGTTTAGCATTTTTACAATAGCGATCAAATTTGGTTGCTTATTTTTGGTCATTTTTCAAAGTTTTCGTGTACTTGTGAGTTTTATTTTTGACAAATTACCCCCCCCCCCCCGAACATGTGTTTCAAAGGATGTTTTAAATCGCTATTTTAATCCATTTCAGTGTATAAAACAGTCTCAAAAGAGCTAAAAGCGTGGTATTTGTCTTATTCTGCATTTTGGTCGATATGCCAATGGGAGGGGGGGAAGGGGGCTATAGCCCCCCCGCCCCCTGGCTCTGCTACTGACTGAGAGAGTGCCATTTTCTGAAAAACATCACGTGCGGACGAATGATTTTGATGATCATAAAATTGGTCATGTAATTCATCGGAAATATCACTAACATTCAAAGCAGTTGAGAACAGATTTCATACGAAAGCGGCTTCTTGTTTTTTAAGCTCAGGAACGTTCATCGAATTCTTCATCTTCTTTAATAGCACTGGACATATTTTCAAACATGGCGATATTTAATTGTATCACTTAGCAAATTTGGCTTTCCAACTAAGCAGCACATGGTATTGTAATACTTGCAATAGTAGGTCTACAACCGGTTGACAACTTGCTACGATATAATTGAAAAGCGATCGCTGCAAAGATTTTGAAAATTTCAGAATTCTTTGCGATTAAAGAAATACCAGTATTTTATAAATAACCTTACGATCCCCTGAAAACACCTTCGCGACCCCCAGGTTGAGAAACGCTGATTTAAGGTTTTCTATAACTGTATAGTCACTTGACAGGTGTCAGCTATCATAATTTCCATGTGATTATGGTAAATGATATCGCATGTAATGTTCTGCAAAAAGAGCTTTTAAACTGACGTACTTTGCTTGAAAGGCATTGTTTGTTCCTCTGTGATCCAAATCGTGAGATAAACATGCGATCAAAAGAGCAAGTTGTTCCTTGTCACTAAAGATTTCGGACAAGCCCCCAGTTTGGATCATGCAGAAGGCACTCTGACACACATTGAATGCGTGCCTCCAGTTGTGGTAACGAACATTTCTATAGTTCTTCTTGACACTAGCAACCCAGCGGCATAAGGTCTAGAAAGTTCGAAAGCAATTAATCAAAAATAATGTCAATTTAGTATCCTACATCAAGAAACTTATAAGCTATGAAGCTTATTTACTTCCAAAACCAACAGATATCTATTGATTAGGCGTGTAGTTCATTCTATGAAAATCAATTGTAATGCAAAATCAACCAATCAATAGTCGAGGGCATAGAGCGTTTGCTACTGAAACGTTAGAAGTGGGTTCGATTGCCGGTCGGGTCAAGCCAAAGACAATAAAAATTGGTATCCACGGCTTTCCTGCTTGACGTTCAACATTAAAAGGGACAGTGTGAAGCCTCCTCCGTGTGTGGTAGACAAATGAGCAGTTGGCAGCTTGATTCAAAACCAAAAGTTCTTTCGCTGTCTGCTGGCCGAGGCAACTAGATAAATAAAGGTGTAAATACAAATTACAATATCTAAAACAGAAAAAACTTTAGCTAGACACATAATAAATAACCCACTGTACTAAATGACGACCATGTAAGGTTGTATAAAATAAAGTCAAAGATTACGATAATAAATAAAAATAGATTAGGCTTAATATAAACCTCATGATTGATGCGGAATTTGTCAAGAAGTTTTAAGTCAATGAACATTCGAACAGAAGCCCTCAACGTGTCGTCATCATTTAGGGTTGAATCGTCGAAATCATATCGAATGAGGTTGAATTTTTTGGAAGAGCTGATTTCATTTTTCTGAAAAAAAAAAAATCGAAACCGCAAAAATTAGTTATGGAAAATAAATTTCCGTATTTCGCCATTCTAACAACTTTAAACCAGTTCTATATGTTTTTCACAAAATTTTATGGCAAGAATGTATTGGATACGTTCTTACCTCAATTGCAAAAGACTGCTCTTCAATGGAGTTATTTTTAGCGTACTGTAAGTGTAACCTACAGTATTGAAACCTTCTATAAGCATAGGTGGGCAAGTTAATGCAAAACGTTAGCTTCGTTAACCACTAGTCCGTTAACAAACTTCACACCTCCGTTAACGTTAATCCGTTATTTTCAGCTTTAATTAACGGAACTTAATAAAGTCCGTTAATCCGTTAACATTTTGCGTGTAATTTACGTTTCGTTTTATTCACTCGCTTCTAGAACACGTATTGACGCTGTTGAGCTGATTTTAAGGAAATATTTATTGCTATGGTGGTCTTTTTGTGTTTTGAAAGTTACATTTTACAGTCTAATCTAATTTCAAGATAAAAACAAGTTCAAATGCACAACGAAGCTGCAAGATATTAACGATAGAAACCTTAACGGAAGTTAACAGAACTTAACGGAAGTTACTTTAGTCCGTTAACAGCACTTAACGGAAGTTAATTTAGTCCGTTAACATAAAAAAACTTTTTAACGGTTAACGAGTTATTGAAAAAGTTAGCTTTGTTATTAACGGATTAACGATTAACGGACTTGTGCCCACCTATGTCTATAAGTATAGCTCACTAGTTAGCCTTGGTATAGCTAAATTAAGAAACGCAAGCTGATTCGGTCAAGAAACCACACGAAGCTCATCAAGTTAGAAAAACCTACATCCATATTCACACCTAATCAAAAGCAAGCGGAATGACATCATGGGATGAAAACACTAAGAAATAAGATTATAAAGAAATCTAACATGGCTGGGACAACAACTGCTTAAACATAGGAAAAGTTAACATTCAGTATTTTTTCTTGCTACATTTCTAGATATAACGTGACTGCAAACTTACTGCAATAATTGATGATTCGTATGGCGACGCGACAGCATGGTATGAAAGTACCTAAATGAATTAAATTATTAAAGCATAGCAGCATGCAACAAGCCAACAACATTTCAATACCAACAACAACAACAAAAACTACAAAATATATAATTGTCTTGAAGATCAATCATCATAATTCACAAGGCAATTGCTCTACGTTCTTAGCACACCAGTCCCAATTGCTCTACGTTCTTAACACACTTTCATGCAGATGAAAAACAATAAAGCTTTGAAATACAACGAGATTCTGAAAAACTTTTCAAGATTGTGATTAACAAACACCCTACTTATTTATGTATATATTTTTTTCAAACAACTCTTATGCAATTGTTGCGCTTACTTCCAAAATAACTTGTTGTTTAGCTGCTAGCCGAGCTGTTTCTTCATAGATTCTTGTGTTTGAAATGCCAAGACCGCAGAAAATAGCAAAAGCTTCCAAAATGTGTTCATCGCTTTGCGTAAACGATTCACCAAATCGTTGTTTTTTATTGACTAATTGTATAACACCTGAAATCGTAAATATTTCAAGTAAAACTGTATGTCGAAAGCAATACAATTAAGGATGGAAATTTGCTCTCCAGAAACGATGTACTAGCAGTAACTAGACCATGTTTTACAGGAATGCGAATTCAAACTTAAACTCGACCATTTTGCCGAACTTGGAAACGAAACGCTTTATTTCAAACTCGAACTCAAGTGCAAAAAATCTTAATCAAGTTCGAGCACTGCTGCTAAGAAAATTTTTGAGCCAGGAAAAAAATACGACCGGGCCCCCAGCAGGGACATTTAGGGAATTTTAGATCAAAACCAAAAAATATGTTTTTTTATTGGAACTTTCGCGACGCTTCGCATCGGAAGTCCCTATCTTTTTTTCCGTGCAAAATTACGAATTCGGCAACCAGAGGTTGAAAACGCTATAACTTTGAAACGGCTAAAGGTAGAAACTTGAAATTTAAAACTTAGATAGGGCATATATGAATCGTTCTTAGAGAAAATTTTATGAGAAATCAATCACGTGATACGGGTTTCCGAGGCAAAAACTGAAATGCCAATTGGAGGTTTAAACCGCTTTAGCTCGAAATCTAATCGCAAGAGTGGAATAAGTTTCGAATTTAGACGCGCCTGGGAATGCAGTTTCAGCTCCCAAAATTAAATTATGATGATTCCGACACTTTTGTTCTTTCTTTATTTAAGCACTTTTTTGATTGACCCAAAAACTCCGAAACCACCACAGCTAGAAACTTGAAATTTGGACAGATTATAAGTCTATACATGAAGTTGAGTACATGCATTTTTGGAGGCGCTATGTCACGTGGTTTGGGGCAGATGCACCCAAAACTTGTGATAGCGAAGTTTATTAAGTGATTTTAATCACCTACGCGCGTGTGCTACCGTAGCTTAGTGGTTAAAGGCGTCAGTGCTTGAAAGAAAGTGAATGACTAGACCTGGGTTCCATTAACTAGTTGGTCATCGCTTTTATCAAACCAAGACTACATTGAATCTGGCATATTTAATTTTTTTAATTAGGACAAAACTGCTTTTAATATTTTTCGTTTTTTACACTAGATATGATCAGAGGGTTTCAGGTTTCATTATCTGTGAAGACTCCCAAAAATCAATTTTTTAACATCTTAAGCTAGCGCGCTAGTTTTTTGTTGCCATCAGTAGAAATTTAAAAGACAAATATTTTGACATAGTTTGGGGGTACCAACCCCCCGAAACCCCCTAATGGACCCCAAAAAATCAATTTTTTTGACGGCTTAGGCTAGGTGCTACTTTTTTGATATCAGGAGATAATAAAGAAACAAATATCTAGACTTAGTTTGGGGGTTCCAACCCCCCTCGGAAACCTTCCCAAATGTACCCCCAAAATATCTCTTTTTTAAACAGTTAAGCTAAGGCGCTAGTTTTTTTTTGGTATCAATAAATATTTAATTGAAAAATAATTTGACATAGTTTAGGGATACCCACCACCTGGAATCCCCAAATGGACCACCAAAAAACAATTTTTAACGGCTTATGCTAGGGTTCAAGTTTTTTTTTGACATCACGAAATATTAAAGAGACAAATACTTGGGCATAGTTTGAGGGTACTACTCTTCGAAAATTCCCAAATAAACCCCACCAAAATCAATTTTTGAACGACTTAAACTAAGGCTTTATTTTTTTTGATATAAGCAGATATTTAACAGAAAAATACGTGCACAAAGTTTGGGGGTACCATCCCCCGGAAACCCTCCGAAATGTACCCTCAAAAATCTCTTTTTTAAGCGGTTATTAAGCTAGGGCGCTAGTTTTTTTTAACTAGGAAATATTTAATCGAAAAATATTTTGACATAGTTTGGGGGAACCAACCACCCGGGTCCCCCAAATGGACCACCAAAAAACAATTTTTTAACGGCTTAAGCTAGGGTTCCAGTTTTTATTAATATCAGGAGATATTTAGGAAACAAAAATTTTTGACATAGTTTGGGGGTACCACTCCTCCGGAATCTTTCCAAATGTACCCCCAAAATCAATTTTTAAACGGCTTAAGCGTGGGCGCTAGTTTTTTTGATATTAGTAGATATTTAAGAGACAATTTTTTTTTACATAGTTTGGGGGTAACAATCCCCTGGAACCCCCCTAATAAACTACCTTAAAATCACTTTTTGAAAGTTAAATTTAACAATTGATTTTAATCAACTGGGTTCATGTGCTGCGCTGGCATAATGGTTAAAGGTGCCAGTGTTTGAAATTGTCGTGATTGAACAGAGCTGAGTTGAAATACTTAGTCGGACATCCGTTGTACTCAAATCATAACTGATTTAAAATCAACATTTTTTTTCTTTAGACAAAATCACTTTGCTTGCAATTTGCATTGCATACGAGTGAATTAGCAGAAATATCGGTAACCTCGAAAGTATGAAGGAAGAATGCTTGTGAAAAGGAAATGGCGGAAGTCCTGTATTATTTCCCTCTGGGAAAAGGAACATCTAGTCTGAACCTTTTTTTTCACAAAGTTTTTGGTGAAAAGCGAAAAAAAGATCTTCGCCCAATTTGGACCTATATATTTCTCAGGAATTGACTTCTGGGGTTTTTCTGGTGTTCTGGTGTTCAACAAGGATATAGGTATTTCTTGAGCTCAACATTGAAACCGTTACGGCCCCAAAATTCGGGTGGATCGCTCAACATTGCCGTACCTGAGTGCTTTTATTCCCTTAACCGCCCTCTCAAAAGCCCTAAACTCGAGAACAAAACGCAAAGCGTAATGTGCAATAATTTGTTTTAATGATCCTCACCAATTACTTGACGCATGCTGTCTCGAATCGGAACACAAAGCAACGCTTTCGTTGTGAGGCCAAGTTCCTTGTCCTCCTGCAAAAAGTAAAAAAATGAACTACAATGAACAATTTTTGAATGGTGCTCAAAGCCCATTAAAAGTAGTGCTGAAGTAAAAATAATGAAAACCTATTCAAATGTCACGTTTTTTTGAGATACACTGTTCGTTTGCAACGAATTTGAATATTTCTCGAATAAGGAATACCATTGCAAGGTCACCAAACATGTTAATATGCCATCGAAGATTCTCATTCGTGATAATATCAAGCACAACTAACTAATAGGGTGATGGGACACTCAATATTTGAGTAGTGTGGAAATTTTCTCAAGTGTATCCTCTTTTATATTATAGCAATCACGCAAAGGTTCTATAAGAGATGATTCGCAGCACTTTGTGTTTTCACCCGCAAGAATAAAGCAAAACAATTCTGAAGCAATTCGCAAACTTATCAGTATCACTTGGCTAAAATGTTTTTTCTGGTGTATTTAATAGATATAGAATTACCATAAAAATACTTGACAAACCTCAAAATTAAATCGCTTGTCTGACGTCACATCTGGAATGTTAATACTCTAAATAAAAGATAGTCTTAGTAAACACTGCAACATAATTATTTCTTTCATATAAACTAAAAGGGATTTACGATTATTATTAATAACTCACAGTAAGTAATAGCGTTTTAAAGCAGAATACATAATTACAGAATAACTTTTACTGCTGTGATATAGATTTAAGAATTTAAAAGATGTGCAATTTTGTTGATGAAAACTACAAAGAGTTTAATATATTTGCTTTTAGCAACCACCGTGATTCACTAGAAAGAAAAAAAAAGTTATGGTATAGTTTGCTGACTAAATTTATTCGCATTGGTAACAAGAAATCAGGTATTTTTTATTGGAAATTCAGTTCTTTGGTCAAGTGTTTACTTGGTAAGGCAGAGCATGTAATCAAGAGCATGATAATAAAAAGAAAATATGCTTTCCGATTTTCACAAGTAATTGTACGTTTCTTTTACTTTCTTTATTGAAATTGCTGAATCAAAATCAAATCTTCTTTATACTTGCAGTGTTACGACAAAACGTATAACGAGTATGCGGGACCTATCCCCGCGTCATTGCGCCCAGGTAACTCAGATTCTTTCGAAGAAATGTCTCAGAGGCGGTGAACCGTTAGTAAAATGGTCTCCGATTTAACCGGTCTCAGGACCTGAGCTATGAACCTCAAACCTCTCACTCCAGAGACGAACGCTATTACCCTTCGGCCAACTCAGAGTAAAAAATTGTGTTTCAATGTTGTAAAGCACCTTGGCAACATGTAGCTTATTTGATTCCGAATACGTTTACAATTCGTTTTGACTGAAATATTTTGGTTTCCATTCCGGAACTGGAGATTTTCATCTACCAACACCCAAAGAATTTATTTTAAAACACAACCATTCACATACCGTATCTTTTATTTGGTTAATATCGATTTTAAGGCCTTAAACAAGATTTTTCACCTGTCCCGTTTGCCTGACGTACGAAGTGATGGATACGTTGAAAGGAACTTTCCTTGGTGATGGCTTTTTCTCTGAATGACCGTTTAAGCTGCAGTTGACAGAATTGGCCAAAGATATTTCTTCGGATACATGTTCAAATGTTTGCGTGAACACATCTGAAACCAGCAGAAAGAGGTCAAGCTTTGATCCTGCAGCTGCACCCTAACTGCAATGATGTTTTATAGTATCATTTCCTACCTTGCATTTTGGAAGCAACAAGATTCTTGAAACCGCTTCAAGATACGTTTACACATGACACGACGCGACGCAAAGCAACCAAAATTTGATTTCATGGACAGCTTGCGAAAGATTTCAACCGGTTGCAAACTTCGCGAGCGGTTTGCCTAACTTCACTTGGACAAAATTGTTTTTGAACAATTGGCCTATTTTGAGCAAGTAACGTAAGCGACCACTTGGAAAAGTGGCCAACCTTTGCTTCGCATCCAGTGCACACGCACCTTAACATTATTTTTAAACGTACGAAGGTAGATTTTTTTCATGGATTGATAAATTTTAGCTGAAGATGCCTATAACAGATAAAAAAAAACTAGTAAAAAAAACTGGTTCCAATTTTTGTGATTGAAAATCAGATAAAATCAAACGTTTATGTTCTTGTTTGATGTTTACAGTTCAATATCAGCGAAAACTTGTGTTTTAATTTCAATGTGTTTACAATGATTTCGATTACTTATTGCTGAAAACAAATTGCCGAAACAAGTCAACAGGCCCTGCAAACTGACAGCAAAAAACTGATCGCCAACATTAGATTTAGGGTTAGTTGGCGGTCATTTGGGTCGCAATCAGTAGCCGGCTACGTACCCACAAATTCTGGAGGTAGATTGAGCACCTCTTGCAGCAGGAAATGTTTGTACTTGTAGTCTAGTAATATTATGACTAGCGCAAACGTTCAATCAAAAACAGTAGTTAAATCGATCACAGCAAGCAAAAAAATGAATGTACAAGCAACTCTATACATAGACAGTTAGAATACTGTGTTGTGGATCGTGAAACTATTTGGTTCATGTAACTGCGTTGAATCTGAATGTGACAATTCACTACAACAACCCGCTTGTTATGCAAGCTGGAGGCTAATACTGTAGCTGTCGTTTTGTGGCAATGCAATTTAGCAAGACTGTGAAGCTTTTACGATAAATATGAAAGCTGTTTGTTCTCTTGAAAGCAGGTTTACACAAGGTGACCATAGCAAGGTACAAGCATTTGAAAAATATGTTGCACCAACTAGGCAATAAAACTTTACATAAAGACAGTTCATACAAAGCTTCGTGACATAGTTGTAAAATTTAACGCTAAAGCAACGCAAAGAATACCAAAATGAAGTCGATATAAGAACAGTTTCTTTAAAAAGGGGGGTTCAAAACAACAGAATGTTCGAAGCTAATTTTATACATCTAAACGTGCGAGTATATTGTTTTTACAAAGAATGATAGCAAGACTTTTTTTAATTGAATCAAGTTTAACTGTAAATATGTACTGAGTATTACATGATCAAATTTTTTGTGCAATGTTAACGCTTCATTTCTTTTCGAAACGTTTATTTGCTTGGGTCTAAAAAAAATGACCATCCATTTTTTGATATACACTAGAATCGTGAAAAAGCTAAAATTGATTTTCCCTGAGCTTAAAAATTTTAACAATGAGTTATGTTCATGACCGCCACAACATTACATAGATCAAGCTTTAAGTTTGATTTTACTTTATGCATAATAATCAAGATGACATTACCTTTTCGTAATTCCTATACCTTAGCTAGACTTCCACGATCCAATGACAAAGAAGTCTAAATAGGCCACAAAACTTCTGCTTAAATTTTTTGTGCGTGCAAGAATCTTTAATATCGGAAGCTTGCAGAAATAGCAAGGGCCAGAGTCGAATCGGCAATGGATTGTGCAGACTTGAGGCATAAAGTTTTTTGATGTAAAATCTTTAACAACAGTAATTCATATTTTTATACGAGGAGTTTTGATATTTATTCATTTTTTGGTGGAGTCGGGATGAAAGGGATTTGTTCCTAATTAAATGTAGCAATTTCTGTAATGCAAAACATGAATAAACTTTACCAAGTTGTAATTGATGTCGCAATTCCGTTTTGAAAGATTTTTGTGATCAATCAGTTTTTATAAATTACAGAATATTAAATTTAAAACATGGAAAAATTCACCATGTACAAAAAGACCTTCTTTAAAATACATATTACGGATGAACATGAACTTGCAAAATCCATAAAACGAAAAGGAAAAATTCAATTTTTGAAGTCTATCACCGCGACACTATCTCCAATACCATTAGCGACTCATGTTGTCTTCGTTAAAAATGTTTGTCGTACTAAACATTCCAAAAATTGTGATGTTTGAATAAACTATTAAAGTGCTAAGCGAGGAAAAATCCATGTTTGCAGTACAACAAATTTGCAGGGTAAGTGGCCAACTATATCCAATTAAACACGTAAAACAACTTCATATCGATTATGTAAGGCGTCAAAGTCGAAGTTTTGCTGGTTAGGAAACACACCAGATGATGTAATACTAGTAGCATAACTGTTTCCACTAATACTATTTTCTTTACAGAAGTACATTATTTATTCATCGCATTAAAAAAAAGCGTAGAAAATTTTACTCCGGCTGTACTTACTGTACAAAACGCAACCTCAATATCGTCCATCAAGCTGAAATTTCATTGCATCAAATTAATGCTGAACTTTTTGATCAACTACCCAAAACACTTTAGTTACCAATACCCTATAACAAATTAGATGTGAAGCACTATAGAAGTAAAGTGAAACACTAGTGCATATGGAACGGCATTTTTATGAAAAATGTATTTTCTTTGGTTGATTTAGAGTGCAGACATACATGAATACCGTATGGTAAATTAGGAAGAACTTAAATTGGGCAAACGAATATGACTAATTTACATTAGAATTCATTGTAATTGCAACTTGATTACTAAAACATCGATCGATCTGATAAGTAGCTGCCAGTAGTTCAGGTCGAGAAAACTCAATTAGTCTTGAAACAAAATATTTTTTTGCAAGTGTCGCGTACTTTGCGAAATTAGAACACGATTGAAATCATGCAAAACCTTACTAAAGCACATTCAAAACTATAAGATAATTGATTAATGACTACATACTGGAACAATATACAATACTTCGATGCCGCAATTATTTTTAGCTTTGATATTATAGATTTAGAATGTTGCAGTAATTTTTTTCCCATCATCGAATCCTGCTTAAGCGAGTTAAGATTTTTGTTTTCTATAAACAGCTAGCAGTTGCATTTAATCATGACAAATGGGCAATAAATTAGCTTTGCGTTAATCCACTTTCATTTAGGCGCTCTTTTTAAATAACCTTAAGGAAATTAGAAGATGTTCGACGAAGTCAATAGAGAATTAGCGAGATATTATACCAATTTATTACCGGTCAAGATCTATTTCATATGATATTATGCTATTATGCAGGTGCACCCTGTATTTATTGTCAAAGATTGGGGTTTATTATAATTTTTAACAATTCATGGAATCCATCCTTTAAGGAAAGCAGAGATTGAATCATCTGCTCAAAAAAAAAAAAAAAAAAAATCGCAGCTACAGAGTTGTAAGTCGGCCCGGGTTTTTCGGGTCGGGTTCGGGCCTAAAGTTGAAAAAAATTTCGGGCTTAATTCGGGCCTGAGACGTACTTTTTGTCTCAGGCGTACAAAAAAATTATCAAAATAACTTGGCAATATTGCTAAATTTTTTAGATCTAAATCAACTTTCGGGTTTTTTCGGGCATGATTTGGGCTTCAAATTAATTTTCGAGTTCGGGCCGGGTTCGGGCCTGAACTTGTCCCGCTTACAACTCTGCGCAGCTATAAGCTGTTTATACATTTCATGGAATTAAAAGACTCGCTCGTTCACTGTCTTACGTTACTCTGATTAAAACCAAAGTAAGTGTCTTCTTAAACCTAACAAGCAAAATTGACAAAAATTTCGTTGACATAACTCATTGGACTAAGAAGGGAATAGCTACGTTGATGCCAGTTGTAAAAGGTTAAATTTTTGAAGTACTGTTAGAACATACTGTGGCTCCTGATAGTGTTTCCATGATTTCGGTCAATATTGAGCACTTTTCTGATGGGATTACCAAAGTTATAAAAGTAGTTATTACAGTTAATATTACTTTCTGGTTGATTTGGATCATTGAGAAGGATGGAGGCTCTTTCGCAGCCAAGAAGAGAGGTAGTGTGGGTTAAGATTGTTTCCATGACAACTGAAAGCGATATTTGTTCTTCAAACAGAACTCTGGCCAGGTCCAACAGCACCTAAATAAAAATTTAGTTTTTTGAAACTTACACTACAGTTACTGTATAGCAGCGATGCCAATCGGGTGCAAAACCAAGTCGAAACTGCGAGAGAAGACCGGCCAGGTGGTCGAGCGGTAACGCGTTCATCTCTGGAGCGGGAGGTCTGGGGTTCAAATCTCGGGCCGGTGAAATTAGACACAGTCTTGCTACCTGCAACTCGTCACTACTGCGAGATTTCTTCGAAAAGAGATGTGTTGCCCGGGCGCAATGACACGGAAATGGGCCCGCAAACTTGTTACACGCTTCGGCGTAATACAGCGAGTATAATAAAGATTTGATTTTGATTTGAACTATGAGAGGGATTGAAACCAAAGACTAAAAAACTTCTGTTTGAAAAATTTACCCAGCCATCGGCGGACTGCGTAAACCAATGAATAGCAATAACGTGTATCATAAACGGGTGTTTGGGGGAGTGTAACTCATCTGCCAGAGACAGGAGGGTTTGAAGGTAAAGACCCTAGCCGCGGAGCGATTTTTGTGAGTTCGAAGAAAAATGATCCTTTTAACAACGTTTAAAAAAATATCAAACGTTTGTAAAGTCATTTTAAATGAATTCGATTGTCAAATTCTTTCAGCCCAACAACTACCTAACTGATCAGGATCAAAACATGTTTAATATCTTACATAATTGAATTAAAATTTTTTGAATGACTTTGGCTAGGTGGAGGGGTTTAAGCTTCTTTAGCCCCCTAGTTGCGCCATTTATACATTACTATCCTACATGTTTCCACAAGATTAAATCTGCGTTGTTTTGTTTATGATTCAGCAAACATTGTGGATGGTCTGTTATCACAGAAACCTTCATTTTTTTATGTGCAGACACCGTACAGTAGTTATTGTGATAATTTAATACGCTAAAGATATTCAATACAAACCATGCAAAGTAACAGACAAACAGCTACAAAAACATAACCGATGATAGTTTCATTTCGCAACGAGTATGAAAGAGAATTGTGTTCCACAAAAAAAAAACAAAAAAACGCGAGATGTTTGAAATTATTTTGTTGTACAATTGGCTAATTAAAGTTGATATCCCTAATGTGCATAAATATCAGGTTAATCTAAATTAAAGGTTCACTAATAAACGCAAGCAAATAATCCAAAATCAATGTTAATGAATCGATTTCATGATGAACGCAGCATTCCGAGTCGAACCGAAGAATGCTATATACGTTTTGTTTTGTATTGATCATTTCGTTGATAAATAATAGCTTCCATTGGGTTCATCAAACGCCTTAATCAAAACTGAAGATTGATGGTGTATTTAAGGTTAGGCTTTTAATGGGCTCTGTAATCTATGATCCAACTGTACGCTAAATCATAATTCTGTCTTATTGGGTCAATAAAAATAATCTTTGCAAGCCGAACGATGTGTAAACAAACTACTGACGTAAATAACGAGTAGCCAATTCGCTGAAAATCTGGCATTATTTAAACAGTAAACACATTCATAAATTCATGAAATAATCGATTAGTGCAAAATATAACCGCGTGTCGACTTTTTTTTTTGAATTTTTAATTTTTGTCAAAGTTGTAGATACAGTAGAAGTTGTGAAATTTCGGGGGTAGTAGAAGTTCTAAAGAGCACTACAGACACCTGTCAGGCATTCACAACTGCTCTGAACACTGTAAGTAGTAAATCTATCGTTGCCAACGCTCTAAGCACTGCAGACGCGTTTCCGCATCCACAGTTGCTCAAAGCGCTGGAGAGAAGATTTGGTCAAATGTGGTAGAAGCAACTCTCAAGCGAATATGTTCGCTATTTATTTCACAAAGCAAATACAAGAGCCCAGCGTTGACTGAAAGTATAAACCGTGAAAAGATGGTATCCTGTTTTGATCTTAGCTGTTGAGAGATGATAAGCAACGGATTATTTCAGTATTAATCTTGACACGTGTTTAGTTTGGCTACAAGTGAAATAATTTCTCTCCACAATTTTTTTGTGTTTGTGGTACTTAAAAAAACATAAAACAATCTACACCAATTGTTAAAACAATTTAGCGATGGAAAAACATTTTACTTCATTTCGTCGGTTTTCCAGTTGAATTTTTTCAAACAGCTGTGCATTATGGATGGCTATCCCACAAAATCCGAGGTAGGAAGCAAAAATTTTTTCGTCCTTTTGTGTGAAAGCTCCAATACTTTTATTGATAACTTGAGCAACCCCAACAATCTGCAAAGCTCGGAAATTGAAAATGTAGAACATAAAATGAACACTACATCAGCAAAAAAACACATCAATGTCAAGAGTCACAAAACAGCTAAACACAATCGCAGCCGCTTTTTCCCCCATGCGTTTTGCATATACAGGGTGTTTCAAAAAAGTAGCTCTGACTTTGTTATTTTATTGCATGAGTATTTTATAAAAAAATAACTTGTTGATTTTTTCAGGTTTTGTAGTTAATGGTATGCAGCTGGCTATATGAAATGGTATCTATTGAACAGCAAAAAATAAAAGTTGTTCAATTTTGGTATGAGTCCAAATCATAGGTATGCTCAACGCTTGGCATTGTCGCCTTCAATGCCAGGCATGACTTACTAGGACCCTACTGGTTTGAAGAAGGCAGTTAAACGGTCACTGTCAAAGCTGCACGTTATCATGATGTCACAAGAAGTTCTACGATGATTAATCGGAAACGCTCTTTGAGGGCCAAATCTGGCTGGCCTAGTTCAAGCAAAATGTGGCCCCATCTCAAACTACTCATCAAACAATTGTTTATCTAAAAGAGCTTTTTAATACTCGCCTCCTCGATCTTAGCACTGATCACAAGGTCCTCACATGGCCCTGATATTAATTCATTGGACTTCTCGTTATGGGAAACGGCAAAGAAAAACATTTTTACGACCAAGCCCACAAGTACAGCTAAGATCAAGGAAAATGTGATTCATCATATCCAGCATGTTTCCCCTGAGACTGTGAGAAAAGTTGGACAAAATTTGGGAATCAGGATAAAAGCGTGTCTCAACCGTCGATGGGCACCCATAGAAAACGTTAATTACATGCAATATGCTTCAACTTTTTTTTGATGTGTAGATATTGCTTATTGCTCAAAAAATGGCATATTTCAATTTTCACAATAAAACTTGTTTTAGCAAAAACTTGCATGATCTGTGCTCATGAGAACAATTAAAATCGGTCCGTTTTTTGAAACACCCTGTAAATTCAGTAAAAGAGTGTTAAAATTTGAGAGTCAAAATCAACTGTATTAGGCAAATTAATCGCAATAAGAAATCGATTTTATCTCAATAATGGGCCGGAAAATTTGAAGATCGAGATCGAAATTGATTTTATCGCAGTAATCGTTTAGAAAACTTGAAAATCGATATACAATTTGAAAAATTCGAGAATCGACATCAGCTGTTCTAGGTAGATTACTCGTAATTGACTTTATCTCAAGTTCAATTTTTTGCGCCACTTTAATTAATCATACAGTAAAATTAAAGTATAATTAATTAATTCATGACGTTTTACCCTGTTAGCTCCGTCCTTCAGCGGCATGCATAAGATACTTCTCGTTTTGTACCCAGTTTTCATATCCACACTTTGATTGAAGCGAGTATCCTGATAAAAAAAGTGTCAAAAACTCATATTTAATTGTGGATTAGAGTATATTACAAGAGTAAGCGGCTTTCATAACACCTGAAAATTGTGCTCGACACCAAAGTAGAGCTAATACAGTACTTATAGTTGAAGCGATTAACACGAGCTAATTTGCGATCATTGGTTTCATGTTTAAACAATTCTCAGGCACATTTATTCTTCTATTGAAATAGAATTAATGCATTGCTTGACAATAGTATACAGTCAGGTTATCTAATTTAAGTATTATTCTCAAAGCAAGATGAAGATTTTTTCTCTTTTTTGGAGCTCGTCAGTTGGGAGTAAACGTCTTTGCCGATTACATAGAAGGGCATTCAAGTGAAGTTTTTCACTCTTGACCAAAACGTTGGGATAAGCCCTAAATGCATTCTCATCAAATTTGAAGTCTTTACATCTTCCCGTTTTCAAGATATTGCAGTTCAAAATTAGCCGTTTTCCACTTACCTTAGTGTTGCCATTTTGTGACAAAAGGTTAACTTTGGGAAAGCTGGCTTACATTTATTGAAAAGCAGCAAATTTTACAGCTCTAAACCTTTACTTTGTTTCACAATACCTCTGCCGCAAAATATTTACGAAAAATCAAGAACATGCAGTAAATTTTTGTAATTTTATTTCTAATTGGCAACCCTGGCAACATTTCTAAGTGGAAAAAGCCTTTTTAAGGCGAAATCTAATCTGTTATATCTCAAGAACAGCAGATCGTAGAAAGCTCAAATTTCGTGAAGTTGGTCTTTAGATCTATCAAAATTTTTTGAAAGAAAATCGAGCAAAAAAATTTCCGACCTGAATGCCCTTTTAAGCTAATGTTTTGCTTTAGATTTTATTTTACTTATCTATTATTCGAAAATAAAGCGTAACAAAATAGATTTCTCATTGTTTCGCAGAAGAGTGTAAAGCTGTAAACAGCCATTATACAATTTATTGGCGCTATTTTTCAATCTTGACCTGAAATTTAAGACTAAAATGGACTTAAAAGGGCATTTAAGTCAAGTTTTTCACTCTTGACCAAAATGTTGGGATATGCCTAAAATGCATTCTCATCAAATTTGAAGTTTCTATGCCTTCCCATTTTCAAGATATTGCAGTTCAAAATTAGCCATTTTCCACTTACCTTAGTGTTGCCATTTTATCAGTATTGTGACAGAAGATTAACTTTGGGAAAGCTAGCTACATTTATTGAAAAGCAGCTAATTTTACAGCTCTAAACCTGTACTTTGTTTTACAACAACTCTGCCGCAAAATATTTATGGAGAATATAGAGCGTGTGGTCAATTTTTGAAATTTTGTTTCTAATTGGCAACCCTGGCAAAATTTCTACGGAGAAAAAGCCTTTCTAAGGGAAAATCTAATCTGATATTTCTCAAGAACGAAAGGTCGTTGAAGGCAAAGGTGTAATAGAGGACACAAAGCTCGAGGCGAAGGCCATAGCCAAGGACCCCCAAAAAATCCGAAGCCAAGGACCGACTTTCCGAGAACAGACCTCTCAAGGCCAAAAACAGGAATGCTTGAGGCCAAGGCCAAGGACCAAGCACTAAGGACACAACGCACTAGTGTTCTCCAAAAACAAAAAAAAGGTCTTCGCGAAAAAATGTGGCAAATTCTCCGCGAAATTCAGGCATTTTCAAAAACAAATAAATAAAAAACAAGCTAACAAAAAAAAGGTTTTTATAAATTATCGCAAAGTTTCTGGCGTGCTCCAAGACGAAGAAAAAAAAAGGTCATGACCTTGGCCCACTTTCAACAAACCAAAAAGTAGGGCTGTGCATTTTCGAGGACTTGCAGGCTTCGAGGCCTACGCCAAGGACTTGACCTTCGAGGCCAAGGCCAAAGACTTCAAAATGTTCAGATCTGTCAAAATTTTTTTAGAAAAAATTGAGCAAAAAATTTGCGACCTGAATGCCCTTTTGAGCTAAAATCAAGTTTACGATCAGCGTAAGTAGAGAAACGTAGTGAAACAATTTTATAGCATGAAACAAAATTGCATGGAACACTATCCACTGCAGCTATACCACCCACGAATTGCAGCAAAGATTTCAGTTGCCTCTCAATTCCAACGATGCTGTGAAATCAATGAAGGGCCAGTCGAAAGTTAACTTAGGTCTTGGTATCTTGCATTGTAGATTATGAGTCAAAAACCATTGCGTAACTTAATTACTGGTGTCATAAGCAAAAATCAAACTATTACTCTAATCAGAGTACATTTTGAAAATCAAAACTGATTTTAGTAATGCTACCCTAAAGATAACATAGTATTTACGATAGAACTAATAGCTGAAACGCTATCACTTTTTCACAAAGTTGTAATAGGAGACGTAAACATAAACATTTTTTTCATCAGTACTGCTTTCTTTAAAGTTGATTTTGCTAGACAAACGTAAAATAGAAAAACGCTTTGGCAGTTGAAATGCACAAATATTGAATGAAACTCACTATATTGAATATTGAATGAAACTCACTATACTCTGCAATGCTTTAGAAGTTTTTAGTGTGTGATGCGGTTAATCTTTTAATTTAATGTTTACATTTCTGAGAATTGCAAGACTGGTGTTGCATGAATTGCTTATGCGATTGTTAGATATGGTGATTGGTTTCGCAGATGTTTGATGCAAGAATGCAATCAACACGAAGCAATTCCGATTAAAGTTGATAAGTTGCAGAGGGTTGAGGGTATTGACTATACCCATAAGAGAAAGCATATTTCTTCTGTCTGCTTTTAACTTAAAATTTGAACTGAATTTTTTATTGTTGTCTAATCAGGGAGCGTCTTACTTTGTACGCGTCAGGAATATTAAGGGTGCTGCCAGTCAGCGCCACCATTCCAGCTATTCCTTGCCCAAGCTTGATTCGGATTTCATTTTTAATGACAACGTTGTCTTCCAATGTTGATTCCTGAAAAATGCAGTTATTAATATATTTTGGTTTGTTTTTGTCATTGCAATACTGAATATCTACAGTACTGGTTAGCATATTGTAGCTACAATAACTATAGCAGCTACGCGATCAAAAAAAGTTAGCAGACTAGACCCACATTTTGTTACGCTACAACCACGTGTAAATTTTTGTTAACTTAAAAATAAGTTAGAATAACTTTTTAAGAACCCTAAAAAGAGAAGATTTTGTTCGTAAAGAATAGTAAATAGAAAAAGTTATAATTCATTACTGCATCAAATAAAAGTAAAATTGATGCTATTATATTACAGTGATGTTCTAGTCATATGAGCAAACTTCAGATTTTGAGCAAAATCAATTATAGCTATGAAATGAAAATGGATGTACATTAATCACACCCTTTTAGAAGTTTGGGAACAGCAAATCCATAAAATTTAAGTAATATATCACTTTAACGAAAACGATTCTTTACAAGAAGAATGCAAATACTCGAACAATTACTTATAACAAAAGTCTTACAAGTACATAATGTTTGTTTGTTCTCATGTCACTATCAAAGCTAATAATTTAACAAGTTCGTTTGTTCCCAAATAGAGAAGTTTAGCAATAGATAAATACCCGATTCACGTCGAATAAGCGGCTGACAAGAAATTTTTCGCCATCTTTTTCCCGAACCAAGAACAATGAACATCTGTCAGCATCCAATAGAATACTAACATTCTGAAAGTTATACAAATACACAACTTCATCAACGTACAAATACAAAACAATTTCCTAAATCATCACAATGTAGTGTTTCAGAGGAACCTTTATTTTGCAGGTAGTGTTCACAACCATTTACTTATGATAAGTGGAGTTTGAATTCAACCGATTCAACAAAGCGCGACTGCATACTGCATTGGTCAGAGCAAATATTACATCACGGTACACGTCAAAAATTAAAAATTTAAAACCCTACTGTCTGTTTCACCCGTAATCGGAATCATCGAGGGTGTCTGCCTAAAGCAGGCGCGTAACCAGAAATCCGCAATGGGGGGGCTGTTTGGGGGTCTGGTGGCGGAGCCCCTAGCTGCCGGAGGCCAATGGGGGTCTGGGGGCGAAGCCCCCAGCCGCCGGAGGCTGGGGGTTTGGGGGCAAAGCCCCCAGCCGTCGGACGCACGGGGGTCTGAGGGCGGAGCCCCCAGCGCTCGAAAATTTTGCATTTTTTTGCAAAAATAACTTTACTTTAGGGCTATTTTGATTAATAATAATGCTTTTAAAACGTGGTTTAGAAATTGGCAGTGCAAACATGATTAAACTGGTGGCATATATGGGCTATTTGGGAGGTGGCTAACGATAAAATGTTAGTTCTCTTGTTTAGATGCTGGTAAATTATAAAATCGAATAATTCAATCAAACTCACACGGAGTAATTTATTTCGTATACAGTTTATAGAAAAAAATAATTGGGGAGGAGGGCTAATGAAAAGAGATTTAAAAGAAATTATTGGTAATTAACTAATACTGAATAGCCCTCCCCTATTCCTTGGTTTATAGTATATTTGTTGATGACACCAATGTTTAGCATTTTTACACTTGCGATCAAATTTGATTGCTTATTTTTTACCATTTTTCAAAGTTTTCATTTATTTGTTGGTTTTATTTTTTACAAATTAGCCCTACCCCCAACAATATATGTTCAAAAGATGTTTTAAGTCACTATTTAGTCCACTCTAGTACATTTAACGGTCTCAAAAGTGCTAAAAACGTAGTGTTTTTCCCATTCTGCATTTTGGTCGACATGCCAATTGGGGGGGGGCTACATCCCCCCCCCATGGCTACGCTACTGGCCTAAAGTAACACAAAGTTTAAAATCTAAAATTTCAAATCGGGGGCTGAGAATTAGTTCCCCGTTCCGGTACCGCGGCCATAGGTGGCTCTTGGGCGGCTCAAAGTACACTTCACTAGCAAAGAAAAACCGAACCGGGCTCTCTTAATTTAAACAGTCTAAACCACCAGGAAGTCGAACCCAACCATTTATTTATATTTTTTCTTAAAATTGACAGGTCCTTAACTCAGAAGCGAATATCTTCAGTCTGCTGGAAAAATTGCCGGTCTTCTTTTGGTATTTGGAAAAAACTTAAAAACTGTTATTGTTTTTCTTAAAGAAATATATATATATATTTTTTTTGGTGAGTGAAATAACTACCACGTGCTTTCAGTTAAAGTTTCACAAATTTGACAAAAGTCTGAGCCTGAACCGCAGATACCGTTCATACAGAGCACTCAATTTGGTAAAAAACAGACTCAGCCAATTATCTTGGAGGCTAACGATTTCTTCAAAAAAATTACTATGCGGGGTGCGAGTAAACCAGCAGGATAACAAAGTTTGTTTCTTGAATGAACCTAGTTGACCTTGGCAATTCGAATAATGGCCATTGCATTCTATTGCTTTTAATAGTTAAAAATATCCAGATTATGCATTAGAAGCAAGGGATAAAGTCATTAAGCAGATTGCTTTTATTCTAAACCCTTCGGACACGACATAGTAGTTCTTTATGTAAAAATTTTATTTTTCGTCCTATAGGTTCTTATATGCCACCAAACTAAAAAAATATTTGACTTTTAATTTTCTTTTATAAAAATGTAAATTAGGGGGGTGTACAATCGTACGACTTGTGACTGACTTGGTTGTACAATTGTACAGTTTGTGACTCATCAGGTCAACACGTACACACTGTATGTATTCATTGCTGCCGTTTGGGGTGGGCTCGGCCTAACAAGTTTCTTTGATAGAAACTTTTTTTGATAGAAACTTGTTTTGGTTTTCTCTTTTAATGCACAGTAGAGTCGAATAGAAATTAAATTATCAAACATGTATTAAATTTGTTTTTTATTTGCTGTTTGTTATGTGTTTTATTTCCAAGGTTATTTCCAAACCTAAGTTATTTCCAACAAAATTCAAATTTAATATCCAATTAGCGGGAATATAACTTGAAATCCTTGTTTGATACGTTTCTGTAATGATTTAGAGCGCAAGTGGCTGAAAAATTGCAGTTATTTTGCCAAAAATAAATCTAACTTACTTACGCTAAGATGTTGTTGCTTAACCTACTTTGAGACACAAAACGTACAATTGTACATGATTTGGATCAGAAAATTCTGTAGGCAAATCTATACCAAAAATCGAAACCAAATAATTCCCTACATAATTTCAAAGAATAACTAATTCAAAATTCAAGCCTAATTGTTTATTAACTTATTTGGTTTTGAAGTATTTTCAAACTTATTTTGCTTACTTTCACTTGCCGCAAGCATGTCGGCAGCCATCATGTTTGACCGTTGACTATTGCTTTAACACTGCACGCTAGAAGCCATAACTGGTGTCACGTGATGGTGTTATCAGTACAATTGTACTACCGTGTTTCCCCGAAAATAAGACAGGGCTTATTTTAATTTTTACTCCATAATATGGCTCTAGGGCTTATTTTCGGGGGATGTATTATTTTGATATATCAAAAAATGAAGTTACAAAGTAAAAATTACGAGATTTTAAATAAACAGAAATAACGAAAAAAGATCTACATTTACTTGCCATTAACATGTTTTTTATTCAGAAACTCATTAACGGCAATTTATTTAAGAACAATCATATCATCATCCTCTGGAATGTCTTGCAAGTCATCAGTTTCCAAAATTGTCAGTAAATTCCGCTCTCAACTAGGGCTTATTTTAAGGGTAGGGCTTACATTAAAATCATCCTCAAAAATCACGCTAGGTCTTATTTTGCGGGTAGGTCTTATTATCGGGGAAACACGGTACTAATGACTCAAATGCTCCACTATTACAGCTGGACGAGAAAAACAAAGCCAAAAAATGTGCAATTGTACATGTGGTGACTGAAGGGGCTAAATGCTCATTGCTGGGCAACTGATTAAAGATTATATATTTGAAAATGATTAAACACCCTTTAGCTGTTATAAAAAACGTTTTACGTTTTTGCACAATCTCCATAAAAAATTATGTCTTATATTTTACTTATTGAAATTAATCCACGTACGGTAATCACATTTCTTTTTTGTATCAAATACAGTATAAAAACATTTTACTCAATTTACGTCAAGACATAGCGCAGAGAAACCTTATACTGTATTACAAAAATGAAGCATGTACTAGCCATGAACGTAATTTAAGTTAGGTTCATAACCTAAAAGGATTAATTTTGTGTGAGTAAATTACAAAACTATTTGAGATCTGTAACGATACCTCAACTTTGTGCTCCGTGCAAATTTTTATGCTTTGTTTGAGATTATGTATGATGACGTAGAGAAATCGCGCCTCAGAGAAATTGCACCGTAAAATGTATTAGGTCATGCAAAGGTCAGAACTGCCATGGGTAACGCTGTTTCAAAGGCTCTCTAACTGTAAGCCTTAAGTCTGGTCTATACTAGGCGTAAAATCGTGAGCGAACGAGCGTATTTTTGTTTATTTTAAGCAAATATACCACACGCCCGGCGTACCCCTTATCAGCGTACAAACTACAGGTTGGTTAAAATAAACTAAGGATACACTTGTAATGTTTCCGGTTAGATTTGAACCAGGTATTTTATTTTTGCAGATTTATCACGTGTTGTTTCTTGTTTTATTTACAATGCGTGCGCTTTGTATTAATCAAGCAAGCGTACATTCTGATTTTTCATTGCTTCAAAAACCTGATTTCGCTCTAACTCGATCTTCAGTTCTAATTTGATTTTGATTTGACTATCGTTAAATTTGATTTACAGAAACAGTTGATTTAAGTTAAAATTTAGTAGCTGTTTTCCAAATTTTATGATGTATGTGGATTTATTACTTGTGGATTATATGATGTCAGTATAAAGTCGCTTTTTTTGTTAAAAAAAACAAAAACAAAGAAAAAAAAAAACGAACATAAACTTCTAAAAAACAAACACAACTTTTTCAACACAGGTATATACACGGACGTGGGGAATTTGCAAGACAGGAAACCGCACATGCCCTTGCGAGATTGAGTCCGATCATTTACCGAAATACCAACTGCAAGTCCTGCAGTTTTGGTTGCTGTTGATGAGCTTTAACAATCAGAAATAGCGCAGTCGCCAGTCCAGCTGTGTGAACTTTATACTGGTTTAAATACTTCCAACCTCAGCACTAAACCAACAGTGACACAACAATACTTACTAAGGTTTACAACTGGAAGAACATGTTGTATTTAACTTTTTTCAAGGTGTTAAATGATACCAGAACTTGCCTGTAATATTCTGTGGCTGACAGAGGTTACGTCCAAGTCCATGGCGATGTCACGGACTAATTCCATAATCATGTCGCGTTCATCAATGATTCCAAACGGATTCTCTGCTTCGACTGTAGAGTTGGTCTTATTCTGTAAGGGAGGATTGTGGTAGTGAGAAATTCGTCGGGTCATGGATGATCTTGGCACGACTTTTGGTGAAGCGATGCGTCTGGAAAGGCTCGGCGAATGAGCATCGGGTGTATAGAAGCTGGGAGAACCAAAATCGTCTGTAGACACCATTGGTTTGAGAGGAAGGAAACGTGGGTTGATCTCCTCGTGACTGATCTTCCTCATGGGAGTTTTTCGACCAGTACTTCCGGTTGCGTCACTTGATGCACTTCCAGGACGAGACTGCTCCCCTTCCCCTATATATAAAAGTTAAGGTTAAATTATCTCATTAAATTTATTTATAAAGTTGCTGTGACAAAAAAACAGCAAAGGTATACTTTCGGTTTTCAAGCCAATAAGCTGCTACTTGCCCTTTGCAGGAAGGTTGTACATATCAAGCTTGTTCTGCCTTGGAATTGTACTCAAGTTTGCTATTTTTGGGAAGACAACTCAATGCTAGTAAACTGTAACGAAGTAGCAATCCGATATTGTTCTTTTTAAAATTTGCAATAAATTATAAAACTGAGTAGGTTTAGCATTAAATAACATTAGCTGCTGGATCGATTTATTGTGTATCATACTTTACGACTATTTAACAAACCATATCTTGAATAGAGCTGGCATCCAAAATCTTTGCCCGCTCACTAAACAAATAGCTCAGTTTTATGAGAAGTGCGTGTGCTAGTATGCTATTTGAAATCATGAAGTATATCTTCTCTACTGAAGACCGTGAGGTCTTCCCACTTTTCAGTCTTCATAGAGACAAAAAATGAATAAAAACTAATTCAAAGGATGAATTACTTTCTTTTACGAGGGGCTAACATTTTTATATAATTAGCTAAGAAAATCGCCGACACTGCTTTAAGACTTCTGTTGATCGATTTTACATTGCACCAAAGTTTGACCTTTATTCTTCATGTTCTACAGTGCATTGTATAGTTTAAACAAATCAATTTTGTTCCACGTCAATATCTGATTGGCTACTTTTGGACATGCATGAATGAATGATTACATTTTTAATCGGAAATGAAACGTGACTGAATGTGATTGGTTGGTTACAACTTTTTCCAAATGAAGGCATTATTTATCAAGATATTTCTATCTGCGTTTTTATAAATTCTAACTCAAATCTAACCAAAGCTCAAAAATAATGCTTACTCTAAAACTAAACCCAAATCGAAACTAACCCAAACCAAAACGTAATCTTTAACGAAGCGATGAAAATGCGCCGATGGGTCTTTTTCATTTTACTCTGATAAATTTTTTCGGTGAAATATTCACTCCCGGCAGTAATAAATGGACTCGACTGAGTATGGCACTGAAAAAAAAAAAGAAAAAAAAAAGACGTTACATCACTTGTACCGGAACCACAACTCCTACCTGGTTTTGAGTTTGGTCTGCTGTTTGGGCGGTCAAACATGGACGACATTCGATCATCAGTCGTAATTTTAATGACGCGGTCAGCCAACCAAGAATTGATCATTGGCTGGGTGGCCTTTCTCACGAAGTAATCGAAGGAAAAGTCTGGATTATCATCCAGCCAAGCTTCTATAAATTAAACAAAAAAAAATTCAGAAACAGATAAGATTCTAATTAACAGTTTTCAGGAAGACATTGATAGGAGTAAAAAACTTCACGCATGACTGCTCGCACTTATAAACAGGCTGATTCTCATCACAAAAGAGAAAAAAGTAGCGATTCGTTGCATGAAAGAGGAAAAGCAATCCTCATGCTCAGCGCAGAATGAAGATGTGAACAGACTTGATGCTGAAAATAACGGGTGCTTAGAGTTCATCGGGATAGTTATTCATAACCTTTTCGTACTACCGATGAGTTTGTCTATCGATTTGACGTTTCGCCTCCCAAACCGGCAGGATTCTTCAGAACAGTTTTTGGCAATGCTGCCTTTGCAGTTACAAAAAAATAAATGAGAAAAAACAACAGCAGAAAATAGGTAACGGTAAAAACATATGAACATCACAATACTTTTACTATTATACCCAAAAACATTAAAATGATGGAACAATAACATGATATAATATTGAAAAATTATGTCACTGCAGCGTGAAAAAAAAAGAATACAGTATGAAAAAAATTAATAATATTTATAATAACTAGGCTACTTCACTAACAGTTTGAGAAAGTACGAAAAGGATCTATTGCAAAACATTATGTACTAAAAAAGGTGTTTAGCTCCATAGAGATTTATATACGGACGGAACAATTGACCCATCATTGCGATTTAAAACGTTCAATTCCAAAGTTTTTGTGATTGTGTTGTGATGTTCATATTTTTTTACTCTTACCTATCTTCTGCTGTTATTTTTTCTCATTTATCTTTTTGTAATTGCAAAGGCAGCTAAGCCGAAAATTGTTCTGAAGAAGCTTTCCGGTTTGGGAGGCGAAACGTCAAATCAATAAATAAACTCATCGGTAGACTTGATGCTGCTGCGCTATCGGACCTATTTTACTCTCAAAATTAAGATAAAGAGACAAAATTAACGTCTTCTCTTAAGCCTTGCTCTAAAAATTAAGGTGGAGATCAGTAATGCAAAGCTTGGAATTCTTGTTTATTGTCTTCTTGGGCCTATTTCAGAGATGGGCCTAATGCTGCTACATCAGTAGCACCCCACCCTAATCTGGCCCTGATCGTGCTGCTTGGCTTTACAAATCCTACGCAACGAAAAGTTTTGTTTAGAATTGTTTATTCCTTTTGATTTATTGCCGTTTTGACTGTTAAAAACTTGTTATTGCATGCCAGGTAATAGCATTTGCAATACCTTACTACGCCTATTGTAAAAAACAATTTTTTGTCAATACCTCTTTCACACATGTAGAATATAACATACAATGATAGGGTCAATTTTTTGCTTTTTTTTCTTACCTCACAGTTATAATTTTGCAACTGCCAAACTAATCTGCCAGATTGAATTAACAAAATATCCACAAGATTTGTCACCTGTCGACTACTTGATTCAAAAACCCAAAAGATTCATTACCCAGACCACAAACTTCATTGCAAAAATAATATAATGAAAAACAGTATTATAGGTAGTTTCTAGGCTTTTTTATGGGCCATTTTTACAAATCTTTTTCAGAAAAGAAAATTTCTCCAGGTTTTTCTGAGGAATAATATGTCTTAAACAGTCGAACGTGCTTCAAATACTGCCTGCTCACCCTCAAGGTTGTTCTGCAATCTTAAAAAGCTTTTCGACATTGATGATTTCAGGTGAAAAAGCGATCAGCTAGTTTTGAAGCTAAATTATAGTAAGAACTAAAAACTTGAACTGGTGGTGGGGGAGATTCAAGAAGAAAATATTACGCTCGTTTCATACTAGTAAAAGCACAGTAAGTATAACCCAAGAGTCATTGGTTGGTGCTATTCAAATTTTGCAGAAATCGAATCTGCAACAGGTTTGTTGCAGCCAAAATTGCAGGATAGTTATGCAAGCAATTTTTAATAACCGGTCTTTAAATTTAGCAACAATTGCGCGAACCGGAAAAGCACCGCTGCCAATCGTAAAACAAAAAAACATTTTCACTTCCATAGCATAAATTATTTCACACTTTTCATATAAGTATAAACTAGATCCAAAACTGTTCTACGAAAAGAAGAAATGCATGCTTACCAACTTGCTCTTTCGTCATTATCGTCATATTTTCGACTGTTAATTCTGGCCACAATGCGACAGAAACAAAAAAATATTTAAAATATCATAAACATAGCACACTAAAATTACGTAGATAAACTGGAATGTTAAGTAATTAAATTTTTCTGAAATAAGCATTGAATAACTGTGATTAAAATTTTACTTGTGATAACATTTGACGAATGTTTTTTCGATACCTACTATATAATTTGCATAGCCTAGCGCAATAAAGGTTGCAACGACGGAAAAGAATTTTAAGTACAATCAAATCAAAACTAGCGTAAACTTATTTACAATTAAAACTTGAAATGGCCGGCTTTGTTCGTACAATTACAACGCAATTCTTTCAAAATATTTGCATTGGCTACTTTCTCTTGTTTTAGCAGTTGTTAAAGTGTAATAAATACTGTACCTAATCTTTAATTACAATCCATGCCAAAATGACATGTCAAGCTATGGAGATTTTGCTTAAGAGTGCAAACTTTTAGCTAAATATCATTTGAGAGGTTTAGAAATAAGAGTTTATTTTCGGAGAAATCTGTAGAAGCGTTGCCATACATATCAAACACCCATTTTTGATCATTTTAAACGTGAGTCCGTGGTGCAATGCATCCACAAATAGAAAAAAATTTAAAGAAAGTAAAAAAACTCAAAATTTGTACTAACAGCGACGCACATTTAATGCAGATATTTGTACTTTCTTTTTTAAACTTGCAGCATCCTACGCTACACTTTACAGTTGACTTCTGCAGTAATAAATTGCAGCTCTGTTCTTAACGAAGCAATACCGTTGCAGAATGCCATTCGGTTATAACCTTCGTGCCATGAAATGCATTTTTGAAAGCTCGTAAAAAGTTTACGAGGTTTGACTACGCAATAAAATTATGAAATTGTGAAAAATGTCACGGTAAAAATTCGTAGAAAAGAAATGCCATTATCAATCTCCTCTACGAGCTACTTTAATAGAATTAAGTATTTCAATTCAAAGTCCACAACCGTGTGTTAACCCTTTCCAAACATGAAGATTTCTAATAATGCTGCTAATCTAAAAATGCCTTCAAATTTGAATTTAGTTTGTTTTTCTTTTTTTTTTCTACAAAAGCTCGATAAGGATTTTCGAACAATTCTTTCTTTGCAGTCACTTACACTTTCTTTCCTTTAAAAAATGTTTTTTTTAAGTCTTACACATTTCCAAACGGAGATTAATCAATGAAGTAACCATTCTCGGCAAAATGGTTTTGCCATTGCGTCACCAACCCTTTTGCACTTTGGTTACTCTCAGCTATCAAGTAAAGTGAGTCATATGTTAGGCTTAATTATGGCACCTGGCCATTAAAATAACTTCCTTGTTAGTCGTTATGTTTATATCAGCACACTCGTAAACAAAGCAGCAAAGTCATAAAGGCCATAATCCCACCATTCGCTAACAATTTGTTGGTGTGAAAACGCATTGGTATTTTTATCCATGCCAACAAAGCAGCAATTGTCTTCCAATTTTGCCTCGTAAATGGACGTCGATCACTTACAACCAGGGGTGCCGATCTTTGTTGAACATTGGGGGGGATAATTTGCAATTTTACCCCAACTTTGCCCTATTTTCAACATAGGAGGGGATGAACCTCGACCACGATTTTGTTCAAGTGAGCAAATTAGGTGAAGACCAAAAAAAAAGATCTTCTCCAAAACTGAAACACTTTTTTTGGCCAAATTCAGGTGAAGACCAAAAAAAAAGGTCTTCACCAAGAATGGAACACTTTTTTTCCCGAATTCTAGGGAGACCTGGCTTAGATGCACACCAGAGTCAAATTATTGGGAGGGATACAGTCAAACTATTTGGAGGGTATATATTCCCCCGTATTTCGGCACCCCTGCTTACAACAAAATGTCGCCGTGATGCTAATCTGCAAAATTTAGCATTCATTTCTTTTTCAGATTTAAATCACAGAAAAAACTCTTCCTTCTTTTTCCTTTATAAGGGGTTTTAGCGTGGACTTTCCCCAAGTTTAATTGCTGTACCCCGCTTTTTTTGGACATTGCGTCTTGCAAGCTTAAAAAGTGAGCTCCAAAGCTGTATTCAAGACCTCTTTTAAATTTCACTTCCCCTGATTTTTTGCCGATATTAGGGTTCAAAACAGTTAAAGATCTTTTTTTCTTCACGTGATTTTTTTCCAAGTTTGGTGGTAGACGTCATTTAGCTCACCCTATCGCTGTCTAAACTACTTAACGTTGGAAAATTTCTACCATTTTTCTCACCCTAACTCCAATCGTTAAAAGGACATTATTACCGATCAGTGGCCAAGTGAATAGAGCGGCTGCTACTGAAACGGTAGATCTGGGTGGAATTTCCGGTCGTGTCAAACCGAAGACTATAAACAATATTATTCACTGCTTCCCTGCTTGACGTTCAGCAATAAAACGGGACAGTGTGAAGACTCCAGTGTGTGTGGTAGACAGGTGGCAGCTTGACACGAAGAGCACAAGGCCCCTTTGCTGTCTCCTGGCCAAGGCAACTTGGTAAATCAAATGTAATTTCAAAAATTATATTTTCGCTCATTTTTTTATCCAATATTCCATACTTTAATAGTAAAATTCTATCTGTAAAACTGTATAACACCCGGAGGCAAAAACGGAGTAAACTGTTCTTTTGTTGCTTGCACATTGCTTAACGCCATTTCTGTCGAGCCTTTCACTACTTTTTTCGTTCTGCTGAGAAACTGCTAAATCCGCAAGTAGTCAATTACTATGAAACCTGATCAAGAGCAATGACTTTTATGTACTTTTATATCAAGCATGATACTTTGAAATACATCAACAATGCTTTCAAACCTTCAAAAGTGAATATTTCAAAACGAATTTAGAGGATTTTGATCTACAATTATATGTCTAGGTATTTACTTTTTAAGATTTATCTTCTACACTAAAATACAAAAATACACGGCCAACAAAATCAAAACTCTGTTCAAGTCAAATTCGACTAAATTCTCTAGTTCAAGCACTACCAGTCTCCGCATGAATTTGAAAATTCACGTACAGGTTGTTTCGACTATCGGTCCGTCCTGGAAAGAGCCAATATTATCAGGCGATGCTCTCTCGTTTATTCTTGTCTAAACCATTACCACGTTATGCTGTGCAATAACTTATTAAACGAAAAGCAAACACACTTAGTATGTTGACAGATCAAGATACCAAATAGAGCTCAACTTGTGAATGTACGAGCTTTTGGTTTACACTGTTTAAGCAAAATTCTTATGATTATGGATCTGGGGCTTTTTTATAAAAAATAGCACAAAAAGTAAAAGAAAACTTGAAACTGAGTGCAAGCTCTCTTTGGCAATACCAGTAGGACTTGCAAAGGTGCAAGGGTTTGTTTTAAAAAGTGAAAGGCTCAATTTCTCGTTATTGTGCATGGATAACACAGCTCCTTTTGAAGAAATATCGCAGCAGTGACAAACGGTTACCAACATTGCGTCCGATTTGACAGGCCCGAAAATTTAAGCCCTGACGGAGAAGTTAAACCCAGATCCTTCGTTTTTAAAAACAAACGTGTCAACGCTTAAACATCAGGCGGCTTGTCACGATTTAAGATTATTCGACGCACCACGCAGTTTTAATCCCACTGGCTACATGCTGCTACTGTTCATTTCCTACCTTTTCAATGCCTGCTGCTTTTTCTAAACCCATGTTAGTTGGACATTTTTTAATCACATGTAACGGTAAATTAATGGGATATTGCCTACCTGAAGTCTAGTTTTTTGCATTATTGCACATGAATAATACATTGATAACAATCTAATTGTTCTCTGTGTATTGCAAAATCAATATCTTCTTTTTTACCTCTTGTTCAAACACTATAATCCATAGTGTACGCTTGGACATCTATTGCAGTATTGCGATTACGTTTCACTTGCGCGTTTTCACATTTCTAAGGTCTTGTTTCAACTGGCGCTGCATGGCATTAGCTTGAAGCGCTACACTTAAGCCTTTAAGAAGCTTTCGTCTGTTAGTCTTAACAAAAATATTAAATTTCCGAAAAATCTTCGTAAATTCTTTTTAGATTTCTACAGTAAATACGAAGAGCAACCAGAAGCAATATGACTACGGTCAGGGCCGTGATAAGAAAATTTCGGGTCCGGGAGCAAAAAGAAGAAAGTGCCCATCGAGTGTAATTCCAAGGTTAAGGAGCAAATTTACTCAGGAACTGTAGGTGATCAAAAACAAAAAAGGTCTTCACCAGTTTTTGATCCCATTTTCTAAAAAAAGACTGCTAGTTTTGGACCTGTTTTTCTCACCAAGAAAAGTTGCTTTCTTATTGACTTTGAGATTTGGTGTTGAGTTTAACATTAAAACTGTTAGGGCCCTAAATTTTTGCGGGTTCCCAAAATTGTCTGGCCTGAGGTATTTCTACCTTCTTTCTCCCCCAGCAGTGCTATAAATAAGTTTGGAGAAACCGGATCTTTAACCGGTCTTTAAACTTAACTCCCGGTTCGTTTGAGCCAAAAGTGTTGGACTTGGATGTTTTATTCAAGCAATTTATGACAACCGGTTCTCTGAATTTAGAAACCGGTTCGCGCGAACCGATCCGAACCGGATGAATAGTATTACTGACTTCTCCCTCTCAACGGCCCAGATTTTCGCAATTGGAAATGAACTTACAGCGCAATTTAAGACAAATCTTTCGCTGACTGTAGAAGTGTTGAGCAAAAACGATATTACACTACCACTGTCGCCATAATTAGTGAACAATTTACTATACCTCACATATCTGCTTTTCCTTTAGGCTAGTTTTGAAAATTTATTCGTATGGGCGTTGCATGTAGCAATTTGCTTTACCGGTTACCGACAAGTAGGTTAATTTTGGCTCTTGGGGTTCAAAATTTGTAATAGGCATTTACACAGTTATGTACGCCTGATGAAAACAAACAAGTTTGAAATATGCATATAGCGTACTATTGTGGTAAATTGCTGATGTGATGTCATATATGGTGTCCATGCTTCGTGATGCTAACGCAATGCGGTTGAGCTAAGTAAGTGCCAGTGTGATACTGGTAGAGAATCCTCTTTCTGGTGACCTGGTTGTCAGACTTAGATCAGAGTAATCTGAGAAGAGGGTACGATGGCAAGTGTAGAAATTGCCCTCGTGTGTGGTTTGAATGTTCAGGTGGGATGCCAGGATAGGCTATGTGTGAATTCAGATGCTGACGAAACACTAGCTTAATGGGAAAGCGGATATGTGAGGTAAGTGCTACCTCACAGCCGTGAAAAAAACTTTATGATTCAAGTCTGCTGTGTAACTTCTGAATTTACTATACGGTACATACTATAGTTACGGGATAGAATTTAAAAATAATTTTTTGCAATGCCAGCTGTGTAAGAATGTTTTGGCAGCAAACCTAGCGTCAAAACTCAGAAGTACTTGCGTTGATAGATCAAAAAGAACAAACTAATGGATGCCAGCATCAGTTAATGCGATTTCGAACGGTAGCGAATTGTTGAAATTTCACAAAAATGTTAGTTTGATGTCGTCTGAAATACGCATTACGCAATTGTCAGGTTTATAATGTGAATTTCGGGCGGTAGCGAAATAAACTTTGCACTGTTGTCATTCGACAATGATGTTTGTTTCGTCGTCGTCTGAAATAAACAAGTCTTTATGAGCTAAATATTGTCATAAAACTGGTATATAAACTTGTACTGTTAACATTAACATTATGCCAGCCAGCAAGGTTATGCCAGCAACACAAAATGTTATTAGTTATTAAACTTGTACTGTGATATTGCTCTGTTCATACTGTTGCTGGAAAGTCGGCTTTAATTGACTTTGTAATTTCATAATTTTATCTTTATTGCTTTTAATGGCGCATTGAGTCAATTGCCTATTAGGACATATAAATAAGTACTGTTTGTCAACATTTTCAAGTGTTTTACGTCGAGTACGGTCAATGGAATATAATGTAGTTTCAGTAAAACAATGCTATGAAACTACAGCAAAAATCACATGCAGCAAGACAGTATTTTCTCCGACAGGACAATTAATTAAACACTGTTTTGTTTTTGCACGGGCAAAAGTTGTAGTCAACTTTTTATCAAGATTGAGAAACTATGAATTTTACCATCTTTCGCGGTTGGCGTGTGTTTTATATCAAAGCGATGCTGATCAACGTTCCCTTTAAGAATTTGCTTAGTGTGCGCGGAATAAAAGGCCGTGTGAGTTCCAATTGAAAAAGGTCTTCTCCACAATTTACTTGTATCTTAGTCCGGGATTTCGAAATTTTGCCCAAAATCTAGGTGAAGTCCAAAAAAAGGCCTTCTTCGCAAACTAGTGGTATTTTAGTTCGGAATTTTGCCTCCAAATTCAGGTGAAGACAAAAAAAAAGGTCTTTTCCACAAACCGGGACTGATTTTTGATCACCCTGATTTTGTAAAAGAATTTCTGATCACCCTGATTTTGTAAAATAATTTTATCAAATATTGCTTTCGATTGAAAGTACGTACTTAGCTTGTCTTATCAACACTTATGCAGTGCGCGACAGAACTGAAGCACTGCGCGGAGGTTCCAGGCTATCAGGGTGCCCGTTCAGCTTAGACGAACGTAGATGTTGATGATCGTGTTTCTGAATAATTTCCATTCAGAGCAGTGGCGCAACCAGTGGGAAGCTGAGAGTCTGACCCCCTTCCCTCATTTACAAAATTCAACTCTAATATGCACGTTTTTGAACATATTTTTGACTTGTGGGGCATGCGGGGCGCTGAAGAAGCTGAGCAAATTACTTTTTTCAAACGGCTTTAAAAACAACGCTATCCAAATAGCAAAATTTTCGAAAATTACATTAGTTGCCCTCAGATCACATTGCCTCCGGCGGCTGCCTCCGTCCCCTAATCTCTGATGATGTACTTTTGAACTATACGAGTTTGCTCACCATCACGCCGCCTACGGAATACATTTTTTTAGCAAAATAATTTAAGCTTTTAATTCAAGCGTTCCCTCTCCTTGCCTTAGAAAAATCCTGCTTCCACGTCTGCGAAAATCCTGCTTGCACGCCTGCTTATTATGATCGACAATAGGTAGTTTTTTTTGAAGAACTACGTTGAAAGCAGAAAAGCCATCTAGCTTGCATTTTTGTGGGAGGCATAGAGCAGTGATTTTCAAACTTTTTTGGGTTGCGGCACACTTAACCCTTTTTGTACAGGGGGGAGCAAATTTGACCCCCCTCTCAGTTATTTTAATATAGCTCCTAACTAAAAAAAAAGTTTTGCTTTGATGCACCCTGACTTTGAATCAAATTTAATAACACACATTTTCAGAAAGTTTGGGGTCAGCCGGACAACCGGAAGTGATGTCATTTTTGGCTTAGTCAGTGAAGCACCTAAGCAGTTTTAAGCAGTTTTGAGCACAATTCATGCTTATCAGTGCGCATATTCTATTCATTCTACTGCGTATTCATTATCGATGCTAATCTTTAGCTGGAATAAAATATTTTATTTACTGATAAATGCATTGCATCATTATTTTGTCATTGATGACGTCATAATTCAAAACAATTGCTTTTTTGCTGTTTCTCGAAATAAACTGCATTTGCATAAAAAATATTCATTGTCATCAGCTGTTGAATGATATAATGAAAATAATACTACAGTATTCTAAAATTTTGTAAATTATGCAATATCGCTGTTACAAAAATTACAAATAATGATAAACACAATATATTAAAGATGACATCATCATGCATGTGACGTCATCATACATGTGACGTCATCATCTGCGGTGACTTTATCAGAGATGTCTTTGAAATAACAAAAGTTCAAACTGGAAATAATATTTGGCAACATTTAGACAAATTTGCATGCTGTTATAAGGATTTACTGGTTTTGATGACGTCATCATCGTTTTCGTGACGTCACAACCTCAAAAAATTTATTTAAAAAAATTTAACAAAAAATAGTTTCAACATTCAAAAAATCTTACTTCTATCACTAACCAAATTGTTTTTAGATAGGGGAGGAAATTTGCCCCCCCGGTACAAATAGGGTGTAAAAATAGCCCGGTAGATCTAGGGCTAAGTGTTTGATGCGACCGCGGCACACCTAACACTGTTGCATCAATCCTAAAGCTCTGCGTTTACCTTGTTTGTTAAAAACTTTTCTTTAAAACATTGCTACCCTAAACGGATCATGCAAAACAGAAAAATTCAGAAGTCATTTTAATGTCAATTGAAAGTAAATTGTCATTGCAAAGAAGTCATAGTAAAGTAAATTGCCAATTATTTTTTCAAAACCCACAAGTAAGATGAATGGACGTTATGAATAATTTGCATTTTAAAACCTCGCGGCATACCTACAGCTCGGTGAGCCGCGCTGCACATAGTTTGGGAAACCCTGGCAGTGAGGGCAAACACTGTAAATTAAATTTTAAAATGCTGAGGGCTGCTGATGAGAGCTAAAAGCTCGAAACCTCGCTGTCCAGCTCTGTGCCTAAATTGTTTAATTGAAATCTTTCTTGATAGTTTACTAACCATGCATGGAGGTAAGAAATGATTTTGAGTAATGTTGTGTAACTTTTGCTGTGCTTGTTTATTTCTAGTTTGCATAATAGCATCATTTTTATCATCAAAACAATCGACTGCACATTTACTGTATTTTAGTGATAACAATCTAATTCGAGAACCAAAGTCTCAGTAGCAATTAACAATATTATGCAATATGGCTGCCACAATGAAATCGCGTTTCAGACAGGCAGAGCGACAAAAACGTTGTCTGATACAGCTGCCATATTCTTTAATCTTATGTAATTACATTTTAACACCAAATAAAGCTCATAATCTGATCATAAAATATCGATTAAAGTTCTTATTATTGTCTGACGTAGTTTTCACCAAAATGCACTGCAAAGTTAATTATTCAAATAGTATTCAAGCAAGTAAAACATGTAAACAAAACGCATCAAAAATAATCTTATATATTAATATTTGCGTTATTTGAGGTGATTGCAGTTTCTAGATGTAAAAGTTGCTTGAAAACACCAACTTAGCAATCTCTACAGTAACCATACTGTCGCGATTGTTGATACTTGGCTACAGTACAACCTTTTATCTCTAGAATTGTCCACGTCGACTAAAATTAGAGAACGACTGAGATGTTAATTGACGAATCGAAAATGGCAGTTGATAGTTCCTTTAGCTTCTTGAATCTCAGAAAGCAGCACACCAATCTTAAATTAAAACTTCTATGTAAGATTGAAACACAAACACTCTCACTGAACAAAATCGCTCTACTGAAACTTCTTACGATTGACCAATTCAGACCGTAAAGACCAAACCTCGACCGCCCAACTCAGGTCGCCACTACACACTATCGCGATCGACCAATTCAGATCGCCCACTATACGGCTACACAAGCCAACCACAGATACATAAACTTTGCAAAACTGCCTACGAAACTAATATCTAAAATCACCCACTCTTAGAATATTAGAATATTAGAATGAAAAACAACCCGCCTATTTATAGTATTTAATACTCTTAGAATATTAGAATGAAAAACAACCCGCCTATTTATACTACGGCCAAGGATGGCAGTATGGTATGGTACGTTGGTACGGTACGGTACGCCTCAATTTTTGCTAAGAAGTATGGTACCCTGGTATGGTACGTTTTTTTTGTAATGGTACGGGTATGGTACGTTGGTACGGTACGCCTTTTTTGTAAAGGTATGGGTACGGTTTGTTGGTATGCTCTTTCAATTAAAACCCCAGACTTTTGCACATTACGCTGGCTTTTTGTAAACAGAGGCAAAGAACTGCTAAAACCGACGCTAAATGTGTGGATTGAGTTCGCTAATTTATAGGCTAGTGATTTTAAAGTTGCGAGTAGCTAAAAGCAAGGATTGCAGTACGGTACGTAAGTATGGTACGGTACGCGAAATTTTTTTTTCTACCATGGTTTTGCAGATTTATTACGTCACATCCGTTGTCCCAACCTTGTGATTCATACTCCGCTCTCGCTTTTCGCTTGATCCGCTATATTTACAGGCTATTTGGTACGAGGGTACTGGGCAGTTAGGCTAGACTTTAGTTTGTAATGAAGTCCTACCGCAGGCAGTGGTAGAATAGGCTTGAAAGAATAGCAAAAAGCAATTATAGCAGTTAGTCAATAAGCCTAGACTTACGCTCTATAATCAAGTTAAAATATTAAGACAAAATTTGTGATACAAGCAAATCAAAATAGCCTTGCCTAGTAATCTTTTTTAAGCTTTTAAAGGATTGGGCTGCTGAGTCTGAAGCGATTATTGCATTATAGACAGAATATCAGAGGGAAGCCTAAAACATATTTTATTAATTAATGCATAATTAAAGTTATTGTATGTGTATTGCAAAAATAAACAACAGATCTGAGATATCTCGGTAGGCCTACCGAGATGCTGGATGGATAGCCTAGTTATGGTAGATAATGCAGTTGGTTAGGTACCGTAAATGACTAGCCTAAATTGTGTAGGCCCTGAATCTGGAAAAGTGAAATGTCAAAATTATTTTACTACTGTAATTTCACCAATGTTGTGATTGCTTTCAAATTTAGAGTCAGAATTAACTAGACAGATTCACTTAGCCTACTGACTTCATCACTCAGTCACTCATCTGCTCATACTCCTCTCTCAGTACTGTCATAGTGGATGGAATTAGGACAAAGTTTACTTGGTACAGTATTAAACTAATAGATGGTTGAATCAGTTGGAAGGAAAACTTGCAAAAAAAATTTACATAGGCTGCTAACTTTACCAGCTTCACGCAGTACTGCATCAGATACAATATATCTAAAAATCTGACTGTTACATTATCCTGGTATTCACTTTGATTTATTTGGACAACGAAAAGACTGTTTAAGTCATCAACGTCTACTGTCACAAAAAAAAAAGAAACTTGGTACAGTAACATGTATCAGTAAGACACAGAACAGTAAGCTAAAATCTACTACTGTCACAACTCATAACAAAAACTCACAACATCAAACTTAACAATTTTGCTTTGTATCAATGTATGGCATATGCTCAAAAACTTGATTTCCTGGACTCCCTGATTCAATATTTTAAGTTCTTTAAATTGAGTACTGTGATATATATATATATAAATTCTGTAGTTCTTTATTACACTTCAAGAATTTCATCTCTCTGATTTCCTTTAGAATTTGATTCCATATTTTAGTTCCATTGTAGACCAGCAATTTTTTAGTTTGTGCTGCGTTAACTCTGGGCAGAAAGTAGTTGGATTTGCTTTTTTTTCGAGTGTTGTAAGAATGTATTTCATCCAGTATTATGAAAAGCCGTAAGTTAGACCTGGAAGTGTGAGATGACTTAGTGCTTATTTTGTATAATACATCAATTTTGCTGTTTCCATTTTATACATGTCATTTAACTGCAACAGATGTAAGCTTGAGAGTAACGGTTTAGTATCATGTATGTGTCCTGATGTTGTTGTGAGTTATTATTATTCTTACTGCTTTTTTTGGAACTTAATTAAAGGTGAAAGGGCTGATACTGAAGCACCACCCCAGCTGCTAATACAGTAATTTGGATGAGAATGGATAAAGCTGTAATAAATCAACATTAAAGTTTTACAATCACCATACTTCGGTAAATGATACAATGCCCAACAACCACTGGCTAATTTTGAACTAACTTTCTGAATTTAGGGTTTCCAATTTAGTGAACGATCAATCAGGACACCCAAATCTTTAACACATGTATTTACACTACATGTACTACGCAAAGATGTAGAGTATTTGTGTAGACCTAACTGATGTTTTCAAATTGTAGCTACATATTCTATAATTGTTTAAAATACAAAATTGCATTTCAGGCAGAAAAAATAGCCTACTAAAGCTAGTTTGAAAGAAATGTAGTATTTAGATAAGTTTGCGTAAACAAATGGTTTATGATCTAGTGATTTATCGTATAAACTATGCAGCATTGACTGATTGATGCCAACTTTTAAGACATTGTGTTACCCAGGAAGATTGATGGGCAATCCACAATTATCTGGCTACAATGCAAGAAGTTTTAAAAGATTTTTTGGAAGAAAAAACATACAGTAGCAAGATTTACCAAGTGTTTGGGTATGTTCTTCAAATAATGATTTGTAGCTTAGTTTTGTTTGCAATGATATTTCAAACTTGTTATGGTATTTATATGAGATACAAGTTTTGATGCTGACTGCAGTCTCACTTGCATCAAGATTTAACCAAATTAAAACTGGCCAGTTGGTCGAGCAGTAACACATTTGTCCTGGATTGGGAGGTTCATATTTTTGGCCAGTCAAATCAGACACAGTGTTGCCAACAGCTTGCACCACTGCAACATTTCTTCAAAAGGAGCTGTGTTGCTCTTCACAAATGTGAGGATATTGCCTATATGTTACTCCGGCATAATACAATGAGTATCGTGAAAGATTTGATGTAGTCAGAACCTCACAACAAATAACTTGGCAACAGAAGCTCTTTATTTTGCTGATTATTTTTTGCATGTAGCAAAACTTATAATGTTGTCAAGCCATGTCGTGAGTCTGATTATTGCAAGCGGGACATAGTTGCTCGGGCAAGAAAATTTTTTATTAGCCTTTGTTGCTAATTGCTTTCATTCTTTTAGGAAAAAGTTGCTGGTTCTTCAAGGATTATAATTCACTGCCTTAGAAAGATCACCTGCTCTGCTGCGACCACTCAGGCCACTACCAGAATATCGCAAACTATGAAAGTGGAATTTCACCGATTGCTTTTTGAATAGTAAAATTTCATTAACTATCGACGGCAGTATTCAGAAAGGTACAATTGAAAATGTAGAATGTGTTTTATACTGATATGGTTGAGACCAGAAGCGATGCAGCATTATGCTGATCGTAGTTATTGATATAAGGCAACACGCAAAGTTGTTTTACATTGCTCTGTGTCCATTCTAAATGCCCTTTTAAGTTTCACGGTTTTGTATTATATATTGTTCTTTCGTGATCATTTATTTAACTAATTATGGGTCATGCACACAAGTCAGTTAATCTTAGTTGTGTTTTGTTTTTTTAAAGAGAGGTACTTTGTGACAAAATTTGGTTTACAAATAATGTTGTAGTTTATCTGGTGATATTTATTAGTCTTTAGTCATTCCAGTTAGACTGTAGATTTGTTCATTTTTCAGTCTTTTATACTCTATTAGTCTGTTTGTGTCACTGCGTGCATTTGCATTAATTGCCAATGCAATTAATCAAAGAACAGAGTTTCACAGATCGTATCTTTTTAGAAGTCTTGGACCATGGATTTCAGCCACTGAAAGCACCCACTACTTCCCAACGTCGAATCAACTGTTTTCATGTCTCTGCATTGACAATATTTTCGACTCTGCAAGTGTGCATGCAGGATTTTGATCTTCACAAAAAATCACCAAAATCTTGAAATGTACTTATGGACAGTGTTCCCACTAAGCCGATTTTTTTTTTCAGCGAAGCGGCGATTTGTCGGTGCAAGGGCGAATATTTTTGGCAATACAGTAAACATAGCTTTAGAAAACTCGACAAATTTGTGGAAATATGACATTTCGTATACTTTGATACTGAATTGGTATGAAATTTAGGGTACATAAACGTCTTTTTAGGGCTTTAGGCACAATTGTTTAAAGAAAATTTGGGCACTCGCCGATTAGCCATAAATTAGAGGGAACACAGCTTATGGAATATTATGAATGAATCGTGGACTTCCAAGAAATGTGCAACAACAGAACTACAGTAGAAATAATGCCAATGGCGATGTATAAACTGGTTCCGAGTGTAAAACAAAAAGAGTGAAGAATGACTTTTGTACCACCCTAATTTAACAGCATTTTAGTTTTAGTGCTATTACATTTATTTGTTTTGAGCATTTTGTGTATGTACGTGCTGTTCTTAATTCATTTAAATTGAGTTGTGCTATCAAAATTGTAAGCTACTTTTGTGTATGTAATTCATCATTGCTTAGAAGATGATTTTTGAAAAAAATACTACTAAATGACTCTTGTTTTTGTTAGAATATCTTAACTTGTCGCTCATTTTTTTCATTCGTATCTGTTACAAAGTTCTTTTTCGTTTTTCAAAAGCGCCATCATATTTTTGTTACTTGGCCGCTTGACAGCTTGCATTTTTTTTTATTTTAGTTACCTGTACTACGTTTTCGGTTAGCGAGTTTGTCTGTGATACGTGTGACCATAGGACTTTTTAGTAGTAGTTGGAAACTGACAGTTTTTTTTTTTTTTCTTCACAATTCTTTTGTTCTTCGAATATGTCGAATCAAATCAGTCGAATACACGTGACTGCAAAAAATCTTCGCAACAAGAGCAACCTTTTTTAGTTCAATCTTCTCTTTTTCTTCGTGCATTTGTTTCTAGTCTACTAAATAAAGAGTCTATCTATGATCTGACTGCCAAACCAAACAAACGACAGGTTGTGTTTTCGAGCTTAATTAACGCGTTTGCTGCTGACAATATTAACTCGCTTTTAATCTAAATTCGTTTAAAAAGATACTGCTCGAGATCGGTTTCATTGAGGAAATGAAAATCGCTTGAGATAATGAAGAGATCCTGCTAGATTTTTCCACTATTTCCTTTATCCTCAACAGTAGATTTTATCCGTTTATCTACGCACCATTAACAACTCTGCATTTTGAAATTTCGTGACATCAGAGCAGGATGACTTAGCAAAATTTCTTGCAGAATAGGCAACGTGATGTTCGATTATTATTGTAAACATTGCGTTCTTATAAGAATTTTTTAGTTATCCATTTATTATGTCACAAAATTTCGATACACAGGGTTGCTAAAGGTACGGAGTCAAATGGATTAGATTTATTTTTGAGGATAAAAAAGAAGTAGTGAAACAAGGTTTGGGGCATCTCTTTATTACCTCCAGTAGTTCTCAGTTCTCAATAAAACCGATTTCAAGTAGTAAATCTTCAAACAAACTTGTTTGTCTGGCAATTTAGTCGGATGCAAAAGCCCTTAGGTACGAAAATTCACTCCATTATTATTCCACAGTTGCATGAGCTTAATGGCTAGCGTACAATTGCTGGTAACAGGTGTAGGTTTAAGTAATGAAACATTTCAAAAAGAATGCGAGTGTGCTGGATCTGATTTTGTATATGAATTTTCTGTCGAAAAAACTAAAGTTCACGCTTCTAAATACAAAGTTTTAGCTCGAGCGTCTGCCAACCCATTACACAAATCTGAAATTAGAGTACTATATATTGAAGGAGAGTTAAAGCTTAATTTATATCGTATCAGTGTATGGCTTGTAGCAACTGTAGGGTTACGATATTTTGTTCAGCTAACCTCCAACATGTTTGTGGTGGTGCTTTGGTTGATAAGAGATTGCCGAATTTCAATATCAACCAAGCAATGATCTTTATAGACAATTGGACCCCTGTACGTATGGCGATGCATTTAGATTTTATTCAAACGTTTTTTAATAAGGTCTACAGTAGTTAGCTTTTTTTTTTGTTTTTTCTTGCATATCTGAAGTTTTTTCAAGTCGTTGAGCACTTTTCAATTTAGGAATAAAGCGTGATTGGTTGATAGATGTTTTTATTTCGTAAGAATCTTATGTATTAAATAACCTTCGTGTGTTGCTAGAAAGTTGCGATTGCGAAACCAATTAAAACTAAGCTAAATCAACACAAATACTCTACTGCAGTATCTTCGCTCCGTGCACAGATGCTGCAGGAGGATGTTACGCTCTGAGTAAATTATGATTGCTTTTCTGTAACTATGCACTCATTAGCAGAACTGCAAATAGGGGCGAAGCACATGGTGTTGGTAAGCTTTTAACCATGGTTTTAAAAGGAAACCGCTTCCTCTTGAACAACAACTACAGTAGATTGTTTGTCAGATCAGCATTTCCAAACTCTTTGTAACGGCTTTATTTAGTTCACTTAGATTGTTAACGGCCATGCAATACCTTCCCGTTGCAACTCTTTTCAAAACTCTCTGAGTGCCGAGTCACCCAGGTGTTCTGTCCTTGACACAGCGCCCGAAGTGATTACTCCTTGTGATTATAACGTATAAGTTATCATGCGATTAAACGTTTGAATCATTCCAATCCACATTCCTAGTTCTGTCTACGCAAAAACTTTTAACTCTCTGCGATGACAAATTCAATAACGCAATTCGATTCTTTTATGCCTGATAATGTAAACCATTTCGACGATTCCATCAAACTGAACAAAACATACTTGCCAAAATAATTTTCAGAAAAAAATTCTACTTCAAAACTTTCTCACGAAGTTGTTGAACTACATAGTAGAAGTGGAAACGACTGGCAAATTGGCGCTTCCTCATCTCTGATCACAATTTGGGTTTTCGTGATACGTAAGGGTTCGATTCTCGATAAAGCTTTCCAATTCTACTTAGTTTGGTGTAATGAAATCGAGGTTTATTAAGCAGTAATCAACAAAAACATAATGCAAGTCAGCAAAAAAACGATGATAAACGAATGAGCAAGCGTCGAGCGGTATTTGTTAGCGAACGCAGGGCTTCACAAAATTTCAAATTATACAGGGTGAGTCACAGGAAACGGATGTTTTCAAAGAAGACAAAACTTTGCGAATATTTTAGCAAAAATTCAATAATGTACATAAAAACATTCACTAAACTATGCCGTTATGGAATACTTTTGAGTTAAAAATTTTGTCTGACAAATGATGGTCATTTTCATGAGCAAAAATTTGAAGGCGGTTTCTAAAGTTAGCTTCCACTTTCACTAAAGTTTCTTCACCTAATTCTTGGATATTTTCACGTATTGCAGTCTTCAATTCTCCAAGTGTCCGGGGTTTCGCATGGTTAATAAACGCGTGGTTTCAGAAATCTCCACACAGATCACCCCTACACACACGCGTGATTTACCATTTGTCACGTAGGTGTCATAAGCAAATACACGGTGCTTAAGACTCGACGGTAGCATGAGGGAACACAACTTAAAATTAAAAGCAAAAATAAAAAGAAAAGCAATTAAAAATTAATGACTAACACGTACAAAAATTAACGTAAAAAATAAATTGATAGCTACAAACTAAATGGCATCTTAAGCAGGTTTAAAGACTACCTTCATCATCCCCTAACCACTTACACTAAAAGAGCAAGTGGCATTCTAAAAACATCCATTTCCCGTGACTCACCCTTATATTCAGGCCGATTTTTTTGAAAATTTATCCAAAATATCAACCAAAGAAGGTATACAATAATTACCGAGTGAAGCAGCTTATACATTTGAAAAATCAGAAAGGCGAATAAATGGAAAAAATAAAACTCATTTGACAAGTCCGGCATAAAACTACAGAAAAAAAAAGCAACATTTAAAACATATTTTAAAATCTTTCTAAATTTAGAATAGTTTTCTTAAATGCTAAAATCTACATGCTAATCGTAGTCAGCAGGTGCCGTATCAATAAGGTTTCGCTGAGAAGCTGACAAATATGTTTAGCGCAGGCGCAAAATTGATTAAGTAATGATAACGCGTTCTTCTTTGGAGCATAGATACTGCAAAAAAAGTTTAAATTTGGGGTTAGTGAACTCGGACACTGAGTTCGAAACAATAGCAAGCCCCTGACGCAACCTTTAAAAGTAGTGTCGCCAAGGCGCGATGGTTCAGAGATGGGCTCGGCTAAGTTGTAATACGCTTCGGCGTAATTTAGCGATGAAAAAGATTTGAGTTTTGACACCCAAAAATTCTCAAGATCACGTACGATGCGTTGAAAAAATAGAAATATTTTAAACGCATAAAACTGTTATAGTTTCCGTGGGCCATCGGGGTTTCAACCTGCTGCGAAATTTTGATGTGCGGTTGGTTGGAAAAACATAGCGACTTGCTCGCCAAAATAGCGGTTATCAAAAACTTTGCAAACAATTTAAATGTGCATGAACCCAAAAGCAAACCTCATTATAATGTTATTAAAGCGCAGCTTAACGTTCACGGATAAGATAAAGCGCAGCTTAACGTTCGCAATCAAGTTACAACACACAATGTGAATTTCGCATTTTAATTTTGGGCAAAAACGAAGCAAATTATTTGCTAAGGAAGGCTAGCATTTGGCAATATTACGACAAACACAACATTAACTTTTAAGCATAAACTTGCGCGATCAACCAAAAAAAGTTTGAAAGAAAACCCAGGACAATGAATCCCCAAAAAATCTAATGGCATTAGCCAGCAAATTCCAAATTTAGTTTACGTTCAAGTATACCTAAAACTGATGCAACCGAACGACTTTCAATAAAGGAAAAGATAAGATGTGAGCAATTGACAACTCGCAGTCGCGGTTCACACACATCAATCAAATGCCAGGGTGTATAATAGGGTAAATAAATGAAAAGCTAATAAACATATAGGAGCATCAATACGTGATATTCCGAATTGAAACTAAAAAACAAGACATCATAACTTTAGCAAATGGAAATACCAAATAAATAGTTAGTTCTACAGTGCAGCAGCATAAAAAATACAGGAGAAAGCAGAGGTGGAGTCCTTGGCCTCGAAGATCAAGTCCTTAACCTCGAAGCCTCCAAATCCTCGAAAATACCATGTCCTTGGCTGAGGACAGCACTATTTTTTGACTTGCTAAAAATGGGCCAAGGTTATGAACACTTTTTCCTCGACTGAAATTTCACGAAAAATTTGCGACTTTCTGCGCGAAGACCTTTTTTTTCTTGGAGTAGCGAACACTTGCGCGTTGTGTCCTTGAGCATTCCTGTCCTTGGCTTCGAGAGAGTCTGTCCTGGGAAAGTCGTTAATTGGTCTTGGCCTCGGATTTTTTTTTTGTGTCCTTGACCTCGAGCCTTGTATCCTCGACTCCATCTCTGGGAGGAAGCACTTCAACAAGCAAACTGAGATTGAGTTGCCTCCTGCTGCAGCGTTATAATTTCACAGTATAAGAAACGACTCACGAGTACAGTTAATTAATATGAAATTATAACAATAAACGGAGGTAGACACGAATAACATTTTACCAAACGCGCAGGGCAATGATTATGTAATTCTAAACCATTTAAAGCAAAGCGCAAGATACGCAATTTTTATATCTAAAGAGTAGCGAAATACTAAGTCAAAGAGTACCATTCATATACCAAGTCAAAGAGTAATTTAATTTCCGAAAACAAAATAACACAACCCGATGCAAACTCCACATTTTTACAATTCTAGACGGAAAAAGAATAAGTAATTTGCTGAAGGCAAGGCAAATTTATTTCATCGCTCAGTAACAGCACGACGTTAAAATTAATCAGCATTCGTTTAAGAAAGCGACTGGGAAGTTGCAAAAGACCTGACGATCATTCGAATCAAGCAATCTACCTCTTGTCGAGGCAAATTCAGCCAATTTGACATTACAATTGAAAATGGCAGACATTTGACAACATTAGGATTGAAATGAAACAAAATTAAGTTCATCGAATAAAATAGAGCTACAAACAAAAAAAATTTGAAAGCGTAGCGCAATTACTTTTAAGGGTACATTAGTCCGCAGCGCAACTTCAACATCTCAAAATATAACATTAAAGTGAAACGCAACTGAAGCAATTGCAGAGGCTCAAAAGTTGCGCTTTGCCCACCTCTGATAATAAACAATAACACACTTTGATGCAGCTCCAATAAATGTTAACCTCAAATTTGAACTTTAATCTCAACTTGAACTAGGCTGAAGGTAAAATCACCGGGTATATCAAAAGTTAGGCCAATCGTATTAGATTAGATCGGCTTTGACTTCATCCTTCTTGATCCAGCCCTTCCAGAGATATTTTACTTCAAACACGACGTAAGAGCCTCTTCAATCATAATTTTTATTCAACCCTGACATTGATAACATTCGCGACGCCATCTTAGTCCTACCCAATGGCAATGCAGCAATTTTACCAAGCCACAGAAGCGTTTTAACGTATTTATAGCTAGGTTAATATGGACCTCAGTATGTTAGAATACTGCATTAAAATATCAGAGTTGCCAATAAAAATTGTAATTTGAAGACCCCTACGTCGTGCTTGAAGTAGAATATTTGTGGAACGGCTGGGTAAAGAAAAATGAAGTCTACTCCATTGATGTTGCCTTCAGTCCTCGTTAAAATTTCAACAAAAATAATACCTTGCATTCCACACAAGCTTAATTACCAACTGTTGAAATAGTGTGGTTGCATAAACGGGTCCACGACAACTGACCGCGACAAACTGACCGCGAACCAACTGATCCCGATTGGCTTAGAAGGGAGTCGTAACAATATTTTACTATCCCCACAGCCATCGTGCCCAAACCCTTACCTTGTGACGAAATCACTTTGTGACGAGATCACTGGTGACCTTCAATTCGCGGTCAGTTTGTTGCGGTCAGTTGACTTGGCTCAGAATAAACGCTGCAAACCGGAGATGTAAATGAAACGCAAATGCACAATTTTTAGTGATAGATATTGTTTGACGGTGTAATGTGCAGATATTGTTTGACTTGGACTGCGCAATGTTGCATGAACACTTGCACAAATACAAAGTCGAAAATATTGTCAATGCAGAGACATGAAAGCAGTTGATCGACGTTGGAAAGTAGTGGGTGCTTTCTGTGGTTGAAATCCATGGTCCAAGACTTCTAAAAAGATACGATCTGTGAAACTCTGTTCTTTGATTAATTGCATTTGCAATTAATGCAAATGCACGCAGTGACACAAATAGACTAATAGAGTATAAATGAATAAAAAATGAACAAATCTGTAGTCTGACTGGGATGAATGACTATTGACTAGTATCTGTCACCAGATAATCCACAACATTATTTGTAAACCAAAATTTTGTCACGAAGTACCTCTCTTTAAAAACAGCAGAAAACAACTATTAACTGTCTTCTGCGCATGCTTATAATTAATTATCTAAATCCAAAATTACAAAAAAATAAAATATTACAAACCAGGGGCTTATTGACTAGATGATCCTAACAGGTCCCTTCTATTCTCCGGTCGTAAAAAAGTATTTTTTGTTTTTGCTATTGTTAACTATTTTCTATGTAGTGTTTCGTTTATTGCCATGGTTCTCAACCTATGGATCGCGACCCAAAGTTGGGTCGCTTAAAAATTCCTTTGGGTCACTTGTTGTTTTTTTTGGAAACATCTACACAGAATGAAACTTGCAGAAAAAGTAATAAAATAAACGCAACGCCGCTTCATAGTAAGATAGTCATCAACCCTTTTAGCATTTTTGTAAACTATAAACTCCAGCAGTGAAATTTTGAGCTTCTGGAGACCGCAAAGTTGTAAAACGCTTCGAAGTAGTAAACGATGTATTGTAGTACTTTTGTTAACATAGAAATCCCGTAGTGAAGAAGCTTTCGTGCGTGGAGATTGGAAATCAAAGGTCATGTATGTCAGACTACGTCAGGCATAATTGGTAACGATCAGCAGTATGATCAGGCTACCGACCAAAATGCAGGATAAAGAAAATACCACGTTTTCATCACTTCTGAGACTGTCATTTGCATTAAAATAAACTCAAAAAGTGATTTAAAGCATACTTTGAAACGTCTATTTAGGGATGGGGATTACTTTGTCAAAAACAAACCTCATAGATCAGAAAAAATTTCAAAAATGGCCCAAAATTGGTAATCAAATTCGATCGCTTATTGAAAAATGTTTAACAAAGGTTTTATCAAAAAATATATAAGCTCAAATAGAGGAGGGATATTCATTTATTATTAATTAATTACCTATCCCAATAGCCCTCCTAATTAAATCTTTCTCTATAAAATATAGACGAAACAGATTACTCCTTGAGAGTTTTATTGAACTACCGATAAAGGATTTTATAATTTACCAGCTTGTAAACAATAGGCCTAAAATTAAGCTATTTTTGCAAAAAAATTTCTTTGGGCGCTGGGGGCTCTTTCCCCAGGCCCCGTGCCTCCGGTGGCTGGGGCTTTGCCCCCAGAAATCCAGGCTCTGGCCGATGGGGGACTCGCCCCAAACCTTCAATTGTCTCATGGGACTGCGGGCTCCGCTCCCAGACCCTCGTAACAGCCCACACATCGCAGATTTCTGGCTATGCGTCTGGTACCAATACTCAAAGCTAAATAGCAAATATTCATAAATATATGTCCAGTGAAAAGTTGTTTATTTTCAAAAAACTTCTGTCATCATCAGTTTTTTTTTCTACATAACAGCTTTTAATTTAACTGTGCATCAGAATATACTGCACATGGGTCACAAAATTTCACACATTTAATTTTTTCAATAAATTTGGGTCGCTTTGAAAAAAGGTAGAGAACCACTGGTTTATTGCATCTTATAGTGACAAATAATAAATTGAACTTGAACTTAAAAGTGTATTTTGATCGGACATTGAGCAATGTGAAGCATCTTTGCAAGTGCTTGCTGACATCATAGCATCATAGCAGAGATCAGCATAGTACTGCATTGCTTCTGGTCTCAACCATATCAGTATAAAACACCTTCTACATTTTTAACAGTGGTGTGAAAAATACTTAATAACGGTAATCAAGTAAAAGTTTAGTTACTTGAAAGAAAAACTACTTGAAGTAAAGTACAAACTATTGACCAAAAAAGTACTCGAGTAAAAGTAAAAAAGTAGTCGTTTTTCAAAGTGCTCAAGTAGAAGAATTTCTGAAAGTATTTAAGCAAAATAAACAAATCATTCAATCGATAAACTGCAGTGTATGAGTACTAGTCGACTGCCTTCACAGCACTGCCACATAATGCTTGGTCTTTCAACCCCTTACTCACTCAAGATGTCATAAATTAATAACTGATACAAGTTTATGTTATTATAATCAAATCAAAACAAACAACAGAGAAACTTCGGAATTTAAAAATCAAGTCACACAAAATTCCCTTGGAATCATTTCATAAAATCTTTGCTTTGCCGGAAGAAAACTCAATTAATCTGATCAATTTGTGATTCATTTAAACCTGGAGTACTTTGTAGTTTGTACTCTTCTAAATTAAAATGCTGCTTCAGTAGCGTTACTTCATAGTAAAAGTAAGCAAGTGAAAATAGAAAGTATCAAAAAATATAATTGCTTTAAAAGTGCTTGTTACAGACAAACTCTACTTTAGTAAACTAGTTAAGAAAAGATACTTTTGTTACTTCACAACTATGATTTTAAATTGTACCTTTCTGAATATTGTTGTCAATAGTAAATGAAATTCCACTATTCATAAAGCAATTGGTGAAATTCCACTTTCATGGTTTGCGATATTCTGGTAGTGGCCTGAGTGGTCACAGCAGGGCAGGCAATCTTCCTAAGGCAGTGAATTATGCTCTTTGAAGACCCAGAAACCTTTTTCTGAAAGAATGAAAGCAATTAGCAGCAAAGGCTAAAAATAATTAAGACATACCTAATGTAAAATGTTTTCTTGCTCAAGCAACTATGTGCCACTTGCCATAATCAGACTCACAACATGGCTTGACAACATGACAAGTTTTACTAAATGCAAAAATTACACTGGTATCAGAATCGATATAGTTGGAACAAATTAATTCATCGATGTGGTCTTCAACAGCACTGCTATCAGTAGCAACAAGTTCACGTTGAGAAGGCAATGTTGGTGGCATTGAATCTTTATGAAGAACTGGGGTCCTTGCTGAATCCAAATTGCGATATGTTATTTTGTCTCTCTGTTTAACCCTTTGCTTTGGTGAGACAAAAATAGCAATCTTGACAGTGATCTTTAGGTTCATGCCAAATCATTGAGACGGAAAACGGCACAGAAAGGGACCATTTATCTAGCCAGTTGTGCAAGCCTAAACAGCATATCTTGCATATTTTATGGGGTGCCCAACAGCTTAGGTCTTATCTTAGTCGCCTAATGGGCAACCAAAATATGCCGCATACATGTTCTTGATATCATGACTGATATTTCTTTGTTGTTTTTTGCTTGTTAACTTTTCAAAGCAAACTTTTCAAAGCTTGTGAAGTTTTCAAAACAAAGCAAAGCCGATTTGGATGATTTATGCACTTTCTAGGTATTATGAATATAATTGGAACTAACCATACTTTTAGAAATACTGCGAATTTGTGTACATATGCATCGGTTTTTTGTTGATTACGCAAATTCTGAGGGGGCGAATTGTTTTTGCGAAGTTTGGTTAAACTTCATAATCCTATTTTAGTCTGAAATTTTGCCCCCAAATTCAGGTGAAAACCAAAAAAAAAAGGGTCTTTGCGGCATTCTGGTTCTATCTCAGTCCAAAATTTCGATTTCTTCAAGCCAAGTGGGTATTACGTAGTTGCCAAAAAACCGAAGGGGCCAGACATATTTCGCCACCTTCAGTGTCAGACACGAGGGGGCAGCGCCCTCCAGCCTCTCCAAAATCGACGCCTATGTATATATACTTATTTTACACCTGTAAACATAACTACTTCATTTAACATAACGTATTGCCATATACTGTTAATATTAATTCCCTCAGTTCCGCCTGCATATGTTCCTACATTTTTCACTTTCTACACTTCCTGTAGACTACTTAAATAACTTGCAAAACTGCATGCTTCCATGCTTTTGTTGTCACTCAAAGCTTGCACTTATGTTGGTTCACCACTTAAGAATGTTATTCTGTGACATCAATCTGCAAATGTTTTATTGTATTAAGACTGTCAAATGCTTAACAACGACAGTTGATTTAAAATTAGAAAACCGAAACATCTCAAAAACCTGATGTGCTAGAAAAAAAGTAAAGTCATTTTTGAATTCTGCATCAAAAATACACTAAGATAAACTCACCAGAATCTGCGTTTAAAATTTGCCATTGACCAGTGTAATCAGCTAAACAAACAACTTTTGTTGCCAGGTTATATGTTGTGAGGTTCTGACTACATCAAATCTTTCACGATACTCATTGTATTATGCCGAAGTGAGTAACACATAGGCAATATCCTCACATTTGTGAAGAGCAACACAGCTCCTTTTGAAGAAATGTTGCAGTGGTGCAAGCTGTTGGCAACACTGTGCCTGATTTGACTGGCCAAAAATATGAACCTCCCAATCCAGGACAAATGTGTTACGGTGAATTTACACAGTATCCGTTTTTTGTCTGTTTTTGCTTCTCCTTGACAAAGTATGCGCTTTTTCATTCGCATTTTTATGTGTCCATATCCGCACTAACCAGACAGTCACATACTGGACAAAAGTTTTCCGAAAAATCTTTTTTGTAATGGGGTACAGCTCTATTTCAAAATATCGCTCTTATTGTTCATACACAAAATTTTTGAACAAAATTTTCATCTATATATAACAGTCTACTTAGTGCGTATATGGACTTATAAAAATGCGAATGAAAAAGCGCATACTTTTTCAAGGAGAAGCAAAAACGTAAAAAAACGGACAAAAACGTACAAAAAACGGATATTGTGTAAATTCACCTTTACTGCTCGACCAACTGGCCAGTTTTAATTTGGTTAAATCTTGATGCAAGTGAGACTGCAGTCAGCACCAAAACTTGTATCTCATATAAATACCATAACAAGTTTGAAATATCATTGCAAACAAAACTAAGCTACAAATCATTATTTGAAGAACATACCCAAACACTTGGTAAATCTTGCTACTGTATATTTTTTCATCCAAAAAATCTTTTAAAACTTCTTGCATTGTAGCCAGATAATTGTGGATTGCCCATCAATCTTCCTGGGTAACACAATGTCTTAAAAGTTGGCATCAATCAGTCAATGCTGCATAGTTTATACGATAAATCACTAGATCATAAACCATTTGTTTACGCAAACTTATCTAAATACTACATTTCTTTCAAACTAGCTTTAGTAGGCTATTTTTTCTGCCTGAAATGCAATTTTGTATTTTAAACAATTATAGAATATGTAGCTACAATTTGAAAACATCAGTTAGGTCTACACAAATACTCTACATCTTTGCGTAGTACATGTAGTGTAAATACATGTGTTAAAGATTTGGGTGTCCTGATTGATCGTTCACTAAATTGGAAACCCTAAATTCAGAAAGTTAGTTCAAAATTAGCCAGTGGTTGTTGGGCATTGTATCATTTACCGAAGTATGGTGATTGTAAAACTTTAATGTTGATTTATTACAGCTTTATCCATTCTCATCCAAATTACTGTATTAGCAGCTGGGGTGGTGCTTCAGTATCAGCCCTTTCACCTTTAATTAAGTTCCAAAAAAAGCAGTAAGAATAATAATAACTCACAACAACATCAGGACACATACATGATACTAAACCGTTACTCTCAAGCTTACATCTGTTGCAGTTAAATGACATGTATAAAATGGAAACAGCAAAATTGATGTATTATACAAAATAAGCACTAAGTCATCTCACACTTCCAGGTCTAACTTACGGCTTTTCATAATACTGGATGAAATACATTCTTACAACACTCGAAAAAAAAGCAAATCCAACTACTTTCTGCCCAGAGTTAACGCAGCACAAACTAAAAAATTGCTGGTCTACAATGGAACTAAAATATGGAATCAAATTCTAAAGGAAATCAGAGAGATGAAATTCTTGAAGTGTAATAAAGAACTACAGAATTTATATATATATATATCACAGTACTCAATTTAAAGAACTTAAAATATTGAATCAGGGAGTCCAGGAAATCAAGTTTTTGAGCATATGCCATACATTGATACAAAGCAAAATTGTTAAGTTTGATGTTGTGAGTTTTTGTTATGAGTTGTGACAGTAGTAGATTTTAGCTTACTGTTCTGTGTCTTACTGATACATGTTACTGTACCAAGTTTCTTTTTTTTTTGTGACAGTAGACGTTGATGACTTAAACAGTCTTTTCGTTGTCCAAATAAATCAAAGTGAATACCAGGATAATGTAACAGTCAGATTTTTAGATATATTGTATCTGATGCAGTACTGCGTGAAGCTGGTAAAGTTAGCAGCCTATGTAAATTTTTTTTGCAAGTTTTCCTTCCAACTGATTCAACCATCTATTAGTTTAATACTGTACCAAGTAAACTTTGTCCTAATTCCATCCACTATGACAGTACTGAGAGAGGAGTATGAGCAGATGAGTGACTGAGTGATGAAGTCAGTAGGCTAAGTGAATCTGTCTAGTTAATTCTGACTCTAAATTTGAAAGCAATCACAACATTGGTGAAATTACAGTAGTAAAATAATTTTGACATTTCACTTTTCCAGATTCAGGGCCTACACAATTTAGGCTAGTCATTTACGGTACCTAACCAACTGCATTATCTACCGTAACTAGGCTATCCATCCAGCATCTCGGTAGGCCTACCGAGATATCTCAGATCTGTTGTTTATTTTTGCAATACACATACAATAACTTTAATTATGCATTAATTAATAAAATATGTTTTAGGCTTCCCTCTGATATTCTGTCTATAATGCAATAATCGCTTCAGACTCAGCAGCCCAATCCTTTAAAAGCTTAAAAAAGATTACTAGGCAAGGCTATTTTGATTTGCTTGTATCACAAATTTTGTCTTAATATTTTAACTTGATTATAGAGCGTAAGTCTAGGCTTATTGACTAACTGCTATAATTGCTTTTTGCTATTCTTTCAAGCCTATTCTACCACTGCCTGCGGTAGGACTTCATTACAAACTAAAGTCTAGCCTAACTGCCCAGTACCCTCGTACCAAATAGCCTGTAAATATAGCGGATCAAGCGAAAAGCGAGAGCGGAGTATGAATCACAAGGTTGGGACAACGGATGTGACGTAATAAATCTGCAAAACCATGGTAGAAAAAAAAAAATTCGCGTACGGTACACCTCAATTTTTGGTAAGAAGTATGGTACGCTGGTACCGTACGCCTTTTTTGTAATGGTACGGGTACGTTGGTACGGTACGCTTCAAAAATTGAACTGAAGTACGGTACGCTGGTACAATAGGGTTCAAGGTGCGAGGTACGTAGTACGCAAATTCTGAACATATCGTCCCACACTGCCATCCTTGACTACGGCAAAAGCTATCGAATATCCCAGAGCAATCCTTGATACGTTACAATAGAAAAAGTGTACGAGCTTACGATAACATAATTATGACATCACAAACTTCAAGCCTAAATATAGCAATTAAGAATGGTAAACAACTAATTATTCTGGTGGCTAATTGAAGAGAGTAGAATATACTAGAAAGGAATCATCTCAAATATTCCAAATCAAAAAGGTGGCAAAACAAAGAAACAGTCACGTGCACGCTAAAACACAGCAAACACTCACAACTTAGGCATTCAAAATTATTATTCGTGACACATACCATGTTCCGTGAATGGATAGAAATGGAGAATGATGGCTTAATTAAAGAAACAAGTAATGATTTAATATTGAAGATTTAATAAGTTATTCCAAATTTGCACTGCGCCATCAAAATTGATATATAGTCGATAAAAACATACCCCATATTTGGCTGTCGCACAATCTTTTCATGCATTTGCATATTAAAAAAAGGGCTTTTTGCGCAGACAATGTTTGGCCATGTTTATATCTACTTTAAGCAAGCTATTTCTCCAACGAATTTTAGACAGGAGAGGAGGAACAAAAACGCCCCCTTCCAAAATGGTACCTAAAATTGAAGATCATGCAGGGCCAAATTTGGCATGTAGAGTGGCGTTAACCAAAACTTTTTACAAAAATTGGTTTTGAGTTAATTATGTTATTTATTTAGTGATCTAAGCGCCAATTTTTGAAAAAATGTCTTGTTTTGACAACACCAAGGGTTTCCATATTTAGCATTTAGTTATTTCAAATAAAGACGGTTGAAAATCTAATAATTTTTGTTATATTTATCATTATTTTTTAAGGAACAGGAGACAACCAATAAGAAAAGTTCTGCAGTATTTTGAAGGGTTTGGTTTTTGTGATTTGAGCTTTCTTTAAAGATTTTTTTTTCCGTTATTGGCTTAAATTTCCTCCAAACAACAAAAACAAAATATTAATCTAAAGCCAGGTGGCAAATAAAAACGAATTTACCATTCCGGTCTTCATAAATTGTGGCAGGGACCACTTTTAAGACCAAAACTGTTCTTTTACCCATTATTTTACCAACCAAACACAATTTTGCTTTTTTTGTCTCAGTATTGCCTGCTAGCGGTGGCAACTTCATTTTATATTTTAACACTTTTTATCGAGGTTGTTTTCAGAAAGCATATTATAACCTTAATGCTTTAATTACGTTTAATATAAAAATATCATGAACCTTAAGTAAGCAACAAAAAATTTTAGAGAAGAAAAAGTAGCTTCATGCTCCCGTTCTCCCTATGGTTTTGTCGGCCAAGTTTCTCTCTAATCCAAGTTCGTTAAAAAATTTTTATTTTGCTACTGTGAAAAACTTTAAAAATTCAGTATTGCCACTAACGGTGGTATGCTGTAAAAAAATCTACTTATAATTTGCTCTAATCATTTTTTTTGAGTAGTTGAAGTTTCTCTTTAGCCGATCCCACTCCCAATTTCAAGGATCATATGACTCTCATTATAGCATTATTGTTTGGTTTAAAAAAAAATAAAAACTTACTGTATCTTCTTATTATACTTCAAAGTATTTTTTTGGCAGCTCTTGCTGATGTATGCCATATATAATGGCACAGAGCAAAAGTTGTATCGTAATTGCATCTTTTTTCACTAAGTAGTCTTGGCCAGAAGACAGCAAAGAGTTGTTCGATTTTCAAGTCAATTTGCCATCCGCCCACTTTTCTACAACAAGGTAGAAACTCTATTTACTGTCTTTTTTAATTGTTACTGTCAAGCAGGGAAACTGTCAACACCAATTTAACAGTATTTGCCTTGTTGGTTTGGATTGATCAAGAATAATGATACGGAACCAATCGTTTCAGTTGCAGACCCTTCATCAACCAGACCAGCACTGATTGGTTTGCCAAGCAAGCAAAAACTTTTACCTTCTTTTCAATGACTTTCAAACGATCCGCTTGAAAGTAATTAAGCACTGCAAGTTACACCTTTTTTTTTGTAAGAACCAGTAAATTTTGAGTTGAGGCTGGCTGTTTTTCTTTTTTTGTCCATTTTCAGCCTTATTTGTTCTTAATTTGTAGTTAAATTTTGAGATCATCGACGTCAATTTTAGTGATCATGTTGGCAAAACTGCTTAATTTTAAATGCTTTGACAGCTTGATTAAATTTTTTTTACTGGCTTTGCAAGGATCGTAAAATTGCAAAAGCGAAAACGCGAGTTTTTTCATTAGTTGAACAACAGCCAAAATTTTTCTTCGTTGCCTTGCAATGTGCAATAGCACTCTATAATCTCAGAATCGTTGCCATTTTGCTTGCAAATAATTGAAAAATCACTAAAAGTTTATAGTCTTGAATCAGTACAGAATTTAGCTTTTTTTTTGGTTTGAAAATTCTTTTTTTTTGTTTGTTCTTTTTTTTACTGCTGAGGCTGGCATTGTTTGTAATTTTCTCTTAAATTTTGATCAAAAATGAGCCTCGTGTGATCATAAAATATTGTTCTTTATATAAAAAGTGTTTTAGAGGTAACAAAAGCACCACGCAGTAAAACAAAGCAATTATACAGTACGAGTAGGGTTTTCAGGCAATTAATTGGAGCAATTAATTGTAACAATTAATTGCTTCAAAAGTTGCTCTTACCAGTTACAGTTAATTGCTAAAATTGGGCAATTAATTGCACTTTTACGTTTTGGAATCATGGCGAGTTTACACCAAGTGCGATGCAAAGCAAAATGTTATATTTGTGTTTTTTATTATACCTTTTACACTTACTTTGCACGCGAAGCAAAATACTACCATGCGAATATTTTGTTTGCAAAACGAATATAGCCTACACATGACTCACAATTGAGCAATTGTTGAGTCATATTCAAAGTGAGTTAACAACACCAATGGCAATTAACTGAATAGTGAATGCTGGAATTTTGCCCGATTCAATCAACGAAAAAGGCGTGTTTTGCAAATTAAATTGTGTCGACTACTTAAGCAAGGTGTTAAAAAATTTATAGCAGATTTCAATAAAAAAAGATAAAAGCTAACAGCGATAAGAATAGGGTTGTTGCTCCTCATCAAATGAGGATAATTTTTGCTAAGCTAGCTCATAGTAATGGAACGGATCCTATACACCTCCCCGAAAAACATCTTCCAGAAATTACATTTCCCCGAAAAGCACTTGGCCGAAACTACATTATCCCGAATATACATTTCCCTAAACGTGCATTTTCTAGAAATTACATTTCCCTGAACATACACTTGCCAGAAATTACATTTTCCTGAACATACACTTGCCAGAAATTACACTTTCCTGAACGTGCACTTTCCAGAAATTACACTTTCCTGAACATGCACTTGCCAAAATGTACATTGGCCCGAATGCTCATTTGGCAGAATGTACATTTGGCCGAAAATACATTTCCCCGAAAACTTATTTTCCAGAATTTACACTTGCCAGAATGATTTTTCAATTAGCAAGTTATTAATTTCAATTAGCAAGTTAATAGTAAGTTAAAGTAATTATTTAAAAAGGATCTCCAGTTTGTTTCCAACTAACCACCCCACAAAAAATAGCTCAGTACTATTTTATAAATCTTTAAAAAATACTCATTGAAATTTCATTTAAAAAGCGCTTCACAATTGCAGCTTAGCCTACTAGATGTTAGTCGCTTACAGCAAATTGCTGCAGTGCAACCAAACTATGAGACATACCCAAACGTGGCATCTCATTTCAGTATAAGAGTTTTTGTGAAAAATGACGTCATAGTTTACCAATTAACTGTTTGCTATAAAATGGCAATTAATTGTGTTTGTCCAAAATAAGCAATTAATTGTTTGTTTACGTTAGCAATTAAATTGAAAACCCTAAGTACGAGGTATCTTAGTTATATTACGCACAATAAAAAATTATAAATTATTTTTACAGTATTTATTGCGGTACATTACTACAAAGCACTAATTCTTGTAAGCTTGTATTTAAAGCATGTAAACCGTGTAGATTAGTGAATACTGTATCCGTAAACCTGCAAACAAACAAACTAAAATAAACAAAATCATGTCCCGTCATCAATCATAAGCCAAATTACTCCAGTACCTAGTTTAAATCATGCATTACAGAGCAAGTGAGATTTTTTCTTCCGTCCATGAGACGAGTGAAGCAATTTGAAATAACCTAATTCCGAAAAACCACATTGACATTTGATGAATGCAAAACACAGATTAGTTGGTTGTTATTACGTTTCTCCGGAAGAATAATGTTTTTGGTATTATTGCTATGATGACGTCATCAACGCAACAAACGCTTGTAAAGGTATGTAATCATCTTTTCATTCTTCTTCGTTTCTTTACAGCCGTGTACCCGTAGCAACGTAATCTTGAAAGTTGAAGCCAGCGCTTTCGTTAATTTTGAATACTTTAAGCGGTATTACTCCAACTTCAACTAATTAAATATAGGCCATTTCACAGTGAAAGATAAATCAAAAGGCGCCGCACTGGCCACAGCAAGTTTGCAGTAGCAAAAAACTAAAAAATCTGAACGAGGTTTATTAGCAAAACGATGTTTGCTTTTTACGGCAAAAATACAATGTAAGTTTGCTTATCTAGTCAAAGAGTACACAGCATGGGAAGCGATTCAGCCTTCGTCGAGCCTGTAGTTTGAGAGTCAGAACTTAATTTACCTGCTGTAAACCATTTACTTTAGTAGTAAAGTACCGTAAAATAAATCCATTAAATATTTTGTTTTTCTTAAACCAAGTAAAATTATAAAAGGTTTCGATAGGGTGCCATATTTTTGAAGTATTAAATCGGGACAAGATTAGAAAACCGCAATTTTCCGTAGATTTAACGTGGAGACCAAAAAAGGTCTTTGCCAAGAAAGTCCTGTGGTGAAATTGGTGAAATATCATGGATTCCGAGACCAATTATAGGGATTTCGAGGCAAAATGTTCGACCGGGCGGACTCTGGTACAATTAGGCATCAAAAGCGGAACCGTCTCGGCGAAAACAGGGCAGATGGCAACCCTAGATTTACTCCAGTAGTGGAACTACAAAAGACAACGAAGAATGAAGATAAACAACCGCAAACAAATTCGCATTACACATTGAATATAGCAGTCAGCATAATAAGTAGGAACCACACGAGAGTCAGCAATAGAGCCTATGCAGTGCTAGTTTTGTGCAATCTTTTCTTTTGAAATTTTCGAAAGTTTTGAGTCGCCTAAACATTGCAGTCAAATGAATAATAAGGACTAGCAATCGTTGCGTCCTATATTTTTTCTAAAGCAACCGCTGGAAGAAAGAGAAGACTTTAAAACAAAGTTTTGGAAATATTAAAGCAGGTTTTCGAAAAATGAAAAACATCAGTGAACGAAATACTACATTGACAAAAAACAGAGCCAAGATAAAATGAAACTTTTTACTTCATACGAAACGTTTCGACCTGATCTTAAGTCATTTTCATTTGTAGTCAAATAGAATCATTTGAAGCAACCTTAAATCATCTATTTAAATAAAGATTCTATTTGAGTAAGATCGGAGATAACTTAAGTTCAAGTCGAAACATCTCGTTTTGAATAAAATGTTTCATTTTTATCATGGTTCTATTGCTTTTTTGGCAAAACTTTTCGCATCGTCCCGTTTTTCTGCTTCGAAATACTACATTTTTCGTAGTTTGTAATCTGTAACAATTAAGAGATGATGTTTATTTATCGTCGTACTTCAAAATAGACTGCAAACCTGTCATGCCAAGATTTACCCGCAATCGAGCATCAAATTTTTTGTGTACCAGTTCTATTCTCGGTCTAACCAAATAAACAAGAGTGACTGTGAATATTACAAACGTGTCTAAATTGCACGATCAAGAGTGATTGCTATTCAAAAACAAATCGCCATAATTTTAGTAGATTTGTCAACCAGTTGTTCTAAAAGTACGTGCATCTACTTTTGTCAAGAAAAAATAGAGATTGTTTTCTCTCGGTTGTGATATAAACAGCGTTAGATTTTTTTTGGAATCCAAATTTCAAGAGCACGATATAAAAAGATTTCAGAGCCTTTTACATATTTCGTTTTTGGAAGTTTTTTGAAAACACAAAATGAACCAAGAAAAAAACTAAAAATGCCTCAGCAGAGTAGAGCTTAAACTAGCTTAGAAAAAGGGGCTATGTCAATGAGTAGGCAGCATAAAATCCACGGGTAAATCATGATGATGTCGATCTTGTTTGCAGCTGTATTAGCTTAATACCACCAGATTGACTTTTATTGGAAACTATTTGATAAAGCACACAGTTACGAACAATAATACCATACCAATATTTAAGAGGCTTGACAAGATAAATGAAGGTGGCTGTGAGAGCAAGCTCATTAAGTTAGCATTAATCGTAAATCATTTAAAGTTTAAGTACGTGCAGCATAACTGCAAAAGCAGATAGAATTGAAGCTTTGTGGATATCGGCTAAAGTGCTGAACTCCGTAACTCTTTTGTTTCTCATCAGCAGTTTCTACTATGAGTGCACAGCATACCCTAGCCTTCTTTTGATTGCATTAAAATATTCCACAAAGTGCTGATCAGAAAAGGAGGGTTCAAAACTTCAAAGCAATTTTTTACTTTTAGTACTTAAAGATGTGACAATTAAAAAGCCGCTGATTTCTTGTATTGAAAATATCCCGCAAATTGTCATAATTACGAGGGGTGCCTACTTGCAGAACAACGCAACCCACACTATTAAACCTTAACACCTTAACAACGACCGTGGTCCGCTATACTCTGCAGTATCGTATTCAAATTGAAAGATTGAATAGATTGATGGTTAATGCTTTCAGTTAAAATCAAAGGTTTTCTAAAGCGTTTAGGATAATTTGTTGGCTCTTCGAATTTGATTAACTTTAGGATACTTTGTAGCGTTGCTTTCGTATAAATTAACTTCAACTATAGATAGAAATACCGTAATATTACCAAAAAAGAACATGTCTTAATTATCTTGACGTGGCGCAAGTTTTTGTCTATTTCATTGAAACTCATCAGTCACACTATAAACTTAATAGTTTCTAGTATTTTGTTTATAAATCATAACTTCGAAATTTAAAAGCGCCTCATTTGCGCTATAGATAACAGTCAGCAAAATCAGTTAAATCGCTTTTAAGCCTTCTTACAAACTCGGTGCACCTGGGATACAAAAAAGTGATTTTAAACAAAGTATGTTAGCAAAGCATCAACTAACGAAAGAATTGAAATTATCAGATGTGTTTTAGCGAAAATGAGATATGCTTAATGTTTATTTTAAAACCTTTAAAAAAACATCAACATTCATCACAATTTGAGGTTAGATTCAAAGCAGTTTGACTTGACTGTGGAAAGTTGAGAGGTCACATATAGCTTTGTATTGCGCAGTCAACATGGACTCCATCATTTTGGACTGGAGTAAAAACCTAAAGTGGTAATAAAAAAACTAGTTGAACTATCAAAAGATGGCAAAGTGGTTTATGGCTTGGTCTACACCAGTGTTTCTCAACCGGGGGCCACAGGACATTAAGCAGGGGGCCACCGGACATTGGACAAAAAATCCTCTTTTTGGACTTTTTTGGACATGGAAATTTGGGGAAAAATCCCTTCGATTTGAGAAGACCTTATTTATTTATTTTTGGTTTTCAATGAAAATTCAGGAAGAAAATCCCTCCGATTTGTGGTGAAGATCTTCGGTACAGTTTTATAGCCACGCAGGGGGCCACTGGTGTTGAGAGTCTTTAGAAGGGGGCCACAGACCATCAAAGGTTGAGAACCACTGGTCTACACTGTGCGTAAAATCGTGAGCCTACGAGCGTATCTTAGTTCATGTTTTAACAAACTGGCGGCCTGTACGCTGTTAAGGCGATACGCCGAGCGTATCGAATTGTGTTTAAGCTAAACTTCACGGATACTCATATGCGTTCATTATTTTACCCCTAGTTTAGACCGGAACTAGTTATGAACGAGGATGCTTGCACTGAATGGTTTAAAGTCTGTGCGATCTGGAAACCAGATGTGTTGTGTATCTGGTTGTAGTGAAAGTGAGTTCGAATCTAAGGGTAGATATTTTTTGACGATATGAACTGATTGAGTTTGTTACGTTAAGTCTTCTCTTTTCTCCATACCACCAGCCTGTTTTCCTCAATACAAGAGAATTTAAAGATTTTCAAAATTTATTTGATTACGGTATCGACAAACTTATAAAACTACCTTGGATTTGAGAAAATCAGGGGTATCTAAAAGGTTTGCAAAAGTAAATCCAGTTCAAAATGGTAACCAACAGAGGCTTTTGGCTTTGATTCGTAATGGAATAACCTATTTCGATACATTTAAATACGAGCATTATTTGCTGCACGATTGATTAAGTGGTGCTTCAGCCATCAGTAGCAACATGATATTGGCTTGAACTGTAGTGCTCAACTGCGGCTGTTTAATCATTTGTCTTATCATAAATACACATTGTGCCGCATGGACAAATAGCTGGTTACGTTGTTCACGTGTATCATTTTGCTTTTATCATACAAGGCAATGATGAAGTTATTTACAATAATGCTCTGAACTCAATCGGTCATTTTAGTTAAAATTTGCAAATTTGTGAGTGTTTCTTATTTACCAAGTTGCCTTTTCGCCACGAGCAAGCAAAGTAACTTCGCGGTTTTCCAACCAGTTATTTACCAGGCTTGTTGGTAGTGCTGCCATCCTAAACAAAAAGGTGGGTATAGGCTCCCGAATTTTTGTTGTAGGGTAGGCTTTGTATACTTTAGGGTAAGCCCAAAAAAATCTCCAAGTTTTCGAAAAAAAAAAGGTGAAGACCAAATAAAGGTCTTCGCCGAGATTTGAACTAATTTTCAGCCTGAAAATGGGTGGAAACCAAAAAAAAAAGTCTTCGCTAAGATTCGATCCGATTTTTTGGGCCAATTGTTTTGTGGAGCCAACGACAATCAATGACTAGCACAGGGTGCACGCGTACCTAAAATGGCGGAAGCTACCTGGCCAAAATTAGTTGGTAGGCCGAGCCTATCCTTGGCGGCAACACTGCTGCTTGATGGAGTCGACGATACTGAAGGTCAAACAGGAAAGCTGGGAAGTTGAAAGCTGCAACTATTATTTTCAAAGTTCATCATTTCTCCCAACTGGCCTTCGAGCCCTAATCTACCGTTTTAGCAAGCAGACGGTTAACGGTATATCTACTATAGACTACTAACTAAACCAATTGATATTTTGCATCATATTGTTATCACTGAGCTGTAAACGTTATGTATGGTATTAATCGGAGAGTCTTACTTGAAATGCAGTTACTGCCATACAATAAAGTTAGATTGTTTTTTTAAGAGACGGTAATAAAGTTGTTGAATTAATAAGAATGTTCAAAACCAGGGGTGCCGATCTTTGTTGAGCATAGGGGGGATAATTTGCAATTTTACCCCAATTTTGCCCTATTTTCAACATTGGGGGGATGAACTTCGACCACGATTTTATTCAGGTGAGCAAATTAAGTGAAGACCAAAAAAAAAAAAAAAATGTCTTCACCAAAAGAGAAACACTTTTTTCCCCAAATTCAGGTGAAGGCCAAAAACAAAAAAAAGGTCTTCGCCAGAAATGGAACACATTTTTCTCCAATTTCAGGTGAAGACCGAAAATGGAACACTTCTTTTCCCCGACATCAGTGGACACCTGCGCTCAGATGCACACCAGAGTCAAATTATTGGGGGGATGCAGATGTAGCCATACACACAAACCATTGGAGGGGATACAGTCAAATTATTAAGGGGGATATATCCCCCCCGCTTTCGGCACCCCTGTTCAAAACAGTGTACACGCTAGTTTATTTTAAGTCAATTATTTTTCTTGAGATAATGTTAGCTTTTTGTTTAAAAAAAATGCCAAAGCTAATTAAGTACTCTAGGTCCAATCTATAGCGTTGTAGGTCCACGTTAGTTTATTTTGCTTTTAGCATTTTTATTTTCAGTTAAAATTGTATTTGCTTTTCATTGACTTTTAGATATATCTATGTATTGCTGTTTTATGACATATGTTTAGTTCAGTCTTAAGAAGGCGAAAGTAATTTTATGGATGTGAAAATTTTTGGTCAAATGGTCCTTTGTCAATATTGATTCACTGTAAAGAAAATACGACAATCACATAAATATCCCATCTACCCTGTACTTTCAGAGTCACCAAGTTTTGTGTAACTTTGTTGCGCAAATAGAAACATTTTCATAACATTTTTGTAAGTCGACTGTTTCAAAAAAAGTAGGCAAAAATGTTTTATTTCACACAAGGACCTAAAGCAAAGGTATCAAAAAATTATAGCGTTTCTTTGTCCCACATAGGCTAGGTTCTATGACGTTTTGGAACCAAAACTTTTCTTTTCATTAAAATTATGCTTCTTGTTGAAGTCATAGAACCTAACCTTAGTGGGACAAGAAAACGCAGTACTACCTGCAGAAGGTGCAGCTGTTTCTACTGTAGTTCGACTTCTGACAAAAGTTTGTCTTAATTTTTAGTTTATTTTTGTAGTTTCACATACTTTAGCAAAAAGTCAGATTTTCGTAAGTTTATCGGAAAAAAGATATTTTTGCTTCAATAGATATAACGCAACAGCAATCAAAATCAAGATTAGGTGGTTACATACATGACTGTAAAAACAAACTGTAGAAATGATTAGCTTATAGAAGAAATCATCGTCATGAAAATTTAAGTGTAAATCATCATACCGTAGGAGCAAAACCATCAGTAGTTGAGTGGGTAGAGCGTCTGCTACTGAAACGGTAGATTCGAGTTTGATTTCTCGAGACTCGAGAACGGTAGATTAGGTCGGGTCACACCAACGACTATAAAAATTGGTATTCACAGCTTCCCTGCTTGACGTTCAGCAATTAAAGGGACAGTGTGAAGCCTCCACCGTGTGTGGTAAACAGGTGGGCAAGTGTCTGCTTGACTCGAAGACCGAAAGGTCCATTCGCTGTCTTCTGGCCAAGGCAATTTGGTGAATAAAATGTAATTACAATTACAATCTACAGTAAAATTTAGTTTAGCCATAGTTTAGATTCTTTAAGTCTTCAAGATTATTATTTTGTATGTAGGCTTTACAGTAACAACACAATCGAATAAACGTGAGAGTTTGCTGTGAATTAATCTTGTTTTGGAAGTTCAAATATGCTTAGGCTACGTAATAATTTATTTATGATAAAGTTATATTTCAAAAAATTCCTATTCTCAATGAAATTGATATATTCTTTTCAGTCTTAATAAAAATCCATATTTGCTCATAAAACAGTAGCGTGATGAAGCGCATCTCTTTGTAAACAAAAGATGACGCATAATGAACATGCTAGAGTCTCGTTTAGAAGAGTGTTTTGTGTATTTTGGGCTCATGGTTAAATTAAACCACCTGGTATAATTTAGACGAACAAAAAGGTCAAAACTTGGTGACTTAGACAAAAATAGGCGATGTAGTAGGGTATCTATTGGCATAGCTTGCAACAATTTTGTTGGATGTTGAACCGTCAGAAACATTGCTTCTAATAAGTAATAGGCTATAACGACACCATTTTCTTGAGGACCACCAGAGTTATGCTGTAGAAGTTCAATGAATCAAAACTGCAAATTATATCCAGGTTTAATAACCGTCATTTTTCTTTGTCGAATGCTTAATGGAGTGTTGCATTTAAAAAATAGGGAGTGACTATTTCACAGAAAGTTTTTTAGTTGAAGAGAATAAAACGAAAATAAAAACTATTCATGCACGCGTTTTTCATTTACTTTAAGGATTAAGATTAAGTTTTGGTTAAGGTTTGATTTGGGGTTAGTTTTAGGGAAAGGATTTGACTCTAAGTTAGATTTGATTCAGATTTAATAAAAAGTAGGTAAAAAATTGAAATGGAATCATCTCATGCTAAAAAATAACTCTGTCCTGCATGAATGACATAAATACAGTTGCAGTGTTATATTTGAAACGTGATCAGTCAGTTGTTCTATTTCATTTCAATTTTTCTTAATGATTTCAAAGTGGTATCCCGAGCTTTAAAGAAATTAGTGGAAGTTAAAGTGTCATAGAAGGCGAAATCTTTAAGAGCATGAACAAAAAAGTAAGTTTATTGGTTTGAAAACAATCAAAAAGCAGAGAAACTTTAGTTCATACCAGTAAATTACGATAAGCAAAAATATATATATAAACCCCGAAACGGCAGGCCGTACAACGATTGAGAATAAATACATATATACGCAAAAAAGCCTTGTTTTTCGTTGATTTGGATTATTCAATTTAATTTTACAGCCAGAATCAAACTAACAACTGCTTTAGGCCCGGTCTATACTGATACATAAAATCGTGAGCGTACAAGCGTCTCCTTACTTTATTTCAATCATATGGCATTTTGTACCCTGGTAAGGCGGTACGCTGGGCGTACCAAATTTCTGTTTAAGATAAACAAAAATACGCTCGTACGCTCACGATTTTACGCACAGTGAAGATCGAGCCTTTAAGCTTGCTGTAGTGAGCAATATTAATACATGACACAATTAGCTTTCATATCCGCAATGAATTTTTCCTCTTATTTTTGGTCAATTTTTGCTGTTTTAGTTTTCGAACATAAAGTCACTTCATTAACTTTTGCATATAATTGATTTTGAAATCTTCATAACCAATACTGGATCGGATTGAGGCATTGATTTATTTTTATATTAGGTTGTTTTCATAAGCTTTTCCGTTCGCAAAAGAATTTTTTGAATGACATAATGTGTAATTGCTTGGGAAAACGTATTTAAACTGTAATTTCCTTGAAGATAAAAGATTATATGGACATTGCAAATTAATTTTGCTTTGATCTGATAATACGTGACTATTTACACTGTCTATCATTGATTTTATTCTTGTTTAACAGTATTTGCTTGGATAGCCTGCATGAGAATAGAATTCTTTACTAGAAATCCCAGCAGAAATCCTTGATTCATTATCGAAAATGCATACCTCATGGCAAAAGACAATATTTAGTCTTTTTGTATATTCACTGCCTGGTTCTTGGTTTCAGTGCCTAAGTCCTGCCAAAAAGTGCCAAATTAGAAAATAATTGTGCCAATCAATAAGTGTATATGTCATCCAGAGTTGTAAGTTGGGCGGGACTTTTCAGGTCGGGTTCAGGCCTAAAGTTGACAAAAATTTCGGGCTTAATTCGGGCCTGAGACGTACTTTTTGTCGTAGGTGCACAAAAGTATGATCAAAATAACGTGGCAACTTTGCCAAATTTTTCAGACCCAACTTAACTTTCGTTTTTCTTGGGCATAATTTGGGCTTCAAATGAGTTTTCGGGTTCGAGCCGGGATCGGGGCTTATATTTTCGGGTTCGGGCCGGGTTCTGGCCTGAACTAGTCGGCCCGTTTTCAACTCTGATGTCATCAAAAGAACATCACCAACTTATAAACTCTTTGATAGGCATTTCTTTTGTAATTTTGTACTTGTTTTGGCACGGCGCAGTAATAACCAGGCACTGGAACCAAAAACCACGTATGACAAGGATACATACGAAAACGCAAATTGTAGAATTCGGATATTATGCTGTGTCTTTATTGATAGTTTTGTAAGTCGGAATGCAACATTTTACGTAACGAAATACCAAAGTTAAAAAATAATGAGTTTTTCACTGATTGTGCATTATGCAATCGATAAAATGCTATATACTTGAGTCGAAATTTTCTTCTGGGAACCAAATCTGGATCTTCTGGGGTCTGGGAACCAAATCTGGATTTGGTAAAGTCTTTTTCAGTTTTTGATAATTTTCAACTTTTTGCTCACTGTTTTCATAAATCGGAATACAGCATTTTAGCCAATAAATGCTAAAGATAAAAATAATGAGTTTTCCACCGTAGCAGCTCTGCACATCAATCGATAGAATGCAATATAATTAAATCAATATTTTCTTCGAAAAGCATACTATATATTGCGCATAGCGATTTGGATTTTGAAAGCTGAAGTTACGTTTTTGTTGATTAATAGCACTGGGATTAATTATTCCTTTTTGTTTTGATTTTGAATTTAAATTGTCGAACCTCATTGGTGGATTTTGATCACGTGCAATTTTTTGCCAAACCTGAAGCACAATCACGAGTGATTTTAAGCTTCAGATCAAATCTTTTGTGGCCCAGGCAATTTTAAGATAACGAGAGTAAAACGAAAATGAGTAAAATTTATCGGCACATTTTGCAGTTGCTTTTTTATGGGTCATGATTAGGAGTTGGGTTTGTGTTACTGTTAGATTTGGGATTAGTTTTAGAACAAGGATTCGAGTTTGGGTTAGATTTGAGTGAGAATTAATGAAAAAAGTAGATAATAATTTACAACAAAACAAAGCTAGCCATACTTCAAAATTTATCCGGAAAAATATCGCTTTAGTTTTTTTGCAAACATTATGTTGAATCAAATTTTATTTTTCCGTTATGGAATGACTTGCATGGTAGAGACCAGGGGCGCCCGCAAGGGGGGGCAGGGGGGGGCACTTGCCCCCCCCTGGAAATTAAGATGTCAAGAATCTTTTATGTTTAAATTTGCAAAATAAGTCAAATATATCTATCTAAACTAAGAAAACAACCCTTTGTGGAGCTTTTTTACCTTTTTTGCCATGGTGCAGAGGGCGGGGGCAGGAGAAACAGGATTCCCATTGGTAATCACTATTTTACCGAAAATTTTCAAGGTGAAGAGAATAAAACGAAAATGAGAAATATTCATCCGCGCTTTTTTCATTTGCTTTTTTAGGGGTTAAAATTAGGTTTAAGTTAGGGTTTGGGTTAGGGTTCGATTTGGGAATAGTTTTAGAGTAAGCATTTGAGTTTGGGTTAGATTTGAGTCAGAATTAGTAAAAAAGTAGATAAAAATATCCAGCGAAATAAAGCCTTCCTTGCCCATTTAACGTAAATTATCAAACAGCATTTTCTCGAAAGCGAGCGTAAGCAATGCTACAGGCTTAAGCATTAAACTGTTTGATAAAATAATTATCAATATCAAACGTTTCAGGATTCTGTCAATGAGCTCTTAATAGGATCTAAATATGATAAAGTGTTTAATATTTCAAATTTACGCTGCGCTTATAAAAACACAAAAATCATAATTACTCCGCCATTAAATTAATCTTGCCCAGAAACCGAAATCAAAACCAAACTTGCAATCACTAGCGTAGCCAGAGGGACTCTGCCCACCTACATTGGCCTGCTATAGACCAAAGTGCACGATAAAAAATATGTCACAATTTTTGGCCCTCTGAGGCAGTCTTTGCAGTAATATGGCCTCTAAAGTTGTTCAAAGCCACTTTTAAAACATTTACTATTAATATTATTACCGGTATTCTAATTATAATTGTTTGTTGCTTTTTTTTGGGGGGGTATTAACTTATTTATCAAAAATACAGCTAACAAATTAATCGATAAAAACTTCAAAACATAGCTAAAAACTAGCAGTCAAGATTGATCGCTTAACGCAAAATGCTTAACGTAAGCTTCATAGAAAAAAAGAGTATAGGAGGGGGGCTATTCAGCAGAGGTGGAGTCCTCGAGGACGCATTTTTAAGTCCTTGGCCTCGAAGCCTCAAGTCCTCGAAAATTGCCCTGTCCTTGGCTCGAGGACAGCACTATTTTTGAATGGTTAAAATTTTGTAGATCGGCTAAAAAATGTTTTTCTAGACCGTATTTTTTTTGGAGATCGACCGAAAAAAAATTTTTTAAACCTTTTTTCTTAGGAAAACACTTGCATTTGTGTCCTTGGTCCTAGGCCTTGGCCAGGAGCATTCCTGTCCTTGGCCTCGAATTTTTTTGTGTCCTTGGCCTCGGGCCTTGTGTCCTCGACTCCACCTCTGCTATTTAGCGTATAGTTTATTTATTTTCAATGAGTTTTGGACTTAAATTATGAGCAACGTGGGGGTTTGAAGGAGCTGAGCTATTTAATTCTTTTAAATGGCTTTCAAAGTGTATCAATTTCGTGTTTTAAATGGCTCTAAAAAGATGCGAAATTTGATTCGAATAGCGTTTAAATGGCTATTTTTTTTTGAAGTATCACCAAATTTGCCCATCAGCTTGAGTTTTGCCCCAAGAGCCTGGTCTGTGATATGCTTTAGTTGCACCTATTTGCTCGGCACGCAGCCCAAATGAGGCATTTTGAAAAAAAAAGATTCAATCTTTAGGTTAATCAACTCCCCCCAAAACAAAATTTAGGTTGTAATCAGTGGGGCAACCATGAAGGTTAAAGGAGCTTAGCCTCCCCTTTTCCAAGTCACTTGGAAAACTTATCTCACATAGAGTAGCGTAGTCGGGTTGGAAGGCTATAGCCCTCCCCCCCCCAATGGGTCTGTCGACCAAAATGCAGATTAAAGAAAATACCAGGTTTTTAGCTCTTTTAAAACTGTTTTAATCACTGGAATGGGCTAAAAAGTGATTTGTAGACCCTTTTTAACCATATATTTAGGAGGGCTAATTTGTCAAAAATAAAACTCACAAATCTATAAAAACTTTGAAAAATGCCCAAAAATAAGCAATCAGAGTTGATCGCTAGTGTAAAATCGCTGAACATACGTTTCATCAATAAATGAAGCACGTTGTTGCAAAAGTTGATAAATGACATTTTTCAAAAAATGAGTTTTTCATAGATTTTAATTTATTTAACGAAACTAATTTAACTGAGAAAAAAATAGTTTTAATTTTCAATCAATTTTTGGTAATAAATAGCTTAATATGTCGCACTTGACAACCGAGCCAAATGGAAATTTAAAACTTTAAATGCGATTTACTCGAAACAGCGAAATGCGACTTATCAACTTTTGCCAAAACATGCTTCAAATGTATTATAAACTCAGGAATAGAGAGGGGGGCTATTCAGGATTAGTTAATTACCAATCACTCTTCTCAAATATCTTTTCATTAGCCCTCCCCCCTCCCAATTATTTTGCTATATGAAATATAGACGAAATAGATTACTCCGTGTGAGTTTTATTGAACTATAGAATTTATGATTTACCAGCATGCAAAGAGAAGTAAAATTTTTCCTTAGTCACATCCCACATAGACCATTTTAGCAACCAGTTTGATAATGTTTGCACTTCAAATTTCCATGCCATCTTTTTAAAAGCAATGTTTTTCATCAAAGTAGCCCTAAAATTAAGTTATTTTTGCAAAAAAATGCAAAATTTTTGAGCGTTGGGGGCTCTGCTCCCAGATCTCCAGCCTTCGGCGCCCGGGGGCTTAGCTCCTGGACCTTTGATGGCTTTCGGTGGCTTCGCTACCAAACTCCCAAAACAACTTCCCCCATTGCAAATTTTTGGCTACAAACGTTTAAACGTGGTTTGAATTTGATCAGCAAGTAAAGAAGCTGAAAGGTCTGGGCATTTCAAGTAGATTCTTAATATCAGCATCTTTGTTCTATCCACTGGCCTTAAAAACGCTCAAAATGTGTTAAAATGACGTTAAAGTGGTTATTTTTTTTCCAGAAATTGCAAAAATTGCCCAGTGACTGGGGGCTTTGCCCTCAGACCCCCGTCCATAATGCACTTGAATTGCATCAGTTTGCTCAACATGCCGCCCAAATTTCAGCATTTTTTTAACTGGGTGATGTTAACTTTTGGTTCAATTCCCTTCGCAAAATCCTGGTTGCAGTGGTACCGGTAAGGTTTTTTTTTTATCCAGTAGATGATGGACACGTCGCTTGCCCCCCCCTGAAAAAATTTCTGCGGGCGCCTCTGGTAGAGACTATCATTAATGCATTTACTTCGGATTGGGTTTTGGCCTGCTTTTATTAGGCGTATCAAATAGGGAAAGATTTTAAAAACAACAAAGTAGATTTTTTATCAGTTAAAATTCAGATACAGATTTTGCTGACTGGAGAGTAAACCAAAAAAAAAAGTGACTGGAGAGTAAACCAAACTGGAGAGTAAACCAAAACTGACTATATTTGTGCACAAAGATCAGTTTGGTGCGTTCAACAATAATCCACTTAATCACAATTATCAGCAGCCTGACAGTTTGTCTTCATTAGCGGCCGACAAAATGCGAATATTTTATACACATTGAGATTAAACGGCTCAAGTTTATATGAACTTATCAGTTTATTTAGTTAGCAAGAAAATATTCTTGATAAAATTCAACTTTCCCAACTCGCTGTTTTCATTCAAGTGTTGGCAAGGCAAGTCAAAAATTCACGTACCTACATACTTTAATGAAGCATGGGAGATGAGAAATCTGTTTGTTTTGTGGGGTCATGAAAACTACACCAATAGCTCCATTAAAGCGTTTAAGTGTTACTGTAACAAAAATGCAGTATATTTGGAGGGCCTTGAATCACATCAGTGAAGTAGAAAGAAAAAGTTCGAGCGATATTCTAAGATGGTTTAGATATAAATAATCTTTACATTTATCATTTTTTTGACTGAAGTTTGCAAAATTTTTTGTGACTGGGAATATATTTATACTGTAGATGTAGTTCATTTTATGGTAGTTTCATATTAAACTTGCAGTTTCCTATTGCAATTGTTAGGTATCAAACTAATTTTATTCCAATTCTATTTCAGGGTCAACAACAAGCATTTAGCAGTAGTTTAATTTGAAAATTGATATTGTCTCCAAAATTGACCCCCTAAGGGATATACCAGCTGCCGTCTGATCATGGATTATTCCCATGATCTGCGCATCAAGCTTCTTTTGAAAGATGAAAAGATACGGGAGCTAGAAGGACTGCTTTCAGAGAAAGATTCACTCATTGAAGATCTTAAGGCAAAACTAGACAAATTTCAGGTAAGTTAACTCAAATTGAAATATCTTGTAGACCCTACCAACTCATTTTACATCAGTTTAGTAAGAACATTAACTGATAATAAGTTTGCTGTGTCAAAAATTAAATTATGCAGTCGATTTAGTACCTTAGTGTTTCCAAAAGCATAATATCAATTTTAAGCTGTTTATACTACGGCATATTATGATAATTTTTTTAAACAGCTTTGATACCATGGTTAAAAACTATTTGGTGAGATCTTGCGGAGCAAATACTATTAAATGTTTTTCGTCGCACAGTTTCGAAAAGAAAAGCACTATGAAAAAATTGCTCAATAAGTTTATCGAATAAATTATAGTATGTCACCAGGGATTTCAGAAGCAATTGGGAATACTACAGCGTATAGACATACGATGTTGCTGTCGCTCCGAACAACAAAGTGATCGATTTTGTATAATTAAGTAAAATTGAAATGCTACTGATTTTTGACAAATTAGTTTGCTCATTTATTTTTTTGACAGTTCTAATGAGAATTTATGTGTTGATTAAGTCACTACTACCACCTCGGCCTGTTCAATCAAGCACAATTATAACGCAAGAAAAAAACAACACTTTCATTAACATTAGATTCAAGAAATTTTATGTACTTGCGCAATTAATTAACAATGGCAAAGAAAGAGATTGAACTTTCAAACTTGTGAAATGAGGTCAGATTCCAGAAGCATGTTTTGCATTATGTGGAAGAATGCTGTCTTAAGATTTCACTGCAACCGCATCCAAGGCCACCGTAATACGTACCTAATAATAAACAGAAGTTACCACAGTCTTTCGTTTTATTTTACCAGAAGAAAATCAATTTTAATTTTTTCAGACTGTATTTTCCACTACAACTCCGCAGCGCTATGGGGGTTCATATTCTAGCCCAGAACCTCGCAAGAAGAGGGCGCAAGGGATCAGCGCTGAACCAAACGCAATTCGACTAAGTGATCCTGACGTGAATCTCAACATTCAGCCACATTCAAAATCAAACAGGTATAATACGATCAGTTTCTAAATAAGAAAGTGAATTACAAGAACTTTAAATTATAGCCTCAGATTTGCTTCTTTGCTCACGGTTATTTTACTTTGTTGCAGAGTTGTAGTCACTAATCAGCCTGTGAGATCAATGCAAGTCAAATGCTTTATGGTCAATAATAGTTGAATAAATTATATCTGCCTACTGCTAGTGATAGAAATGCTAATTACGGTGCTGTACTTCCATTTGCTTGATATATGCTGAAAAAAAAAGTTGTGATCACGTTTAAGCTGCCGAATGCTTTGTAAAGGTATTGTAAGAACTTTACGTAATAAACAGCATGATTAAACGATTATGCAATTTCATGAATTCTTGGTTTAAATTCAAAGGGTAGTGGTCAAACTTCAAATCTTTCCCTTCAGAGCGATATTGCTATGCTGTATTTACTACTGCCATAATCTTTTTTTTTATTTGGAGGTATGAAGCGCAATTGGACAAATTCAGAAAATCATTTCCATAACATACAGTAATATCAAATCAATTAACTGTAGGCCTATGTTGTAATCTACATATTGTAGCAGATAGACCTGCAAAATAGCTATTTAATTTAACTGCTAGTCAGTCCTGTAATTTATCCACACCTTATTTTCTACGGCGAAAAAAAAAGAAAAAAGAAAATCACTAGTGGTCAAAGACGATTAAATAGCAAACTAAAAGCTACAGGCTATGTTATGATCAAGGGTAGTACATAACGATATTGAGAAAAAGATAACTAAAGATGTAGTTTGGAGGTATACAGCCGAAGTATTTTTTTTGACTTGTTTTTAGTTTTACCTTGGTTAATTATTCTATGAAAAAAAGAAGAAGAAGGAAATCTACATTACAAAATATAAAACGGGTATTCATACTTTCTTAAAAATACACGCTTTTTTTTTAAATAAAAATTTGAATCAATTGTGACTAAATGAGATATTTTTGTCGTAAAGTTTATAATTATAAGACAATACACTTCAAAACAATATAGAAAGAAAATGTAATCATTACTATCGTGATAACAAATTGACCGTTTTGAGATACAAAGTTAAATTGCTAGAAGTTTCGTTTTACCAAAAAATACCAAAAAAAAGAAGCTTGTATTGTTCCAACCCCGATTCTAACCCTGACTTTAACACAGACTCTAAAGCAAGATTTAACCTTACCTGTTTTCTATTTTTCTTTTACACCTCTTAAATTGAACTTTTCTGGAAAAAGAGTCACTTTGAAGTTTTTGAAATGGAGGATGATGGTTTTTGGTGGTTTTCAGAACCGACAATGATAATATGTCCATCAAAATCGGAAAGCTCGAATTTACTTGAAAGATTTACTCGAAAACTATTTTTATTCAAAGATATAGTCAAGGTTTGATTAGTGACTAGTTGAGTCTTGACCATATGTTCTGACTCGCTTTTGTTTTCATCAAAGTCGGAAAGCTCGAACTTGATTAAAGTTTTTTCTGCATGACCTGCCTGAAGGTCTTGATACCTGAATATGCAGTTGCTTTGAAAAACAAAAAAAAACAAAACAAAAACAACCATAGTATTTTGGTGTTGCAAGACATTTTTGCTTGACCCATAAAAGTAATAATACGAAAGAATAATTGTTGACTTTCAGTTATAGTTTCATTTATTATTTCATTTCAACACCATTTTATTCCAAAGTCTAAACCCATATTAGTATACGGTACTTGCCAAAATGCAAAATAAATTATGAACGAAGTTTGAAAGCAGCCCTTTATTTTCAAAGATTCTTTAATTTTGCAGCATTAAAATGATGAATTTATTCTTATAAATTATTTTTGGTTGAATATGACACAGAACTAAAAGGACACTATTCAGCATTGATTCTGCAAATCATTTCCATGGCTTCTTTTGAAAATCAAAGTATGGAAGAAGGAGTACGACCGCAAGGTGGCAAAGAAACTCAAAAATACAGAAAAAAATCTGGCATGCCAAACTGGTTGAAGAGGCATACTAAATGGGCCAAAAGAAACTCTCCAGTAAACAATATCAGCTCTGAATATGCCGTAGACACCTCAACAACCAGTTTGATACCATCATCTGAGCAAAATGATAAGCGGAAAGAAAGCCTTTGGAAAAAGGGTCTAGCTTACGTCAAATCTCCGAAAGCTTCTTTTTCAAAGCAATCTACGACTGAAATTACATCGCCTCCATTGCTTCCCAACTTTTCAGACTCAACCAATGCTTTCACCGGTGAAGAACAACCGTCTCTATTCCAGCTTGCTTTATTGAGTGCTCCTCAGATGTTGATGAGCCTCTCATTTGGTCAAGACCCTCGTGCTTGTGGTTTTGCAGCCAACATTGAGCAAGCTTATCTCCAGCAATATCACGAAAGATTAGCTTTTTTGGAGCAATTACGAGCTCATCACATGGTTCTGGCAAATTTACAACAAGCGGCTGCGTTAGCAGAGCATTTTAGATCCGCTGCTGCTGCGCTAGATCAACATGCGTTTTTCAGAAACCACTTCACCTCAAGCATGGATTTTCAAAATAGTTACCCCACTCCGATCGAACCCCAGTTAATCACACAGGAAATGGATGTCGATGCCCAGATAAATGCGTTAGTTCAACATTCTCAAATGAGCTACATCCAATGCAAGATGCCATTTGAGGACGTAACTATGGCTGATGACTGCGATGGCAATGAATCTCTTAATAAGGCGAATTTCAGCAGCGAAACTTTAGCAGCCTATGGCAAAGGAGACAAACTCCAGTCCAAAGTCGATAACAGCTGCAGCAGCAGTTCGTCAAGAAAAGGCAATTCTCCTGTCGATTCTACGATAACAGATCACATCGTGAGCCCCGAGCGTTTACAGAATGCAGTGCCTTTTACAAACAACAGCCCAGCAATGGCTGGACAGACTGAGTGCAAAAACGAAGACATCCAAAGATCGCTAACACGAAATAATTCCCCAATGCACTCGAACACATCTCCAAGTTCAAGCCAACGTAAACGGCTGAAACGAAATGCGATTTCGGCTGAACCCAGCTCTTTTAATGAAGCAGTAGTGGGCTCAGGACTTTTCAATAAAGTTATTTGTCTCACTATTCCAAAATCAGCCAAGTAAGTCAAATCCCTGTAAGCATTTCCTAAAACATCACAGGTATGATAATGAGAAACAAGCTCAAACCATCATCTTAGCTCGAGTTTTTAAAAATATCCTCTTTTAAATTTGCTTAGATGAAAAGTGTTATCATTACAAACCGTGATCTCGTGGTTAAACACAAGCCATCATCAAAGCTATTTAAACAACCCGTGAAAGAGTAATGGGCTTTCAAGAAGATTATGGAAATGTGATAAACTAATGTTTTTTCTAATAGTTTGCAGCATTTGAACTGAGAAATAACGATCCAAAGCAGCTGAACCTGTAAATTGTAACAAACGTTAACATAGATTCAATTTCTATTTTTTCTAGAACGAAGTCTTTAATCAGAAGGGCCATTCTTGATAATGACTTCATGAAACAATTTGAGGAAACTCAGACAGAAAAAATTGTTGAATCCATGTACCCTGTTGAATACTCCAGCGGCAGTTGCATTATTAAAGAAGGAGAAGTTGGCTCTTTGGTGTACGTTCTTGACGGTAAGTTGGAAGTACCCACACCATGATTCTACACCTCATACACTTTTTTTTTTATAAAAAAAAACACTAAATTTGGGTTGAGGCTTGCTGTTCTTACAATTTCAGGAATTTTCAACTTCATTTGTTCTTAACTTTATTTGGAAGTAAAGAGACACATGCAACTCTATTTAGTGGCAACATACTGTAGAAAGACCATAACACTCTGCTGGCTACTTACTAGATGCATTGTTCTAGACCGTGTTCTTTATCATTCTTTTCATGCTGAGGCTCGTATTGTTCTTTGAGCTTCGTGTTCTTATAAAATTGTTCTTACAAAAAAATGTAATTTTGTGTTCGGTGATAGGTATGGCAATTGCTTAATTATTCAATTCGTAAGTCAGTGCATTGAGCTCACTTCAAAGCTGCATGCTGAATCAATGCTTATTTTTAATAATCGTATTTGCGATTTACTGGTATCGAAATTGAATACCCAACGACTTTTACACTGTTTATCATCAACGTATTTCAATTTTTATCTTGCACGCTGAATTTACTTCTCAATGGAATTTTTTTTTCTGGTACTATCAAATAGAACAAAAAGCCTTTAAGTGAGGAACTGTGTATTGAGTGATTGATTTAGAAAAGAAAATCCCTCAAAAAGCATTATGTTTTTGGTTGATCTCAGTTTTGTCAGCATTTTGAGTTGCATTGGTCTCAATTTTTTTCTCAGTTAATGGAATAAAATTAAAGTCCACAGTATAGTTTAGCTTATAGCTACATGTAAAAAATTCACTGCTCTCCGTCGGTTAAAGTAGCTGATCAAAAGAAAAATAATTAGTCTTAGTGGTAACGAATACTTTGATCACAAAATTTTCGATCTCTTAAATAATTTGCTTGTATAATTTTATTAATTAATGCTACTAATTACAGCTGTCGAGGCAACAATTTTCGTTGGAAGAATTTGTTTTGACACCATGTTTTTGGTCGACAGCTTGGTTTTAAGTTCAATTCATACCCTAAATATACATTCACAAAAGTGTTAGATTTTGAAATAATTTAAGAACAATTTTATGCTGTAGGGTGTTCTTAATACATTCAATGGAAGTTACTACATACATTTATAATTTTATTAAAAAAATTTAATTCAGTCGAGATATGTTTGTTGTTGTTTTGTAGTGGAATTTTTATTAAAAATATCCAATTGTTCTTAAGCCCGCCGAGCCATTATGGTCTTGCATAATAATGCTGAATCTAATCTATTCCAGAAAACAATTAACTTTTCGCTTTGCTTGATAGACAGACATTATTTCTTGACAGCGCTTGGGGCTAAAACTAACGCAACTTTTCAAGAACGGCGATTGAATCCAACAAAGACAGCAAGCTTTAATTAATAGCCTTCATTTTTGCTAAAACTTGCGTTTTCTTTGAGTAATGGTTAGTTTATCATCACTTATTGCGGGCCTGTTGAACGCTACTTTTGTGTCACAAATAAATCTTCTAATGAAAACTTTTCGAAACAAAACGGCAAGCAAATGTAAAATTCATTTTTGAATAATACCTAACGTTATCCAATTAACTGTTGTAGAAGGTAAAGTGGAAGTGACAAAGGGAGGAACTCATCTTTGCCACATGGGAGAAGGAAAGGTTTTCGGAGAGCTTGCTATTTTATACAACTGCACTAGAACTGCTACTGTAAAAGGTATTAATAAGAATTTGTTTATTGTGTTTTGAACGTTTTATCGAGCTGTAGCGCGTTCGCCTCTGGAGCGGGGGGTCTGAGGCTCAAATCTCTGCCGTTCAAATGGGACACAGTGTTGCCAACGGCTCGCCACCGCCACAACATTTATTCGAAAGGAGCTGTGTAACCCAAACGCAATGATGCGGAGATAGGCCCCGCAAACTTGCTACACTCTTCAGCGTAATACAGCAGGTATAATGAAAAAATTTGATTTGATGTTTTGAGTGTTTACTGGTCAGAATAATTTGGTGCTTGATTGCTTGCGTGCTTTCTGGCCTGTAGTCTACCACACTTGAAGCCTAAAGGAGAGGGATCCCTGCTTGTTTTAAGCATTCGTGTTCAGGTGGTACTTCCCTTATAGGCGTCCGCACTGGTATTCTATTGTTAGGTCAAAAAGCATTGAAAAATTAAGCATGTAAAAGAAAAGTTTGAACGAAGAAAATCGTAAATTCATCGTAGTTATTCACCAAGTTGCTATGGGTACAAGATTGCGGAAGGTACTCCGAGTTTTCGCGCCAGGAGAGGCAAAGTATTACCGGCCAGCTTTTGCACCATGCACGGTGAAGCTCCGCAATGTTAATATTTAGGCTCGATTTACTGTGGGCGTAAAATCAAGATGTACGCGCAAATTCGTAGTTTATAATTTTTAACTAACTGGCAGCTTCAACGCTGGTAAGATGGTATGCCGGTCATACCGAGCTTCTGTTTCTGTTTGAAATAATTGCAAAAAATACCGTTTTACGCGCAATGTAGACCGAGCCTTAATGCTAAGCGGCAAGTGCAGAAGTTGTAAATACCCACTTTAGTAGTCTTAGGTTTTGATTGAGAATTGAGCCCATGTTTAAGGTTTCAGTAGTAGCAGCAAACACTCTATCCTCTAGACAACTGTTCGGTTTTGTTTGCGGATTTGATTCATACGGAGTTTGAAAAGCAACTGAATTTTTAGGTTGTACATTGTAAATTGTGTTTTTTAGAAAAATTTTCAGAAAATTTGGTTTATACAAAAAATTAGCCTACGTGAAATTGGACAACAACGTTTTTCTTGTTTTTTTTTCAGTTGTACTGTATCTGGGAAGGATAAATGTTTTCAGTTGAATGAAGAAGAATATTCCCTTTGGCGATTATTTTAATCTTAAAAACTCCATTTAGACACCTAATTATAGCGTACGTTTCTTGTGAAAAAAGAATGCTATCACTTTTAGGGGAAATGTCTTATTATTCGGTGGAAGTTTTCAATGAACTTCAAACGTTTTACAAAAGATAATTTCTATCAAAATAGATATACTTCTTGAAGCGTTATAAGCTGTAATTAATTCTTTGGTATAAGCTAGCCTGCCGTTGATGCAGGATGTCAGTAGGCTACGTTTACACTTACCAGTTGGTAGAAACAATTTAATACAATACGGTATTGTCGTTTTCCTATTACTTCATATTTAGCTCAGTTTGTGACGAGTGAGGTGTAGGCCTACCAACTGTATTTTTGATATGACGTTATATCTTTTTTTTTTTAATTTGGAGTTGTAATTTGCAATTATTTTCTTGCAGCTGCCACGCATGTGAGATTATGGGCAATTGACAGACATTGCTTTCAAGCCATTATGATGCAAACAGGCATCATGAAACACTCTAAATATCTGAAGTTTTTAAAGAGGTAATAAATACATCGTATGAAAAATGCCTAGTCAGAATTAATCCACTTTATACATATCAGTCTTTCTGTCACTTTTTTTGCTCTTTTTTTTTCCAGAAAAAACAAACATGATTGCTACATGTAATCAACGCAGCTACTCATTACATGCAATTGTTGGATAATAAACCATGGTTGAAGATTGCCGTTGCGCATTTTTCTTGGATTCTGTTTGCTTTTTTGTGAATTATTCTTAAATTATTAAAAACATTCTCGCACTTACTTTTCAGTAAAAACGAGACTATTTCACAACAAATTTTTATCTACTTTTGATTACTTTTGACCCTAATTTAATCCAAACTCAAATTCTTACTCCAAAACTAACTCCAAACTCTAACTCAAATGCTACTCATGGAAAATTAGCGGATAAATATTTTTCATTCTCGTTTTATTCTCATTAACTTAAAATTTTTGGTGAAATAGTCAATCCCAAAATAAAAACAGACGCAAAAAAGAAAAATATCTATACCAGAATCAGATGAGACATACTCGTAAGGTCCAGCTATGAACATTACAGAACAGTTTGATTGCTGAAGCTGTACCGTCAAAACTCATTCTTTCCCTCATTTATTGCTTTTGCGCTCAGTTGCTGCAGCCGCTTACGGATCGCTAAAGAGATAACCTATTCTATCTTCCCCTAGTTGAAACTTATAACATAATACTTCAATTTATGATAATGGTAGAAACGTTATCAGTTTTTAATCTATGAATTTAATTCAACAAAACAGCACATATGAATGGGAAAGCAATTTATTTTGAACGATCTAAAAGCAAAATGGATCTTGATTTTATTAAACAGAATGAGCAAACTTGCTTGTTTTGTGTAAAATTAAAATTTTTATATGCACAATGCTAGAGATGTGATTTTTGATATGCAATTTTGTGCGAACATGCAACATCACGTTTCAGAAACATTGCTGCAGGAGAGTGCTATAGAACTTGAACTTATTAGCTTGTGATCTTAAACTAAAATGATCTAAATCAAACATACAAAGTATGTCTATGTCACATTTAGTGTGAATTGGAGGTAGCTACGTGTTTAGTGTGATTTTTTTTGTTGTAAGTTGTCGAAAGCCTAAATGAATTTGAAATTTGTCCTAAAACTATCATCATTAGAAGATATTATATTTTCCTACATCCAAAAATGTTGAACGCAAAGGCTTGATATTATCAAGTTTTTGCTTAACAACAAAATACTTTTCAGTATTTACGAAAAGCATTCACAGATATATTTTCGTAAAATACAGGGTATTCAAAATGATAGTCACCTTATTACGTTATAAATATTATGTCTATAGCGGCTGCTTAGTCAATATACTCCTCAGTTCATCTTTGTAGTCCTTCTGTTACTTACCTTGCATACCAATAGGTATGTGAAGTTACAAACATTTTTGTGTACTGTTACTTTTTGAACGCTCTGTTTACTGTATTTTTCAGAATTGTATTTTAATGCCAATAAGTTAACATTGTATGCGTAACCGAAATGTTTTAATCCCTAGAAAGCCTCTACCACTGTGCAAGCCCTTAAGGTTTGTCCAGTTCGGCCAAGACAGACCCGGCGCCACGGGGGGGCATACCGGGGCCGTACCCCCCAAACTGACTGCTTGTGCCCCCCCAAACGAAAATTGTGCCCCCCCAAGCGAGAACTGTGCCCCGAAGAAATTAACAGGCTCTGGGCTTCTGGAGCGCAAACCGCTTGAATATGCGATTTCGGCCGGAAAATTCCTTGCAATTTCAGTGAAGACCTTTTTTTTTTTTTGGAGATCACCTGTAATCGGGGCCGGAAAAATCGCTTAAATTTCCGATTTTGGCAGGAAAATCCCTTTGACTTTTTGCTCCTCACCTTGTTTATTTCATCCAGACTGGGATAAATTTCTCGTGCCCCTGTGCCCCTCTCGAATTCACACAAAATAAACTTCTCGTGCCTCCCCAAAATTTATTTATGCCCCCCCAGTCACGCTATCCTGGCGCCGGGCCTGGGCCAAGAGTCTTGTCCAGCTGGGGAATAACTTTGTTAGAGAAGCTGAGGGCTGCCGATGAGAGCTAAAAGCTCGAAACAGCACTGTCCAGCTCTGTGTATTGTATGCGTAAGTTATGTCAGATTAAAACTGAGTTTAAATATTGCAGTGTTCCCACTTTTGCCAAACTAAACGAAGGAATACTGAGAAGAGTAGTAGATGTAATCGAAGAGGTAAAATACTTCGAAGAAACTTTTGCACGTTTTGGTTTACTATAGTTTAAACGATTATAATGCAACTTTAATCATGATGTTTAGAATGCAATAAACTAAGCCTAGCCAACAACAATAAATTAAGAAATCAACTTGAACTTCACACCGAAATGGCAAGAATGAAACAACTTTGACAAAATAAAAACAGACCCCTCCAAAAATGCATCAGTTTCTCACTCGAAATATTTTGACTATTTTTTAAGGTCAATGTTACTCTTATTCAAAAGAATCATTTCCTTAAAAATTTTGCAAACAATTAAAATTTATCCGAAATACTTTGAAATAGAAAAAATGCCATATTTTTTCTTGGGTCTGTTTTTTCCGTAGTTTAAATTTTTTTGTCAATTTGAATTTTAATTAAATTATTTGCTTTTAATATCTGTCACAACTACTGTGCTGTCAAAAATGTTGAAAATTATCAACATACTCGTATACTGTATACAGCAAGGGTAAAGATAATTTTGGTACAGCATTTATCAATTATCTTGTAAGATTATGCGATAATACCGGCTTTCAAATTTTGTGCCAATCTTTTCTGCTATCATAAATGTTTTTTATTCATTTTTTGAAAATTATGAATAGCCAGCATTGTTTTGACAAATCGTTTGTGTTTATTTATTTGCTTTAATTAGTTAGAAATATTTCTATTTGTATTAAGGTTTCCTGAGTAAGTTTTTGAACCATCTCACAAGGGTGTTTTTGCTACAAACAAGACAGCTCATATAAGAAATAGGAGTGCTTCGAAATCTAAACCTTGGTTCGTTTTAGTGTCATTACGATAATGGAAATTACATCGTTAGAGAAGGAGCTATCGGTGATACATTCTACATCATTAGTAATGGAAAAGTAAGTAATTTTTGTTCTATTGGATTGATTGAGTCTTGTAGTTTGCTTCATAAAGTTTAAAAGAATAACTTAATTTAATTACCGAAAATTCTACTTGGACGATGATCTAGTTTAATTTGGAATTACAAAATGTTTCGGAAATTTTTCTGTTTGTCAGGCAATTTCAGCTACAAAAAATTCCCAGTTTTATCGTCAAATAATCTTAAACAGATAATTTTTTTTGTTTGTGATTAAATCTTCTTTCATTATGCTCGCTGTGTTACGCCAAAGCGTGTAATGAGTTTGCGGGGCCCATCTCCGCGTCATTGCACCCGGGCAACAACGCTCCTTTCGAAGAACTGTTGCAGTGGTGGCGAGCCGTTGGCAACACTGTGTCCGATTTGACCGGCCTGAAATTTGAACCTCAGACCTCCCGCTCCTGTTTGCGATTAACCAAAGAAAACGAATAAGTACAATCACAAAACATCATTGTAAAACAACAAAACATTTTTTATAAACTTTTTTATATTGTTCAAAATGGAAATACTTTAATGCCGTAGTTTTTATAAGATTTTCATTTGAAAAATAGGCTTTTAAAAAGAAAGCAGCGGTAGCCATTTTGATTCAAACGAATAAAGTGTATAGCTTTATGAAAAGACAGTAACTGTCGTGGATTGTCAATTTTGAGAATACTAAACGATGATAAGCATTTATAAATGCTTACTTTTTTGGCCTGGTAGATCTGGGTTTGATTCTCGGTCTGGTCAAACCAAAGACTATAAAAAATTTGGCGTTCATCATTAAAAGGGACAGTGCGAAGCCTCCACCGTGTGTGGTAGACAGTTGGGCAGGTGGCAGCTTGACTTAAAGACCGAAAGGTCCCTTCGCTGTCACCTGCCCAAAGCGACTTGGTGAATGAAATATAATTACAATCACTTTTACGGCCCGATTCTCGGTTTCAGTGCCTGTGTTTTTGCTGAGTCATACCGCAAAAGTGCCAAATCATGAAAAAACCGTGTAAATCCAAGAACTTTACAGTATATGTTAGCGATATTCGCTGGATGACATATAAACTTTTTGATTTGCACGTTTTTTCGTAATTTTAAGCTTTTTTTGGCATGATCCAGCAATAAGAACCACTGGAATCAAGAACAGGACGTGAAAAGCAAACATGCAAAATGTAAAAACACTTTCATTGGTTTTGTGCTGTGATGAGCTGAGACTTTTTCATTTGCATTTTTTTACTATTTAACTTATATTCTTCTCATCAGGTGAACATCACTAAACGAAAGGAGGGATCATCAGAGGAGATTTTCATTCGTAGTTTAACGAAGGGAGACTGGTTCGGCGAAAAAGCTCTTCAGGGGTAACTGTTCAGTTTTGCAGTAACGTGGGTGACTGGGGGTAGCGTACTGTAACATGCGAACTTGATTGTATAAATAAAATGTTAGGACAACCGCGTAATGTACGTTAAAGTTTTTTTTGTACCGAGTTTAATTTTTTACTTAATGTATTTTGTTAATCTGAAATCATTGTTTTTGATGTTTACAATGAATTTAAAATGTCATAACGTTATGCAAATTATATAGATTTAGCATGATTATCTCATAATGTGTAAACTGTACAGAGATAATGGTCTAAGTTAAAAGAAGACTCAGAAACGTAAACTACAGATATCCACTATAAAACCATGAAAACTGAACATAATGGAAATTCAACCACTAAATTTTAGTGTGTTTAATACATCGTACGCTAATGTTAAAAGTGCTTCAAATTTCAACTCACATTAAAAAATAGAAGTTTGACTTAATGTTGTCAAACTCTTCTACAACCAAGCATAATTTATAAAACAATAAACAAATATTTTAAAAATGATACGTCAGTTTGAAAGACTTTTTTCATTGTCACAATTGTGCGGAGAAATTTTTAACTTCTGTCTTCAAGGCTTGCAAGCCACGAATTCAAAAAATGATAGCAGTAGCCTTAGACTCATTACCAGTTATATTCAAAATGACGTTAATTTTTACAAACCTAGCTAAAGGTTTGCTTGTTTTTCTTTTTGGTAATTAACGTTACTGCTGTTAAAAACTTGGCACGATCTTATCAAAGTATGCCAAAGAAGTTAGTCACTAAATTTTCAAAACAAGAACAATAATTTAAAGTAGTACGAGATCCCTGGCACTACCTATACAAATAAGCAAAATATGTTAGAAAGTTAGTAAGTCCTAAATTTTCAACCAAAATATTGCGCTTTGGAAACATATTTTGAAAATGTCTTTCTTATCTTTTTACACATCTGTGAGCAAAATTAGAATAATCGTGATCTGTATGGGCTTTTTCTCACTTAGTATAATCCTATAGCAAAATTAAATTTTGCATTTAGTTAAATTCATATCATTAGTGACCCTGACTTACATTTTTTTGTAATTTTGTTATCGTAAATCAGCTGCAACTTTACGTTAGTTTTTGCAATCACTAAAGTTATACGCCTCTCCCCTCATGCCAATGGTTCAAATACTAATAGATTAATATTAGTCTGGTGTACCGATGGCATAATTCCAAAATGTACCCTTCCTTTCTGCACATTGATTTAATATTTTTCAGGCTGGCAAACCGGCCAGTTGGTCGAATGGTAACGCGTTCGTCTCTGGAGCGGAAGGTCTGAGGTTCATATCTCAGGCCGGTCAAATCGGACACTGTGTTGCCAACGGCTCGCCACCGCTGCGACATTTCTTCTATAGGAGCTGTGTTCCCCGGGCGCAATGATGCGGAGATGGGCCCCGCAAAAGTGTTACACGCTTCGGCGTACTACAGCGAGTGTAATGAAAGATTTGATTTGATTGATTTGATTTGCAAAGCTACCCGCGAAACTTAACTTTTAGGCAAGGTTCTGTTGCGGAAGAATTACACTACAGTGATGACGCTGTGGAATTGTCAAAGAATCGCATTAAAGACGAAATATGAACAACAATAGATTGCAAATATAGGGATACACTTTGCAAAAATGTGTAACCGCAAAGCAAAATAATAAATAAATACACTATAAATGCGCATTATCGTTGAACATTTTTATTTCTCAACAATAATAATTGACACTCACAGCTGATCCAAGTAAACCTTAATTTTTTTAAGGGAAGAATTGAGGACTGCCAACGTTATTGTCAACGACAAAGATGGCGTAACCTGCTTGGTAATTGACAGACTGTAAGTACATTAGAATAAATGCATTTAAAATAAATCAAACTAAGCCGTTTTTTCCAATTATTACTTTGCATAACTTTTAGATCATTTTGGAATTATGGAGTCAATATCAAATAGAAAAATTAGTTTGGATGTGGAGAGAGTAGGTCACAACCCAATCCGACAAAGCGCTGGACAGCAAGAGTTAGACCTAGTATTCAACGTTATCACAAAAATTACTCAAATTTCCCTAACAAGATATTTATGGGCATTTTTCTTTCGAAGATAAAATTTAATTAAAATTTGTTCCAAAATACTGTAATACTAGCATTATACTTAACTGAATTTGTTATACTATGTGCATATACGAAAAAAATTATTTTTGGGAATATTGATACTTGATTTTGCTTTATCATGTTACCTAACAAGATCAAAATGAGTCAGAGCCGGATTGCATTGAAAAAGTTTGCGAATTCATTGGTTTGTTCCGGTGGCGCAACCAAGGAGGCTAAAGGGGCTTCAGCCTCCCCCGTCTTTAGCCAAGTCACTTTTAAATTTTCCCCAAAATACAAGCGTTTAACGTGTTTTGGACTTCATCTGTAAGTTGGGGGCTTAAAGGACTACGCAATTTAACTCTTGCTAATAACTTTCGACTTCTTCAATTTTTGTTCTTCAAATGACTTTAAAAACAAGCAAAATGTGATCCAAACGGCGTTAAAATGGCTGTTTTTCAAAAAATCTCAAACATCGACTTCAATGGTCTCCGGCAGCTGGAGGCTATGCCCTCAGACTCCCCTTTGTCTTCCGCTTAGTTGCGCTGGTCAAACAAAAAAAATTTAATTTTGGATTCAATCCCCCTCTTAGCAAAATGTTGGTTGCGTGCCTGGCTTAATTGTACTCTTTCGCTTTCATGCCGAAATAGATGTAATGGAACACAACACATTTTAAAGAGATTTAACGATGTTTTCCTGCTTTTTCAGATCTTTTACTCAACTTATCGGTGACTTGGACAGCATCAAGCGTAAAGAATATGACGATGGGCCTGTCACAGTCAGGTAACTTCTGTTTATACATTTTTCAGCCAGAAAAAAGCTTTAAAAACAGTTTAACAACGATACCATTCACCTTTTTCTTTGAGTATATATTCTTTTTCATCATCAAACTGGCTGGAGAAAGTGTATAAGCTACTACATGATGTTCTTATCCAAGTTTTCGAATCCAACGCTTGAAATCGTGTACAAAAGACAGAATAGTATGATCTGGTTATAGTCAATATTGTGCTCCTCTCTTTAATCTAAAAAGTTTTAAAATATTGTTTAGTTACGTAAGATTGCACTTTTTTCTGAAAAGTGGTTGCTTTTGCGGAAGAATGATTTCCCAAAGAGTAGATTAATAAAACTACTATATAAACCAAATCAACAATAGTTTTAACAACACTGAAGAGTTTTGAGTGTGTAGTGTTGACAAATTAGTATCAAATTGTAGTTGCACTTTATTCATCAAGTTGCCTTGGCCAAGAGACAGCGAAAATACCTTTCGATCTTCGAATCAGGATGTCTCCTGCCTACCATGTCTATTACACACGGTGGAGGCTTCACACTGTTCCTTCAATTGCTGAACGTCAAGCAGGAGAGCAGCTGCGAATACCAATTTTTATAGTCTTTGGTTTGACTCGACAGGTAATCGAACCCAAGTCTACCGTTTCAGTAACCTCAGACTCGATTCCAGGTCGGATCAAACCAAAGACAATAAAAATTGGTGTTCACAGCTTCGTTGCTTAACGTTTAGCAATTAAAGAGAACTATTCTTACGATCCTTGCGAGTATTACAAGTCTTTTTTTCCAAATCAATGCTTTTAAAAACTAAAAATCAAAACAAACTTATTACTGTTACAAGGTACTTCGGGCCACAGCAACACCAAAGCTCACTAGCACCTTTTTACTGTTTATGCAAAACTTTTCAGTTTTTTTGAGAATTGCTTTGGAATATACGACTGGTCGAACGAAACAGAACATCTAGAAAAATGCTACCAAATATTGCTTTGTAAGCAACTAAAAGCATACACCTGCTGCTCAGCTGTGATAAAGTTGAATTGCATTTTTAAAATGCCCGGTTTCCATAGAGAGATTTTGGTTAAATTGCGGTTTTCTTGTCCGATTACGATGCAGGCTCAGGATCCCACTTTGTTAGACTGAAAACATTGCCACGTGATAAATTGCCATGGTTGAACAAATTTCCATTTGATAAATTGTCATGAGGCCATGAGCTGGCCTTCGGGGCCGATATTGGCTGATTTTTTCTTAGAAAGTTGGAAAAAAAAGAGTAAAAAATCGTACCTAATATTGATATGTGTCTAAAATGACACGCATATCTTTTCTCCTTGCAAGAAACGAATCACTTAATAAAATGCTTTTTGATAATGTTTTTAGGCAAACAAACAATTAGCTTTTCGGTAAAAGACATTCGTCATTTTAATCGAAATAAAAATAGCCCAAAGCAAAATGTATGTGCACCAAAAGTGCTGTGTTTTTATGACTGCGTGTGAACAAAAGTTTTTTTTTTGAAGTACACAAGATGAAAACTGCATTCAGTTCAAAAAAGCCGTTTCATTGGAACATCTTAAGAAACGTTCCGAATAGAGCAAAAAACCATTATCAACAAATATTCTCACTTCTATTTCAATAAGGCGATTGACAATAATTTTCAAAAGAAGCATTTCTAAAATATTTTTGATCTTACTATCATTGTTCTTTGTCTTACACAGATTGGAGTAATATTGGTTCCAACATGAGGAAAAAAACTTTTGAAAAACTCAAAATTAGTTGCAAAAATCTGCTAAATGCGAATTACTAATGAACACTATTGCAAAGGAATTCGATAAAATAATATGTCGATGTAAATTGTATAGCAAGTTGTGAATGACATTATCCAAAAGCTTTTAGGTTTCATACAAATAAACTGGCAAATAACCTACCAATATTGAATGGCTGCTTGACTCTAAGACCTAACGGTCTTTTCGCAACTCCCCTGTCCTTCATTTAATTAGTAATTGTTTACTTTAATGCAATTACGTGTTTTTTTTTTTTAAGCGCTGTATTAGAATTGAACGCAGTAAATGCTGAGTTAAACTGAGCAGAGTTTGAATTTTGTTTTTTTAAGATTTTGTTGTTGTTTTAAGCTGTGTGATACGTATCATTCTTATCTTTGTGCTTTAGGAGCAGCGCAGAACATTCCTTTTATTCAAGTTTGGTTCTCAACGATTTTACTGCCATAGAAACGTTAGGCGTTGGTGGTTTTGGAAGAGTAGAACTGGTAGGTTTTGATGTGTTCGCAAATAATGTGAAGCAGCAAAAATAACCGGCAAATTTTGAAATTAGTAGAACTTTCAACATCTACTGTAAATCTTGCAAGCGTGCATGATCAAGTGTGTGTTCGTCTGCTTACTTTAATTCACAACGATTGTATCAAGAATAAAGAAAATTTCCTTCAATAAACGCCATTTATTTTTTAGCTTGAAACGTTATAGTTTTACTGAGGTTGAAAAAACCAACGTGAATACGAAAATCAAATTAAACGTTTTGGTTCGATTATGAAAGCGTTTTCTGAGTTCGATCAGAGTCTAAACTGCTGCAACTTCTAAGTTGTGATTTATTAATGTTTTACTTGGTTGCAAATTAATTTTGATATTTTTTGTGTTAAGCTTTTTTACAAAAGATCAAGGTCGAACACAAATTAAAAAAGAACACAAGACAATTTTTCAACACAGGTATTTACACGCACTCACGGGATTTTTGTAAGGGCGGGGAACGGAATTTCCCCCCCCTGCGATTTGGGTCCAATTCTTTTCCATTCCGCCATCTGCAATGCTTTCAATTGATGCGATTGAAAAGAAGTGAAAATTTATTTGTTAGGTGGAGCTGAAGCGAGATCCATCGAAAACCTACGCAATGAAAATCTTGAAAAAACAACACATTGTTGAAACGAGACAACAAGAGCACATCAAAAACGAAAAGAAAATTATGATGGAATGCAATTCAGACTTCATGGTAAAGTAAGTATTCGAGCACTGAAGACTCAGAAAATTGACTGAAGAGTCAGAAAATTCACTGAGAATTTTCACTGAAGAGTCAGAAAATTCACTGAAGAGTCAGAAAATTGACAGCTATCGGTACTACGTTAGATCCATACAAGCTAAAAAACAGTATCGTAATGCACAGTAGAAAGTCTCAAAAATCTGGGAATTACAGTACTGTAAATACATATAGTTGAATGTACACATAAACATGAACTATTCCTTGAGTTATACGTTATGTTTCTGTCGAGATAACCTGCTCATAAAAAATAGCTATACTTAAAAATTTATATCTAGAAACAACGTAATTTACTCATTTTGTCGATGGTATATTTTCTAGAATGTACCAAACATTCCGCGATTCAAAATACATTTACATGCTACTTGAGCTTTGCTTGGGAGGTGAACTATGGACAGTCTTGAGAGATAAGTAAGTTTTGAAGAAAACAAACCTTTTTTGCACATACTGTGGCAAACAAATTCTTACATTGCTTACAAAATGCTCTTTTGCAGTACAGCACTGCAAACTATTTATTAGATTATAATTTATACTTCTATTATTGTAATTGAAAATACTTAGGTAGAACACAGGGGTGTATTTAGGGGGGGGGGGCATTGGGCCATGGCCCCCCTTTGGGTCGCCAGGATTGCAAAATTGCTCAGAAAAGTGAGCAAAATTGAGGCATGCCCCCCCCCTTTGCAAGTTGGGCATCAGGCTTTCAGGGTTTGGGATCGAAATCACCTGATATTGGGCGAAAAATGGGACGAAATTTGGGTGAAGATCTTTTTTTTTTTTACTCTTCACCTGATTTTGGGCGAAAAATGGGACGAAATTTGAATGTGACAATTTCAAATTCTGATCTATGTTCCTCTCAAACTTTCTGAAGTTTCTGGCCCCCCCCTTTTTAAAATCCTGCGTGCGCTACTGGTATAGCAGTACTTATACTGTACAAAACTGTACCAAATAAACAATTTAGAACTCTGCTTTAGATTAAAATTACAGTAGGTTAAGCCTGAAAAGCAGATTATTTTGGCCTCTAAAGATACTACGTAGGATGTTTTGCATTCATAAAAGAACAGCGTGATTGAAAAACATGACTAACCCTAGAAGAATGATTGAGCTTTTGACTTCTTTTGTGTTCTTTGACCGCGTTACAAGAAAAATATTTTAAATGATAGTATTTCAACATGTCTTAGATAAAAGATGGAAAAAGGCCATACTGAATGCACTTAGGTAGAGCTGCAATTGAAATCAGTTACTTATACCAGGATTACCAGCACGAATTTTACGAATGAAATTTTTATACTTGCAGACGATATTTCGATGCCTCAATGTCGCGTTTCTACACTGCTTGCGTCATTGAAGCATTCCTTTACATGCATTCGATGGGGATCATCTATCGAGACCTGAAGCCGGAAAACTTGCTCTTAGATAATCGAGGCTATGCAAAACTGGTAAATTTTTAATTACTTTACATACAAAAACCGTTTAGATTTCTCTCATTCATTCGTTATTTATTGGTTATAAGACAAGCAATAGAGGTTAGCGCGCACGAAAAAGTAGTACAAGAAGCTACAAACACGAAATTGGCACCAGCAACAGCAAAAGCACGCCAGTGAGCGATGCAAAAGATCATTATATGCTGATGGTATCAACCAGCGGTTGTTGAGTCTGCATCCCGACATTTTAATTATTGTTTATGAGTTTCTAAGTTTTTTTGAGTTCAGAGTTCTTAAGGTGAGAACAATTTTAAATTTTATTTGAATCAGTTATCGGACCAGAATGACTTAAGAATAATCAAGAAAGATTAGGAAATGCTTAAAACAGTTACATAGCATTATATATCTTAAGAAAAAATAACATTAATTATCCCCAAAAAGCATTTATTGACCAGAATTCGTTTGAAGTACGATTATGTTTGAATTTGGGTGAAAGAAAAAGAAATATTCTGTCCTAATTTTTCTCTTTTGAAATTAATGCAATCGTAATTATACAGTCAACTCCCATTAATCGGACACGACTTCTTCCAGTGAATAATATCCGATTAGCGAGGTTGTCAGATAAACGAGTTAGCCTATATTTGTGGTTAGTTATGTCGGTACATCAATCACGCCCGATCTGCACTTGCGTGGCCCTGGTTAGCGCAGGCAACCATTACAGACAACGCAACTGCAAAATACATCACAAAAGTTGTTTTGTCTAAATGCACTCTTGGGCAAATGCTGCGGTCTAATTGTTAGGTCCGATTAACGGGGAATTTTTAAATGCCTTTTACGCTTTCGTTTCTAGAATGTCGCTGTCATAGTCGGTTAACAAGGTTATCCGATTATACAGGTAAAACAAAGTACATTACAATGCAGGAATTCGGTTTCTTGACAATTCGTGTCCAATCAAAAGGGGTGCGATTAACGGGAGTTCACTGTATTTTTTTCTACCTACTTAATTTGACCATAAAAAAGCGGAAGTACCTTTTGGTCTTCGAGCCAAGCTGCTACCTGTATACCACACACTGTGGAAGCTTCACACCGTTCTTTTCCTGTGCTGAAAGTCAAGCAGGGATACTTTGAATACCAATTTTTTATTACGTTCTGTTTGATCCGAGCAATACGGCAATTCCAATCACTACGTTGCCATACGTCCCGTTTTTGCCGGGACAGTTCCGCGTGTGATGCCTTGTACCGCTATCCTGCTCGGTCAAACATTGTGTCCCGAAATTCTTAATGGGTCCCGGAATGTATGATATTTCTTCGATTTCACCAACGGACTTCCAGACGCAAACGCCTTTTTTTGGTCTCCACCTTAAATCCGCGGAAAATTGCGGTTTTCTAATTTTTTTCAGTATTATAGTTCAAAAATATGGCAACCCTACCTATCACCAATTTTTAAGTATGTTTTTTAATGCAAGGTTGATTTCGGCTTTGCAAAACGAATTGGGTTTGGCCGAAAGACGTGGACATTTTGCGGCACTCCTGAATACGTAGCTCCCGAAATTATTCTGAACAAAGGTCATGACCTCTCTGCGGACTATTGGTCTCTTGGAATTCTCATGTTCGAATTATTGACCGGAAGGTAAATGCAATTCTTTACAAAGAGTTGGTAAACTTCTTCCGTCACGCATGAGCAATTATAATGCAAAAATCAAAATGTCATAATTAAATGACGGATTTTTAGTACTTTTGTTGGTCAACTTGATCACATGAGCATGAGCGAAAATGCACATACAATAAAGAAACAAAAAAGGGAAAAAGTTTTGCTACTCTTTGCAGAAAACTCGGATTAAAGCTCAACAATCGGTCAAAAAAATTGCAGCAGCAATGTTAGAACCTGCTTTTTTTGTTTTTTCAGAGAAACAAATTTATAGTAAATGAAAGCGTTTTGTTGCTGAAAAATATTATTTTCTGATATTATTTGGGAACAATTTCAAAATAATCTCATTTCCTCAGAAAGTAAAGTTGAGATTGTGTGATGGTGAAGAATACTGGCACTAAATATTATTTCTGTCGGGTTACAACTTTGGCTGTCATGACAGCTTTTTTTCATAATAACAGTAAGCTAGTCTTGTTGATTATATTCTTTGACTTAAATTACATCCAGTATTATGTAAAAAGATGGATTGATTCGCATGTTTTTGCTTTTTTCTTGCTGTACGTATTTTTTAAATTCCGAGTAGTAAAAAGTTGTTGAGAGCTGCTTTTTAGGTTATAACAATGCTTCTTGATAGTTTAAAAAAATTTTTTTCAAATCAATTTTCCTACTTTGTCAAAAGTTTTTGTAAATGCATTTTTTTGAACGGTTTAATTCCAGGTTGGCCCTTTTTTATTTCTTAGTTTTTTATTTAATAAAGTTCGTATGGTTTGACACGAAAAACAATTTTTTTCAACAAAATTTTTTGATAATAATTATTCTCAATCTATTTTAATGCTTGAAAAGCAATTAATTGAAATTTTAAATTCTAGAAACTTTCAACTAAATTTTATTGATATCAATCAAATACTGTCCAATATCAGAAATTATATAAATTGCTACTTGTTGACATATTATTAGGATAAACATTGCAGCAAAGTTGGATCACCATAATGCAGTTTTATTAAAACAAAATAAGCTATGAAATTCTTGTATCATATTATTATGATAGTCATGGTTATAACGATCAATAGAGTACGCCATTTAAAATTTTTAACCGAGCTCTGTTTTGATATTTTAGCCCGCCGTTCTCTGGACAAGATCCGATGAAAACGTACAACCAGATATTGAACGGAATTGACAAAGTAGAATTTCCAAAAAAGATAACAAAAACTTGTCAAAATTTAATCAAAAGGCTTTGCAGGTTGGTTTAGGTAACATTTTCAAATTTTGAGTCAGGTTTTGGTTAGAATGCGTATGCCGTAAAATACAGAATTATGCAGTACTGCACAATAGACACTCTAGAAAGCGTAGTTTTGTGGCTATGTTGCAACAATTACTCTAAATCAAATACTGTTTTAAAATCCGTAAATAGTAGCTGTAATTACTGTCAAAAATAACGTTTAGGCTTAATACCTCAAAAACAAGCGTCTAAGCCAAGGGTCGGCAACCTACGGCCCGCGGTGGCCGGATCCGGCCCGCCAAGGCATTTTATCCGGCCCGGGACCTTTTGTTGTCATCCGGCTTGCGACCTTTTTTTTTTTCAATGATAGATATGCACCAATAAACCACCGAAACGATCCTCATCTTCTGGGGAAGACCTTTTTTTTCTTTTTTTGGTCTTCGTTATCAATTATTGGCCGAAAAAAGGCCTGAATTTCTGGCGAAGACCTTTCTTTTTTGGTCCGCTGGAATGGTGGCGGCCCGCTGGAACCTTGTTAGGACTGGATGTGGCCCACTAGCTCAAAAGGTTGCCAACCCCTGGTCTAAGCAGTTGACGATATTGATAATAATCAAGGCACTTTTATTCTAAAAATACCTCTCTTGATTATATGCAAGTTTCAATGTCTTTCATGTGTGGGTTGTTTCAAAGTCTGACCGGTGTCTCTAAATTTGTTTGCCACATGGACTTTTTATTTATTGTATTATTTTCAGAGACAACCCTTCCGAACGTCTTGGCAACCAAAGAAATGGAATTAGAGACATTCAAAAGCACAAGTGGTTCGATGGATTTAACTGGGACGGGCTAAAAAAAGGAACGCTTGAGCCACCTTATTTACCTCAAGTATGACATTTGAGATTTCTTTTAGCTTTTTACTGTCATCGATCGTTCCGCAACCCCCTGGCAATCACTAAAAAGACTTCAGCCCCTTTAGCCAAGTAACTTAAAAAATTTAATCTCAAAATGTAAGCGTTTAAATTTATTTTAGACTTGACCTGCAAGTAATGGGAAGGCTAAAGGGTCTAGTTCAGGGGTCGGCAAGCTTTTGAAGTAGTGGGCCAGCGGGCCGCCACCATTCCAGCAGACCAAAAAAGAAAGGTCTTCGCCAGAAATTCAGGCCTTTTTTCGGCCGATAATTGATGGCGAAGACCAAAAACAAAGTAAAAAAAAAGGTCTTCCCCAGGAGATGAGGATCGTTTCGGCGGTTTATTGGTGCATATCTCATTGCAAAAAGAAAAAAGGTCGCGAGCCGGATGACAATGAAAAGTCGCCCGCCGGGTAAAATGCCTTGGCGGGTCGGATTGGGCCCGCAAGCTATAGGTTGCCGACCCCTGGTCTAGGCAATTCAATTCTTCAACTGGCTTTCGAAGCTATTTAGTTCTTTCAAATTGCTCTAAAAATATCCGAAAATTGATCAAAAAGGATTTAAAATGGTGATTTTTCCGAAAGATTAAAAAAATCGCCCCGCGGACGAGGGCTTTCCCCCAGACCTTTGTTTGTGATGCGCTTGAGCTACACTAGTTTTTTCAGTATGCTGCCCCGTTGAGACATTTTTCAAACAAAATTTTTAACTTGGAGTTCAAATCCCCTTCTTAGCAAAATCGTGGTTGCGCTCAGATAATATAACCACAATTGCAACTATCAAGATATTCTATGATTAAGAGTTTCATTTAAGCATGAGCTCCACTAGAAGAGACGTCATGATTTATTTTAAGAACTGTTGAATTTGAAAACCCTCTATGTCACCTTATTCACTTTTGCATCTGATTTTTGAGCTCTTGGAAAAATAAGATGCTTAATCATTCTCTGTCATTAGTTGTATAAAGCTAAAATATCTGTGGTTTTAACAAAGTTTTTGTGTTCAGGTTTCTGGTCCATCGGACTCTTCGAACTTCGACAACTTCCCGGACGATGATGAAGAACCACCCAGAGATGATCTTAGCGGATGGGATGTCGACTTTTAATGTTGCTTCCATAAAGATTCCTCGATTAGCGTCTAACTATTTTCTCCTGCTTTCATCGGCGCCAAGAGAAATTTATTGTTTTATTAGGCAAAAGTATCGGCAATTCAACTGTATATGGTTGCAGATTGATTGTTTCTTGCATTTTGCTAATGCGTCAAACTTCATCAATACCCTTTGTACATTTGATTTACTGGTACTTTTCTTTTTTTTTTTTCCAAAAAAGAAAGCCCCTCCAAAATAGAACCAATTAAGTACTAAGAAGAATCCAGAAAAATAGACTTGTGAAAAGGGTGCAAGTTTTCCAAGTAGCTGAATTGCGATTAGTGGTTCGTGGATAGAACGTCTGCTACTGAAACAGTAAACACAGGTTCGATTCCCGGTAGGATCAAACCAAAGACTATGTATATTTGTATTCACAGCTTCCCTACTTGACGTTCGGCAATAAAAAGGAACAGTGTGAGGTCTCCGCCATACGTAGTCGTCAAATGGGCAGGTGGCGGCCTTACTCGAAAACCAAAAGGCTTTTTTGTTGTATCCTGACTTAGGCAACGTGGCGGATGAAGATGTAATTACAGTTTTGTCACGATTTCTGAATTTTTGAAAATGTGAGAAACAGTAATTAACATTGCAACATATTGGTTCGATATGCCGCGCATCGTTTATTGTTCTTGAAGTTTCCGACAGATGCGTCAATCTTCAATCAGTCGACTGCTTGTTTTCTGAATCAATATGTTACTGCGTTTTTTGGTGTTATTTTAACTTTTTTGGACCGAACGAAGTTTTTATGTCAGTGCTACGTACACTATTTAATCCAAATAGTTTGACCCAGTGACCCTATCACAAGATGCAAATAGTATCGTATATTTTTCTTGCCAGCGCTTTAAATAATGAGTTTCAAAATAAGCAAGATTATGACCAATATAATGGTTGCAATTTTATTACTGCAGCAATACTGTAAATTACATGTACTGTAGGCTAACAATTGGTTAACCAATAACAATTTGCGTACAGAAGCAATGCAGATTAATATTGTCGGCCTAGTCGCATGATTACATAACTGTCATTGTAAAAAATATCACAACCAGTTTTTGGCTTCTCCAGTATGTCTAAAATAGTTCAGGGTTAAAACTTACGAGCTCAAAGCTTAGAAAAAATTCTACAAAGATGTTTTGAGGTTGAGTTTGTTTTAGAACGGTTTTTCTTGTTCTTGCAATCTTCCTGTATTTAACTATTTTAGATTGTATCTAATTGTGCTGCATAAGACAACACGACCTTACAACTAATAGCTACTGCAACTCGAGAGTTGAAAAGCGCTTTGCGTCACTATATCACGCGGAAATATAAGTCATCCCCTATGAATCAGTTTGGTGCTAGATAGAAATATGAATCTTGCTGATTTAAATCTATCCGGTAGTGGGCGATATTGTGCTATGATTTGCAACGTTGGTGCATTTTTTTGCATTAAGCTTTGTACGACTTTTAAAAAACTCTTTACATGTTACTCTACATTCCTTGCTATTTTTTGATGTTTTAGAAAATACTGTAATGCTGCTACTGGAAAGAAATTTGGCTTTGTAAAGAGAAATGAGAAATTTGTTGGAATATATTTATTGAACAACAGTATACAATAATGATTTTTTTATATGAAGTATTTAACAAAAGGAGATTTGATGTTTCAATAAAGACATTAGCATACTTGTCGAATCAAAAATGTACTCCAAGCATTAAAATTCTATCAACAATATTTAAATGTCTTACGAAATGCTTGTATACGCTCAAACATTAACTTGAGGTATTTTTGTTTTACTTTTAATTAGATCAGCTAATTCTTGGCGCATAGTTTCAATATTTAATTCAAAAAGTACCTCTTTAAACTTGCATTTCTGAAATTATAACTTTGGTATATATTTTGATAAAAAGGCAACATTAAATGGAATTGACTATTTCACGGAAATTTTTAAGGTAAAGAGAATAAAACGAAAACGAGAAGTATCCATCCGCGCATTTCTTATTAGCTTCTTTAAGGGTCAAGATTTGGTTTGAGTTGGGTTAGATTTGAGATTAGTTTTAGAGTAAGGATTTGAGAATAGGTTAGATTTTGGTCAAAATTAATAAAAAACTAGATAGAAATTTCCGGTAAAACAAAGCCTTCCGAAATAAGTTGCATTAAATTCACAATGGACATGCGCAATAAAGTAGTCAAAATCAGCAGCATTATCAAGCATGTAAACGACTGAATAATTTGCAAAAAAGAGTGTCAAGATACCATATGGACGTGTTGGATTTGGCAAAAACTTGGAATTTGGTTACTTTTCATTTATCATGTAATGCATTTGATTTGCATGATTTGTTATGCATTTATTGACGTGTTTAGTGCTCTTGCAAATGTTGATCATCAAACGTTAGGCTATCAAACAGTATAATTAAGCTATTGGTGCTGTACTTTTAAAGTTCACTATTTTGTCATAAAGAATTTTATTCAAAGCATTGGTTTTGTGTTCTTCGGCTAAAATAGGTTTGTACAACAAAACATGCTTTCGCCATGACAGGCAATGAGGTCCAAATTTAATGGCAGATGGATAATTGAACAATTCCATCAAAGTTCGTTCTGAAAAATAGTTTAAAGTTTACCACGAAGCCGATGGTAACTGTGTATTATGAAATTACTGTAAACTGCGAAAGTTTTCTTACGTAAAAGTCGAGACTACATTTCGTGCTTCTTCGGGGTAAAAATCAAATTAGATCTTAAATCCATTGGCTTTATTACGCTGAATTAAGCGCATAACGAGTTAGCAAGACCCACCTCCGCGTCATTGCGCCAGCGGACAACACAGCTCCATTTGAAGAAATGTTGCAGCGATGGTAAACCGTAGGCATCACTGATCCAATATGACTGGTCTGAGATTTATACCTCAAACCTCCCGCTCCAGAGACGACGAATGCGTTACAGCTCGACCAATTGATCCGTCTTCGAAGTAGAATGTTTCTTCGAAGTAGAATAGGTCATTCCGCCTATGCATAAAAGACGACTAATGGAAATTTGAACTTTTTACCTATTGCTCCAAGCTATATTTTTGGCTTGCCCTCTCTATTTTCAACCTTTGGTCTACTCTAGATCTTAGTGTGTGGCGTAACTGTTGGGTCTCCACGTTTCCACGGAGTCCACCGGCTCTCCAACTCTCGGAAGAGGTCAGGCAGCACCCAGTGGCGGATCCAGAAAATTTTGGTGGAGATGATAAAATTTATAAGCACAAATTGTGTATAATCTCAAAATTTAGGATGTGTTTGATTAATATTCTTGACCTGGCACAAACTTGTTGGGCATATTTTTGATCAGGCGCGAAGCCAGAAATCTGCAATCAGGGAGCTGTTACGGGGATTTAGGGGCAATGCCCCCAGCGCTCAAAAAGTTTGTATTTTTTTGCCCAAAATAACTTAATTTTAGGCCTATTTTGATAAAAATTAATGCTTTTAAAACCAGGCATAAAAACTACCATTCCAAAAGCATGATTATACTAGTTGCATATATGGGCTATGTGGAAGGTAGCTGTTGCTAGAATTTCAGTTCTCTTATTTACAAGCTGGTAAATCATAAAATCCTATATCGGCAGTTCAATAAAACTGTCATGATGTAATCTATTTCGTCTATGTTTTATAGAGAAAGATATAATGAGGAGGGCTAATGGAAGAAAGTTTGAGAGAAGTGATTGGTAATTAACTACAGTACTGTAATACTGAATAGCCCCCCTCCCATATTCCTGAGCTTATATATTTTTTTGATGATACCTATGTTAAGCATTTTTCAATAAGCGATCAAAATTTAATGCCAATTTTCGGCCTTTTTTCAATTTCTTTTTCTGATTGATCAGTTTTATTTTTGACAAATTAGCACCCTAAATCAACATTTCAAACTATGCTTTAGATCGTTTTTTGAGCCTATTCGAGTGCCAAATGCAGTCTCAGAAGAGGCTAAAAACGTAGTATTTTCCTTGTTATGCATTTTGATCGGCAGGCCAATGGGGAAAGGGGCTGTTCCTTGCTACCCCCCTGGCTACGCTACTGTTTTTGATCCCTCCCCCCATCCAAAAAACGTTATATATAATAAATTTTTTACTTTAATCATTGCAATTCATATTCATAAAATAAAAAGCTCTTTCGTCTCTCCTGCTTCTAAAATCGCATTTATTAAACTTTCGCCAACATAATTATCTGCATCTACACAGAATGAGGAAAAATTATCTGCATTGGAGTTAGATATTCCTCTTGCCAAAAGTCTCTCTGTTCAAGTGTTCATTCAACATACCGTAACTAACCATGTAACAAAACTACATTTAAGAAAACATTTTATTTGATGTTCTGTCAAATTATAGTCACTTAATATTACAAAATCGAGACATTTTTTGACAAACTAAAAATGGTCAAATTGACACATTTTTTGTGCAAAACCGCACTACTGTATTGCTTAAGTTACTGTATACTTTGTATAGAGCGAAAATGCGCTACAATTGAACTCCTGTTGTTTTCTTATGCCTTCATCGCGGAAAAGTACAATTTGTGAATTTTGCTAATTTGGCGTTTTCAAATCAATCAAACCTGTAAAAGACTAATTTCTGTTTTGTAAAAAGTTCGCTGTAAAAATAACATTTTTCTGTCCGCTATTGGCTTTAGAAATTATATCACAGTCACACGGCCAATCGAGTATTCACTGGTTGCTTTTTTCCAAGTAGGTAAGTTTATTATTATACAATCATGTGCACGTTATGTTGAGGCTGGTGGGGGGAGTGCATCCCCCCATTCCCCCTAAATCCGCCGCGGGCAGCACCACCAGCACCAAAGGATGTTCATCACAGTGATTGGTGAGAAAATGGCCATCTCTTTTTCGGTTATCCAGTGAATCACTGGGGTTCTACAAGATGACATTAACAAACGTGCTCTTTACAGTGGCGGATCCAGAAAATTTTGGTGGGGGGTATGATAAAAATTTTAAGCACAAAATCTTAAAAATTTGGATGTGTTGTAACCAGGTGCGTAGCCAGGAATTCGAAATGGAGCAGCTGTTTTAGTGGTCTGGGGGCGGAGACCAAGCGCTCAAAAATTTTGCATTTTTTTGCAAAAATAATTTAATTTTAAAACTAGTTTGATAAAATAATGCTTTGAAAATGCGTCATAGAAATTAGCAGTGCAAACATGATTCAATTGGTTACATAAATGGCTTATGTGAGAGGTGGTTTATGGTAAAATTTTAGTTTTCTTATTTGGGTTCTGGTAAATTATGAGCATAAAATTCTATAGTTCAATAAAACTCACACGGAGTAATTTGTTTCATCTATATTTTATAGAGAAAAATAATTGGAGAGGGGCTAATGGAAAGAGAATTGAGACACATGATTGGTTATTAACCAATACTGAAAAGCCTCTCCACCCCATTTCGGAGTTTGGGCCTATAATATATTTGTTGATGAAACCCGTGTTCAAGTTTTTTACACTAGCGATAAAATTTTATTGCTTATTTTTGGTCATTTTTTAAAGTTTTTTTTTATTTTTTATTTTTATTTTTGACAAATTAGCCCCCTTAAGCATATGTTTTAAAAAATGCTTTAAATCACTTTTTGGTCTATTTCAGTGCAAAAAACAGTCTCAGAAGTGCTAAAAACGTGATATGTTTTATTTTGCATTTTGGTTGACATGCCAATGGAGGGGCTGTAGCCCCCATCCCTGGCTACAATGCTGCTTCGGATTAATGCTCTTGACCTCGCTTAATGCTCACTTTTTATGAGCCTAATATGTCACTTAAGAAATGATTTGCATTGTGTAGGCTTTATCGCTGAAAAGTGCAAGTTGTAAATTTTGCTAGTTCGGCGCTTTTAAAACAATTGGACCCGTAAAAGACTAATTTCTATTTTGTAAAAACTTGGCTGTAAAAATTACATTTTTCGATTTCTCCCCTCACAGGGCTTTAGAAATTATATCACAGTCACACGGCCTGTCGAAAATTTACTGATTGCTTTTTTTCAAGTAAGTTTAATATTCATATGCACGTTATGTTTACGCTGGTGGAGGATGTATCCCCCCATCCGCCCCCATAACTCCGCCACTGTTTGTACTCCAATGCCTTTATCGCTGAAAAGTGCAAGTTGTGAGTTTTGGTGATTTGGCGCCTTCAAACCAATCGGACCTGTAAAAGACTAATTTCTGTTTTGTAAAAACTTCGCTGCACAAATACTATTTTCTTGCACCGTCCCCCTCCCCTTGGCTTTTGAAATTATGTCACAGTCACACGAGCTAACGACTATTCACTGATTGCTTTTTTCAAATAAGTTAAAAATTATTCATATGCACGTTATGTTTTGGTTGGTGGGGGGGAGGAATGCATCCCCTCCCTAAATCCGCCACTGGCTCTTTATTATGCAAAAGTGCGAGTAATTCCAAACAACCTACCAAAGTAAACACTAAGGGGCGCTAATAAACCAAGATGCAATTGCTGAATCGGCAAAGGTGCATTATGTTCAAAAACAAACAATTAACTGCCAATGATTGGGTAGAGCTTTGTCTTGATGACAAAAGTTTTTCTTGCTTAGTGCTTAACACTATTGCCTGATTTGATAATGCTACCAGTTGCCACTTCATGTTGCAGCATTGGAAAGAAAGTGGTATACATTTTGGATATTTGTGTTAAATATTTTGGCACCACCAAAACCACTGTTCACAATTTGGTAATAAAATGTAATATCAACAAACAGGCCACGTACTTGAAGGAAGCTGGAAGGCTTTCTTAGTTCGACCAGTAATCAAACAAAACTGCAGCAACATAGCAGCTACAGTTGCAATGGGCCGAAATCAAGACTACGCAATGCGTTGGTAGAACTGTTGCAGATTCGCTTACACCGCTGCCCATTAATAAAATAATTGAAAGGAAAAATCAAAGAAACTCTTTAAATCCCACATTATGCTTGAATGCAACACCAAAAACTAATGTTACGAAAAGCAACAAATATATGCAAACAACCAATGAATCAGGCAAAAATTTTAAAAAGGCGTTGTTATACAGCAAGATGGATCTTAAGCTGGGAATCTGAAGGCAGAGCAGAGAATTTTACAATTTCTTTAAAAAAATATAAAAAATTTCCCCTTCATACCCGCAACACCTGCGTGAAATGCTTAGCGTCGAAAACCTTTTCCATGTTTATGCTCCATTTTATTCTGATTACGCTGATTTCAACAATGTTTTGTATTGTACCATTGCCCAAAGAATATCCTCCACTTAATATGCTGCATGCAAGTATTTAATTCGCGGTCATGTTACAAAAATGTGCATTACTAATTCCTAAAATAAAGCGAACAAAGTGACAATACTGCTGGACTTATTTGGATTCAAAGCATTCAAATGCATCAATTTAAATTGCTAGCACTTGCTTATGCATGATTTTGACCATGGGAAGTTTAATCGTAAGTTTACTGATTATTCTGCAGGAGCCAAAACAAGTAGTAAAGGAGCAAATTCAATGACGTTATTTCAATAATATAGAGCTCCACAAGGCTCCTAATTTGGTCTTACACGAATTAACATTGAAATTTAAAATCAATTAGACGTAATGAAAAGTATTTTTTTAACATAAAAAGAAGTCGTAAAAGGAGAGTTTGCCAAGTTATGACTTTATGCATTTTTACAAAAAATGAATGCAGCCCAACAGGAAAAATGGACAGCAATCAGCCAAAAGATGGCCGAGTCAAAAGCGAACCGTAACTCTCTCTGCAAAAACTACTAATTTTTATTTTTTTATTGTATAAAGCTAGGTTGTGATAAATGAGAAAAGTCTGTGAAATATTATTTTTATGTTTATTTATTTGTAAATCTATTTTTCTATGCAGATACGGAAAGAAAAAACATTTTTCGTTTAAGAGTAATGTTACCATCATTCTAACAATGGAAGTACTCGTAACTGTAGGTATAATGCAAATTCACAGTCACTAACAAAACTTTCTTCGATTTGTTTGCTTTACTTTTTGCAATCATTTTTTGTAATTGGCGTACATATTCTTGTTTGGCAAAAATGTTTTATTATTTCAGTGCTTACAAACAATGTAAACATGCGTAACATCGTATGACGCAAAACTACGCTGCGATTTTCAGTTTTTTTGTTTGCGGTAGAATCGATATAATCACCTAGTTACTATTGCTTCAGGTTTTTAGTATAGTTTGTTTGCAAATGCATAATTGAAAAAATAAAAATTATTACGGAGCAAATTACTTGAAGACCAAAACTGAAAAGAAGTAAGTTTGAAAGTCGTTTTAAAACCTAATACGCGCTAAAATTAGGTCAAAAGAAAGAAAAAATCTCTATTATGCTTTTGAAACCAATTTCGGGTTTACATCGCGTAATGGCCGAAAAAAAGGAGGCGATAAGCATTTTTGGTGCGAAAAAACTCCCCCAAAAGGCCCTGAATTTTGTACAGCAATATTAAATCTCTTTGGTTCTCTACAAGTGATTCTTTGATGCTCTTTGGTTCTTGTTGATTGTCTTTTGCCCTCTTTGACTAGCGAGTGTACGTGCATTTTAGAGCATGTCAGTTTGAAAGCACATACGATGAAATAGCATTGCAATTTTATGGGACAATATTAATCACATTTTTTCATTATGACTGTCACAGGAACAAGTCAAACATTAAACTTTATGCATACAAAAGTTTATTGGCTCACAATTGTAAGCCAATATTTTGACTGATTCTGCTAGATTCTCCCGGTTTAAACAGTCTGTTGCGGGTAGTTTTGGCTCAATATTATTTATAGAAGCATTTTCACAGAGTACTCCAAACTTTGGAGGGTGAATTGCTTTGTGGGGTCAAGAGCAGGGTAATATTTACTTATGATATTGTGAACTTTTATCTAATTTTAGAAGAGTGACTAGTCCAGTAAATATGAAGTTATGACAGCTGCTATGTGCATTTGTTAGCATTTTAGCAGTTCTCCCTACAAGCACTTGAAATTCTCTAACAAATCGTTGAAACTTGGAATAAACCAAATTTTTTCAAGTGGGCATCTACTGCTGATCTGCATTTGATACACCAACTTAAATATCAAAGCACACATGATGGATAAGCAGGACTTAGAACATTATGTAACAGCTGCATCATAGGAGCTGGTAAAAGAGCGATTTTTATCATCATGACAAAATTAAAATATTAGGGGAATGCTTTTTTTACATGCTCATTTTCTGGCACGTTTTTTACTCATTTTCGAAAAAAAGAATCGAAAAAGAAAATAAATAAATAAATAAATAAAAAAGAAAACCGTAGGCGAAAACAAGAATAAAAGTGACCGAAAGTACTTTTGAGTATAGCTTCTTTTCTTTCTTCATTGCCCGCTTTTCCGAGAGGGTTGCGGGGTTTGAGAATAGCATTCTTTTTAATTAACAATGAAGCAATGAATCCGCCAGTCCGTTCATACCTGCCGGAGGTGATGTTAGTTGGTGTAGATTGATTGCCCTGGCAACATTTGCGGAGGTAGGGGATTGGAATTTCATTGGTATATAAACTCTTCACTCAATTTCTTATAGCCCAAAATTCAAACTACTGTATCTTGAATTTTAGATTTTCTGACACCCTTTTGAAGAATCTAACGGCAAAATAGCTTGTTGGGGAATTTATTTTATAAGTATTTTATTAATATTAATAAACAAGAGTGAAAATGATTTGAGCAATTAACTGATACGCCGTTCTAAGTAGAGGCAATACGAATGTTGAAAATAGTACTTGCTACTATAGTTTTAGCATAAAGGCTTTTAAATCCGTCACGAATTCTCTAAAGCGACTATATCTTCGTAAGAAGCTGTTAAAAAAGACTCCGAGGAGATGCCCTCAAACCAGTTATATTATACTCTTAGATAGGGTTACCATATTTTCCAGACAGAGAACCGGGATAGTCGTGGTTCTACATGAATTTTAAGATGATCTCCAAAAAAAAAAAAAAAAGAAAAGGTCATCACCAAGGATGGCAGTACGGTACGGTACGTTGGTACGGTACGGTACGCCTCAATTTTTGCAAAGAGGTACGGTACGCTGGTACGGTACGTCTTTTTTGTAATGGTACGGGTGCGGTACGTTGGTACGGTACACCTTGCTTTAAAATGTACGGGTACGGTACGTTGGTACGCTGTTTGAATTAAAAATCCCAGGCTTTTCGCACATTGCGACGGCTTTTTGTATGCAGAGGCAAAAGACAGCTGAAGCCGACGCTAAATGGGTGAATTGAGATCGCTGATTTATAGGCTAGTGATTTCAATATCAGTTGAAGTTGCAAGCAGGGTTGGATCCATTCATTTTTTTTTAATTTTTAAATTCAAATTCAAATTCATTGACTTTGAAAAAACTAAATTCAAATTCAAATTCATTGACTTCAAAAAAACTAAATTCAATTCAAATTCATTGACTTTGAAAAATCTAAATTAAAATTCAAATTCATTGACTTTGCAAAAGTCGAATTCAGATTCAAATTCATCAATAACTTGTGAGCGGAATCAAATTCAATCCAACCCCCAATTTTTACACCAAAGATTCAAAGAGGATTTTGCAATTTGCACCTAGCAAGTCGCAGTCTCGCAATCGCAGATGTGTATTAGCCCATCGCAGGCAGTGCCTGCGAGAGGGGGTTCAGGGGGTACATCGTACCCCGGCCTGGGCCTATGGGGGGCCCGGGCTCAAGGGTCCGGAAGAGTTCAAGTTTCCGCGTTAAGTTTTGGTATGGCACCATTACACCGTAATCAAACTTGCCTACAGCAAAAATATCAGTCAGCCTATTCACTACTGGTAATTGGTCGCTATTTTTGCTACACAGCCTTTAGGGCATCCAATAGTGGCCGATTTGATTAAAAAAAGAGAAAAATGTATCAAAAGTCCTACACTTGCACTGAACTTAACGTTTCGTTGCATTTCTCTGACTTGAAAGCCTTAATTAATTTCTACGGTATTACAATGTACAAGGGCCCACATTTCCAGAGATCCAAAAGCATTTCAACCTCAGAGAGCAAAGTCAACGTTGACATACTATACTACTATCATTAAGTAACTCACTCTGTCTGTATGAATTTAATAGGTATTTGGGTTTGTGAAATCTATGATTGCAGATGACTTCTTAAAACTTTTATCAGTAAAATATTTGGATTTGCAGTATTAAAGTCGTTATATTGTATAATATTGTGTCAATGTCATCATCTTCCATTTCACATAATTTATTTCATGTATATCACGTTTTCTGCTTGTCAATTTAAGCAAGTTTTGGTGCTGGGATGTTGATCAAACGCTGTATTTTACCCTCGAGAAACATAAAAAGTGCTGAAGCTTCCGGGCCCTGCCCCGGACCCCGCTGGGGGAGCTCACAGCGCTCCCCCCAGACCCCCTAGCTGGATTTAAACCAATTTTATGTCTAGTTGTGTTTTTCATAGGTCCTAACTGTATGCGATATATCGTTATCCCCTCGCTTTTAAACGAAGATCTACACCCAGCCGACAAAAAATGATTTAACGGCATGGGCCCCAATAAGGCTTGGGGGGCGAATAAGATTTGGGGGCCCGGTATCAACCTTCACGCCCCCTGAAAATTTTTCTCTCTGAGGCCCTGATCGCAGGTGCGTAATATACCAACAACTCAAGTTGCTTGAATCCAGAGTTCGATCCAGTACCGTCGCCAGAGCAAACGAAGTGAGAGGGCACTAGCCAAAAGTGGGGGAGGCATTAAAATTTGCGTACAAAAACTGATCTTCAGATCTTGTACGGCTGCAATTTTGCGCAATGTTAATACAAGGCCGGCCGCGATTCTTAGCTCGTTTCGTCGGCGGCCATTAATCGCTAGAAAAGTCTATCCACAGCAGTGAATGCTACCAGACGTGCAACAAGGATTTTGTTAAGAGAGGTGAACCAAAAGTTTGTTCTTTTTTGCTCAAAAACTGCCTAAATTAGCCCCCGAGCTGAACAAACTGATGCAACTCAAGCGTTTCACAGACAGAAATAGATACTAAATACCACGTAAATGTATATGGGGCCTGAGAGCGGTGCCCCCGGCCGCTGGGCAATTTTGAAGCAAAAAAAACGCAATTTTAACGCCATTTTAAAATCATACTTCATACTTTCAGAAGCGATATGAAAAACTAAATTCCTAAAATTCAAAAGTTATTTTAAGGAATTGAATTGCTTTGCACCTCAACCCCCTTTGCTTTTGGTCAAGTCTAAAATAGGTTTAAAAGCTCGTATTTTGAGATTAAATTTTCCAAGTGACTTTGCAAATGGGGTTTAAGCCCCGACACCCTAGTTGCGCCACTGACTGTGACTTCAAAATGTTGAGTGCGCTCTATAAATCAAAACTGCTGGTCTTTGAAAAAAGTTTTCACGCATTGTTTCATGTCATGATCACTAACGAAGTACTGGTAACAATTCTGCATGCTTACATGTCTCTTCCGCAATTCCGCGACACATCGGTAAAGTCAGATTAATGTACAGCAGTTGGTTGCCAGCAATGTCGCAAAGAATCAAAAAAACATCAGAGGAGAATTATGTTTAAACGTAATTATTCCTTTTTCCATCATTGTCTGACTGTCTGTTGTCTTGTCGTTGCGTGATGTTTCAAAAGCAGTATTTTTAGTCCACCAAAATAGGGGCACAAGCGGCCGTTAGGGTGGTACGGCCCCTTTTGCCCCCCCCCCCTTAGCGACGGCACTGGTTGGATCCATTCATTTTGTTTTTAATTTTTCAAATTCAAATTCAAATTCAAATTTATTGACTGTGAAAAAACTAAATTCAAATTCATTGATTTTGCAAAAGTCGAATTCAGATTCAAATTCATCAATAACTTGTGAGCGGATTCAAATTCAAAATTCAAAATTCAAATTCAATCCAACCCTAGCTGCGAGTAGTTTAAAACAAAGACGGCAGTACGGTACGTAAGTACGATACTGTACGTCTCAATTTTTGCTAAAAAGTATGGTACGCTGGTACGGTACGTCTTTTTTGTAAAGGTACGGGTACGGTACATTGGTACGGTACACTTCAAAAATTGAACTGAAGCAGTTGCGTAGTCAGGGGGGGGGGAGGCTATAGCCCCTCCCCATTGGCCTGTCAACCAAAATGCTGAATAAGGAAAATAACACGTTTTTAGCTCTTTTGAGACTGTTTTTTGCGCTGGAGTTGACTAAAAAGTGATTTAAAGCATCTTTTGAAGCATATATTCAGGGGGGGGGGCTAATTGTCAAAAATTAAAGTCACTAATCAATGAAAACTTTAAAAAATGCCCTAAAACAAACAATCAAATTTGATCGCTAATGTAAAAACATCAAACATAGGTTTATCAACAAATATATTATAACTCAAGAATAACGGGAGGAGGACTATTCAGTGTTAGTTAATTACCAATCACTTTTCTCAAATATCTTTCCATTAGCCTCCTCCCCAATTATTTTTCTTTATAAAATATAGACGAAAATAGATTACTCCATGGGAGCTTCATTGAATAATAGGATTTTATGATGTACCAGCATGTAAACAAGAGAACTGCAATGTTGTCATTAGCCACCTCCCATATAGCCCATTAATGCAACCAGTTGAATCATGTTGCGCTGCCAATTTCTATGCCACATTATAAAAGCATTATTTTTTATTAAAATAGCTCTAAAATTAAGTTATTTTTGCAAAAAAATGCAAAATTTTCGAGCGCTGGGGGCTCCGCCCCCAGACCCTTAAATCAGCCTCCCCATTGCCAATTTCTGGCTACGCGCCTGAACTGAAGTACGGTACGCTGGTACGCTACGGTTCAAGGTGCGACGTACGTAGTACGCAAATTTTGAACGTACCGTACCGCCATCCTTGGTCGTCACTTCTGCAATCCAGGGTTTTTGGGTGATTTTCGTGGTGATCTCCGACGAAAAAAAAAGAAAAAGGTTTTCACTCCAGCGACTCAAGTGTTTTTGCGAATTTTCGAGTGGTCTTCACAAACGAACAAAAAACCGGGACATTTCCACCAACCGGCCGGGACCGCGGGACATGGCATTAAAACCGGGACTGTCCCGGCTAAACCGGGACGTAAGGCAAGTCTACTCTTAGGGATGAATTAAATTTGTTAACTTGACTTTTTTTTCAGAACTAGGTTGTTGAAAATTTCCTTCATATTTGTGCCTAACTCAATATTAATCCGTCTTCGCTGGGATTTGCAACTCTTTCCTGATTTGACTCAGCAGACAATAAAGGTTTGTTTGGTCATGATTGGCATTTCCTCTCAGTCGGTTGTGAATCTGCAAAAACCAAGCAATAAAAATTTTGAACTCGTTTAACAGAACGGAAATGGGAGCTAGTAGACTTTGGTTTGTCTAAGTATTCTAGTAAACTTTAATTTGGTCTGGAAGGGTGATGAACGTTTTACTGTAATGAAAATACCAGACATGTGATCAATTTTATTTCCTTGTGCAAGTTGATGACTGTAGCAAACAACATCAGAATCTCAACAATTTTCATGATGTCACAGACCGAATAGCTAGAATTTCATCGCTATCTAACCAAAAAATTTACGTCGCAGCGTCAAACAAGATTAAAAAATATAGCACAGCAACCGCCTTTTCGACGTAATTAATAACCGAAAGTTTCGATACAAGTTTGCTTTTTCTCAAAATATAATTCGTTTTTCATTTTTCTAGCTATTTTCATAATCCTTTTTAACTAGCTAGTTTCATCAAAAATTTTTTCGCTGGCAGTGCAATTAAGTATAACTGATGTAAGTTTAGAGAATTATTACAACATTTACTGTATTATGCAAAGTGCTGAACAACTTACTGATGGACAACATTTTTTTCGTTGTTTTATGATCGAAGAATAATGTACATCGGAGTCACATACAGATTTCAAAGAAATATTTCTAATTGAAAACAATACAAACCAATGTGCATAGGGAAGCAAATATTTTTAAAGCGTATCTTTACGTCGATAACATGGCTAAAAAACGGTATTCGCTTCGCAGGACTTAAATCACGTTAAGGTTATTCAGGGTTCGAAATTAACGCTTGCCCGCTTTCCCGAGGCAAGCTAAAATCGCCTCGAGCAAGCTAACAAAATACAGCACATTAAACAACATCAAACAAGATTATTTAGAAATGCAATTTAGGTCCGCTTTTGTTGCAATAAAATAAAATTTAAGTGGAGAAAGATGTTGCGTACCTTATTTTGGCACTTTGCAACCATCACAAGGAATACTTTGTGTAATCGTACGCGCATAATAATTAATCGCAACTAACACTTCTTAATCGCACTCAAATTTTTTGATACTCAGATGCGCTTGGCAACTTTTTGGCACAGAGTGCAACGTTTTTTTCCGCAAAAAAATTTTCCTTGATTGTCGTGTTAACGGCTGTTTCAAATATCACAAGTACAACTATACCCTGAGCTGCATGAAGACAATGTCCAGAACTTCTCAATTTTTTTGTTATGATTGCAATTGTTTATAACTTTTGCAAAAAAATTCAACTTTCCAGCTGATGTAGTTTCCAAAACATTCGCGATTGAAAAGGCATTACATTACAAGCATTTGGAAAAAGTTATTTATTACGTCATCTTACCATAACAATCGCGCTCAAAAACTTGATTCTCGAAATAGGATATACGTATTATGCAAATGCAGTGTTTTAGCGTAGAAGAACATTTTACAAATTTTTTTCCACAGGTAAACTGCCTCAAAACTTATTGTGCCTACTTTTTTCGGGCAAGTTGAAATTTCCTCCGGCAAGTAAACATTTGATATCACTTGCCCGACGGGCAAGTTGTTAAAATAGTTAATTTCGACCCCTGTTATTAACTCTGAGTGTTCGTGCTTCTATATATAACTGCAGGTAAAAACCAAATTTGATTTTCAAGCATCAATCAAGCGTCCTGGCTTCAATAAAGGGATGCAGTTACACACGAACTTTTTAAAAATAAATGAGCTAGACAATTTGATTTCAAAGTCAATTAAACGTGGCCGGGATTGAGCGATTACCGCTGCGGTTTTCTTAGTAAACAAAGAGAAAAATGTCAATGAAAAAACCGAACTGATCGAAAAAATATCACACCCACGATACTGAACTAACAATGGATGTCTCATCAAAGATTTTTCTCAGAGTAAATTTTGCAATTTATCATTCAAAATCGTCTGAAGGAATTTTTGATTGTGCTCATTTCTTCCAATTAACAGCAAGAGATGATAGGCCAATATTTGCATTGTGAAATAGCTAAAAGTTATTTTGCAACATTACTAAAAGCCACAGACAGGGAATATTAAACGATTACGCTTCCCTACTATGGCTTAAGGAATGTAAACTATCTTTAAAGATCAACAGTCAAGAGAAACAATTATGTTATTACCTTTGGACACTACCAGACGTTTTAATTGCAGCAATTTATGTTCCTTACTCAAATTTTTGCAAACTAATAGGGCAATGATAATCAAAATTTGTCATCGCTACAACTTGCCAAGCTAAGGTGCGAACGTCACACAAATTTTTAAATCCGTTCCAAGTTGAGCAAAAATTGATGAGCTCATTAAATTATGGGTCCCATTTCCCAAGATTTCAATTGCTTTGGGACCATTTCTGCGAAACGTTTATACGAACTCAATTATGTGCTTCGTACAAGTTCTGTTTTAAGTATCGGTATTTTTTACTAGATTCTTTTTGCTAGAGTAGCAATTGCTATGTACATATAGCAATTGCTACTCTAGCAAAAAGAATCTTTTCCAGTCGAAATTTTGTCCTCAAACACAACAATAAATGAAAAATGACTATTAGGGAGCTTATCTTTTCTTATCAAAACACTGTTTTTTTGCATGACGTCCACTTTTTCATTTTTTTGATTTATCCTCAAAAAGCATAGTCCCACAAATAATAAATCTAAAGAAAAAGGAGTCAAAAACCAGAAGCGAAAAAGCGATGCCAAAAAGTGATTGAGTAACAAAAATGGGCTTGCAACAAAAAAGGGAACTTGTAGCAAAAAAATCGACACTTAACACGAGTTACATTAGTATTGGTCTTGAGTTTCCAAAGCTTAATTTCTAGAATATAGAAAGTGATACTGGAAATCATTCTTCTTCGAAAATCTATTTATTTCAATAACTATGATGCACAAAGCTTGACAACGCTTCTTCCAACTGTTGTCTCTCATTGGCTGCCCTCACAACATCTAACCCAACAGTATTTCCAATATCCATTTGCACTTAACGAACCCTAACTCTAATGGAGGCTTTGCAGTTCAAAACGATTGAAGAAAAGGAGAGAAAAAAAATGCTAGGCTCTTGTATTAAAGATATATCTCGCAAGCTATCTTTAATAATCCCTTCATTTGAATAAGAATTGTTACTGTACTTCCAAGCTTTTCAACATGCGGTTTCAAAAATCCACAAAGCAAAACAAAAACATGGGCTTCTTGGCATGCCAATATTTGAAGAACATCAAATCCCCAAGCAATGTGGCAGCAATCTCAAATGTATTATGGCAAGAATATAAAATTGGCTGTACACGCGACATTTAGTTCCCAAATTGTAAGATAATGAGGCTATAATTATTTGATTTGAAGAAGTGCATGCCATCATCAGCTGTATAGCATGGCGGTGAACTTTTGTAATTCGAAACAATTATTATTCCTTGCAATGACGTTATATCACCGACGTTTAACCTATCGGTGTGCTGGGAAGATATAATTGATTTACATGAAAACATTTTGGGGTATTTTGGAAGATGGAAATTGAGGAACCTTAACATAATCATATTTAATCGATCAATTATTGTTAGTTGTTGTCGCTGTTGTTTCATGTTCATCCTTTTGTCATAGGACAGCGTCTGACCCTTCTTATTTGATGTTTTGCACACTTTTTAATGCGGGGAGGAAAAACGTGCTTGGACGAATCCTCATCTGCATAGGAGTTGCTGTGATCATAGTATGTTTTTGTGGATTTTTTCAAATTCCTGTCCATTGAATTCGCTGCTTGTTCAAAGTCATCAACCTCTAATCATCGTAAAGTTTCCTTCCCAAGGACGCAACTACGTGACCAGAGAGTGCGTTGAACTCAGACTATGCAATCAAGGTTGTCGTAAAAACGCCGCCTTTACACTTTTCGCCACGAAACCGACTAGTGGATAAAGCATCTACTACTGAAGTGGTGGACTAGGGTTCTATTCCAAGTCACGTCAAACCAGAGGTCTTAAAGTTAGTGTATGTACAGAAACAGGATGAAATTAAAAAGTTGAAAACTTTAAGGCTTCTTCACAATATCCTGACCCGGACTATACTCGGTAAGATATTAGTTCACAGATTTCGGAACAGTTTTGCGATTGTTCTTGAATTGCGTTTTTATTATTTGAATCCTGACTATAGCGGCAACTGAAAGCAATGGTTGCTGAAATGAGGAAAATGTTAATAACTCTTTGCCTGACTAATTAACTCATAGTATTTGTAATTTTCAATTACGGTCATTAGGCATTAGTACAACTGATTTTCTGAAACTGCTAACAATAAAATTCCCTCAAATGCGTAAGTTTCGGAAAGAAAAATTTTCTTTTTAAAATAGCAAACGTGAATGAACGTGAAAGATCTCAATCATATGTCGCTTAAAATTAACACAAATGCATTCTATTCTAAAGATTAACCGCAAGTTTTCAATGTTGCGAGGGAATTCAGGAAGTCAAAAATTACTCTCTTGAAAGCTCATTATAATTACACAGCAAAATTTGACGTTTAATTCTGTAATATTCTTATAGTTCTAAAGAATATATTCGTAACTATTAACGTCAAAATTTAGTAATGATGTTAAAAAAAAACTTGCTTTAAGACAGCAACTGAAAGGTTAACTAAAAGGAACAGCCAAACCACTGAGATAGCATAAAGATTAAAATACGGACCTCCTTCAGTAATGAAGAAGTCGAAAATAAGATCTTTGGACTATTTTACCGTGATGTAGAATTTGAAAATATCTTAATGCAAAATCATGCAATGTCGTGCTTTTCGGGCAGAAGTTTTTGTCAGTAGCTCTTCGGACAAAACTTTAAGTCAGTAGCTTTACGGGCAGAACTCTTTCCGAAAGGTTCTGTGCGAAAAACTACTGACGAAAAGCATAACATTGACTTTATTGAAACTCAAATTTAAGTTCTGCATCACCTTGAAAATAAGACTTTTTCAATATTAATGTAGGGTAGGCAATCCGATTCTCGGCTTTGGATACAAATTACACAACGCTGTTCTACTGGCACTAGGCCTATTACGAATTTTAAAACTGACTTAGCGGAATCCAAATCTCTACAACTCATGAGTCATATTGTTTTTGGGATCAAATTTAAACGCTACAACATCTTGGAAGAAGCTAAACTTAGCGAAAATAAAATTTGACAGAGTTTTGCGTGCTTATGATCTTAGGTTAAGCTTAGGTAATGACAACCCTGCTATCAGCGCTTTTCGAAAACATTGTTGAGTCCTATATTGCTGAAACTTTAAATCCAAATATTAGAATGTGTGCTGTGAAAATAATAGAGTAATCATAACGTTTATTATTGTTACAACCATGAAAAATGTATTTTAAAGGAACAGTATCATCAATCACAATGCAAAAAAGTTATTAGTTTTGGTTTATATTTAAAAAGTTTTTTTAAATCTTTTATACTTAATCCAAAATTGAGGAAGTGCTTTTGAACGTATTGATTAAAAATAATTTGCTTGAGAAAAATGGTTATAAAAATATGCTTTAGCTTGCATTATGGCTATCAGGACAGTTGTGTACTGCTGGCTCTGATGACGGTCTTTAAAAATCGATTGAGTAATTCATGAAGTTCTCGAGAGCCATCATGCAAAAAGCCGATTAGTGGGGTTAATTTAGATTTTGTAGCTAAGAATAATACCTATACGTGCTGCTGCTGTATCGAATTTGTAAATTAGCTGCCAAAAAATCGCACGCCAAAGTGAGTCAATCTTAAGAAAATGCCAAGCATATTCAGCTTTGAAACGGCAATGTGAAAGGCTGTAAAACACCGGTTTAATTTTAATCTGAATGATATTTATCGTCCAAAAATAATATTCTTCGTAGATAGGCACGATAATTTTGAAACCAATTGTTTGCAATCTAAGCTGATTTTGAAAACTAAGAACCTAGAGTAGTTAATTGCTTTTAATTGAATTTTATTGTTTTGTGTTCGTAGGTTCTGCTACACAACTGAACGTGTAAAATTATAAGAATTCAAACTTTTGCTCTTTGAAATATGGTATGTCACAAAGCAACAGCAAAATTCTTTAATACTTTCTTTTCTCTATCGTCCAACGAGACGGAAACGCCTTAAGATTATGCTTCCTCCGAAAAAAAATGTGTTCTTAGCTGCCCATTAACCATACTCACAGTCGGATAATTTCTTAAATCAATCCAACGGTTAAAAGTATAATGGTCAGAATTATACCGGTGGCATTGTTGTGACTGCTTGGAAAAATACTTGGTCGAAATAAATTAAAACCCCAGAATGTGCAAAAATGAAGCAAACTGCATAATGAAACTGCAAAAATTCGTTGGTTGAAACTATTCGCAGCAATTCTAGCTTTCGTATTTCTAACAACAATTTACATAAAGTCATAATGTAACCATTTTAGCTAATAATACGAAAAGTTACAGTATTGAAACAGCAAACGATAAGCCTAAATGAGAAAAAGCTCATTTATTTAGTTGCTAGAAAGTTTCTGTTTTTGTATATATGTGTGATAATACACGAGAATTTACGCATTTCAAATGCGGCAACAAAATCAGCTTCCTTTTAAAGCTCATCAAGAGTAAACCACTACATGCATTCCAACGTTGAAAAACCTTTTATGTGTCACCGAATTCTGTTTCTGAGTAACCGCATTATCATGACGATACTGGTGCAAAACTTCTAGGAAAAAAATGCATCCCGCAATATTAATAAACGTCAGATTTCGCCGGAATCTAAATATAAAATTCTGACCGATTTTTTAAATAATATATCAGTGGTTTTTAATTATCGTTTGATATGGTAGGAAATTTTATTTACTAAGAAAATAGTTTTATCTGATTAGCAGATGCCTCCACTGAATAGTAGAATGTTTTAATACTGTGGTAATCTACTGTGATGTTCGCTCTAACTCCTCGTGATGGAGCACTTTTTGAAATCCTGATATCAACCACAAACTAGTAAACGCCTCAACTTTATGTCGAGAAGTTTTTTGATATTTAGGCTAGTAAACTTTGAGCTTGCTTGACTATCATCCTTAAACTCTTCAGGGTGTTAATGCTGTTCACACACACCAGCAGGAACTTCATGTTTTTTGGAAGGACATAAGCATATCTCTTGTCTCTTGACCATACCGAATGCTATCGTGTTTTCTTGACTTGGGTTTACACATGGCGCACACCAACAATGTACTTTGAAATTCTTCAAGCTGCTTTCAAGCAACTCGCCCTGATAAACTGATCTACAGTATATTCAGTATTTGGCCGAAATATGCATTCGTGCTGTACATTTAGTAGCTTAAAAGCTTGCGAGCCACTTGATACGTAGTATTTTGGTGTATAACTGCTTGTTGAAATGTCCTATAGAATGTAAAACGTAATCTCTCGCCCTCATTTCAAAATCAAAATAAACTTTGGTTTATTGTTGAAAGTATTTGTTTGATTAATTGTAGCATTTGGCCGAAAAAAAAACAACGAAAGTATGAGTAAAATCCTTTTCTCGGTTGAAATTAAACAATCGGCCAAGTGATTTTACATCATTACCCCAGAGCAAATTATGCCCATTGTACTCAAAGAACTGTCACTGCCTGCTAGGCTTCTGTGAAAAGAAAAACTGAAGGCTGCCTTGGCCGAATACCTTCTAACTCCGCATTGATCAAAACTTGTTCAATGCCGATGATTCACAAAACTTTGACATTTGAAATATTTTTAATAATCTTGAAAATAAAAATAAACTGTTCACAGTGTGGCAAAAACAGCGTAATGTAGCAAAAAAGCAATAAAAATAAAACTTAAATACGAAAATTCGAAAGAGTAGTAGTTCAAAAAACAAACATATAAAATATCGAAGAAACTCATCAAACGCTTCTGGATTTAAACTTAAGGGATTTATGACGGAAAACGGATCCAACTTTGGTTTTAAGATTTTCTTTAGTTGACGTTCCACCAATGTTTCGACGTCGTTCATTTACTTTAGAAAGGAGAGTGTTTACGCAATTGGTGACGTCATCATAGCCTTCGGCGGCTGATACTTCGTCACAGGTGACCCAAGCAGGAAATTCTTCCGCAGCACGTTTTATGTCGTCTTCAGTGACACTTCTTCTTTTCTGCAAGAAACAAACAGAAAATTAATAAACGATGAAACGAAAAATGCCAACAAACTCACGATTTCACAAACGATTTAACGGATACGGAAATGAACCCAAATGTTTATTCTATCAATAGCTCTCATCATTTACCGTTCGTGCACGTAATTTAACGACTCAAAATGTTAATCAAAATCATCTGCTTTATAAAGCATTTAGAAAATGACGAAAAAATTTTTGCAACTTACCAGTAAATCTGTTTTATTTCCAATCAGAAACAACGGTTTGAATTCATTGGTTGATTTCTTTTTCGATGATTCGTTGGGTGATTCACTGTGATTTGTGATGAAAGTAATAACTTCTTTAGCATATTCGAATGTCGCATTATCCCCAACGTCATAAACCAACATTATACCGTCTGCCCAGGAGAGGTTTTCTTCTGTTAGTTGCTTCTCGAGGTAACAATCTTCCTCCTAGAAAACAAAAAATCTTGATTAAAAAAATTGACTACGAATGAAATTTTTTTGCAGTTTTAAAGAAAAGAGTTAATTAGAATATTAGACAGCCAAAGGAAAGAGGAAATTTACCATGAATACATTGGCATTCCATACAGCCTAATATCAAAACTCAAAAGAATATTAGCTCAATAAACCAATTCTTACCATTTCATTGCTTTCATCAAGGAAGACTACTGTTTGTTTTCGTTTTTCGTCAGACAATTGATAACTATAAGTTTGATTATCTCCCGACATATAGTCGCCGATGTATCGCTTTGTGATGAAGCGCACAGTCAATGCTGTAATAAAAAATAGTAATAATAAACACCCTGCTAAAAATAATATTTGCGTAAAGATAATTGAATATAAAAAAACGTACATATTTTCTTTTATGGATTGTCTGTTTTATTTAGGTTTTGCGTCGAGAAGCGTTTCTAGAAATGCGCGTTAGCGATCGTGATTAGCGGTCATTTAGACGTCGCAATTACCGCTGCTACTTGGCACAAGGTCTTTTTACGAAAGTTTAATCGCTCTTGCAATACATCAAGTTGATGAATGGTCAGAGCTCACAGCAAATTTGGCCAGTCAATTTTTACAACATTACGTCAATTACTGCACAGTAAATCCAAGTCAAATAAGCTATTATCTTCACATCCTCAAGCGTGTTTAATTAAAAACCACGTCTGAAATATGCGACCTACAGCATATCAATGAATTCTTTTGCTTTAACATACGAATTGGCATAATTTTGTCTTGTTACATTTGATCGGCGCTTTCTATTTTTGGAATTGGGATGTGTGATGTTACAATCCGACATTCTTTAAGATCAGTCACATGTTTATACTACCAAATAAAACTTGAATTAACCAAATAAATAAACTTGTCGCCAATGTATATTTGCTTTCTTCGTAGTGAAATTTAAAGAAGATATAAGCCACAACAGTCTGCTTTAAAATCAATAAAGAACTAACAGTAAACATCCCCCACGCAGCTAAAAGTGGGAGGATTGTCAACGCTGCGTTGGTTCAGTCACTTAAGCAGTTTCAATTTAACATAAACTTAACCTCTCCTGCAGAGTTGACTACATTGCTTTATTAAACTAAATTGCCACAAATTACTCGCAAATAATGACAGATTGAAAAACCAGTGTTGGAGGTCAGAGTTAACTTTTATAACCAAACCGAACAATTATTCTGATTCACTCCGAATAAATATTGCATCGACCGTCTCTCAAACTCTTTAGCTTTGACGACTAGCCGCAATAACGAGCGCTTCAGGAATAGGCCAATATAATGAAAAAAGAAGCAGTAATGATTTTTACCTGATTTGCCTACGTTTCTGGCTCCAACCACCAAGATGTTTATGGGATCAAGCTGAGTTGTTATGGGGCTGCTGTTGCGGTTCATCAGTGTTGACCTAATCAAACAAAACTCGTAAAAACTTGGGCTAACAAAATGTTGTATAGTGCAGCACTTTTGCTAAAACCAAATAGTTAAATGCTTTTAAACTTCTACATTAACTTAAATTTTTTGAGAATTATTACAAAAAATTCTGAATTCAATTCTAATAATCTGAATAGACTTACTCATTTGGATCTGGAAGGCTGTTGAATTTCTTTCTTCTTAACGTTCTTGGCATAGTATCTCCAATAGACAATCTTCTTTTGGGGGTTCTTCTGCTGTGTGTTGGGCTTTTCTTTAATGTACAATCCTTATTAAAACTTTCTTCTTCTAGTGATGCAGAAAAGTACGAAGACAATGAAGATCTTGACGAAGTTCTTTTCAAGTTGAATGGGGTAGCGATAGACAGCAACAAATCCTTCAACATTCTGAAATAAAATCGTTTTTTATTAAGTTGAAATATTTTTTAAATTAGATGAAGATATAAGAGCAGATTACTTTGTAAGTTTAAATTTCTTTACAGTCAACTGTAAAATAAATTTATAATATTTATTTTTCGTACCTGTTAGAGTGTTATATCCGTTTGATAAGATATACAAATCTTCTTTAAATATCCGTTACAGTTAAAATGATGACTGTTATATGTCCTCAATTTTTTCAACTGGTGACTGAATCTTTTTGATTATGCTATATGATCAGCAACAGAAAAAGAGCTCGTTATATACGACACTTGAGTTAATCGGGGAGAAAAAAGTTTCATCGGAACTCTTTTGCTCCTACACTCGCTCTGCTTTGTTTCTTTTTTTATCTTTTGATGCTAGCGTTTACACAATATTACGCGAAACAGCTTTCACTCAAACATGCAGCAGTAAATTAATTCAATGCAATCGGAAGAAACTGTCAACCTTGATAATGCTAACAATTCGTGACCAATAAGTCAGTTACATGAGGTTTCAGATAGCCAGTCATTGCACAAGAAACTTCAATGTACGCAAAGTACGTTACTTTTTTTAACCGTAATTTAAATACAACTTAATTTAGAAATAAACTTGCGAAATAAGATAATTTTTGTTCTATTTCTTCACTCATGTGCGTAATATGCAAGCTTAAAAGATTTCAGATACCGTCGACCATCTAACGTTTTCCGAGTATAGTTACTGCAATTAACTTTAAACTTGGCTGTTAATGTTTTTCATTTAATAGGCAATTTAACAAATAATCTCAATAATGGAGTTTCTAAATAAACAAGTTGATATTTTTTGCACCGAGATTTTCGATAAAGTCAAAGAAGGTTCATTTTTCGGAGGTAGTAATAAATAATCAACGTGTCAATAATTAAACAGAAACAATTAGGCTAACTAAAATTCACGTTATTTTCCGGAAATTTCTATCTACTTTTTTGTTAATTTCGACTCAAATCTATAGTAACTCATCTCAAACTCATACTTCAAAACTAACCCCAAATCATACTCTAACCCAAAACCCCAATTTAAACCTTATCTTGACACTTGCAAAAGTGAATTAGAAATACGTCAATGAATATTCCTCATTTTTGTTTTATTTTCTTAAAAATAAAATTTTGGTTAAAATAGTCGCAATCTTTTTTATCACAATGCCTATATTTCAAAAAATATTTTTGTTAATAAAAAGAAAAAACATTCTTTCTCATGATTTCTTTTCCTTTTTTTACGAAAAGGTTAGGGTTTGAATTAGTATTACGTCGGTACTCTGCTCGAAATTGGTTTTATTAAACAAATAAGAGGGGCTTGAGGTACCAATACAGAGCTACCTAAAACCTTGTTCCACTATTTCCCTTATCCGCTAAAATAGATTAAATCCGTTTGACTTTGTACCATTGGCAATTCTGCGTTTCGAATTTTGGTGTGATCAGAAAAACGATGAGATTGCAAAATTTCTTGCAGAATGAAAAACGCGATGTTCGATATTCTGCTACAAATTTTTCAAAGTCATCCTTTTCTGATGTCTCGAAATTTTGAAGCGCAGAATTGCTAATGGTACAAAGTCAAACGGATTAAATCTATTTTAGCGGATAAGGGGAATATTGGAACAAGGTTTGGGGTTCCTCTTCATTATCTCAAGTATTAATAGTTCTCATCTCTCCAATGAAACCTATCTGAAGCAGTATCGCTTCAATAAAATATTTTAGGCAAGACTAATGTTCCAGTGAAACTAGGCGTGTTGGTTTTCAGGGTATCAGGTCAAGATCTAAATCAAGACAAAACCTTTGTACCGTTAGCGCCGGTATGAAACTTCAATTTCAACCAGCTATTTGGTAAAGCAATAACTGCCGGGCTTCTGGAGCAAAAGATTTGGACTTCAATGCTTACTTCTCGGGCCAACCAGTTTGCATTTATCTGTGTTGTGCAATTTTGTAACATAGAATTTTCACCTAGCAAATCAACGTCATTAGCGACATAGCATTGTCATTTAGGATAAGTATAACCGTTCAAAACTAATTCCAAGTGGCGGAGGACTTCCAAAAACATTAAAAAAACATGCATTAAAATTTAATCAGCTCACTAGAAACGGTGTTTTACTTCCCATCAATTATTGTTTTTAGCATTCATGGAATTTGTATTCAAATAGTAACGAATATTGATAAAGAGAATTTAATTGCAGTCTTTTGTCTTATAAAGCATATGAAACTAAGCTGCTTTGCTCAGCAAAATTTAAAAGGAAAATCACGCCATCAGTTAAACTTACGCTTTAAAATTGTAGACAATTTCAATGTGAATTTGGCTAAATTCTGCACAAGGTCAAACTTTACCAAAGTTTTTGCTGCCAAATTCAACTAACTATTAACCCATAAGTCGTGGCAGTCGACAATACCCAGCCCATGTATAAAATGATCAAACTTTCACGTTTTGATCATTAGTTACTGAATGACAATTGTTATGCAATCCATCTAGTTAATAAAACTTTGCCAATAGTCGGTGATGCCTAAATGGAACCTTTATTGTTTTGTTTTTGCTTCAAATTCTTCTTGAAGTATTGGCAAGCAAACGCGTCAAACAAGAACAGGCAATTGAGGCTGTCGGTTTGGACAGATTTTTCACGGAACACTAAAAATTATTGGGTTTTTACATAATCAAATTCCGAATTTATACTTAAATTCAAGAGTCTCTGCGTTAAAAAATCCTAATAAAAAAGCGGCCGAAACAGCTCTTTCAAGTTGATGAGCATTTGATTGACAGCTAAAGAGTAACACACTGTATGAATTAAGCAACACAAGCATGCTAATTCATAAAAATAGTGACAACAAAGAAAAAAATTAAATAAACATTATTCGTTTTATTGTAAGATCAGAAGCTTTTCACCAAATTTAGGTATGGATGCTGATGGTGGATGGTATAGCAGTTCTGGGAGATTTGTCGCTGAGAAAATACACTAATACGTTAACGGGAATCCATTTTGCACGTAGATTGACCAGTCAAGGTTCAGACTATCAAGATGTTGGGTTGTTGTTCCATTTTAAGCTTCTTAAAACTTGAAAATCCCATTTCATCTCTTCAAAAAACCTAAAATTATGACGTCAAAATTAGAGCGAGTCATATTTTTTAAATTGTCGTAATTGGCTATCCTCTCAAAAACGAAGTTTTGGCCTAATATTAAACAAATGAAAGGATTATATTTTCAAACCAATTATATTTGTTTTGAATTTCTGCTTAAAAGAAAATTGTCGTTCTGTGTTACCATTATTTTGTTTGAAGGTTGTAGCCGCTGGAGAATATGTTGACATCGCTAAAAACTCTACGAAAAAAGAGATTCACTTTAAACAAAATATCAATATATTATAATCACTAGCGGTACAAGACAAGCAAAATATTTATTAAAATTGACAAAATATTTCTTCGAAGAAAATTTTGCTGAAACTTGTTATTTTGCCACAAAAATTATTTTGAAAACAACAACTTCTGAAAAAAGATCAGTTTAAATTCGATTTCACTTGAGTAAGAATTGTAGTGTCCGATCAAAATGAAAAGTTTTGCCCCCTCTAAAAAATAACAGCTGAAAATTACATAATAGCCTAGTCAAACAACTTAATAGTTATTAATGACTGAATTTTGCCAGTTTACGAGGTAACTGAAAGTAATATGGCCCATTGCTGAATTTTGTGCATTTACAAAAAAATTTTCATTTGTGCTTGATTCGGGTAGAAAAGGAAAAGATCCATTTTTACCCCAATCAAAGAAAAAAAAAATTTGTAATCACCGAAATTACTCATTGAGCTCTTCCCTGTTGGATCTTTGCGTTCAGTTAACTTGTGAATAATTGCTTATGTAAGATTTTTACCAATACTCAAAATTTGTTTTGCAGTACCTAAACTTTTTGCTTATTTCTTATTAATTTACCGATGACTTTTAAAAAATAAGAAAAACTAAATGTACATTTTCATAGGAAAAATTTTACACTCAAAAATTTGTATTGAATTGCCAATAGGTTTATTATTATGAAAATTTCCTTTTTTTCTATTGAGTTATAACCACAAGAAGATTGAATTCCAAATTAAACTCGAAGCCAAAAAAAGTAAAAGAGAATTAATGAAACTAAGATATCAATATTGAATAAACAAAACGAAAAAGAAGAAAAAATATAGGAATCTAGCTTTATAAAGACCTCTAATGACTCTGAAACTTTAATTTCATCCTCATAGCGCAAAATGATTTCATGAATACGCACAGTATGACGTTTATCGATGAAAAAATCTTGTGTTAAAGTGCTCTTTTTACCCCAAAGGAATTACGAATTAACGCGAAGTAGAATTAATTACCTAAAACTCGTATACATACTTTACTTCAAGTGTTTACAACAAAGATCGAAGATTTTATATGTTACATACAGTACAAGCGAAGTAAAACAGCGCGTAATGACCACCCAAATCATGAAATGAAGTCATCAAATTTCGATATTTTTGTGAGTGCGAAACCGTTGAGAACCCCATTAAACATTAAAGTTGACATTTTGGATTAACGTTTCTACTTTATTTCAAGGATTAGCGTGCGATTACTATCCTATATTTTGCGTGTTACGTCGTGCAATAGGATATGCAGGTATATATTGTGTAACCTTAACTCAGACTCATATTACTGATCTGCTATCTCAGTGCCGGGCAAATAAAAACATTAATTATTGAGGTGAATATTTAAAGTTATGACATAAGGCAAAAATACATCCGTATAAGGAACCTGCATTTGTTTTAACCGTCGGTTGAATGAGACAAACTTTTCATTCCACTTTCGCGACCGACAAAAATCATATTCAATCAGCCATGACCATTTTTGGTTGGCTGGAGTTTACTGTAGGTTACTATGTCCCGGTACTGTAAGTAATGCCATTCTTACATTTGTTGAATTTAAATGCAACTCCACTGCAATTCAATTTACCTCACACCTATTTGAGTCATACATATGCGCGTTACCATTGTCAACTTATGATTAAGATTTATGACCTATGTAGTAGAAAATGTTTTTTTATTGATTAAAATTTTGTCCTTTTGACGTCATAAAACGTGTAAGTTGGATGTGGATTAGGAAGGGTCCCAAAGCTTTGGAAAATAAATTTTATCTAGTTTATCATAACTTCACGGCAAATTGTTTGCTGGAATTTAATTTTAGATTTTGCGAACTGAGTTTGCAATGAAGTTGCAATTAAAATCGCAATTTAATTGTAAGAGGGGCAATAGCGAAAGGCTTAAGTGATATTTGAAAACGAAGCTAAAATCTTTATTTTTTAAATCAACAAAATTTAATGAGAAACTTTTTAACTGTTATGGAATTAAATCATTATTCTACAGCATTTCATTAAAAAAAGATAAATAAAAAATCGAACTGTTTGTTCTGTTTGGTAGGGGAACCTATGATTTTATTTGCATTTGTTTTTGCAGTCTGAGAAAAGCATTGGAACAATGCGTAACGCTGGTTATTTATGAAAAGTTTTCAAATTAGAATTTGATTTGTAATTATCAGTTTTTCGCAATGGACTATAAACTATTTGAAGTATTTAGCGATAAGCATTGTTCAAAAGTATTGTGTGGCTTTTGGAATAACTTTATTATTAAGTAACCGCTCAACTGAATCATGCTACGACCCTTGTTATATCTGACGTGAAACCGGTCATTTTCGGTAACAGCATAACATGATACGTCATTGTCGCTTAAGCTCTTAATAAATTTATAGACAAATCAGGTCATTAAAGAACATTACGAACTTAAAACCGAGTAGCTGAGCAATACGACAACTTTTGCGTGAGTGCAAAAAGGCAAATAGAATTAATCATGTCAATGTTGTTATTACATTCTTTACTTAATTGCATCATTGCGTTAAGCAAAAAATAGTGTCATATTCATGGCACGAAAGTTTCGTTGATTTCAAGGAACCGAAAATATGTGCCGGTTCTTGAATAAGTTGTTGCGTGAATAAAAATCTTAAATCACATCATTTCATTTAGAGCCGATCAAGGGTCGAATGGATAGAGTGTTTGCTTATGAATCAGAAGACGCAGGTTCGATTCTTGGTCGGGTCAAACCAAAGACTAAAAAAATTAGTTTTCACAGCTTCCCTCCTGGACGTTCAGTATAAAAAGGGATAGGATGAAGGCTCCACCGAGTGTAGTAGACAGGTTGGCAGGTGGCAGCTTGACTCGAAGAGAAAAAGGTTCCTTCGCTGTCTCATGAACAAGGCAACTTGGGAGAATAAAGTAGTAGGCCTAATTACGAAGTCAACTTATTCACTGGGTTACCGATTTTTTATTAATTTCTTTCTGTTGCTGGTAACTTCAGATTCTTCTTTTCGTTCTCTGCAATAAAGTTTATTTTTGACTCCGCCACAAATGAAGCAAAATTTTCCAAATATGTTGTAGGCTACTGTAGTATTGAACCTGGGGGCAATATAGAATCACGACAAAAATGCAGACTATTTCGCACTAAGGATTTTTTTTGGGGAAAACAAATATAAAATAACTTTCAATAGCGTCGGAGCTATCATTTCCACACTTTGACATATGGGTAGCCTTGAAAAAGGCTGTTTTAGATGGAACGTTTTCGTCCAGCTCTCTTTATTAATCTACGCTGGAATGAAGAAAAACTAAAATGCAGTGATATATATAGAGGTTGACTACATTGAAATGACAATGGGTTGCTATTATGACCTAAAATGCTGCAAAAATCACCTAAAATTGTATTAAGTTAATGCAAAAGCATAGAAAATACAGAAAATTTCTTGTCGTTCTCTGATTGGTCAAAATTGGTCATTCTGGCAATTTGATTGGTGGAAAAATATTGTTTCGGTTTCGTCGGAAAAGTGAGAAAAAAAATTAATGTGAAATTTGGAGTGAATAAACGAATTTCCTTTTGACGAATGAAATTTGGAGTGATTAAATAATCAGCTCCCGTTTTTAGATGTTTTGGTGGAGAAAAGCAATGAGGGATTTTTAACTTCTGTTTTTAGAAAACCCACTTTTACTGGACAGTACTTTCGCTGGGATTCGTTTGGGCCTACAAAACGTAAAACCAACTTGATTGAAACACTTGTGCATCGAGCATTGATGATTTGTTCAAAAAGTAAACTGCAGCACGAACTAGAAAACATTAGCTCGATTCTACGGAATAATGGATACCCAGAAAGCATTATTCAAATAACCATATCTAAGAAAATTGCGCTTTTTAACCGTAAACCAAAAGAAGGACCGCAAAAGTGTCCAGTTTACTTGAAGCTCCTTTGGATGGGCAAAATTTCTTTGAATTTTAAAAAGCAAACCAAGATTGCTATCAACCGATGTTACCAAGCTGTTGAACCTCGCATTATTTTTACAACGAGAAAAATTTTGCCTGCAATTCATAAAAATGTTCTACCCACCCTTCAACAAAGTATGGTCGTATATCAATACGTGTGCCGCTAAGACTGTCGGTACGTGGGTCGAACTTCCAAAGATTGCTAGACAGAATTAATTAACACATTCCGAGATGCATAAGAAGTGACAAAAGACCAACGAAAAAACTGCCTAATCGAGAATGCAAAATCACTAGAACCCCTAGTTTGTACTGTGATTCTGCAATCGGACAGCATTTATTAGGGAATAAAGAATGTGCCATACATTTCAACGATGCTCAATTTTCCATTTTGGCTACAGCAAGATCTTCATTCCATTTATCAGTTCTGGAAGCAACCTACAGCAATTCCTCACAGCCTATTCTCTGCCGTCAAAAGGAAATTCGTTTATTCACTCCAAATTTCACATTAATTTTTTTTCTCACTTTTCCGACGAAACCGAAACAATATTTTTCCACCAATCAAATTGCCAGAATGACCAATTTTGACCAATCAGAGAACGACAAGAAATTTTCTGTATTTTCTATGCTTTTGCATTAACTTAATACAATTTTAGGTGATTTTTGCAGCATTTTAGGTCATAATAGCAACCCATTGTCATTTCAATGTAGTCAACCTCTATATATATCACTGCATTTTAGTTTTTCTTCATTCCAGCGTAGATTAATAAAGAGAGCTGGACGAAAACGTTCCATCTAAAACAGCCTTTTTCAAGGCTACCCATATATCAAAGAGTGGAAATGATAGCTCCGACGCTATTGAAAGCTATTTTGAAATTCTGTAACCCTAACAAGCTTTTCAAATATAAAATATTTACTAATTCTCACAAATAAAAAAACAAAAACGGCTGGACCAATTGAAAAAGTCAAAAGCAAGACTTACCTCTATCTTGAAAAGGAGTTAGAAATAGTTCCAATCTTCACACAATTTGATAACACAGCTGTTCAAAGAGTATAGTAAAAGTTTCAGTTTCTTTTATTTGCATATAGTTATGTAAGACCAATAATTCGTGGAATTTTGAATCACAAAATCAGAATGAGTGTTACTGTCGAGTGGTTCGAAAGATTAATCTCTGCAATTGGAAAGTACAAGTTTTGAAAACGTATTGATGGATTTGCACAAACAGATTTTGCAACAATTTTTCGTGCCATATAAAATCGTTCTGTACATCAAAGACGGTGTAAGATTAAAACAAAACATTAACAAAATATTTACGGGCATATTGGGTATGACATTGTAAGTAACATTTGTAACAGAACCATCATCATACTTCCAAAGTCATTTCAATTTACATTAAATATAAATTTTTGATTCTCGTAAACATTTTAGCATTAAAATTGTTAATGAAGATTTGCTTCAATTATGACGTTTATGCTTCTGAATAAAAAAGCTTTTTCGAAACGTTAAGCATAAGGGCACATGTAATTACAGGTTCGAAAAAAACTCCTCGTTATTGGTCGGCGATAAATAAGACGACGTATTATTCTCATGTTGATGGTTTCATAAATATGCTTAAAAAAGACAAGAGTTTGTGAAATTCGAAGGTTTAGGATTCAAAACTGATTAAAAATTAAACATATCGCACTTTCATAGTCGAGGTCAAGGCCCGAAGAGGAACAAATTAAGTCATGTGAAATGGTGAAAATATTTCTCAAAACATTCTCTTCTAGAATCCGAATTTTTCTAAGACTGCAAGACAAGCATTATGAGGCAATACCTGATTTTAATTATGTTACGAGTTGTATGACATTATTTGAAATTCCGAAAATTTTATCCAACGTCAAAGCAGCGTAAGCAATTAAGTGATAAATTTCGGATGCCACTTTTGCTAATTAATTAAAAAATAATGAAAAAATATATAAAGACGAACATAATGATTTCGATTTCATATACGTCAACAAAAACACTGAATTTTAGGGAAACTTTATATCCTGTCCATTTTTTACAGGATATCCACAGCTTTTGCAAAATATAAGAACATGTGACTCGGGCGACACGCCAATTTCTTAAAGAAGCTTATGCACGGTGATTTTGCTTATGCAATGGAAGAGAAAACGGATGCCAAAGAAATTAATTTGTTTTGCACTCTTTAAAACTTTTTCTCAATTATGATCTCTGTATCCTGTCATAGAGATGGACATGGACATGTGATTACTCCCATCTTTAGACCTATGCGATATACAGTACTGAGCATATTGTAAAGTTCAAGCAGAAAATAGATCGAAGAAAACCAACTGCTTTATTCTGCGGTACAGCCAATCCAAATCAAATAAGAGCCATTCTTGTAACTACGAAAGTTTCAATTTAACAAACAAATTTGTTGAAAGCTTTTGTAAAAACTAGAAATTTTTAAAATCTTTTACTCAAAAATTATAAAGTACTTGCTATTTGGGCGGAAATCTTTACTTTTTTGTCTAAGCTGTTTACTGAAGTGCACTTTGATATTATCATACATTAGAAGAATTTTACATTTTTGACACGGTTTCTGGTTCTCGTTTGAAATGAAAAATACCTCCCTCCCTCTCCAAAGAAAAGAGAAAACAGGCACTGAAACCAAAAACCAAACCATGTGAACATGTGAAACAAATGAATATTATCTGCATGTTGAGTTAAAAGGTCTGCTACTGAAATTACAGACCTGGGCTCGATTCCCGGTGGGTCAAACCAAAGACCATGAAATAGGTATTTACAGCTTTTCCTCTTGACGATCAGCATTACAAGGGACAGTGTGAAACCTACACAGTGTGTGGTAAGCAGGAGGACAGATAGCAGCTTGACCCGAAGACTGAAAGTTCCTTCGCTGGCCCCTAACCAAGACAACTTGGTGAATAAAAATTTAATTACAATTAGTTGAAATGAATTAGTTTCTTGAAGTCAAGCAGATGTGTTTGTTTCCACAATCTTGATGTCATACTGCACTATCAGTATACTTTTTTGTTTTATCAAGCAAAAAAAATGTAGCTTCACATGAAAAAACCTGAAGAATCTTTGTTCAATTTACGGCAAGGTGAAGTACCAATGCACTTCAAATCTAAATGATTAGTTGCTTTTGGCATTACAAAACCAAGTATTTTACTTATGCAACGAAAGTAGAACGAATTGGCAACCCTGCACGCCAAAGTTATGCAAGAGATTACACAACAAGTTTTCTAAACAAATTACGGTTTTATATTTCATAACGTTTTTTGCTAAGAAATTTGTCGCCAGTCTACGCCAAACTCTAATCATGTAATATCCTCCTATTACCTATATATAACACTGGTTTACAAAAAAATCAAGTCGAAAGTTGTCTGTAATTTTTTGACTGAATTAGGGTTATTTTACACCACTAAATCCAAAAATGACACTCATTTTTCTCCATCAGGTCAGGTGTTTTTTTTTCTTTACTGTTTTTTATAAATCGTATTTTTTGATTATTGATCATATTATGATTATTGATCATATTATTGTAGCCTTCTATCTACAAATGAACTTTGAGGATATTCATAGTAGATTTATGTAAAACATTTCTCATGCAGTATGTATCTTATAGGATGCATATATCAAATCTTTAAAAAGTGGAATGAAGAGCATACATTAAAAAAGCAAGAACATGTAAGTTATACTATTGTTGAACAAATTTCAAGGAATAAACTTTCGTTTCTTCGATATTCTTGAGTGCTCAGGCGAGGGAATATCTTTCTTCAGAGTCCAACAATAATCAGCCATCATGGCTGCATCCCAACGTCCTTGGTACCTGGTTTCCATTTCTTTTATATCCTGATGAAACCTCTCCCCCTGCTCGTCACTCATAGCACCAAGGTTTTCAGGAAATCGATCAATATGTGAGAATAGATAGTGCATTTTAATGCTCATGTTGCCTCCAAGGCTTTTGAAAGCATAAATCATGATATTGATAAGTTCTTCATAATTACTGGTTTTGTTGTTACCCAAAAAATTCTTCACAACCAGAACAAAGGCTTTCCATGCTTCCGATTCCAATTCCGTCATTGACTTCTCAAACTCAAGATCTCTGATGAGCTGACGAACTTGAGTGCCATCAAAGATGCCACCTTTCAATTTCTCAATGGATAATCTTGGAAAAACATGGCACAAGTAAGAGAAGCAGCAACTATCCTTGTCCAGGGCTTTGGTGAACTATTTAATCATGCCAAACTTGATGTACAGCGGTGGAAAGAGTTGTATTTTGTTTATGTCCACCAGAGAATTGTTGATGATGTTATTGGATACTTCCCGGCACATTTTCATCTCGTGCTGGCCAGTCCTTCCTGGAATAGTGCTGAGATCTGTCCCTACTATCCCACATGCACAAAAAGCAAGGGTACTTGGTAAAACCAGACTGTTGTCCAATAGAAAATTCAGCATTTTAAGGTCAACACATATATCCCATTCGTGCTGACAGTAAGAGATTTTCTCCAGCACATACTTCACCGAATCATACTTTCCCTTCAGTGAAGTCGAGTGAGCAAGAAGTATCGAAGCAAACTGATTGCCATTATGAAGCAGAACACATTTAAATGATCTCTTGCAGCTATCGATAAATAGTCTCCAATCTCTGGATTCATAATGTGGCACTTCAAGCTTTTGCAGATGATAAACAATATTTGTGCAGTAAACCAAATCTTTTTCTTTAAAGAAAAAATGAAGGAACTCTTGATGCCTGTTGCGATGAAACGTGATGCGTGTGCCATTAGACAAAAGTTTTTTTTCCTTTAAACTAGATGCCAAGAGCTCAGATGAGGACTTTGACAAATTAAGATCACGAATAAGATCGTTAAGTTCATTTTGGGAAAAGGGATGAGGACGATCATAGCTAAAATCCGTTTCTTCATCCTCTTGGCTTTCTGGAGCTGGAGTAGAACCGTTATCACTATCGTCAGAAAGCATTACATAGACGGGTACTGGGCATTCATCAGAGTGAGCAACAGGTCGACGTGCTGATTCAAGATCAGGATACTTGAAAACTTTACGGTTCTTTCTGTTAATCCCAGTCACATCAATAGCGCAAAAATAACAGTCCGAGACATGGTTTTTGGGCTCTCTCCATACCATGGGTATTCCAAATTTTAGGCTAGTCTTCTTACCTTTACTCCACTGACGCAGGCATTCAGTGCATGACTTGCACACCATGTGAGGAGCCCAAGCTTTGTCTTGGTCACCAAGTTTCATACCAAAATAAGCATGGAAAGTTTGCTTTATGAAAGTTGTGACTCTATTCCTATAAGGAACAAGTGTGTATTCATCGCAGATAGAGCAGAATATGTCAGGCCTATTTCGACAAGATCTCCTACTTGACATCCTTCTTTGAGGGAAATTTTAATCACTTATAACCATCTTTCAAGAAAAAAAATGCAGTAATACAACCAAATTAAAACGTGTGAAATCTTCAGAATCTAAAACAGATTAAAAAACCAAAGTCATTTTAATTTTAGATTCAGTACATTAAAATCATCCTAAATCGATTAAAAAATGCAAAACAATAAATTGTGGGTTAGCCAGTCCTGTCTTATAAAGAATTCCCAACATTAATAGAATAAATCTTACCTTGACCCAGAAATCAACAAAAACTTGCTACAATTGGTAGGCCTACTTACTACTCAGTGTTCACTTCTTACCAAGTACACATCTTCTTGTACTGCAAATTAGAGTTTTACTTTAAGGTTTGTGATGTCATAATCATTAAACATACATCAGAATAGGAGTCTACAATTGTAATTACTACGCAACAATGTATATAGAAACACTTCTAATTTTAAAAGAAAAAAGGTATAAAATAGCAAATATCTCAAAAACTTGACCTGGTGAGAAAATATTAGTATGATTTTCGGAATCAGCACCCCCAAATTAGTCTAAATCAGCTTACAAACCTTGGACCAAAAAAAATGTTTTTGCCAGTGTAATTCTTAATTTTCGTTTACACTTTTGCAAGTTCGCTAGTTTTTCTTGAAATATTGCAGCAGTTTTGCCTCACGAAGTACAAGCGCAACCAATGAACTTATAAATTCTAATATTTTATAAACGCTAAATTGGATTGGACTTTTTCGCACTCTTTCTTGTTGCAAAGCATCACAAATATCACAAAGCTAGCACTAATGAACATCAATCCGAGAATTTTGTTTAGAATCAGCTGCGGCAGAGCGAATCGAAATCAAAAGCTTGCGATTTTGAATGCGACAACTGCTGCTGGGTTATTTGCAGGATAGAACACTTTTGGTCTTTGTTACTAATGTGATAAAGACATTATAGTTGTAAAAAAATATAAAAAAGGCGTGCAGCATAGTTTGCTTTATGACTAACGCAAAAAATGTTTTTGAGAAAAAATTTGGATGCTGTTCAGTTTTACGACAGGATTTCTATACTTTAAATGAGTCGTGACATGGATATCAGCCAAGTTCCGAATGCTGTACTTGAAATCGATGTCTTTTTCTTTGCTTATGCAATGAAAAACAAATTTAATGCCTACGAAATTAAATTGGTTGTGCAACTAAAAAAAGTACGATCATGATCGCTTTTGCTCGTGCCTTCCACCGTTATAATTGGTTTCAAAGTTAAAATAAAAGTTCTTCCAAGCGTTTACCCCAAAAGTCACAAATCACTCGCAGCATTTATTGCGGATGAAAACCTGGCCGCAACGTGGATTCTGATGTATGATCATGCTAATACAGGGTTTCTCAAACTTTCTGTTCATGGGTAATTAATGAATTCGCTTGTCTTTTTCTTCTCTCTTCATTGCCCCCTTTTCCGTGAGGGTTGCGGGGGCAGTTGCTCAAGATTGAGCCGCCACACCTCACGGTCTTCCATCACCTCCATCATTTCACTTGGGCGAAGTCCCAAGCGATTCCATCCAAGGTCCTCAATGTAATCGGTCCATCTAGTTCTAGGTTGTCCGACTGGTCATCTCCCATTTACTTTGGCATGTAAAGCTTGCTTGGGGAGTCTCTCCTGAGGCATTCTGCTTACATGGCCAAACCATCTAAGCTGAGATCTTTCAATTCGGAGAAGTAACGGCTCGATGTTAAGAGATTTTCGAATTTCAGAGCTACACACCTTGTTAAACAGTGTAACTCTTTCGATTCTTCGTAAAAACCTCATTTCGGACGCTTGCACTTGTGATCGCATTCTTTCGGTCATTACCCAAGATTCATGACCATAAGTGAGAATGGGGACAAAAACTGCTTTGAAAATTGAGAGTTTTGCCTTTTTCGACAATTCTCGTTTCATGACAACCGAGTAGTGCAAAGCTCGCATTACTGCACTAGCCTTGCGTATTCGGATATCCAGTTCTTCGTCTTGCCTTCCGTCACTCGTAAATGCAACCCCAAGATTCTTGAACTTCTCTACCTGCTTCAGTGTCGCTCCATTCACTTGTAATACGCACTGATCAGGGTTTCTTGAAAGATGAAGTACCTCAGTTTTGGCCGAGCTTATTTTCATTCCGGCGATGTTGCATGCATCTGCAAAACTATTTAATGCGCGCTGACCCCAAAATTTTTACATATTATTTTGCAACAAAAAATTCGCTCTATAAACTCAAAACCTCGCTTGAAGACCAAAAAGGAAAAAAGTTGTACTCGGAAATTTGAATGGGATTTGTCCTCGAATTCGATTGAAGACCAAAAAAGAAGGCCTCCGCAAGTTGGTGTCAATGCGTCCCGCCTACAATTTAAGCATTTAAGTTCTGGTTGTAATGTACTCCTTGAAAAGTCGAAATGTACTCCTTGGGGTACATGTACCCCCATTACGAAACCCCTGAGCAAGTCAGTTATATCTGGTCCGATTGAGGAAAATTTTGTAACAGTTTGGGAAAAAATTTTTGAAGAAAAGCCTTATCGCTAACTGTTACAAAAAATTTTCCTTCTGGACTTTTACAAAAAAATCGGAATTTTTGTTTTTGATTTCCTCAAATAAGCAGCAATTAACGTTAACGAACAAAAAGAACATTTTCAGGATTGTTGCTTTATTTAAATTTTAGATCTTGTTTTCATAAGTTGGACTCTTCAGTTCCAAAATCATTTTTTCTTAAATTAAACAAGTATTTTTTTAACCTTCCGGAGCAAAAATTAATTACAGCTCTTGTGCAGCACTATTGAACTTCTTCGTGACTTTTGGCCAAATTGTGACGCCTTTTAAGATTTTCGTAGCCAAAATGTGGTTCGATGCCAGCCCAGAAACAAAGCAATACACTAAGTACAAATTTTGCATTTTTTCGATTCAAAAATCTGTCGTTTATTTCCGATCAAATGAAATCTATTTGCCAATGTATTTGGAAGTAGAACTAGACGAATCAAACATAATTATGTGAAATGCAACAGAGATTTTTTTTAACTGATGCTTTAGTTTAAACAGAGACAAGTGTTTCGATCTCAGCGCTTACTAATTGCATTAATTGCACTAACTGTAGCATGCTCATAACATTAGAATGTGCCAGCACGACCTGGTAGTATATTTTCTATACGCAGGCTCGAATCTACCACATCCTTGTAATCTTTTGAGTCAAATCCTCGATACACTTCCAGCAGCTTAAAATTGTGGTTTTCTCATAGCAACATATCGCAAGTTTGTTCAATACATATTTTTTTTCACAAAAACCAACACTGTCCTTCCATTTTCGTTACGCTTTTGCTAGTTTGCGACTAGTTTGTGAAAGTTAAGAAACTAAACTCCCTTTTAGCCAAGCCACTCAGAAAATTTAACCCAAATGCACAAACTTTTAAACATGTTTTGCCTTGCCGGTAGAGAAACTGAAGTCTAATAGTACTTTTAATCGCTCAAGTAAAGCTCTAAAAAGATGCAAAATTTTGTTCAAATGGAATTGGAAACAGGCCATTGTATTCGAAAACATGAATATTCAAAAAAAATTTTCTTTCACAAAATTCACCAAGAAACGGAAGGCTTTGTCCGAAAACTTTGAGAGCTCCGTCTCCCAGACCCCTTGCTGTAATCTTCTCAAGATACAGAATACATTACTTTATTAAGCGCATTGTTTTTCAGATACTTTAATATATCAATTTTTAATCAGCCCCTTTCAATAAAACCTTGATTATGCGCTTGTTCAATCACAAAGCTTGGAGTCGGGAAATTGCATCATAACATGCTAAAATTGCTCAAATTTTTGATCTCAATTTTTTGAATGAATTCATAGATCAATAAAAAAGAAAAATTGATCGCGCTTTCAAATTTTGCAATTATTTTTAAGTGTGAAAAACGAGAGAAGGAGGATATTGTGTTGATTGATCAGTGATTGTAAAAACGTGTTCAAACTGAATATAAACGGCCTTGCTTAATGAATCATATCGGAAATAATTTTGGCATATTTCCATTATTTTTTCTACATTCGCTTCACAAAAATTTTTGAAAAATTTTTTTTGTTTACTGAACTATTTTTTGCGCTTCGTTGATTTTTTTGTATAAAAATAAGACTTTTTTCTGAAACGATGACGACATTAATTACTATTTTGATCCGATTACTTCAAAAAATCAAGGTCAACATTACGATTACTATCAATATGGCATTACCTTTTAAGAAATTTTAGGTTAGATTTTTGAGGTTCGTTATAGATGCTAGTGTGTAGTGTGCATATGCTTGATTGAAAGCAATTAAAACCGGCATAGGTTAAACTGTTATTTGTCGAAGGTGTGACGCAGGAAAGGTAAACAGTCTAAAAATAGAATACGTATATTTCGGCATTAGGTATACCTCATGCACAGTTTCAGACACAGACATGCTTTTTTAAATGAAATCAATAAACAGTATCCTAAATCTGCAAAATGCACACCGGTATATTTTTATTGTGATTGTAATTACAATTATGTGGTTATGAGGGGTTTGACGTTACCATGAAAAATAATGCTCACTGCTCAATGGAAAACCCAAAGCAGAATAATGTAATAATCGAACAAAAATGTAACTGACTCTCCAAAATCGAACAAAAATGTCACTGACTTCTTTATTAAACTTGATGGAACCGTTATTAGTGCTGAAAATAGTGTTAAATATCTAGGAATCAATTTTGACTTGAACCTGAACTTTCGCAAGCACATTGAAGTTATTGAAAAGAAATTGTCTAGGTCCTTAGCTATATTGTTTAAACCAAAACCAGTATTACCTCAAAATGCACTTCTAAAATTATATTATGCTATGGTTGATTCTTATTTGATTTACGGACTAGTTGCCTGGGGTTCAACTTTCCTTTCTTACATAGAAAAACTTAACATATTACAAAATAAAGCGGTTCAACTAATCGGCGGAGGAAATTACCTCGATAGGGCTACCCCATACTATTCAAAACTAAACATTCTAAAACTCCCCGACTTATATAAACTTGAAATCGCTAAATTTGTACATAGATTTATGCATAATACCCTTCCACAATCCTTCTCTAATTTTTTTACAAAGGTAGGTCAAGTCAACACTCGTACAACAAGATCTTCTTCTAACCCCAACAATTTATAATATACCTTGCTATAAAACTAACAGGATTCAGCGAAGTATTAAATATCAAGGTGTAAAAGTTTGGAACTCAATTCCAATTGAAATTCAAAATCTACCCAAGTCACGCTTCAAAATTAAAAAATTGAAATCACATTTAATGCAAGCTTATCTAGAAGAAATAAATTGATTTTATCTTGAACATTTGCAGTAAACTGGTCAGCATTCAACCTGGTCGCGACCTTCTATCCGTCTGTTCTATATTAAACCGTTAAAAAGCAATCCGGGTGGCTGCTCGACTCGAAGACCGAGAAGGTCCCTTTGCAGCCTCCCAGTTTCCATTCGTGTACCTAAATTGCTTGTCAAATCCTTGACTTTGCTTTTTTTTTTGACGCGAGTGGCGACAAATAAACTTCTGTTATCTGTATCATGATCATAATACAAATTGCAGATAAGAAATTCCTGCAGCCTGTTTCACTCCTACGGGATCATCGGGGGCTAAGCTACAGTGGCGTAGCTAGTGGGCAGCGGGGGGGGGGGGGGGGGGGAGTAAGGCCTGTGCCGGATGTCGCCATTTTGGGGTGACACCAAATTAAGTTATGATGTGAAACCATAATACCACTGATTTGTGGTAAAGACCTTGTTTTTTCAATTTGCTTGATCTCCAACTTCATTTGCACCGAAAACCCATTAATTTTACGGCGAGGATCATTTTTGTTTTTTTTGGTCTTCACCTGTTTTTTTTTTGTTTTTTTTTAGTCCTTACCTACTTTTTGGACCGAAAAAGGGTGACACCACGAAATCCCGCCCCGGGTGCCAACCAACATTCTTAGCAATGCCAACTTCTTGGCTAATTTTTTTCAAACAGAATTCTGTTTCTATTCTATTTGAATAAGATTACCCCTGAGTAAAATTACTACCTGAAGATCCTGTGAGAGAAAAGCAGGCTGTCGGGGTTTCCTATCTCATAAATTATTGCAACTTGTATAATTGAAAATACACGTTTATTCACCAAGTTGTCTTGACCAGTATACAGCGAAGGGACATTTTCGGTCCTCAAATCAAGCTACCGCTTGCCCATTTACCACACACAGAAGAGGCTTTACAATTTTTACACTGTTCAGTGTTCCTTTTATAGCCAGAGAAGCTATGAAATATGAATATAAATTTTTATAGCCATTGGTTTTAACCAACCGGGAACCGAATCCAAGTCTACCGTTCTAAAAACAGACCCCGCTCTGTCCATTCGACCATTAATTGGTTTTCACGATTAAATTAAAAAAAAAAAAATGCACAAGTGATGTAGCTTAACATTTTTAACTCAATGCATCACAGACAATTTGCGTAATCTATTACGCTTATACCAGTAAAAATATTTCGAGCAGCTGCATTAAAAAAAGCAATTAAAACTCTGTTTTTGTTGTTTTCAACCATATTATTCTTAATGCATTAAACTTATGGGAGGAGGGTAAAAATGCCTCAGCTTCGGTCATAGGATTCAATCGCATTTTCACGTTTGAACGTATTATTTATGTTTGCTTTTTACAAAAACTTCCGGTACAAAATGGCAGATGCAGCATTTTTATCCGCCATTGCAAAAAAATTAAGCTTCTTGTCCAAATTTGCAAACTGCACTATTTTAAACCTACACACAGAAAAAAGATAATATTATATTTCACAAACGGACAAGAGGTTTTTGAAAGGTTTCCTAAACAAATTTTATTCATAATTTTTGGAAAAAAATTGCGGTATAATCTTCTTACTGAAAAATGAACATAATATAAGCTTAAACATAATTGCATGAATCTAATTGAAATAAGTTTGAGATGATTCTATTTGAATAAAGAAATTGATTAAACTGATGGCAATCAAAAGATATAGTGATTGATGATTTTGATAAAGTATCGTAACACTTTTCAGCTGTGTGCCTAAACAATACACAGCATCCGCTTTTTTTTGGGTCCACGACAACTGACCGCGACAAACTGACCGCGAACCAACTGACCGCGAACCAACTGACCGCGAACAAACTGACCGCGAACAACGCCGATTGGCTGAGAAGGGCGATCTTAAATATATTTTTACTATCCCCAGAGCCATCTTGCCCAAACCTTCACTTTGTGACGAAATCACTGCGACGAAATCAGTGACGAAAACATGTAACGAAATCATTGCTTTGCAATCAGTTTGTTCGCGGTCAGTTTGTCGCGGTCAGTTCACTTGGCTCGGCTTTTTTTCACTACTTATGGTAGAATAGATGGTGATGTTAACGATTATGTCATATTCTATTATTCTTCATCTGCATAAATTAGCCAGCGCAGCAGGATGTGTATAGTTGGATTTTCGACGCTGCTTTCTGTCGTTGAGTTTTTTTCTTGAAATTTATTGCTTGCTTGAAACTTTTTAAAAGTTTCTCCTGCACCCCAATCTTGCGAGACTACTGACTTGTCAGTTTATAATAAATAAATAAATACAAACTACAGGAAATTTTATGCTCAGCTGCCGGTAGCTGATTGTCGAGAAATGAGTTTTGCTTAAATTCGGCAAACAATTGGCGGAGTTCAACGAATTTAAATAAATAAATGTAAAAAAAAAAAAAAAAAACGACATAGAGATGCACACGATCAACGTTTCAACATTATAATTTCTGCGCGCTGAACAAGCGCTGTACGTAAAAATATGAGACGTTGCAGCTTGGATTGGCGTCCGTAGTCTAAACCCAAAACCAGAGCAGAGTGGACAACTCGATCAAAATCAGAGGTACATGAACTGGCAGCATAGTAACAGTAAGAGTATACGGGGTTTGAGCCTAAAAGTTTCAATTCATTTAAGACTGGTTCTCAGGATAGAAAATTCAAATATACTGCGGCGGGTTTTTGCACCAATCAAGCACTTATTTGTTTCTTGCGCCATGCCGTTAGAAGCGTGTGACTGTGTGACTGGATACTACTGGTATTCTGGCAAAATAATGCGTTTTCAAGCACGCGACTCGCTATCGCGAGATGAAGAGAAAAAAACCCATTTGTTGTCTATCAACGCAGCGAAATCCATGCTGCAGGCGTCAGTAGCGATCTGCAACTAATTAACTCGCCTTAAAGTGGGGCTCATATTTTGCACAATAGAACCACTTTTCCCCCAGAAATACGCCCATAAACCCATATTTGTCGGAATCTACATTAAATTTCACACAAACTTGGGAAGTGTCGTCGAGTGCACATAGCAGGAAACCAGGGCTGCGAACTCGATCGATTTTTATTTGAGTTCAAGTTCGATTTCGAGTTCAGCCTATTTTAGCAAGTCCGAGTTCAAGTTCGAGTTCTGAAATTTAATTTTTTCGAGTTCAAATTCGAGTTCGGCAAAAGAACCGAGTTTTTTCCAGTTCAAGTTCGAGTTTACAGCCCTGATATATAGGTTGCAGTTTTTTTGCCATGTCGGAAACATTCATATGCACTACTTGACTGATTATTTGGCATTACAAAATTAATGATAAATAAATAAATACAAAACTAACGTTGACTATTCTGTTAAAAGTAACGTATAAGTTATGAATTTACCAACTGCAATAAAAACAACTTTACTTTTCTGACACGATTAGTCGATTACTCGATTAGTCTGTATGCAGTATCAAAGTTGTAAACGGGCCGACTAGTTCAGGCCCGAACCCGGCCCGAACCTGATAATATAAGCCCGAACCCGAAAATTAATTTAAAGCACAAATCATGCCCGAAAAAATCCGAAAGTGAAGTTAGGTCTAAAAAATTTAGCAATTTTTCCGAGTTATTTTGATTATATTTTTGTGCACCTAAGACAAAAAGCATGTCTAAGGCCCGAATTAAGCCCTTAAGTTTTGTCAACTTTAGGCCGGAACCCGACCCGAAAAGCCCGGCCCGACTTACAACTCTGTGCAGTACGCACTAGCTTTCCTAGAGCTACTTTCATACTTCTGTTTTTGCTAACATGAAGAACACAAAATTTTGCATTAAGATATTAATTCGAATACTGGGTAACCCCAAATTATTTTTGTTAGTAGTATAATTAGCTACTTGACTAATATGCAAACTACAAAAAAGAAATTCTCAATACCTTGTTTCTTACGCCGTGAATCTTTTTAACCACAAACTCATTTCTCGATTGCTAACTTTTTTGTCAAAAACAAAACTCGCTAATTTATTCAAACAAATCAAGTGACTTTTTACAAACTGGAAAGTAGAGACAATTAACTTACAGTCTGTCAACGCATTAATTGCATTGTTTTTGCTACGAGGCCAACTTCTTTGTCACTTAATTTACTCGAGAGAAAAGAACGTTGCAATCGCTCTCTTTTTGTTTGTGCTGTTAAAAGTCTTCGCTACAAGGCAAACTTAATTTTTTGTCACTTGAGGAAACGTTGCATCGCTTTTCCTCTAATCCTCTTTAATCGCTCTGATTTTGTACTGTAGACCAACGGTGGAGTGCTCGAGGACGTCCTTGGCCTCGAGCACACATTTGGATGTCCTTGGCCTCGAAGCCTCAAGTCCTCGAAAATTGCCTTGTCTTCGGCTCGAGGACAGCACTATTTTTTGAATGGTTAAAGTTTTGTAGATCGGCTGAAAAAATTTCTTCTAGATCGTTTTTTTTTTTTGAAATCGCCTGAAAAAATTTTTCGAAGACCTTTTTTTTACTTTTTTTTGAGAACATTTGCGTTTGTGTCCTTTATCCTTGGCCTCGGGCATTCCTGTCTTTGGCCTCGAGAGTGTCTGTCCTCGGGAGGGCTATCCTTGGCCTCGAATTTTCTTTTTTGTGTCCTTGGCCTTGTGTCCTCGACTCCACCTCTGCTCTATACGTCTGGCGCTGTTTTTCTAGGTCGCCACGACATAAACAAAACATTAAAAGATAATATGCACTTATGCAGCTGTTACTAAAAACGCAATCTCAATTTACACGGCTTGATCAAAAGCGAACATTTTTCCGACAAATTTTTAATCTTAAAATTTCTTTTTAGTGAACTCGAACTCGAACAATTTTATGCGAGTTCGAGTTCGGAAAAATTATTTTTTGTAGTTCAAGTTCGAGTTCGAATTCGGCAAAATAACCAAGTTTTTTCGAGTTCGAATTCAAGTTTAAGTTCGAGTTCGCAGTCCTGCAGGAAACTCAAGCAGAATACTTTGAATATACCACAAAATATTATTAAAACACGCTAAACTACTTCGCCGTCTAAAATCAATGGGCTTAAAGTGGGGCTCATATTTTGCTCAATAGAACCACTTTTCCACCGGAAATACAGCCATAAACCCATATTTGTCGGGATTTACATTAAATTTCACACAAACCCACAAAGTGTCGTTGAGTGCACATGGAAGGAAACTTCAGTAGATTACTTTGAATATACTACAAAATATTATTAAAACACGTAAAATAACTTTGCCGTCCAAAATCGAGCGGCTTAAATTGGGTTTCCTTCCATTTGCACTTGACGACACTTCCTGAGTTTGAGTGAAATTTAATGTAGATTCCGACAATATGGGTTTATGGATGTATTTCTGGGGGAAAAGTGGTTCTATTGAGCAAAATATGAGCCCCACTTTAAACCGCTTGATTTTAGACGGCGAAGTTATTTAGCGTGTTTCAATAATAATTTGTGGTATATTTAAAGTATTCTGCTGGAGTGTTTTTCCATGTGCAATCGACGACACTTTGTGAGCTTGTGTGAAATTTAATGTAGATTCCGACAATATGGGTTTATGGGTGTATTTCTGGGGGAAAGTGGTTCTATTAAGCAAAACATGAACCTCATCTTTCGGCGAGTTAATTAGTTGCAGATCGATACTAACGCCTACAGCATGGATTTCGCTGTGTTGATGGACAACGAACGGTTCTTTTTTTTTTCTTCTCGCGATAGCGAGTCGCGTGCTAGAAGATGCATTATTTTGCCAGAATTACAGTAATGACTGGTTGGTTACACGTCGATTAGGACAACAAAGCTTAGACCGGTATTTCCGCAATGCGACTTTAGGCCTTCACTCCCTAGGATTGTTAACAACCTAGTAATATTTTTTTTTAATTTCTGGTTTGCAAAACAACAATCACAACAAACAAACAACAGTAAACCAGAAAGAGTACACAGCAACTGTAAAAAGAAATAGTCATTTAACTTAACAGTATTTCTAAGTATTGCAAGGTTGATTCACCTAAAATAAGAAAATTTTCGCCGCCTCGCTGTAATTTTTATTGTAGAAGTCAGTGATGGAGTCCTCGAGGACGTCTTTAGCCTCGAGAACACATTTTGATGTCCTTGGCCTCAAAGCTCAAGTCCTTGGCTCTGGCCTCAGCCTCGAACCCTTCAAATTCTTGAAATTGTCCTGTCCTCGGCTCGAGGACAGCAATTGTTTTTTGAATGGTTGAAAAGGAAAATAACCAAACATAATATTTTCTTGAATAGGCGTAGCCAGGATTTTTGATGGATGGGGGACCCAATCGGCAAATCACATGCAATATGACGTCATCATAAATTCTGAAAAAGAGGGACTTTTTACGGGACAAACATACTTTAGAATGGAGATCAGAAGCCAGGGCCAAGGTTGGTGCGTAAACAGGACGTCGCTAAAGAGGGAGAACTTAAACCAAAAGTTAATGTTTTCGAAATATGTGTTAAATTGTGGAGGCGGGCGAAGAAAGTAATGTAACTCAAACGTATCACAGACCGAGGTCTGTGGGCAGGGCCCCCAGTCGCTGGAGGCTATGTGGGATTATTTGACAATTTTTGTAATTTTTTGGAAAAAGTAGGTATTTTAATGCCATTTGGATCACATTTTGCACGTTTTTAAAGCCTTTTAACAGAACTAAATTTTAAAGATTTGGAAGCCAATTGAAAAAATTAAACTGTTCAGTCTTCTTTTTGCTTACTTTTCACGTTTAAAAATTAGCATTTTTTGGATAAATTTTGTAATTAATTTGGTCTGGGAGAAGGGAAGCAAGGTACATTGCTTTCTGCAACTTTTTTAGCAGTAAGCAACAACTCACTCAAAGATTTGCCTCGGAGATCTTTGTTTAGATAATAATTTAATTGTGATGTTTTGGAAAGGCTACCAGCGCGGAAGCCTAGGGTGGCCATTAGAACGGCGACTAATTAAAACAAGCAAGGCGAAAAAAGTATCCTCCCAAAAGTTATCATGTGGGAGGAAAACTTTTTCGCATTGGTTATTTTAATAGTCACCGTTCTGGTGGCTATTCCTTAGGCTTCCGCGCTGGTAGCTTTTGGGCCAGAAGCACGCAAGCGATTAAAAGTTTTTGTTTTGTCATAATCAACAGTTTTAGGATTACTTGTACGACCAAGAGGCCCGCGGCCCCTCAATTCAAATTCAATAATTTGTTCAATAAACATTATTTTCCCTTTGCTTTTTTTAAAATATTTTGTCTCGTAAAAACTGGCGAAGTGGAGGTGGAGTGTTACTTGAAGTAGGTATGATAGACGGTCACTATTCATGCTATTGCATTAAGTTTATAAAAAGGTTAGATGAAGGTCAGAGGCTGCAAGTTTTAGGACAAAAATCTAGAACTTCTCGCGAGTTATACATTTCAATTGATTGACAAAAATTTGGATTGAGGGAGACCGGGCCCTTCTGGTAGCCAATATTAATATTATTGTTAAGTAGTGTTGTACGCGAAAATTTTAAAAGAAACTGAAATTGAATAAACAATAGGCTTTGTTGTCATCTTTTTATCATTGGTGGCATTTCAATTGAGGGGCTGGCCCTCTGTTCCCCCCCACCTTGGCTACGCCCATCACTTCTGGCCTGTCAATTCGCTTCCTTTCCTTATCTAAAAAATGTATTAGCATAATGTGGTATCTAAGTCATAGTAAACCTTATCTTCATTGGCACTGTGAGAAAGATCTAATCGGAAAATGAGGGAGTAAAACGCAGTGAAGATATCTCTTTTTATTTCTACTAATACTTCCGGTGCGGGTGGTACAAACAGCAATACACTTAAACATCGGTGGTGGGCACAAGTCCGTTAATCGTTAATACGGTAATAACGAAGCTAACTTTTTCATTAACTCGTTAATCCGTTAAAAAGTTTTTTCATGTTAACGGATTAAATTAACTTCCGTTAAGTTCTGTTAACTTCCGTTAAAGTTTTTATCGTTAATATCTTACACCATTTGTTCATCGTACCGCTACAAACCAGTTTGCACTGGTAACACTGGTTGCGTATTACCACAAATTTTGCACAAGAAAACGAAGCAAGAAACTCTTTTTTGTGGCAAATAATAAGCTACAGCCTCTGAGGTCTATTAATCATCGCTCTTCGCAATTTCCAAAGATTTTCCGATCAGAGCTTCGTTAGTGCATTTGAACTTATTTTTATTTTAAAGTAAGATTAGACTGTCAAATGTAACTTCCAAAACACAAAAAGACCACCACAGCAATAAATATTTTCGTACAATCAGCTCAACAGCGTCAATACGTGTTCTAGAAGCGAGTGAATAAAAAGAAATGTAAATTACGCGCAAAATATTAACGAATTAACGGACTTTATTAACTTCCGTTAATTAAAGCTGAAAATAATGGATTAACGTTAACGGAGGTGTGAAGTTTGTGTACGAACTAGTGGTTAACGAAGCTAACGTTTTGCATTAACTTGCCCACCTATGCACTTAAGCCATTCAGGGCCATAGTAAGGGATCCAAGCGTTCGGACACAAACACTTTTGAGTTGCCATTACTAAAACATGACCGTGCTTATGTGAAAGTGGAATTTGATGAAAGTGTGTGCGTGATGATAATGAAATGCAATACAGTCACCAGGAATGGCCTATGATATACTAAACAATATGTTACATGTAGTACAGCCCTGATACAATTACAAAACGTTACTTGAAAACGACAGCTTTTTTTCAGAAAATACGCGAGCGAATATTGCAAAAAATTTGTTTTGAGATAAAAAAGAACTACTCTAATTTTTACGTTTCTACAATTTGTGGGCCTTTTGAAGGAGGGTTTTCGGGGCAAATATCTCCAATGCTTTCCTCCTTAATAGGGCCCTGCTGGGATTCTCTGGTTACTTTTTGCAGCTAAATAACTTATGTTAAATTTTATAAAGAATCTTTTGGCGGCCGAAACGTACGCACTCATTTATGGATAGGCATTAGAGGCAAGACTATGGAGAGATATCACATGCACTAAAATGTATAGAAAAAATTGCCTTAAAATTAGGATTGGGAAACCGTGAGGAAAATAAATTTTCTAACGTAACTTTTGCGGTATTTTCTTTTTTTCAAATTGCTTTGAAAATCTAACTGTGTAGTATCACAAAACTTTTTATTTTTCTGAAAAAAAAAAAAAACTTACTAAAATTGTTCAACGGAGACATGGAAAGTAACTGCTCTCGCCCCGGAATCCATTTTTTTTCAAGGACTTAAGCTTGCAAGTACAGTACCTCATTTCATTTTAAAAACATAAATTTACAGTATTTTGCATTACTTTTAGATAATAACATCATAGTCGTTATGCAATGTTTAAAAACCATGATAATATTTAAAAATTTCTGGGAAAAAAAAAACGTTTATCAAACAATAAGATTTGTGTTTGAGAAACTACTGAAAAAGTGGGGATCCATAATCGGTGGACGTTTGCGCTGGGCCTTAACTGATGAAATTAAGACATCAAAATTTTGATCATTTCCACGTTAAGAATATGTAGTTATTAGTTAGTCTCATTTCCAATTCACAAATTATGGCCATAACAGTGGCGTCGCAAAGAATGGTGACACCCGGGGCGGAATTTCGTGATGACACCCTTCATAACGTATAGTAGGCTGCGAAAGGTTATAGGCCTATTTGAAAAATAGAGATAGGCCTACTGTCTAATTGCTGGAGATAGCGGCTGTTGTTGGGCTAGCTCATTAACTTATCATTGTAAGATTCTAGAACTTGGAAGTATGAGCAGCACACGTCTAGTATCAGGCGCGTCATCAGACATCGGCCGTGGGGAGAAGGGCTGTGCTCAGGGTCTGGGAGCTCCCCCAAAGGCCATTGGGAATCTTTTTCAGGCTGATTTTAACAGAAAATAATGCTTTTCAAACGTAGCATTGGGGAGAAGTTTTGATGGCATAGAAATTAGCAGTGCGGTTAGACTCAGGCGCGTAGTCAGAAGTCTGCAGTGGAATCTGTTTCGGGGGTCTGGGGGCGGAGCCCCCAGCGCTCGAAAATTTTGCTTTGCAAAAATAACTTAATTTTAGGCTTATTTTGATAAAAATTATTGGTTTTGAAATGCGGCAGAAATTAGCAGTGCTAAAACATGATTAAACTGGTTGCATAAATGGGTAATGGCTAGGTGGGAGGTGGCTAAAGGTAAAATTTCAGTTTTCTATTTACAAGCTGGCACCATAAATAATAAAATCTTAAGGTGGATTTACACAGTAGGCTTATCCGTTTTTCGTGGGTTTTTGTCCGTTTTTTTACGTTTTTGCTTCTCCGTAAAAAAGTATGCGATTTTTCATCCGCATTTTTATATGTTCATATTTGCACTAACCATACAGTCACATAGCCTACTGGACAAAAGTTTTCCGAAAAAATTTCTTTGTAAAGAGGTACAGCTATATTTTGAAACATCGCTTTTATCGTTCACACACAAAAACTTTGAACGAAATTTTCATCAATATATAGCAGTCTACTTAGTGCGAATATAGACTTAAAAAATGCGGATGAAAAAGTGCATACTTTTTCAAGGAAAAGCAAAAACGTAAAAACGGAAGAAAGCGGACGAAAAACGGATACTGTGTAAATTCACCTTTATAGTTCAATGAAACTCGCAAACATTAAACACATTTCGTATATATCCAAGCTTAATACAAAAAAATAATTGGTTGGGGGGGGGAGCGAATGGAACAATATTTGAGTCGAAGTAATTGGTATTCAACTAATACTAAATTGCCACCACCCCCCTACCTATTCCGAAGCTTTTTTTTATGAAACCTATATTTAGCATCAAAGGTGGAGTCCTCGAGGACGTCCTTGGCCTAGAGGACGTCCTCGAGGACACATTTTGATATCCTTGGCCTTAGCCTCAAAGCCTCAAGTCCTCGAAAATTGCCCTGTCCTCGTCTCGAGGACAGCAGTATTTTTTAAATGGTTAAAATTTTGTAGATCGCCTGAAAATTTTTTTGAAGACCTTTTTTTTGTAGAAAGCCAGAAAAAAAATTTGAAGCCTTTTTTTTCGGAGAACGCTAGCGTCTGTGTCCTTGGTCCTTGGCCTTGGCCTCAAGCTTTCCTATCCCTGGCTTCGAGAGGGTTTGTCCTTGGAAGGGCTGTCCTTGGCCTTGGATTGTTTTTTGCGTTCTTGACCTTGTCCTCAAGCCTTGTGTCCTCAACTCCACCTCTGTTTAACATGTTTCAGCTAACAATCAAATTCCATTGCTTAGTGTTGACAATTTTTCAAACTTTTTGCTGATTTGTGATCTACAATTTTGGAAAATTAGCCTCCCCTCTTCAAAATAAATGTTTCAAAACATACTTTAAATCATTTTTAAGTCTATCCTAGTGTGCTAAACATTTCCGATGATGTCTGATGTGAAACATATTGTTGTTTTCTTCTTTGTTCGATTGGTATTATTAAATGGTGGCACTCCAAAATGATGACACCCGGACGGGCCGCCCCCTCCGCCCCCCCTTAGCGACGCCACTGGGCCCTAATTGTTTTGTTACCATGATACCGCCACGGAACGTAATCAACATTGCTTCTAACAAGTAAAACTTCAAAATGACGTTCACTATTTTTAGAAACTACTATTTTCGAATTATCGTTAAAAACTTAACAAAATGCAATATCTGAAAGACTTTCACTTTTAAAAATAATAGAAAATCTGCCGACTATAATTTAGAAAAATTGTGTCCGTGATCCTTGGGCTTGGCCTCGACTAGTCCTGTCCTTGGCTTCCAGAGGGTCTGTCCTCGAAAAGTCGGTCCTTGGCCTTGGCCTCAGATTTTTTTGAGTTCTTGGCCTTTGCCTCGAAGGTTGCGTCCTCGACTCTACCTCTACTAGAAGCAGAGAAGGGGCTTTGCGAGTTTGCGCCGCGCCTGGCGCCAAATTGCCGCAAAATTTCTTGATTTTAATTTTATTCCGTCAAATGTGAGTATGCGCCAGATGTGGTGCAGAGGAGCAGAGCATGCGACGTGCGAGAAGTATGCTGTCCACTATTAGCAGGTAGCGGCATACTTTTGCACATTACAATTCCATTGGGTCCACTCACAGCTCCCAGGGGTAGACAGTAGAGCAGAGCCAGAAAAGCACCAGGTAGACACGAATGGTTAGCTAATTCAATGTAACATTGTAAGCAGTTATTTAATGGGAAAAGGTTTGGCGCATGTTCCGCTCGTGCAGACATTTTGTAATAGGCCTATTTTTAATAAAAATGCCTTGAAAATCTAGGTACGGTAACCCTAAGCCATAGCCCTAACCTAAACCCTAAACCATAGGCTACCTATAACTATGATATTCAAAATAAAAAAATTCAATGTAGCAACTAGGTATTGTACCAGTATGTATATTAGCCTATAGGCCTACTGTATACCGTGTACCGCACACTATATTTCAGAATTGTGCCAATGTTTCAAAATATAAATCTTAATACCAGGATTAGTTACCGTACAAATTTAAGTACGGTAATATTAAACTGCTTTGGTTGCAGTCAGTGTTTCCACTAACTAAGCCGATTTTTGTGTACAAATCAGCAATTTGTTGGATCAAGGGCAAATAATTTTTGGCAATTTCACATAACTTAATATAAGTCAACAAATTTGTGAAAATATGACTTTTAGTGTATAGCCTACTTTAACAATGGATTGGTACAAAATTTAGAGCACATATGTATATAGCCTACTGGGTTTAAATAGCCAAAATTAAGCATGCAGAGACATCCTCTTTAGCTCAAGTGGTAGAGCAGTGTACCGGTAGCAGGGCATGGTTTGGAATGGAATGGAAAATGGAATGGAACAAAAATTTCGGTATGGAATATGGAAGATGCCAGGATGGAATGGAATGGAAGATTTTAAGAATGGAATGGAAAGCAATTTTCCAAACCAATTCCATATTACAGTAGATTTCGCTCATCGCATTTACAGAAAAATATATGCGGATAGTGATGATTAAAATATTTGGAAATGTTTAGCAGCTAATCGTCTGTCAACAAATTGATAGAGTAATATGATCATGAACATTGCGCAAACAGTGTAGGCAACTAGGCATTGCATCAATAGATCATCACCATTGTGCTTGCTTCAAATAAATGAATAGAATATGTTCATTGCAAGTTGCAGTTGCATTGATGCTGACTGGCTTAATTTTTGTTTTGAGAATGACAATTTGTCTAGTGTCATTGCCAGACTGCCATAGCAAATGAAGTGAGGTCGTGAGGAGCATGAAAATAGACTTAACTTTTTGCACATTAAAAGTAACCAGGTAACGAAGGCAAGTTATGCGCAATTTTAAACTTCTGCAATCATGTCTAAAACAAACGCATGTAAGTCTCGGAGCGTTTCTAAGTTTCTTTTGTTTGCGCCCCATAATCACTTGAAAAGTCTATCTGTAGCAGTGACTACAACCTAAACAACCTTGAGTGTGCTCTAAAAAAAAACAAAAACAGCTGTTTTAAAAAACAAAATAAATGATTTTGGTGGTCTACCTTTCTACTTTACGACACATCCACAAACAAGCGTGGAGCCAAAATTTTGCTAAAGGAGGGGCTTAAAAGTTGAAAAGTTTTTTTCTTGTTTGAAAAATGCGTTGATTATGTGGTGAGCTGAGCAAAGTGCTGCAGCTCAATCATCTGGTATAAACAGAGGTCTGGAGGTGAAGCCCTTGTCGCTGTGTGAAGTTTTGATTTTTTGAGAAAAATAACTATTTCAGCACCATTTGTATCGCATTTCGCTCACTTTTAGAAGCCAGTAGAAAAGTTAAGTTGCTTAACCCCTTCAGCCCCTACTTTACCCACAAGTCAATCCAAAAACACATTTAGACAATTGCATTTTGGGTTGAATTTTTTAAGTGACTTAGCTGGGAGTGGCTAAAGCCTCCTTTGCCATTGTAGTTCCGCCATTAAATCCATAAACGATTAGTGGCCCGTTGTGCATCCCGATTCATAGTTTGAGAAACACTAGCTTTAGGCTTACAATATCTTGAATTGAAAATGATGCAAAGGTTCATGGTTTTGAAATTGATATGACTAGCGTAGATGGTACTAGATGACTTATTCCTGATTAGGTCCAGAGATGTTTGAAACTTTGGATGATAAATCTGGTGCTTGAAACTTGAATCACTAAACTTTCGGTATTTAAAAATTTTAGTATATTGCTAATGTGGGTAACTTTAATCAAGTAGGTAGGATTGAATGTTATTGTTCCTTTTTGCAGCATTGTTGGTTTTCTTGACCTTACACGATGTTCCCAAAAATGTATTTTTAGTAAACCAAGATAAAGGGTAAGGCCCTTCTGGCCCCCTGTAACAACGGCACTGAATTTGCCAAGTGACAAAACTTTTTCTTCCATCCTAACAAAAATTTGTATTTATTTTTCTATCCTCAATTGAGAGTAATTCTTTGTTGTTGTTTTTTTGCATTTAAACTTTTTTTCGGTATTTTTGTAGAATGTTTTTGGCAGTTTGGCTATGCCGAATTTCATAGTTTGTGTGATTTCAAACTTGCAATCATTAAGCCCAGTGCATACCCATCAACCTATGGTCTGATGATTAAGTGGTTAATATTTTCTTGCTGAGGCAATTTTTATGGTAGCTGATTGCGATTGTACTTCAAATATGGCATGAGATGCATCGAATTGCATCGTACTATGCTGCTTACCTTTGCAAGCGACTACTTGCAAAGGTACGCTTAATGTTGCAAAAGTACAATACAAATTTCTTGTAGCTTCTGATCTAAACTTAGATTGGTATGGAAGTATGGAATGGAATATGGAAGAAAATTTTAGTATTGAATGGAAGATTTTTGTATGGAATGGAAAAGGAATGGAAGAAAATTGCTAGTATGGAATATGAAAAAATCGGCTTCCATTCCATACCATGCCCTGACTGGTAGTCCAAAGGCTGCAGGTTCGAATCCTGTGTGAGGATGACTTTTTCGCATTGTTTGTTTTTGGGTACTAGTAGCTGTCATTCTGATGGCTCTTTTCTAAGTGTAACACTATTACATACCGGTATAGGCTAAGTAAAACAAACTGACAGACAGATACTGTACATACTACAGACTTACCACACTACGTACCTGACAACTGTGCTTTATACTTTAAAACAGAAAAGTCTTTGACTGACTAGTTCAGAGTTGAATGTTGATGCCTAGAGTAGTGGTACCGTAAACAAGGCAAGTCCTGCAGCCCAACACTGGTCATGTTAAAACTGTTAAAGTAACTAGCCTAGGCATAGTGATTAGTGTTAGTCTTTCTGGTACCATAGGCTACAGCAACAATCAGCAATCAAACATGACCAAGATGAAGTTTATTTTGACTTTTGTACTTTTTGTACAACTAATAACAATATCATTGTCCCAAAATTCTGACAAAGATGAAGTTGTTTTGAATCATCATCATGACTTTGAAGAAATGGTTGACGTTTTAGAGCAAACACGTGAAAAATGTTCGGGTAAGTTTTAGAATTTGTAGCCTAATTGTTAGATTTAAAGCTACCCAGTTAAATAGCTGGTACCAGCAGCCTACCAGCTTAGAGATGTGAGCTACCGTACCTGGCTACTCAGACAGTCAGAATCTGGTAATCCTGACTGGTTTGGTAATGGTAGAACAATCTCCAATCTGCAATGGACAAATGTGTTCTTACCTTGGCCAACTATTCTGTATTGGTACGTTGTTGCAATCTCAGATTGGGTATTCAAAAAGATTTTTTTTCCTTACTATTTTGCTGAAGAAATGTCTTCAAATTTACAACAGTCAAAACAAACAAAATTGCTCAATAGCAGATAGACAATAGATCTGAGATTAATTACAAGATTTGAAAATCTTAAATGACAGTTGGCCCCACCTCATACCTCTCAGCCAGGTTGAAAAGTTCAATTACACTGGACTGGGTTTTCGTGCCAACCTAAAACCCATTTGATCTTTGCTTTCGTTTACACGCCAGTCAAAGTACACCAAATTAGATGGATAAAATTTGGTTTAAAAATACCAAAATTCCTCTTCAACTTGACGTCTTTAAAAGGTCTTATCTCCATGGAATTGCAAATTTTGAAGGAATTCTCACCATCTACAGCAATGTGATAATTTATGTCATTGTGAGGCTTTTGTGCCACACCAGTGTTGTTTTGCATTCTCTGTGCTAAATTGGCACAACATGTGTGATCCTTAGGCACTGCATTTCAGATTTCTTCGGCGCATTATGCAAACTTTCCATTGGGCCTGTTAGCCTGTAGTAAAAAGCTAAATCTGAAATAAGTTTTTAGCCACTATATATGGAAATTGCAATGAAGGTTCAGTACACACAAAATATAATTATGTATATAAATTTGACAGTTTGATATTGTACAGTATTGACATATCCCTAATATATCTAGTCTAATGGATTTCATTGAATAAGTTCAGAGTTATTTTAAAAAACTGAGAAGTTCAAGTTCTTGCTATAAATCTTCTCACTACAGAGCATGCTGTGCATGAGTACATACTGTAACTTCATTTTGTCTTTTCATCCAGAGCTAAAGTCTGAAGTTATTATCTGTTTTGTGTAAGATTGTGTATGCATAAATATGCATGCCTAGTGTATGATTGCACACTTACGAATCATGTTACAATGCACACCTCAGTCCTGATTGAGCTTTGGGCCTGCATAAGATCTTGCAGAGAATAGACATGTCTTCCAAATGGGAGTACAAAAATGATACTCGTAATACTCTACCAGCACTTAGTAGTGTATGATGTGTATCTACGTTGAACTGTTAAGCTTTTTGGTAGCTTTGATATCTGAAATGTGTAGCACCATTGCTGCCCTGCAACAATTAGCAACAATATTGGGAAGTAGTTTGGATGATTCAGAATTATGTTTCTAACTTAACTTGAAGCTACATTACCATGATTTCCAGACAGTACCAGTATTCCCTTTAACTTTTTGGCAAGTGCCTAAATTTTCTCAAAACAATAGTGCCCAAAGCTGTAAAAATATGTTTACTGTTTATGTACTCTAAATTTTGCACCAATCCATTGTTAAAGTATTCTAAAAGTCATATTTTCACAAATTTGTTCACTTATCTAAAGTTAAGTGAAATTGCCAAAAATTATTTGCCCTTGATCCAACAAATTGCTGATTCATTGACAAAAATCAGGTTAGTGGGAACACTGACTGCAACCAGAGCAGCTTAATATTACTTAAATTTGTAACTAGTGCTGGTATTGAGATTTATGTGTTGAAACATTGGCACCATTCCGAAATATAGTGTGCAGTATATATACAGAATAATGTGTATAGCCTAGTTGCTACTATGGGTTGTCGATAAATTAGCGTTTAAGTTTTTTTCAGACATAACAAAAATTTATTCAATTGGAAAAAGTGCTGAAGGAAGAAATTTAATTGTGCTTACTTTTTCTTCTGATCCTAATCATCATATTGCTGGTGAGTAAGTTGCTCACATGCATTAACCAGATGTTCTCATGTTTATACCGATAGTTTTATAATTGTTAGGCAAATTCTAGTCAGTTAATCAGCATTTTTATTGGGCACAAACTGATTTTTTCATCTTTTGTTTAAGAAAACCAAAAGCTTTGTGTGTGCATTTATGCAACAATGCAAGCAGGCTCCCAAAACCTAATAGCAGACATTGGTCTGTGGTACAATATGCTGGTGTAGTGTACTTTCTATGTATTGATGTTGGTCAAGTGGTAACGCTTTGGTTTCTTAAACAAAGGTCTGAGGTTCAAATCTGGGGCCAGTCAAGTCTCGGACACAGTGTTGCCAATGGCTCGGCACCGCTGTAACGTGTCTTCAAAGAAGTTGTGTTGCCCGAGCACAATGACGCAGAGATGGCCCGGCAAACTCGTTGCATGCTTCGGCGTAATACAGTGAATGTAATAAAAGATTTGATTAAATTGGATTTGAATGTCAGACTTGTGTTGTCTTGTCGTTTTAAATGGGCAGGTATCTTCATATGATGAATTTGTTAATGTATGTGACTGTTGATAGGTAATGCTGATGGTAATACCAAGCTAAGTTGTTATCAGCTCTTTTGTACTTACCTTATTTTTTGGATCATAAGGTACACTTAATACAGTAAAAAATGAAGGTGCGCCTTATAAATGGATCAGGTTATATTCTATTTTTCTTCATGCTATCATTCAGAGTTATTTTGAGCTTTGTAAGTTGTATTTAACCTAATGTGCCATGTGTAGTGGCGCTTTTTTGTAAGGAAATAAAAGCAATAACCACCAGTGATTGTTACTGCACCTTATACTACGTTGCATCTTATACTTTGAAAAATACGGTAGTTTATTCTGCAACTTTTTTCACTAAAACCTTACTTAAAGAACAAACTACCAGTACCAATGTTGATTTGTTTGTTTGCTTGTACTGTGGCTTTTTTCTCTTCAGACAATTGGTTGATATACATAACACATTATATTTTTAGTTTAAATTTCGCACAAATATTCTTTAGTTTTGAATTGATTATCATTTTATATACTGAGTAATGAATTGAACTGAGTAATGAATTGCATTGCATATGTGTGAGTTTTTTACGGGTTTTGAAAATGTACTGCATTCAAATTAAAATATCTATTCTAAACATTAGTTTTTGCGGTGTTGCAAGAATTTATTAAACTTGAACTTATCAACTCAAGGACACAGTCAAGTCAGTCTGCGGTACCGCCCATCTCTTCTTGGATTTATAACTTTTAGTTGCGGACGTTTAGGTGTGGGACACTTGTGCATGGCTGATTATGTGCTGGGAGGACGATTGTGTGCCAAGACTTTTAGGCGCATAAGCTAAAAAGAGTTTTTTGAAAACAAAATTTTTTTTTTATGAAAAAATAGTCTCGGTGCGTAATCGGCTGCACCTAATCATTCCACATCTCAATGTCTGTACGTAAAAGGCACGGTCCGTCTCTCCATTGTATCAATGTTTAATTACAAAGTTGTTTAAATTTACACATCAAAGATATAAATGACCATGTTGTTGCGGTACATCAAAACATTATCTTAAGGCATTCCTGAAGTGAAGTATGTTGCAAATATGCATGGAAATGAGGTTGTTGGAAAGGAAATGCTAATTAACTTGGCTAAGTATCTCTGCAGCGAATATAAACAGGTATGTGCTACATTTCACTTTTTGCTGTAATTATTGCTATAATGTTGGATTTGCTTAAAGGTTTATTATAAAGTCACAAGAAGGTTTTGATACAAAATCTTGTTTTGTTTAAAAGCGATGGTGTTGGTCAGTTGGTAAAGTATTGGTTTTTGTTAACAATCGTTTGACAGTTACAAAGTCTCTGGTACGTATACATAGCTGAATGTTGTAATGCAAATAATGTCTACCAGTATAATTACTCCCTACTAGTATATACCATCACGATTTTAAAATCTTTCCATTTTCATTCATATTCCTCAACAACGAGTGAGCTGTAGAAGTTGAACAATGCTTCTTGCATAGCATTTAGATATGCAAATGATACCAAAAAGAAAAGATATATGACCTGCAGAGGCCTATCAGGATTATTTTAGATGCTATTACTAAGAGCTAAAACTTAAGTTGGAAATAACTCATGACCTGTATAATGTACAGTATAATCAATAGTCAATCATCATGAACATGAGCATTTTGTGTAGGTTAGGGATGTTGCTTGCTGTCGGTGTCACTTGAGTAAAATTTAAACATTTAGGGAAACCAAACCATTGTTGATTTAATCAATAATCTTCGAATTCATCTGTTCCCATCGATGAATCCAGATGGCTATGCATTGGCTGCCAAGCGCAAGGTAGGCCTAACCTGATGGTTTAAATGTTAGGTTGAGAAATCTTTATGTTTAACACGTTTGAATTGAATGGATCGCGCCAGATTATGAAGATTGGCCTCAAAGACGTTGAGGCCTTTATGTTAGGGTTAGCGTTGAGGCCTTCATGTTCAATCCCATCAACTCAGCACTACATGAAATGCCTTTTCGATAAACTGGACAGTTTTATACGCCGTCTACCCTGGAAAGCACATTTCTTCGACATGCAGCCGGATAACGATTTCGGAACATTGCCCAGCGAAACATAAAGGGCTCAATGCCTTTGAGGACGATGTTTATGAGCTGGCCTAATCCATCCATTTCACTGTTTCAGAAGTTTGGCTATCAGCAATTTTATGTTAACTCATGTGTATGTGTAATCCATTACTCCATTCAATTCTGACAATTTAGTGCTGTTAACAGCGCCAGACTTGTATATCTTGATGATAAATGTGTTTCTATGGTACGTTTTTTTTTTTGTGAAACACCCAAGCCAAATTTCGTTTTTATCTCCATGTAAATAACCAAACGGTTATTTACGTGGAGATAAAAACGAAATTTGAGAGCATATAGCTGCGGCATAGCTTTTTGGTTGTAATGCTATTGCGTCTGAATTGTGCACTAGCGCTTTAGGCCTGGTCTGCATTTACAGCATACTCAATAAGTCATAAGTGTATCAGTATTTACATTCTTTTTTTTCACCAGCTGCCAACACACACTGTACGCAAAGCTTCACCAACATGCAGGCTGAGATTGGTTGAAGAAAACAGAAGATAACGCTGCCTTCTTGATAGATTTAAATCACCATAAACTATTTTTCAGGGTTATCCAAAAAGTTATTTGTTGGGACGAGTAAACTCGAATGGTGTCGATTTAAACCGAAATTTTCCGGACTTTGACAAAGTTGCATGCCGAACTGGTGACTCGAATCATTTGGCATACAATCGCATGTACGTGCAAGAAGCTCTCAGTGATATGCCTCTTGTCAAAGGTGTACAGGTATGGGAGTATTATTTAGAATTTCAACACTCGTTAGCATTCTGTGCAGTCAGTGTTATGGCTTGCGTTATACTCGTATGGTATAGCTTTACCATTTTTCTGTTGTGGCTGAAGATAGTCAGAATTAAAGAATGTCGGTCGTTAGATCTGATCAATATGACACCTGCAACTTTCAACATTCAGTAACAGCAATAAAGCGTTAAGTTAGAATAAAACAGATTTAGTCTGTATTGCGCTTTGCATAGATACTAGGCGTTTATGTTTGCATAGTTATTGAGACTTCGCGCGCGCGCGTAGTTCCTATGTTTTTACTCGGCCATTTTGATAGATGAGCTTTAAAATTTTTTAAATTATATGATAAATCAAAAATGGCAAAATGTGGAAAGCTGAAATTTGGACACAACATTGCAAGTTTACAAAGCATTATGCATGCCAATTTTGGGGGTCGAAGATTACGTGATAATGATTTGGGGACCCTAAAACCGACAAAAAACGGCTATTTTTGAGCTGAAATTTTTTTATTTTGCTTTTAACAAAAAAACAACTGAACGTGAAAAGTTGAAATTTGGACACAACATGGGTAGTGATATACAGTGTATGCATTCCAAGTTTGGGGGCTTCCAGTCACGTGACCGAAATTTCTGAGGCGGAAAGCGGTCAAAAAGTGGTAAATTTTGAAGTGGTATATCTCGGTAAGTAGTGATATTCTTTGAAAAAAATTTGTGGTTTTTGAAAACACTAATCAGTACCTTTGTAATGGTTATGTTCATTTATTCCGTATTTGATATAATTTTTCCTTATTTTTGTCTTTTTTCTTTGTTTTTCTTCTATCACTATCTCCTTTTAAACCACAAAACGCAGATGGATGATATTACGGAGTGGTATAGAGTTCGAAACAAACTGGTGTGTGTCTGAAAATGGGGGTGTCATGTCCGGGGATTCCCCCTTAAATGGGAGCTGGAAAATTTTGAACTTTTGAATCGTTCAACGTAGATACGCCAAATTACCACATTTGGTGGATATTGGTGGTGACTAAATCATATTAAAAATTGGGGTGGCTGCGATGGGGGGAAATGGTTGAAATGCGTCATACAAAATTCGGAAAATTTTTTCTACTCAACTTTAGTACATCAAATTTTTGGAATAGATTAATGAAATAAAAAGTAAATTGTTGGTAAAATTTTGGAAATCACAATTGAGGAATATTCCCTCAATGGGTTTTTCAATATCCAAACCTTTGTAATGATCATTATTGATCAAGGCATGCCAACATCAGTTTCAGGATAGTTAAATATAAACAAAAGCATAACATGATAATTTCTGTGGAGGTTGCATTGCACCAATCTCCCCAAAATTTCCTTTTTCCAGTTTAAAACTTTAGGGTTTTTACAACATAGGAATGGAATTGTAAAATAAAAAAGTTCCTCAATTTTTTCTGGCTACTCCAGTACTCTGCTTGATTAGTAGCTCACTTTGTTTGTTGAAATGTAGTGGCAAGGTTTTTGCATGTGGTGTTCATGAAAAAAATGAACACTATCGATATTTTGTCATGAAAGGATATTATGAAAATTTTTGTTATAAAGTTTATAAGGTAGTAATATTCCTGAGAAAAGATTCAGTTACGCAAAAGTCAATACTTACGTATGACGAAATGGTGTTGAAATTTTTCTTTAACACCATTGCAAACTTTGTCTTTAAAGGTTCTTTCATTACCGTAGTTTATGTACGGTACTCTGATGAAATTGTAAAACTTTTTATGCAAGCTCTCAGTTACAGAAATTAGGGCTTTTCATTTTAAGGCTGTTTAAGAAAACTTCAAGTTTTTAGCACCTCAATGGACGTATTAATTAATAATTAGGCTAGCCTATTAGCATTTACCATAAAAGTGGCTATTTTGCCTCTAGAGGCAAAATAGTGTTTTTCCTCTGTTTGGGTTAGGGTTAGGGCTAGGGTTGAGATTAGGGTTAGGGCTATTTTGGCACTTGTGGCAAAATTGCCGTTAGGACTGTTAAAAAATAGCCGTTAAAAAAAAATAGCCATTAGGACTATTTTACCTCCAAATGGCAAAATAACATGGGGCTATTTTGCCTCTGCATACATGAGGCTTAACATGAGGCAAAATAGCCACTGCTTTTTTATATACTGCAATATTCGCAGTAAAGTTGGTTTTTAGGATGAGATAACCTATTTAAGTACTTCAGACTTAAAAAAGTTTGTGGCCTATTACCATGTCAATAAATGAATCTTTTTAGTTGGCTATCAGGCTATAGGCTAAACATACTGGTAATATAGCCTACCGGTATGTACGTAGGTGTATTGTCGCATACGGTACCTACTAAGATAGCCTAGGTGTAATGTTAATGTTATCTGTCATTGATTGTAGAACCAAGAATATGATTGTAAGATGTTGACTAATATGCCTGGTGAAAATGCTGTTACGTATGTATTGGTAGTGTTTGTACAATGTCTTGAAACTTTGTTCAAAGTGTCCATTTTCCCAGTAGTGCCAAAATATTACCGTACTAAGTTGTATTTTGCAACCCCAGATCATGCGAGCAGGATCGTCATAAAAAAACATCGCTTTACTGTTTGGCCATGTTGCTGACTGGAAGTGGAATGGTGGAGAAGGTAGGCTAGCATAATGCTGTTGATAATGGCATAAGCTGTTCCTTACGTGCAATAATAATTAATATGACTCATAGGCCTGGCACTGTTTCCTATAATTTGCCTTTTTCTGCTGATGCTTTTACTAATGCAGTAGTTGGTAGTATGTTGCCAGCTTCCAGATATGTCATCTTTCTCTATGCCCCTGAGGAATGGCATTTCTAACAAAATCAATTTAGAGTGTGTGATGAGAATCAATTTTGTTTATGTAACTTTTCATTGTGTTGTTAGGCTTTTGTTTAGAGTTTTTTTTTTTATTAATTCTGGTCCAATATAACGTTAACCTGTCAACCCAAATTCATTTAGTCGAAAAGTTTGGACTAGTTCTCTGTTTTCTCAGTTTCCAAAGTGTTAGATGGACATTTGACAGGGAGCCAAAGGCTGTAGTAGTGTTTGGTTTTCAATTATTTTAAGTGAATTCAATTTACCACCTAAAGTTTTTGATTAAATTTTTGTTTTACGCCTCCTCAAAATGCATTTCCTTGGTAACACAACAGAAAATGAAAAAAAAAATAGCCATAACTTCGGAACCGCTCATGCTAGATGCAAAATTTTTTTTCTAAAGAATTCCCAAGTTCTTACCTGCTCTCAATACATTATATCAGTCTAACTGCTCAATTTTTCAAGTAAAATCAAGAAAACAGTTTTTTTACTAATTTTATTGAATTTTCTATGATATATCTCATTGCATAGAGGAGTTGTGGAATTTTTCTGGTAATGTATAGTAAATTTGAAATGTATAGTAACCACAACAACTGACTGTGACAAACTGACCGCGAACCAACTAACCGCGAACAAAGCTGATTGGCTAGAAGGGCGATCCTAAATATTTGTTTACTATCTCCTGAGCCATCTTGCCTAAACCCTCACTTTGTGACAAAATCACTGCGACGAAATCAGGGACTAAATCACTGTAACAAAATCATTGGTTCGTGGTCAGTTGACTTGGCTCGACTTTTTATTGGCTATACTGTTATTAAAGTAATTATTGTATTAGAACAAATATTGATTGGTTCTTAAAGTGTTCTCTGACAAGATAGCTAGCACTGTAAGTGTGAAAAGCAGTAAAATTGTGACGGAAGTCTAATGTTTAACTTATTATTAATCACTGCTGCATTCTGTTAGTTTCACATGTTATTTCTGTTGACTTTGAAAAATGTTGAAATGTCAATAAAAATTTGGTTGTTCTCTGCCCACAAAAGAAAATGATTTTGACAGAACTGCATTTCTCAGTACAAAATCGTTTGCAGTTAAAGACTTGCTCAACTGCTCATGAATTCTAAAAGTTAGCATGCAAAACTTCAAAAAGTAGAAAAGAAAACGCTAATCAAAAGCAACCGGTGCTGCTGAAAAGACTGCGTTTAAAGTAGAGGGATGGTGCTTAAAGTATGATTTTGACTAATACTCTATCAGGGTTTAATCAAAAAATTTTGGAATCACCTGGTGCATACCATGCACTGGATTGTTTTTCAAAAATGCAAATAAATCATAACTCTTGGTTACTGAAGACAAATACAGGAAAGGCCCTAAGTCCTGCACCAAAGCATTTAAAGCAGTCCTGATAAGTTAGTTGAACTGATAAATGCAAACAATGTTTCATTACTCTATGAAAGAACATGTACCGGTACTCAAATTCTATGGCCAAGAAAAGAAAAAGATATCTTACCCTGTTGATTTTGGAGTGTTTTACATCACTCGCCACATATTTTTTTGTGTACATTGCAAAAGTTTTAATCCATCCTATGCATTGGGATGTATCTGAAAATCTTAAATAAGTTTGATTAACAGCTTGCAATTAATCCAAAATTATTAAGGGTTTTAGTATTGCTTTGTGATGAAAATGAAGTCGGCTTATCGTGTAAGTGATTGAAGTTTTATTGGATTAAAGGGTAATTGACTCATGTTCAACGCTCTTGATGATGTATTGCATATCTTGAAGCAGTTTACAATTCCAATGCAGTAAAACAAAAAAGTTTCAATGCTCTGTCTAGAAGCAAGTTTAACAGCAATTGATTTCGGAATCTTTAACCCGTTTCTTACCAATGTTCCCATTTGGGAACATAGTTTTAAATTTCATTTTCTGTTACTCCTAAGTTATATAAGGGTTTAAAACTAAGTGGGATAGTTTTTTGAATTTAAGAAATTAATTTCTTTAGTTTTGCTTGGCAATTCTGCTGAAATTTAAAAAAAAATTGGACTTTGAAACGTGGTGAAAACAGGAGATTTAAGGTTGCACGATTTGGTGAGGTATAGAACTAAGGGTGAGAAATGTTTTAAAAGCTAAGACTATGTTTTGTACATTTGATAAAGACATGACTTCACAAAATCGTTTTCTTTGTAATTATTTTCAAGTTACAGTTAAAAAATTAGTTTTAAACTTATTTGTTCCCATTTGGGAACATTGGCGGTTTTACAGCATGCAAGTTATACTGTATATAGTTTTACGAGAAGAGAGAGTAACAATCCAGAATAGACAGCTTTTTATAGATTTTTAGAATTATGACTTAGTGTAGTTCGGTCACGCTACTGTACATATTGTTTGGATAATAGTAAACTAAAAGAATTACTTATTTTGCTGTACTAGAAAGCCCATTATTGGAACGACCGACACTCGTGTCGCGTGTTTTTTTGTTTTTACTCGGCATTTTCAAAGTAACGAGTACGAAGTTTCAGACTTTTGTTTATTACTCAAGAACGGTTTCGTCTAGCTGCATGAAATTTTGACAGCAGTTTGAAGTTAACCAGTTGTATGTTTGTACGAAATATCGAGGCTATAAATTATCTAACTTAGGCTTTAGGATCCAAAAACCGCTCCAAAAGTTTGGCGTGAAAAGTGGTCACATTCAAAAACGGCTCAAGTACGGCAAAAAATATTTCACATTGTTATATGTTTCAAAATACCCTTTTATCTCAACCAATTTGGCCGCGATGAGGTTTTTTTCTTTTTTTTCTTCCTAAATCTTGTACACTCTTTTTCTCCTAAATCACAAAACATTGAAATCTAACTTTAGTGTAAAATTGCTGAGCTGCAAACGCAATTTAGTCTTGCAAAATTTTTTTGGGCCGCTCCAGCGGAAACTCCCCCAAAAATGGGGACCCAAAAAATCAATTTTTTGAACGGCTCAAGCGTGGGCGCCAGTTATTTTATATAAGTAGATGTTTGACATATATTTTGACATAGTTTGGGGCTACCACTCTCCCAGAGACTCCCCACATGGCCGCCCAAACATCAATTTTTGAACGGCTTAAGCTAAGGTGCCTTTTTTTTTCTATTCACAGATACTCAACAGACAAATATTTTGTATTAGTTTGTGGGTACCCCCAATGTTCCCTCTAATTTTTTGTAATCTGTGAGTGCAGAAGTTTTTGGTGTGTGTGCGCACTTTTCTTGAAATAACTAATATTTGTAATACTTGTGCAACAACCCACGTGCAACAACATGGGGGGGGGGCAAGGGAGGGCCATAGCCCCCCTGAATTTTCACAAACTTCTCTTAAACCTCCCGAATTTCAAAAATTCTTCCATTTTTAGTTGTTAATACTGGACTTGTTCTTATTGGCCTCCCCCCTGAAAAATTTTCTGCCGACACTCTTGTGCAACAATGTGTCTGTTCAACAAAATGTTTGTGCGCAGTAAATTTATGTGTGTGTAGTACTGTCTCTGAAAGCTGTGTGCACGCACACATGCCCACAGCTTAGAAGGAGCACTGGATACCACCCACCACGGACCCCATCAAATTGGGGGCGTAGCCAGGGGGGAGCAGGTGGGGCAAGTTCCCGCCCATAATTTTACTTTGCCCCCCCCAAATAATTTCAGATGAACCTTATTTTTAACAAAATGCAGCAAGTGTTTGCACAGATCAAACACTGCCATGTGATGGGAAATGTACCATGAAGTTGATTGTTCTGATTGTTTTGTATCGAATAAACAGTTCTTTAAATTGATTTCAAAAGTTTGTGCCGAAAACCGCCAATGTTCTCATTTGGGAACATAGTCATATCTCGTAAACGATAAATATTTTTAGCTTTATTTTTTTTGGTCTCTTATCCTACTAAATTCACGCATTTTCGTGAAGTTTTGTCGCAATTTGACAATCATAACATATAGCGGTAAGATACGGGTTAATTGTTACACTTTTAGCAACCACTAATACTGCTGAAGCTCTTTGCTCTGCTCTTGGATGCTGGCTGACTTGGACATGTCATTTCAAAGTTTTCTTCATCGTTTTAAGTGCTGATAACAATATTAGTTTTATTTCTAGTATTTATACTTTTGGCTTTAGATCTTTTTGCTGTTAAACATTTATTCCTTTTTCCTACTCTCCACCCGCAAACTAATCTCTTCAGAAATTTTTTTGGTTTTCACATCCTTTTTCATGATGATGTCTTTTTAGGCTTTTATTGTTGTAAGCATTAGAAGTCTTCTACTAATGTCAAGTTACTTGATACGCATTGCTTGTAGTTTAAACTTTGCAGATGCAGCATAATATACTTGTGTACAGCTTTCTAGAAACACTTGTTTTGACTCTTGAGTTTGCCTGGTTTTCCAAAGATTTTAGTTAAGCATGGTTTGTATTATGTGATGCCAAGGCAAAATCAATTTTTATCCATGAATCCTGCACTTTGGAAGCAGACTTCTCAGCAGAACATGCTGCATTATTTTGTTTCTTTGTAGGCAGAAAGCAGCCAAATCTTACTAAAATTTTGAACATTTTTTCAGCAAAGAGAATTAGTTTGTTTTCCTAAATAGTATCATGATGCCTACCAATAGCATGTTGGATTTGGAGCATACTATACTATACCTATTTAGTAATTGCTAAACGTAGGCATAACAAGCATGTTATTGTTCAAAGCCAAAATACTCTGCCTGTTTAGAACAATCGCAAAGAATTAAGATGTGAAAATAACAAGAAATATAGTCAGTGATTATAAATTAGTTGATACATTAAATTCTGTCGTAGTGATCTTGCGCTTTTCAACACTTACAGTTCTAGGTATCCTATCTGTGAACAGAGTGAAAATCAATTAACATGTTCTAATACAGCAATTACTCTACAATGACAGTATAGCTAATATAAAGTTACCATCTACACAAATTCCATAACGTTTCTATGCAACGAGATATAGGCTATCATAGAAAACTCAATAAAATTAGTAAAAAAACCTGTTTTCTTGATTTTACTTGAAAAATTGAGCAGTTAGACTAATATAATATATGGAGGAAAGATAGGAACTTGGGTATTCTGTATCTTTAGAAAAAAAATTTTGCATCTAGCATGAGCAGTTGCGAAGTTATGGCCATTTTAATTTTTGTCCTGTTGCGATAGAAACGCATTTTGAGGAGGCGTAAAACAAAAGTTTAATCAAAAACTTTTGGTGGTAAATTGAATTGGTGGTTGAACCACAACTTTTGCGAGAGTTCCCAAGAAATTGACTTCAATCCGTACTGGGTAGTTTGGGGTGTCTGGTTTGGGCTTGAGGTGGTGCAATGTTTCTGTGTATTTGTTGGAATTGTACATTCAGTTTGCTGCCTGTTCGGAAGCACCAAGTACCCTAGAGACAGTATTTATATTGTAGGGGGGACGCTTTCCCCCATCGAGAGTTAGCGTCCCACCATCGAGGTTTGGCTTCCTCCCAACGAGATTTCAGCGCTGGTTGATTAGCCAAAAAAGGGCCCTTCAACAGCACGAATATATCCCAGAAACTCTGGCTGAATGTAGTCCCAAATCGCGGTGATGACCTTTTTTTTTGGTATTCACTCGATTTCGGGGACGGAAAGACATAATTTCCACTAAAGTACTTTCGCATTCCGAATGCGTTTGGTCAAGGCTGCAAAAGCGTCCCCCCAAGCAAAATTTTTCTGTTTAAGTACTGCCTAAAGATAATCATTATTTGGCGTATTATGCAAGGACGTAACAATGTAACCATGGTGCGGTTGAAGTGAAATCATTCTGTTATGGTCGGCGTAATAACGACGCGTTTGTCCTCTTCGTCACGTTTAATAAAGAATTTTGTTTTATTTTTAATTGTAAGTGTTAGACTTGGGTTGTCCTGGTTTTGAATGTGTTTGTTGATACTTCACCATGTTATGATTTGTTCCTGTTATTACTGCAATAAAGATTTATTTGCGCTTGGAGGTAGTGTGCAGGCAGGGATTTTTCGTGGTGGGGGTTGGTGACAAAGTAGCATTGAGGTTGCGTTTAACGCGAGGAAAGTTAGGGTTTGGAGTCTATATTAGGGATTAGACAAAAACCCAGCAGTAGCTTTTTCTCGAAGTGAAATAAGCAGAACTAATTTAATAGGTTAACAATTATTGATCTGACTAGAAACGACTAGGCTACATTTTTTACAAATTCATTCAAAGCAACCAGATCACTATTACCGTAATAAAGTTCGATAATGCCGCGAAGTCCCCGGATATCGCTTGCGATGTCACGTTCTAGTTTTAAATTCGATTTTAAGAAAATTGTTTTCTACCAGCTAGTGATTTCACCGACCTAGCTATTTACTTAGGGTTTTGCGCTTTGAAGTATCTGCGTTGTAAATCAGTCTTATGGCAGGAAGCTTATTGATTTCACGAATTTTGTTCGTAATGAAATATTCATCACATCAACATCTATGCAGATTTTCTTTTCTGGATTTCTTGACATCGATTTTGAATTTTTTAAAAAGATGAAGGAGTTGTTACTAGCAATAAAGATTCCTATATTACTAATGATAGAAGCAAAAATTGTAGGATTTAACTCATTTTTTGATTTCTCCATACCGACAAGACATTTATAAAGATATAGCGCTTGTTTGTAATTATTTATATACTTTTTTCTGTGGTTAAATTTGTTTATTGTTATGAAAAAATACAAACTTATGATTGCTTTTTAAGTGTGAAAGCACCTTGCCCCTTTCCACTGTGTTTTAACGTACTAGTCAGACATATAAATTCACTTGAAGGCCAAGAAAGCTTGCATGAACCGATCAGTGGTCGAGTGGATAGAGCGTCTGTTACTGCAACTGTAGACTCGGGTTCAATTCCCGATCGGGTCGAACCAAAGACTATAAAAATTGGTATTGCTATGTTTCCTTGCTTGACGTTCAGCAATTAAAGGGACAGTGTGAAGCCTCCACCGTGTGTGGTAGACAGGTGGGCAGGTGGCAGCTTGACTCGAACACCGAGAGGTCCCTTCGCTGTCACCTGGCCAAGGCAACTTGGTGAATAAAATGTAATTACAATTACTCTTTCTGTTCTGTTATACAAATTTCTTTTTTGATCGAAAGCAGCAAACCGTTAGTTATAACAGTAAAATTCTTATTAGACGTTTCGGACTTAACTACGTCCGTCATCAATAAAAAAATAAAATCTTATTCAAATTAATTTTTGCTGATGATGGATGTACGTAAGTTCAAAACGTCTTAGAGTTTTGCTTTATAAGTAAGGTTTTGCTTTATAAGTAAGGTTTTGCTGTTTTTAATCACCAAAAAAAAAAAAAAATTGCCGTACTATCAGTATCAAAAATTCTCTTGTTTTCCGCAAATGCTCTTTTTTTTTCATTAATAACCCCATTTCATGCTATTGTATGTAAAGGCATGATTTAATATTTGCTCTTCGATAATTTTCGTGACATTTTGAGTTTTTGTTGTTGCAGCTTTTTGCTAATGACTGATATGCTTGAGTTTGTTTTAGGCTTCCAGTTTGCTCCACCTTTTATCTAAACAAAAGTTTCGTATGAATTTCAGAGTTAACCTTTTCATAAGCTTTTCTACTGCTAACTAATTTTAACCTTGGAGTATCTCAACCGAAGCCTTGAGGTTTTGTGATGAAATATAGGATAGGAAACGAATCTTAAAAGACTATACTCTAACAGTATTTTACACAAAACGAAGCAACTAGTTTTTGAACATGTAACATGACAGGCTGATATATATGATTTAATGAGGTTGTCTATACCGAGCTACTCTTTCTTTTCCAACAACTCTGAATGCATAAGGTCATCGTGGTAAACCCGCGAGTATTGACCCGAGAGAAATTGCAAACTAAATCTGGATCTCATTTTGCTTCCTAGAATATGTTGTTATCCTTTGCTGGAAGTGTAGATTTTATCAGTGTAGCAAAAAACTGAAATTCCTCTTTAATAGTCTTTTTCAATATGAATAACAATTTTAACTGTAGGTTCAAAGCGAAACAGAAGCGGTGATAGAATGGATCATGAGTCTCCCATTTGTGCTTTCTGCGAACTTTCACGGTGGCGATTTGGTCGCCAATTTTCCGTTCGATGAAACTTGCTCTGGAAAAGAAAGGCACTATCAAGGTACATGACCGAAATTTTGGTCATCCGCATCTCTTACAAGCTACTGTATTGCAAGTATGGTAAGAACTCAAAAAAACGAAGTAATTGTTTGTTCGAAAAGCTACAGTGATTTTGCAACGAGTTTTTTAAATTTGCTTAATTCCAGGGTCTCCAGATGATGCTATTTTTCAGCAACTAGCCTCTGCTTATAGCAATGGCAACGACCAAATGGCCGGTAGCACCGGATGTTCTCCAGAAGATGGTTTTGAAAATGGAATAACCAATGGTGCAGCGTGGTACAGCATTGGCGGAGGTAAACTTGAACGTTGGATTTAAATGACAACTACGTAAAAATGAGTTGCTGATTTGTGTTTTTGTGTTTCTTTTCACCCAAAGTACTCATCATTTGCATTCAATGACTCTTGAGTGCCAGTTTCTACTTCTTTCTGAATAGTGATTTTAATGCTCGTCTAATTACTGTGACAGGTATGCAAGACTTTAATTATCTCGCAAGCAATTGTTTTGAGTTGACGATTGAGATGGGTTGTGACAAGTTCCCACCTCCACAACAACTGCCGGCTTTTTGGGACCAAAATAAAAACGCTCTTATTGACTATCTTCACCAGGTATGAATGCTTTGATTTTTTCAAAATAGAATTGTCATTCCACTGTAGTTGTCCGCAAATTAAGAGTAAGTGTTAAAGCTTTTGAGTTTTTCCACGGGTGCTGTACCGAATGAGTTATACAGTATCAGTGGTTCACAGCCGTCGGTATGCAGAATGTCTTCTTTTCACTCATCATTGTAATGTTTTTATTCATTATAAAACTCATTTGGTGTTTGGCCGATTTTTAGTCAGTAAAACTGGCGTTTCGACGTTTTCGTGTTGCCATTCATCGAAGATGTCAGCACATATAACCGTAATCCCACGTAAAAAAACTGATTGAAATATGTTGCGATTCTACTTCAGAGTCAAGATATAAAAATAAATCCTTGTCTCAATTCTGAAGACCTCTTAAAAACGAATATCCATTTCTAAGTCTCAAAACAATCAAGTTGTTGATGGTATTTTCAAGCAGATACTTATGCGAGAAAATTTTTTGGGCTCATTTAAATGCGCAACATTAGCCGAAATCATGCATTATGCTATGCCATTAATTTTGCGTTAACAAATACGGTAACTACACCGGTATTTGTTAGATGCATTACGATTTTTTGGTGCCAGTCCGTGAACATTTGTTTAATTGTTACCTGTCGGTCGATGTAAAAAGGTTAAGAACCATTGAGTTATATAACGAAGTTGCAATATCGAACAAGTTAAAGAAAATTTTTGGCAGCCAGAAGATTTTGTTGCCTCCCCTTTTATTGCCAATACTTTAAATATCTCTTTTCATTGAAAACATACAAAACAGAATCTCTGATTAAAGGAAATCCAAAGAAGAATTCTTTTTATTAATACATTTACGTGCACGTATTATTATTAACCAATTTCAATGCTTTTTTTGACATTTTGCGTCATGTCGTGACGTAAGCACTTCGATTCATCTTTTCAATTATTTATTGGGATAAAATTAGAAGGTTCATTCCAAACAGGTGGTCGAGGCGAATTTAGAGTGAAATTTGGAGTCAATTTGAAAATAACCGGACAAATTAGGCCGTAAATTTATCGATTTGGAAAAAATAATGACAGCTGACATTTTCTGTAGCCATCGTAGCCTGTCTAATACCGGATGTTTATTTACCATTTGCTCCATTGCATATAAATGAAGTAACTTTCTCTTCACTGTTTCTATTGCCATTTATTTGCTAAGTTTTCCTGAACTTCGTGTAAAAATGACCCAGTATGTCTGTCACTCCAAGTTAGTGGCTCCACTAGCTCCACACTTCTTTTTTATAGGCTGAATGTGTGAATGTGGTGCAGAAAGCTGTAAATTTAATTTTGGCGCCATTGGTTTGAGTTTACTGGGAATCGAACTAAAGCTTACTGATTTAGTAGCCTACTGACTGATTGTGATGTACCTATACCAAAATTTTGTCCGAGACCGATACCAAGCAAAATACCGATTCGATTGCTGATTCTTCTATTCGATATAAATCTGAATTCTTATTGAATTTTTGATCGAAATAATACGCGATTTATTTGAGTATAATGTAGCAGGCGTTTTCTTGTCTGGTACCTTATTTTGTGACATCAGTAATACCGGTGTATATCATATTTATTTATTTCTTTAACTAATAAAAAATTGATTGAAAAGGTTTTATTCTGGTATGGTTTTGTGCTAGTTACTAATTACTCTAAACCATTTTCATTCCTTAAAGTGCTTTAAAGGAAATCGGTGTCTAATCGGGAATTTCATACATTTTTGTCCTACCCGATGCCGAGCCAGGTTAACTGACCGCGACAAACTGACCGCGAACAAACTGACCGCGAACCAACGGTTTCGTCACAGTGATTTGGTCACTGATTTCGCCACAGTGATTTCGTCACGAAGTGAGGGTTTGGGCAAGATGGCTCTGGGGATAGTAAAATATACTTATGATCGCTCTTCTCGGCTAATCGACGTCATTTGGTTCGCGGTTAGTTTGTTCTTGGTCAGTTTGTCGCGGTCAGTTGTCGTGGACCCTCCGATGCCGATACCAAAAAATCAGTGATTTAACCTCTCTACTAACTGATTTAGTATATTTAAAGCAGGAGACTGTGTATTTATTTTTAGGCAACTTGTGGAGTCAAAGGCTTCGTTTATGATTCCTCCGATGGTGCACCGATTCCACGAGCTGTAATCAGTGTAAAAGGAATTAATCATGACGTCACTTCTGCTGCAGATGGTGATTACTGGCGCCTCCTAGCACCAGGAACGTACCAAATGAAAGTTGAAGCTTTGGGGTATGAGCCTTCGGAAACACAAGAAGTAACTGTACCTGTCTGCACTCCTTGTAAGTGTTACATCATCAGTGCGTCATAGTGTCGTTATGAAGAAAACTGTGTTGTTTTTTCAAGTAATTGTGGACGTGAAGCTGAGATCAGTGTTTATTTGTTTTTATTGCGTAAAATTTAGTAAACTTTCGCTTGGCAGTTACAAGGCCATACTTGCAGAGTAGAAATCTTTACTGTTCCTAAGCATACTTAAAATCTTACTTATTTGTAGTTTACACACACATTCGGTAATATACTTTGAATGAAGCAAAGGTAGCTGTATGCCGTTGAAACGTCGGTGTATTTTATCGATTTTACTTCACCACTAAAAGGGCATTTGCCTAACATACTTTTGGGTTGCACGTTACTGCCTAAGAAATGGCGTAATCAGCGATATGCCATTTGCTAGCGTAAACGTTTAGGGACGTAATTTCCACTCAATAACATCACGGGCTCTATGTGACATTATTTAACATTCAGAAATTAATGTAAGACTCGTATTTCAAGCTTTTATAACTATCGTGTACCTGTTTGTTTAGATTCAGCTGTTTCTGTCGACTTCACTCTTCGAAAAGCATCATTTGAAGATGTTTCAAGAGAGACAGACGAAACGTTTGATCATATACGTCAGTTGCTGAGTTCTGCTTATCAAGATTTTCCCTATTAAACAATGCTTGTTTTGTAACCAGTTAATTGTTGTAGTAGCTTACTCATCGAAAAGATCTACATTGTAGTAGTGTTATTGTTTCGACACGTTTTACTCGCTAAAATTTTTATGTTGCAATCGTTAGTTGCATTTTTCGACATAAAATACTTTTCTCAAAGCAATGCTTCTCCACGTTTAAGTCCAATCTTTAGTCGCTAATATACATTAATCATTGTTTCAACTCCTCTAATTTGTTTTTGAGATTAGTCTGTGGTTGATATCAGCATTTCAAAAAGTTCTCGACAACGAAGATTTAGAGCAAATATCTACTGTAGTTTGCTGTCACTTTGTAATTTGTTTAGATTTACCCCTGATGATCCCATTTATGGGTGAAACAGGCTGTTGGATTTGGGAGGTTTTTAATATTTTAATACTGCGGTAATCTATATTTTAGAATAGGATTTTACTAATTTCTTGAGCTTTATATATCAAATTTTAAGGTTGTGCTATTTATATACGATCGATTCCAGTTTTCCCGTGTAATTTGCACCGCCAGCTTTGTAGCAATTTTTACTCGTTACTTTTGTTGCAATTTATTACAAGAGCTCTGCTACCTAAAAGAAACCAATCAGTATGTCGCCAATCAATCGTTTGTGACATGTATTTTGTAATTAGTGACTTTTTGACATTTTAATTTTTGCGCTCTCCAAAGCGTCAAGAAAACTTAATATGTGAGGAATTTCTGACTCTAATGTACTTTACAATTTTGTACACGGTATGGCTTGCACTGTTTCTGTATTTCAAGAGCTAAGCGATCTTTTTATGCTCTTAATTTGCACATGTTTGATTTTTCCATTGTATTAGTGTTTATTGTGTTGGCCAAAATGAGACGATGCTACGGTATATTATTCTACTGGATGGATTTTGAACGCTATGCTGCACTTTGCTTCGTATTTCAACACCACTACATACTGTTTTAATGCTGTTTGAGATTTCTGTCAAATCTAGGTGTCTAATGTTTGTGCTTACTTTTACTCTGGGTATTGAAAGTCGCGATGTTTGTATTAAATCTTCAGTTTTATGATCTTGATTTTTCGAAAACTACCAGTTTTGTATTTGGGGCAGTTCCACAGCCTATCACCTCATTTAATTGTCGTGTATTCACTGTAACAAGTTAAACTAAACACTTTCATTGCTTGTCGATCCTGTTGCAGGAGTTTTTCATTCCTAATCACTAGTAAATCGAATGTGTCGATGTTGTATTTTGTTGTTGCAATAAATGAATTTTTTCACTTTTAATATCAAAGTATAGTACAGTACTTTGTAATGATGCTCTGTGGCTACAAAAACCTAAATATGAAATAACGCCGGCGTTTAACTGATCTAAAAACGACATTTGACGATAAATCTATATGTTGAAATGCATATTGCATAGGTGGGCAAGTTAATGCAAAACGTTAGCTTCGTTAACTACTAGTCCGTTAACAAACTTCGCACCTCCGTTAACGTTAATTCGTTATTTTCAGATTTAATTAACGGAAGTTAATGAAATCCGTTAACATTTTGCGTGTAATTTACATTTCTTTTTATTCACTCGCTTCTAGAACACGTGTTGACGCTGTTAGCTGATTGCGAGGAAATATTTATTGCTATGGTGGACTTTTTGTGTCTTGGAAGTTACATTTGACATTCTAATCTAGTTTCAAGATAAAACTAAGTTCAAATGCACAACGAAGCTGCGATCGAAAAATCCTTGGAAATTGTGAACAGCGATAATCAATAGACCTATGAGGCTGCAGCTTATTATTTGCCTCAAAAAAGAGCTCCTTCTATAAAACTCATGCTAATACGCAACAAGTGTTACCAGTGCAAACTGTTGTACCGATGCGATGAATGAATGGTGCAAGATATTAACGATGAAAGCCTTAACGGAAGTTAACAGAACTTAACGGAAGTTACTTTAGTCCGTTAACAGAACTTAACGGAAGTTAATTTAGTCCGTTAACATGAAAAAACTTTTTAACGGATTAACGAGTTATTGAAAAAGTTAGCTTCGTTATTAACGGACTTGTCCCCACCTATGTTGAAATGATTTAAACAGGCATTTTTGCCCTACACTCGGACAAGCTTAAGCCAAAATCGGACGATCACTGAGGTAAATAATTGATGTCACTAAAAGTTCTATTCCTTATCAATACTGGTCTAGAAACGTAAGGGATTAAAGAAGTTTGACCCGTCTAAGGAAGAAATTTATTTTTGTGGAGAAAGACAGTAGAACGCTCAATAAATTTAAATGCAGTTTGTAAAATCTAAGACGATCTACATTTTCGATGGTGTGAGTCTTCTGCTGTTTTTGTCAGAGCTTCTTCACGACATACAGTGTTGATGAAAGGCGAATAATTGAGTTACATGTAATATTAGGAGCCAAAATCGGGAAGTTAACCAACCTACAGAGCGTAGCAGGCGACTCATTGGTTTCCATCTGGTACTGTACAATGGGGACCGTCAGTATGGAGATAGTGTGGAAATGGCGACTTCTCTTTCCCAGGTTCTCCAGTACATTGCTGGAGTTCTATGAGAAGTTTTGTTGCACATGAGAAAAATAGGATAAACTGTAACTGCAAAGATACATGCAACATTGATAAACTTGCAGACCAACACACATCTTCATAGCACACAAAGTGAATATGGTAATGCAAAAATAAATCTAGATCGCCATCTAGCAGCGATTTACAATCTTTTTTTATCTACCACTAAAACTGACAAAACGTATCTTGACAAAAACAAGTAGGCTCGGCCCGTTTTTAAAACATTGCGCTCAGGATACTTTGCATAATGTACAACGTTTGCCGTAAATATTGCAATCCGTTGGTTTATGACAACGTTAGGTTCTATTTAACTCGCCAAAATGCAACCCAGACCTTTACAGCAGTCCCATGGTTGGCGCGATACTCGCTCAAACTGGTGTGATTAAAAAATATACAGCAGCCTACATACTTCAAAATATTTTTGAAATAGAAATGTGTCACAGAACACAATAAAAAAACAATAATCACAATGAAAAACAACAGATTGGTTAACAAGCTAATTAATTCATTTCACTGCTTTAACAATACCCTTAATTCCTAAAGCAACGCAAGATAAAAAGATAAGTCCAGCCCCAATCCCCCCTAAAAGTGTTGGGACTTCACCCAAAAAAAAGTATTGAAGTATGAAGGAATATATCACTTGGCTTGTTTGAATTAAGGAAATTGTACCAGCTTTTTCTCGTTGCAGCGCCAGAGTTCGAAGCATTTGCCCCATAAAGAAGGCCACCGCACTGGCAAACATTACAGGAAGGCTTTGGAAACACGGGATTAGGCTTACACCTGTAATCCCCATATAAATTAAGGTAGCGATGACTCCATTTAAACCCGCATACAACATTGATAAACTAAAATGCACACCCCGACCGAGTTTTCGGATAATAACAACTGCTATGGAGACCATTACGGAAGCCACCAAGGCCAACAAAGACCCCACAATTCGATAAGGATAATGGAAATGATTTGGTTCGTCTTCTGGAGCTCCAAAAATAAAGTCTGGCTGAGCTACTAATACAAATCCAGCAAAGGTGACGAGTGTTAGAGCCACATTCAAGATTGTGCAAGTTTCTGTAAAACAGAAAATTTAACAAGGCTTTATTTCACGGAAAATATTCCTATTTTTTTTATTATTACAATAATTCTGATTCAAATCTAACCAAAACTCAAATTCCTACTCCAAAATTAGCTCCAATTCAAGCCCTAACCCACGCTCTAACGTACTGTAAACCCTAATCTTGACCCTTACAAAAGAGAAAAATGCGCGGATGAATATTCCTCATTTAGGTTTTATGATTTTCAAGTTAAAATTTTCCAGCGAAATAGCCACTACCAAGATTTAATCTTGCAGATTTATTTACTGTACAAGTGCACATATCATCAGCTTATATGCTTTCTGAACAAAAGCTTTTTTCGGTTAATACTGTAATTAAATGATGTAATCGACCACTCGCAAAGGCGCACGAGGAACCCGTTTTCTGCACGCGTAAAACGAGTGAAACTGTTATTAGTAAAGCATTCGATCGAATGACTCGCGTATTATGCGCGTGAAATACGCGAAATCGGTAAACAACACTAACATTGAGCAGGTGCAAATTACACGTTGCTTTGGATCCGGTCTAAATACATCTTTAGAAGACTTCAACTAGCAGTACCTGCCGATAAGGGAAATTTTTTCACGGCATCGGCTACTTATGGTATCACAAAGTTCGGAAATTATGTTCAAAATACATAACAAACTTTTTAATTCAGAGCCAGGATAAAATGAAACATATGCTTAATTCGAGACTTTTCGACTTTAACTTTCGTCATTTTCAATCAATAAAAAAATGCATGTTGGTCTTTCGCATAATTCTAACGTCATAGTTTTTTCTATGATTAAAAATGACTTAAAGTCAAATTTTTCTCTCCAGACCAAAATGTTGGAAGAAGCCTGAATGCATTCTCACCAAATTCAAAGTTTCTAAATACATTCTCACCCAATTTAAATTTTCTACGTCTTTTCGTTTTCAAGATTTTGTAGCTCCAAATTAACACTGTTTCTCTAACTTCGGTGTTGCCATTTCGTCAGTGTTGTGACAGAAGGTTAACTTTTGGAAAGCTGGCTTACATTTATTAATAAGCAGCTGATTTTACAACTCTAAACCTTTCCTTTTGTTTTGACAATAACTCTGACATAAAAAAAAACTTTAACGGGAAGAAATCTTTCTAAGGGGAAATCTAATCTATTATGTCTTAGGAACGGAAAGTCGTAGAAAGCTCAAATTTGGTGAAATTAGTCTGCAGATCAGTCAAATTTTTTTGAGAGAAAATCGAGCAAAAAATTTCCGACATTGAATGCCCTTTTTAAGTTCACGTCGAAATGTCTCGTATTGATAGAATGCTTCGTTTTATGTTGGCTCATTTTTTTTTTCGTCGTAACTTTTCAAAACTTTGTTTTTGTTGTAAGTAGCAACGCTAAATGACATTTAAAAGGGTGTTGTTTTACAGGGAAAAAGCTATAACAGTATATGATGAAAATAATGTGACTGCTAATTAATTAGCTTTTTGATGACAAATGCCAGTAGCAATGTTCACCAACCTACCAGAGATGGAACCGGTCAGGATTTTCTCGACCCGACCCGACTGGTAAATCTCAAAATCTACGTCGGTTGACCGGTTTCTGGCTGGCCCGGTCGACCGCTTTTTTTTACAGAAAGTTTTTGTTCACTGTTCAATGCGTCTAAGGAAAAATTGAAAAAAAGGGGGGGGCATGGGTGAGGTGTTAAAATTTGTGACTCCGGACGGGGGTCTCAAAAAAAAAAAACTAAAAAATTGTCGAGGTTTTTGCAAAAATAACTCGATTTTAAGACCTTTTTGGGTTAAATTTCGGTTTGAAAGATCTGTTTTGAGCAGCGCAAAGCGTGAACAAAATAAGCGCAAAAAGAACTGGAGGCACAAGCTAAATTATTAGATGTTCTTTGTAATGATATTATGCGTATGACCAAGATAGGAAGATAAAAGTTTTTTTAGCTATTGGTGATAGATTTATTTGCAATTTGCCGAGTAGCAAACACTGAACTGTTACTCTGTTATGACATTGGCTAGAAAATATTCGAAATACAATGTGCCCCAGCAGTAGTGCCCAGAAATGCCACTACAGAACAATCCATGGCTAGTTAAATATAATGAAATAAGAGCTATGTCTTTCTTGCCCAGAGTAGAGCATGCTGAATTTAAGTTGAAAAAAGCTTTTCAATACGCCACTTCTAATCTCAAGCTGATTAAAATGATGCTAAAATGTCAAGTAGAGTAAGCCTCTTCCACATGCATGCTTAAAGGGGAGGGGGGGCATGGCACAATGCCCTCTCTCTAAATTCGCCCCTGGATGCGCATGGCTTAATGGTCACAGCATATTAGTCACAGCATGAAACCACTTAACAAGCATCTTCAAAAGGTGTGGTTTGTTAATACTGTTTTTTTATAAAAAGTTTTACTTACAATAGAATAGATATGTATATTTCGGTTGGGCGCAAATGTCTTTTAGTCGCAAGAAAGGAGAATTTGACCGGTTTTTCAACCGGCTTGACCGGCCGGTCGAAGAATCTCGACCCGAACGGCCGGTCGACCCGACCGGTTTCCATCTCTGCAACCTACCCAAAAATGCCCAATATTTCTCCCTAAACTGATGGTTTAATGTTATAAAAAGTGAGTAGCGGCGTACCAGATTTTCAAAATACTATGATTTTAAATTGTTTTTTGCTTACCTTTCAAGCAAAGACAGGCAAAGAAGACTGTCAACGCAGGATTGGTGTAGAATATTGCTGTGCAATCACCGAGCGGAAGATACGTCAACGATAAAGCAAGACTTATTGAAATAAATGGGCTTAAAAATCCACGTAAAATGAGTAACAAGTTTGTCTTTAAGTTAGGGGTGATGACACCAATCTTTTTGTACGATACTACTGGCATTAAAACCAGAAATTGAAACAAAACTCGTAATAAAACGACTTTGGTTTTGTGTTCATCTGCAATCTTCAGGAAAATGGAGCCAAATGAAGTCAAAAGTGCGGCCAGGAATCCGAAAATGATTCCAGACCAAGAGCGAGTTTTAGTTTCTTTGGTTGTTGAATTACATGAAGAGGATTCAGAGTTAGTTATACTGTTGCTCATTTTATCTCATTAATCATCAGGTTTTCTTGCAATGTTTTCCCGATGCACAATTCAGCTAAAAGAACTTCATCTAAACATTGTTAATGATGTCTTTATTATACAGGGTATAATACAACCTAGCAGTTTTCCACCGGTTTAAACCATTATGTTTTATCTTTAAAACTTTACTTAAACTATATCGATTTATACAGCAGTTTACTACAGTTCTAAAACTCAGAAATGAAGTTATTCGTTCTAACCCTTCGTAATAATTACCCTGAACTTTCGTTGTTTCTAAAAATACTATTTTAGAACTGTGGTTATAAATGTGCGGTAATATTCCCTCTAGCCCTTCGTTGTGGGACACTTTTTGAATCGCTGATATCAACCACAGTAATATTATCTTTCAATATCGTAATCAAATTAAATCTTTCATTATACTCCTGTATTACGCTGAAACGTATAACCAATTGGTGGGGCCCAACTCCGTGTCATTGTGACCGGTCAATATAGCTTCTTTTGACGAAATGTCGCAGCGGTGGCGAGCCATTGGCAACACTGCACCTGATTTGACAGAACCGAGATTTGAACCTCAGACCTCCAGATCCAGAGGCGAGCGCTTTCCCGTTCCACCAACTGGCCCGTTCAATATCGTAATATCTTTTAATATCAATTTTATTGGCAGCGTGGCCAAATTGGCAAAGGCGTCGTTTTTCTGACGGCTCCAAACGCACGATCTGTGTTCAACCAGCACTCTGGCCACGTTGTTGCGGGTATGGATAAGGTGCTTTACGGCGATTATCTCTGCTAGGTGGCTTCGAACAAGCAGCAAATTCAGATGACAAGAACCCCGAAAAAATCCACGGGAACATTGGATTACTGGGAACTCCTAAGTAGGTGCAGATTCCTCCGATTACGAAGTAATCAATGCAATGAAAAGAGTGCGGATCGTCCAATAGCTAGCGTCTGACGCTGTCCAGTGAGAGAAGGATAAAAATGCAATAAAGAATATACAAACAATAGTAATTTCTTTCCGCTAAAAGCTTGAAATTAATAACATTGACTGTTTTGCTACATTCCGCTAAAAGCTTGAAATTAATCTCACTGACAAGAGAGTATCGTAAATTTGGCTTTTTTGCTTTGTAGACATTTTAACATTGGGTAGATAATTTATCGATATCGAAAATTTAAGGCTTTAAACTTTCTGCTCACTTAAAACTTGGGTTCTTCTTTTGAGTCATGCTTATTTGATTTTTCCCACGAAGAAAATTATACTAGATATACCGGTGCAATTACTCTGCATGCTTTGTAAATTTTTAACTCAGATTCTGCAGACTCAAATGCACTTAGTTGTTGACTGAGTTTTATTACATGATCTTGTACTTTACTGTGACAATTTTACGAACTAAAAACTACTAAATGTTTGCACAGCATTATGCAAGATGTTTGAAACTTCTGACGAAAAAGGAGAAAAGAATTGCCCAATCAGCAATAGTTACGCAACTCTCTAGCAATATTGAAAAGATGACGGAAGTGTACTCAACCAAAATTTGATTTTACACAAAGCCTTGTCTACACTGCGCGTAAAATCATAAGCATACGAGCGTATAACAGAAAATCGGTTTACCCAGCGTACCACCTTAGCTGTACTGGTGGCAGTTGGTTAAAAAACACTCAGGATACGATCGTATGCTCACGATTTCGCGTGCAGTGCAAGCATGGTCTACGCTTAGAGTAATACACAATCGTGAACGTACGAAGGTAACCTTTGTTTATTTTTACCAAAATTTTGGTACGCCCTACGCATTGTTCACCAGCGTACAAGTTGCGGTGTTTTTCGAAACAAATTAAGCGTAGGCTCAGTCGCTCATACGAGCACTGCATAAACCGAGTCTAAGCATTGCTGTAGCAAGAAAAATACAGCTCTCAAAAAATATTTTATTTTATTACTCTAAAATCGACTTATAAGTATCTATTTTACCAAGCTGTGCAGCAAACCCTGTAGCAAAGTTCAGCAGCACTTTGAGTTAAGCTTTTATCTAGTTACACAGGTCGTTGTGCGGATACAAAAATAGATTTTAATTGATACTACTCCCATATGATAATATAAGCACTTTTCTGCAATGCAAACGTTTTAATTATAGCTTAGCCAGTTGGATGCTGAAGAACCAGAGAATAAAATTGAATTGATGTAAGCTTATCATGGCACATATGCAACAATTTAGTAACAAAATCTAGTTCAGATTTTCAGTTTTTACGACAAATTACAGCTTTAAAGTATATGAAAGTCTTGATCCAATTGTTATGTTTAATTAAACCACACTCCGAGGCTAAAATGAAATGACACAAATAATTTTATCACTATACTTGCGATAACAGCTGCTTGCACGCTTCACAATTTTGCACAGTATGTCAATCGTATATCTTTCACAGCTGTGACACAACCTGAGCGGTAAAGGTGGCTTCAACCCCCTCCCCCCTTCACCAAGTCATAGGAGATGGGTTGAAGGGGCTGGATTATTTAATTCTTGCAAATAATTCCGATTTTAACACCTGAGTTCCTTCAAATGGCTCTAAAAACGTAAGAAATGTGTTCCAAATGGCATTTTTTCCCAAAAAATGACAGAAATTGCCCACCGGCTGGTAACATGCTTAGTTGCATCAGTTTGCTCAGCACTCCACTTTAAAGAGACATTTTTCAAACAAAAAGTTTTAACTTTGGATCCCAGCCTAGCAAAATCCTGGTTGCGCACCCATTCTACCGCAATTAATACGCAAAGGAATTTTATTGATGTGAACGTCAATTGGTCGTTGAAGTGGACACTGGACAGCACTTCTTGTTGCACAAGTGAAGCCAACGAAAAATCGATTGCTATTACATTATGTTGTTCATGTGTTCATAAGATGACGTATATGTCAAACTAAAATGAAATGGAGCAGCAGTGAAGAATCTGAACTAAACTCACAAGGGTAGAGGTTCGGTTCCTTGCTGTTGCAGATTTCCAAATTTCCGTACACATGAACAAAAATGATGTAAACACTTGTGTTGATAAAATTGTGTTGTGTTTGAATTTACATTTCGTCATATTTTCTTGCTTTATTTTTCAAGCATTTCAGACTTAAAATAAATAAATAAATAAAGAAACTGGTGGTTGGTGAAACAATTTCTTTGAGCAAAAGTTCTTTAGAGCTTCAGTCATTGCTAACGTATTACTCTTTATCGAAATAAATGGAAACGGAAAATTTAATTGGCTTAAAATAGTTCGTGTTAGGATAACCAATAAAATATTTTAATATTTTTGCATATCATGACATTGAAGAGAAACAAAAGTTATTGACGTTGTTGCCTTGCTTAAACATGCTCAGCTATGCATTTAGTGCCTAATTACTATACAATTAAAGCTTTAATGTTTGAAAAAGTCTGTTTTTATTATTAAACAACACGCATTATACAACACAAAACTTTTAACATACACATATGTAACGTAAACAACTAAAATACATCATTCTCTTCATAAGCATGTTTCCAAACAATTTATTAATATCACACACTACCAAACCCATGACTATCTCGGGACATGAAAAGTCGTCAAAGCAAGAATATTAATAGCTCAGCAACTTCACTTAGCGGAAAACTAGACTTTGACAATATCATTTGGTTGAGATTAATTTTACGTTGGTCATTTATGTAGCAAAAGAGTGTCGCTGCGTGATTTCTACAATGTTAATTAAAACAGATTGCACACAAGTATTCTTACAAATTCTGGACTGAGGATAAACAAGTGCTTGGTAAACAACAGTAGTTGCTAACTTTTGGTACATTTCTATCTGTATCTACCATGTCTTAAAACTGTCCTGCAATTTCTTGCGTAAAACGTGGCTTAAACGCGTCTCTTTCTCGCTTACTTTCCACAAGACGTTGCGATCTACATTTACTTGAAAACTGAACGCTCTTCTTAAATTGAAAACAGATAAAATTTTGATTCTTAGCAATGCGGTTGCTTGTATTTCTTTCAGTAATATACACCTCAACTTTCACAAAAACGCTTCTAACTCATACAATTGTTATCAATAAATCAAACAAAGAAATTTGTAATTTAAATGATTATGCAAGCAAGAATCAAATGCATGCGTATTTTTTCAAAATTTAAAACAGGATAGCAAAGGTCTTATTGAAAATAGGGGTAACCACAAAATATTAAAACCAGTCATTTAATTGATTTCAAAATGTTCTTAATTGCCAAAGTAACACATGATAAAAAGATAAGTCCAGCTCCAATACCCCCCAAAAGTGTTGGGACTTCACCCAGAAAAATATATTGAAGTATGAAGGAATAAATGACTTGACTTGTTTGGATCAAAGATATTGTACCGGCTTTTTCACGCTGCAATGCCATAGTTCGAAAAATTTGCCCGATGAAAACAGAAATACCGCTAGCAAACATTAAAGGAAGGCTTTGAAAACAAGGAATTAGATCTATACCAGCAATGGCCATATAAATCATTAACAACAATAACACCCTCGAGGCCAGCGTATAACAGAGACAAGCTGAAATGTACACCGCGGCCAAGTTTACGAATTATAACCACTGCCGTAGAAGCCAGTACGGAAGCAGTCAAAGCCAGCAAGGATCCCATAATTCGATATGGATAATGAAAATGGACTGGATCGTCCTCTGCTTTTCCAAAGATGAAATCCGGCTGAGCAACCAAAACAAATCCAGCAAAGGTGACGAAAGTTAAAATGACGTTGAGGATTGTACAAGTTTCTGCAAAGAAAAATTAACTAAGGTTTCAAATATAGACACCGGATAGAGTTGAACGAGTAGTTATTGCCTTCGCCTTTGAACCGGAAAAACTGAGGTTTAGTTTCTGATTAGTCAAATCGGGAACAGATTGTATTGTCTATGGCTTTCCACTTCCGCAATATATTTCTTCTCCAAGCAGCTGCCAAAAGCTAAGTACAATGATATGGAAGACGCGAACTCGTTCAAAGAAACACGATTGTATTAAAGATTCAAAGAGTTGAAAAGTGAAAACCGATCAGTGGTCAAGTGGATACAAAGCGGCTGTTCCTGAAACGGTAGACTCGGGTTCGATTTCCGGTCGGGTCAAACCGAAGACAAAAAGTTAGAGTACTCGCTCTTTCTATGCTTAATGTTCAAAAATAAAAGAGGACACTGCTGTGAAGCCTCCACGTATGTGATAGACTGATGAACAGGTGACAGCTTGGCGCAAAGACTGCAAGGCTGTTTCTCTGTCTCCCTGCCAGCACCCAAATTAGTAAAATAAAGATGTAATTGATATTTTGATTGATATTTATTTTCCACTAGCGAAGAAGCGACGGTGGCGCTTTTAATTTGGACGATTCCGCATCCATTTAGGAATTGACCTTTTTCCAAACCTCCAAGCAGAGACAATGATCGTAAAACGCCTTATCCAAGAACGCAACAACGTGACCAGAGTACTGGTTGAACCGAGATCACGCTATCAGGGTCATCGCAACAATGACGCCATTAACCTTTTGGCCACGTATCCAACAAATTAATTGCAATTATTGCAATTCATATTGCGTCAAGTAGGTGTTGGTTAAACCAAAAAAAAAAATCAGGATTTTCTTACCTTTTAAGCAGAGACAAGCAAAAAATACAGTTAACGCTGGGTTGGTATAGAATATTGCTATGGAATCACCAAGTGGAAGATATGATAAAGAAAGAGCGATGCAAATTGAAATACATGGACTTAAAACTCCACGCAAAATCAATAGCAAGTTGGTTTTTGATTTGGATGTTATTACCCCCAACTTCTTGTACGATACAACCGGCATTAAAACGAGGAACTGGAGCAGAACTCGTAATAAAACAACTTTGGTTTTGTGTTCAGCGGACATCTTCAGGAAAACAGAGCCAAATGAAGAAGAAAGTGCGGAGAGAAAGCCGAAAATGATTCCAGTCCAAGAGCGAGTTTTAGGTTTTTTGACCAAAGTTTTCGAAGCAGTTGACGAAGAAGAAGAATGATTAGTATTTGCAACGCTTTTGTCCATTGTTGATTTTATTTTTCCGTTTTTTTTTGTCTACAGCATTTGAGAATTAGGCCGTTCTTTTGAGAAAATTTCTTCCATCAATAGCTATCCATATTCATAGCGCCTAGTGTAAACAATTTTCTACAGCAGCATCAATATTTAAACAGCAGATAGGCCTATATATATTGATTGGACTCAATTACACGAAGTTGCAAGTAAATTAAAACCTGGATGAACCTTCAGCAGAATGAAAAACTGTTTGTTTACTGAAGGCTTATGTACAGTAGATCTGTCAATTTTATTTCTAATTAATAGGTTTCTACTCTGGTCTACACAACTGGGGCATGGCTACACTGCAGCATGTCAGTGCAGCTGAAACCAAAGAGCAGAACACGTAACAGCAGACAGTCGGCTCTAATCTACCTCACGGGGCAGACAGGTCGGTCCGTTTGGATGAGGACACAACCAGCTGGCGGTGAGAAACCTGCTGGGATATTTCACATGATGCTCAATGACCGAATGTTAATTTTATGCATTTTTGTCGGTGATTTTACGCCATGAGATTATTTCTAATTTCAAATAATTACAAGCAGTGCTTTGCAATATTTTGTTTGATCATATTGCAACTACCAGTTGTTTTTTGCCATTAATGGATTAGTTTCTGAATAATGCGCTTTTGAAAATGATGTACGTATGTAACATTATTGGCGCTACAATTGACTACAACGTATTTTAAAAATGAATTCTAATGTTGTCTGTACCTCCGACTTCATCATTACCAATTCAATTGCTGTAATTTCAGCTAAACACAATAAAACATGAATGTTAATTAGCATTGTCCAATGCAATGGTAATTATTTAAATTTATTCTTTTCAATAATTAATTTGTCTTTTTACACATTTTGCGAGCGGCCATTAGTTGGGGTCTGAAGTTCGCATAAATTCCATTTACATGTCAATCCATCTGTGGTTGATATCATTGTTTCAAAAAGTGCGTGATAACGAAGAGTTACAGCAAACAACACAACAGATTACCAAAGTGATAAAAATTAATTAAAAACCTCTAAAACGTAACTGTCTGCTTCACCCGTAAATGGTATTGCCAGGAGTAGATCTTCATACCCCTGATGATCCCATTCACGGGTGAAACCTATTGTTTGGTTTTAAAGATGTTTAATGTTTTAGTACTATGGTAATCTGTTGTGACACATATTAATCTCGAACATTTTGATTCTTTTTCTACACAAAATGCATTAAATTTCGGCATAATTAATTATCATGCATAATACTGTATTTCCGATGTCAGCTGGTGCAAGTTTCAAAAAACTGTCTTAAAAAAGATTGATTGGTACTGTTCTGTCCACACTAAGCGATTATTTTACAACCAGTCTCAGCTTTTGCAAACTATTAACTTGCGTTAAGCAGTTGAATTCCCTTTTGTACTTTTATAATGGCAAGTTTATAAAATGTAGAGCGATTATTTTGTTTGCAGAGCTAACATATTCGCATATTGTATAGTGTACCTGCCTAGTAAACAATCACACAACTTTCGGTCACATGCAATAGAAAAGCTTGGTCAATGAATACCAAATGCATAATCAGGTTGAACGCTTGTTGTATCAATCACGATTCATGATTTGAGCCAGGGAAAATCTTCACCCGAAAATGCCAACGTTTTTTTAGTGCTTCTTGGCTATTTCCAATCGTATGTTGCTTGAATGCTTGTGTGAATGACGCTGACGTGTATGGTTCAGGCCAAATAAATTTCTTACTGCTAACGGTACGTGTGTACGTACGATAACTTGACTGGACTCGACTCTTTTTATACTTGGTTGCTTTCCTTGTTCTTTTAGTAGAACTTGTCAAAAGGAAAAAGGACCAAAAACGAGCAACAAGAAATCAAGAAACTGAACAAAAAACGAATCCAGAAAAATGGACATGAAAAAGACAAATAAGAAAGTTCAAAAGATACAGTATAGTTTTCTCCTTTCCAACCAGCTTCTCACAGCAGCTGGGGAAAAATAAAGCTGCTGACCTGTTCGTGTTTTGTTTCAAATTCTTCTGCTTCAAGAAGCAAGAAAAAAATGTTGGGAGAAACATTAAAATGAATAATTTTCCCAAGTTTTAAGCCATAGGCGTAGCCAGAATTTTTGATTGGGGGGGGGCAAACCACAAATCACATGCAATGACGTCATCAGAAATTTTCAAACGAGGAACTTTTTGTGCGGGCAAAGATAATGTAGAATGGAAGATCAAAAGCCGTGGCCTGTGTTTGGCACTTAAACAGGATTTTACAATAGGAAGAAGGCGTAAACCAGTACTTAAAAAGTGCAAATGTTTAACTTGGGAGAGGTGTTGAGTAAACTAGCGTAACTCAAACGTATCTCAGACGGGCAGCCCCTAGGTGATTTTTTGTAGCTTGTGGAAAAAAGCTATTCTATGCCATTGGATCACGTTTCGCACGTGTTCAGAGCGATAGAAAGAATTAGATTTTTAACATTTGAAAGCCAATTGGAAAAAATTAAATTGTTCAATCCTCCTTTTACTTGCTATTTAAGTCCAAAACTCGTCCAAAATCTTGCATTTTGGTGATAAATTTTGTAAGAGATTTGGTCCAGATAGGGGGAAGTAAGGTGCATCGCCTCGTGCAGTATTATAGCAGTAAATGATAATCCAATCGAAGATTATCCTTAGAGATTTTTCTTTTGTCATGAAATTAACCACTTATAGGAGTACATGAACGGCCAGGAAGCCCAGGCCCCCTCAATTCATATTCAATAATTTGTTTAATGATCATTTCCCCGGGCTAACTTTTTTTAAAAAGCAGTTTGTCGCATAAAAACTGGCTAGGTGGAGGTGATTTGTTATTGAAAAACGTTATAATAGATGGTCACGCCTCCTAACCGTGCTATTGCCCAGGCCAAAATTACAATGCGCGGGGCCCCTGGAACTTTTGGGATTATTGTAACATTTTCCTGCCAAATATAGGAGAAAGGACAAAAATAAATCTTACCATCTGAGCGTGGGGCCTCCAGCACCGACCCTAATTGTAAATCGGCACTGGTAATTGCATTACGTTCGTGAAAAGGTTAGATAAGGACTTGAGGTAGCAACTTTCAAGATAAAAACCCTTAGCTTCACCTGGTTTATACATTTAAATTGGTTTACAAAAATTGAATTGAGGAGGCCGGGCCCCCTAGTTGTCGATATTATTGTTAATTATTATTGTTGTACGCGTGTACTGTTGAACTCGAAAATGATAAAGGAAGCTGAAACTGAAGAAACAAGGCTTTTTTGTCACATTTTTATCACGAGTAGCATTTCGATTGGAGGGGGCCCCGGGCCCCCTGCCCCCCCTCCGGCTACGCCGATGTTTTAAGCAACCCAATTGGCTACTATTGGACTATTTTTTTTCAGAAGTTTTATCTAGCTATAATAATTGTTGGAAATAAGGAACCGACTATTTCGTTAGCAACAGCAATCCTCCCTTCGCAAATACAGTAGATCATTGAAATTCAAGAATGAAATGCATTTAAGTGCTTAGAAATTAAACTGGCAGCAGTGATAAAAATTGTTGGAAAATAGCAGGACATATATTATGGAGTTTTTTTAAAGTTAATTCAGAAATCAACATTTTTATTCGGTAAATTAGCGCACGAGCAAACCTGAAAATCGAATGCAGAATAAATTTTAACAAATTATGAGACGTGCATGGTCTTTCGAAAAATAGCAACGACAGAGGAGATTGATCTTTTCATCTTCTTGCAATCTTATGACTTGCAGTCCAATTCTTCACAGTTGTTCCATCGTGAAAATACACGCGCCATAATGGCACAACCACACCATTTAGCGACCGAATATTTTATTGACTTCTACGATGTGTCTGTGCTAGGTCTGCACTACTACTTCGCGTTCAAATGTAAGGTAGGCAAAACGAGAATTTAAAATTCTCTGTTATTAATTGCACACAAAAAAATCAAAATAAAGCGATAAAGGAGCCCAAAAGTAACTCTGGGCTCAGTTGCAAACGCATTTTTCCAGAACGATTCGCGACAACATTGTTTGTATTGCGAAGAACTGACTCATTTTTTATTAGTATTTATAAGCAGCATAGCAACCAACGCTTTATATAATTGTGGTTTAGGAATTGCTTACTCATTTTGACAGGTAATTGCAGCTAGCAAACATCATAGCAACCTATACTTTAGAATATTGTGGTTAGGAATTGTTTACTCAATTTTGACAGGTAATTGCTGCTAGCCAAAAAATTCCACAAACTTTTGATTTATGACAAAGATGTTATGCACTTAACCAGCAAAATCTGCAATCTCAGCTGCAATGCTCTGGAATGATTGAAACAGCCGCTTTATAGCTTACCGGTATTGATGACGCCAGAAACGCAAGGCAAAGCAGGTTTAAAAGTCACGTGACTTTTAATCTATATTAAAACTCTGCAGATGTCAGCGCTCCAAAATAAGAAAAAGTACGCAAAATTATATTCTTCTCTGATTGCCAAAAAGAAAGTTAAAAATGAATAAATAAATAAATAAATAAAATTAATTTGTAAAAACCGGTTTTGATATGAAGCATATTATATAGTTGGTTTGAAGCTTTGAGGTGACTGCACAAAAATTCAAGTTAAGTTTCATTTAGTTTGAATTGCTTGTAAACAGAGGGTTTAAAAATTATGAACAAAAAATACTAAGTAGGAATAAATTAAGACGAATTTCGCTGCAATCGATATATAAAATGAAAAAGAAGCAAGAACTAAAATGCAAAACGCAAAACTACAGAATTGACAATTGCCAGTCAAACTCCCAAAAATTTATGCCTTATTTCAAACAAAATAGCCGTATGAAAGTAAAGAACGATCTTGACAAACAAGTCAATACATTAGAGTCCCGGTTCTTGAGTAAAGATTTAAATTAGCAGAAGCAGTAGGCAATGTCTAGAGTTACAGCAAGGTAGGTCCTGCAATTACAGTATGATTCTTCGTTCTATAGATGTAAAACTTTACGGAATTATCCAATTTTTTATGAAATTTGTTGCAATGAAAGAATCAAAACAAAGTAAGAAAATCGAAAGTAAGGACATTCATAAGAAGAGTCAGTCTTGGACCGGTAATGCTATCGCCCTTTTAGCTTCCACGATATCAGCTACTGGAAGTCTTTTGATGAAAATGACTGATGAGGATAAGATGCTGATCGTTTTGATGCGTTGCGTTATTCAGTTTCTTACTCTGTTACCGTTAGCATCCTACAAAAGACTTGATCTCACTGGAGGAAATCTTAAAACGCTAGCTCTGATCATGTTGCGGGGTCTTTTTTCTTCCGTCTCGATGAACACGTACGCCGAGTCATTAAAGTACTTACCTTTGGGCGATGCTGGAGCTATTTCGTATACCTATCCAGTTTTTGTCACAATATTTGCTTGTTTCTGTTTGAATGGTATGAATTTTACTTTGAAAACTGTAGATTTATTAGTTCATTACTTTTTTGAGGAGAATGTTGGCGTCGATTTCAAACTAAGTTCGAAAAAAATGCGTTGGACAAAGTAGACATAGTCTGCTTGACCAGGAATAAAATAAAAGGAAAAAATCAAATTCAGGAGCAAAAATTAATTTTATGTCAATTGTACATTGAGTTAGACAAAAATGTTGGATTCAATGCGCTTTATCTCCGCATGGTTTCTGTGTGATGTGCCGCGAATAAGTGCAATGGTATTGATAGTATGTAAAAAAAAAACATTGCTGTACCTTCTTCCGCTAACTGACTTAAAACAGTTTATGAAGATCAAGACATTTTGTGATTGAACTGAGAAAAGTTAAATAATTGAGTCTTATGCGAATTAAAATAAGAAAAACACTGAGAATTTGCAATGTCTTTTCTCATGCATAATATTAATTGGCAGATGTATGTAACTATAACCACTACTTATAAACATTAATCCTCGTGATTTTTCATTAAAAGTTCAACTATACATTATTTTTTTAGAACATTGTGGGGTGATGAATGCAATTTTGACTTTTCTTACTTTGGCTGGATTCGTTTTTGTGGCACAACCTTCATTTATTTTTGGGGGACTGCTCTCCCCACATGCTACCCATGTTGAGGGATTTCGATGGCTGGGAATCATGTATGCCTTAACTTGTTCAATTTCCGCAGCTCTTTCAACTATTATTGTGCGGAAATTGGGTTTTAATATTCACTTTAGTTTAACATTACTTTATTATTCAGTTGAGAATGTTGTGTTTATTGCTTGTTTTAGATTCTTTTCCGGTCAAACCTTTTCGTTTTGTTCCAACTACCTCTTAATAACATTTCTCGCCGGACTGTCACTTTTTACGGCCCAAACTTTAACCACGATGGCCCTCCAGCGGCAAAAAGCTGGGCCGATATCTTTAATTCGCTCTAGCGAAATCGTTTTCGTATTTTTATTGCAATATCTTGTATTGGGTGAAGCGCCAACGGTTTTAGGTGGCATTGGAGCAACCTTGATTTTATTTGTATGTTTAATGTTGTCCATGAAAAGTATTTGGAAAGCAATGAAAAAGACGCATTGAGCGCATAGTTAACGTAATACAGTGTTATACACGAAATACAAGCAAATTATTGTTGAGTCTGTTGTTGATTATCAGGGTTGCAAAAAGTGATCAATAAAAAGAGTTGGAGATAATATTACGGTAAATTACTGCAGTTCCAAAATATTTAAAAATCAAAATCCTTATCCAAATAAAATCAAAATATTGTTATGAAATTCAATCTCAGATACTATAGCTTTAAATATAAAAGCCTAGAGAATTTAGAACATCAGCGTTTTGTTTCAAGGTAGTAAAGATCCTCTTTAAAAAAAAAATTAATGATTAATTTGTTATTGATTGATTGCTGTAAAGTCTTTTTATATCAAAGTGAACAAAACTGTCGAGCAATTAGTGCCAAAAAGTGTTATTGATATGAGAGTTGTTGACACCTCTGGCACACGCTTCCTGCATAATTGCTCTTGGTGGACAGCTGCTGAGAGCTTAAGTTGTACGAAATACTTAATTGTTCAAAATAAATTAGAGGAAAATTGTTCCACATAGTGCGATTAAAAGATGGTGAGGCCCGAAAAATATGTTTGCGGTTTTTAAGAAATAGTATAGACGTAGAATTTAAGTAGCCAAAAACGAAAAAGTCTTCCCCAAAAAAGACGGAAATATTTCCCATTTCAAAGTGAAGACAAAAAATGTCTCTCTAACGGCGTTTTGTTTTTGGACCTAATATGCGGGACCATGGGCGGTCCTGTTTCAGCCATTTTATTAACCAGATTACGTTGCTAAATGAGTAAGAGTGACATAGCCTCTAAAACAGGGTTGGCAACCTACAACCCGCCGGCCGGATCCGGCAAACCACCTTTTACAGCAAATCCGGAGCGCAATCTCATAGTCATATCTTCCACGTTCATTTTTGATGAAACTCGTTACGTGACTTCTGGAAATCGTTGGATATGCATATAAACCCGGTTCTGAAACTACCTTAAAAACTGGTGAAGACTTCTTTTTTGTTTCACCAAAGCTTCGACCGAATATTGCCTCAAATTTGGGATTGACGGTATTTCAGAAATCATGATGGCCCCCTGGCTCCTTGCTGGGTTTGTTTGTCATTCGCGTAGTCAAAAAGGCTGCCGACCCTTGCTCTAAAAACTAGTTTTGTTTGCAGCTAAAGTTTTATAAACGTCATATTTTCGAAGTTGTTTAGTACTTATGACCATATTTCGTTACCTTACTTTGCATCAACATTTCATCGTTGTCTTTTTTTTTATGTACAAGAGTGTGAACTTAAATGTTGAAATTCGAATAAGTTATTTTGAAATATTTCCCACTGTTTAAACGTTGAAATGAGAGGAACAGCGACGAGTAAATAGTGTTTGTTGATATTGGAAAATGACTGAACCAAAGAAAAAATGAAATTTGCTTTCTCTTGTTTAAAATTACCGGGCAAACTTAACTTAATGTTTGCTATATCACTTGCAGTATAGGTTTGTCGTGCAATCTCTGCATATTAGGTGTGTTTTTGTGTTTGTACAGCGTAGTTGATTAGCCTGTAGTCTTTTTAAAAGAAATCATGTGCTTTTCTTTTTGCTTATTTTGAGGTTAAAGCAAGCCTTAGGTCACAGTATTTTCATAAAAAAAAATCGATTTTTTTCTTGGAACCTATAGATGTAGATGACACTTATGCTGTTATTTTGCTAAGAAAAACAACGAATAGAATCTATCCTATATGTTTAAAAGACAGAGGTTGGAAATGCAGAATTAGATAAATAGAATGTGAATTTTTGAGGGGAGACTGGGAGTGCTGCAATTTATGAGTAATTGGGAGACCAAAAACTTTAAAGAATTTTAGAATTTGGTTTTGATTAAAAAGCTATCAAATATAAAAGCATGGATGTCTGACGAAGCCTTAAACTAAGAATCAATCTTGGCAAAAAATTATGCTACACTAAATTTGAGGTATTTTTTTAAACATAGCTTTTTTGAATATACAACTGTACACAGCAGAGCTGTTAGTCATGCCGGGCTTTTCGGGTCGGGTTCGGGCCTAAAGTTGACAAAAAATATCGGGCTTAATTTGGGCTTAAGACGTGCTTTTTTGTGTTAGGTGCACAAAAATATAATCAAAATAACTTGGCAACCTTGCTAAATTTTCAGACCTGACTTAACTTTCGTTTTTTTCGGGCAAGATTTGGGCTTCAAATTAGTTTTCGGGTTCGAGCCTGAACTAGTCGGCCCATTTAGAACTCTGGTACACAGTTAGTGATTTTTAATCCTAACCCTACTTGAAATTTTTCTCTCAATTGTAGTTCTCTTGAGTAGCTGTTAGTGGCTGCATAGACTAAACAATGAATATTTTTAACCACATTTTTTCTGCTGCTGTTGTAACAGTACTGATGCAAGTTTTCAGCAACGTTTATTTGTTTTATTCGTGACCACCGCAATAACAGCAACTAAATAATACTACAAAATATAGACAGCTACGAGATAAAAATGAAAGATACTCGAATAATAAGATGTGCTGCAAGGCAAAATATAACATCTGAAGTCGAAAACAAAAATACTTTGCAGATAGTGACGCAAACCGGGGGTTGAGCAAAAAGGCATCAGTACCGCCCCTCCCCACTTATCCGAGTCACCTAGAAAATTTAACCCTAAAGTACAAGCATTTAAAGCGGTTTTGCACTTCATCTGTAAGAAAAGAGGGCTTGTAGGGGCTGGACAATTTTATTATTGTATAGATATCTTTTCGTTTTAGTAATTTAGTTCTTTCAAATGGTTATAAAAACGTCCGAAATGTGATCTAAATGGCGCTAAAATAGTTATTGTTTTGAAAAATTACGAAAGCTCCGCAAAGGCTGAGACGAATCCCCCAGACCCCTGTCTGTTATACATTTAATTGCGCTAGATAGCTCAACACGACGCTTAAATAAAACATTTTTCGAGCGAAAAATTTCTACTTTAGGGTCAAGCCCCATCCTTAGCAATTTAGTTGTGGCGCGCCTGTTTACAGTTATGCTTTGTTTAATCTGTTTGCGTTTTACATGAACTATTATTATTTTCAAGTGCACTTATAAAATTAATTAATGCAAAAACTTGCTGCTGAATAGCAATTTACTGAATGATAAATGCAATAAAACGTCATAATTTAACTGTAATGTTTACATAATTAAATGCAATGAACGAAGAAGATAACAAGAACGAATCAAGCGAAAGCGATGACAGAAATGAACGGAGCCGATCTTGGACCGGGTATCTCTTTGCCTTTTTGGCGTCAATCCTTGCAGCTTCAGCCAGTCTTCTAATAAAAATAAACCCAGAAGACAAAATGTTGATTGTCCTCATGCGCTCCATGCTTCAGTTTCTTACTTTGCTGCCTGTGACTACCTATAAAAGAATCGATTTAATTGGAGGAGACCTTAAGACGTTGGGTTTGATGATACTGCGTGGTTGTCTTGCAACAACAGCGATTAACACCTATGTTGAAGCATTGAAATACTTGCCTTTGGGCGACACAGGCGCAATCACTTACACTTATCCAGTTTTCGTCAACATCTTTGCCTGGATGTGCTTGAAAGGTTGGTCGTTTTTGTATATAAATGCATCTTTTCTAATTTTGATACAATCTAATCAATAACAATACTTAATACAGAAATAAACTCATAATGGAGTTTTTATTTGCAAGACCACCTGGAGCCGTATTATGCAATGTTTCGAAAGCGTTACGACATCGTAAGTTGTGCGAAAGAGCTTACGACATATCTCCTGCAATGTGTTGCATAAATAACTGCCGGTTGATTCCTGAAAATCTTATCGATGATTTTCGAGACAAGAAACGATGAAGAATTACTACATTCATTTAAAAACATTAAGTTTCACCTTTCTATTTTTTGAAGTTCCGTCCGGGAGTTAGGCCTATCCGGGGTTGTTTGGGTGCTTCGGGGACACCTGGAAAAGGGTATTACCGTATAGGGGACCCTCCACCACGTTGAAGCCTCCGGATTTTGAAATAAGTCCCCAGACACCCTCCAAATTTGTTTACAAAAGATCTAATATGGAACTTCACAACAAATAAATAAATAGACCAATCGTGAAATCATTTCTACACGCCATAAAAATCTCAAATTGACCTAATTTTAATTGTAATTAAACTTTGTTTGCCAAGTTGTTTGGTCAGGAGACAACGAAGGGACCATTCGAGTTTCGGGGTCAAGCTGCGACCAGCCCACCAGTCTACTTAGCGAGAGCACGTAGAGCCAATCATCCAAATATTTGTGACACTTTGTCCAAATAATGGGTTGAATGACATCATCCGTCGATTCAACTATCTATGAATTCACCTCAGTGATGTTTTAAAATCCAGTAGAAAGGTCGATGAGTCGCAAGTACAATGACGTCATTGATTTAGAATCAATATTTCTGCAAAATTTGAATGAGAGCAACTACATGTAAAAGCTTCAGGCTTCAAGTTAGCAGTCAAATACCTGTAGGTACAATTTGACGACAAAACTGCTTTAACGGTATGCAAGTACTTTATGCTCGACATTAAAACCCCACATATAACAGTAAGTTGTTCCAAGTTGTGTAAAATACTATATACGTATACCCTGTGCAGCTGTCGAGGGTAGACTCAGTAGGCACGGCCTGCTTAGTTATTTTAGCAGGGTAAGCTTCCGGTTTCTAAACTATGCAATTTCCGTCAGTTCTCACTGATCAACGATGGATCCTGACCAAAATTTGGCTGAGCATTGTACTAATTCTTTGTGAAGACTTTTTTATTTATTTTTTGGTCTTCACCTTCCGCATCAATGAAGTCTTTTCTTGCTGTTTTCACCAATTCTTTGGCCGGATATTGTTCCAGAGAATACCCACCTCTTTGTTAAGTACGGCAACGCATGCAATACCTCAGATAAAATAAAGTTATTGTTTTTCAGAACATTGTGGGATCATCAATGGCGTTTTAACTGTAATTACTGTGATTGGATTCATTCTTGTAGCCCAGCCAACGTTTCTGTTCGGAGAAATCCTTTCACCTCATGCGCCGCATTTGGAGAGTTTTCGATGGTTGGGAATTGCCTTGGCTTTAACTTGTTCTGTTTGTTCTGCTCTCTCCTTTGTCGTTGTACGCAAGTTAGGCTTAAATGTACATTTCAGTTTATCCATGCTTCATTATTCGTTTGTAAACTCTATTGTTGTCATTTTTTTTAGATTAATAACTGGTAAAACGTTCGCGTTTTGCTTTAACCATCTCCCGTTTACAATATCGGCAGGACTGTTATTTTTTGTTTCACAAATTCTTTCAACAATTGCTATCCAACGCCAAAAAGCAGGATCGGTAGCTTTAATTCGCTCAAGCGAAGTTGTGTTTTTGTTTTTATTGCAATATCTGGTTATGGGTGTAGTGCCAACGTTTTTAGGTGCAATTGGAGCGGGATTAATTTTATTTGTGTGCGTTATGTTGGCAGTGAAAAGCATTTGTAAGGCTATGAAAACGAAATCGTGAACATATCAAAATGTAAATAGTCGAGTGCTTTTGTGATTTAACCCTTAAAAAATTGCCACAAAAGGTTTTGCTGCGGATTTCTACAGCATTTGAATAGTTTGGGTTACTAAATGGCATACCAAAAGTCTACAAAAATCTGACCATGCAAAAGGTGTTTTTTCTTTTATGATGTCATTTCCCACATTCGGCTGGAGTAATACGTCAAAGAAACGTATAATTTAGCATCAAAACGTCTATTTTAGTATTCAGCAGAGATTTAATAATGACTTCAATGGTGTTAAAAGTGTAATTAAAAAAATGCTCATGCGTTATTTCAAACGAAATAGCCGTATGAAAGAAAAAGAACGATCTTGATCAACAAATAAACAGATAAGAGTCCCGGTTTTTCAGTAGAAATTTAAATAAGCACAAGCAGTAGAAAGTGACTGTAGTAATATAACACGGTAGGCCTTAGACTTACAGTATATCTAGTTTTGTTTGCAGCTAAAGTGTTGTACAACATCATATTTTTGAAGTTGCTCAATATTTATGACCCTATTTCATTACCTTGCTTTGCATCAGCATTTCATCTTTGTCTTTTTTATATAACATGCTAACATGCACGCGATGATGAAATACGAATAGGTTATTTTGAAATATTTCCCACTCTTCAAACGCTGAAATAGAAGGAACAGCAACATGTAAACAGAGTTTGTTGATATTGCGGAATGACAGAACCAAAGTTCATTTTCAGAAAATGAAATTTGCTTTCTCCTACCTAAAATCACAGAGCAAACCTAACCTAATTGTTTGCTTTATACCTTCAGTACATCGTGCAATCTCTGCATAAAATCTGTGTTTTTGTGTTTGTATAGTGCAGTTGATTAGCCTATATAGTCCTTTCAAAAGAAACCGTTTGCATTTCTATTCGCTTTTTTGAGAATAAAGCAAGCCTTAAGTGACAAATATTAAAAAAAAAAATCGTTTTTTTCCTGGAACCTATAGATGCATATGACAGATATATCGATTTTTTTGCGTAGAAAAGAAACAAATAGATTCTATTCTATGCAGGGACATATTTAGGGGGGCGGGCATGGTGCCATGGCCTCCCTTTGGGTCGTCAGGATGGTATAATTAGTATAGAATGGCATGCAAAAGTGCGGCATGGCCCCCCCTTTGTAAGTTTGGCACAAACTTTGAGCACACAAACGGACAGAATCTGACTGAAGACTTTTTTGTGGTTGGTCTTCACCTAAATTTGGGACAAAAGCCGGACTAAATCTGAGTGAAGACCTTTTTTATTTATTTATTTTTTTGGTCTTCATCTAATTTTGGGCTGGAAACCGGACTAAATCTGAGTGAAGACTTTTTTTTTCTGGTCTTCACCTAATTTTGAGCTGAAAACCGGACTAAATCTGAGTAGAGAAACTTTTCTTGTGGTGTTCAATATTCTCAAATTTCCTAGCCCATCCCCCTTTCGAAAATCCTGCGTATGCTAGTGATTCTATTTTTAGAAGACAGAAGTTGGAAATGCGTATTAGATAAATAGAACGAGTGAATTCTGAGGGAAGACTGGGAGTGGTGCAATTTATTAGAAATTAGGTTACAAAAAAACTTTGCAAATTTTTTTTTAATTTGATTTTGAGTAAAAGACTATGAATTTAATACAAAAGCGTGGACGTCTGTCGAAGCCTTAACTTAAAATAAATCATTTCGCAAATATACAGCACATACAGTAAACTTGAGTTATTTTTTTAACCATAGCATTTTCAGAGCATGTTGCACTACACTATATACACAATAGGTGATTTTTAATCCTATACCTCTATTTAAGAATTTTGGCTTAATTGTATAGTTCCATTGAGTAGCTGTTAGTGCGCAGCATAATAAAAAAAAATTGTAACCACTTTTCCTCCTCTGCTATGTATGATGTAACAGCAGTGCTTGATGCAAGTTTTCAGCAACGTTCTTTTTTTATTCTTATTGACCACCACCATAACAGCGAATAATTGATTCGCATAATACAGACATAATTTCACATAATACATCTTCAGGATAAAAATGAAAGTTGCTCAAATAATAAGATATGCAGTAAGTTAAGATCAGCTTCCGAATTCGGAAAAAATTCTTTGCAGATATGTTGTGTTTAGCCTGTTTGCGTTTTACATGAACGATTACACTGGCAGAAAGAAAAATTTTTTGCCGTGTTGCTTGAGATGTTTTAACTCTTTTTACCTAATTTGAGGCAGCTGATTCCAAAAATGCAGTCACTTATTTACTATCAGGTCAGGTTTTTCTGCTATAGTAAACTCCTCTCTATAGGAAGCCAACAGCTTCAATAAGGACATGCAAAATTAATTAAAGAAACGATTTTTTTAAGTAACTTTATGATGCAAATTCATGGATTCACACCAAAATATTCACAATAAAGTGTGAAGTCGTAAAAAATGGTATGAATGAGACACTATCAGCCGTAAACCGACGTTTCACTAATTTTTTTTGGAATGTGAGGCTCCGGCATCGTTGCGCTTGATAGATCAACAATAATCTGCAAGCATGGTGGCATCCTAATGACCTTGACAACGAACTTCCATGCCGCTGATGTCATGATGGAAGCGCTTTCCTTGCTCGTCGCTCACATCATCACTTAGATTTTCTGGAAAACGGACAAGATGGCTGTGTAAAAAATATAGCTTAATGATCATGATGAGTGGAGTTTGAATTCAACCGATTCAAAAAAGTGCTCGACAGCGTAGGCCAGAGCGATTATCACAACATAACACAGAACACGTCAAAATTTAAAATTTTTGAAATTTTAATTTTTGACGTGTTCTGTGTTATGTTGTAACTTAATGATCATATTTGCCCCCAGTTGATGGAGAATTGTGAGTAATGTTTGAACAAGCTCTTTGTAGTTGTGCGTCTTTGTTTCTCCCAGAAAGAATTTTACGACTTCCACAAACGCGGTCCAGACACACAGTTCACTCCGATTCATAAAATTACAAAAATGATACATCCCATCGCACGCTTAATCCTGGAGTAATCCGCTGCGACATATCTGACCATTACCCAATATTTTGCAATGCCACCGGACATTCCATTAAATCTAAACCTCAAACTTCTTTTTTATTCAAAGATAAATAGCAATTTAATGTAGACTCTTATAGCGAAAAATTGAATTTTACAGTTAACAATTTTTTAACAAGCATAGAAGAAATAAACGAAAATAACTTTGATGACACATTTGATGCATTCGTAACACTAATACTAAACGTTAGAAACAAACACGATACCATTTAAGATCTCTACAACAAAACAAAAATTAAACAGCAAACCCTTGATTTCTAACGATATATATGAACAAATTCGTTGCAAAAGGCAAATGTACAACTCTCACTACATTAGCGGTGATGAAGCGAAGAAATTAGAATACAAGAATTTGCTACTAACTTATCAAAAATGAAGACTCTTGCAAAAAAACAATATGAGCTGGAACATTACGGAAGAAACCCTCGAAAAACATGGGAGCTTCTTCGCACATTGCTTCAAGGAAAGTCACATTGTTCTAAAACCAGAGATGGAGTCGAGGACGCAATTAAGGCTCGAGGCCAATGCCAAGACCAAGGACACAAAAAAATCCGAGGCCAAGGACAGCCCTTCCAAGAACAGACCTGCTCGAGGCCAAGGAGAGGAATACTCGAGGCCAAGGACAGGAATACTCGAGGCCAAGGCCAAGGACACAGGCGCAAGTGTTCTCCAAAAAAAAAAAAAAGGATTCAAAAAATTTTTCAGGTGTTCTCCAAAAAAAAAAGGTTTTGAAAAATTTTTTTCAGGCGATCTCCAAAAATTTTTTTCAGGCGATCTCCAAAAATTTTTTCAGGCGATCTGCAAAATTTTAACAATTCAAGAAATACTGCTTTTTAACCTCGAGCCGAGGGCAGGGCAATTTTCGAGAACTTGAGGCTTCGAGGCCAAGGACTTGACCTTCGAGGCCAAGGACATGAAAATGTGTCCTCGAGGACTCCACCTCCGTCTAAAACTTTGCCATCTAATATCAAACTTAATGGTCGCAGTATAAGTGACAAGCAGCGAATGATTAACGAATTCAGCCTTTTTTTCTCAAACGTAAGTGAAAATTTGTTCAATAACTTCAACGACACGCCCCATACAACTTTAAAAAGTTTCTCACAAATAAGGTGGATTCTTCCATCTTCATGAAACCACCTCGCACTATATCAACGAAGTGTTCTATCTAATTAATTGTTTAAGTTTGCACAATTCGGTTGGACGCGATAACATTCCTCCATATCTCTTGAAAGTTTTTTCGAATATTATAGCTCCAACTTGTGTTATTTTTTTGATGATGCATTTTTGTTAGGAATATATCCGCATAGCTGTAAAATAGCTTAGATAAATCGGGTAGCACAGAAAATCGAACAAACTTTTGACCTATCTCAAAAGATTTACACACAATTATATGCATTTTTTCAACAATATTCAGTATTTACGAAAACGCAATACGGATTTCAAAGTAATAAATGAACAACCCTAGCGATGTTGGATGTGATCACTACCTGTTTACGATCAAACAAACGATAATGAATATACTAATAGCATAATCATATTGGATTTCAAAAAAGCTTTCGATACTGTAAAACACTCCATTGTTGTAAAAAAATTAGAACACCACCAAATTCGTGGCGTTACACTTGATCTTTTAACCTCATTGTTGACTGACCAACAGCAGTATGTAGCCCACATAGATAACTTTTCGACGTAGCAATTAACAAATTTTGAGTACCTCAGGGAAGTAACATTGGGGCTTTGTTCTTTTTGATTTATATCAATGATATTTCCAATGCTCTAAACTCAACGCCCAGATTATTTGCGGACGACACATGCATAATAATCCATCAATCTAATTAACCGAAGAAACATATGGAGAATTAGCAAATGTACACAAATCGACCTAAGCAAACAAAATTATTGTAAATCCTCAAAAATCATCATCCTTATTAACACCTCCAAAAACAACAAACAATATTTGCAACATAGAAATAAGCTTCGACAATTCAATTGTACCATTACAAGACTTTGTAAAATACTTGGCATTGCAATTGATTCAGGATTAAAATTTAATTTGCACATTAAGACGTTGGAATCTAAAATAGCTAAATCTATTGGGGTTATTTCGAAACTGAAACAAGTCTTACCAGCTTCAGCGTTACGAACTTTGTATTACTCAATGATTGATCATCACTCCTCTATGGCATTGTAATTTGGAGTTACACTTTTAAAACATAGCTTGAAAAATTATCGGTATTGCAAAATAAAGTACCGGTATTGAGAATGATAGCAGGTAATTGGTTGGACAATGCCACTAAATGTTACACGAAATTAAATATATTGAAATTGGATGATCTATACAAATGTCAAATCGTAAAATTAATTCACAACCTTATAAATCAAGGGTCGGCCACCTACGGCCCGCCAAGACATTTTACCCGGCCCCCGACCTTTTACTGTCATCCGGCCTGCTACCTGTTTTCTTTTTCAATGATAGATATGCACGAATAAACCGCTGAAATGATCCTCATCTCCTGGCGATGACCTTTGTTTTTTTGTTTTTTGCCATCAACTCGGCCGAACAAAATTTGGTGAAGATTTTTTGGCGAAGACCTTTCTTTTTTGGTCCGCTGGAACCTTGTTAGGAGTAGATGTGGCCCACTACTTCAAAAGGTTGCAGACCCCTGTTGTAAATAATAAATTACCACCACAAGTTTCTTCGTTTTCAACTTCTAATGAAAGAGGTGCACACGCGAACAACTAGACTGACATCAATGGAACATGGCTTGTACATTCCAAGATTTAGAACTAAGCGATTACCAAACAGTTTTGAATATCACGGAGACAAAATATGAAACTTGGTCCCAGAAAAATTTCCGTTTAACCGATTTTAAATGAAATATGAAAGGTATCTGTTGTCTACTTACAATTAAAAAATAAGGAAAATTAAAAGTTGTTTCATCAAAATTAGTAACTTGTTCCAAACAACGCTATTTTCGATTAAAATAGCAGGATGCTTGACTTGATGACCGATAGGTCGGCCCTTGCGCACTGGCCCATCTTTCCTTGTCCAGTGCTTTTTTCTTATCCTGTCGCCCCACAAACACAAGAAGCACGGAAATTTTGTGTAGCCACTTAGTAATCCGAGGAGAAACACAACCATTTTTATATCAACACGTATGATCCATTGGTGCTGCAAGTACAGTATGAAATTTTTTCCAGAACAAATTTGATTTCATCATATTTTTCCTTGAGGGTTGTTAAACGGCTTAGAGGAACTGACCCATATGAGTTTCCCTTGTGAAGAAGAACACATTTTGAGCTTCTTTTGGAACTGTCTATAAAAAGGCGCCAACCTTGAGGTTTATACCGTTGGACGCCAAGCTGCCGCAGCAGGCCGGCAACATCGTTGCAATACACGATCTCGTTTTCCTGAGTGAAATAGAGCAAGGGTTCACTATCAGGGGTGTCGAAACAAGGAGGGGATGGGGGATATATCCACCCAATAATTTGGCTGAGTCCCCCCAATAATTTGAATGGGTGTACATCTGAGCGAAAATTGGGGAAAAAAGTGTTCTACTTTTGATGAAGACCTTTTGATGAAGAAAAAAATTTTTGGTCTTCACCTGAGTTTGGGGAAAAAAGTGTTCCATTTGCATTTTTTTTTGGTCTTCACTAAATTTCCAAACCTGAACAAAGACGTGGTCGAGGTTCATACCCCCCAATGTTGAAAATAGGGCAAAATTGGGGTAAAATTGCAAATTATCCCCCTCAATGCTCAACAAAGATCGGCACCACTGCTCACTATGGTGTTTTCTGTAAAAGGTTGTGAGAGTTCCAGGCTGAAGCAGATTTTTTTCTTTTAGTCTTGAAACTAGAAGTTCAAAAGATTCTCAGGAAAAGTTAAGATTTTTGGTCAGGTCATTAAGTTCCAATTGATAAAAAAGCTGTGGCAATAAAGAAAGAGTAAAATTGACGTCTGAAACAGTGGTTTCACTACCGTCGGTAAAAAACGGAGGCTTGATCTTTTTCAAAACCAGGCAATTCCAATTCGGGCAAGCGTTCAAACACTGGTAATAACTAATTTTTTGTTTATTTATTGCAGTGTGGAATTGGATCATAAATTTATTGCGATGTGGAATTGGCCCAATTGCTGATTCAAGGTTTAGATGAACCAAAGAATTCCTGTTTTTCCTCTTGATTCCCTTTGTGCTGACAGCACATAAGTAGCAGTTATCCAAACGATTTTTCGGTTCACGCCAGACCATTGGAATGCCAAAGCGGAGTGACTTTCTGACCTTTTTCGTCCATTGTCGAAGATGCTCAACACATTGCTTGCCCACAATATGGGAAGTCTATGCCTTATCTTGATCATCCAGCATTACTTTCAAGTAAGCAAGATAAGCACGCTTCACAAATTCACTGATCCCTTTTCTGTTGGGTTGCAAAGTTTATTCCCCGCAAATATAACAAAAGACCAGTGGGTAAAGTAACAAAATACTTTTACTGGAGTAGATTACTTAAGCAGCTTTTTCCAGTATCGAGTACTTTTTGTGTAATTCTTTTGTGGCTGTACTTTTACTTTTACTTGATTACTTTTAAAGTAAAGTAACGCTACTTAAGTAGTGTTTTGATTCAGAAAAGTACAAAGTACCGTAATTTTAAACTGGAATCACAAATCCGTCAGAAAGGTCGATTTTTCTACCGGCAGTTGTTCAATTCAGTTAAGTTAGTTGTCTCTTCCTCCTTTTTCGGCTGGCAACTCTTGCGCCAGAGGTCAGACTACCACAGCAACTGTAGCCGTGATTTTTTTCTACGTGCGCGCGTACGTATCACATTCAGTCTGGCGAAAAGCAGTTCAAGATGGTTTTAGTTTCAATTTCGTTGTTTGGTGTCTGCCCTTCACCGCATACTGACAAGTTTTTTACTCTATTAAAAGCAAATCATGAAAGAAGCAATCAGAGATATAAAATTACCAAAAATGTGTCCTATAATTGCTAAACGTTGCTATTGCTAAATTCTACGGAGTAATCAAAAAATCACACACCATCGAACCAATAAACATTGTTGCAGGGTACTGTAATATATTGTGCAATGTAATAACAAAATGTTTTCAATATGGCGATCAATTTCATCCCAGTAGAGACCCAGACTTTCTAAATGGGCTATCTAAGTATCTATACAATAATTTTGAGTAATTTAGTGACATAATGTGTATCAGGCTTCTGCCTTCCTTCACGTGTTGTGAAATAAATTAAATTAAAAAATCCACAATAATTTTGATTAATTAATCCAAAGAAGGTTATCGCAGAAACTACTGAAATAGCTATGATGCGAACTTTTGGCCCACCCTGTTGATGCAGAAGATTATTATACTCTGATAAGACATGTCCACAGTGCTTTTACATTTTAGCATAATTTAACAATGACAGTGAATAAGTACTTGTGCAAAGATTTTATGATTCCATGAGAATGATTCCATTTAAATTTTGCATGGCATAATTTTCAAATCTCGAAGTTTTGCTGTTGTTGCTCTTTTTGATTAATTGTCTTGAAGATAAACAAAAAAAACTTGCAAAAATTGATAATTCATGACTTTTTGAGAGAATGAGGGGTTTGAAGACCAAGTGCTGTGGCAGTAATGTGAAGGTAGTTGTCCAGTTGCAGTGGTGTAAAAAGTACTCGAAAATTGTTATCAAGTAAAAGTTTCGTTACTGGCGAAAAAACTACTTCAAGTAAAGTACAAAGTACTGATCAAAAAAAGTACTTGAGTAAAAGTAAAAAAGTAGTCGTTTTAAAAGTACTCAAGTACAAATATTTCAGAAAGTATTCAAGAAAACTAAACAAACTATTCAATCAAAATACAGTATGATAACTGATTGACTACCTTCACATCACTGCTACATAGCGCTTGGTCTTCTAACCCCTCATTCTCTTAAGAAGTCATGAATCATTAATTTTCGCAAGTTTTTTACAATTATATTCAAGGCAATTAATCAAAAAAAAAAAAAAACAACAACAACAACAGCAAAACTTCGAAATTTGAAAATCATGCCATGTAGAAATCAAACGGAATTATTTTACGAAACCGTTACTTAAATACTCGTTCACTGTCATTGGTAAATTATGCCAAAATTTAAAAACACTGTAGACGTGTCTCATCAGTGTATAATAATCTACTGTATCTACTGGCCAAAAGTTCACATCATAGCAATTTCAGTTTATTTTGCCATAACCTTTTTTTTGGAGTAATTAATCAAAATTATTGTGGATTTTTTAAATTTAATTTATTTCGCAACACGTGAACGCCTGCAGAAGCCTGATAAACATTCTGTCACTAAATTACGCAAAATTATGGTAGATTGCCCATTTAGGTACCTGTAGTTTGGGTCTCTACTGGGACAAAATTGATCGTCATATTGAAAACAATTTGTAATTATATCGCACAATATATTGCAGTACCGTAGAATAATGTTTACTGCATATACGCATAGGTGGGCAAGTTAATGCAAAACGTTAGCTTCGTTAACCACTAGTCCGTTAACAAACTTCACACCTCCGTTAACGTTAATCCGTTATTTTCAGCTTTAATTAACGGAAGTTAATATAAGTCCGTTAATTTGTTAATATTTTGCGTGTAATTTACATTTCTTTTTATTCACTCGCTTCTAGGTCACATATTGACGCTGTTGAGCTGATGGTAAGGAAATATTTATTGCTGTGGTGGTCTTTTGTGTTTGGAAGTTACATTTTAGAGTCTAATCAAATTTCAAGAAAAAAATAAGTTCAAATGCACTAACGAAGCTGCAATCGGAAAATCTTTAGAAATTGTGAACAGCGATAATTAATAGTCCTATGAGGCTGCAGCTTATTATTTGCCACAAAAAAGAGCTCCTTTCTTTGCTTTATTTTATAAAACTCGTGCTAATATGCAACAATTAAATGTTACCAGTGCAAACTAGTTTGTACCTGTACGATGAATAAATGGTGCAAGATATTAACGATGAAAACCTTAACGGAAGTTAACAGAACTTAACGGAAGTTAATTTAGTCCGTTAACATGAAAAAAGTTTTTAACGGATTAACGAGTTAATAAAAAAGTTAGCTTCGTTATTAACGGATTAACGATTAACGGACTTGTGCCCACCTATGCATATACGATGTGTGATTTTTTGCTCACTTTGTAGAATTTAGCAAAAAAGGCGTTTAGTAATCATAGGACGCATTTTCTCTGATTGCTTCTTTCATGATTTACTTTTAATAGAGTAAAAATTTATGCCATTATGCAGTAAAGGGCAGACACCAAACCACCAACGTGAAACCAAAACCATCTTAAACTGCTTTACGCCAGACTATATCTGATATGTATACGCACGTGTACAAAAACAGCATTGCTGCAGTCGCTGTGGTGGTCTGACCCAGAGATGGAACCGGTCAGGATTTTTTCGACACGACCGGTAAATTTCAAAATCATTGCCGGTTGACTGGCCGGTCGACCGATTTCTAACCGGCCCGGTCGACCGGTTTTTTACAGAAGGTTTTTGCTCGCTGTTCAATGTATCTAACGAAAAATTTTCAAAAGGGGGGGGGGCATAGGTGAGGTGTTAAAATTTGTGACTTTAAACCGGGGTCTCGGAAAAAAAATGACCCAATTTTAAAACCTTTTTAAGTTAAATTTCGGTTGGAAAAACCTGTTTTGAGCAGCGCAAAACGTGCACAAAATACTCATAAAAAGAACTGAAGGGCACAATTATTAGACGTTAATTCTTTCTAATGATATTATGCGAAAGGCCAAAAAAAGAAGTTACAATTTTTTAGCTATTGGTGACAGATTATTTGCAATTTGCCGAGCAGCTAACACTAAACCGTTATGACATTGGCTAGAAAATATTCGAAATATACTGTGCCCCAGCAGTTTGTAGAAATGCTGCTATTTCAGAACAAGCCATGGCTAGTTAGATACACAAAATTAAGAGCTATGTCTTTCTTGCCCAATGCAGATTGCGGTAAATTTAAGTTGTAAAAAGCTTTTTAAAGCGGCAAGATTTCAGCATGTACAAAAAATCTGAAATCTGCGCCACTTCTACTCTTAAGCTGATTAAAATGATGCTAAAATGCCAAGTTTTATGACATGGCTGCTTTTTACTATGCTTTGTAGAATTGTGATAATTTTTCGCCAAGGGTAAGTTTACGTCTGATACTGTTTAAGTATTGCTATTTGGTGCAGTTGACATAGATATACCGCATGGTCTTTCGCTGCTTCCTGCCTGCGTACTTTTTAACGTATGGTAAAATAAACTTTACTTGACTTGACTATATGTCCCCCAATCCCATTTGGACTCAAATCAAGTTTACAGTATCATCAACCGATATATTTGTCCCTTCCCTCATTAGATGGGTAGCACTGGAGTGTATGCCATATAATCCAAATGCAATACCTTCGACTCCTTTTCTCTGCTGGACCAATTGCCTCCAGTTTCACCGTTGAAACCCATCTGCTGGAGCATGGACTTGTCTGGTGTAACAACCACAAGGCGACTTGACACTTTCAGTAAGTCCTTTTACGGACTTCCAAATGGCTCTTTCCCTACTTTCAAAGGCCTCCTTTATATCTCTGGCCAGAACCCCTCTAAAGTGTCTGGCTTCATGTATCCTCACTTTCCAACAGTTCAATTTTAAACTTCCAATGGGTCCTCGGTCAAGCTGGTATCTCTGGAAATAAGCATGCTGATTTTCTTTCCAAAGCTGGAGCCTCCCCACCTACCGAGATGTTCCCTTTCCCTCTCCCCAGCTATCGCCCAAATCCCTTAGACCCAGCATCACAAAAGGAGACGTCACATTTGATCTTCCCCTCCCATCTCAACAGGCCTGTTTCTAAAGTTTCTCCGGAGGAATTGGTACTCTGACGTTCCATATGCTTTGAGCTTGCCGGCTCTGTTTCCATGGCATAGCTTCTTACTGATTGTCTTAAATCAGTCATAAGGAAAACTCTTCCTGCAGCGCCTGTGGGCACCTTCTACAGGACTTAATCATTTCTTTCTTGACTGTCTTGCCTCCGAGCCTCTATGCTAATCTATCTTTGACTTTGCAGTTTGCACGCTTGTGTGTGGCTCAACTTTTGGGTCTCTGCGAAGTTTCTTTGCTTCTCCATCTCTTGGAAGGGGTTGGGCAATACCACCACTTAATCAAGCCGCACCAAAAATAAATACAATGCTGTATGCTTTACAGATTGTTGAAACTAACCAGGCCATTGTTCCGATTGTGAAGAAATCTCCTCTTATGCAGCAATAACTTTTCTGTGAACATGAGCAGTAGCATATTTAGGGGGGGCCATGGTGCCATGGCCCCCCCCTCTGGGTCACCAGGATAGTATAATTAGCATAGAATAGTATGCAAAATTCTGGCATGGCCACCTCCTTTGTAACTTGGGCAGAAAGTTTGTGCTCACAAAAGGACAGAATCTGGGTAAAGAGCTATTTTTTAATTTTTTGTCTTTGGTCTTCACGTAATTTTGGGCCAAAAACCGGACTAATATTGAGTGAAGACCTTTTTTTTTTTGGTCTTCACCTGATTTTGGGCAGAAAAACGGACTGATTCTGAGTGGAGAAATTTTTTTTTGGTCTTCATTATTTTCAAATTTCCTGGTCACCCCCTTTCGAAAATCCTGCGTACGTTACTGAAAATGAGTATTTTACTGATTAGAAAACTTTCTGAGGGCATATTATGGTGTTTGTTAAGCCAACTTTGAGATCACTGCGCCACCTCTAAAAATCAAAATTTTACAACAAAACTCTGTATGAGGCAATTTTTGGTACAATGGAAACTTTTAGGAGGGTCAGACTCACAAAAATGTGTATTTGAAAATTTGATCCCAAATAAGGGACACCCTAATGACCATGCTAAGTCATCGAGCCCTGCCGACTTCGTTACCATGTGGCGTAAATGGAAGAAAGGTGGAGCTGTTTCACATATGATTAACAATGAGAATGAGCAACAGCTTAGCTTGCATCAAGAAAAAGTCAGTGCTAATTCCATGCTAATTTTAACTCATAGCTGCAAGTTTTTTATGCTAACTGGCGTAGATTCAAGAGGGCAACATTTGTTTTCGTCATACAAGTTTTTGCATTATTTGTCAGTTGATCTGACAGTAACGGGTACGGCTCTGAAGCGTAGGTTTGGGGTTTGACTCCCGGGATGGATAAATCAGATTGCCAAGGTCTCGCCACTACTGTAACATTAAAAAAAAAGAAGATCTGTGCTGCTCAGGTGCAACGACTCAAAAATGGGTCCCATCTAATTATTGCGTACTTTTGTGTAATACAGCTAGCATAATAATTTGATTATTTTATTTGAAGGTTTTTGCATCGCTTTTTGTATTCGCAAAACATAGCACTATAAGTAGTGATATATAAAAAATTGATTGCGTAGGTGAAAAAAAAACAAAAAACCGAAGAATGATTGGTCATCTTGTTGCTGTAACCAGCTTTTTGGGAAAGCTTTTTCTTCCATTTCGAGGTAGAAGAGACGACGATCAATCAGTTAATAAAGGTGTTTTTCGAGAATTCATTGAATTTTTGGCAAAAAATTATCCTTTGTTAAGAGATCACATTTAGCATTTACCAGGTAAATAATTATTTCGATAATAAAAACTTTCTTTAAAGGTCAATCTACTACGTTATATTGCAAGTCTGCGAAGGATACAACAGCAATACATTGCATAGATTTTGGTAACCACCAAACCATGTTTTATTGCGTCTTTCACTGCATGTGATCGTCCTATATTTATTTTGAAAAACTTATAGCATGATCTAAAAAGACTTTTTTATTAGCTTTAATAAGCTAGTTAAATGACTAATTTCGTGGTGGCTTATTTAGGTAACTGCAATTATTGAAGCCACGAAATCCAAAATGAAATGATCAACTTAATTGGAAAGAATATTGCAAAAGAGATAGAGCGGCGAGCCAAGAACGCGGAATTTTTTCTATGGTAGCGAATGAGACTACTAACGTAGACCATGAAGAGCAATTGAGCGTCATTATCCGATATGTGTACAAAGGAAAAAGGGAAGAAAGAGTGCATGGAGACGGAGAGCCTTGATGATGCATATTCATCATTGTTTGATACCATTAACAACACACTGCGTGAAAACGGATTAGATATGACCAACATAAAAGGCCAGTGTTACAATGGAGCAAGTAATATGAGTGGAAAACATTCTGGATTGCAAAAAAGAGTTAAAGACGTATCTCCACAAACGTTGTTTATGCATTGCTATGCTCATTGTGTAAATTTGGTGATCTCGTATTTTTAACTGAATCTAAATTATGAAACTGTGCTCATCCAATATTATGATCTCAAAATGTTCTACCGTTATAAAAACTAGTCCTGCTTTATTTCGAACAAGTTTTTCTGTTCTTGCTCACTCAAACCGCGGTATTTCAAACAAACTGCAGTCTCAAGATTTGGACGTTGCTGCAGCGTGTGACCGAGTCGATGAATTTATCTTGGTTTCACAAAAGCTTCGAGGTAGCACTTCGTTTGACCGGTTTTACTAAGGGGCATTGGGTGTTTGCCGATGCTTTGGTATTAGTATCAAGGTCTTCTCAGATGGACGACCTCGTAAAAAACCAAGAAGAATTGATGATCAGCCAGACACATCTACATCGTTTAAACCGAAAGATCGTTTTGGGACAAAATTTCATTTTCAACTAAGTTGTTAGTGTGGATTTTTTTTTTCATTTATACACTTCAAACTTGCATTCAATTGCCAGTTGGATATAGTAAAAGAATTAATTCGAAGCTTTCATGTTAGAGTGATTGGCAGGTGGCGGCTTGACTCCCCGAACGTAAAGTGAAGCAGCCCACTTAATTAGGGGTTCATCAGTGGGAACAAAAGTGAAGCCGTTCACCCAGCGGGTTGTAAAAGGCAACCAATGAGTCACCATCAGCAGTAGCTGCCTGTGTTGTGATGTGGTGCACATTTTTTGAGTGATGTGGAAATTCTTTTCTATTGAGCTGGGGCTCTGTGTTAAAAGCTTTTTTGTTATCACCATGCTTTCAACCAATCGCAACAGTCTGGCAGTTCCAACTAATCAACAACGAAGAATCTTCTAACCAATATTCTCGCGAAGACAAACTGGCAAATATCTTATTTGTGATACCCCAACAATTTATTTCGGTTAATAAACAGTTTAAACACTAATGCTGGACTAGTTATAGCTTAACGTTATATCGCTGTAAATATTAATTCGTTAACGTTTTTTAAAATAGTTTTTAACTTGACTATTTGAGAAGCAAGAAAACGAAAATCAAAAATTAATTAGGTAATTTTTCGATGGCTTTGAAGCATAGAAAATTAAGTTTGTTCAGGCAGGAAACCACCGCTTTACACGAATTCTAGTCCTTAAAGATTAACAAAAAAGAATTGGCGGAAGCTTATGTTAATTTGCTACTTAAGAGACGTGTTTTACCTTTTTTTTAACTTATTAGTGACTAAGACATATTTTTAACGAGTTTATGCTCAACACCGATGAACACTTTACAGATGATGTTAACGATCTTTGGTAGTAATGTGATCGATCTGATACAAATTGCAATCAGCGATCGTTTTGATGGCGAAGCTTCTATTGCGGTGAAAGCAATTGAGGACAGCTTCATCCAAAGAAACTTATTGCCTTAGATGAGAGTTCCCTAAAAAAATCGTAAAAGCGGCAACGCTTTACGACATGAATGAAGTCAAAGTCGAAACAAAATTGCGATTGCTTTGCTCCTCTCAAATTGTTCACTCAGCCGAAAGTCATGGTGAGCTTTGCAATTTACTAGAGAAGGAGGAAAACTGTTTCTCAAGTGTGCGTAAGTTGATGAAATTAGGCTTGATTTTACCTATAGTGCTGAGCGCAGTTTCTCCAAATTGCGTATAATTAAATCCGGGTTAGGATCTACAATGGGCCAAGAAAGGTTGTCTAGCTTGCTTCTAATGTCGGTTGAGTGTGATTTGAGAAAAAACCTAAATGTAGATGATCTTGTAGAGCAATTTGCCGGAAAGGCTCCTCAAAGAATGGTTCTTTTTTGAAACTGATATACGTTCCTGTTTCATTGGTGTTCTTTTTGCTGTTAGATATAGTCATACTGTAGGTGAGCAAGTTAATGCAAAACGTTAGCTTCGTTAACCACTAGTCCGTTAACAAATTTCACACCTCCGTTAACGTTAATCCGTTATTTTTATCTTTAATTAACGGAAGTTAATAAAGTCCGTTAATCCGTTAACATTTTGCGTGTAATTTACATTTCTTTTTATTCACTCGCTTCTAGAACACGTATCGACGCTGTTGAGCTGATTTTAAGGAAATATTTATTGCTATGGTGGTCTTTTTATGTTTTGAAAGTTACATTTTACAGTCTAATCTAATTTCAATTTAAAAACAAGTTCAAATGCACAACGAAGCTGCAAGATATTAACGATAAAAACCTTAACGGAAGTTAACAAAACTTAACGGAAGTTACTTTAGTCCGTTAACAGCACTTAACGGAAGTTAATTTAGTCCGTTAACATGAAAAAACTTTTTAACGGATTAACGAGTTAGTGAAAAAGTTAGCTTCGTTATTAACGGATTACCGATTAACGGACTTGTGCCCACCTATGAATATAGTCATAATCAACTGATTGTAATTTTTCTCTTGTGCAGGTTATTAGTTAATGGATAGCAACGTACTGTGATTTACCGAAACGTAAATCGTAACTACCAGAACGTAAAAACTGTCTATAGCGTATCACTAATTTTCTCAGCACATTGTTCTTAGTAAATCGTAAGTTAACTGTAAGTCAAATGCTTCTTGCCAATAAAAATAAGCTATTGCAATTAAAAAAATTCGCTGTAACAGATAAAAGTAGTTGTTTGAAAACAAAATTCACTTGTTTGTTACTATTTCTAATGACGTCATAAAAGATGACATCATTTTGCTCCTCCCAATGTTTGTTTTTCTGGCAGCGCCACTGGTTGATAAACATTTCTACTGACCAGCTTGCCGTTATGTGTTGTGCTTTACCATGGGTTAGCTCAAAATGTGAGATGACGACTGTGAAAAAAAAAGAGATTTGATATAAAAATACAAACTTCATTTTCGGAATTAAAACTCTCGAAAACCCCGAAAACGCTTCTTATCTTCGTTGCGCCAAAAAATATTTTAACCAGTGAAATTCGTTGAGAAAATATAAAAAAATTAAATCAAAAGTTTTAACGAAATTGTTACTAACAATTAGTATGATTATGACGTAAGCATAGTTAAAATAATGATGTGAAAATAATGAATTTTTTGCCATTGGAAATTTGATCTAAGGTGAGAGGATGTAAATTATAGTTTAGAAACTGATAAAAAAAAAACTTCCTGCGGTTCCGATACCCAATAGACATACTTTTATACTGCAAAATTTCTTCGGAAATAAGCCGCGCAGGATAACACAAAACACCCAATTATTTAATCACTTGAGCCAAGCAATTATTGCTGCAACTTAATTGTATTTTTGTTCTTAAGATTGAATGTGGAAAGGATTAAATATTTCTTGATTTATCCAGGTAAATAAAATTTTGGTAGGATTAAGTCAAAAATATTAAAACAAGTATCTAATAATGGCAAACATTTCAATAAACATTATTCAAAAGAAATCCTAAACTTTATATATCAGTAATTGTAAACGATGAATAATAATTTTCTTAAACATTACCTTACACTGTTTCAAGTAAATGCAGTACAGGAGCCAAGTGGAAAATCGTTCACTTCCGGAATAAAGTGTGAAATTTTGGCACAAGCCTTCCCCTGGGTGAGTATAACGATTTCCGAAGGGGAGCCAAAAATTCGAGCTTGGACAACTCCTACAAACGACCCATAAAGTTATGCTCCAGCTCCACCTAGTGGTTAAAGAAAGTTTTCTTGTTCTAAACAAGCTTACAGGACCAACTGGTGATTTTATGATGCTATTTTATTGTTTTTGCGATCAAGAATATTTTGGATGCCATGACGTCACAGATGACGTAGATAGGACGTCATTTTTGCCAAAAATGTATTATGGCAAGCAAAATATTGCTCAGATTGGTGGAGCCGCTCATTGATATCAACCTGTTAATTGTTTTAATTATTCGATAAACATCTTGTGTAGCTTAATTTGCGTCACTTTGCGACGTAATTATGACGTCATGATTTCCGAAAATTCTAACAAAATGGTGGCAGTAAATTGCCAGTTAAAAATAATAGTTTAATGACGACATTTTGCAATCAGCTTATTACTTCAAGATACAATAGCTGTTTGTAGCAAATGACGTCATTTATGAAGTTATCATGACATCATGTTTGCCAAAAATTCCTACAAAACAATGTAATTAACGTATTAACGTAATCAATGTATTAATTTAAGATACAGCACAATAGCTGCTTTAGACATATGATGTCATTTGGTGACGTCATTATATCTGGTGATGTCATATTGCAGTGTTTTGTATTTTGCTGCAAAGTTGACAAAAATAGAAGATGTGCTTTGTCTAAAAACAATGAGAGGACGTTGGCATAGTATATCATTGAATGGAAACCAAGCAAAAATTGTCAAAGTGTTGACTTGTTATCGATGCTCCAAGATGCCTCCACGGTTGCTAGGCAGCTTGCATCGCAGCAAGGGTGGTTTCGAGACGATGGTTTCAGATTGAAATTATAGGTCCAAAAGTTGGAAAACGGTGTCATTGTCAAACCTAACGTCAAAAATGATAGCCATTTTGTTCTCTTTGAAAATAGGATAAACAATGTCTTAGAATGTAATGTTGTGTATTACAGCATTCTTCTAGCAACACTGACTTCGCATGTGTTGATAGTGGAACTGTTTAGGCACACACAAATTGTTCCAGTGCCTGAAAATCAGACTCAAGATGTTTGTGACGGAGAGCTAGCTGTTGATCGAAGATAACTTTGCTGTTATCTCTGGACAATTTTTTCAGGATTCAAAAAACAACTTTTTACCTTTTCCACAAAATGAAATTGGGTTTCGCAACCGCTAACAGCATGAAAAAATAGTTATCCATCACATACAGGCGGTCCGAAAGTTTTGCTGATTTTGTGGACGGGAATAAATTCCACCATTTTTCCAGTTCTAAATTAAATCCAAAGTTCACTTAGTTTTGGAAGTCGTTGAAAAGCGTACACTGCAATGAAAACCAGATTTGTGTTTACCATTTTAAAAAGAAAGTAAATTGCAACGTTTGGAAGCACGTTTAGCGTGGAGAAATAACCTTAGATCGGCTTCTTCATGGAGACATGGTATTTATTCATCTAAGTTGAGATTATGATTTCATAGCAGTAGCACATCTTTAATGCAGGTTGCAACTAAAATAGTATCACTCTGAATACTTGCAATCGTAAAACTGCGAGCAGAGGAAATAGTTTTTTATTTTCATCGCAGCGCATAAATCATTTTCAATCCTTAGAAAGACGAACACGAGAAAAAGAATTTATTCCCTTACACGAAACCAGCAAAACTTTCGGACCGCCTGTATGTGATGGATAACTATTTTTTCATGCTGTTAGCGTTTGCGAAACCCAATTCCATTTTGTGGAAAAGGTAAAAAGTTGATTTTTAAATCCTGAAAAAATTGTCCAGAGATAACTGCAAAGCTATCTTCCATCAACAGCTAGCTCTCCGTCACAAACATCTTGAGTCTGATTTTCAGGCACAGGAACAATTTGAGTGTGCCTAAACAGTTCCACTATAACCCTATGCAAAGTCAGTGTTGCTAGAAGAATGCTGTTTGCTAAAGGTGGAAGAAACGTAGAAAATATACCGCTAATGTTGGATGGTTTGAAACAGCTCATTAAACGATTAGCTTTTCAAGCCATTAAATGGACTCAGTATTTGATTAAAAATCCATCTTCAGGTTCAGACATGGGGTTGGCAAGCAAAATACTCGAGGCATTCTCCTGTTTGGTCTAACTTGCCGGAAGCTTCAAACGTTTCTCGTGTCCTACTTACAGTAAATGCGGGTGCAAGAAATCTTATGAGTGTGGAAGGAAAGAAATTGTATGCCTAGAGGCATCGGCTTGATTGGAAAACTGTATCAATAAACAATAAATGCTAGCAAAAACAATCAAGAAGGCAGCTATGATTGACGTATTTTGAAGCAAACTGTGCTTGCTTTACATTCATTACCCCGTAAGCATCGGTAATACACAACATTACATTCTAAGACATTGTTTATCCTATTTTCAAAGAGAACAAAATGGCTATCATTTTTGACGTTAGGTTTGACAATGACACCGTTTTCCAACTTTTGGACCTATAATTTCAATCTGAAACCATCGTCTCGAAACCACCCTTGCTGCGATGCAAGCTGCCTAGCAACCGTGGAGGCATCTTGGAGCATCGATAACAAGTCAACACTTTGACAATTTTTGCTTGGTTTCCATTCAATGATATACTATGCCAACGTCCTCTCATTGTTTTTAGACAAAGCACATCTTCTATTTTTGTCAACTTTGCAGCAAAATACAAAACACTGCAATATGACATCACCAGATATAATGACGTCACCAAATGACATCATATGTCTAAAGCAGCTATTGTGCTGTATCTTAAATTAATACATTGATTACGTTAATACGTTAATTACATTGTTTTGTAGGAATTTTTGGCAAACATGATGTCATGATAACTTCATAAATGACGTCATTTGCTACAAACAGCTATTGTATCTTGAAGTAATAAGCTGATTGCAAAATGTCGTCATTAAACTATTATTTTTAACTGGCAATTTACTGCCACCATTTTGTTAGAATTTTCGGAAATCATGACGTCATAATTACGTCGCAAAGTGACGCAAATTAAGCTACACAAGATGTTTATCGAATAATTAAAACAATTAACAGGTTGATATCAATGAGCGGCTCCACCAATCTGAGCAATATTTTGCTTGCCATAATACATTTTTGGCAAAAATGACGTCCTATCTACGTCATCTGTGACGTCATGGCATCCAAAATATTCTTGATCGCAAAAACAATAAAATAGCATCATAAAATCACCAGTTGGTCCTGTAAGCTTGTTTAGAACAAGAAAACTTTCTTTAACCACTAGGTGGAGCTGGAGCATAACTTTATGGGTCGTTTGTAGGAGTTGTCCAAGCTCGAATTTTTGGCTCCCCTTCGGAAATCGTTATACTCACCCAGGGGAAGGCTTGTGCCAAAATTTCACACTTTATTCCGGAAATGAACGATTTTACCCAAATCCTGGCTTTAGCTTCTCCACTAAATGCCTTTGGTAATTTGGGCCCACATTATAGAACGTTTTCGCTATGCTTAGCGAGCTCGTTAAGATCATTTGTACTTATAAGAGGCGCTAACAAACGAAACACTTCCTTAGACAAAATGCTATTTCTGAACGTTTTCGCCCAACAAGCATTAAAAATGCTCACTCGAATTTCTTTGCTAGATGTTATGTAACCTGTGCTAGTACGTAACAAATGATCTATTGTGACATCAGATGAACTGCTAGTACAAGATAATTCTTTCATGCATATTGCATGTGTAATTGTGATGGAAATAGACACCGTACTAGGGTGCATCAGTTCCCCTGTAGTAGACTTTTCACTATCAAGCCTACCTTTTTGTTAGTTGTGAGGTTAAGTATGATAATGATGTGGGCAAAATATTTTTTCATCGAACCACATTTAACCCCTCTTATGGCTGTTGATTTCGACACTTTAGACAGAATTTCATCTTTTTGACACTAGATGGTGTACTTTGGTAACTGTGACATTTAGTTGTGTTCAAAAAGTTTGCCTATGTGTTGTTGGACAAACCCAAAGAATATATTTCAAAATTGGTCAAGTATAAACTGAAATATGAAGAGTTTTGATCTGTCTTCCTACTCAATGCTGCCTCTAGTGATAAAACTTGTAAAACTTAAACTTATCATAACTTCTTAATTTCTTGTTGTATTCGACCAAAATTGGTGGCTACAACCCCAGTTTAGTGGTGGAGAATCCGTTGCTGCAGTTTATTTAAATGATTTTGGACGCTAGGTACTGGTACATTAAGCTGTCTTGAAGTTCGAAGGTTTTCAAATTTTCAGCAAATCACAATTAAACGCCGGCGCCCAGCAGGCCTATTGAGCTTGAATTTTATACCATCTTGCATGTTTAGGCAAGTAAGATCTAAATTAGGCATTTTCATGAAACAATTGACACGGAATATAACACACAAACCAATCACACAATGACACCAACAATGCATATAACACAAAATTTTAGTACATTGATGATTTGCATAGTGCTAATATTGTTTCATCATTCAACTAACATTACCAACCGGATGAATTAAGTCTTCGTTGTGCTCTGCTATTATACAACAAATGCTACGATTGTTTTATTGTTCTTTATTTTTTACATGATTCATATAGTGAATTTATCGAGAAAGATCTCAGTTGCAAAAATTTAGCATTCTTTTCAGTAACTACAATGACTGCTCATTGTATTAGTTCCGGTTACTTGAATGCACACAGTAATTTAATATTGTGTACGGAGGTAAGTTTCAATTTGAAATTTTCCATATGTTGTGCAATGCATTTAGTGTTTAATAGTCGTATTATATGAAATGTATTTCCAATACTAAATCTTAACTGATGGTGGAATGGTTTACATTTCGTCATTACGTAAGAAAGCAAACAACTAATTCTGTTGCTGTCAAATGTGAAAAAATGTAGGTTTAGTATAACTAGCAAGAAACCATAATTGACTAATTGTAGAGGAACTTGCTTTTTATTATCGTTGATCAGAAATTGTGTGCCTAGGATTTTTCACGAGTGCAAAATGCTGTGGAATCGTTATTTGCTGACTACACCCTGAAAATTTAGACACGATTTTATTTCATGCTCAGAGATATCATTAGCTTAACATTGAAATCGTGAAATAAGTACTTTTTTGAGTATAAATATTGTCTTTGATTTTTCAAATCCTATCAGCTCAGATAGAGTTTGAACTAGATGTTCCTATTTTTTTCTAAGCATCAAACAAAAATTACAGCTGCTATTTGAAATATACCACTGACAAATCGGCTCCAATTGCATTATATCTACAGCATTTTGCACTTGTAAAAAACTCAAGCACACAATTTCTAATCAAAGATAATAAAAAGCAAGTTCCTCTACAATTAGTCAATTATGGTTTCTTGCTAGTTATACTAAACCTACATTTTTTCACATTTGACAGCAACAGAATTAGTTGTTTGCTTTCTTACGTAATAACGAAATGTAAACCATTCCACCATCAGTTAAGATTTAGTATTGGAAATACATTTCATATAATACGACTATTAAACACTAAATGCATTGCACAACATATGGAAAATTTCAAATTGAAACTTACCTCCGTACACAATATTAAATTACTGTGTGCATTCAAGTAACCGGAACTAATACAATGAGCAGTCATTGTAGTTACTGAAAAGAATGCTAAATTTTTGCAACTGAGATCTTTCTCGATAAATTCACTATATGAATCATGTAAAAAATAAAGAACAATAAAACAATCGTAGCATTTGTTGTATAATAGCAGAGCACAACGAAGACTTAATTCATCCGGTTGGTAATGTTAGTTGAATGATGAAACAATATTAGCACTATGCAAATCATCAATGTACTAAAATTTTGTGTTATATGCATTGTTGGTGTCATTGTGTGATTGGTTTGTGTGTTATATTCCGTGTCAATTGTTTCATGAAAATGCCTAATTTAGATCTTACTTGCCTAAACATGCAAGATGGTATAAAATTCAAGCTCAATAGGCCTGCTGGGCGCCGGCGTTTAATTGTGATTTGCTGAAAATTTGAAAACCTTCGAACTTCAAGACAGCTTAATGTACCAGTACCTAGCGTCCAAAATCATTTAAATAAACTGCAGCAACGGATTCTCCACCACTAAACTGGGGTTGTAGCCACCAATTTTGGTCGAATACAACAAGAAATTAAGAAGTTATGATAAGTTTAAGTTTTACAAGTTTTATCACTAGAGGCAGCATTGAGTAGGAAGACAGATCAAAACTCTTCATATTTCAGTTTATACTTGACCAATTTTGAAATATATTCTTTGGGTTTGTCCAACAACACATAGGCAAACTTTTTGAACACAACTAAATGTCACAGTTACCAAAGTACACCATCTAGTGTCAAAAAGATGAAATTCTGTCTAAAGTGTCGAAATCAACAGCCATAAGAGGGGTTAAATGTGGTTCGATGAAAAAATATTTTGCCCACATCATTATCATACTTAACCTCACAACTAACAAAAAGGTAGGCTTGATAGTGAAAAGTCTACTACAGGGGAACTGATGCACCCTAGTACTAGGCCATGCGTAAACATTCTTAGCTTGCAAAATTCTTGATTGCTGATGTATCATTACGGAACGATAGCAATATAAGAAATTCTATTTTTGCATTTGATAAAAGAACAATTTTTTCATATTTCAATTTTTTAAGTGACGGAAATCGCGCTCGGGGTTGTTGGTGGTTAAACTTATGCTTTAATTTAACAGTAACATTAAGTTTTAACGTTTTCCAAAAGTGAACAAATCCAAGTATTTCTGTCTTTGTCAACTGACGCTACTCGGTATTTCTTTACCAGTCGATACAGCAAATAGTTCTCAACGCATTTCGTTTTCTTTTTTGCAGTCTAATTTCAAACACGGCGACTACAGTATTTTAATTAATTTCGCAAAACTTTGCTTTGGCTAAAGTTTTTGCATTTCGCCATCAAATTTATGAACGAAAAAGATTATTCGTATGCTTAAAGAGTGCTTCAAAGCCTTTAAGCTGGCAAGGAAAATGTGACGTTTTTTACTTGAGCTGTATTCTGCAGACTTTTAAAAATGACGTTATCAAGATCGCAGAGCTTAATGAGATACTGTTGAAATCGTTTTTTTGAAAAAATGAGGACTGCTTGAGGTAATAAAGAGGTGCCCCAAATATTTCTCCCCAATTTTCTTTATTTTTAAAAACACTATTTACTCCGTTTGACTCCGCATCAATTTGCGATGTCGCAGCAGGCATGAGTTTGCAAACATTTTTCGCTGACTAAGGAACGCGATGTTCGATGAAGAAGGTAAAAGGATTCTGCTTTAGACAGTGATTCTAATTCAAACTTAATTTATCGGGGCATTATATGAGTAACAGAGGTGGAGTCGAGGACCAGTGGCGGATCTAGAAAATTTTGGTGGGGGTGATTTTAAGCACAAAACCTCAAAAATTCGGATGTCTTCACCGAAATTGAGAGTGATTTTTCGACCGAAGGCAGAAATTCAAACTTTTTTTCGCCCAAAATCAGGCGGTCTCCAAAAAAAAAAAAAAGGTCTTCACAAAAAATTGAGAGTGATTTTTCGGCCGGGTTCGTTAGGCTTAGGTTTGTGGGGGGGATGCGAATTATTCGAAATAGAGGCTGATTTTTCGGCCAAAATCGTTACTTTTAGGCCTAAATCCGCCACTGTCGAGAACACAAGGCTCGAGGCCAAGGACACAAAAAAAATCCAAGGCCAAGGACACAAAAAAAATCCGAGGCCAAGGCCAAAGACAGCCTTTCCGAGGACAGACACTCTCGAGGCCAAGGAAAGGAATGCTCGAGGCCAAGGACCAAGGACACAAGCGCAAGTGCTCTCCAAAAAAAAAAAAAAAAAGGTCTTCACAAAAATTTTTCAGGCGATCTCCAAAAAAAAAAAACCAAAAAATTTTTCAAGCGCTCCACAAAATTTTAACAATTCAAAAAATAGTGCTGTCCTCGAGCCGAGGACAGGCCAATTTTCGAGGACTTGAGGCCTCGAGGCCAAGGCCAAGGACTTCAAAATGTGTCCTCGAGGCCAAGGACGTCCTCGAGGACTCCACCTCTGATGAGTAATATAATCTGTGGTATCAAATTTAGACCAGCTTTGGTGATGTTTCTAGCCTATGAATGGAATGATATAAAACTTGTAGCCAAAAACGATCATACTGTAGATAAGTCTGGTAGCCTAGCCTTATGTCTGCAGGTACCAATAGCAGTCAGAGATGGGCACGGAGCCGGAGTCCGACTACATTTTACCGGATCCAGAGACGGATTCGCATTTAAGTTTTTGATATAAAACCGGATCCAGGTTTCAATTTTTTTTCCTAAACATTTATTTGTCCTAGGAATTTTCTAAATCTTTTGTAACTTTTTAATTTTTTTGCTCCACTTCATCACCAGTTACTCCGTTCCGCAAATCTAAAATTTCTCGTATGTTTTTGACGGTTTTGGCTTTTGGCTATCAAGTTGTAAGGTGTATTGGCGAGGATATGTGGTTTAGATTCAGAAGTTTCATATTACCGGTAGTTTAGCTCATCATTAATACTCAAATATTATGTCTGTCAATAGCACTTGGTATCTGCAAATGCTGCATTTCGGCTTACATAGAGCATTGCCTTCATGCATTACACAGTAGGCCTAATTGAATGCATGTAAATGTAGCCTACCGGTAATAGGCATAATGTATAGGATAAAGACAATGCCATATAACTTAGCTGTGCTGTAATCCTATTGTGACAAAGACCTTATTGCGAAGTATAAATTGCATGTTAATCAGTTTTTTATTTGGCTTATTGCAACAGGAAAGACTTACATCAGATGTTCATGTTTTATCAGTCATTGATTTCAAATTGTTAGTATCTGATATTGGATGTTTACTGGTAACTGGAGCAAGATACCAACAGCATATTATTTAGGCTGTAGGCTACCTTTGTTGAGCTCCAGAAGTTGTCATATATGTCTTGAATCACAAGGTGAAGGTACACTAAAATTATTGTCTCTTCATGTATCGGTAATAGTGTATGCATTATGTAGGCTACAGGATAAAAAGACTATGATTGTCTAAATACGGCAGAATACCTCTACAAAGACAACGCTTTAAAATTTTAGTAGAGTATTCAAAATTTCAGAGAAATTGATAGTGTGCTTTATACCGGTACTCAGGTGAATCTTATGTATCTGGTAGCCTAGAGATCAAGTTATACCAGTGCAGTGCTCTTAATCTTATTCACTTCACCGTTTAATTTAGAGTTGAATTAAAGTTTTTAGACCTTTGTAAGTTCTAAGTAAAAATTCGGATTCGGTTATAATCAAAAGCAGAGGTGGAGTCGAGGACACAAGGCTCGAGGCCAGGGCAAAGGACACAAAAAAAAAATCCGAGGCCAAGGCCAAAGACAGCCTTTCCGAGGACAGACCCTCTCGAGGCCAAGGACAGGAATGCTCGAGGCCAAGGACCAAGGACACAGGCGCAAGTGTTCTTCAAAAAAAAAAGTCTTCAAAAACGTTTTTCAGGCAATTTCCAATTCATAGGCGTACCCAGAATTTTTGATTGGGGGAGGCCTAAACCACAAATCACGAATTTTCTAAAGTCAGAGAAATGCAATGACGTCATCGAAAGTTTTCCAACGAGGAAGGTTTTGTGGGACAAAGATATCGTAAGATGGAAGATCTGAAATCGCTGCCTATTGGCACGTAACCAGGATTTTGCAAAAGTAGAGGGCTTAAACTAATCGTTGAAAAATGCAAACATCCAATTTTAGAAACGTACTGAGAAAGTTACTGTAACTCAAAGGTATCATCAGACGGGGGTCTGGGGGCGGGGCCCCCATCCGCCGGAGGCTTTGGGGGTCTGGGGGCGAAGCCCCCAGCCGTTGGGCGATTTTTTTGTAATTTTTTTAGAAAAAAAAGCTATTTTAATGCGATTGAATTACATTTTGCGAGTGTTCAGAGCAGGGATGTGGAAGCGCCTATTTTCCGACCGCTTCCGCTTCCACCTCCATCGCTTCCGCTTCCACCTCCATCGCTTCCGCTTCCACCGCTTGCGCTTCCACCACTTTTACCAAAATTTATCATAATATTTTTAGCTAATAATATGAATAAAATGCATTAACGTGTTACTGGTATGTAAATGAAAAGTGAAAACGATTTATTTCATTACTAACACACAGAAAAAGTAAACATGAAGAAAAACAATACTCCGTGCAATAAAAAAAAGTAATATTAAAACAAGTAATTTAAAACAGTGAGTGCAATAAAAAAGCACAAGAAAACAGCGGCTATAATAAAAGAAAAATCCAACGAAAATGGTGAGTGTAAAATAAGTGTAAAAAATATAAAATAAGTGTAAAAAATATTAATAGAGTAAAAATAAGTGCAAAAAAAAATTTTACTTAATTCTCAACTGCTCAATACGTATTAGGCTATGAGTACGAGCTACTTAAATTTACTTGGTCAAATATCAAGTTTGAATCGTCGTATCTCTATTTATACGCCGAATATGCATGTCATTTATTACATACTTACGTCATCTACTGCGAATTCTCACCGCCTTGTTAACACGAGAAAAACAATGAATTGAGTTGCATATCGTTAATCGTAAACAAGTTTAAAGTTTGGACGTAGGAAAATACTTTGAGACGTCACCGAACTCCATAGGTGGTTGCAAGAAAGGCACTTTATTAAATCGACCGAAGTACCGTCAGCTTGGTAGGTTAGTATTTTACAATAAAATTAAATTCAATAATGAAAACAGCGGTTTTGAGAAAGTGAGAGCACTGCGACTATTGTTTTTGTATTTTTTTCGTGATTCACGAACCCAAACATTACAAACGTACGCTATTGTCCCCAGAGAATTTTCCTATCACCAAATTTAACGGTACACACTCACAATTAAATTACTTACCGCAAAGAATCGTCAAATGGAATACGCGAAAGCAACATCAAAATACTCAGTTTTCTTTCATAATACTTTAATGACAATGAAATTAAATTATTTTAAAAACTATATTAACTAACATTACTTCAAAAAGCTTGATTTTATTTGAGTAATAAAACTTCCCGTTGTGAATCGATAGTAACTTGCGAGATTTGCCAACAGTCGAAAGGTTGCAAAATAGTGCGTTGGTAACTTGGTATTCGCTAACTGCCTTTTATAATTTGTAAATGAGAAACCACGAAGCTTTGTTTTCCAAGTGTGAACTGGGATTGTTGCTGAAATTTCGGCAAAATATGGCTTTGCCAGTATTTATAAAGTTTTAAACCAAAGATTTAAAAAGTTATTGCCCCGATTCGCATTTGAGGGCAATGAGTTTAGCAAACAGCGGTGGATTCAAATTTTTGCGAGTTTAAGAGTGGATACTTTCTGCAACAGCTGGCTTCACAAACTCTTGTAATGGTATGTTTCAATTGTTTGTTTTGTGTTAAAAAAACATTTAGTGCGAGTATTGTCGAACAACGTAAGTGGAAGCGGAAGCGGTACCCATTTACCGCTTCCAGCTTCCGCTTCCGCTTCCACAAAAATTTACCGCTTCCACCGCTTCCGCTTCCAGCTTCCGCTTCCACATCCCTGGTTCAGAGCCATTTGAAAGCACCAGATTTTTGACATTTGAAAGCCAAATGAAAACTTAAATTGTTCAATCCTCCCTCTACTTGCAATCCAAGTCCAAAACACGTTTAACATCTTGCATTTTGGAGTTAAATTTTATTTGTAAGTGATTTGATCCAGATAGGGGGAAGTAAGATGCATTGTCTCTTGTAACATTTTAGCTGTAAACAATAATCCACTCGAAGATTTTTCTTGAAGATTTATGTTTTGTCACGAAAATAACCAGTTATAGGAGTACATGTTCGGTCAGGGGTCTAGGCCCCCTCAATTGAAGTTCAATGATTTGTTCAATCAGCATTTTCATGTTTTTTTTTAAAAGTATTTTGTGCGTAAAAACCGGCGAGGTTGGAGGTGAATTGCTGAATTGTTATTGAAAAATAGTACAATAAATGGCCACGTCTACCAACCATTGTTATTGCCTGGCCGGATTTACATCGCGGTTGGCCCCTGGCACTTTGGAGATTTTCGCAACATCTTTCTGCCAAATTTAGGTGAAGACCAAAAAAGTCTTACGACTTCAGCTCGGGGCCCCTAGCTGGTACTGCGTCATATTAGTGTAAATCCGGCCCTGATTAATGCATTACTTTCCTAAAAAGGCCAGATGTGGGCCTGAGATAGCAACTTTTAGGACAAAACTCTCCATTTTTTACGAATAATGCGTTTAAATTGGCAGCAAAAATTGAATTGAAGGGGGCCCGGCGCCCCTGTTCTTCAATATTGTTGTTAGTTACTGTTGTAAGCGAAAAATGCTAAAAAGAAACCGAAACTGAAGAAACAAAATAGGCTTTTTTGTCACTTTTTGTCATTGGTGAAATTTCAATTGGGGGGTTGGCCCCCTGGCCCCCACCCCCTTGCCTACGCCTATGCTCCAAGTGAGGAAAACAAAAAGGTGTTGGCAAATTTTCCGCGAGGTTTCTGGCGTTTTCCAACAAAACTTTAACTGATAAAAAATAATGCTGCCCTCGAGCCGAGGACAGCGCAATTTGCGAGGACTTGAGGCTTCGAGGCCAAGGCCAAGAACTTGACCTTCGAGGCCAAGGCCAAGGACTTCAAAATGTGTCCTTGAGGCCAAGGACGTCCTCGAGGACTCCACCTCTGATCAAAAGCCTCTTATATTCTAATGCACAATACGGTGTAAAAAAATACAAGGAGGCTATCAGCATTACATTCAAAATTAAACCAATACTTAGTATACCGTATACTGCGTTTTATATTCGAGTGCGCCTTATAGGCGAGTCAAAAAAAGATGGAAGTTTTTTTTCGGACTCGGAGCGGATTCGAATTCAAAAATTTGAGGACAAACAGGATTCCTGAGCGGATTCGGAGTCTAAGTCTTCGGATTCGGAGTCAAATTGTTTGACACCGCCCATCTCTGATACAGTAGCAAAGTTTTCAGATGTGGTTAGGCTACTACTTACTGTTGCTTGTTAGTAAGTTGTGGGTAGTAGATTAGACCTACTGCATTATTGCTCTAGTTTCTGATTACAGCTCTGAGAATAGCCTACGCTGAATACCGGTATAATGTATCCGGTACCTATTCTGTTATTTTACAAAATTGATCTGTTGCCCGTTGTACAGGTAACCGAACTTCCCATACCTTAGTAAAAAAGAATTGGCAAGAATTGGACTGGTAGAATAGGTTGGCTTTTATAGTAGGCAATAGCTTACAGAAAGCTTATTTGATTTGGACTTTCTGCAGACATACTGCATCGGCTACCAAACCTGATCTACAATATGATCGTTTTTGGCTTCAAATTTTATATCAGCACCTCTTTGTTACCTCAAGTAGTTCTCATTCCTTCAGTAAAACCAATAGCGAGCAGTATCTCTTCAACATATACAGCACGTGCAAAAATAATTTCTTGCGTTTAGAGAGTATTTGGTTCGGTAGCGCCTCTTAAAAATACTCGTTATTAATGCCTGCATAGAAATTCCTGTAATGCGGGCCCAGATGTTGATTTTCATAATCGCGTAATTTGTAAAAATTTGGTTCTTCAATCACAGTGGACAAGGGTTATATGAGATGAAAAACATTTAAGAAAATAATAGACTATCGTACTTAGCAGAGGTGGAGTCGAGGACACAAGGCTCGATGCCAGGGCCAAGGACACCAAAAAAATCCGAGGCCAAGGCCAAGAACAGCCTTTCCGAGGACAGACCCTCTCGAGGCCAAGGACCAAGGACACAGCCGCAAATGTTCTCCATAAAAATAAGGTTTTCAAAAAAGTTTTTCAGGCGATCTCCAATTCATAGGCGTACCCAGAATTTTTGATTGGGGGAGGCCTAAACCACAAATCACATGCAATGAAGTCATCGAAAGTTTTCCAAAGAGGAAGGTTTTGTGGGACAAAGATATCGCAAGATGGAAGATCTGAAATGGTTGCCACTTGGCACGTAACCGGGATTTTGCAAAGGAAGAGGGCTTAAACTAATAGTTGAAAAGTACAAATATCTAACTTTGGAAACGTGTTGAGAAAGCTAGTGTAACTCAAAGGTATCACAGACGGGAGTCTGAGGTCGGGGCCCCCATCCGCCGTTGGGCAATTTTTTGGTAAAAAAAGCTATTTTAATGCCATTGAATCACAATTCGCAAGTGTTCAGAGCCATTTGAAAGCACCAGATTTTTGACATTTGAAAGCCAATTGAAAAACTTGAATTGTTTAATTCTCCTTTTCCTTGCAATTTAAGTCCAAAACACGTTTTACATCTTGCATTTTGGAGTTAAATTTTAATTGTAAGTGATTTGGTCCAGGTAGGGGAAAGTAAGATGCATTGTCTCTTGCAACATTTTAGCAGCAAATAATAATCTACTCGAAGATTATCTTTAAAGATTTATGTTTTGTCATGAAAATAACCAGTTATAGGAGTACATGTTCGGCCAGGAGGCCCAGGCCCCCTCAACTGATGTTCAATGATTTGTTCAATCCGCATTTTCCATGGCAAATTTTTTTAAAAAGTATTTTGTGGGTAAAAACCGGCGAGGTTAGAGGTGCATTACTGAAGTGCGTTCCTCGAGGCCAAGGACGTCCTCGAAGACTCCACCTCTGGTACTTAGCTTTGAATTTTAAATTTTTGCTCAAACTTTTGTTCTTTTTAGGTTCTGAATTGTCAATAATATCGTCAACTACATTCTCAGTCATCAAGATTAGTTGATGCTTTTTGCAATTTTGCGTTCATGCGTACTTTCAGACTCCTTTCTCAAGTACTTTTCCAACTCGACTGCCTTGCGTGCTTGAATTTTTCCAGCTTGTTTCCACACTAACGCACTAAATCTCCAGTTTCTTTTCTCCTATTCAAGGATTTCTTCCTAACTGATTTTTTTCCTTCATCAGCATTATTTGTGCACCTTCCACTTGTTTGTGCATTTTTAATATTATTGGTCAGTGCAACTTGCAACTTTAATGCCTCCTTCTCCATTTTCGAACGAAAGCTCCCAAAGAAATTCTTTTGATTGTTTCTCCTAAGGAGCAGCACAACTACTTTACGCGAGACGAAATCTGTGAAATCGCGCTATCCCGCTTACTTTGAATAGCAGCTTCCTATTTTTCCTGAATCAAAAGCAGAAGTTCAATTTTTGGTTGGACATCTTTGTTGGCGACGACGGCTTCGTGAAGTTTTTTGTCTAATCTGTTGGACTTAGTGTACCGGTCCATTTGGAGCAGCGCTTCATTTTCGCTGTTTGCCGCTTCCTACAAAACTTGTGATGTTTGATTTTTATTCGTATCAATTTCAATTGCAAGTTTTTTTTATCAATGCGTTTTTCCAATGCACAACTTTTTCTTTGCTTTGAATTGGCTTAGTTTTTTGTTTCCTCAGCCAGTTTGGTGCCTCTGCCGACTATAAACTTTTCAAAGTTTTTGTAAGCGTACACTATGTTATTAAGCTCAAGGTTAACGTTATCCGCATGATATTTTTCTCTAGTATCTTTTGAACGAATTTTTGATAAACTATTTCCTCTTCAAGTTACGGTTTCCAACTTGTAACATTTCTCTCAGTCGTTATTTTACGATGCGCTTCATCTCCTACCACGCCTTGAAACTTTTCTATGTCACTCAAACGCTTAAAACGCTTGTCACATAGTTAGTTCTTTCGCTCCCACTTACTGCAAAGTAGTTTTCTCATACTTACGCATCGCGAGCGTTTGCGTTCCAGGCTCTTCCTCGACCATTTGATTTTTGCCCTCTTTCTCCAACGCCTCTTTTCGGTACTTTTCAAGCCACTTTCCAGCCCAAACGCCTTTAATTCAGCAAATTGTATCGCCAATATTGTTCCTTGCCTTGATCCATTTTTTATTCATTAGCCAATTTTTCGGCTTTCATTTTTGATTAGGCGTGCTTCGCAATCCGCGTATACTGGCAGTTTATCGTACTTTTGATTAAATTTCAATTAATTCGAATATGCTTTGCTGACGACCCGTACTTCATATCATCGCTCCTGCTCTTCTTACATCTCTCCGACTCGGTACGCAATGGGTTTTTTCATCCAAGCGCCTGGGGCCTCTGGCACTGTGCCATGTGGTAAATTCGACTCTGGTTGCAGACCCACAATTTTGCACGGCGACACATATTATAGATGTATCCGAGTTCGTTGAAGACTTCGGCATCGCTCTTCTTGCTGGGCGCTTAAAGTTAAGAAATGGGAAACGTTGCTGGGAATGTCTCTTGCCCGGTTTGAATCAGACTCATACCACGTTTTTGTAAAATATTTCTACTTTCATTTCTAAAGTCCTGAAGCTATCAGTGTATACTTTGGTTGCGGGCGCGTAACCAGAAATTCGCAATGGGGGGAGCTGTTTCGGGGATCTGGGGGTTTGGGGGCAAAGCCCCCAGCCGCCGGAGGCACGGGGGTCTGGGGGTGGAGCCCCCGGCGCTCGAAAATTTTGTATTTTGCAAAAATAACTTCATTTTAGGGCTATTTTGATTAAAAAATAATGCTTTTAAAACGTGGCTTAGAAATTGGCACTGCAAACATGATTAAACTGGTGGCATAAATGGGCTATTTGGGAGATGGCTAATGGTAAAATGTTTGTTCTCTTGTTTAGATGCTGGTAAATTATAAAATCGAATACTTCAATAAAACTTACACTGAGTAATCTATTTCGTATACAGTTTATACAGAAAAATAATTGGGAGGGGGCTAATGAAAAGAGATTTGAGAGAAATGATTGGTAATTAAATAATACTGAATAGCCCCCCCCCTATTCCTTAGTTTATACTACATTTGTTGATGATACCTATGTTTAGCATTTTTGCTCTTGCGATCAAATTTGATTGGTTATTTCTTATCATTTTTCAAAGTTTTCATTTATATGTTAGTTTTATTTTTGACAAATTACCCCCCCCTGAACATATGTTTCAAAAGATGTTTTAAATAACTATTTAGTCCACTACAGAGCATAAAACAGTCTCAAAAGTGCTGAAAACGTAGTGTTTTTCCCATTCTGCATTTTGGTCGACATGCCAATGGGGGAACTATTGCCCCCTCCCCTGGCTACGCTACTGTTTGGTTGCCTACTGTAAATAATTTGCAAAAAATTTCACCCGATAAAAGGGGCTGAACATTTATCCCGTATGTTAAACAGTATTTTCAACACAAAATAATCTTCTGAAGAAATTATTTATGAAGTGACAACAAGTGGAAGAGTCAAATTTTATTAAAGCTAAACTTGCCTTTCTTCTGACCTGATATTTCCATAAGATCAAAATATTGGATCTGTCATGTCGTGCTGAATGACCTCACTTCTTATTGTGAAAGGTGCTAGAAATAGAAAAGTAATTTACTTGTATTTTTTGTATATATTTTAAAAAAGTGTAATATGAGCGTGGGGTATGTGTTTTAGTTTTATTTAATACAACTGTTTAAAAAAATAATTATAGTAATAAAGTGTCAGTACAAATGGGTTTATATAATTGGCGAGATCGTTTTTGCGTGTTACCGGATGTTGTTGGTGTACACGCGGTTGCATATTTATCCTCCTGTCGCGGGACAGCATCAGAAGCTAGCTCTAACTATTGGATGTAGTAGCGTAGCCAGGGGGGGCGGGAGGGACTCGAGCCCCCCTATTGGCCTGTAAAGTATGCAAAATCGCACGTTTTTGGTGCTTTTGAGGCCGATTTTTGGTGAAAAAATGAAAACAGCCCCCCAAAGGAAATTGGGTGCCGAAGTTGTGAAGTAGATGTCGTGACTCGGCGTGAAAAAGCGTTTGAATTTCCGATTTTGGCCGAAAAATCGGTCTCAATTTCGGTGAAGACCTTTTTCTTCTTTTTTTTTTTTTTTTTTTTGGAGATCACCTGTTTTTGGGCTGAAAAAGCGTTTGAATTTTCGATTTTGGCCAAAAGACCTTTTTTTTTCTTTTTTTTTTTTTTTTTTTTTGGAGATCACCTGTTTTTGGCTGAAAAAGCGTTTGAATTTCCGAGTTTTTCGAGAATTTCCGTCTCAATTTTCGGATAAACCGTGTGATTCTGATCCAAGAACAATGAAAATTTGGGTCAGGGTTGTTTGCAGTTTTCTCACTCTTTCAAAAAAGCCCCCCCCCCTTTTTCAAATCCTGGCTACGCGCCTGATTGGATGATTCGCACAGTTTTCATTGCGGTAATTACGTCTTCGTTAGAGGATTCGTTCTTGCTTAGGTCGGAGTTTCCAGCGATTCAAAGGTTCAGTGGATTTTGTTGAAGTCATGTCAACTGAATTTGCTGCTTGTTGGTCGCCAAAAGGCAGAGATAATCATCGTAAAACGTCTTATAGTCCGGTAGAAATAGCTTTAACCCGGAAAAAATTTATAATAAGCTGAAATTTGGCACGATGACTCAGGACCATGTCCTGAGCCACCAAAAAAAATTCCCTTGTTATGGACGTGGGATTTCCCCCTTTTTCGGCCTTTAAAGTCTGCCATCTAGTGTCAAAGAGCGTTTACTATCAAACAGCCAATCCAAAAGCTGTAAAAGTGCCAAGTTTTCACTAAAAAGTTGTTTTTCAAGTTCAGGTTTAAAATTTTTTCTTTGAAGTTGATGACGTCATCGATGGTGACGTCATTGCCATTTTTTTGAAAAAAATGACGTATTGATGGCTCAAATTGGAAATGAGAGTTAGGTCTTTAGATGCAAACCAATAATTGCTTAAATCAAAGTGATGACGTCAAAAACGCTTTTTGATGACGTCATCTGTCACGAGTTTTGATTGTAAATTTAAAAGAGTGTTTGACCAAACGGAACATTGTATAACTTTTTTTTTTTTATTAGCTTTAAACTTGGGAGAATTATATTATTCCTGAAGTGAAATAGGCAGAACTAATTTAATAGTTCACAGAGACGTCACGTCTTACAATCCTACTTCATTTGACAACACCTTAATGCTGTCTCCGCGTTGAAATGGGTAATCATTTTAACCCCTAGTGACGCAGGTGAGGCGGAGCTCCCTATCTCGGGAGCATTCCCGTGTTTCGAAGTCAACTGAATTCATCATCAGTGTGAAGAGGAGTCGACACAATGCAAAGAATTTTGATCCCTGAATTAGGCTAACTCAACCGGTAAATTTGAATAACCAAGCTATCGGTATAGACTAACGTCTTCATCTCGTAACTTCAGCTGCTAAAAAGGCAGACCCAAACTTTTTTTTTTTTTTTTTCTCCCCCACGTACTGCTCTGGACTCGAATTTCGCGTAATACCAACGCTCATCGGCAGAGCTGACGTTCAAACCGAAATTCAAAAACTAAACTAAGCTTGTCTGCAAACCGAAATTCAAAAACTAAACTAAGCTTGCCTGTAAACTGAAATTCAAAATCTAAGTAAACTAGCCCATAAAGTTAAAATCAAAATAGGATTGTGAAACATAATCGCAATTGTGACCAAGGTAACCCGGAAAAAAAAATTAACTCTGGACAGAGGACCAAGTGGGCTAACAGACAGGGATGAAAAATTAAGTGCATAAAATGGGCAAGAGGACCAAGTGGATAAGGGGGGGGGGGGGGGGGGGGAGAGTTAAAGGACAAAGATCAACATTTCACCCAGTGCGAATTATATTGTGAATTTAGTCGATTGAAATATTGTGAATTTAGTCGATTGAAAGTAAAAAACTGTGTTGTCAGTAAAAGTCTGGTGTAGTAGATACCGGCGGCGCCAGGGGGAGGATTAGGGGGACCAGTCCACTCCCTTTTTCAAAGTGCACAATTTCACAAAATTATTTAAAAGACATAATGTGAAAAAACTACGGTAATTGAAAAATGCTCAACTCAAGTGTAATTCTACCCAGAGTTGCAAATGAACAACGTCAAAACTTTTGCATCTTTTTGAAAATTTTTTTCTAAGGTCATTTAGCTTCTCTATCTCTTGCAACAAATTTCAGCGCTCTAGCTTGTATTGTTTGCGAGATACTCGGATTGAAAAAACGTTTGCAGCAGAAACGGCAAAGTGAATCATTTTTAACGTAGCAATGGAAATGAAGCTACTATCGAAAAATCAATTTTGGTAATATAAGATCGTTGCGTAGCCCGTATCGCGCTGTCGTGGAATGATAATGTCTCGTCAGCATACCGCATTACATTTGCGGCAGAATGCGAATGAGGCAGAAAGCAGCGCGATTTCGCACCAAAAAACGCAATCCATTTGTTTCAAAACTCATCATTTTCCAAAATGAAGCAAGTAAAATTAGATACCTGCGAGAATTCGCGCGGCCGAGATCTGACGTGTATCATGCACACGAATTAAATGTCACCAAAGACGAATCGTATTTCGACCCAAATAAATTTCGTGAATATTTTATTTGAAAACATTTGGAAAAAACGCTAATCGCAGAAGGAAAGCAAACCTCTTCTGAGATAATGATTCTCCATTTATTGGGAACGTCGAAATTGATTTTTTTGTCGTACTGTTTTAGGTCCGTTTTACCGATCACGCGTATTAATGCGTATAAATATACGCATGTCATTTAATTGCATGCATTTTATATATATTTTTTTGCGTTTACATGGAATAAGATATCAGACGTAATTGGTCTAAACCGCTTTATGTAGGTCTACATTTAGACCAACAGCCTAGTAAATACGTTTATCTGAAAAATGACGGAATCAAAATGTTATTGCTCAAAAAGTTTTTATTAATTACCCAAAACGAAACCACAATGTCAGCTTGATCCTTTAGTTTTGTTTTCAGTTGAAGTTGGGGAACGCGATCGGCTGGTTTGAATTAATCTAACAGTTACAATCTGCGCAATGTCAAATGTTTAATGCAGTAAATAGTTCGCAAATTTGTTTTTAGGAAATCTGTGTCAATCAATTTCTATGTCTGCATATTACAACGTATAGCTGTGTTGATTATGAACAATGTTCTTGTTGTTTATCAGAGCACTGAGTCCGGCGACGTAGCCCAAATTGTGTCGAGGTTTAAATTGAGCGCGCTGATTGGTTGAGAGCTAAAAGTCGCGCAGACACCGTCCGCCTTATCCCGATCTACACTGTGCGTAAAATCGTGAGCGCAAGAGCTCGTCTTTAGTTTATTTTAAACCGAAATTCGGTAAGCTCAGCGTATCGCCTAACTGGCGTACAAGCAGCCAGTTGTTTTAAACAAGCTAACAATATGCCCGTACGTTCACGATTTCGCGGCCGGGCCTAAAAATTTGTTCTGGAAGCATTTTATACGCAGTTTTCGGCGCGAACCAAATTTTGTTTGCCGGCGTGCCATATAAATAAAAATAAACCCATTGTATTTCGTTATGACCGTTTTTTCGTGAGCGCCGCGTTCAGATTCGCATTATTTGATTAAGATAACCGTACAAGGAATTGGTCGGTCGCTATCGCGTTATTCTTGCTTAATGCTTAGATCCCATTTCCTACCAACAATAGTAATGACAGTGAGTACAGAAATCAATTAAACGAAACTTTATATTGGCAAGCCACAATACAGCGCATTTTTTTCGTTGGTTGAAGATAGCAAGCAGTATGTTGTGACTGGTGTCAACTGTCAATTAACATAAATTATAATAGGGAGCACTTATTTTTTCAAAAACCAATCATTTTCGGGTGTAGGCGGGAGTTGTTCGAATGTTTTTGCGATTTGTGCGTTTCATTTGTTCTTAATTTGTCACAATATACTGTGGTAGACAGGTGCCAGCTTGACTCGAAGACCGAAAGGCAACTGTCTCCTGGCCAAGGCAACTTGATAAATGAAATGTAATTATAATTATTCGAAAATTGAAAATATTATTACGCAAGCTTGCTTGAATAATAACGGCAATCTGCGATTTTCTCGTATGGCCTAAGTGAAAAAACGCGCTTTTTTGTATCCCCTGTTGCATTGTTAAATAAAGTAAAATCGTAAAACTACTGTAATTCTTTTTTTTTTCGTTTAGTTATTTTTTTATGCGTCTGCTGTATAAACGACGGCAGTACTTCAACCTGTTATCGCTTAACCTTTGTACAGTAGTTTGATACAATTTGCGTCAATAAAAACTTCAATTTGTATACGCTTTAAAATTTTCTCCTTCCTTTTTTTGTTTCTAGCTGCGCCGGTGGTAGTAGTCAAGCAGATAAAACTTTAACCTCCCAATATGGGATTAAAATAAAATAACGCATTTTGCAGTTAGAGCAAGAAAACCTATAAATGTTTATCCAAAAGTTCCCTTGCGCAGTTAAAGTTAATCTGCAATTTTATTTTAAAATGCAAGCATTAGCAAAGCTAAAAAGAATTATTAAGGCTGCAAATTGTCAAATATTAGCGTTTTCATTATAAATTAATTAAATAAATTTTGTTCAGATGTTAATTCAAGAATGCTGGTCGATTAGATTAGTTTTTTATCAGGTGTTGTTTTAGATTAATCCGATAAGTTTGTTCAAATGTTATTCTGATTGATTAGATAAGTTTAGTTCTGATGCCAGGCCTATTCTACTGTATAATAGATTTAGTACCACAGATTGCAGAAGTATGCTAACAAAACATTTTGCATGAGATAATAATATTGTCAGACATTGCAAAACGGTAAAAATTTTGTTCCTACCGGATGTACAGTATTATCGTGCTCGGGACATATTCGTATTAACAGGGCGGCAACTACGGGGGAGCAAATGAGGGCGGCGCCCCCTAAACAAAAATTCCGCCCTCCTAAAATGCCCACCCAAACTCCTCTTTCCCTGGCGGCAGTTTCAAGAGGGTGGCTTTTTTTTGGAAACCGACAGAAAACTAGGAGATAAATAGAGCAATTTGGCGAGATGACCTTTTTTTTTTGAGATCAACAGAGAACTCGGAGAAAAGTAGACCAACCCAAAAATTTTGGCCCCCCAGAAACAAATTTTGCCCCCTATAAGAACAGCGTTCTAGTTGCGGCACTGCGTATTAATTGACATATAATTTCGCTAATTTTTTTTTTAGAACCATTGCGTATTGGAGGACGATGAAAGTCCTCGGCCAAGGATTCGAAAATGCCTTAGAACCTCAAAATGATTATGCTGATATTCTCAAAGTGGTGCAATGTTTTGTTTGGTCAAACACTCTTTTTCTAATTTACGATCAAAACTCGTGACAGATGACGTCATCAAAAAGCGTTTTTGACGTCATCACTTTGATTTAAGCAATTATTGGTTTGCATCTAAAGACCTAACTCTCATTTCCAATTTGAGCCATCAATACGTCATTTTTTTCAAAAAAATGGCAATGACGTCACCATCGATGACGTCATCAACTTCAAAGAAAAAATTTTAAACCTGAACTTGAAAAACAACTTTTTAGTGAAAACTTGGCACTTTTACAGCTTTTGGATTGGCTGTTTGATAGTAAACGCTCTTTGACACTAGATGGCAGACTTTAAAGGCCCAAAAAGGGGGAAGTCCCACGTCCAAAACAAGGGGATTTTTTTTTGGTGGCTCAGGACATGGTCCTGAGTCATCGTGCCAAATTTCAGCTTATTATAAATTTTTTCCGGGTTTGCATGTATTTTGTCGTATTTCTACCGTACTATTACCAAAGGATGCAACAACATGACCAGGATACGGGTTGAACCCAGATCTTTCAGTCAGGGTCAAAGATGGAACCGGTCAAGATTATCTCGACCAGACTGGTAATTTTCAAAATCTACGCCGGTTGACCAGCCGGTCGACTGGTTTCTGACCGCCCTGATCGACCGTTTTTTTTGAGAAGGTTTTTGTTCACTGTTCATTGCATCTAATGAAAAACTTTCAAAAGCGAGGGGGGGGGGTGAAGGTGGGCATGGGTAAGGTGTTGAAATTTCTGACTCCGGACAGATGTCTCAGAAAAAAAAGAATTTTTTTGCGTTTTTTCAAAAATTACTCAATTTTAAGATCTTTTTAGGTTAAATTTTGGTTTGAAAGACTTGTTTTGAGCAGCGCAAAACGTGCTCAAAATAAGCATAAAAAGACGTGGTGGGCACAAGCTAAAATATTAGACGTTCTTTTTAATGATATATTGCGTAAGGCTAAGATATTTTGTGTATTTCGTGAGTTAAAATTTTTTAGCTATTGGTGACAGATTATTTGCAATTTGCCAAGCCGCTAACACTAAACTGTTATGACATTGGCTAGAAAACATTCGAAATACAATGTGCCCCAGCAGTTTGTATAAATACTACTTCAGAATAAGCCATGGCTAGTTAGATATAAAAAAATAATAGCTATGTTTTTCTTCCCAGTGTAAAGTGTGGTAAATTTAAGTTAAAAAAAGTTTTTCACGGCGGGAAGATTTTAGCATGTACTAAAAATCTGAAATCTGCGCCACTTCTACTCTCAAGCTGATAAGCCTCTTCCACATGCATGCTTCCTTATAATCTGATTACGCGATTTTAACGTATATTTTGCACTTTTTTGCTTTGTGCCGTTGCCCAAAATGGGGGACATGGCACAATGCCTCTGGATGTGCATCTCTTAATCAGAGGTGGAGTCGAGGACACAAGGCTCGAGGCCAAGGCCAAGGACACAAAAAAAATCCGAAGCCAAGGCCAAGGACAGCCATTCCGAGGACAGACCCTATCGAGGTCAAGGACAGGAATGCTTGAGGCCAAGGACCAAGGACACAAGCGCAAGTGTTCTAAAAAAAAAAGTCTTCAAAAACGTTTTTCAGGCGATCTCCAATTCATAGGCTTACCCAGAATTTTTGATTGGGGGAGGCCTAAATCACAAATCACATGCAATGACGTCAGCAAAAATTTTCAAAAGAGGAAGTTTTTGTGGGACAAAGATATCGCAAGATGGAAAATCTGAAATCGTAGCCTATTGGCACGTAACCCGGATTTTGCAAAGAAAGAGGGCTTTAACTAATAGTTGAAAAGTACAAATATCTAACTTTGGAAACGTGTTGAGAAAGCTAGCGTAACCCAAAGGTATCACAGACGGGAGTCTGGGGGCGGGGCCCCCATCCGCCGGAGGCTTTGGGCGTCTGGGGGCAAAGCCCCCAGCAGTTGAGCGATTTTTTGGAAAAAAAGCTATTTTAATGCCATTGAATCACAATTCGCAAGTGTTCAGAGTCATTTCAAAGAACTAAATTTTACACATTATTGAAAGCCAATTATTGAAAAACTGAAATTGTTTAATTCTTTTTTTACTAGCAATTTAAGTCCAAAATACGTTTAACATGTTGCGATTTGGAGTTAAATTTTAATTGTAAGTGATTTGGTTCAGGTAGGGGAAAGTAAGATGCATTGTCTCTTGCAACATTTTAGCAGCAAATAATAATCTACTCGAAGATTATCTTTAAAGATTTATGTTTTGTCATGAAAATAACCAGTTGTAGGAGTACATGTTCGGCCAGTGGGCCCAGGCCCCTTAGTTGAAGTTCAATGATTTGTTCAATCCGCATTTTCCATGGCAAATTTTTTTTAAAAGTATTTTGTGGGTAAAAACCGGCAAGGTAGAAGTGAATTACTGAATTGTTTTCGAAAAATGGTCCAAAGATGGTTACGCCTACTAACCATGTTATTACCAGGCCGAATTTACATCGTGCTGAGCCCCTGGCCAGAGATGGAAACCGGTCGGGTCGACCGGCACCGGTCGGGTCAACCGGCCGGTCGGGTCGAGATTCTTCGACCGGCCGGTCAAGCCGGTTAAAAAACCGGTCAAATTCTGCTTTCTGGCTACCAAAAGACATCTAAGCACCAACCGAAATATACCTGTATATTTTATCATAAATAAAACTTTTTATAAAAAAACAGTTTTAACTAACCACATCTTTCGAAAACACTTGTTATATGGTTTCAAGCTGTGACTAATATGCTGTGACCATTAAGACATGCACATCCAGGGACGTATTTAGGGTGGGAGTATTGTGCCATGCCCCCCACTTTGGGCCATGGCACAAAGCAAAAAAGTGCAAAATATACGTTAAAATCGCGTAATCAGATTCTAATGAAGTATGCATGGGGAAGAGGCTTGGCGCTATCTAGCATTTTAGCATCATTTTAATCAGCTTAAGAGTAGAAGTGGCGCAGATTTCAGATTTTTTACTACATGCTCAGATCTTGCCGCTTTGAAAAGCTTTTTTCAACTTAAATTTACCACACTCTACACTGGGCAAGAAAGACATAGCTCTTATTTTTTTATATCTAACTAGCCATGGCTTGTTCTGAAGTAGCAGCATTTCTACAAACTGCTGGGGCACATTATATTTCGAATGTTTTCTAGCCAATGTCATAACAGCTTAGTGTTTTCAAAGAAAATACCGGACGCGTTGCGTTCATCGGAATAGTTATTCATAACGATTTCGTACTATCGATGAGTTTATTTATTGGTTTGACGTTTCGCTTCCCAAACCGGGAAGCTTCTTCAGAACAATTTTCGGCAGTGCTGCCTTTGAAGTTGCAAAAAGATAAATGAGAAAAAAATAACAGCAGAAGATAGGTAACAGTAAAAACATACGAACATCACAATACTTGTATTATTATACCCAAAAAGATTTAAATGATGGAGCAATAACATTATATAATATTGAAAATTATGTCACTAACAGCGTGAAAAAAAGGAACATTGAAAGATTATGTCACTAACAGCGTGAAAAACGGAATACTGAAAAATTATGTCACTAACAGCGTAAAAAAAATATATATATTCATAGCAACTAGGTTGCTTCACAAACAGTTTGAGAAAGTATGAAAAGAATGCATTGCAAAACATTATGTACTGGAATAGGTTTTTTGCTCCACAGAGATTTATATACGGACGGAACAATTAATATAAATCTCTATGTGGCGCTAAAAACCTATTCCAGTGTATAATGTGTTGCACTAGATCCTTTTCATACTTTCTCAAACTGTTGGTGAAGCAACCTAGTTGTTACGAATATTTTTTTTCACTCTGTTAATGACATAATTTTTCAGTATTCCTTTTTTCACGCTGTTAGTGACATAATCTTTCAATATTCCTTTTTTTCACGCTGTTAGTGGCATAATTTTCAATATTATATAATGTTATTGCTCCATTATTTTAATCTTTTTGGGTATAATCAGGGGCGTATTTAGGGGAAAGGCCATGGTGCCATGCCCCCCCTTTGGGGTGCCAGTAATGCATAAATAAGTAAGAATAGTGCGCAAAATTAAGTCATGCCCCCCCCCTTTGGAATTCGGGCAGAAGATCTGTGCAGAAAAACGGGCTGCATGTGGGTGAAGACCTTTTTTTTTTTGATCTTCACCTAAATTTGGGCAGAAAACGAACTAATTCTGAGTGAAAACCTTTTTTTTCTCAAATTTCCTGCCCCTTCCCCCCTTTCAAAAATCCTGCGTACGCTAGTGGGTATAATAGTACAAGTATGTGATGTTCATTTGTTTTTACTGTTACCTATCTTCTACTGTTATTTTTTCTCATTTATCTTTTTGTAAAAAAAAATTAGTGTTTGCCGCTCGACAAATTGCAAACAATCTGTAACCAATTGCTAAAAAATTGTAACTTCTTTTTTGGCCTTTCGCAAAATATCATAAGAAAGAACGTCTAATAATTTAGCTTATGCCCTCCAGTGCTTTTTATGCTTATTTTGTGCACGTTTTGCGCTGCTCAAAACAGGTCTTTCAAACCGAAACTTAACCAAAAAAGGTCTTAAAATTGAGTCATTTTTGCAAAAAACGCAAAAAATATTTTGCGTTTTTATTTCTGAGACCCCCGTCTAAAGTCACAAATTTTAACACCTCACCCATGCCGCCTTTTGAAAATTTTTCATCAAATACATTAATTAGTGAAAAAAAACCTTCTGTAAAAAAACCGGTCCACCGGGCCGGTCGGAAACCGGTCAACCGGCCGGTCAACCGGCGATGATTTTGAAATTTACCGGTCGGGTCGAGAAAATCCTGACCGGTTCCATCTCTGCCCCTGGCACTTTGGAGATTTTGCAACATCTGTCTGCCAAATGTAGGTGAAGACCAAAAAAAGTCTTACAAATTGAGTGCGGGGTTCCTAGCTGGTACTGCGTCATATTAGTGTAAATACGGCCCTGGTTAATGTATTACGTTCATAAAAAGGCTAGATGTAGGCCTAAGGTAGCAACTTTTAGGACAAAACTCTCGATTTCTTCACGGTTATACGTTTAAATTGGCTGGTAAAAATTGAATTGAGGGGAGCCCCGGGCCCGTTGTTTTCAATATTGTTGTTACTTACTCTTGTAAGCGAAAAATGCTAAAAAGAAACTGAAACTGAAGAAACAATAGAATTTTTTGTAATTAGTGAAATTTCAATTGGGGCCCCTGGCCTGCCCACCCTTAGCTACGCCTATGCTCCAATAAACCAAAACAAAGAAGGTATTCGCAAATTTTCCGCAAGGTTTTTGGCGTTTTCCAACAAAATTTCAACCGTTTAAACAAATTGTGCTGTCCTGGAGCCGAGGACAGGGTAATTTTCGAACACTTGAGGCTTCGAGGCCAAGGACTTGACTTTCAAGGCCAAGGACTTTAAAATGTGTCCTTGAGGACGTCCTCGAAGCCAAGGCCGTCCTCAAGGACTCCATCTCTGGTCTTAACGGTAACAGTCACAGCTTGACACCATTCAACATGTGTTTTCAAAAAGTGTGGTTTGTTTTTGATAAAAGTCTTATTTATAGTAAAATATAATATGAAGTTATATTTTGGTAGGTGCTTAGATGTCTTTTAGTTGCGAAAGAGGAGAATTAGAATGGTGTTTCGATTCAATTCAATTTGACCGGTCGAAAAATTTCGACCCGACCGGCCCGTCGGCTCTACCGGTGCCGGTCGAACCGACCAGTTTCCATCTCTGATCAGGGCTGTCGTGAAAACGACGCCTTTTACCCTCTGAGTTGCAATATACTGTAAGATGCTATATAAGAATTGAAAACCAGACCTACCGTTCCAGAAGAGAGGCGGCTGAAACACCCGTTCTGGCCAGTCACATTTCAAAGAACATGCAAGTAAGATTTATTTATTGTGTTGAAGCAAAAATACAGACTGGTAAAAAGTTTTCAGAAAGCTGTCATAGCAAAAGCCTACCTTCCTCATCATCGTTTATAAATTATGACGTCACTCTAACGTTCTAACCCGGGCTCCTCCAAACTCCGACTTACTGTCCCTTTTTCCGGTTTCAATCATGGTCCAGGTGGTCCAGGGGTCTGATCCAAGTAGAATGTCCAGTTTAAAGTTTGAGGGTTGACTACTATAATTTAATCCAATCTTTCTACTTCATCACCTCTTCGCACCACATCCTTTACCACCAGGATCGACCTGGCCTAAACATTAATTCAAATAGAATTCAAAACCTTATTCAAATAGAATCAAAAGTAATTCACAAAGTAAAACCACACACAATAAGACGCTATACTTATATGAGTAACCCTTAAAACCGTATAATATTCCTAATACTGCAGCATATCATCGCAGCTAAGTGCTAACATGAGGTGCATCTACTCGAACTTCAGTTGGAAATTGCCCGGTAATTGGTTGAACAATGCCACTCAATATTCATAGGTGGGCACAAGTCCGTTAATCGTTAATAACGAAGCTAACTTTTTCATTAACTCGTCAATCCGTTAAAAGGTTTTTTCATAACCGACAAGTTTGACGTCCTTCGTGGTCGACTCCTGGGAAATCATAACGACTTCCACTGGCAGTTAGGTAGCCAGATCAACCACCAACCCTGCAGCTACAAAGCTGCTCGAGTCATAAGATGCACAGAGCTGGACAGCGCTGTTTCGAGCTTTTAGCTCTCATCGGCAGCCCTCAGCTTCTCTAACAAAGTTATTCCCCAGCTGGACAAGACTCTTGGCCGAACTGGACAAACCTTTAGGGCTTGCACAGCAGCAGAGGCTTTGTAGGGAATAAACGATTTTTCACTTGTGGTACTTAAAATAAACAAGTGAAAAAATCGCTGAACCCTTGCAGTAATCGACCACGAAGGACGTCAAATGTAATCGACCACGAAGGACGTCAAATGTAATCAAAAGTAATCGACCACGAAGGACGTCAGCATGATTTCCCAGGAGTCGACCACGAAGGACGTCAAACTTGTCGGCTATGATTTCCGTGGTCACACAAGGGGAACCCTTGTAGTAGGGATAGCCTATAGCTGTCCTTACTGCAAGGGTTCAGCGATTTTTTCACTTGTTTATTTTAAGTACCACAAGTGAAAAATCGTTTATTCCCTACAAAGCCTCTGCTGCTGTGCAAGCCCTTAAGGTTTGTCCAGTTTGGCCAAAAGTCTTGTCCAGCTGGGGAATAACTTTGTTAGAGAAGCTGAGGGCTGCCGATGAGAGCTAAAAGCTCGAAACAGCGCTGTCCAGCTCTGTGCAGGTTTTTTCATGTTAACGGACTAAATTAACTTCCGTTATGTTCTGTTAATTTCCGTTAAGGCTTTTATCGTTAATATCTTGCACCATTTATTCATCGTACCGGTACAAACCAGTTTGCACTGGTAACACTTGTTGCGTATTAGCTCGAGTTTTAAAGAAAAAAAAGCGAAGGAGCTCTTTTTTGCGGCAAATAATAAGCTGCAGCCTCATAGGTCTTTTAATCATCGCTATTCGCAATTTCCAAAGATTTTCCAATCGCAACTTTGTTAGTTCATTTGCGCTTATTTTTATCTTGAAATTATATTAGACTGTAAAATGTAACTTCCAAAACACAAAAAGACCACCATAGCAATAAATTTCTCCTCACAATTAGCTCAATACGTGTTCTAGAAGTCCGTAAATAAAAAAAAATGTAAATTACACGCAAAATATTAACGAATTAACGGACATTATTAACTTCCGTTAATTAGAGCTGAAAATAACGGATTAACGTTAAGGGAGGTGTGAAGTTTGTTAGCGGACTAGTGGTTAACGAAGCTAACGTTTTGCATTAACTTGCCCACCCTATGTCAATATTACGTAGAATTGAAAATATTGAAACTGGATGACCTATACGAATTCAAAATCGCCAGAGTAATGAACCAGCTTGTAAATAATAAATTTTCACCACAACTTGCTTTGTTTTTTACTCCCATAAAAGTGATACACTAGCGAACAACGAGATTGTCATCAATGGAACGTGGTTTGTACATTCCAAGATATACTGTAGAACTACACGATTACAAAACAGTTTTAAGTATCAAGGAGTCAAAATATGAAACTCGGTCCCTGAAAGCTTACAAAAACTGCCGTCTAATCGATTTATAACAAAATTGGCCACTTGGTCGAGCGGTAACGCGTTCGTATCTGGAGCGGGAGGTCTAAGGTTCAAATCTCGGGCCGGTCAAATTGAACACAGTGTTGCCAACGATTTGCCACCGCTGCGACATTCCTTAAAACAAAGCTATGTTGCCCGCAGACGCAATGACGCAGAGATGGGCCCTGCCGACTCGTTACAAGCTTCGGCGTAATACAGCGACTATAATGAAAGATGTGACAAAAGGCATCTGTTATTAACTTACGATTAAAAAATACCAAAAGTCAAAAGTTGTCCCTGCAAAATTAGTAGCGTGCGCCAAGCAGGACAATTTTGGAACAAAGTGGCTGCTTGACTCGATGACTGAGAGGTCCCTTTGCAGCTTCCTGTTTTAATTGACCAATTGCTTCCTTTATTTGTGCTATAGAAGAGTAATTTTGTGTTGTTTTATCTGTTAGCACATTTGGTGAATTGCAAATTCACTGATATAGCGATTGATTGCTTGATCATTCAGCAGCTTTGCCGCAACAGACGAAATGCCGCTTTGCATGGACTAAGATTTCGAAAAACACAGCACGCGCTTTTTGCAGAAACCTGAGCGGGAGCGCGCAACAAAGAATTTGAACTGCCAGTTAGCACCATGCTGACTGCGGTTCGATGACAACTGAGGACACTGACCATGATATCACTAACTTTGAAAGAAGCACAACGTCGCATAATTTGACTGCAAAGGGTAGCTGCCAACTCAATGACCCAGAGGTCTTTGAATATTGTTTCTTTCTTATGAATATTTCCTGCTTTTTGCGTCTATAAATAAACATAAATAAATGAATGAAAAAAAGTTTTTATTTCTCGACAAATGCACATAAATTGCGCGAAAGCGAAACGTCCAAGCCATTGTACGGGAGGTTTCCGGGGGGTGGCAACCAGTCTCTAACTTCATCGTTCACAAACATAGGAGCTGATCGCCTCGAAAATTTACTACAGACCAGTGGCGTTGCTAGGGTTGGTGGCACGCGGGGCGGAATTTCGTGGCGTCTTTTCGGTCCAAAAATAGGTGAAGACCAAAAAAAAAGGTCATCGCCGCCAAAGAAGTCGGTTTTTGGCCCAGAAATATGTGATTTCCAAAACAAAAAGAAAAAAAGGTCTTCGCCGCTAAATTGGTTGGTTTTCAGTTCAAATGAGGACTGAAAAAAGATCTTCTCCACAAATCAGTGGAGATGTAGTTTCACTTCATAATATGGTGTCACCCCAAAACGGTGACACCCAGGGCGGGCCGCCCCCTCCCCCTAGCGACGCCATTGCTACAGACTACAGTACTTGCAAAAATCAAACCATTTCAAATTATATATTTGAATCATTGCAAAATTGAACAGCACTAAAATCAAAACAAACCAATGGAAACCATACTTTGTTATCTCTTTTTGTGATTTATTTCGTATCACTTGCGGTTTAACTTTTTAGCTTTAGGCCTATACGTAAGGGTACAAGATTTCTTGTCACAACAAATATTTCGCAAAAAGTTTATTTAGTTGCATCAGTTTAAGCTAAAAGATAAGTGCTTTTACGCATGTTGTGGATTTACGGTCTAGTTGTCAGCTACTCTTAGCAAAGGTAGCAATTAAAAGCTTGTTTACTGGGTTATAAATATTCTGTTACAGATAGCAGTGTGGACGATGAAAACAAAGCAATTCACTTTTCAAGTTCAGGAAAATATACAGTAGTACTAATTTGATCTATGCTGTAGAGCAAAAACCGTTTTTACTGTATTATTGATAAAAACAAAGTTATCTGTATTTTAGTTCAGAAATATCTTGCTAGTGGTCTCTTGTTATCATCATTTACTCTGGAGTAAGTGGTGTCAACTTACCCTCATGTTAAGCGTTTGCTTTCCCCGATATTTCTGTTGCAACCCTTTACCCCAAAATCTGGTACAGGTCAAGTTTTGAGACCACAACATTCTATTGGCGACGATTATTTTCAGACCATTCTGTCAAAATTTTTTTACGACTGTACATTGTAGAACTGCTATATTATGTTATACTGTACAGTATTGCCGCGCACAAACCCAAAGTCAGAACTGTAGTTTCCTAACCAAGTTGTATTAAAATAATTGTTTATCTGCTAACACCGTTATCTTCTTGATCGTTTAGAAGAAATTCTACTAATTCAGTCGTTTGCGTATTCATGAATTTTATCGTAATGCAGCAATTTTTCTGTGTGCATCAAAGTTTCAATCATTTCAAATTAAAATAATTCATTGCAGTTTATTATTCATTAGTAATTAAATATTTGAAATAATGACAAATTTATGAACGTCAGTGACATAATATTTTAATGTGCTGTACACATTAAACTCAAAATTAAAAAACAGAAGACAGTTGAAGCTATAACTTTTCAGTTGATTCATATTTTCACTCATATTTTATACAGTACAAAAACAGCAAAAATATCTGCTCGATATGCACACTGCGCAGTAGTTATTTCAATAGAAAGGTTGATTGCTACATTTACCGTTTTATATCAGCTTGAAAATTGTTTCTTTATAATTCGGAAAATACCACTACATATGCTTTAATGGTTTATTTTGAATTATTGGAATGTCAGAATCAATAAACAGATCCAAGAATGCTTCTAAGGAAAAAGTAAAATCCGTTAGATCATGGATTGGCTTTCTCTTTGCAATATTAGCGGCAATCTCATCGGCCACTGGTTCTCTGTTTTTCAAAATTGTGGATGAGAACAAAATGATTGTGGTCATGATCAGAAGCATTTTTCAATTTTTATTGTTTATCCCTATTATGACGGTTACTGGAAAGGAGTTTGCTGGAAAGGATCGAAGCACAAACTTGCTCCTTTTGATCCGAGGAAGTTTAAGCCCAATAATGATGACTCTCATTGGATCGTCGATGAATTACCTAACTCTAGGTGACGCCATGGCAATATTTTATACTTATCCAGCCTTAGTTGGCGTATTTGCGTGGATATGTTTAAGAGGTTAGTGGTTATAAAACTATTTAGTGTAGATTGATTTTAAATATACACTGCAATATTTGTAATTGAAAATTGCTTTCACATTTCACAATCGTGATGCGCGTCAAGTATTTGAAAATAGAAGTAGGTCTTTTTTTTAATTCTTTTAACTGACCAACATTGTTCTTTACAAACAATTCACAAACTTATCATACATTATATTTCGGTAGAAAATATAGTTGTATTTGGTACGAATTATTTCGAAATATAAAACAGTCATCGGTACTGCCTGCGGCGTAAAGCAGGAAAAAACTTTAATTTACTATTTTTTAGAAAAAAATAGAACTTACCGGTGAAAAGTTGAGAGATATAATCTTCTTAAACAACCCATCAAAGCATAATATACGAACTAAATTAATCGGAAATGGACAAGTCAAGCTACCTTTTGCAGTATACTGTATTGCGTCCGATATTACAGTATGTTCAAATTCAAACTATTTCTCTGACCGCAGCCTACTCACTCGCTTTGAAATTGACCAATTGGCCGGTAGTCTTGATTTCACTCAATAGCTCTAGAGAATTAATTATGGCAAGTTTTGCATTGGGTATCTTTTTGTCAAATGTAGAAGTAGCCAGTACTTAAACTGTAAAATTTTGCGTTTGGGGGCGCTTTGGCAGCCTTGACCAAACGCATTTGGAATACAAAAGCATTCAGTGGAAATTATGTAATTCCGTCCGCGAAATCGAGTGAAGACCAAAAAAAAATGGTCTTTGTCGAAAAATTCAGAGTTTTTCTCGCTGAAATTGAGTGAAGACCCCCCCAAAAAAAGAATCTTCACCGCAATTTGGGACTATATATTCTGCCAGAACTTGTGGGATTTAGTTCTGCGGACAGGCTCTTTTTCGTCTAATCATTCAGCACTCAACTCTCGATAGGGGAAAGGTAAAATCTCGATTGAGGGACGCCAAATCTCGTTGGGGGGACCCTAACTCTAGATGGGTGGACGCTTCCCCCGCGTCCCTCCTACAATTCAAGTACTGGAAGTAGCGAAATTCCACAAAGATTGAGCGAAAAATGCTTTTCAAAGCAGAAACTAAAATCTCATAAAAAAAGCTCTCAAAAGAAATCTTTTAAGAGAGTTTTAAAATTTACTCAAGAGCTGAGTGTAAATATAGTATTTTTCTTGCAGAACGATGCGGAATTTTGAATATAATTTGCACTCTTGTCAGTATAGTTGGATTTCTTCTGATTGCGCAACCAGCAGCTATTTTTGATGGACTGGATAATCATGAACAGAATTCTTCCTCCCGAATAATTGGAGCTTTTTTGAGTTTCAGTGCGGCAATTTTATGCGCTTTTGCCAGTGTTATAGTACGAAAGCTTGGTTCTGGTGTACATTTTACTCTGACAATGCTCTTCGCAGCTTGGGAAGGCGTTTTGTTCACTGTTGTTTTCATGGCAAGTGCAGGGCAAAGTATGCTACCCTGTTTGTACAGTTTAGCGCCAATTATGGGATGCAGCTTCTTTTACTTATGCGGCCAAGCTTTCCAAACCTTAGCTTTGCAAAGAGAAAAAGCAGGCCCAGTCACCGTAATCCAAACTAGTCAAGTTGTTTTTTCGTTTTTGTTCCAGTTTATTTTTTTAGGTGAAGTTCCAAACATTTTATGCGCCATTGGAGCTTCGTTAATTTTGATTTCTTGCATCACGCTCGCTATGAAAAGTATTCTTAAAAACATGAAAAAAGAATAAGCAAATATTGACTCCAAAGCATTAATAAAACTTCAGCTTAAGGCAAAACATAGTTTACCAGGTAAAATGTGCTCGAAATAAACAATTGTTTGCTTCGCCTAGTCAAATTGCTTTTTCTTCTTCTGTTTACGGTGTCACATGCAGATTGATAATCCATGCAGCAGGTACAGCGCCAGATTCAGTTTAGTGGTGTCATCTAGATTCTAGACTGCATGGCGATCGCAAGATGGGTCATCGTTCCACGACATTGTGGGTGGTCTGTACCGAACAGCTACGCAAGAGTTCGAATCAACTCACTTTGCTGATAGAGTAAGTTTGATTATTTTTAGTATTTGAGCAAAACGATTTGCTTCTACCACAAATCCATCCGTAAAGGTCAAATATTGCCGAATGGACTGCTTCCAGTTACGAAGTGACTTGGTGCACGGAACATACGCGCAGCCTTTTCCTTTAATAAAGAAAGATTTTCAGTTACTTACTTAACGATTTTATGCTTCTCGTTTGAACAATACAAGGAGTTAGGATATTTGCTGTCACACTGTATCTATACTGCATTTTTATTAGATAAACAACAAAGACCTGAAGAAACTTGTTGCGCATCACTCATCACTCATGAGTGATTGCATCATAGCAATCACTCAGAAGTCATAGTCAATTTTCGCTAACCACAAATTCCGCTTTCCAAAAAAGATTTTGGTATCTTTGGTGAAACTATATGAGTAAAAAAGTAGCTTAAACTATAACAGTCACTGGCTCACTGTAAGTAGTATTAATTTGTTTTTCGAAATGCTGGAACTTAGAAAAGGCGTTGTTTTTACAACGCTGAGAGGGTAAGGGCGGTGTTTTAACGACGACCCTGATCGCATGATCTCGGTTTAACTCGCACCCTGGTCCCGTTGTTGAGTCCTAAAATAATCCTTGCTTTGCAATGATTAATTATCTCTGCTTGGTGGCTTTGAACAAGCAGCAAATTCACGAGGAAAGAAGTCAAACGTTAACCGCAAAAATTGGAAAATGGTCGACTACTAAGAGGGTGCGGATACGTCCAATGGATACCGCCACCGCCGCTTTCTCATAATAGGTTGATCAAGATGCCTCAATCAGTCAAACAGTAACAGCGATAAATTACTATACAGCCACGTTTATTTGCCTATATCAAATACCGTAATACTGAAGTCTCTGCTTCCAAAGCTGCCTATTTTTGCTGAAAAACGATGAACGCTTTTTGTTAATATTTTACATAAAATCGTCGTGATTTGAGTCGTCATTTCAGATGAAACGTGTATTTTTTCATGATTTTTTTTCAATTGGTTGAGGAATGTTAATTCTTCGCTAAAGCTCAAATTGCAGTTAAAAACGGGCCAACTAGTACAGGTCCGAACCCGGCCCGAACCCGGCCCGAACCCAAAAACATAAGCCCGAGCCCGGCACGAATCTGAAAAGAGATTTGAAACCAAAACCTGACCGGAAAAGCCCGAAGGTAACTGAAACTTACAGTAGAAAATGTACGTGATTATTGCTTGTATGAAGTTTAAATAAAACTAATTGTTACTGATAAATTGTGATGCAGTAATAGCAATTGCGTAGCAATAATCGTATTCAGTGTTGTAAGTTGTCATTCAGAGTTGCAAACAGTAGCGTAGCCAGAAGAAGGGGAGCGGGGCTGCACTCCCTCCATTGGCATGCAGAGTATGTAAAATATCACGTTTTTGAGACCGATTTTTGCACTAAAAGCGAAAATAGCCCCCTCCGCCCCGTTGGCATTGGCAATGAGAATGTGTCCACTTTGACTCTGGACTTGAAAAGAATTCGATCGCAACAATCGATTCCAGGCTGGGTGAAGCCCTTCTTTTTTTTTTTTTTTTTTTTGGTGTTTACCTAATTTCGGGCACAAAACCGGTCCAAATCTGATAGAAGACCTTTTTTTTTGGTCGTCGCTTACTTTCGGACACAAAACCGTTCCAATTTCAAATGAAAACAGTTTTAGTTTGATTTTACTCCTCCGAAATAACCCCCCATTGCAAATTCCTGGTTACGCGCCTGGTTGCAAAGTTATTTCAATTACGCTATTATAGCATTTGAAAGGCTAAATTACAAAGCAACTTAAGCAAGCACGTACATCAAGCACAAATTATAAGCCCTAACTTTTGTCAATCTTAACCCCGAACCAGATTTGATTGCCCGGCCCGACTAATAATTCTGACTCAAATGCTTGATATTACATAGTCTAAGAGTTTTGAGTTAGATCTGCAATGTGTCAGCGACAATGTGGAATCAATAAATCATTACTGATGCTTTCAATCAAGCTGCTTTCATTGATATCCATTTTGGATCAAACTATTGTTTTTAAGCTAAATTGATCTGTTCAAATAATAAAATAATAATTAAAGTGCAATACCGCAAAAACTCCTATTGCAATTTATTTGTGACTTTTAAAGTTATGCATTCTGATTTTTTGATTCTAATTTTGTAATTTTAGTAATAATGGACATAATGAAGTTGGCGACATTAGCGCTAATTATCATTAATTGAGTAGCGTTGAATCCTTTCATTTGCCAACGAACTTAATCTTGGACTACTTGAAGAAGAAAATAAAAATGCTAAGTAATCGGAATTTAAGAATGATGGCTAAAATTAAGTTTTTACTGAGCATGACAATGTAAAAACTATAAATTATGTCCTTTGCGAGTATGTAGAAAATTGACTTCCTCAATATTTCGTTTCCTTGAAATGGTATATATAGAGCATAATGACATACCAGATAAAAATTTCAGGTTGAAAACTTTATATAGCTGTCAAATTTATCCAAATGCTGTCGAATTCAAATTTTACTGAATAATACTGCATAACCACAACAAAAACAACTTAATGAATTATAAATTAATACAACAAAAAAAAAATTGCGCTTTAGTACCAAAAGTAAATCAGGAAATATGTAATTTGAAGGATTTTTGGCTTGAGTTATTTGTGACATTTTCATGTAAAGCAACACAACAATTTATAAGAATAAAGCATTCAACTAGCTAAAGTTCAAAACAACATTTACATTATTTTACTTTATTTTTGCAAAAATTCGCAAAAAGCAAAGCAAAGTCTATATTGCTAAAAATACGTATACGTATATTTAGAATTAAAAAATAATGATATGCTTAGGTATTGAGTCTATTTTTACGGCAGCATTTTTGAAAAAGAATTTGATAGCACGCTTTTAATATTGCGTGAAAAGTGCAACGGTAATATATCACTATGATTCAATTAAAAACATTACAGCCCAAATACTGTAGAGCATATTGTGACGTTTTGGTTAATTTCTTCAAGCCATTATCAATCTAGAGCACATAAAGAAAATCTCATCTGACTTATAAACATAAATCGCTGACTCACTTAAAAGTAGTAAAAATAAACTAGTACTGTAATCAATATAATGATTATCTTTTCAAATCTAAGTCCTTTTTTTTGGCTTCGAGCCGCGTCAACTTGGTGACGATCATTGTTCAGATAAGCAGCTAGCGCAGCTACCAGCCCTGCTGCGAATAATACTGTAGCTCTAGTCGAAATTTATCTGACCAGGCTCATCAGCATAAAAAGATTTTGCTGATTTTGTTCCAAGGCTACATAGGGGCGCGAACTAACTTAGAAAATGACTTCGCTTAGTAAGTGATTGCCAAGTCATTTTATAGATCATAATGCGGGACTGCCTTGTAGTACTACCGTACTACATATAACAGCATATCATTTTTTGTTGTGAAAATGACCCCACTTTTGAACGCTGGGTCCAGAATTCTAATTGCGTAATGATTGCAGCTTGTGTACTTCCTTCAGAAATCTCTTCAAAAATAGAAGTTTTCAATTTAAGCAAACAGAAAAGAACAGAAACTTTATTTCGCGAACAAATAAGCTAGCAAAAATGACAACAAGCCAAAATAGGAGTAAATCAAGCCTGAAGTGAAATAGGCAGAACTAATTTAATAGTTCACAGAGACATCACGTCTTACAATCCTACTTCATCTGATAACACCTTAATGCTGTCTCCACGTCTAAATGGGTAATCATTTCAACCTTATGTATAGGCCATCATTTTCATTTCGTAACTTCAGCGACTAAAAAGGCAGACCTATATTTTTCCCACGTACTGCTCTGGACTCGAACTTCGCGTAGTTCTAACGCTTTTCGGCAGAGCTGACGTTCAAACCGAAATTCAAATGCTAAACTAAACTGGCCTACAAACTGAAATTCAAAATCTAACTAAACTAGCCCATAAAATTAAAATCAAAATATGATTGCGAAAAATAATTGCGATTGTGACCACGGTAACCCGGAAAAAAAAGGGAATAAAATTAACTCTGGACAAGGGACCAAGTGGGCCAATACACAAGGATGAAAAATAAATTAAATAAAATGGGCAAGGGGACCAAGTGGATTTAGAGGGCCGGTGAGTTAAAGGACAGAGATCAACAATTCACCCAGTGCGAATACAATATTTATATAGGCAGAACTAATTCAATAGTTCACGAGACATCACGTCACGTATCCTAAGTGATATTGCACCGTGCTCTTTATGCAGTGGAAATTCTAGAAAAAAAGTGGAAAAAATACAAGTAGTTATTGAAATTCTTTCAACTTGGAGCATCAACTCCTTGAAATATTTTTTTAAATTTTGGCTCTTTTTTTGATCATTTTTTTGATTTTTTTTTTAAATTTTAACCATAAAAAGAATCTGGAAACCGTTATTGTCTCTATATAGCGACGGTGAGGCAGAGTTGTAAACGGGCAGATAAGTACAGGCCCAAACCAGAAAACATAGGCCCGAACTCGAAAAGTGATTAGAAGCCAAAATCAGGCCTGAAAAGGCAAGGAAGTGAAGTTAGGTCAGAAAAATGTGTACGGTTACTTAAAGCTCGTATACCGTTAAAAACTTCTTATCGCGGATCAATTGTGACGCAATAATAATAACACGTAATAATCGTATATAGATGATTAAACAAAGTCGGCTTTTAGTGTTGCAAAGCTGTTTTAATTGCCCTTTTATAGCAACTAAAAGCTAAATCATAACGAAGTACAAAATATCAACCCAGACATTTTGTCAATTTTAAGTCCGAACCCGACCCGAAAACCTCGGCCCGATTTCAACTCTGCGGTGTGGGTCTGGTTAATTCTACCTATCTCCTTTGTAAGAAAAAAAAGCAGTAACTATACGTTTGATATACCAGACTTAGAGATGAGAAAATAGACTACAACTTTCAAAGGTGTAGAGTTAAAACTAAAAGTACTATAATACTGTCCGATGATACTGGTACAGCACTAACATCCATATGGCCTGGAGCCAGCTACGGTTGTAAGAGCAAAGAGAACGGAGCTCCTAACTTATAGGTCAATTAGGATCCGGTACCTACTGCATTACAGTATTACTAAAACCAATAAGACATCAGACGCTAGCGTTTGCCTAATGAAAAGGTACGGTAATCAAACAAAAAACGTTAACCACACAATAATTAATTTTGTTTGATGAGTTTATAGTTCAGCATGTAGTGTAAACTTTGCATTCATTCACGTAATAGCATTATATTTCGGACCATTGCTATTTCGAATCAGAAGCAAACTAAACCAGTAAAAGCTTGTTGACTGCTGAGCATTAAGAAATTACAATGGAAAAAAAAATACTGGTGTAGAAGTAGCAATATTTATTTTAGACAGAAACAAACTTGTCGGAGTTTGGTTGGGAATGGTGTAAGTCTATATGGTTCTCAATCTATGGGTCGCGACCAAAAGTTGGGTCGCTTGTTTTTATTGTAGACATCTTCAAAGAATGATATTTGCAGAGAGCAATAATAAAATATGACAGACCAGACCCTCGAAAATTTGTCAGTTCCGGAAGTGAAGACCTGTTTGTTTTTGTTTTTTTGTTTTATTTTTCACCTCACATTCCGCAAATTGTTTTGAATGATATTCTGGCTGTCTAAGGCTGTCTCGTTTTTCTGTCTCAAAAGCATGGTAAGCCTAATCAAAATCTACATGGGTCGCAAAATTTCGAATACTTGATTTTTTCAATAAGTTAGGTTCGCTTTTAAAAAGGTTGAGAACCACTGGTATAAGATTAAAAGCATAATACAGTAGTTCTTTTCTCTTCTTTAAGGTACAGCAAGCACAAATCTGTAAGGTATTTTTTGAAAAATGTCTCTGCGAGCAACTTTTTAACTGTAACCAAAATATCGAGAGGCGAAAAAAGTTTTTTTTACAAGAAATTTTTAATCAAAACGTGACAATTTATTTTTTACACAAGAAACTTATAGGTAGTATTATTGTCGTAATCTCAGAAACTTTAAACATTGCTACAGTGATTAAGTTATTACAACTTTAGATATATGTGATTTTACTGTGATATCCATTAGGATTTTTTCTTCATATTCCACCCTCTTGCTGTAATTTTAGGCCGTTTATGGCTTAGAGCAAAGACTGTCAAACGCCGGTTTTTGAGCGTTTGTTTTTCAAAAAATTTATCTTTGCCATAACCAAAAACTGACGTCCCAAAATGGCAATAAATTCTACTGAAAAAACCAACAAAGAAGATGAACCTAAAGCGAAAGCACGGAGTTGGACAGCCTATGTATTTATCCTACTAGCCACCATTTGCTCTGCTCTTTCCAATTTTGGTATGAAACTGTCTGGGCCCGACGAAAAAGCTCTATTTGTCCTGATCAGATGCGGGATGCAGTATCTAATCTTGTACCCTTATATTGCGTTCACCAAGAAAGAAATCTTGGAATCCCGGGCAGTTACTGGTATTTTGCTGTTTACTCGTGGCCTATCCGGATCGGTTGGAATGTTTAGCCTCGCTTTTTCCTTGAACTATCTTTCGCTAGGAGACGCTATAGCGATTTTCTACACTTTTCCAGTTCTCGTTGGAATATTTGCATTTATATTTCTAAAAGGTAAGTTAGTTTATTCAAAAAATGTTTCATTCAAAAAATTCTCTGTGTCAATATCTTTAGGCAGACAGGGTCACTTATTTGCTTGCCATATTGTTTTTTTTATAGGCTTACTATTTTAGGCGGATTACGATGAATCTTTTCGACACCACGCAACTTTAGTTTTTGTTAAAAAAAATCAAAAAAAAGCTCAATAATGTGCTCATGTTGTTAAAAGTTTGAGTGTTGATTTTTTTCCAGGATAATTATTAATAAGAAACTAATTAAAATTATGGATGCGTTATAGTTTTAGGCATAGGCTATAAGATACAGTAAGTAGTACATTATGTTTTTTTTGTTTATTAGGGCTTGTATTTTCCAGAAAAATTGGGAAAACTTGGAGTTGTTCTGACTTTTGTTGCACTAGTGGGAACAGTTTTCATCACACAACCACCAATACTTTTCGGAAGCAGCTTAAGCGTAAATCAGCTGCCATTTTCAACGCGAATATTTGGCATCTTATGGGCTGCTTTGTCCGCAGTCGCTACATCAATCTGCATTGTTGCTATTAGAAAACTAGGCCCGGAAGTTCATTTTAGCAAATCTGTATTATATTTTTCTTGGGTAGGGGTTGTTTTTACTTTGATCTACTTAGGAATAACAGGAAAGCCGTTTTTGACCTGCTTTCATAGTCTTCCGTTATTAGTAGGTGGTTCTTTTTTGCTATTTTTAGCGCAATGCTTTATGACACTAGCATATCAGCGTGAAATAGCCGGACGTATTGCACTGGTGCAGACGTTAGAAGTTCCGCTTGCCTTTCTTTTAGAATATTTCATTTTGGGTACAGCACCTTCTTTCTACAGTTTTATTGGTGCTGCTTTAATTTTACTGTGCTTTGCTTTATTGTCTATAAAAAGTGTAATATACGCTTTAAAAAACAAATAAAAACTTTTCGATTTAAGAAATAAATGCTTTTTTAGATCCTTCTAAACACCAAACAAAAAATGTTCAATGCTTGTTTGTGGATACCTTTACAAAATTACCTTTACAAATTTGTGAAAAATTTTACAAAATTTAGGTCTGCCTTTTTAGCAGCTGAAGTTACGAGATGAAGACGACAGCTTATAACGATAGCTTGGTTATTCAAATTTACCAGTTGAGTTAGCGTAATTTAGGGATCGAAATTCCTTGCATTGTGTCGAATCCTCTTTACACTGATGATGATGTCAGTTGACTTCGAATCACGGGAATGCTCCCGCGTTGGGGGCTCCGCCTCACCTGCGTCACTAGGGGTTGAAATGATCGATTACCCATTTAGACGCGGAGACAGCATCAAGATGTTGTCAAATGAAGTAGAATTGTAAAACTTGATATCTCTGTGAACTATTAAATTAGTTCTGCCTATTTCACTTTGGGAATAATTTAACTTTACAAAATATTTTTACGAAAAAAATTTAAAACTTTGATTTCGAGTAAAATTTTTTTTTTGAAACATGTAGCTCAAGTGTTTTACGTTTGGTATTTTTATTTGACAGGTTCACAAATATCAAGCAAAATATCAAAGTTAATCGAAAAAAAAAATAATAATAATAATTACCTGATCTATTTGGGAACTACTATCATAATTCGCCAAAATTGCATCGAGATTTAACGCAAGATTGAAGAGAATACATTCAGGGTAAAATTGTAACATGAAATCAATATTGTTTTAAACTTAAATTAGAAAAAATATTGCTAATTTTTATTAGGCTAAATCCTATTTATTATTCTAATAAGTTTCGATTAAAAAAATCAGTACCTATACGCTAACCCATTAGTGATTTTTTGATTGAAGTAGCTCTGAAATTTTTGATCTATTAAATGGTAAAGAAAATACTCTGCTCTATATTGCAGATATAAAATTGAAGATCTAAAATGAAAAATCAGGAAATTTGACCCATTGTCCATGACTACAGCAAAATAAAATACCTCGAAGTTCCACAAGGTTGAAACTACTGTAATACGTACGACATTTCTGTTTCAATCTCCCAATTGACATTTTACTGGATTTGTATCGAGGTCATTCACAAAAGTTCATTAGCTCTTCGTCTCGTTTCTACAAAAAACAATAATTTGAAGGGTGTCGAACGTCATTGAGGTTGCAGCCAATTTTCCAAATACAGTTTCTCAGTCAGCCCTTGCAAAGGAAATCGTGAGGTGATTATTGCCTCTACCCTTTGAATAGTTGCTGCAACGTAAAACTGCTTTTTTTTTGAAATTGTCATTCCAGATTATTGTGGAAAAGCGTTCGCATTGAATTTGCAGAATAACAGTAAATTTTAGGAGACAGAATTCCATAAAAGTATAGCAAAGTAAATTTGAAACAATCTTTTAATTTTTTATAATTATTCTGACATGCTTTTTTGCATCACAGCGACCAATCGAAAATTCTTTAAAGTTAGCTCTCTCTTTGTATAATGTTGCAATTTTATGATGTACGAGCAGATTGACATTTTAGCTCAAATAGTAGTCTGATTTTTTGTGGTTAGTTTTGCACAGGCGTTCTTTTTCACATCCAATATTAGGCCTTATGCTTTTCCCTTTAATGGGGGTGAAGCATCCAGCCATTTCCGGTAGTTTACAATGGCTAAAATCGAAATATAACTATTGAAACGTTTCGTTCTCATTTTGGAACTGCGGTTGCGAAGATATTCAACAAACACAAAGAAATATCACCCCTAAAAAGTTTTTGGAAATCCTGAATCTGGTTTCTCATCTGAACTTCCAGGAGAAAAAAGAGACTAAATGATATTTACCTTCCAGTAACATCACATGACCTATACAATTTTGGTAAAACCCTCCTTTTTCTGGAAATTCAGTCTGGGACAACAAACTCAGGGTTTCAAAAAACTTTTTAGGGGATGCATTTTCGTATTTGTTGAATATCTTTGTAACCGCAGCCACAAAATGAGAACAAAAACTTCAAAAATTATATTTCGATTTTAGCTATTGTAAACTACAGGAATAGGGTGCATGCTTCACCCCGTTCAAGGCTTATCCTGGACAGACCTGCATAGTTTATCTTTTGTTTGTGTTTAATACCGTCAAAAATAACAAAAACAGCAAAAAATCGAAACAGATTAATTTCTTTGACTGGTTTGTTTAGTGTACATTCAAATCAAATCTTTTATTATACTCTTTATATTATGCCAAAGTGTGTAGCGGATTTGAGGGGGCTATCTCCGCGTCAGTGAGGCTGTAGGTAACGCAGGTCTTTTTGAAGAAATGTTGCAGCGTTAGCGAGCCGTTGGCAACACTGCATCCTATTTGACTGGCTCGAGATTTAAACCTCAGACCCCCCGATTCAGTGACGATCGACTACAATATATTTCTTGATGCATTTATGGCGAGAAAAATATCCTACTCCAACACAACAAACATAATACAGTAGAACGCCAATTATCCGAACGCCTATTATCCGAAACGTCTGTTATCCGAACACGAATTCAACCATAGTCATTAAATCAATTACCATACTTACGACTTCACCAAATTTAAAACAAAAATGAGTGATTACTATACTGCCAGCACTAATAACATACAATAAACCAAAATGTCTCTGTACAGTAAATGATGTATTTTCGTAATTCGTAATGCAGTATTGCATGTTGCTGTAGCCTAAATGATGAATTTTCCTAATCTTGCATGTTGCTTGATTATCCGAACAAATCACTTATCCGAACCACCCCTAGTTTTAATTAGTTCGGATAATCGGCGTTCTACTGTATACTTTTTAAAAATATTTTTAACATACGGTGAGAAAGACAGCTGTGGATTAACAACAATTCACAAAATTTAACCCAGATTTTTTTGAAATATGATGTCATGGCATTACAGTATAACTACTAAATAATTCGTTGAGGTTGTTAATTTGTTTCTCTTTTCTTTTTTCAAAAGTTTTCAAATCAAATCAATTCTTTCATTATACTCGCTGGAATATGCCGAAGCGTTTGACTAGTTTGCGGGGCCCATTTTCGCTCATTGCCTCCGGGCAACGCAGCTTCTTTCGAAAAAATGTCGCAGCCGTGGCGAACCGTTGGCAACGCTGCGTTCAATTTGACCGGCCCGAGATTAGAACCTAAGACCTCCCGCTCCAGAGACGAACGCACTGCCTCTCTACCAACTGCAAATTGCGCAAATGCAATAAATTTTTTTTGAAGACGAAAAGCCGGATTCTTGTGACTGCAGTATCCTTTTACACCCACGTCCCACAATCGAAATAAACAGCCGGTCTTTGTATTGAATAATCAGTAGATAAGAAACTTTTTACGTTTAGTTCCAATTTGAGACGTGCTATCAATTATATTAACTTTAGTGCAATAAATAAAGATGTCATCAAGTATATATTTTGCTGAAATTAATCACGTTTTTGTATTAGCCGTAAAACGATCGCGCGAAATTGAATATGGCCTTTTACGATAATTTCATTATGCAGATTTTCCGATTAACCACAACGGTAATTGCATTAAATGACTTATATTTTCTAAAAATAAGTAAAGTCTGGTATAAAAGAAAACTTAAGTCTTAGTTTGACCACAACAAATAAGTTAAAACCAATATTACAGCGTCAAAGGCAAGGAACAATAATTTCAAGTAGCAATAATTTTCAAGTATGAATCCAAAAATGTTTTGCATTTTCATAGTCTTTATGACGCTTTATTCGAAAATGTTTGCAGCGCTTATATTTACTAGTACAAAGTACATGGAACATCCTGAATTAAGGTAAGAGGAGTACTTCTATTATTAGGGACAATATAATTTATTATGCTATTCTCCCAAAGGGTCTTTATCATGTATCAATTCGTAAAAACTATAATGGATGCCATAATGTTTCTTTGTTTAATTGCAATTGCAATTACCGTACATTTATATTCACCATGTTGCCTTGGCCAGGAGACAGCGAAAGAGATTTTTAGTCTTCGAGTTAAGCTGCCACCTGCCCACTTGTTCACCACACACGGAGGAGGCTTCACACTGTCCCTTTTTATTGCTGAACGTTAAGCAGGGAAACTGTAAATACCAAACTTTGCAGTCTTTGGTTTTACCCAACTGGGTAAATCGAAACCGTACCTACCTTTTCAGTGGCAAATGTTCTATCCATTCGACCAATGATCGGTTTACGCTATAATTCAATTAAATTCTATCCAAGTTTTCCAAAAACTTTTTGGTAGTCTATGCCTGCTACGTTTTCTGCAAGACTTTTCAGATATTATTGAAAAATTAAATATTGTGGTATTAAAAATTTGTTATTAAATTCATGTTGGCTCAAGGTTTTACGCTTAAGAGACCAGCTCGATTAGCTCAACGAAAGTACTTGGCATTTTGGTGGATAGATTGATTGATGCATCTTTTTTCTCCTATCACCAGAAAGCGGCGGTGGCGGTATCCATTGGACGTATTAGCACCCGCTTAGTAGTGGAACATTTTCCAAGTTTTCCGGTTGACGTTTGACTTCTTGCCACGTGAATTTGCTGCTTGTTCGAAGCCACCAAGCAGAGATAATCATCGTAAAGCGCCTTAACCAATGAGTACGAGTTGAACCCAAAACCAAGCGATTATGATCGTCGTAAAAACGATGCCTTTAACCTCAAGGTCACAATGCAGAATAATAAGATTTAGATGGTAATATAGTGCTCAATATTAAGTATACTTTGCTCCATCGGGGGTTGCATGGGTAATGCAATTCAATATTGATCTGCCGCAAGCGATGCTATTCCCTCACAACAGTTAATTCGACTAGATGACAATCAATATCTTTCCTGGCAGATTCTCCATTGCTATGTCGCAGGCATTGCAGAGTTGTAAGTCGGGCCTGTCTTTTCGGTTAGGTTTCGGGCTTAAGATTCAAAGAATTTTGGGCTTAATATGGGTCTGATACGTACCTTGTGTCTTAGGTGCTATAAAACATAAAAACAAAATTACTTTGCAACACTACAGTAACGAAAACTTGATTAAAGCATCAATACTACAATTATTAATGCATAATTATTGAATTATTATCAATAAGTAGCTTTATTTCAGTTTAACTTTCAGTTTAACTTTCAGTTTAGGCTTCAAATCACTTTTCAGGTTCAGGCCGGGTCTGGTGTATGCTCTTGGGTTTGGGCGGCTATGGGCCTGAATTAGTCCGCTGATTTACAACGCTGTGGCATTGAACTATAGATTCTTATAAATTTTTGAATTATTTGTGTTTGACTGATGACTTTGTTTATATTTAGATTGACCTCCAAAAATCGCAGTCTCCTCTCAAACGATTTTGTAAAAGATGAAAACAATCAAACGTTCCAAACAAATACAATAACGCATCAGCAGTTCTCGCGACACAATTCAAATTTTATTGTTGCACCCTCTTGCGGAATTAAAAAAAGATCAATTTCAAGAAAAATACCTTTTCGCTGTGACAAGGCGATATTGCGAAAACCCTCGCGTTCGGCACTGATCACGTTTTACAATGAAACTGGAAATGAATGCCTTAGTACTTTAACATTCTACGAAAAATGTGATTGTTCTCATTTATCACATAGGTAAGTCACTTTAAGGTATAACAGTGAAAGTCCTGATATACACCGGCGTAAAATCGTGAACGTACGAACATAGGCGTAGCCAGGGGGGGGGCCCAGGGGGCCCGGACCCCCCAATTAAAATACCACCAATGATAAAAATTACGTCAACGTATAGGCTAGCGCTGTTTAGTTGCAGTTTTTTTTGAGCAATTACGCACATAACAGTAATCAACAATAACATTATGACGATGAGGGAGCCCAGGGCCTCTAACTAACAATCAGTGAGCCCCAAACTAACGACTATGGGGGCCCAAACCAACAACTAGGGGGCCCCGAGCCCCCTAACTGATAACCAGAGGGCCCTGTGGCCCCTAACTACGACCAGGGGGCCCTAGGGCCCTTAACTAACATCCAGTGGGCCCCAGGGCCCCCGGGGCCCCTAACCGACAACCAGGGGGCCCCAGGGCCCCTAACTGACAACCAGAGGGCCCCAGCGCCCCTAAATCACGACCAGGAGGCCCCTAACTAACAACCAGGGGGCCCCTAAATGACAACCAGGGGCCCCGGGGCCTAACTGACAACCAGGAAACCCCGGAGATCCTAAATGACAACCAGAAGGCCCCGGAGACCTGACTGACAACCAGGGGGCCCTGGGGCCCTTAATTGACAACCAGGGGGTCCCCGGGGCTTCTAACTGACAACCAGGGTGCCCCAAAGCCTCAGACTGACGACTAAGGGTCCCAGGCCAGGAGTCCCTTAATTCAAATTTTTTATAATTTATATGCAAAACCTGTAAGAAATTTAAAGTTTTTTTCTAAAAGTTGCAACCCAGGCCTTCGTTTTACGTTATTATGAACTTAATGCTATAACACAGGCGGTAAAGCAAACCACCCAATTGAAATAATACCAATGATAAATATAATGAGAGCATAGCCAATACGTTGTCCTTGTCAGGAATTGCAGTTTCTTTAATTTAGGATTTACGCATACAAAAGTAAGTAATAATACTGACGATCACGTGTCCACGTCATAATAATGCCATGCAATTCTTAAACGTTTCAAAAAACTGTCAAGTGACTTGAATCGAGTCCTCCACGTTTTGGAAAAAAAGTTATTTTAATTTTGCTTTAAATGTTTTTTTTTTATGAAAGAACTTAAGGGCGCGATCTTATCTCAAAATCATAGGCAAAGCCAGGGGGGTGGCACAGGGGGCCCGGGCCCCCTCAATCGAAATGCCACTAATGACACAAATTTGACAAAAAAAGCCTTGTTTCTTCATTTTTAGTTTCTTTTAGCATCTTTGCGTACAACAGTACACGCGCACAACAGTAATTAACAATAAATAATATTGACGACTAGGGGGCCCGGCGCACCTCCTTAATTCAATTTTTTCCAACCAACTTAAAGATATAACCAGGGTGAAATTAAATTTTTTGTCCTAATAGTTGCTACCTCAGGCCCTCATCTAAACTTTTTATGGACGTAATGAAATAACCAGGGCCGTATTTGCCATATGGCACTGTGCCAGGGCCCTGCCCTCAGATAGTAGGACTTTTTTGGTCTTCACTTATATTTGGCAGGAAGATGTTGCAAAAATTCCCTAAGTGCCAGAGGCACCGCGCAATGTAAATCCAGCCCGGGAATAACATGTTTAGTAAGCGTAACCATCTATTGGACCATTTTCCAATAACGATTCACCTCCACCTCGCCAGTTTTTACGCACAAAATACTTTTAAAAAAATAGCTAAGAAAATGCTCATTAAACAAATTATTGAACTTGAATTGAGGGATCCTAGGTCCCCTGGCCGTACATGCACTCCTATAACTGGTTAACTTTATGAAAGGAAATTCTTTGAGTGGATTATTATTTACTGCTAAAATATTGCAGAAGGCAATGTGCCTTACTTCCCCCTATACGAACCAAATCACTTACAATTAAAATTTTACACCATAATGCAAGATTTTAAACGTGTTTTGACATTTAATTGCAAGTAAAAGGAAGATTGAACAATCAAAATTTTTCGATTGGCTTTCAATGTTAAAAATCTAGTTCTTTTAAATGGCTGTGAACACGTGCGAAATGTGATCCAATGATATTGAAATAGCTTTTTTTCCAAAAACTTACAAAAATCGCATTGCGGCTGGTGGCTTTGCCCCCAGACCCCCATAGCCACCGGCGGCTGGGGCTCCGCCCCCAGACCCCCGTCTGTGATGCATTTGAGTACACTAGTTTTCTCAACACGTCTCCTAAGTTAGATATTTTCGCTTTTTAACTGTTAGTTTTTGCCCTCTCCCTTTACCAAAATCCTGGTTAAGTGACAACAGACCACGACTTTAGATCTTCCATTCTACGATATCTTTGCCCTACAAAAAGTTCCTTTTTTGAAAATTTCTGAGGACGTCATTGCATGTGATTTGTGGTTTGGGCCCCACCCAATCAAAAATCTTGGCTACGCCTATGCGTACGAAGTATTTTTTGTTTAATTAAAACAAACTTTTGGTAAATCTAGGATTTCATTGTATCTGAGTAAATTTTTGCAAAATAAACATAGGTATTCTTGTACGCTTACGCAATTTTGCGCCAAATTCTTACAGACCGGCAAGCGTGAGTAAGAAAAAGTTTAGAAATTTGTTTTCTGACAAAAATATGTTTCCTGTTTAATACGACCAAGAAAATATTGGTTTTCTTTTTATGAAAAAGAAATAGACATTACAAACTATGCAATTTTTAGCAATAATCCTTCAAAATCGTACTGTACATTTACAGTAGGCCTAGTAGCTTTTTATCGTGATGTTTGCTTCTCTGCTTTAATTTATCATAATCTTAGCTCAAATCGTGCAGTATCTTTTGACTTCTAATATTTTATAAACTCCATTTTAGTGGAGGTAAGAATGTCAACTTGCAGTAGTTTAAGTTCCGGTACCAGCAGATGAGTAAATAAATTTGCTCTTTCTCTAAATGTTTTTGAAATGATTTTGCATGCAATAAATTGACTTTTACAGGAATTTAAATTAGCAATTTCAACTATGGTGATCTAAACTGCGTTTGCTTTACCAGGTTGGATATTGTGGAATGGCCTCAAAATAATTCTTCTTGTACTCAATGCGTGGTACCAGCAAACAGAAACTATCCCTTTTCGCTGGTTGTTCAGCCCATGAGCACAATAGTGACAGCTTGGAGTCGCACTTTGAATGCATGGCAGAAGATAAAAGTTATAATTGGTCTCTATTGTGTGATTCCAACGTCCTAACGGTTAAGTTCAAAAAAATAAGACGAAATGAGAAATATATTTATGTGCACATTATTTATTTACTTTTTAAAGGGATAAGGTTTGGGTGTGAGTAAGGGTTTGGGTTAGGGTTAGCTTTGAAATTAGTTTTAAAGAAAGAATTGGAGTTTCGGTTAGGTTTGAATCAGAATTATTAAAAAAAACAGACAAAAATTTCCAGTAGCCTCTTTCAACTTAAATTTCCATAATTAAACATCGATCTTGTTCTGTAATACCAAGATGAAAGATTTCTATTTAAATTTAAAGTACTGTAAATGTTTTAAATGCTCGAACACTGTAATATTATAATTTTCTAATACAGTAACAGCATTTATGTCTGGTCTGATCGTATCATAAGCATACGAGCGTTTTCTTACAGTATACAGCAGTTGATCTTGAACAGAAACTTGGTGCAACTGCCAGCGTCTCGCCTTGCCAGCGTACAAGCCAGCAGTTGGTTAAAATAAACAAAAGATACTTTTGTATCAGAGGTGGAGTCCTCGAGGACATCCTTGAGGACATATTTTGAAGTTCTTGGCCTTGGCCTCGAAGCCTTAGGTCCTCGAAAATTTCCCTGTCCTCGGCTCGAGGAGAGCACTTTTTTTTAAACCGTTAAAATTTTGTTGGAAAACGCCACAAACCTCGCGGAAAATTTGCAAATACCTTTTTTGTTTTCCGCAATTGTAGCAGAGGCTTAGCCAAGCGGGCCTCCCCCCCAATTGAAATTTCACCAATGACAAAAATGTGACAAAAAAGCCTATTGTTTCTACAGTTTCAGTTTCTTTTTAGCATTTTATGCTTACACCAGTAGCGAACAATAATATTGAAGACCAGGGGCCCCGGGACTCACTCAAATCAATTTTTGCCAGCCAATTTAAACATAAACCTGGAAGAAATGGATAGTTTTTGTCCTAAAAGCTGCTATCTCAGGATCACATCTAGTCTTTTTATGAACGTAATGCATTAACCAAGGCCGGATTTACAGTACCACAATATGTCGCAGTACCAGTTAAGGGCCCTGCGCTCAAATCTTAAGACTTTTTATGGTCTTCACCTACATTTGGCAGAAAGATGTTGCGAAAATCTCCAAAATGCCAAGGGCCCAGCGCGATGTAAATCCTGCCCGGCAAAAACATGGTTAGTAAGCGTAACCATTTATTGTACTATTTTTCAATAACAATTCATTAATTCACCTCCACCTCGCCAGTTTTTACGCACAAAATACTTAAAAAAAAATTAGCCTTGGAAAATGCTGATTGAACAAATCGTTGAACTTCAATTGAGGAGGCCTGGGCCTCTGGCCTAACATGCAGTTCTATAACTGGTTATTTTCATGACAAAACAAAAATCTCTAAGGAAAATCTTCGAGTGGATTTTTATTTACTGATAAAATGTTGCACGAGACAATGCACCTTACTTGCCCCTACCTGGACCAAATCACGTACAATTAAACTTTAACACCAAAGTGCAAGATGTTAAACGTGTGTTGAACTTAAATTGCAACTAGAAGGAGGATTAAACAATTTAATTTTTTGAATTGGCTTTCAAATTTCAAAAATCTAGTGCTTTCAAATGGCTCTAAACATGTGCGAAATGTGATTCAATGGCATTAAAATAGCTTTTTTTTTCAAAAAATTCCAAAAAATCGCCCAACAGCTGGGGGCTTTGCCCCCAGACCCCCAAAGCCTCCGGCCGCTGGGGGCCCCGCCCCCAGACCCCGTCTGTGATACGTTTGAGTTACACTGGCTTTCTCAAAACGTCTCCAAAGTTACGTATTTGCACTTTTCAACTATATTAGTTTAAGCCCTCTCCCTTAGCAAAATCCTGGTTAAGTGCCAACAAGCAAATTTTTGATAACGTCATTGCAGTGATTTGTGGTTTAGGCCTCCCCAATTCAAAATTCTGGTTACGCCTATAACTTGGAAATTGCCTGAAAAACTTTTTTGAAGACCTTTTTTTTGGAGAACACTTGCACCTGTGTCCTTGGTTCTTGGCCTTGAGCATTTCTGTCCTTGGCCTCGAGAGGGTCTGTCCTCGGAAAGGCTGTCCTTGGCCTTGGCCTCGGATTTTTTTTGTGTCCTTGGCCTTGGCCTCGAGCCTTGTGTCCTCGACTCCACTTCTGGCTTGTATAGGCTCACACTTTTACATCCAGTGTAGATCGGGTTTTTGCTGAAAAATTATTGCGCTGTAGCAAATTTTGCAATGCTCTCTTGTATTTATACGATATGTACAGTAGCACTGCTGTCTATCCGTAACTCTGCTGAAGAACTGCGGCGCCGTTTGTAATGAATCTTTGATTGGTGCAGGCATGGGTTCGAATTCTAATTAAAATCATTTTCTTGAAACGCTACGCAAATTTAAGCTTCGTGCATTGGCTTGACAGTCAGAAAAAAATTTATCATTTAAGAATTCATCATTGTAAAAAGGTTTGAATCAACCATTGATTTGAATCAACCATTGATTCATCATAGTTTTGAATCAACCATTGAAAAATTGAATAGTAGAAAATTGATGTATTACAGTATATCGGAGGAGACTTCAATGCAGATTTGCTGAAAAGTAACTCTGATACCAATATAAAAGATTTTATGAACTTGACATATAGCTTAGGCTGCATTCCCTTAATCACACAACCAACAAGAATAACCACTACAAGCTCAACTCTTTTAGATCATGTTTGTACAAACAATGTACTTGGTAAACACAAAAGTCTTATTCTGGTGGAAGATGTGAGTGATCACCTGCCAGTAATGGTGTGCTGTAATTTAAACCTGCCCAAGAGTGAAAAATCAACTGTCACCCTAATTCGTGATACAAAAAATTTTGATATAGAAAAATTTCTAGACAAATTAACTGAAGGAATGGAGCTATTAGGTGATATAAAAGAGGAATGCATTGACAACTACACTGAAAAGTTTATTGACATTTTTCATAAGACATTAAATTACATGCACCATTACGAAAACAAAGCAGAAAGGAAACAAAACTAAAAAACAAACCATGGTTATCCAAAGGAATCCTTAAATCAATCCAGTAAAAAAATTTATTGTACAAAAGAGCCCTTAAATTAAATGATAGTAATACATGGGCACAATCAGGCGCGTAGCCAGGATTTGGAAAAGGGGGGGGCTATTTTGAAAGAGTGAGAAGTGTGCAAACGACCTTGACTCGAATTTTCATTGATCTTGAATCAGTTTCAGGCGGTTTGTCCGAAACTTGAGTCGAAATGTCTCGGAAAGCTCGGAAATTCCAAGGTTTTTTCCGCCCAAAATTAGGTGATCTCCAAAAAAAAAAAAAAAGGTCTTCGCCAAAATTCAAAGTGATTTTTTGGCCAAAATCCGAAATTCAAAGGTTTTTTCTGCCCAAAATTAGGTGATCTCAAAAAAAAAGGTCTTCACCAAAATTGAGGCTGCTATTTCGTCCAATTTCGCAAATTCAGACGTTTGAGGGGGGGCTGTTTTCGAATGGGGGGGGGGGCTATTTTCCATTTTTCACAGAAAATCGGCCTCAAAAGCACAAAAAGCATGCGATTTTGCATACTTCACAAGCCAATGGGGGGGCTAGAGCCCCCCCCATTGGCCTGCCGACCAAAATGCCGAATAAGGAAAATACCACGTTTTTAGCACTTCTAAGACTCTCTTTTGCACTGGATCAGACTAAAAAATAATTTAAAGCATAGTTTGAAACGTTTATTTGGGGGGGGGGGCTAATAGACTGCCGACCAAGATGCTGAATAGGGAAAATACCACGTTTTTAGCATTTTAAGACTGTCTTTTGCACTGGATTAGACTATTTTGAAACGTTTATTTAAGGGGGGGGGGGGCTAATGAACTGCCGACCAAAATGCAGAATAAGGAAAATATCATGTTTTTAGCACTTCTAAGACTCTCTTTTGCACTGAATTAGACTAAAAAATGCTTTAAAGCATAGTTTGAAATGTTTATTTAGGGGGGGGGGCTAATAGACTGCCGACGAAAATGCAGAATAAGCAAAATACCACGTTTTTAGCATTTCTAAGACTGTCTTTTGCACTGGATTAGACTAAAAAAATGCTTTAAAGCATAGTTTGAAATGTTTATTTAGGGGGGGGCTAATGAACTGCCGACCAAAATGCAGAATTAGAAAAATACCACGTTTTTAGCCAGTAGCGTAGCCAGGGGGGGCGAGGGGCTATAGCCCCCCCATTAACATGTCAACCAAAAAGCAGAATGGTAAAAACACTACATTTTTAGCACTTTGAGACTGTTTTATGCACTGGAGTGGACTAGATAGTGATTTAAAACATCTTTTGAAACATATGTCCTGGGGGGGGGGGCTAATTTGGCAAAAATAAAACCAACAAATAAATGAAGCCTTTGATAAATGGTAAGAAATAAGCAATCAAATTTGATCGCAAGTGTAAAAATGCTGAACATAGGTGTCATCAACAAATATACTATAAACTAAGGAATAGGGGGGGGGGGCTATTTAGTATTTGTTAATTACCAATCATTTCTCTCAAATCTCTTTTCATTAGTCCCCCCCCAATTATTTTTCTCTATAAACTGTATACGAAATAGATTACTCCGAGTGAGTTTTATTGAAGTATTCGATTTTATAATTTACCAGCATCTAAACAAGAGAACTAACATTTTACCATTAGCCACCTCCCAAATAGCCCATTTATGCCAGCAGTTTAATCTTGTTTGCACTGCCAATTTCTAAGCCACGTTTTAAAATCATTATTTTTTAATCAAAATAGCCCTAAAATGAAGTTATTTTTGCAAAAAAATGCAAAATTTTCGAGCGCTGGGGGCTCTGCCCCCAGACCCCCGTGCCTCCGGCGGCTGGGGGCTTTGCCCCCAAACCCCCAGCCTCCCATTGGCCTCCGGCGGCTGGGGGCTCCGCCCCCAGACCCCCCAAACAGCCCCCCCCATTGCGAATTTCTGGCTACGCGCCTGGAAGAAATATAACATTCCTAATAAAATGCATGCTTCCAAAAGTGAAAGTACACAAGGTCCACAGGCCATCAGTAACTTGTTCAATAAATATTTCACAGAGATAGGAGTTAACCTTGCATCTACAATCGAAACACCAACTATAATTGATGGCAAATTTAATGCCACGTCTTTGATTTAGAGTAGTAGCAATTCGTTTTTTCTAGAACCAATAGTTAAAGAAGAAATAGTAAATTACATCAGAGCTATGAAATCATCAAAAAGTACAGGAAGAAATGGAATTCCTGCAAAGTATATAAAAATGTCAGGCTCTGTTAGAGCTCCAGTTCTAACTAACATTTTTAATGCATGCATATCAACAGAATATTTTCCAAAAGCGTTAAAAACCGCTGAAGTTGTTCCAAATCTAAAAAAGGGCGAAAGAGAATTATGCAATAATTATCGCCCTATTTCTATTTTAAATCCTTTTGCCAAACTATTTGAAAAGTGTCTGCTTGATCAACTAAATAATTATTTTGTGAGCAATAATTTGATTAGTCCAAACCAGTATGGTTTTAAGAAAAACTGCTTACCAAATGAAGCCGTTTTAGATATTTACAATAAGCTACTTGACAATATGGATAAAAAGCTCATTACATGTGATACCATCAATCACACAATACTGATAAAAAAAACTAGAAAAGTATGGAATTAGAGGATTACCATTTAAGCAAGTTACCTGATTGACCGGCAACAGTATACAATTGTAAATTAATATAAATCCAAGTCAAGAGATGTTATTTATGGTATTCCTCAGGGCTCAACCCTAGCTCCGTAGTTATTTAATATTTAAATCAATAATCTTCCGCTTGCCTCAAATTCCACAATTCTTCTTTTTGCAGATGATACAAACCTTACTCTCTCCCATTCCAATGTTTCAACACTGCGACAAAATATTAAAAATGAATTAGTCAATGCAAGCAATTGGTTCATGTAGAATAAATTATCAATTAGTTTAATAAAACTGAGTTTATGGTAGTGACAACAAAACAAAATGAACCTGAACTCAAAGTATCAATAGATAATAATCCAATCAAGCAATCACATCACATAAAGTATCTAAGTGTTCTCATAGACGACAATCTAAACTGGAAACAACAAATCAAGGAACATTGTTCAAAGGAAGCAAGGGGATCTTGGGCCCTTAATCAATTAAAACACTTTGTAGATGAGCAAACACTACGATCTGTTTACTACTGCCTCATATACTCTCATCTACAATATTGCATAAGTAGTTGGGAGACTGCTTCAAAATCAACATTAGCACCTCTCTTCAGTCTCCAAAAAAGAAGCATCAGATTGTTAACTGGAAGTGGATATCAAGAGCATACTAATCCTTTGTTCTATCGAGATAAATGCTTAAAACTCAAGGATATTTACTCTCTTGAAACTGCAAAGCTAATGTACAAAATTCACAATAATGTATTATCTTTTGCAAATTTAGGTAAGTTTAACCTAATAAAAAACTGTTATACACATAAGACAAGATTGAGCCACAAAAACAACTTCTTTCTTCCTAGAACTAGAACAAGATTAGGGCAAAAGTCTCTATCATACGCAGGAATTAAAATTTGGAATGAAATTCCAAGCAGTTTAAAAGAATTTTCATTCTACAGATTTAAAAAAGCTGTTAAAGCTCATTTTTTATCAACCTATGAAACCGATAAAAGCTAGAACAACAACTTTTTATCAGCAATGCAGTAGTAATTACAGTAAACTTGATTGCAAATTTACGCTTGAGTTCAACAACAACCAATTCTATTGATTGTATGGCGGAGCTGGAGCATTCATCTATCACACATTTATACAATACGTCATCTCTCATTTTGATGTGCCTCTGAATTATAAGTATTTTTGCAGTAACTGACTGAGGTTGGTATATACTGGTATTGGAAATTGTACCGGTACTGATGACATATTGGCAAACGATACAAAACAAAGCAAAAAGGGTTTTTTTCCACTCCAATTGCCTATTTTAAATCCTATAAAACATAAACAAGCTTTATGAACTTTATTGATTTATTTTCTATTCAATGTGTAGTTACAGTAGTATTTTAATTTTTTTTTGTTTTTTAGTATGCTTAGAGTTAGTACGATTCTAATGTTGCCTTGCATTTTTTTACATGTTGATTGTGAGTTTTGTGTATATACTGAACAAAGTGTACATATCTTTGGAACACTTAATTTCAATTTTACATAAAATTTTTTATCATAGAAAGTAAAATTTTGCTTAAAAATTTTGCATTTTTTTGCAAAAATAACGTAATTTTAGGGCTATTGTAATAAAAAAATAATGCTATTAAAACGTGGCATAGAAATTGGCAGCGCAACATGATTCAACTGGCTGCATTAATGGGCTATATGGAAAGTGGCTAATGATAACATTGCAGTTCTCTTGTTTTCATGCTGGTAAACCATAAAATCCTCTTATTCAATAAAACCCATACGGAGTAATCTATTTCGTCTATATTTTATAAAGAAAAATAATTGGGGGGGGCTAGTGGAAAGATATTTGAGAGAAGTGATTGGTAATTAACTAACACTGAATAGCCCCTCCCTCTCCTTATTCTTGAGTTTATAATATATTTGTAGATAAAACCTATGTTTGGCGTTTTTATATTAGTGATCAAATTTGATTGTCTGTTTTTGGGCATTTTTTAAAGTTTTTTTTGATTTGTGACTTTAATTTTTGAAAAATTAGCCCCCCCTGAATATATGTTTCAAAAGATGCTTTAAATCACTTTTTAGTCAATTCCAGGAGTTTTTTTTGATTTGTGACTTTAAAATTGACCTGTCAGCCCATCGACCCACCCCATTGACCTGTCAGCCAAAATGTAGAATAAGAAAAATACCACGTTTTTAGCTCTTTTGAGACTGTTTTTTCGCGCTGGAATTGACTAAAACTGGCTACGCTACTGTGCACACTACAGTCAAAGTATTGGGTGGGATGCAGATGTAGACCATACTCAATTTATTGGGGGGGATACAGTCAAATTATTGGGGGGATATATCCCCCCATCCCCCCCGGGTTTCGGCACCCCTGCCTTTCGGTCCTTCACTGTCTCCTCGTCAAGTGACTAAATATCGCTTTGATTCTGCAAGTTTGTGTGTTGGTTTTGAAGGAATTGCAAGTTTTGATGCTTTGCTGATAGATCTAGAGGAAGTTGAAGTTTTTTTTCTTGTGATATGACGTCACTTGGTAAATAAATAATTATGATGATGATATTGCGCGAACGCAGCCTTAGTTTATGACGTTAGGTATATTAGTTTCTTCTCTTTAATCTATGTGCAGCAGTGTTGCTTGAATTCAAACCATTCTGCGTTTATTCAGAATGATTTAGATTTGCTATAGCCTGGTGTTGTACTTGCGGTTGAGATCAGTCGCGTAGCCAGGATTTCGCAAAGGGGGGGAGGGGGGCTTTTTTTGAAGTTTGATTCAACCGTAATCGAACTTGACCCGAATTTGCATTTGTTTTCAATTGGATTGAGGCAAATTCAGAGCGTTTTTCTGTCCAAAATCAAGTGATCTCCAAAAAAAAAAAAAAAAAAAAAAAATTCTTCACCGAAATTCACAGCGTTTTTCTGTGAACTGACACCCAATTCAACTACTCATCTCACAATCTTTGGGGGGGCTATTTTTGTTTGGGGGAGGGCTATTTTTGTTTGGGGGGGGCTATTTCCCGTTTTAGCGCAAAAATCAATCTCAAAACTCCTAAAAACATGCTATTTTGCATACTTTTCAGGCCAATGGGTGGAGCTATAGCACCATTTGCCCCCATAGCCACGCTACTGGTTGAGATTGCAAAATGTGCTTACACCTGGCGCAAAGCATTGCGTAATTTGCACCTTTGCGCCGTTACGCGCTATTTCGCAAGAGACCACAAGCGAGCAAATTACGCCTTACTTTCGTTGGTCTAAATGTCCACGTTATAGTGTCATCTCGGGTTTGTTTATCATGTTTTTACTTTTTTTGATCTCTACATGAAGCTGAAATGAAGCTGATTTTGTATTCTCGTAATGAATTTTAGACCTTTTTTTAGTTTTGCGACCAATTGCTATTCGTTGGTAAAAGAACTGTTAAGTAAAAAAAATCATGTCAATCTACTAAGTTTAGTTCATAATCTTGACTAGAATAAGTTAAACTATTCCTAAAGTGAATAGGCAGAACTAATTTAATAGTTCACTGAGACGACATCACGTCATACCATTCTACTTCATTTGACAACACCTTAATGCTATCTCCACGTTTAAATGGGTAATTATTTCAACTCCTAGCTACATAGGTGAGGTGGACCCCATCGCTGGAGCATTTCCGTGTTTCGAAGTCAACTGACTTCATCACCAGTGTGAAGAGGAGTCGACACAATGCAAAGAATTTTTGATCACTGAACTAGGCTAACTCAACTGGTAAATTTGAATAACCAAGCTATCGGTATACTAAGCTATCATCTTCATCTTCTAAAAAGTTCAGCTATTAAAAAGGTAGACCTAAATTTTTTCGCACGTACTGCCCTGGACTCGAGCTTCGCCTAATACCACCGCTCATCGGCAGGGCTGACGTTTAAACCGAAATTGAAATGCTATACCATCAAACCGAAATTCAAAATCTGACTAAACTAGTCCATAAAATTAAAATCAAAATATGATTGTGAAAAATAATTGCAATTGTAACGACGGTAACCCAAGAAAAAAAATGGAATAAAATTAACTTTGGACAAGGGATCAAGTGGGTGATAAACTTGATTAGAATAGTTTAGTTGATGATAAACTGCATCATTACATGCAAAGCGTTTAAACCTGTTTTACTAGGGAAGGAGAAAGGGAGCAAAATGCCCTTTCTCTTTTTTTTCGTAGTAAATCCCTTTAGAAAAACGATTATACCTTAAAATAATTTGACTTTGACTCAAATTTATTCACTAACAAATCCTGAAAATTTGAAGTTGCTAAGATAAGAAAAGTTTCCCAATTTTGGGGTTTTCCAAAGTTACTTTCCGAAATCTGTGCATTTTTTGCCCGTATGTGACTTAAATCACGCCATAAGACATTTTTGAGACGTAACTACTTTGACTTCGGCAGTTTATGTTTTAGTCTCAAAAAGAAAGTCTATGATTCGTTTATGACGTCATTTTTCCAAAATATGACCCTGAATTCACTGTGATGACGTCATTAGCTAAAAACTAATTTTTCTGAAGAAGTTTGGTGAACAACAACCCGCTTGCCAAATTTGATGTTTCTGAAGAAGTTTGGTGAACTTTGATGTTTCTGAAGAAGAATTTTTCTGAAGAAGTTTGGTGAACAACAACCCGCTTGCCAAATTTGATGTTTCCATGGCGTTTGTGTAGAAGTACAATGGAAAAGGACATGAGGGAATTTTTGTCCCCCCTCCCTCCTGCAAATGTGCTGGTCACATAGCCTGCGTAAAATAGAGTTAACATAACTTACCAACAATCAGTATTTAAATTGTAGAGGGGGATGCGTCCCCCCAACGAGAATTAGCGTCCCCTCATCGAGATTTAGCGTCCCCCCATCGGGATTTCAGCGTCCTCCCGACGAGATTTCAGCTTTGTCTTTATTGAGAGTAAGCGTTAGGATGACTAGACAAAAAATGGCTGTCAGCATAAACAAATCCCGAATTCCGGCCGAATATAGTATCAAATTGAGGTGAAGACCCTTTTTGTTTTGGTCTTCAATCGAATTTGGGACAGCATCTGAACTTGAAGCAAAATTTGCGCTAAATTTCATCCGCTTTCCGAGTACGTTTGGTCAAGGTTACGAAAGCGTCCCCCATGCAAAATTTTACAATTTAAGTACTGCCAAAAATTGTTATACACCTGATTGGTTTTGCTTCTGGTATTAACTCTCAATCAAGCTGTTGTAATTGCTATGTCAATCACATAGGTATTTCTGTTTGCAGATGTTACAGCGCGTGCTAATATTTTAACATTTGTGTGTTGTGCTAGAATAAAAATTGGATGCAACAAGAATCAAAAGTGCTGATTTTGCAAGTGAGATCATAGCTTAACCTGGTTTAACTGACCAGTGACCACATCTTATAAATCATAACTTAAAAATAAGCTATACATTAAAAATGCAAAAATCTTTTGCTTTGAATTTTTTGCGATGAGGTATCATTTTTTGAAAAGGTGGGGAAGTGGAAAGTTTTGAGATCAATTCCTAGAACAAAGACGCAGTATCAGCAGTGCCAACGCCAGAGCAAACGAAGTGGAGATGCAGTAACCGAAAGTGGGAGGGGGGGCACTAAAATAAACTGAACTTTTGCATATAAAAACTGATCTTCAGATCTTATAGGGCTATAAAAATGCGCAATTTTTAAAATTTTATATTCATGTCTAAAGAAAAGAGAAGTGTAAGGCTGGCAGCTTTTCTTACCTTGTTTCGTCTGCGGCCTATAATCGCCTGAAAAATTTATCTACATCAGTAAATGCTAGCAGACAGGCAACCAGGATTTTGCTGAGAGGGGTGAACCAAAAGTTTTTTGTTTTTTTTTTGCACAAAAATTCTCTGATTTAGGCCCCGTGCTAAACAAACTGATGCAACTCAAGCGTGCCACAAACGGGGCATAGTCTCTAAATACTGTATGTAGTGATTGTGACCGGGGGCGTGGGGCGGAGCCCCCAACTGCTGAGCGATGTTTGTGATTTTGAAGCAAAAAAAATAGCAATTTCAACGCCATTTTAATCACGTTTTACACTTTTCAAAGCTATACGAATAACTAAATTGCTAAACTTTAGAAGTCATTTCAAAGAATAAAATTGCTTAGCCCTTCAGCCCCCTCCTTACTTCAGATCAAGTCTAAAATATGTTTAAACGCTCGTATTTTGAGGTTAAATTTTTTAAAGTGACTTGGCTTGGGGGACTTAAGCCCCTTGATCCGGGTTGCTCCATTGACTGCAACCTCAAAATTTTGAGTGTGCTTTAAAAATCAAAACAGCTGGTCTTTGAAAAAATTGTTTTCACGTATTGTTTCATGTCAGAATTACTAACAAAATACCGGTAACGATTCAACGGGCTTTCAACGCTCTTTCGCAACACTTCCGTAAAAGCATGTTAATAAGACGGATTACTGCGTCACATTTATGTACAGGCAGTTGATTGTCATCAATTTCGCAAAGAATCGATAAAACGTTAAAGGAAAATAATTTATGTTTGAAGGTAATTATTTCTTTTTCCATCATTGTCTGTTGTCTTACCGTTACGTGATGCTCCAGAAACTGTACTTGAGTTAACAAAAATCGGAGGGCACAAGCAGTCATTAGGGGGGCACGGCCCTCCTGGCCCCCCCGTGGTGACGGCACTAAGTACCAGCAATGGCTCACCACCGTTTCCTCACTTCTTTGTTAAAAGCTGTTCAAGTTTTCATACCATGCGCGATAGGGCTGGCTTGAGCCTTACCTTAATGTTATAGTGCAATGTTATTGCCAGAGCTTCTCTGCCTTCAGAGCTTAAACTTTGCAAAAATTTAATCGTTTAGCTTACTTCTTACCTAAATGCTACTGGCGCGGAAGTCTACGGGAAGAGTCACCAGAACGGCGACTACTTAAAACACGCTAAACGATTAAACATTAAAGCTCTGGCTTACAAACGTCAAAACATCACAATTTGCAAAAATTGTTGTGTTTTTCAGAGTCGAGTGCATAAGCTCCTACTTAACGAGTCGGGAACAGGGCCTCAGAGAGAAATTTTTCCAGTGGGTACGAAGGTCAATACCGGGCATCCAAATCTCTTTGGGAACCAAACTTGCGCAAAAAAAGTTCTTCATTGAAATTAAGTCCGATTTTTTACCCAAAATTAGGTGAAGAGCAAAAGAAAAAAAAAGGTCTCCACTGAAATTTAGTCTGATTTTTTGCCCAAAATTAGGTGAAGAGCAAATAAAAATTTAGTCCCATAAATACGCCCACTGGATGCGACACCAAAACTTAACGCGGAAACCCATAGGTGGGCAAGTTAATGCAAAACGTTAGCTTCGTTAGCCACTATTCCGTTAACAAACTTCACTCCTCCGTTAACGTTAATCCGTTATTTTCAGCATTAATTAACGGAAGTTAATGAAGTCCGTTAATTCGTAAATATTTTGCGTGTAATTTACATTTTTTTTTATTCACTCGCTTTTAGAACACGGATTGACGCTGTTGAGCTGATCGTAGGGAAATATTTATTGCTGTGGTGGTCTTTTTGTGTTTTGGAAGCTACATTTTACAGTCTAACCTAATTTCAAGATAAAAATAAGTTCAAATGCAATAACAAACCTGCGATCGAAAAACTTTTGGAAACTGTGAACAGCAATAATTAGACCTATAAGGCTGCAGGTTATTATTTGCCACAAAAAAGAGCTCCTTCGCTTTTTCTTCTATAAAACTCGTGCTAATACGCAACAAGTATTAGCGGTGCAAAATGGTTTGTACCGGTACAATAAATAAATGGTGCAAGGTATTAACAATAAAAACCTTAACGGAAGTTAACAGAACTTAACGGAAGTTAATTTAGTCCGTTAACATAAAAAACCTTCTTAACGGATTACGAGTTAATGAAAAAGTTAGCTTCGTTATTAACGGATTAACGATTAACAGACTTGTGCCCACCTATGCGGAAACCTGAACTCTTCCGGGCCCCTTGAGTCCGGGCCCTCCTAGGCCCGGGTGCGATGTAACCCCTGAACCCCCTCTCACAGGCCCTGGTCGGGAACGCGCTGCCTTCGAAGAGCTTTAATCAGTCAGTAGCAACGTTTACTACGTATAGTTCGATTCACGAACTGGCATTGCGTCCCTGTGCTCTAAGAAAAAGACACTTTACGCTTAATATTTCGCATTGGGCCGAAGCAGTCTAAACCTGTTGTGGTGGCCAAGCTTAATGAAAAACTTTCAAACAAATCCCAAAAAGGTGCTCTGCTTTGGTGCGGTTAGAAAAGCACAGTGTCTGGGTCATATAGGCTTACGCATGAATATAAAGTAGCCGGCAAGAAAAAGCAAATTATCTTGTTAATTGACTAAAATTTGGGTATGATTCGGGAAATTGTAATTTTGCAAGCCAAACTAGTAATTATTGAAAATCCACTGGTGTCATACATTAAGTTAAAAGAAAATTTTTGATTTTATTTTTACACAATGGCGCCGCTATAGCGGTATTAATAGAGTAGTTCCTTACTTGGAATGTAAAAATGCGTCATGCCACGTTAAGGCTTAAACGCCATTTCAAAAGGTCAACAAAAAACGTGTGAAATGAAAACAAGGCAGCATGAATTAATTTCAAAAGAAAATAAAAAGACCCCAATTTATTACTCCCGCATAACTGCTCACCTAGCACCGATGGAATAATTAGAGTAAATTGATCATCCTTCCCCATAGCAGCATATCAAACAAATAAATGATAAATTGATCAGTGGTTTTTCCTTTTTCCGTCTTTTTTTTAATTTTTAACTTTGGACCTAAAATACTGTACGGTAATTTTTGCCGAACTCGAATTTTTGACCTAAAATTTTCGAAATTACCTAAAATTATCCAAAATTGTGGACCTAAAATAACCGAACTATACGGTATTTTTTGTGGAATTCAAAACATTGCAGAGAAATTTTTTTGGCCTACACGGGTACTGGTTATCTCAGAGTTGTAAACGGGCCGACTAGTTCAGGCCCGAACCCGGCCCGAACCCGGCCCGAACCCGAAAACTAATTTGAAGCCCAAATCATGCCCGAAAAAAAACGAAAGTTAAGTTAGGTCTGAAAAATTTAGCAATGTTGCCTTTGTTTTGATTATATTTTTGTGCACCTAAGACAAAAAGCATGTATCAGGCCTGATTTAAGCCCAAAATTTTTGTCAACTTTAGGCCCGAACCCGGCCCGAACCCGACCCGAAAAGTCCAGCCCGACGTACAACTCTGGGTTATCTCCAGGGGCGTATTTAGGGGGGGCCATTGTCAGGATTGCAAAATTGCATAGAAAAGTGAGCAAAATTGAGGCATGGCCCCCCCTTTGCAAGTTGGGCATCAGGCTTTGGGCTTGAACTCGGACTGAAAGCGAGGGAAGACCCTTTTTCTTGCTCTTCACCTGATTTTGGGCGAAAAATGGGACGAAATTTAAGTGTGACAATTTCAAATTGTGATCTATGTTCCTCTCAAATTTTCTGAAGTTTTTGGCCCCCCTCCCTTTTCAAAATCCTGCGTACGCTACTGGTTATCTCATTATCAGATACGAGTTTGTACTTTGTAGCCTAGTAATAAAAGCCTTATTGCTAGGCTAGGCTACAATGTGATTTTGACTGAAATGTATCTCACAGCTTGATCTTTACTGAGATCGCTAGGCTACCAAACAGTCTAATCTTTTTACCAACTCGGATTTATTCTGCTGACAAGATCAAACTGATTAGTGCACAGCGAAACGACACAATGCATTGGCCTAATAGCGACGTTGCTTTGTCGGTTGGAACTGGGATGAAGTCGCTAACGACGCAAAGGCTATCAACGTCAGGGTTGCGGATAAAAATTACAACATTAGCAGGCCCGGCACCACGGGGGCATTTCGGGGCCGTGCCTCCCAAAAATCACTGCTTGTGCCTTCCCACGCGAGAAATGTGCCCCCCAGCGAGGATTGCGCCCGAAAAGAAATATAACAGGCACGTTGTCACTGGAGGGCATTTCGGAGATTGCGCTACTCCAAAATACTGCTTTTGCCCCCCAAGCTTGAGTAGAGTCTCGTTCCAGGATGAAAAACATGAGTGAACGCCAAGACGAAGCCAAGATTTCGTGCAGAAAACCTTTTTTTGTCTTCACTGCCACCCCTGAATTTGTGGGTAAGAACCGAGATCCGCACCCCATAGGATTCCGTCGCTCCTGCCACTCTATTAACGTGCCCCTCCCCCCCCCCCCCCCCCCCCCCCCCCCGAGCGATAATTGTGCCTCGAAAGAAGGCAAACGGCTCGTATCCATGGGGCGTAATTTGGGAAGAAGATCTTTTTTCTTTTTTGGATCTTCACTCCCAAATTTGAGAAAAAAATTCATCTGAGCACATTCAAATATTTTTTCTGCCCTCTCCCAGTCACGTTACTCTGACGCCAGGCCTGAACATTAAAGGCCCTTACGTCATGTTTAAAGTAGAATATCTCTAAAACGGCTCGGTCAAAAAAGGATGGTGTCAAAGCCAATCTAGTCTCAAACGATTCGCCTAACCTTAAATATCCCCAATGATTTTGTGTTTAGTCCTCGTTTAAAGTAAACGTACGGAATTTGAAATGATAATGCTCCGCTCAATGGATAATAATTGCTGAAAAAGATTTTATTTAACAGTGACATCATTGCGTTTGTAACGCCAGAACAGTTTGCAAAACGCAACTAAGATATTAATCTTGCAAAAAATCCAAAATTACGTGAAATTAGCTATAGTTAGTTTGCGTAACAATGACGTAATTATTTGACCTCCTTGCATAGAACTTAGAAACGTTTAGCAAGTAAGGTTGCACTGTAGCATGTAACATTTTGCGGCAAATGCAATAATAATCCTATATATGAATATTACGATATTGCACAAATATCATAGAGAACAAAAGACGTTTTTCCTTGCATTTCCTCTTTTGGCGAATAATGCCATTTATTGCTAGTTTTGACAGAAAACGACTCACGCATTTTTGTCATTTCTAGAAACGTGTCTTCATTGTTCTCAATTGAACCCCGCTTTTTGAGTGATCGAAGATGCAGTGGCCTATGAAAATGACTACCTAAAATTTTTATGATAATTAATCACAAAATTGATTTTATTAGATGCGTGCCCTTTTTAAAGAATGAGGAAAAATTGTTGTATAAAAAGGAAAACGTAAAAAAATATGATTATATCAGAAAAAGATTCTACTGCAATAACCAATCATTGGTACAAAATTAGTTTGAAACATGAAAGCCACAAAATTCGTAGTTATTGTATTTTTTATAACTTGGTATGAAAAAGCTTTTGTTGCGCAAGGTGCGAATTTATCTTTGAATTGGCCAACGACGGAAATAAACACAAGGTAACAGCAGTATGATAATACAGAAGAATTCGTTTAATTCGTCATCGTTTAATTCGTCAGTTCGCTTAATTCGTCACATTTTCGTCAGTCCCGATAAAATTCTTATCTTTTACATGCATTCCAGCTTGTCTAATGTCACTTCGCTCAATTCGTCGCCTCTTTATGCCCACGAGAAACTTTTTGTTCGGCTTATTCGTCCTTTGTCAATTCGATTCAATGTTCAAGTAATATTCACAGCTTTGTTTGTAACTGCATAATGGATGGATTCAAGCAGTCTCAGTGGTTAGTTCAGCAGGTGTGAGATTTCAAACAAACAAAGAATCTTGATCGGATTGATAGTTCACATAGAAAGCTCGCGGCAGCAACACAAAAGGATGTAGTGCGAGGTGCATTTTTACTACAGAACATTAACTGCCAGCTGGGAGTCTAGAAGAGTTTAAACGGAGTTCAGTAATTATAAAGATTAAGCGTAAAAAAGGATCAACTACAGTTTGAACAGTTAGAATTAAGAGTTAACGGTATAACTGCACTTTGCTCGTTTGATTTCAGGATTATTGGCAGTGCAAAGTTACACAAAATCAATGTCAAAAAATAAAAGATCTGAATGTATCTCGTTTTATTTTCAGCAATAAACGTGCATTATTTAAACAGTATACATAAAAAAACTCCGTTGACAGTAAAACACGGGCTCGGTAAACCAGCCATTATGTAGTTTTTGCCTGTTTGCATAATTCCTGAGGTCGCGTAATTCGTCTCTTTTTTCTAATCCCATTGAGGTGACGAATTATTGGCAAATTGTACTGTGCTACGAAGTACATTGCAATGCTCAACGTAAAATTGTAGACTGTAAAAAGAATCTGAAACGAATCCAACAAAAAGGGTAAAATAAACATGAAACAAATCTGGCAAAAAAGTGTAAAATAAATCTGGTGCGAATCTGGCACAAACTCTAATATTAAGTGACAGAAGAGTGTACTATAAAGTGAAGAAAAGTGTTACGTAAACTACAGTAGAAACGAATCTGAATTTGCCTATTATTATTATTATCATTTTTTTTTTCTTCATTACAAGATATGTGTTCCCTCTGTAAGAGAATTTGCTGTGCTCGGTAAACGTTTGTACTTCCCAAGTATTCATGAAATTAATTAACGGTATGTCCACAGCATTTTTTTTTGCGATAAAAGTACATAGCAATCGATCATTGCAACCTCAAACCAGATATTGAATAGCTTTTTCAAGCTTTAAAATTGAAGTGCCGACCTTGGAAAAATGATTTTGAGAATTTATTGAACTTGAGTAGATCTCTTAAGATAATTAGTAACATGATCAAAAGTAATAATGAAATAAAAACTATAAATAAAACCCCCAAACTCAAAAGCTTGCTAATCTAAAATCTAACCGTAATTCAAATTCTAATCTTGATCCCTAAAAGAACAAACAAAAAATGCGTGATGAATATTCTTTATTTTTGCTTTACTCTCTTTAGCTTGAAATTTTGCGGTAAAATGGCTACTCCTTATATATTTAAATCATTGCTTATTTGACTGTTCCAAGTTTGATTCCGTAAGAAAGCACAAGAACAAAATGATAGAAAATGTTTTTTTTAGATTAACAACGAAATACCTTCGCAAGTTAAATGAAACTTTACAGGAAAATTACCGAACAACAATACATAAGCAGTCCCATTTTCGACTAAAGGAAAATAATCCTATTTCGCCATCTAGTGGGATTGTAAAAAGATCAACTTCACAAACAAATTCAATTCTCAGCAGCTGTCTGTCTCCAGTTGAACCACGTCCTTCACAACAAACCCTGAATAAGTTTTACAATGAAACTGGAAATGAATGTAAAAACACATTCACACTGTACAACAAATATGATTGTTCTTACTTATCACAAGGGTAAGTTGAAATCTGGGATTCTAAGAAGTCATGGATCATGGCATCCCAATACATGGTTAAATTTTATGACCTATTTTTTAATATATATTTCAACTCTAGTGCAATTTGTAGCATCATAAGTTCACTGAAAAATATTTAAAAAAGTACTAAAACGATTCAACAATGATTTCGAATGAGCTGACTTTAAAATTTTTGCGGAATTTTTAAAAGTTATTTTACGGATTGCTCACCCTTCCTCAATGATAATTGTCAAATTTTCATGACAATGGCTATAATCCTGCCATTGAATTTCTTTTGTTTTTACGTTTTTGATAAATCTATTCTTGTGACATTATCGAAAGCAATGCAGCAAAAATGGACTTCAAACCTGGCGTAAAAATTAACGTAATTGTGGAAGCACTGAAATACGTCAGAATCTAATTTTCGATTCATGTTTTTGCAGTTTTGATTTGGTGGATTGGCCCCAAGCTAATACTTCATGTCTTTTTTGCTTGGTATTTGCCGATTTAGAGGTAAAGTTTCCATTAATACTGGTGGTTCAGCCTATTAGCACTATCGTGACTGCTTGGAATCCGACCTTGAATATTTGGCAGAAGATCAAAGTGACAATTGGTTATTACTGCGTCAATCCTACAACTGCTAGATCGTCAAGAATTGATTAGTTGAATTCAACAAGGGCCCATCTTTATGCTTTGGCAATTTTTATGTTTTGGATTTTGCATTTCTTTTTTTTTTCAATGTCAGCTATCTAGTGAATGCAAAAGCAGTCCAAATTTTTGACTGGAAGTTTAAAAATTCGGCGATTAAACATGTTGGTGATTTTAACGAAGCCCAACTTCACTAAATGCGTAATGCCCTAATATAAACAGACCGGGACGTTTAGATGCGTATCTTGGGCTGCTTGGCGTACTCGTCAGCATGTTCAATGTACTTTGAGTTGTTGGGCACCTTCCTTCGGTTAAGTTTCGGTTACTGTTTGGGATTCTAGATTTTAATGCTTTTTCTATTTGGGATTCTAGGTTAAGCCTAAACGTCTCAAAAAAAAAACTACTCACCAAAAATCCCACACTCTAGCACAGAGTTATAAGTCGGGCCGAGCTTTTCAGGTCGGGTTCGGGTTCGAACCGGGTTTGGGCCTAAAATTGACAAAATTCCGGGCTTAATTCGGGCCTGAGACGTGCTTTTTGTCCAAGGTGCACAAAAATATAATCAAAATAACTTTGCAACATTGCTAAATTTTTCAGACCTACCTTAACTTTTGGATTTTTTTGTGCATGATTTGGGCTTCAAATTAGTTTTCGGGTTCGGGCCGGGTTCGGGCTTATATTTTCGAGTTTGGGCCGGGTTCGGGTCTGAACTAGTAGGCCCGTTTACAACTCTGTTCTAGCATTCCACTGTACCTAAACATCCTCCCCCAAGATTCCCAAACTTTGGAAACCCACAGTGCCTAAATGTGCGCATCTAAGATTTTCACGCCAAAAACATTCTCGCCCAAAAGACGCAGACATTACCTCCCCCGGCACCATCCTTCCCCTCATACCATAATCCTCTTTGCCATTATAAGGCTTTGGCTTGATGCTTTTACGAGACTCTTGTGGTAGTTTGCTTTGGATTCGCTGTTACTAAAAAAGTTTTGTAATGGTTATGTATTCAAAATGATATGGCGATTGATCAAGTTTTGAGCCATTTCGGCGGCAAAAAAATATGATAAACGTAATGAAAAAGAAAGAAAAACAGATGAATGTCGATATTAACGTAATTACTTGAACAAGGGACCAATTTTGGGGTTAAACTTTGCTTTAGCGCCCTCGTTTAAACCAAAACTTTTGGCCAAGTTACTCCTTAACACTGTCTTTGCATAGAAAACTAATGTAATGGCTGTGTCACCAGGACAAAATGGTAAAAAAATAAAATAAACACATTTACCCTCGAAAACAATTTTTTGCAAAGTGAGCCACAGTAAATTCAGGCATTCAGTTTTTCGATAATAATAATGATAAATTTATAAAGTTAGCTACTAATGGTTTGAAATCAGTAGCGGAGACAACAGAAACATTTTGTTTTATGTGCTGCAGGATAATGACTATATTTCACCAAATAATCGACCAAAGCCTATGGTTTTTTTGTTTTTGTTTTGGAACTTATTATTGCGGTTTAAGTGTCTGCTTTTTGCGCGTTCTCTATTATTGTTTTCTTGTGCTTGGAGAATTTAATGTTGTAAATCTTTTTTTTGAAAATTAGAATTGTTTTTTTTTTTCGCTAATTTTAAATCAACTAACACCTGAGCATTATAGTTTTATTTATAACTAATCACTGCAAACCTACAGTTTTTTAAAATGGGCAGTAATTCAAAATAGAACAAAAATTTCGTGATTGATGTCTCTTCAAATGTAAACATTCCGATAAAATTCAATCTTCATAAAATCAAGTCGTGTTTATTGTACTGTTACCTGTATTGTAATAACAATATAACAATACAGTACAACAATTAGTGGCAATAATTTGTATTAATTTTGCCAAAAGGCTTTAATTTTCTTATGCTTAAAACGTTAGAATTGCACATAAAAAGTTCAATGAAATTTTTTTGTGCTTTGCATACGAGATATGAAGGCATTTTTATTTTTTTATTTGTGTTGTACCGCTGTATTGCATTTTCGTTAGAATTTTGTTATTTTTTTATGTTGCATTGGACATTCGTAACTTTCTATATGCTTCTTAGTTTGTTTTTTTAGCAGTTTGATTTCACAAAGTGGTTTAGTTTTTACTGTTATTGAGCCATAGATTACTTGTACGTTTACTGTGAGTTATACAAGTTTTTCTTTTTTTTGTATTACAATGTATTTAAAACAAAAAAGTTTTTTGTTGCTATTCATTGGTATTTCTTTAAAAAAAAACAAAACAAAAACATTTAATTGAGTAAACTAGAATTAGAAACGGAAATCGACTCGTTAAGAACGCTCAGCCCAAGTTTCCATCTCAATTATGAAAATTGTTAAAACGGTTGTCTATGGTGTTCTAAATTAAAGGCTAAAGTACACTCTAAGCAGAAATTAATTTCGTTAATTAAACTTTGGATGTGTTTTTTAAATCTCAAAGTTAATTTCTGCCCTTTTAGTGTATTTTAGCGATTAATTTAGCCCACCCTAGACAGGTGTTTTAACAAATGGTTGAGTGAATAATATTTGGTTATGAATTGGTAATACACTTTATTTATAAGAACAAAGTCACAAGAACTCTAGGCTCATTTCTGGTCAAAACTGAAGAAAAAATTATAAACAATGCCAGCCTCAAGACGAAGAAAATAGTTACAGTAAGAAGACGAGTGAGTACACTGCATTTTTAAGCAAACAGCATAGTTTTTTGGCTCGTTTTGTATTGGGTTTAGTTTGGCTGCATAATATTAGGTATTCCAGTTGCATCAAGTGATCAATCCAATTTTGATGACCCCCAATTTTTTTGTTCAAATTGAACTTAGTAATTAAATAAAGTTGGGGAATTAAATACTCTCTATTTGATTAACCCAACTCTAACATTATTTAAACGAAAAAGAAGGTTTGCCAAAATTGGATTGGCTACGTGATGTAGCTAGAAAGCTTGAAATTATTTGGTCCATCTTTTTTCTTTTCATTGCTATTTATTGATTTGTTTAAACAATATTTTAAATAAAAAAATTAAAGCATTTAATTTTAACTACTGTATATCAAAATTAAAATCTCTTTTAATCACTGTCAGTCATTTACACTACATATTCAGACTGCTCTAAATCAAATTGTTTATTGGTGTTTTAACATTTTTCAAGTATTTGGGATAAAACCAAAAATGACGCTACTTGGCGCTGTTGAGCTGTTTTTTTTGGAAGTCGCCAAAACAAAGTGCAAATACGCAAACAGGAAGTTCAGGTTCATTTACGTCATCATGAATATAGTTTAATAAAACATTTATTTTGCAATTGTCACGCTTACCTGAACGTAGTGATTGATAGTTTTGCCATTCGTTATGCTGAACAGTACGTACTGCAGTTTTTAACGTTTGTGATCAATAACTTTGTCTGTGGTAATGACTGATGAGGCATTTAACCATGTTCTTTCATTCTATGAGAGCAAAGAAGAGGTAAACAAAAAACAAAAAACAAACAAAACAAAAAAAAAACGAAAAAAGCCGCCTCACATCATGTAATTTGAATTGATTGGAACAGAAAAAATATGGTCAAGGTTCGTTTTTATTTTGCAGTTCTAATGCACGTTTGTATGACAAGGCTCAATTTTGTTCAAAATTCAAAAACAATTATTTGAATACAATCACAGAGTTATAACAGGGGCCGTCTAATTCAGACCCGAACTTGAAAATACAAGCTCAAAGTCAAAAAATGACTTGAAGCCCAAACAAGGCCCAGAAAAGCCCGAAAGTTCATTTAGATTAACAAAAAAACGTGTACGATTTGTTTTTTTTTCTTCAAATAAATTAAGTCTACTGTGACTAAATAAAACTACTGATTTGACAAAAAATTGTGACTCATGCAACAATGCTAATTGCATACTTCACAAAGTCTTCATGCTGTGTCGAAAAGTTTATTTGGTCATGTTTTCATAGCGCTTGAAACACAAACACATATTAGGCCCGAATTAAGCGAAAATTTTGTCACACTTAAACGAGGACTAAAGGCAAAATCAATGGGGGCATCTAAAGTTAGGCCCATCGCAAAAGACTAAATTAGCGTTGACTCCATCCTTTTTAACCCATCCATTCTAGAGATATTCTACTTCAAACATGACGTCAGTGACTCTAATGCTATGATTGGATGTTAGTGATTTCTGTTGGCAATCCTGTCGTTGACAAGCATTAGCGACGCCTTCCCAGTTCTATCCTAAAGCAACGATTTGGCTACTGCATTGGGTCGTTTGGCTGCGCAGTGCGCACCATTGGTGGTTTTGCTGCGCGCCAATCTTGTCATCAGAATACATCCAAGCTGGAAAAAAGAGTAGACTGTACGATAGCTTAGGTAACAAACGTCTTAGAATAAGCGAAAGTATGGCTAGTAGAGCTATTAGAGTAGGAGAGTAGGCTATTGTTTTCCACTTACAGTAGATGGAAAAGTTTATTCTAGGGTCGCAAAATACCGTAAGCAAATACAATAGGCCTACTCAAGTATTTGTAGTCCTGTTATCAGGTATAAGTTTGTACTCTCTAGCGTAGTAATAAAAACCTTATTGATAGACAAGGCTAGGGTTCAGACTGAAATGTATCTGTCAGCTTGATTTTTACTGAAATCGCTATAGTCTACCGAAAAGTCTACTCTTTTTACCAGCTCAGATCTGTTATGCTGATAAGATCTAACTGATTAGTGCGTGGCAGTGCCGTCGCTACGGGGGGGGGGGGGGGGAGGGGGGGGCGTGCTCTCCCTAACGTCTGCTTGTGCCCCCTCATTTTGGTTTACTCAAATTACTGTTTTTGGAACATCACGCAACGACAAGACTACAGAAAATGATGGAAAAAGGAATAATTACGTTCAAACATAATTCTCCTTGGATGTTTTCTCGATTCGTTGCGAAATTGCTGGCAACCAACTGCTGTAAATGAATGTGACGCAATATTCCGTCTTGTTGAAACGCCTTCACGGATATGTCTCGAAAGAGACATGTAAGCCTGCAAAATCGTTACCGGTACTTTGTTAGTGATTATGACATGAAAAAATACGTGAAAACCCTTTTTTCAAAGATCAGTTGTTTTAATTTTTGGAGCACACTTAAGATTTTGAGGTCGCAGTCAGTGGTGCAACCAGAGTAAAGGGGCTTTAGCCTCGTTAGCCAAGCCACTTAGAAAACTTAACCTCAAAATACAAACGTTTAAACGTGTTTTAAACTTGTCCTGAAATAAGGAGAGCTGAAGGTGCTAAGCAATTTAATTCTGTAAAGACTTCTGATTTTTAGCAATTTAATTAATCAAATGGCTTCAAAAAGAGCGAAAAGTGATTAAAGTGGCATTAAAATTGCTATTTTTTGCTGCAAAGTTGCAAAAATTGCCCAGCGGCTGGGGCTCCGCCCCCAGGCCCTCGTTCACAATCACTGAATATTTAGTAACTATGCTCGTCTGTAACACGCTTGAGTTGCATCAGTTTGTTCAGCGCAGAGGCTAAATCAGGCAGTATTTTTGCAAAAAAAAATTTTTTTGATTCACTTCTCTTAGCAAAATGATGGTTGCACGTTTGGTGACATTCACTGCTGTAAATAGAATTTTGAGCGATTATGGGCCACGGACAAAACGAGCTAAGAGATGCTGCCGGCCTTATTTTTAAATTGCGCATAATTGTAGCCGTACAATTTAAAGACCAGTCTTTATACGCAAATTTTAGTGCCCCCCAGTTTTGGTTAGTGCCTCCTCACTTCGTTTGCTTTGGCGACGGCACTGGTGCGTGGCGAAACGGCTAAATGCAGTAGCCTAATCGTTGCTTTAGCTTAGAACTGGGAAGGCGTCGCTAAGACGTTAATGCTTATCAACGACTGTGTTGCCAATAAAAATTATTAAAATTTATAACATTAGAGTCACCGACGTCGTGTTTGAAGTGAGTCAAAAACGGTTGGGTCAAAAATGATGGAGTCAACGCTAATCTAATTTAGTACGATTTGCTCAACTTTAGATGCTCTCATTGATTTTGCCTTTAGTCCTCGTTTAAGCCTGAAACCCGGCCCGACCCGATCCGAATTAGAATTCTGAGCATTCTTAGCATTTTTTGATATTACAATTGTTGATTTGTTTGACTAACATGATCTACTACAAAAGACAATCTTCAACAATGCAAGAATAAATTGGTGTGACTTTATTTTCCAATAAAAATTAAGAACAAATAATGCTGAAAATCTGTGAAAATTTAACGACAGCCAGCCTCAACAATAAATTTCCTGGTTCTTATAAAAAAATTATGCTGTATACCAGTTTTGGAAAAATGCTATATTTTGGAAATAATATCTAAACTTAAATACAATGTTTTAGTCAATAATCTTAATGTTATTTTTTTTTCGGTAGCTTACACGCTTGACAGGCGGTACGTAGCAGTAAGACGTACCGAAATTTTTGTAAAAAATAAACTAAAAATACGCTTATATACGCTTGCGATTATACACATAGTGAAGATCAGGTCTTAGCAGCTCAAAAAATTTCTAATATTATTTTTTAAGCAATTTTTATATATTCTTTAACTATTTTAGGTACTGGTAATTTACCAAAAAGGGTATATAAGTATGTGCTCGGTAGACCAAGTTCATAAACATCATAAACACAATAGCGAGGAAACATGCTATTCATAAGCTTTTGCTTATTCCGCGTATATATACGCTTGATCGGTAAAAATTGCTTTACGATTTTTGTGACGTTTAAAGGAAAGAAACTGAGTGGTAACCTATGTTTTATAGCAGCTTACTATTTTTGACAATTTCTCATAAAATCTGGCAAGACCTTTTTTAAACGCAACTAAAAAATCAATCTTTTAAAAGACGAGATATCCATGAAAATGTAAACTACGTTCATAGCTCATTATCCTCATGATATTACATAGGCTTGTTAAAAAGGTTATTTTGAAGAAAAATGCGGCAAAATCCAAGTTCAAACTATTAATACCAATAAAAATTACAGAAAATGTAATTGCAAAAGTACCTCCTTCTATGCATTTCCTATTTAGGCCTGTGGTAGATTTATTTTTAGCAAAAACATATCACGCGCAGAGTTAGCGGCTCAGGCAAGTTTCAGTTTGAAGTGCATGATGCTTATAGAATTGTCTATATACTGGAGGTTTCATTGCCCTATGCAAGTGCAAAATTTAAATAACTTGCTTTCTTCACATAAATCAAAAAATGCATAAACCATTCTGCCCTTCTAGCCAGTCCAGAAAAAAATCTTAATGATATATAAAAAGAGAAAATTAAAATTTTATCTTAAAGTATCGGAATATTTGGACAACTAAAAAGAATTGAGGGTGTCTTTATTATTCTTGATCTTTATAACCAGTCATATGGACCCCAGAAAAGTGTTGATTTTTGCATTTTTTGCTTCTTGGTATGAAAATGCCATCGCAAAACATTCATTGTTCAATGTAGCAGTAAATGATTTAAGGTAAGAAATATAAATATTATAGCATAATTTTGCAATATCTACTGTAAAATCTTTTATTTTATTCAGTGTATATTACGCCGAAGCGTGTAATGAATTTGCGAGGCCCGTCTCAGTGTTGTTTCGCCCACGCAACACAGCTCCTTTCGAAAAAATGTTGCAGGGGTCGAAGGCCGTTGGCAACACTGTGTCCGATTTAATCTGCCAGATATTTTGAACCTGAGACCTTTAGTTTTAGGGACGAATGCGTTACCCCTTGACCAACTTGCCAGTTTGTAAAAAAACAAAGCAAAACTACTCAAGATAAAATAAAACTTTTTTTAATACGAGAGGCTTAGACTTGAAATTAACAAAGTCAGGCGCGTAGCCAGAAATTTGCAATGGGGGGAGGCTGTTTTGGGAATCTGGGGGCGGAGCCCCTAGCCGCCGGAGGCACGGGGGTGTGGGGGCGGAGCCCCTAGCGCTCAAAAAATTTGCATTTTTTTGCTGAAATTACTTAATTTTAGAGCTATTTTGATTAAAAAATAATGCTTTTAAAACGTGGCTAAGACATTGGCAGTGCAAGCATGATTAAACTGGTTGCATAAATGTGCTATGTGGGAGGTGGCTAATGGTAAAATTTTAGTTCTCTTATTTAGATGCTGGTAAATTATAAAATCGAATAGTTCAATAAAACTCACACAGAGTAATCTATTTCGTATACAGTTTATAGAGAAAAATAATTGGGGAGAGGTAATGAAAAGAAATTTGAGAGAAATTGGTAATAAACAATACTGAATAGCCCCCCCCTGTTTCTTAGTTTATAGTATCTTTGTTGATGACACCTATGTTTAGCATTTTTGCACTTGCGATCAAATTTAATTTCGTATTTTTGACCGTTTTTCAAAGTTTTTATTTATTTGTTCGTTTTATTTTCAACAAATTAGCCCCCCCTAAATATATGTTTCAAAAGATGTTTTAAATCACTATTTAGTCCACTTTAGTGCATTTAACGGTCTCAAAAGTGCTAAAAACGTAGTGTTTTTCTCATTCTGCATTTTGGTCGACATGCCAATGGGAGAAGCTATAGCCCCCCCCGCCCCCCTCTCTGGCTACGCTACTGAACAAAGTCATTTTCAATTTCATTCAAATAGAATTATTCTACGACATGAACTTAAGTCTTTTTCAATCTTCTTCGAATAAAATTGGCATTGACTCAAGTCCAACTTCAAACGTTCCATATTAAATGGAATTCTTCATTTTATCTTGGCTCTGTTTCTTTTTGTCTAAGCATTCTAGACCATCGCGATTTTGCGCTCCTATAAGTATATTAGAATATGCTTAACTCTTATTTTTACCTCATCATATTTTATTTTAAAATAATATTTTGTTTTAGATATACGAGCCAAAATCTTGGTTCATCCGTTTCAAAAAACTTGGAAATAACTAAAAAAAACAACCAAACAATTGCAGCACCTGTAACATATCTCTTTTCTGAATTGAACCAACAGCAGCACCATCTGATACCATCCAGCAAAATTATAAAAAGATCAGCGTCAGCATCGACAGAGTTACCATTTAACTGTCGGGTGCCACTCCTGCTTCGACCCTCGAGAGCAGCTTTGAACAAGTTTTATGGGGAACCAGAAAACGAATGCAGAAACACTTTAACACTGTACAACAAAATTGATTGTTCGAACACGATTAACACGTAAGTTTAGCGTTGATTTAAAATTCAGGCATGAGTTCAATAAAAGTTGATCAAAATTGCCTTTAACAATTTTTTTTATGCTGGGTAAATTTCATATGATGTTCTTTTTGTAGTTCAAGCCTAGTGCTGTATTTTAATAGATCGGTAACAATATTAAAATAATGCAAGCTATAATGACCGTTTTTTCCTCTCGTCAGCAGAAATATGCATATCCTGTAACTTTAAATTAAATTATGTGAAGCTTTTTTCGCTTTAAACTTTCATGGTGCTTTATTTTCAATTGCTAGCGATTTTGGTTGTACTTGTGAAATACATTTTACTTCCGATTTTTAATTGCTTATAATGAATACAACGCTGAGATTTAAATTTAACTTGATCCAGTCATAAAAGTTAATTTTCTATTAGCTTAGTATATTTTCAAACAAGCTTAGCAATGCCTCCTAAATTGCCTTACCGTTGGATAGAACTTGTTGAAACCATTAGAAACATCAAAATTTATTCACGTAAAAATTCAACAAAAATCAATATTTGAGCATAAATTAAACATATTTATCTGTATATTTACAGCAACAATTTTTGCAGCGAACCAGATAAAAACCTTAATGGCCTTGCCGCGACACGGGAGGGGGGAAGAATAGAAACTTGACCCGTTGATTCGCTTTCCACTAGTTTTTGGATTGCCTCACGTTTTATATGAATGTTTAGATTTACTGCCATCCCCCTAAAGAGCCTAAATCGGCAAAACAGCTTTAGTGAGACATTTTTTAAAGGTGTTTTAACTGTTTTTAAGATTTAATATTTTATTACAGTGTATTGGATTTAGTGGAATGGTCGCAAGCCAAAACTTCTTGCTTGTATTGCATAGTAATTTCCGACGTGCATTACTCTTTCTTGTTGGTTGTTCAGCCCATTAGCACAATTGTAACGGTGTGGAATCCAGTCTTGAATGGTTGGCAGAAAATCAAAGCGAGAGTTGGATATTACTGCGTTAACCCTAATGTACTCTGACTGTCGCGCACGTTTTTCAAGACTGTGTTAAACTTGTTAAACTTATAATGTTCATTGTGAAATTGAAAATGAGCAATAATATTGTATAAGGTTTATTCATTTTTATCAAAGTATTGCTGTTTTTTTTTCTTGTAAATCTGGCCTACCGTAGTTTTTAAACTTTTAATTTATCATGGTTGCTTGTTAAACATACAGCAACAGAGCACGCCCAAATTAAAGTACTTTTATTGCTTCTCGGAATGCGAAAGTTAGGAAATTAATTTCCTTTATGGTCTAATGGAAATTGACAGTAAAGTAAAGAATAAAAATCAATTTTTATGTTACTATTTAGAAAAGAGAATTTACTTTTTGTAATACAGTGCTACACGTAATTTCTGCATTTGTGCCGTCGAATACTTTTACACGTAATGTAATGAATTTTTGCTTGAAATTTGGTATGTTTTGACGTTAAAACTTTGAAAAACTACTCGTATACTGATTTTACGTGTACTATAGTTTGCATGGAATTGTATCTCATGAAATTTACTTTTTTTTTTAACTTTTTTACAATTCACAGACTTTTTGTTGCAGTTATTTTCGTCTCGGTTGCAAGCAAAAACAGAAATCTTAAAATAATAGTTAATTGTTTTCGAAAAATGACAAAAAGCATTTAGCGGCCGCAAACCTCAGCCGCAGTTTTTGAAAAATAATAAAAAATGTTGCGCTTTTATACAGCAAAATGATTCGAAGAAAAATTTAGTAAAATAGGCAAGAAATAAGTCATCTCCAGCAAAAGTCAATTTAAAAGTTTTTTTCAGTAGAGAGCGCGATGGAACCCTAATTTTAAGCACGATCTGCACTAGACGTAAATGCGTGAGCGTAAGAGCGTATTTTTAGTTTATTTTAAGACAGAAATTTGCCTTCCGGTTTATATAGACTGGCTGTTGGTTGAAATAACGAAGAATACGCTCATAATTATATACGCCAAGCGTAAACGGGCTTAAGAAGACTGAACTGCTTAAAAGCAATCAAAATCAATTTGCTCTGCAGTGTATGATATTTGTGTGCGATTTCAATATATTTTCTTCTCAGTAGTTTCAACGCAAAAATTGAAAAGAGTTGTAGCCCCCCTTAATGGAGTGGGAGGTTTAAGTTCCAAATCTCGGGCCGATCATATTGGACATACTGTTGCCAACGGCTTGTCAACGCTGCGGCATTTCTTCGAAAGAAGTTATGCTCCCTGTAAGTGTAAGGATTCGGAGATGAGCTCCGGCAACCCGATCGTTATTCGCTTCGGTGTAGAACAAGTATAATAAAAAAATTAATTTCATGTTCATGAACCAGACAGTCAGCCTATGTTTGTCTAACCACTAGGGTGTTGCAGCCGCCCCATAAATTTGAAAATTTTATCGTGGCAACTTCTACCTTGGCTCAAGTTGGAGGCTTCGCACAAAAACCCTTTGGGTCAAATTTCGTAAAAATTTGTCAATGTTTAGGGGTCGCACAGTGACACCAAAATTTTGGCAATTTAAAAAAAAGTGTTTTTTCATTTTGAGTGTTTTTGGACTATAAGTTGAACCTAAAATCATTTTTGATCATTCCTACTGTTTTCGGAGTTATTGTTTCGTATATAGCCAACAACAGAACTTTTCAGATCAAAGTTATCAAAAGTTGCCTTATTAACCTACTGCCACAAGCATAATTAATACCAAATTATTGCATATTTTAATAATTTAGTAATTAATTTCATATCTGGCTATGATTTTTAACAGAAAAGTGCTCGTTATTGTTATTTACCAAATGTCAGTCTTTATTTTTTTGTTAGTCTAGACAGCTGCGTTAACAAAACACATCTTATTAATAAGTTGTTATAATTTTCGTTTCTTTTCTTTGACAACCAAACTTTTTCCCGTATTCTCGATACTGGTTTTTCAATCAGACATCATGCTATGCAAAAATGTATTTTCTTCATTTTTCAATCATGTTAAGGCGTTGGTTTGATGACCAAGATTTCATTGTTGTGCTCGATTTTTTTCAATGTTTGAGAAATCTTGGAAATATGGGAAAGATCTTTTTGCGTGCTTTACCTATCTCGAAAAAGTGTAATATGGCTGCCTTTCTATCTTTGGAGCGTTCTGAAGAAGAATGGCGTTGATGGTCAGTTGTTACATGCCATTAAGTTATTCTGTGGTGCCCTCTGGAGTTTAGTGGTTGAGTAAATGGCAGGCAATCAAAGCTTTGCATATAGGAGTTGAACTCTGGCAAGAGTGCGTTTTGTTTCTTCTCTTCTTCATTATTTACATAAATTGGATCGACAAATGCAACTACAGTAAGCTGATGAGTTTGCCACGATAGGAAATTAAAAAATCAGTTGCCTGTTATGTGTTGATGATTTGATTCTGCTTCTACAGAATCTGGCCTTCAGGGCACATTATGTAGGTTTGCAGCTGCTTATGACACTGCAGGAATAAAAATAAGCACTGTCAAAACTGATGTAGTTCATGTTTCAAGAAACACTAATCAGTGCTTGTTGCAACTGAATGGAGCGACACAGAAACAAGTATACAAGTTCAAGTATCTTATGGGGGGGGCGCATTCACGAGTGATGGAAGGCAAAACGAAGAACTTAATATCCAAATTGGCAAGGCAATTGCAATAATGAGAACTTAGCACTATTCAGTAGATGTGAAACGAGAATTGTCAAAAAAAAAGGAAAGCTCTCAATTTTCGAAACAGTCTTTATACCTTCTCACCCACTCTACCTCTGTACGGTCATGAAAATTGGGTAATGATTAAAAGAGTGCGATCACAAGTGCAAGTGTCCAAAATGAGGTTTCTCCAAAACATCAAAGGATTTACATCATTGACAAGGTGCACATCTCTTAAGATTCGAAAATCTCTAGAGCTGCTATTTCTTCAAATTAAAAGATCTCGGCTTAGATAGTTTGGCCATGTAAGCAGAATGCCACTGGAAAAACTTCCAACCAAGCTTTACTTGCCAAAACAAATGGAAAAAAAATAGTTGAACAACCTAGAACTAATGTAGATGAATTAATATTACATTGAGGATCTTAGATGAAATTGCTTGGCACTTCACCTAAGCGAAATTTTGGGGGTGATGGAAGACTGTGAAGTCTGGTAGCTTAGTCTCGAGATGCTGCTCTCGCAACCCTCACGGTAAAGAGGTCAATAAAAGAGAGAAAACTTTTCATAAAGTTTTGAATGGTTTGGTTTGCTTTTCTACTGTTTGTTCTGTTAAAGTTGTATTTGTACAAATTTTTCATTTCATCTACCAGCTTCTTTACTTCCTCAATTATTTTTAGTTGACGAATTGTAGGAATTCCAGCTTCGTGGTAGGAAAACATGTGGTTTTGATAGTATCGTCATCAGATCCGAAAATAGTTCCTAGCAGCCAACTGCGAGAATTTACAGCTCTAGTAATAGTATGTTGGTAGTAGATTTACTAAGGGTCATATTTCATAGAGCTCATACCAAGTAGATTACACTAAACTCCGTATCTTGCACAGCAAAACATAACAAATACCGTTTTAGTAAGCTTCAGCTGTAACTGTATTTAGGTTAGAACAGCCGTTTAATAGATTTCAATAATTAGGCCTAAAGCATGGTCTGCACCGTCATTGTTTAAGAAAACAGCTTTGTAGGCTATGTTTCACTCTGTTTTACACAACCATCCAAAATAGATACTGTAGGTCTAACGCAAATAGAGTTTCTGTTGCAGTTTCCCCGCACAGAAAAGTGATCAATTTTGACCACTATTTGTTCTGAAAAAAAACAAACAAAAAATATAAATGTAAACAGTTTTGGAAGTTGTTTTGAAGTTTTTTTGAATGTATAAGACCAAAACTAAATGTTCAATTTTGCAATGACTCATTAGTAACAAAGATTTCACATAGCACCATCTAGCGGCACAAAATAAATCAAATACCAAATCTTGAATAAAAAAGGTCTCTGTGCGACCCCTAAACCTCATTTTTTTTTCTCAAACTTTTACACTTGATTTTCTTCGGCAACCTCCTATTTTGAAGAAGGTAGAAAAAAATCCGAAGAGGTTGGGGCAACTGCAACACCCTACTAATCACACCAACGCAGATCACTTTTTATGGGTTCCGTTTGCAAGTGTTTCGTCAGACTGGGTTACTATGCTAGTCCCCACAAGAAATTAGCGTAGATGTGTGTTTCCCAAGGACACAACGACATGGCCAGTTTGGGAATCGAACCGGGGGTCAGCAACCTTTCGACCACTAACTAGACGCTCTATCTCTGAGCTATCGCCGCTACTGGTGTTTAGCAACAAAGGGACCATTCGAATAGCCAAAGTAATTTGACTCAAACGCCGAACTATTTTTGCTGCCCAACAAATATTCTTGGTAAATGAAAATGTAATTACTTATTTACGGTCAATATAGTTCCGCTTAAGTGGCTTCAGTTTGTGATGTCATCTAAATTTTACAGAAACCGAATCGGAAGTATCGATAGAAAATTAGAAATTGGTTACTTCAAGATCAACCGGTTCTCTAAGTTTAGCAATCGGTTTCCACTATTCAGCTGCATGTAGCTCTATTGCAGCTGGATTCAGTCCATCGATTGACCTGAACTCTGCAAAAGAGTGTCGATCTTAAATTGAGGAAGTTAAATTTATAATGAATAACTGTAAAGATATGTCGAAATTGATTGGTTTAAATAGAATTTCGGAAGTTTTAAAACTTGCACAATTTATCAAGCAATAAAGTGGTTGTTTTCAAACTAAAAGAGGTAAGCATTTAAGGTTTTTGGTGGAGCGCAGCGTAGCTTAAGTTAGTTTATTCTTGTAATTTTTTTTCAACTCCGCTCAGCTCATTGAGAAGCTGAAGCTGGCTGAGCCAGAGTTGAAAACTGGCCAACTAGTTAAGGATCGAACCCGAAAATATAGGCACGAACCTGAAAACTAATTTGAAGCCCAAATCATGCCCTAAAAACCCGAAAGTTAAGTTAGGTCTGAAAAATGTAAGCGGTTATTTTGATTACACTTCTGTGCACCTAAGACAAAAAGCACGTCTCAGGCCCGAATTAAGCCCGAAATTTTGTCAACTTTATGCCCGAACCCGACCCGAAACGCCCGGTCTAACTTACAAATATGGGCTGAGTCGAATTGAAGAGAAATAATAAAAAAATAAAACTATTTTGGCTACGTTACATTCAATTCTAGTTAGCAAATTCATCTCCTAATAAGTTCTAAAAATAATTTAGTTGTATTTCCTTCTGAATACATACTACTGTATTCGTTGGCTGAATTTGGCAGTAATTAGTCCAGCAAAAGAACTGAAAAATTTCAAAGCAAAACCGAAAGTACTCTACAGTTTTGTTTTGTTTCGAAAAAAATTAAGGATTTGGGAAATATTGTATTTAGTTTTAGACTTTTTAAATTCCCAAGTTTACGTCTAAACGTGAAATGACGAAATTGGAGGTGCTAAAACTTCAAGGTTTTCCTTATAAAATGAGTCAGAGAACTTCTTAGTCCTTGTGCAAAGAATAGTAGTTGTTTTGTTTCTTTTCTTGCGTAAAAATGTTGCAAAAACAACAAAATTCAGCTTTATCTAAAAAAGTACACATGACACCGCAAAAAAAGACCCTCGTTGGAATTCACTCGGAGTTAAAAGTTCCCTCAATGAGGAATAAAAGTTTTTGAAAATTTAAGACTTTGCCGTTTTCTAATTCTTGTTATTTTTAGTTATTTCTCATAATTATGCAGTAGCACACGTAAATTAAAATTGGAAATCCACGCTAAGGAAACTCAGCCGAAGATTGTATCCCAACTTCAAAAAATTACTAAAACACCTGTCTATAGGATGGGCTCAATATATGTGCAAAACTATGCATCGCTAATGGCAGAAACTAATTTTCGTGGTTGAAAACACATAATCAGTCTGCTAAATAAAATAACATTTTTATTTCACGAAAAAGTTCGCCTTACGTCGCTCCAACGATGTCATCAACTCAAATTCAAAATCAAAAATTTAGGTGAACATCTGCCCACATGTCAAATTCGGTGTTTCCATAATCTCCGGTTTAAACATTAGATAGGTTTTCATGATCCTCACATAAATAAAATAGGCCGTGTAAAATACAATAGGTTTAAGGTAAATTATTAGTTGTGCCACAATGAACCCATATAAACCTACACTGGTGACACCAACGTAGCACTTGCACCTCTGCTGTACTACAAAATAGCTGATGCAATTTTCAAAAACTTTCCAGTGTAGTGATTTTTGATAAACCACACTTTTTTTTATAAAAACGATTTTTGAAAGAACACAAGCTACAGTATCGCTCAAACTTTAAGAACAAATTAAAACAAATATACCAGCCTCAGCCCGAAAAAATAATTTTGAAACAGCTAGTACGCTACAGCGCATTTGTAAATATATAGCAGAGTTTTCTTGCCCGATGTTTTGCCATTGATGATTATTCATTTTAATTATTTTGTCTAGTAGTAATCATTAACTATTGCAAAAGACATCTTCCAACCAAGCAAGAATCAATCTATATGCCATTTTATTCTCATATTACGTTAAAAACAAGTTAAGAGTAAATGAGGTTGAAAATTTTTGAAAATTTAAGAAACACCAGCCTCAAGAAAAAATTTACTGGCTCTTATAAAACATTGTATTTTCCTCAAACTTGTCTCAATTAATAACCTGTCTATAAATGATCTATTATTTGGTTGCTGTAATTAAATTGGGTTTTAATCTTGATCCAACGTTTTGTCATAATTTAATCTTTTTTGCATTGGTTTTGTTTTGTTTCAACTTTCAAATTAATCATGCTAGCATTGGCACGGCCCCCTCAAACCTTGAATTTGAAATTGTTTATAAGACGGCCGTATGTTTTCTTATTAATGGCCGCACGTAGTGAGCCGTAGATTCAACGTAATGACGCCACGCATTTTGCGTCAGTGTTGCCACTTCATCAATATATTTGGAAAATAACTCATTTGAAAAATGAAGACCATCTTGAACAAAAACATTTAGAAAACGTAAAGCTTGCGTTTACAACTTTTGAATCTGCATTATCTTTAAATTTGTTGGTTATTTTTCAGAAAAAATAAAATTGATCTGGTTTCGGCTTATATTTTGGGTTAGGCCTGAAGTAGCTAGTCGACCCATTCACAGCCTTGACCTGAACTACCGTTTCAGTAGCAGATGCTTTGATACTGTAATAACTAAATCACAGATTGGTTAAAATACAACATCAGGTGCAATTCGTTTACTGCAAAAATGGATTAAACTCAATCACACTATTAATATTGCGGAAACCAAAAGTGTTCTTCAGTTAAACAGTTTACCACTACTTCTAGTAAATGGTTAACTGCTATTTACATTTCTCTGGCATGTTTGTCACAAATAAACAGAATTACTTCAGATTTTTTTGATCGAAACAAAATTTGATGACAGAAATACCCTACACATGGCTACAAAAAATCTTGACATTTCCCGGCATTTTGTAGTGTAGCAATATTCAACACCCGCGGTCGCCAAACTACGGCTCCCAGACCAGATCCGGCCCGCAAAGTGATTTTATCCGGCCCGCCACAAGTTGCGGAAATAAAAGCTAAACTACAACTGTTACGCAAAAAGGTTACCGAATTTTTTATAAAAGATGGACGTTGTTGCTGAACCTTGTATTACCAATATTGCATACTCATTAAATTACTATTAAAAAAAAAAGAATAAATTCTGAGTGACGGGTGTTTAATGAAAAAATGGGAAGAACAGTATTTTTGCGGAAACCAATAATGGCATAGCTAGTTTTCTGATATTCAACAAGTGTTGCTGTTTTGAAAGAGTATAATCTTTGTCGGCACTATGACACCAAACATCTGCTAAAAATAAATTATAATAAATTATCTGAATTGTCCAAATGGTGTATTAGCTGTTTCATCGGCTTTGTTTTCTTTTTTTATGTTATAAAAACTTTCTGTTGAAATCGTTCGTTGCTAGTTCATTACTTACTGCCTTGTTGTTTGTTGGATTTCTACAATTTTTCAACAGGGCAACCTTACAAGTTTAAAAGGGAATTTAAGTCGGAAATGCTTTTCTTGATTTTCTCAAAAAAAAAAAAAAAGTCCATAAATCTAAATATATTAATAGATCTATAGCCTAACTTCACCAATTTTGAGTTTTCTACGACCGTACGTTTTTAAAATATAACATATTAGATTATCCCCTTGGAAGGCCTTTCCACCTTAAAAATTTTCCAAGGTCGCCAAATAGAATCAAAATTTTTTAATAGTTACTGCATGTTTATGATTTTCAATAAAATGTAGGCTGGCTTTCTAAAAGTTGATTTTCCTCTGTCACAATTCTGACAAGTTAATGTTTACCACATCCACGAGTAGCTTTTGGAGTTGTGTTTTCCATGCATTAGGCCACTGCAGATTGAGCCAAAAGGTGTAAAGTGTTTTTTCAAGAACACGATGCCCTGTAGTGCACCACAATAGAAGTTACCCAGCTATTCCAGCAACCAATATTGATTTCATCACAATTTTGCTATACCATCTGCTGTTTATTGCGCTCAATTCGAATCAATGGAAATTCTAGGTAGTGTATATCTGTTTTTTCAATTCGCACCCGCTCCGCAGCTGCTAATCTCGCAGTAATTCGGTCCTCTGCAAAAATTTTCGGTGACCCTGAGTCAATACTGAAGTATTGAGAATTTTTGTAAAAACGAAAAAGTTTGAATCACACTTTGCACATTTTAGGAGCCGTGTAAAACAACTAAAAATTGCTAAAATCGGAATTTTTTTGCTAGAAATAAATAGCCCATCCCCCATATTTACAGGTAATGACCAAAACATGGTTAAACGCTTGTGCTGTATTTTGGATAAAATTTTCTGAGTGACTTGACTATAAGGATGAAGGCTAAAACTCCCTTAGCCCCCCCCCCCGGTTGCACCACTGACAGTATCATTATAAACATTTCTCTTTAAAGTGACAAAAATGAAACCCTTTTCTGAAAGATTAGTTGACAACACTGACAATTTTATTAAGGATTAGTGGAAGGTTGCAACAAAATCCAAACCTAGCATTGATTGGTTTTGAAGCTTTCAAAACCTTTTCAACACCAAACAAAAATCGATTTCAATGATGTTAGATTTGAATGCTTTTTTTAAAACATAGATTTTTTAGACCAAGAGTGAAATTCAAAAGAAAGGGGCAACAAAGTTGTAGCAAATTGTGTTCTCTTTTCAATTTTTGTTTTGAAGAGTGACATGCTTGCACCAACCAATAGAAATAAGCAGATTTAAGCGTTGTTATTTTTTGCACCTACTATATGAAAATGCAAGAATAAAATTAATTTTGAGAGGAAATTCTATTGAATTATCGCATATTATGGCAATTTGCTTGGTAATTTGTTTAAAATTTTCCTCATTTTGTTAATTCGCAGATCAAAGCAAATCCACGTCTCGATTTTCTCCACATTTTGTGAATTCGCAGATCAAAGTGAATCATCGCAGATCAAAGTAAATCAAATCCACACTCGACTCTAAATGCAGTAGGAGGTTTGAGTCATGGGGTGGCATGCTTCAATAGAAATTTGCAGTAGTTTTTTGGCAATTGTGGGTGCCATGGAGGCAGCGCAGAGTATTCGTACTGGAGATAATGTCGCACACTCACAGGTCAGCCATCATCCACTGCTGTTAGGCAATTGGAATATCCTCAGCCTCACAGGAAAAGAGCTAGAATTGGTTAAGGAAACGAAACGGTATCATCTAGATATCATCGGAGTTTCTTCGACCAAAAGACGTGGCTCTGAAACTGTGCATCTGGATCGCGGGTGGAAACTCTTCTATTCTGATGCTGATCGCAGTATGTCTACTCAAGCAGGTGTGGGGATTCTCACAAGTCCCCGGTTGTCAGACTGTGCATCAGATTGGATTCCTTTGGAATCACGGGTCTGTATGTTGAAGCTCAAGGTATTAGATCGGTCATTGTGCCTATTGCAGGTACAGGTATATGCCCCCAATGTTACGAGTGAATATCAGGCTTTTGTGGATGAAGTAAATGATACTTTTCCACGAGTATCACCTACTGAATCTGCCGTACTTACGGGGTATTTTAATGCACATGCTGGAACAGACAACAGATACGTGGAAGGGTTAGATCGGAAAATATGCAGTCACTGGAATGAATGAGAACGGAAGGTACTTATTGTAGCTCTGTTGTAGCAACGGACTCCGCATTATGAACACCTTTTTCCAGCACAGAGAGGTTCACAATTATATATGGTATCGACCTAGTATGGATCAAAAATCTTTGATAGATTTTTGCATAGTTTCGTCAGATTTGTTTTCTGAAGCGAGGTGTTGAATTGCCAACTGATCACCATCTGGTAGCATGTTCCTTGAGACTTTCTAAACCTTGGCCAAACAGGAAATCCAACCGGTCGTCTGTGACTCGCTGGATCAGGGGCGTATTTTCCCCTTTGGGTCGCCAGTATAGTATAATTGGCATAAAATAGTATGCAAAAATGCGGCATGGCCCTCCGCTTTGTAACTTGGGCAGAAAATTTGAGTACAAAACCAGACTAAATCTGAGTGAAGACCTTTTTTTTTTTTTTTTTGGTCTTCACCTAATTTTGGGCCAAGAGCAGGACTAAATCTGAGTGAAGATTTTTTTTCTTTCGGTCTTCATTATTCTCAAATTTTCTGGCCCACCCCTTTTGAAAATCCTGCGTACGCTAGTGCACCGGATCAAATGGGATGCTTTGGAGGACAAAGAAGTACTTCATCTTTCAATAAACCCTGATCATGCGTGTTACGATTGAATGGAGCGACACTGAAGCAGGTAGAGAAGTTCAAGTCTCTTGGGGTTGCATTTACGAGTGACGGAAGGCAAGACGAAGAACTGGTTACCCGAATAGGCAAGGCTAGTGCAATAATGCGAGCTTTGCACTACTCGTTTGTCATGAAACGAGAATTGTCGAAAAAGGCAAAGCTCTCAATTTTCAAAGCAATTTTTGTCCTAAATCTCACTTATGGTCATGAATCTTGGGTAATGACCGAAAGTGTGCGATCACAAGTGCAAGCGTCCGAAATGAGGTTTTTACGAAGAATCGAAGGAGTTACAGTGTTTAACAAGGTGCGTAGCTCTGGATTCGAAAATCTCTTAACATCGAGCCGTTACTTCTCCAATTGAAAGATTTCATCTTAAATGGTTTGACCATGTAAGAAGAATGCCTCAGGAAAGACTACCCAAACAAGCTTTACTTCCCAAAGCAAATGGGAGAAGACCAGTTGGACAATCAAGAACTAGATGAACCAATTACAATGAGGATCTTGGATGAAATCGCTTGGACTTTACCCAAGCGAAATGATGAATGTGATTGAACATCGTGAAGTGTGGCGGCTTAATCTCGAGCTGCTTCTCTCGCAATAAACGAAAAAAGAAGAAGAAGAAAGAAAAAGTGTATCTTCACCGAAAATACGTTGCGTTTTTCCATCAAGTTTAGGTGAAAACTAGAAAAGGTTTTCAATGCTTTCTTCCGTTGAAATTAGATAAGGACTTAATTTTGCTTTTGTCACATGTGTTGCAACGTGGAGGCCTACTTCTCAAAAGGGGGCTTACTTCTGGCGAATATTTCCTGCCCACCGCTAGCTGCCCTATGTTGCCTACAATGTGTTTCGTGCAAACAGAGTATTTTGTAATTGACAACACAAAACAAATGTGAAAATTCGCAGTATTGTTTTGAGAGAAATGGAAAAATGATAAAGTTTTTCATATTTGACCAAAATAGCATCTACTTGGCTACAGCATGTTCAAGTTATGTAAACAACTTGGTAATATTCTGCTTGAGTTTCGTTGTACTGCATTATATAGACCAGGTTGTTTTGTAATGTTTATTTGAAACAAAACTTAAAAAAAGAAAAAAGTCTAAACCCTATATAAACAATCATATTAAGCTAAAATTTTCATCTAAAAGAAGGATATTTCTATAAGCGTGTTAACTGTTTCTAGTTATTCAGCAAAATGAAAAATTTCCTTTTTATTATGAGCATGAGCATGATGATAATTGCAAGCTATTTTAACCAGGTGCAATCAAACGCAATTCCTTACCAAGCGCAATCAAACAGGTAAGACCATTTCTCAACATGCTGTAATTTGATATTGTAGTTCAATGAACACTTTAACTTTATTTTACACTGGGGAGGGGGGCATTTTTGCCTCTTTCATCTCGGTTTTTCTGTGATAAAATCCTTCAACAAATTTATTTTTATTTAAATTAACTTGACTTTGAGTCAAATTTTATCGCAAATAACTCCTGAAAATTTGAAGTTGCTAAGGTTGCTAAGAAATTGTTCGGAAGTCTCTCAATTTTGAGGTTTACCGAACTTACTTTCCAAAATCTGAGCATTTTTTTGGCCAAAACCTAACTAAAACGACGTCACAAAACGTTTAGTGAAGTAATAACTTTGACTTATGCATTTTATGATTCAGTAGCAAAAAACAACTATGTAAAAAATTGAACCGCCTTTGACGCCATCGCTAAAAAGACGTCATTTTTCAAAAATATGACCGTGACATTATCAAGTCAAAACCAGTTGTTCTAAAAAAAAAACTTGGCGAACGCCAACTCGCATAACAAACTTGGTGTTCCTATGATTTTGCTCGTATAAAGCTAATCGTAGAAAATATGATTTCCTATTGCAGTAAGTTCAATGTTTTGGCCACAGTATTAGCAACCTAGTGGCGTAGAACAGCTGGTAAAGAGCAGTGACGGGACTAGATGTTCTGGCCGGATATGGGGACAAGCATCACTAGAAATTCGCTCCTTTTTTATCAATATTAGGTGAAAAATAAGAAAGATATGCACCAGAAATTTGTTAATTTTCTTTCGTCAAATCATAGGCTCTTTATTAGCAGACTGAAAACTGACAGTTTTGTCTTTTTTTTCTTCACGGTTCATTTTTCTAGAATATGCCGATTCGTGCAATTAGCGTGACGATGTTCTTCTCGGTTCACTGGCGCTAAGAATAATAAACCTATGTCCAATCAAATCAGTCGAGGACGCGTGACCGCAAAAAAACTTTGCAGCAAGCGCAAACTTTTTTTCTTCAATCCCCTTCTCTTTTGCTCCGCGCGTCAGTTTCCAGTCTTCTAATAAAGACTCTGTGTTCAAATTTAGGTGAAGTTCGAAAAAAGAAAAAGCGTTTTATACCAAATTTCCTTGCCTTTTTGATTCGCTTTTTTCTAGAAATTCATTGGGCCTAGAGGACCTTTTTAAAAATCCCTACTCATCCTAAAGGGTCAGTGGTAAAGGGTCGGTTTAGTGGTTAAGAAACTGTTGATTGTCGAAGTGACGTTACATGATTGATTGTCGAAGTGATTGTCGAATTGACAATACATGATTGAGTTTTTGCAAAATTGGTTCGATTGTCGAAGTGACAATACATGATTGAGTTTTTGCAAAATTGCTTAATGTTTATATTCAATCGATCTGGACTAGTTGTGGAGGCTGAGCCTTGCGAAGGACTTGTGAACACAATCCACAAAAGAGGTGCTCTGTGTAATGTGGTTAGGCAGAATGCCTGGTTTATATACAGAAGAATGAATTATTGTACCAAATAATATACTCAATGAAACGCTTGAAAACGTTTTGCAGCGTTGTTTGTCCAAAACGCTTCAGTTGGAGTGGAGAGAATCTACCTGAATGTAATAGAACGTTGTCGATGTTTCAAAGACATGACTGTAAAGAAAGCATGACTAACCGAAATGCAGGACTTCAGTAAGTTTTTTTGTTTTGTTCTGGTGCAAAAGTCTTTTCCCGGATCGAAAAGTCTCAATGTTCCATGTCCATTTTTATTGCAAAAAAGTGACATGATAGACAAACAATAAAGAACTAAAAACATAACTCGAAAGGCCTTTAAGATCAACAACGTTTCAACAACTAATTCCTTTTAACATTGTATTTCAACCTCGTATGTTAATCCTTTGCAATTTTTAACTTTTTCAATGTGAAAAAGTCCCCTCCATTAATCACCTGAAAGTAAAATTAAAATTAAAAGCTGTTTTAAGAAAAACTAATATGCTTACAAAAAATTAAAATTAGCTAAGCACCCAAAGAATTGCTTGACTTAAAGTGGCATTGTTGGGGTGCATAATTTTTATAACTGCTATACTGATCTTGATTTTTAAACAGCTCCGGCTGAATGTCACACTGATCCGTCCTTAACTGGTTTGACGCAAAACATTAACCTTTTTCCATATTATGGTATACTGTAGGTTTGAAAATAAATTTTTTTGCATTCTATGAGCAGTGGCACTATTGTGCAGGTCAAAAGACTAATTTTTCTGTTGAAAAGATTTGGCAGTGGTTTTGGCATTTGAATTAAGTAGAAAATTCAATCCCAATTCTAGTTAAAAACATAAGACTGCGAAATTGCGGCAGCATTCTGTTGATATCGTCGTAAAGCATTTTGTATTCACTTTTGATGCATTGTGTAAACGCCATCCTTAATTAGTTTCCTCAGCAAACATTTAATATTTGACATCATGCATTTACTGTATGGTTAACTTTAGTCTTAATATCAATAGCTAGTTAAATAAATTAATGCAGTAGTTATAGTCAACAAAAATCTTTTCTTGTCTGCGTCAGTTTTTTTCCTTCTTCCTAACTGTATCAAGGCAGCAGCTAAAACATTCAGCTTGCGCGCATTACGTAGGTGAAGACGCAAGCGGGTCCAGCTAGGCTTTTTCTTTTGTTTAATAACAATTACTGATTTATTAAGCGGCGGCGATAGCTCAGAAGCTGAGCGCCGGATTAGTGATCGGATGGTTGCTGACCCCTGGTTCAATTCCCGGTCTTGTCTTAGGAAAAGACACATTACGCTTATTTTCCAATGGTGCCAAGCAGTCTACCCGTTGTGGTGGCCCAGCGTGATGAAAGACTTGCAACAGAACTCAAAAAAGCACATTATAGAAAACTATGTTATTGCTTTCATGGACATGATGTGGTGTACAAAATATGACAAACCAGAGATGGTAACCGGTCGGGCAAGATTCTTCGACCGGCTGGTCAAGCCGGTTGAAACACAGGTCAAATTCTCCTTTCTTGCTACTAAAAGACATCTAAGCACCAACCGAAATATACAAATATGTTTTATTATAAATAAAAGTTTTTATAAAAAAGCAATATTAACAAACCACACCTTTTGAAAACACTTGTTGAATGGTTTCAAGTTGTGAATAATATGCTGTGACCATTAAGCCATGCACATCCAGGGACAAGGAGGGAGGCATTGTGCCAGGCCTCCTTCTTTAAGCATGCATGTGGAAGAGGCTTACTCTACTTGACATTTTAGCATCATTTTAATCAGCTTGAGAGTAAAAGTGGCGCAGATTTCAGATTTTTTAGTACATGCTAAAATCTTGCCGCTTTGAAAAGCTTTTTTCAACTTAAATTTACCATAATTTACACTAGGCAAGAAAGACATAGCTCTTATTTTTTATATCTAACTAGCCATGGCTTGTTCTGAAGTGGCATTTCTACAAACTGCTGGGGCACATTATATTTCCAATATCTTCTAGCCAATGTCATAACAATTCTGTGTTTGCTACTTGGCAAATTGTAAATAATCTGTCACCAATAGCTAAAAACGTTTATTTTCTTATCTTGGCCTTACGCATAATATCATTATAAAAAACGTCTAATTATTTAGCTTGTGCCTTCCAGTTCTTTTTATGCTTATTTTGTGCACGTTATGCTCTGCTCAAAACAGGTCTCTCAAACCAAAATTTAACCCCAAAAGGTCTTAAGATTAAGTTATTTTTGCAAAAAAACGCAAAAAAAATTTTGCATTTTTTTTCTGAGACCTCCGTCCGGAGTCACAAATTTTAACACCTCACCCATGCCTCCCCCTTTCAAAAATTTTTTGTTGGATGCATTGAACAGTGAACAAAAACCTTCTGTAAAGAAACAGGTCAACCGGGCCGGTCAGAAACCGGTCAACCGGCGTAGATTTTGCAATTTACCGGTAAGGTCGGGTCGAGAAAATTCTGATCGGTTCCATCTCTGTGACAAACAGCTTATAATAAATTTTCTTTTTTTAGGATGAAAAATTTACCCAAAGCAAAGCGTGAATTTGGGCCGCTTTGTCTACATTGTTGGATGAAAGGTATTCCTTTCACGAACGCTGTTACGAATAAATTGCCAGAAACGACCGCAGTTAATGCTGGAACTGTGGTAAAAGTCTGGAACAATACTTCATCAGGAAAATGGCAAAAGATAAGAGTTACTCCGGCTATAATTTGTCTCGTCATAAAACCTCCTTACTTACAATAGACCGTCGTATGAAGTTGCAGATTATAGCTGCGAAGCTCCGGATTTAAGTGAAAATGCAATGTGCTGGTTATTAAAATTTAAAGAGATATCTTATTTGACCTGAAGTTTCCAAAACGGTTTCACTTCTTGTGTTCTGCTTTAATTTTTAAGGGAAGACAGCTGCAGGCATAATGATTGGGGTTTCTAAAATTAGCGTAATACCATTAAACTATGCTTGCGTTATTTCCATTTTTCTTGATTTAATTGTTTCAAAGATATTTCTTTTTTCAAACCGTCGTGTCCCTCTTTTTTATTAATGAGATTTTTACAGGTAAAGATTGCTGGCACTTAATAGTTTTTTTTTTCAAACCGAAATTTGTTATAGTAAACCCATCACACTAACCAATATGCAGCTAAACGTCTCAAAGCAGTATTATTTTCGATGCATAACGATGACATTGATGGTAATCAGGTTAGTGTTACCCAGAATTGTAAACATAATGAGTAGTTCAGGCCCAAACCCAGCCCCAACCCAAAAAATGATTTGAAGCTCAAACCAAGTCCTCAAATGCCCGAACCTTGAGTTAGGTTTAAAAAACACATCTGGTTTATTACACCTATCATTTACAACTTTAGTCTGCTGTGACTCTATAATCTATTAAACAATTGATTGTCAAAGTGTGGCGCAAATGTTTTAAAGTTATTTTGATTATGTTTTTATTGCTACCTAAAACAGAAAGCACGTTTTGCCGCTTGTATCAGGCTGGGATTATGTCCGAAATTTTATCAACGTTAAGCCAGAATCCCGGTTAAACCCGAACCCGACCCTTAAAACCCGGCACGACTTACAACTCTGGTGTTACCCACAAAACTAATCAGTTTTGCGCTTAATTGAAAATAAGACAATGTGTTCGAAGTTTGAAGCAGTATACTTTTGGAAAAGTTGGGTCAAGAAGATCGGAGCTAACGTCAATATGTGGTATGCCTAATGTAATCAGAAAGAATTAATCTTAAAGCCTATTGATTTTGCCTGCAGCTGCTGTCGTCTCTTAAAAATTGGATATTTTGAAGTAATTCTTAAAAATGTTGACTTATTATCAAATACATTTTTAGTCAAATCGTACTTAAGATCAAGTGTGTTCGTCATGTGCTTGGTATTGATATAATTCATCCGAATAAAGATCTTTGTCATCCAAAGAACCGCTTTTGAAAAAGGAAGCGCTGCAGGTTTTTTATTTTTGGTGATTTTATTGTGTAACTATACGATATTTAACTGATTTTGTTACCACTTTGTGTATAATTTTTAAATTACAGGGTTTTTTCAGAAACAGAAATAAATAAAAAAAAACTATATTCTTTTAACTTAAAAGCGGAAAAAAAAATTCTTGCTGTTTACCATGTAGGGCATAATTTAGTAGTGAATGTTATTTTTTGCAAGCGTGTATGTAGAAATATTTTGCCATAATACCGACACTGTGACTCTATGTGCTAAATGGATACGAAAAACGTTGCACCTTTGTAGCTGCCAATAGCGTTACAATTGTTGCGACGCATTCTCATTGAGGATTGATGGAGATCGCAAAGGAATCGTAATAATGTCGTACAGACACCTTGCCGATTACGTACGATCTTCCCAATCGTAGAGAATCGGAAAAAAATTTTAATTATGTTGGGAATTTTTTGACATACATGCCGATTGTTGCCAGTATAGTTAGTTTCAAGACATTATTACAACTTTCTTACGATTTTCCGATTGCATTACGATTGCCAAATAGGTAAGGCTGTGGAAAAGAGGCGTAGAATTGGAGCTGCCAGAATTGCATCCTTAAGGTATTTTTTTTTGTTGGCTAGGGTTCGGGTTTCGGCCTTGAAGTCATTTTGTACACTCGTCTTGAGTATTTGAGTAACTTACCGTTTTTTATCTGCCTGCAAAAAATATTTGAAGTATTTGTTTTTTTCGTAATTTACGTTTGTTTTTATCTGTCTTTCGTGTTAAATTAAATAATGCCTATTTCAGAAAGCGAGTATCGTTTTGAGGAGACTGAAAACGTAATCACAACAAAGACTATACCCAAGAAATAACCAAGTCAAAAATATTTGTGCTCCTTTGTTTATTGCCACTTATTTAGCGTTTTCGAAATTCGCATAATACTCTTAGCATTCTTTTTTACAATCAATTGTTAGAAGCTCGGAATTAAATCATTAAAAAACATTAAAAACATTGAAAACAACTTTTTCAAGGTTTGTACGAGAGGGGATGATACCACATTAAAGCATATTGCTTTAGTCTCTAGATTGCAGAGATAAATATCCATTTCTTGTTTGAAGGTAACAAAAACCTCTAAAAAGCTTCTCTGTCCTGGTCGAAAGAATCAAGGTTAAATCTCATTTATATGAACTAATGGTAATCAAAGCTACATATTGCGCTTCGAAAAGTGTCAATATGTGTGGAATCAATTCAAGTCAGTACGGTGGTGGCACGTTGGTACATAATTGGTATAATTTTCGACAAAATTTTCGACTTTTTGTAAATCATTTTTGACAAAAGCAAAAAGTAAGCTCATTACGATATGAGAATGATTGCTGTGCAAAATTTTGTTTACGTGAATATGTAATAAACTTCCCGATAATAGCCGAAACTTTGCAATACCCCTTTTTGTATATAGTGAAAAAGGCTTATTTTGTGGAAGGCTCAGCACTCAACGTACAATTTTCAATACTTATAGTTTGCAGTAACAACTACCATTATATACTACAATATAAAGCCTTATATGATGAAAAAAATTACATTTTTGCATGTTTGGCCTGCAGCAACTATTAGAAAACAGTAGAGGTTTCCCATAGTCGCAATGGTAAGTTTTAAGTCTGCTGAGTACCGCCAAGTGACAAATTATAAGTATCTAGATTCTAGAATAAATGCATATCACTCAAAATTTTGCGGGAAAAAGTTTGCAATACCAATATTATTACTTCACGATTGAAGAACTTTCTTGTGACCATTATTGTGCTTTTTTTGGCTATTTTTATTTTTTTCTTTTGCGCTTGTAAATATTTTAAGTTTTTATATCATGATTATGGATTTTGCACCAAATAATCTAAAAAGTGAAGTACATTTTGGAAAAATTTTATATAGGACATTTCGCAAAAAAATAACTAGATGGGAGTTTGCCAGCAAACCCAGTGAACGACCGACGCGTAGCTAATGCTGTGACGCTCAAAAGTACTTTTTGTCTACCGTAAAATCAGCAATTATTCAAAAATATCTGATTATGGAACCTCCAGAAAATAGAGTCAAAATAATTGTCAGTTAAATATCTCCTGATATCATAAAACACTGGCACCCTAAGTTGAGCCGATCAAAAAATTGAGTTTTGGGGGTCCATTTGGGGGGTCCCCGGGGGTGATGGCACCCCCAAACTGTGTCAAAATATTTGTCTGTTAACTATCTGCTGATATCATAAAACACTGGCACCCTAAGTTGAGCCATTCAAAAAATGAATTTTTGGGGATGTTTGTTTGGGGAGGTCCCGTGGGTGATGGCACCCCCAAACTATGTCAAAATATTTATCTGTTAAATATCTACTGATAGCAAAAAAAACTAGCACTCTAGCTTAAGCCGTTCAAAAAATGAATTTTTGAGGCCCTCATTTTGGGGGGTTCCCGGTGGAGTTGCCCCAAAAAATTTCAGGAGAAAAAATTGCGTTTGCAGCTCAACAACTTTACACAAAAATTAGATTTCGATGTTTTGCGGTTTAGGAGAAGAAAAGCGTACAAAAATTAGGAAGAAAAAATGGAAAAAAAAAGAATTAAACCTCATAGCGGCCAAAAGTGGGTTGGTTGAGATGAAAGGGTATCTTAAGACATACAACCATATGAAATATTTTTTGTCGTAATTAAGCCGTTTTTGACTTAGACCGCTTTTTACGCCAAACTTGCGGGGCGGTTTTCAGGTTCTAAAACCAAAGTCACGAGACCTATTGCCTCGAAATTTGGTGCAAACATATAACTCATTAATCTCAAACTACTGTCAAAATTTCATGTAGCTAAATCTAACTGTTCTCGAGTTATAAGCAAAAGTCTGAAAATTCGCACTCGTTAGTTGAAAAATGGCCGAGTAAAAACAAAGGAACACGCAACGCGAGCGTCGGTCGCTCCAACTATGGAGAGTTTCGTTTCAATCACTTTTCTGTAATAAATAGCTTAATATGTTGCTCTTGACACCAAGGTCCAAATGAAAGTTTAAAACTTTAAACGTAGTTTTTTCGAAACAGCGTTATATGCGACTTATCAGCGTTTACCAAAACGTACTTGATTCAATTTCAAATTTTACACGCTTGTAGCCAAGGATTTTGTCGACTTGCGCTTTTAATTATACGTTTTTTGATACTGTACTGTGTATTTCAGTGGTAATTTCCAAAGTAATGCTTTCACGAAAGAAAAAGATTTAAAAATTAGAAGCAAAAGACTTCAAGTTGAAGTCGATTGGAGTTTTAAAAACAAAGTAACAATTAACAGCTTCAAATACAACAGAAAAAATACCGGTACGATTAGACTAGAAATCAAAGAGATGGCGAAAGTACCAAGGGGGTTGATGCAAGCCGCCACTTTTAGAGTCATGCTCATGCTTATAAAGTCACTAATTTTTGAACAGTTTATTGATAGTTGATTGTATAAAGCTTGCGGTTATTATGCAGAATTTGGATGATTCAGATTCCTCATTCTAGAAATACTGCAAATTAGAAAATACTTTCAACAACCCCTATTTAAAAGTGTCTACATTTGTTAGTCGTTCAATCAAAAATTAGAAGATTTAAATTAAGCGTTGAGATAGTTATTAAAAAAACATGAAGAAGAATGATGGTTTTATTTTTTCTGGATTCTTCTTAATGTCATCTTAAATGCTATACAAAATTAATAATTTGCACTACGTGACTTTCCGAAATGATTGATCAGAGAAATTGGAGCCCTTACATTTTGTTATCACAAACATCTTGGCATTTACTTTCAACAGCTTTTACAAACTTGTTCGATGCTTTTTCGATAGCTATTTATTGTGATTGCTGCGTAAGACAGGTTAGCATTTGCTATCTCTTTAATTGTTGTCAAAAAAATTACTTTCAGAAAAGTAAAAATCATTTGTCGTCGATTTTTTGTCAAGAAAGTTTCGGAAGTAAATTTTGATTTTTCGATTGGTAGCAGACAAACTTATGCTGTGCAACACAACTGCATTTCATTACTTCTTGCATATAAAGTATTATATTGTTTTAATTCCATAATTACACAATCAGACAGTTATCACCACTGCTTTTGCTGCAATATACTTACGAGCAAGATTTTGCAATTGGGGAAACAACATATTAAATTGTTCCAATTTTAGGAGCAATATACTTGGCGTAACATTGTGAAAGTACTGGTGTATCTTTTGTTCGATTCCACGGGAGGTCAAACCAACAGTAACTTTGGATTGTTTTTATACTTTTTCTTCCCTCACGTTCAGCAACGGTGTAAATCCAAGTTGTAAGTTTGACCGGGCTTTTCGGGTGGGTTCGGGCATAAATTTGACAAAATTTCGGGCTTAATTCGGACCTCACACGTACTTTTTGTCTTAGGTGCACAAAAACATAGTCAAAATAACTTGGCAACACTACTGAATGAAGACTTCATTTAAGTTTTTTTCGGGCATGATTTGGACTTCAAATTACTGTAGTTTTCGGGTTCGGGCTCATATTTTCGGGTTTGGGCCGGGTTCGGGTCTGAACTACTCGGCCCGTTTACAACTCTGCTGTAAACAAATTATTATACCTCTATATACGGTGTATGGTAGACATCAACCAGGTGGGCCAAGGGTATTTTTTTACCCTTTCTTGACAAGCCTAAATTGGTCAACAAAATAATGTTGTAATTACAAATTACTATAATTTATTCAGAACATGCTACAATGCTTATATTTAGTTTACGCTTAATTCATTATTGAAACAAAACCCGACTTCTTTGAGTCATAAGTGAGTTGATAATAGTAGCCTATTTCTGCACCAAATTTGTTGATTGGAAAGGTGGGTTTCCGCTTGGTGACACAGCTCTTTTCGATAACATTTTTATCAACATTTATCATTAATAATTTCGACGACAATACAGGTCCAAAGTACTAACAAACTCTTTATTTATCATGAATACTAATTGCATTAGGTGCTATTACTTATCATGACTACTGTTTGCATTAGGTGCTATTTGGTCACGAATTTATTTTTGTCTCTTCATATATATATTTTTGGAGTGTATTCAAAAAGTAAAATAAAATTAAGTTTACAGGAGTTTTGAACAAACATTCAATCCAATACAAGCTACGGAAAAATTAAGCTGTCTATGTGGAAATATTCCAATGAAACCTTATCACTTATCAGACACGAAAATGTTGTAATTTATCAGTAATAATTAAATCTTTTATCTGATATAAAATAAATATTTCCAATTTGTCATCATTTGTCAGATCGAGCGTTAAATCTCAAAATTATACTCTCAAAACTATAATCCCCCCAAAAAAGTTATTATACTCTCAAAATTCTCTTACTTCAACAAATAATTTTTTCGTTCTCGCATGACGGTTTTCCTTGGTGGTAGTTCGGTCAAAAAATTGATTGAACTCTATGACTTAACAAAATAGTTATGGTTTGGACTTTGCTGGTACCGATTATCAATCAAATTTTCCTTGGCTATGCGAATCTTGTAATTTCTAATCTGCGTAAGAATACTGCATTTAAAAACGTATTTTAAATCTGTATTAGGCTAAAAAAGCATTTTAGTCAAGTTTTTCACTGTTGACTAAAATCTTGGGATAAGCCTAAAATGCATTCTCACGAAATTTGAACTTTCTACGTCTTGCCGTTTTCAATATACTGCAGTCCAAAATTAGCAATTTTCTCTTACTTTAGCAATGTTGCCATTTTGTCAGTATTGTGACTGAAGATTTGCAGTTGGAAAACTGGCTTACGTTTATTGAAAAGCAGCTAATTTGCAGTTCTAAAACTTTTTCTTTTTTTAATAACAACTATCTGACACCAATGATTTGTTGAGAATCAAAAAACATGCAGTTACGTTTTGAAATTTTGTTTCTAATTTATGGCAACTGCGCCAAAATTTCTAAGGGGAAAATGTCTTTCTAAGGAGAAAAATAAGTTGTTATATTTCGGAAACAGAAGGTCGTAGAAAGCTAAAATTTGGTGAAGTTAGTTTTCAGGTCTGTCAATCTTCTTTTTTTTCTTTGAGAGAGAAAACCCAAGCAAAAAATTTTCGATCTGAATACCGTTTCAAAATATTCAATAAACGCTTTTTTATCGCATTGAACGAATTTGAATTAACAGCGATTTTTACTGTAAATATATATCTTTGAATTTGTTCAAAAAAAGATAAAATGGAAACTGATCAACTCAAATTACTAAGTTCCAATTATTCTTTTAGTTATTTATTGATCGTTTGCGTGCCTTCTGGCTTATAGGCTATCCGCGCATTTTTATGCCAATGGGGAATTTCCACATCTACAGCCTATAGGCTAGAAAGCACGCTAACGAGTTATAAATACATAGAAATAGCTGCAATTTAGTTGAACTAAGGCTCATTACTTTTCACTTAATCTTTGTATGAGCAAACTAAATACTCTTTTTTAAAATTAATTACAGACTCTCACCGAAGAGCGAAATCTATCATGTGCATCGCAATACGCATACTGAAATGACTAAGTTCCGTTGCAATTTTATTGTTTGCTTTTAATAAAAAAGTACTTTTTTATCTATTGTAACTTGTTTTCATGCTGCATCAAAATCAAATATTATTTTAACTGCAACTAGTCTTTTCAAATTAAAAAAAAAGAATTTCAAAAATTTCAAAAACTTGTTTTCTAGCTGCATAAATCTTATGTTACTTTATCGGCCACAAATAATTAAGCTTTGTCTTTTCAATTTTTTTCAAAAAGAATTTTTAATACGTTGATGTTGGAGTGGCCCTTAAATGCACCTAAAATTTTATTTTGGCAATTTCTTCGTTCCAAACCCCTAAATCTTTTTCTCTACATAAAAAAGGACACTGTAAAAATATGAAGCAATTTGGAAAAAATTTAGCACTTGCACATCGAAATTGAAGTTTTGAAGGGGTATAGATTTCTATCGCGAGGCTGAAAAAACACTGAAACAAACACAACTCCTACATCCTAAAGCCTAGAATAACAAATGACCCCCTAAAATTTGCAAAATAGTCATGGTTATTCAGTATAAGGAATTACACAGAATAAAATGTTAATAATTTTCATTATGAAAACTTTTTAAACAGAATATAATCCATTTTCGAAGAATGTTTCTCTTTCAGTACGTTACAGTTTTTACGTTTCACTTATCACTTAAGAAAGGTACAGCAATGTTTTAAGGTAACTTTGCCAAACTAAAACACTGAATTGCGCAACTTCAATTCATCATAATTATGTACTAAAAAATGGTAAATATGTCGTCCACTAATAGTGCAACATTAAAACACTGTAAACAACGCAATTTAAATTCACCAAACACTATGAATGCAACATCAAAAATACTGAAACCTATGTAGCAAAGATGCAACTTAACTTCACCAAATGTACTTATTATTCATACTGCTCAGTTAAGGGTGGATTTTTGCAATTGAGAATTTTTTTGCGGTACTCTAAAACCACTTGTAACTGCTATTGTGTTTGCTCTTCAGTATGAGTGTGTGCATGGTTGAACTCCTCTATCAATGCTACTCCTATCTCAGCATGATCATTTGTCACAGTCAGAGTATTAACTGTGTTTACTGCATGCAATAGTTCTTGCAAAGCGACCATGTTGCAGGATCTTTATGTAGAAATGCAGTTGATAATCCAAGCTTTTCAAACAAATAAAGGGACCCTTTACTGACAAGATCTGGCAGCTCCAATTGATGACATGATGCGGAATTTTCTACCGCTTAGGTGCATCTTCTGTTTCATTGTGCTGCTTCATTGCTTGCACCATAAGTCTTTCAGTGCCAAATGATGAAGGTTGAGCAAAAAATACTAATGCTACAAGTTCTTCGGATAGACACCACAAATGTGAACAAAACTTAGATAAAAAAGGTTTTGATAGTGCATGGTTAACGCTGGCATGTTCTTGAATAGATTTGAAAAGCTTTAGGCCGTTGCTCGGAGCAGCCGCTGCCAGCGGAGCTTTTATCCAAACTTTTAGAATAATCTTTACGGCAAAAATACACATTTGTAGAATTCCATTCTTTTCTCTGTCTGTGAGCTTAAACTGCTCATGAAAAATCCAAGTTTGGACATCCACCAAAACAGTGAATTCCTTTTCGAGGGGTAGCCCCGTAAAAGTGTGAGAAAGTTCAATGAATTCTCTGTAGCCGCCTCGAAGAACTTTTCTTTCCTTCAGAGAACTTTCAGCCCAAGCAATTAGGCTCTCATCACTAACAATATCCACAAAATCTTTATTAGTCACTTATTGTGGTAAGCAACGCCTTATAGTATCTATAAACTCCCATTGTGCTTGAAATCTTTTGAACAGCAGCACTTCAGAAGAAGCTGTGCTGCCTAAAGTTGTTGAGAAAGCTGTTTGCGCTAGAAGTTCAAAAATATGATGCCAGCATGCAAAGTACGAAAGATATTTTTTGCAGCTCTTGTTCGATTAGGACGCATGTTTCTTGATTCCTTCCTGTATTAGAAGTTGTAGTGTCAAATGACATACAGCTGAGAATGACGCTTGCATTTAATTTTCACGGTACGTACCAACAACAGAGACAGCACAAAATTTTTAAGATTCGATATCGCTTCCTTTGGCCAGTTGTACTTTAGGTAGCAGTTTATGTGAATTTAGCGAGCTGTAAAGTGTCACCCTGTTCTATATGAAAAAAGAACAAAATTGAAAGAAACTGATTAATGATTATTTTAATTAATTTTTAAGCTATTTCGTCGAAATAATTTATTAGAATAAAATCAATCCTTTTTGTATGTTTCAGTTGTATTGCCGTGACCATTTCGCAAATTTTAAGAGGTTGTTTATGATTCTACGCATTAGAGTCGAGAGTTGTGTTTGTTTTTGCAATTTTAACCCTCGCGGTAGGCACCAATACCCTTAAAAGCTTTTAAGTTAATGTGCAAGTTCTAAATCTCATTCAAATTGACTCAAAATTGGAGAATAGTATTTTCCAATACTTGGAAAAAGATTTAGAGGCTTGGAGCGTAATATTTTAAAAGTTTGATTTTAAGAGCCAACCCGCCGGATGTGAGTTTAAGGGCCACCTTACTTGATGAAATTTGAACCTGGGTGTTTTAACAACAAAATCTGCTGATACCGTTCGCAAGATAATTTGACCATTAATGTTTCTGCATTAACATTTTTGAAACTCAAGTTTGAAAGCAAACTATGATGGATTGTATTGCATCATTTGACAATTGAATTCTGCTTCAAATATTACAGAAAAAGCTTATGAGACCTCTCGGAGTACTTGTGTTGATATACAGTAATACAACCATGTGAGCCCACAAATGCAGATTATAAACAGGGCATTTTTTTTTCAATAAAGTCAATTTTTTAATATTAAGTTTGAATGATGTGATTTTTTGCAAGAATATAAAGTCAGTTTTGTATTCTTAATTTGAAAGGTTAATAAGCAGTCAATTTTTTCCGCTAGGTTAATATTTTTCTAATGTAGCAATAAAGTCAACTTTTTTCTAATAATCACTTAGTTATCAATAACTTTCAACCTCTTTTGAAAAAAATAATGCTTTTAAAGCGTGGCATAAAAATTAGCACTAACTGCAAAACATGATTAAACTCGCTAAGTAAATAGATTATGTGAGCTGTGGCTAACTTAATTGTAAAATTTCAGTCTTTTATTGCCTACCGGTGAATCATTAAATCCTGTAATTCCGAAAAACCCTGCAAGTATCGACCTAATTCGTTTGCATTTTATAGAAAAAAATAATTTGGGACGAGGACCTAATGGAAGGAGATTTGAGAGAAGTAATTAGTAATTAACTAAATTGAACTCCTAAACTCCTAAACTAAACTCCACCTAATACTACTAAACTACTAAACTCCACCCCCCCCCCCATCTCCATAATTTTATTTTGTTTAATGAAGCCTACGTTAAGCATTTTGCACCGAGCAATCAAATTTGATTGCTTAGTTTTAGCCATTTTCTAAGTTTTTACTCTGTTTGATTTGGAGCTTTGTTTTCAACAAATATTAGCCTCTCCTAAATAAATGTTTTAAAAGTGGTCTCAAACCACTTGGTAGTTAATAATTACTTTAAAAGACTGTTTCAGAAGTGCAAAAAATGTAGTATTTTTGTGCATTTTTAGATTGGTAGGGTCAAACCAAAGCCTATAAAAATTGGTATTCAATGCAGACAGACTATAAAAATTGGTATCGTGAGTTGCAGGTACGTAGAAGGTTGACTAGAAGACTGAAATTTTCCTTCGATGTCTTCTAGCCAAAGTAACTTGGTGAGTAAAATGACTAAGTACTATTATAATTTCACACATTCAATTTTTCCAACATCTTTTTGCAAAATTAGAAGGATTGTTCAAAGTTCGTTTTTTTGCAAAGCATGAATCGAGGTACACATAATTAGATAATTTTATTTATTGAGCGATTACACATTTCGTTATTTTTGGTTTAAATATCTTAATACTTCTCTTTTGCAATAGTCGGTCTTGCGTTTTTGCACTTTTCGCTTGGTGCATGGAAAGTTTAAATCGGTTTCGGAAAGAAAAAGTGGTATATGGAGTCACAAGTTCTTCTTTCCTTTTTACAAAAAACTGTAGAACGGAAAAGATTTGACTCACTAAAATACGCCAAGTTTGGCATTACTGTATTAAGGATTTGCCTCTGTAAATTGTGCAAGCGCTATTATTTCGCATCTAATTTTGACATTAACGTTTGGGACTTTCTCATTTTAATTTCTTAAAATGCCAAACTACCTTTGAGTTACTTCCACAACCGAAACTTGTTAAATATCATCATAGCTCAGTAACAAGGATTGTTGTACGATACACAAGCACTTAAAAGCTTAAAAAATTAAAAATTGCTTTCCTTTTTAAAAATTGATCTATTTTTAAGATTGACGTTATTTTTTACCAAACGTATACATCCTTTTTTATAATATGTTAATTTTCTTGAACGAAAAATATTAATCGTTAGAAATATTTAGTTCTGAAGTTGCTACTTTTCATCAATCATTTTATGAATTATTCGGCAAAAAAATCGGAAGCACAGTTATACGCTTTGGTATATAAAGGAAAAGATTGAAGGCATTTGATTATAATTGTGGTTTTGTTTTAATAAATAGCTTACAATTTAAACTTAATTAGAAACAACTCAAAAAATATGCTTGCTCTTACGCTTTATGTTTACGTAGCATATTTTCTTCAATTATCTGATGCGGCAAGATTATCTAAACAAAATGATAATGAAAATCCCAATGAAGATAATGATCAAGCTTTGAGGTAAATATTTACGTCTTAAGATTTATTGCCAACCCTCCTGAAGAGCCTAACTGCAAAACAGCCTGTTGGGGGCATTTATGTAATAAATTTTTGTTGATTTTAGTTTTTACGTTAGAGTAGTGTCAGGGGCGTCGCCGGCTTAGCGAGATCAGGGGGGCAAAGCTGAAAACCGGGGGGGGGCAAAGTTTTGACGGTAAATTATTGCAGTATTTTAGGAGTTAAGTAGATTGTTTGTGTGGCGGGGTTGTAAATTTCGTTTCCCTTTTGAGTAATAGAGCTATTTGGCGTTGAATAAGTTCATAGAACCATTTTCAGCTTTAATTTACAAACTAATTACTTAGGTTGCAATGAAACGATTACTAAACCGTATATTTATTTAATGCCTATCTGACGTGCATAATTGTCTTTGTCTTTTACATAAGAACAACATGGGATCATATAGGTTATTATACCACATTGTTTAAAGCAAGACACAAACTTGCAACAAAAATTTTAGGCATATTCTATGGCTATCGCGTTGGTAAACATACTGTATAGAAATAATCTACATAATAAGAAAAGTTAAGAGCTGCGCATGAAAAACTATCTCGAATGATTTTTGAATAAATGCAGAAAGCAGACTGTCTCTGACATATTGAAATATTGACAAAGCCGCTAACTCAACAATTGCTGAAAAAATAACGTAAATCTTCTCATTTAACTAAACATGATTACAGCTAGCATAACGGCTGAAAACGACTGACGACAAGAAACTCCAGAAAAAATATGAGCAAAATTTAATATCGGTACCTCTATGATGAATACTATAGCTAATAATATACAATTGTGTATTACAAGCCAAAGTAGAAAAATGAGCAGTTTAGCATTTATATTTGAATGCCTATTCTGTGGGGTGCATCTTCCAAAAGAATTTCTGCTGCATCCCTCTCAATAGTTCGCATCGATACGGTGTGTAACTTTGGTGTTACAACTTGCAACGTTACTAAACGATGCATTTTATCCTCGAAAAAAAGTCGAAAAAGCTAAAGATTTCGGACCTTGCTGGGGAGCTCACAGCGCCCCCCCAGACCCCCTAGCTGGCTTTAAGGCCGTCTCACCATAACTTTTGTGTTAAAAAATTTTTAATTGCCACCAGCACTTCTTCCAAATCTTAGTAAACGTTTCTGGGAATTCCTTGTTGGTATTGGCGAAAATGAGCGTTGAACTTTGCTCCGAAAATCTCCAGTTTGAGCATCATCCCTCCTCCCAATGTTCAAAATTATCAAAAAGTAGACAAAATTTCTTAAATCATTCCCCAATGGTCAATATGGATCGGCACCACTGATTACTGTATCGGTAATGCACCTGGATTGTATTACTGCTCTAAAAAAATCATCACAAATAGCAGCACCAAACAGCCAAAACGGTAGGCTACTAAAGGCTACTAGAGTTTACTCAAAATTTCAGATATCAATGGCGTTACTAGTGCCGAGAACTCTGCTTAGTTTGTTTTGCTACCGGTACTAATCGATGTAGTTAATGGACACTTCTTGCAAATCTGAAAGTCAGAAAATTCTCGTAGTCTAACTATCAAAGAATTGATCAATGGATTCCGATTTGGGGGAGGAATGCAGTCTGTTTCTCTGTTAGCTCAAAGTTTCTGCAGATCGATTACTGCTAAACAAGATCCCAATCAAAATATAGTATGGTTTGAGTTGCTAAGCTAAGGCCTTCCACTTTCAGACATGGGCTTGTCACCTCAACTCACGTTTGCTAAGTTTGCTTACCCGTAGCCTACGTTTGCTACATAGCCTAGAAGTGCAACTGACCGATCGAATTCTTATCTTTTTTTCGGAGGCATTTGGCGATAGTCTATTTTTCTTTCTGTAACTATTGATTGCAAGGCACATAGCGGATGGTTTGTACTACGCGTATACCACTGATCACCAACTTACAGCCTACACCAACTTATTGTACATTACCTTCAACAGTCACAACACCTGACTTGTAAGAAGGCCCCGCCTATAAGTACTGCTGTATATAACGTCATAATCCACGATGCCACGCCTACTACACAGTACGCACAAACTGCTGGAACTATGATATTATTACACCATACTGAATTGATTTGTTGTTGTTGATGAACCTTACCAAAGACCCAAGATTGTGTTGCGTACCGTACCCTAGATTATAATATAGATGTCAGGATACTTATTTGCATGAAGGAAACATATAGAATCAGCCAAAAAATATATTCAACTAACGTATATTACCAAAAACTTTCACTAAAATCGATTTCGGCCAGTGGCCATCTTCAGCTTATGCAAATACAATCAATCAAATAGAATCGATGTCAGGATTGGAGATGAAGCAGTTAAAAGTACCACTATTTTAACTGTGAGGGCAATGCTCACTTTTAAGAAAAAATACTGTGGTAGGGCAAGAAATAAATCGGGGGGGCGTGCAAAAATAAAAATCGGGGGAGCAATGCCCCCCAGCTGGTGACGCGCCTGAGTAGCGTAATCATTTCCCGTTCTCTAACATTTTGATTTACTGTACATTAAGGGAGCTTTCGATGCTGCCAAGTTTTCAATCTATTTTTTTTGCAAAAACGTGATGAAACCAGGATTTAAACCTAGTGTTGAAAAATAAATACGATTACTTGCTGCAAGTGTTAAAAACAAACAAATAAACTTAACAACCTTTACCGAAAAAGATTGTTAATCATTCTGAAGTTTTACAAGGCAATAATTGGATTGATGTCTGATATAAGAATAGCCAGTCTTTCAACTATGCAGTAATATGTTCGTTTTTGTGTAAGCATTGTAAAAATTTTAACATCTGTTGTTATATAAGATTTATGATAATGTTAAGTGTTGTAATTACTCATGGACTAAAAAATGAAACCAAAAATTGCAAAAAACTTTGCTGCAAAAATTGGCAAAATATATACTTTGCAGGTTAAATAATATATCATTGTAAACAATAAATATAGCAAACTCAAAAGAAAAGAACCACAAAATTGTAGCAGTAGGAAATCCATCCAGCTGAGTGGGTGCAGTAATTACGTATTACAACAAAATTGAAAAAGGACCACCATTTAGAAGGTAAATTACAAAAGCAATCGAACAAACATCAAAATGCACAGAAAACATTACTGATGCTGACAAAAATTATAATTTTTTGTCTGCTACTTATAATTCTTTGTCAGCTTTTAGTGATATTTTCTCGGAATGTTGATGTTTGTTCGATTGCTTTCGTAATGTATCTTTTAAATGGTGTTCCTTATTCAATTTTTTGTTAATAATTATAAGTTTGGAAACAAGTGAGAATGCGAAATGACTTTAAGCGTTCTATAAATTAACAGCAAAATAAATTCTTTGAATTGCAAATTCATTATTTTTTGTAAAAAAATAATGTTAGTTTTCCAGTTTTTGTGCACGATAATATGAAAAATAATGTAAAATAATCATTAAAATATTTTAAGGGCCCAATCAATATCGATCAATAATTTTACGTAATCGCTTTTCTTGAGGAAATTTGTTGTTTTGCAACAAAAATATAAGATTCTTGTATTTTAGACTTTTACTTAAATTCTCGTATCTGGCGTATATGTATTAGAATTCTTGTATCTATCGTATATTTCCGTGAATAGAAGTCACTCTCGAATAGAAGCTGCACAAAACGTTTAAAAAAAAAAAAAGTAGCTGCGGCGTCTACTCAAGGAAATATGGTATGCAAAACTCTATATCTGTTAACTACTGTAGACAGGAGCTTGCAGTTTGACATACAGTTCAAAAGGACTGACATCTGCTGAAAAATTGATTCTGAAAAGCGCTTTTTGTTTCTCCGTTAAAAGAGCAATTAAAAAAATTTTTTTTAGACCCCCTGTGGGCTTGAAATTTTAAACAAAATCAAAACATATTTACCAACCATATTTAATTACTGATCCTAATAAAAAATTATCATACTAGCTTAGTCGAGATGTGGCACCTCCAAATTATGTCAAAAATCTATGTTTGTTAACTATCTTGGATATCAAAACACTATATTTTATAACCTTTTAAAATTTTGCTCTTTTTTTTTTGAGAATCCATTTTGGGGGCAACATATTTAGCAAAATATTTGCCTCTTTAACTTCTACTGATCTAAAAAAAAATATTGTTTTAGCTCAAAATTAAAACGAAAAATTTTTGGGCTCCATGTTGTAGATTGAGGAAGGAGTGGCACCCCCAAAGGTATACTACAAAATAATTGCCTCTTAGACATCTAGGCTGCTGATAAATAAAAAAATCTAGCTTAAGCTGTTCAAAACAATAATTTTTGGGAGTCCAAATGGAAGGTTCTCCTCATTTTACGTCAAAATATTTGTATCTTTATTCCTTCTAATATCAAAAACAATTAGTTCTTTTGCTTAAGCCATTCAAAAAATTCATTTTCATTGGTCAGTTTGGGAAGTTTGGTAAGAGGAAGAATCACCAAAAAATTTTAGGGATCAAACTACATTTGCAGCTGAACAACTTCACAAAAAACTACATTTCGGTGTATTTCCGTTCAGGAGAAGAAAAGTGTACAAGAATTAAAATAAAAAAAAATTTGCTCGTGGCCAAAAATGTATTGATAGGAATAAAACGGTTTAAAATAACCGTGTAAAATAGTTTGTCGTAGCCTACTTAAGCAGCTTTTGAATGAGACCGTTTTTTTTCGTTAAACTTTTGCAGCGGTTTTCGGGCATTGAAACTAAAGTCACGTAGCCTACTGCCTTGAAATTTGGTACAATTAAACAATATCTTGTTAACCTCAAACTGCTATCTGAATTTGATGTTGTTAGGCCTAATCGTTTTTGATTTATAGGCAAAAGTTTGCAATTTTGAACTCATTGTAGTAGCACGTAGCCTACTGCCTTGAAATTTGGTACAATTAAACAATATCTTGTTAACCTCAAACTGCTATCTGAATTTGATGTTGTTAGGCCTAATCGTTTTTGATTTATAGGCAAAAAATTGCAATTTTGAACTCATTGTAGTAGCAAAGTGTTCAAGCAAAAACAATAAAACGCGATGCGAAGTCGGCCTTTCCAACAATGACCTTTTTGCTCAGTTTCATATTCGTGAATATGCCAATTTTTATAATGGGTGCTTTTTTCTTGCATTTTTCTCTGAATATGACTTAGCAAAATGCATTTTTACTGAGACAACGAGCACTGTATTGTTTGCAATTGTACAAAAACGAAATAAATCTTTTAATATTCAAGTTTTGTCAATATTTTCTCGAGTGAAATATCCAAACAAAATTACAAAAGCAAATATAAGAGTCAAACAATTGAAAAAAGAAAAAGTCGCATAAAAATTATTCCAAATATTCCGTAATTTTCAAGATTTTAAAAACTTGTGATTGTTTGTTATTTTTACGAGACATTAAGTAATCGATTCGTTAAAAATTTTCTTTTCTTTTGGCTCTTAAAAGGGGTCTGGTTAAAATCAGATAAAATAACTAAATTTTGACTTTACCCAGACACCTTAATTGTTATCGAAGATGTTATTGAATATACCTGGTGGCAGATAAAATATGCATGCTTTTAATTTTTTTGCTCCAATATAATAATTCACGAACAAATCCCTATAGCATTAATTTCCCCAGAAAAGATCCTGAAAATACTACCTAAATCGCTTGTAAAATTGGTCTAAATTACAAAGGTCCGGTACTCAAGAAGATGAAGGTTCGATTCTGAGATTTTTTGTATTTTGCTATTTTTTCCTTCTGCGGCTTTTATCTAACTACGCGGTATTACAAATTTTTCTGCAATTTTCAGAATGCATTCAAATGTTGAGAGTTTTTTTCACAAATTATCAAAGCGCCAAGCTACTGAAGGTGATAGGTGCGGTGTTCCAGAAGGTTTTAAAACAACTGCATGGAATCAATGTGAAAGGACGTTAGCGCCTTATACAAAATATGACTGCAAGAAAGACGTGTTTCCATATTACACACCAAAGTGAGTAATACCTGTCACGTTTTGTGTTTATGCTTTAAGGTCATGCAAGTTTTTATAAACTATCACAAGCTGGTTTCAAGCTTCGCACCATACTATGAACTATTTTTGGATGTTATTCTATTAGTATGGTGCTACGTATCAAAAGCTTTTCGTAAATCTAATAACTTACGTTTCAATCACGTTGTTGCATTGTACCGATCGAAGTTATTAAAGTTCATGCAACAGTGCATATAAAGCGTTAATTGCTGTCAATGGGTTTTATGTTGACTTCTTATACTAATAAATTATGGCGAAATAATTTGGCTGAAACCCCTAAAATAATAGTAAGTCCTCGGCTAATTGGCTTATACTCGTCATTACACCATTAAAAAAGTTAGCCATCAACAAAAAAAGTTATATGATTTAGAATTGATGTAGTTTTTTTTTTGAAAACGATTGCAGCAAGGCAATCGAGCAAAAAAATTTTCAGCACCATGATTCTGCGTCACCACTCAATAAATTTCGTTTCCAATTTCAAACTAATGTAGTTATATAAGTTTTTTTTTTACTGTTTTTTTTTTAAGGTAAATGTCATGTCGATACGTTGCATTAATCAAATGATTTATATTTTGCAGCGTGGAAACGGAAGACTGGCGACCAAAAGTTACGACTGCGCGAAGTAGCTGTGCTACCTCCTGTCTTGCGAATGAAACGTACAGCAATTATTACAATTATCCAGCATCCGCTAGTACAATTGTGATTTTTTGGAATAAAAATAAAGAAAAATGGGAAAAAGTTAAAATTGAGGTTGGATATTTTTGTGCACAACCAACCGATCAATGATTTTGCTTTCTAGTTTTTTGAAATTTGTTGGCTATTTCTATTGGGCTTTGGCTTGAGCTTGAAGTTTTGAGGGCGTTGAAAAGTTTGCTACTTTTACCTAAATAACACTTAGTTTCTTAATGAACAACAACTGTATTGAGTCACGGAGCGACTGTTCCAGATTATTCAGATTAGAATTTCATATTGGTCAAACCATTGTCTACAAAATTTATGTTTATTGTACTGTATAGCTTTTTTGTTTGTTTGCTGTTTTTACATTGTCATTCATGGGTTTTATTGCAATAAGCATTAAAACGTTATACGTTGTTTTCTCTGTAATTGGATACACAAACAAAAAGTAAAAAATTTTATTCATCAAAAATTTCACTTTTTTTGCCTGAAGCAGCTTCAGCTTGTTCTAAAATTTTTTTTACCGCCTCTTTTCGACTGCTTGGACATTGCTATTGTACTCTATCTTGTTACAATGTTTTGGTTAGCAGATGTTTCTAATTTTTTTTTTTTTTACATCCTACTTATAATTAGCCTCTGTGTTTCATTCAAGTTTGTTGTATTTTGTTGTTAATAAGACGAAAAAGGAAAAATCAAAATTGTAACAGGTAAAACAAATCTTGTAGTGGCTGTTAAACCATGAGGTCTTTTAACATCAACAGAGCACTCTATGCCCAATAACATACCAGAATTGTTGTTGTTTTTTTTGCTTTTTTTGTTTGGGTTCTTTTTTGTAACTGTAAACACAATTGATCTCGCAATATGTATCAATAGAGTACAAAGATTAAATACACTTGGCAACAAGAAACTTTTTTTTCATGCTTCTAACGGTTTTTCAACTGTTCTTGGATAATTTTGGGACGCTGATTTCAAAAATGTTATTAGTTTTTTTCTGCGACCTGTAGTTTTTCAATTATTTGTATTACAATTGTAACGTGATAACATTTAGTAGCAATTTTTCGCATTTTTATTTTGCCTAAATAAGCTCAGCAATATTTTCTTTATTCGCCTTTCCCATTCTCGTGATCTATCAATCCTCTAAGAACTTCGCAGCGACACCGTAGCAATTTATAAAGAGTTAATAGTGTTACAAACCTTTCTGAAATGCTGGCAAAGCAAGGCTCTTAAAATGGAATAAAAAAGTAGTACTAATCGAATGCTGCAATCCCAATTTGGATACACTTTCCCAGTTTCAAGAATATGAATAGCCATTATTTATTCAGGATTACCTTTCAAGTTTTAAAAAAATGACATGACGTCATCAGACCCAGGAGTTTGGTGTCTTTGACTAGTTTATCATTGCTGAGGATAGGCGATTTTGGAAAGACATATGATAGCAGTTTTCTAGTCAAAAGGTGTTGCGCAAAAAAGGCGTAATCAGCTCAAAGTAGTTTTATTGCTAATTTCAAAAGTGAACTACCCTTAGCAATCAGTTTTTACTACTAGTATTGAACAGCAGTTCTATGACCAGTAATGACTCCATCAAAACTCCAGCAGTGCAAAAGTTTTTGTATTCTATCTGGCATATCCGTACTCATTTATCGGTAGGTTACCATAGCGTAAAAAAAGATTTTAGACACAAGAAACTATTGAAAGTTTATGATTATGTAACAATATTCTACCCTTCTAATTAGAGTTGGAGTCCTCGAGAACACATTTTGAAGTCCTTGGCCTTGGCTTCGAAGCTCAGCTCCTTGGTCTTGACGTCGAGGCCTACAAGTCCTCGAAATTGTTCTGCCCTCGACCCGAGGACAGGATTGTTTTTTGATTGGTTAAAAAGAAAAATAAACGAACAAAAAACAACATAACTGCTAGCCCGTCAATTCGTTGTTTCCTTTCTTCATTTGCAAAATAATACAATATGATGGCCAACTAAGCCAAGTCATACTAAAACTTATGTTAAATGACTTTGTGTGAAAGCTCTTATCGGAAAATGAGGTGGCACAAAGCATTGCAGAAAAGTGTTGTTTCTATTTTTACTAATACTTCCGGTGCAAAAAGTACAAAATGCAAAATACTAAATTAAGGTTCAGTAACCAACGGCCCGCGGGCAGCCAAGGCATTTTACCCGGCCTGCAACCTTTTATCATCGTTCGGCCCCAGACTTTTTGCATTTTCAATGATAGATATGCACCAATAAAACAGCCGAAATGATTCTCATTTCCTAGCAAAGACTTTTTATTTGGTCTTCGCCATTAATTCGGCCGAAAGAAGGCCCGAGTTTCTGGCGAAGGCATTTTTTTGGGCCGCTGGAATGGTGGCGGCTCACTGGAACCTTGTTGGGACTGAATGTGGCTCACTAGTTCAAAAGATTGCCGACCCCTGCTCTAAACCAACAAGAACCGTAAAAGAAATCCGAGGGTGGGCACAGACAATTTTGAGTTGCTATTACAAAAACTTGGCCGGGGCTATTCTGCGTGTGAACTCAGTAAAAACTATGCGTGTGATAGTGAAATGTAATACACTATTACCAGGAAAGGCATATTGATATTATAGTACAGTAAATATGTTATAACTAACAAAACGTATCTTGGGAACGACAACTTGTTCTGAAAATATGTGAGCGCGAAAAATTTGTTTTAAGATAAGAGCATAAATTATCTAATCACTGGCAAGCGGTTTGGGGGGAAAAAGCACACCCACCAAATAATGTGTGTGTTGGAAATTACCGCTAAGAATCCAAAGTAACAAAAACTATTGAATCACAAAATATGCTGCAAGAAGAATTATTGAGAGGGCATTGAAGTCAAACCAAAATGTTGGAAAAAGTCTAAAATGCTTCCTCATTAAATTTGAACTTTCTACGTGTTGCCGTTTTCAAGATATTGCAGTTCAAAATTAACAATTTTCCACTTGCTTCAGTGCTGCCATTTTTCTATTATTGTGACAAAAGATTAACTTTTGTAAAGTTGGCTTACATTTACTTGAAAGTCAGCTAGTTTACAGTTCCTGGCCCTTTATTTTAGTTACAACACTTCCAAAAACACTTATTGAAAGTTGCAAACATGCGGTAAGTTTTTAAAAAATTTGTTTCTAGTTGTCAACCCTGGCAAACTTTCTAAGGGGAAAAAGCTTTTCTAAGGAAAATCTAAATTGTCATAGTTTGGGAACGGAAGGCTGCAGGAAGTTCAAATTTGGTGAAGTTAGTATTCAGATTTGTCAAAATCTTTTGAGAAAAAAACGAGCAAAAATTTTTTTGTCTTGAATGCCTTTTTAAGAAATTAAGTGTAAAGTTAGATATAACTACTATTGTTCGAATGCCTGGATTACTTAATATTTTTTTCACCACTTCATTAAGATTAAAGGCAAAGCTCCCGCGAAAAAATTGGGCATGTTTAGAAAAAATTAATGATCCATTATTTCTTCGTTTCTATAGTTGTTGGCCTTTTGAAGGGGGTCCCGAACAAATGTCTCCAATGTCTTTCTCTTTAATACGAACCTGCTGGGATTCTCAGGTAACTTTTTAATTAAAAACCTTTTGTTAAATTTTAACAAAGTGTCTTTTGGCGGCCGAAACGTTTGCGCTTATTCTTTGATCGGCACAAGCTGTGAGAAAAACATCCAATAAATTGAAGTGTAAAAAAAAGTTTGGTTTAAAAATTAAGTTAGGAAATTGTGGAAAAACTAAAGTTTTTTTTTAACTTCGCCTTTGCGGTATTTTTTTTGCAATAAATGTGTAATCTTCTTTCAGTAAAAATTGTTTTTTTTCTTGAAAAAAAAAATCACTAAAGCTATTTAAGGGGGACATGAGGACTTTGCCCTTGTTCCAGAACCCCTTATTTTTTCAATGCCAAAAACTTATGAGCTTACAAATTTACTTAGTACGGCACCTAAATTCATTTTAAAATCATAAATTCGCAGCAATTTTGGACAATAGTCTTTAAAAAATTTCGTGAAAAGAAATGGTTAAACCAAACAATATGGTTTGCGTTTAGGAAATTACTAAAAAACTGGGATCCATAGTCGGTGGAGTTTTGCAATGGGGCACTAACTGTTGAAATTAAGGCTTTAAAATTGACCATTTCTACGCTTATAAGAGAGCTATTTTCCAATCTCGGGTTCTTGTTTCACTACCACGATACTGCTATACGGTACACAACATAGGTGGGCATTAATAACGAATCTAACTTTTTCATTAACTCGTTAATCCGTTAAATAGTTTTTTCATGTTAACGGACTAAATTAACTTCCGTTAAGTGCTGTTAACGGACTTAATTAACTTCCGTTAAGTTCTGTTAACTTCCGTTAAGGTTTTTATCGTTAATATCTTGCAGCTTCGTTGTGCATTTGAACTTGTTTTTATCTTGAACTTAGATTAAACTGTAAAATGTAACTTTCAAAACACAAAAAGACCACCATAGCAATAAATATTTCTTTACAATCAACTCAATAGCGTCAAAACGTGTTCTAGAAGGAAGTGAATAAAACGAAATGTAAATTACACGAAAAATGTTAACGGATTAACGGACTTTATTAACTTCCGTTAATTAAAGCTGAAAATAACGGATTAACGTTAACGGAGGTGTGAAGTTCGTTAACGGACTAGTGGTTAACGAAGCTAACGTTTTGCATTAACTTGCCCACCTATGGTACATAATCAACATCAACTTTAACGCATAAAATTTCAAAATGGCATTCATTATTATTTTTAAAAAATTACAATTTTCGAATTATCATCAAAACTTTACAAAATGCAATATCTTAAGCAGTTTCGCGTTTAAAAGTTATGGAAATTTTGCCGACCATAATTTAGAAAAATTATGTCGTCGGTCCGTGACCATTCCTGTTCTTGGCCTCAAGAGGGTCTGTCCTCGAAAAGTTGGTCTTTGTGCTTGGCCTCGTTTTTTTTCCTTAAGTCTTTGGCCTTGGCCTCAAGCGTTAGGTCCTCGACTCCACCTCTGCTTCTAATACCAGTAAGCTACTGTAGTTTACTGCGTAGGATTAAGAATATACCGGTACGGATACTGTACAATAGAAATGGTACCAGTATCAAATCAGTTAGCCTACTGGTAGCCTGGTTTGGTTTGTGTTTCAGTAAATATTTTACTCCTGGCAATGTATTAGGCTGGACTAATCTGCTAGGGTACCGTTATAGTTTAACGGTAGCGGTATCAGATTGGTGTACTCATATCTCAGATCTGCACAGCCAGAAAACTACCAGTGAGTATATGTACGTAACTTATCACAAGTACCAGTCAGGGGCGTATTTAGGGGGGGGCATGGTGCCATGGCCCCCCTTTGGGTCACCAGGATAGTATAATTAGCATAGAATAGTATGCAAAATTGCGGCATGGCCACCTCCTTTGTAACTTAAACAGAAAGTTTGAGCACACAAAAAGACACAATCTGGGTAAAGACCTATTTTTTTATTTTTTATGTTTGGTCTTCACATAATTTTGGGCCAAAAACCGGACTAATTTTGAGTGAAGACCTTTTTTTTTTGGTCTTCACCTAATTTTGGGCGGAAAAACGTACTGATTCTGAGTGGAGAAATTTTTTTTGGTCTTCATTATCAGAGGTGGAGTCCTTGAGGACGTCCTTGGCCTCGAGGACACATTTTCAAGTCCTTGGCCTTAGCCTTGAAGGCTCAAGTCCTCGAAAATTGCCCTGTCCTCGGCTCGAGGACAGCACCATTTTTTTAATAGTTAAAATTTTGTAGATCGGTTAAAAAATGTTTTTCTAGACCGTTTTTTTTGGAGATCGACCGAAAAGAATTTTTTAAGACTTTTTTCTTAGGAAAAGACTTGCATTTGTGTCCTTGGTCCTTGGCCTTGGCCTCCAGCATTCTTGTCCTTGGCCTCGGATTTTTTTTGTGTCCTTGGCCTTGGCCTCAAGCCATGTGTCCTCGACTCCACCTCTGGTTAAAATTTTGTAGATCGGCTGAAAATTTTTTTCTATACCTTTTTATTCGGAGATTGCCTGAAAAAAAAATTTGAAGACCTTGAAAAAAATTTTGTAGACCTTTTATTTTTGGAGAACACTTGCGTTTGTGTCCTTGGTCCTTGGCCTTGACCTCGAGCATTTGTGTCCTTGGCCTCGAGAGGGTCTGTCCTCGGAAAGGCTGTCCTTGGCCTTGGCAAAATGCTGCCTGTAATGGTAATATTTTAACTATCGTATCAATGTATCATACCGGTACAGGCGATACTAACTTCCTTGCCATTATTACCCAATCGTACCAATACTTCCATCTACATATTTTGCACTATACTGAATCTACCCATCTACCGGTATAATCCTGCCCAAGCATTCAGCAATCTGACTAGGTCATTATTGTTTGCTCTTTTACAAAATTAATTACGGAAACACAAACTAAACCAGGCTACCTATCTGGTACTGGTACCTGTACCATTTTTATTGTGTTGTACCGGTATATACCTGCGCAGTAAACTATAAAGCCTACAGTAACCTACTGATATTAGAAGGGTAGAATATTGTTACATAATCATAAACTTTCAATAGTTTCTTGTGTCTAAAATCTTTTTTTACGCTATGGTAACCTACCGATAAATGGGTACGGATATGCCAGATAGAATACAAAAACTTTTGCACTGCTGGAGTTTTGATGGAGTCATTACTGGTCATAGAACTGCTGTTCAATACTAGTAGTAAAAACTGATTGCTAAGGGTAGTTCACTTTTGAAATTAGCAATAAAACTACTTTGAGCTGATTACGCCTTTTTTGCGCAACACCTTTTGACTAGAAAACTGCTATCACATGTCTTTCCAAAATCGCCTATCCTCAGCAATGATAAACTAGTCAAAGACACCAAACTCCTGGGTCTGATGACGTCATGTCATTTTTTTAAAACTTGAAAGGTAATCCTGAATAAATAATGGCTATTCATGTTCTTGAAACTGGGAAAGTGTATCCAAATTGGGTTTGCAGCATTCGATTAGTACTATTTTTTGCCTTGATTAAAATGTTCATATCTTCGAAGCTTTTTGTCTGACACTTGTCGAGAAGAATCGTCAGAATGGAGAGCGCAGAAAAATGAGCGGCTATTTATAGGAAAAAGCCGAGCCGTGATTGGCTGGAAAAGAACAAATGAGAAAGCGTCATTAGTGTACAATCTTTAAGCTGTACACGAATTCTTTTTGTCGGCAGAGTGCGGGGTTAGAAGTTTTGATGAAAGTGGCTTCAAGAGCAGGTAGATGAAAAGGTGAGCTGCCTTGGTCAAGAATAGAAAATCTGCTGTCATCATAATGTTGAGCGCAGGTAGGATTTTGTAAAAGATGAAGTCCAATGACTGAATCAGAAGCAAGAGACTTATTAGTCTGGGTGGAAGATTTGCACCGACGGGCAGGAAGCAAGCGTTTTTGGGAAAAAGAGCAAGAACGGATAGATTTGGGTACAAGTTGTTTGGTTCTGTCCTGCAGTCTTTGGGAAGTACGGCCAACATACCGACTGTCACAGTGGCATGAGATGACATGTTTTTCCCAAAAACGCTTTTCCCAAAATTGCTATTTTTTCCAAAAACGCTTGCTTCCTGCCCGTCGGTGCAAATCTTCCACCCAGACTAATAAGTCTCTTGCTTCTGATTCAGTCATTGGACTTCATCTTTTACAAAATCCTACCTGCGCTCAACATTATGATGACAGCAGATTTTCTATTCTTGACCAAGGCAGCTCACCTTTTCATCTATCTGCTCTTGAAGCCACTTTCATCAAAACTTCTAACCCCGCACTCTGCCGACAAAAAGAATTCGTGTACAGCTTAAAGATTGTACACTAATGACGCTTTCTCATTTGTTCTTTTCCAGCCAATCACGGCTCGGCTTTTTCCTATAAATAGCCGCTCATTTTTCTGCGCTCTCCATTCTGACGATTCTTCTCGACAAGTGTCAGACAAAAAGCTTCGAAGATATGAACATTTTAATCAAGGCAATTCTCAAGTTCTGTACCACCAACCAACTTTACTATTTTTTTATTCCATTTTAAGGGCGTTGCTTTGCAGACATTAGGTAGCCTTTAACCCTATATATACCGGGGTATTTTTACACCCTATTTGTACCGGGGGGGCAAATTTGCCGCCTCCCTATCTAAAAGCCGATTGGCAAGTGATAGAATCGAGATTTTTTGCTTGTTGAAGCTATTTTTTGTTAAATTTTTTAAAATAAATTTTTTGAGGTTGTGACGTCACGAAAACGATAATGACGTCATCAAAACCAGTAAATCCTTATAACAGCATGCAAATTTGCCTAAATGTTGGAAAATATTAGTTTTAGTTTAAACTTTTGTTATTTCAAAGACATCTCTGATAAAGTTACCGCAAATGATGATTTCATCATGCATGATAACGTCACAGGCATGATAACATCATCGTTAATATGTTGTGTTAATTATTCTTTGCAGTTTTTTGTGACTGAAATATAGTATATTTCACAAAATTATAGAATCCTGCAGTATAATTTTCATTTTATCATTCAACAGCTGATGAAAATGATTATTTTTTTTATGCAAACGCAGTTTATTTCGAGAAAAAGCAGAAAAAGCAATATTTTTGAATTATGACGTCATCAATGACGTAATGATGATGCAATGCATTTATCAGTAAATAATATATTTTATTCCAGCAGAAGATTAGCATTGACAATGAATACGCAGTACAATGAATAGAATATGCGCACTGATAAGCATGAACTGTGCTCAAAACTGCATAAAACTCCTTAGGTGCCTCTGACATAGGCAAAAATGACGTCACTTCCGGTTGTCCGGCTGACCCCAAACTTTCTGAAAATGTGTGTTATTAAATTTGATTCAAAGTCAGGGTGCATCCAAGCAAAACTTTGTTTTCGCTTAGAAGCTATATTAAAACAACTGAGAGGGGGGCAAATTGGCCCCCCCACCGGGTACAAATAGTGTTAAACTGACTATGTAAATGGAGAAAATGATAGCAGCTCAGGAAAGCCAAATGATTTTTCTTGAACATCAAAAACTTCTACTACAAGCATTGAGGCTATGCTTGAGGAAGATCCACATTCATCACAAGAATTCGTGATGAATCAAAATCAAAATCACCTATTGAATCAAAATCACCCAATTAATTTCATTAGAGATTTGGGACTTACCAAAGAAATCATACACATGCTGCAACAAGGCCGTTAAATGCGCATTAGGGTGGTCCTTATTTTAATGTTTTGGAAAACTATACGGGAACCGGGTTAGATTTGTTCTTTTTCAATGAAAAACTGTATATGCAAAATATCTCGGAGAAAAATTATAGTTTAGAAGTTGCAGATGAGCAGCAAAAATTTGAGATTATTCATATGCTACAGTACGAGTATATACAATGCTACTTTACGATACGAGCACGGCTCTATCAGAACGATTCTAAGAGACGTAAACCTTTATTTAGAAGAAAAAATTGCAATATTACAAATAAATCCGGTTAACAGTAAACACCCCCAACCAAAGAACTGAAATTGTATCAAAATGACGACACAAATTCAAATATAAACCAAGAAATCATCAACCTTATGAAACCCCATTTAACAAAAATTGGTCAATCACTGTGACATAAAATGCCGCTTTGTATCTAGGACTGGGTTTAAAATTTTGGCAGTGTTTTTCACTACGTTTGGAAGACACGCATCAGCGCATCAGCAGTATTTGATTGTGATGCTCAGCCTCAACAGCTAATGCCTACAGTGTTTTGTATCAGCCGCTGCTCCGCGCCACTGATCCTAGTTGCAGCCTCTGGCTAGTGCGTACCACAGTTAATCCTAATGGGATAGCTTGGGCTCGCTCCCGCCACAGGGTTCCAGTGCGAGAGAATAGAACCAATGTAAGAGAATAGAATGTTAGAGAATAGAACCAATGGTAACAGTTATGTAGACATAGGAGTGGCAACTGGCAAGTCCAAATAATACACTGAACAAAAAATTAGAAAGATCATCTTAACAAATTAAAAAATAATAATAGCCCGTAATATTTTGAACATACTCTATTTTTAAAAAAAGTTTCGATACTCGAACCACTTTCAATTTTATTCAAATTTATTCTCACAAGTTGATCACCTGCCTATCATCACCTCTGGCATCTTCATAAAACATCTGCTCAAGATTGCCTCAATTCCCAAAGGGACCGGTTGTTTGAGTATTAGAAGAATAAGGATTGGCTGAGAAAGTTTTTGAAACAGGGTAATATGTTTTCAGTCATGAATGTCTCAAACACTAAAACTAAGAATCTGTTACTTGCATCTCCATTAAATCAAAACTTGAAAAAAATCAGAAATTGGTTGAGGGCACCAGAACTGATTATGGCTCCCCTAACTTATGCTCACCATAATCAGTTTACCATACGCCAGAACTGCATGGTAAACTTATTATGGCGAGCATAGGCCATAAGCATCATGTCTTGCACCTGCACTAAACTTGCCAAAATGTAGAAAATATCTTAGACTTGCAAAAATGTGGCGAAATTACATTGACAAGAGAATTGGGGCAACGATAAGGAAAAAAAATTCTCTGGTGGCTTTGGTACACGTCTAAGAAACTAGTGGCCTAAGTGTTTTTAAACCAGAGATGCATGATGACGTGAAGTGACAAAAGGTTCCAGCTCTTTACGAAGATGAAAACTTTACCAAGCGTTTCATTACGAAACACGCAATTAATTGGCTTTTTCCAAAAAATGAAAATAGATCAAAAATTTTTATCAATTGACTTTGATTCTTGGAGTGAAATCAGGCTCATTGATGGCAGTCAGAAAGTTGGTTCAAGAAATCCAAGTCCCGAATGCAACTGCAGAACGTGGTGTGGTAGTGGCACTTATATAGGAATACGTCTAGTTAATTGAAAAATGCGATGAAGATCAACTGCAGTTCCACATGCATTTTGCCACACAACATACCATAGGCATGATTTTTGCTATTGGCAACATACAATAAGTTGGGTTACACCTTTAATATTAGTGCTTTTAAGCAGCTAACACTCTGCTAACAGCGAACCCCTTATCTTTGCAAAATTGGGTATTTATGAAAAACTCTAAATGCTTTGTGCAACCTCTAAATGCTTTTCTATCTACGACATTTTTTCACACAATGGTTTTTGGCTAAAAGGAACACATTCACTTCGGTTCCTATGATAATTTTTATTGTTCAATTTTTGCTATGCATTTAGGGACCACCCTAATGAACAAATATTTTCGTTCGCGGCATACCAAGCTTCGGAATTGCTTCTCTGTACGTAAGAGTGTATGCGATTGCAGTAATATCAATGACCTGTTTCATTGCTTTAGATCTGAGCCAATTCTGACGTGTGGAGACAGTTCATTGATTCAAGCAAAGCAAGTTTGTGGCTGTTCTGCTCCATAAAGGATATCATTTGTCAATGGCTCCTTTAGCATATGCCTTTGGATTAAAAGAAACTTATGAAACAATGGAGTTACTTTTACATTTGATCAAGTGTTCAATATATAACTGAAATAATGTAGAGATCTCAAAGGGATTGGACTTCTCCTTGGTTTACAAATGGGTTATACCAAGCACCAATGCTTTTTGTGACGTTGGAACAACTGAGATAATAAACAGGACTATATTTGAAAAGATTGGCACTCACCAAAAGAGTTTTTTTAGAAAGAATTGTCGTGTTTCTTTACTTGATTCCATCAAAGTGCTTCCTCCAATACAGATTGAGTTGGACTTCGAAATGGCAGTGGAACTTACAGGCACCTGCATCAGCGATTTTTTGCCAAACCTGATGCCAAAATAACTGCGGAATGTTCATAGAAACGGAAATTTGGAAGCTAATGAATGCAAAAAGGTCTGGAGAAAAGCTAAGCTCACCAGAAAAAGAAGCATGATATCAATTTTGCTTAGTGGTCAAAAATTTTTAGGCAACAAATCTCCTTCATAAGGCATTATGGTTTAAGATTTTCTGTGCAGCTACAAAAGTCTTTGTGCAAGAATATCACTGAAAATTCATTTTCTCCATTTCCACCCCGGATTTCTTCCTTCTAATATTGGAAACGATTTCATCAAAAACTTAAACAGGTGTAAGATCGCTATCTGGGGAGAATAACTCGGACTATGGTGGCACTGTGGCAGATTATGCACTGTTGGTTTCTTCAGCAAGAAAGTGGTGCAAAGAATATTGTGAGAATCCAGAAAAAAGCGCAAAGTATTTTCAACTGTTAACTGCAACAGGTGGTTGATAATTTGGGGGGGGGTAAACTCAATAAACTTTCAAAAGATTATAGCCAAAATTGTTGTGACGTCTGTTTGTTAACGAATACAGTAAGACGTTTCTTATACAATATATTGCAATGATAAAGTTACAATGCTTATTATGCCAAATATAATGCATTATTTGGTCATATTTTCTCAAAAAACTAAAAAACCCGACGTGCTTTCACAAAAATAACGTCAGATTTGAAATCAGCGCCCAAATATACTCTAAAGCACTTTTTCACTTTAAAGTAGCAAAAATGTTGTTGCTTAGTGTTATAAAAACCATTGCTTAATTTTGTCATAAGTTTGCATTTGTTTTTATCGTTATTTTCTTTTGTGTTTTTACTCGTACTAATAATTAAAAATGAAAAACGACTTTCCGTTCCATTTTTAGAACTTTATATTACTCAACTCATATATTTTAGTTTAGCAGCTGTTTCTTGTGCTCCGACTTCTCGCTAGCAAGTTCTTTTTGGTTTTTATGTTTTGTTTTTGTTTTCATTATTAAGCATTTCAGTTTTTTTACAGAATAGTGTTTACAGGAAAACAATTTTCGGAAGTCTACGCTAAAAGGTCAATCCTATATCAAAAAATAACGTGAAAACTATTTCCAGATTTTCGCTGTAAGTTTTAAAGCACTGTGCGTTTCACTGTATAGCGTACAGCAAGTTCCGCTTTGTAGTTCGGAATTTAAAAACTCAATTAAAATTGAAATTGGCCAGCATGAGGTAGAACTTTTCAATTGCAAAGTTCAGTCACGATTTTTGTATGTACTAAGTAAAAACTTTGCCATTAATGTTTTTGCCATTAAAAATTTCTGGTAGTTATAAAAACTAAAAAGTTTAAACCTAAACAAGGCAATCCGTAATTTTGCAGTTTGCTTTAGCGTTCTTTCAATTTTAAAATATTGTTTAAATTGAATTTTTTTTTAGAAAATTTTACGTCGCTACGTTATTTTCAACCAAAAACATCAAAATACACGAATTTTTTTCATGCACTTTCAAAAACTGCTACGTTGGAAAGAAAATCAAACTTTAAAAGTTCTGGGTCAAAGTTTGGCAAACTACATTGCGGAAAATGAAATCGTAAAAAAGTTGAATTTTGTTTGCCTTTTTAAAATTTGTAGAGTTAAAAAATGTTTTAGATGAGCAAATTGGTTATTAGTTTTTCACATATCAGAAGCACACAACGTCAAAAAAAACAACAAAAAAACAAAGAACAATTTTCGACACGTACTTACAACATGTATTTGCGGAATTACTGTATAAGAAAAATGATTGAACCCACAACCCTTATACTTATAAGCAGCAGTCCGATTCTCCACCGCTCCAACACTGTCCAGCCTTTTAAAAACTAACGTTATATGTAACAACAATCATAGAGGAGATTAAACTCTCGACCTGGTGACCTTCCTTATTTCCGAACCTTTGAACTCTGCGCTCGATTTTACTTTAATTGAGAGAATAAAAACATATGTTATAATTTACAAATGAATTATAAGCAGGGTTTTATTTACGTAAAAAAAAACGTATGAATTGCTACATAACTTAGTATATAGCAAACTTTTGAAAAAAAAAACAAACACAAAACGCATTAATCGAGCAAGTACACGAAATAAATCAAAAGCGCTCTAGGAACCAAGATTTTTTGCAGTATTGCAGAAGAATATTGCAGTCGGTCTTCACGTAATGCTACATCATTACCAATTTTTTCACAAAAAAATCGACATTGTGTTTTACCGGTATGTTTAGTTAGCGACATCTCGCCTTAAACATATTTATAATCTTTTTTCCAACAGTCGAATAGATTACAAGCCCACAATCAAGCTTCCGTGAATTTTTTATCAAGATTACACCACAAAAGAAAATTAGCTTATCTGTAATAATTCACAAAACATGATTATTTACAGTACCCGTACGAAAAACTTCAATCGAAACAAGCTCACTTTCAATAGTGAGAATTCGAATTATTCTTATGTCTTGCTATTACCGTATATACACAAAATTTTAAACCAAATAGCCGCATTAAAATACTATAACATATGTCCGGTCTTGAAATTGAAAGTTTACAGCGGAAAATCAAAAATCTTGCTCATAAAAACTATCCATTTATGAATTGAAAATCAGCTCTTTGATCCTGAAAGCCAAACAATTCCTGAGCTTGATTTAAAGCAATACAGTATGATTGTTTAATTTTGCTGAAGGTCATTCTCTTAAATGATTGCAAAATTTAGCTACAATTGAACGGCCACAAAATAAATGCATCAAAGTTTTCGGTTCTTTTAGACAAAATCCACATTTGTTGCTGTCAACTAATTGAAGACCACGAAGTTGAATATTTGTTACTATTGACCACAGATTTCGTCTAAAATGAGAAGAATGTAATTTGGTTTCAAATGTGGAGTAATAGTTACTTTTATACTCTTTTTTTCCAATGAAAAGCACCAGATAATAATTGTAAATTTTCGCACCATTTATTTTACTGCTTTACGGGTAAAATTTTTGTTTTATTTCTTAAAAATTGGAATATCTTCTAATTTGAAAATTCTAAAAGTGTTAACTTGTTCGAAAATTGCTTTCTAACATGACAAAAAGTTTTTCTTGGCAATTGCAATTCTATCAGTAGTCCAATTCATAGAAATTGCTGCAATTAGTTCAGTGTGCTTAATGAAACTCTAGTTTTAAGTGTTAAGCCAAATGCTGTCCCAATATCATTATCGTATGATGTAAGATCACCATTAGAATTTAGTAACTGTGAAAAATCATAATGATCGACTTCCAAAAATTCTTCATGAGAGATTTACTTAGGTATTTCAACTCCTTATTCAGACAAAGAGAGTAAAAGTTTTAGAGTCAGTTTCATTACGCCAAATAAAGTGCTTTTCGACGGTTTTAACTTGGAGTTGGAACAATGCAAATATAGTAAGCCAACTTTCGAATAACCATAATATTAGTTAATTTACTGTTTGAAAGCAAAATTGTTAAAAGCGATAAATTAATTATTCAGATACAAGCTTTCAGAGATTTACTAACTGTAATTTCATCTAAAAATTTACACAACCATTTAATTTTTATGGCCAGCAGTTAATTTGGTTTCAAGTTAATCATTTTTGTCCCACCTTCAGATATCTTTCAATTTTTTCCTATTTATTTAGAACCCCATATGAATTTACAGGTAACTTGGTGAATTAATTTTTGAAATTTTCTGGAAAATGTGCAGGCAAGTAAAAAGTTTTGTATATAACTCTAGTATTTCTAAACTTTTCACAACAGTAATTTTTCTATGTAACGTCAATCTTCTAGACGATCATAAATTTAAAATCTTTTGCTTATTACTTAAAATTTACATCAAATACGGAAATTTCATCCAATTCATTAACGAAAATGAGCAATGAACATTCAAATATTTAAAAAGAGTTCTTAGACCAATACAAACCACTTGAAAAAAATGGTTTGTCGGTGTGTTTTTGGCTTGATCCAATATAAAAAGTACATGATTTGCTCCTATTACCTGTAATTACGTATACAGATTTTCTAACAAAATCATTGACAATATCTTACTCTTATTTAAATTGCAAAGGACTACCGTCTAAATAGACCACAGTGTCGTCAGCAAAACTAAAGATACTTTAAAAGCAGTGCTCGATAATTTGAAATTCGCGGTACTAATTACTTTGTCACAACATTATTGCTAAATATTCAACGCAAAAAACACATTTTGTAGGAGATAAAGAATTACCTTTTCTTGTCTCTTTTTTTGATATCAAAAAAAAAAACTGAAAAATTTGTCGTGTATAATGCGCAATTTAGGTTTGTTTTACATAACGTTTTAATCCAATTCTAATTCAGTTAAGGGGTTCAGGACACGAGCACTAGGGAAATTGTTTCACGAAATGAATAATCATTAAACGACAATAGATGAATTTGAGCCGTTACATTTTAATCCAATTAATTATAGTGTTACCAAACCCATATCGCTTCAACATTGCAAAAATAAACTTCCTGAGTAAAGAATCAAATGCTTTGCTCAAATCTACTGATAGCACACCTACAGGTATATTTTTGCAGTTGGCATAATCAATAACATTAAATATAAAAGTGCTTTTATACAGAACCCGACGCAACGCGACTCGAAGATTGACAACCTCCGCGAGTGGTTGCTCTAGTAACTTGCTTAAAATAGACCAACCATTCATTAATTATTTTATCTAAGTGAAGTTAAGCAACCGCTTTGGAAGTTTGCAGCTGGTTACAACCTTTGTAAGTTATCGATGACGTCAAATATTGATTGGTTGGCGTCGCTTCGCGCCGGGTGTAAACGCACCTTTAACCTTATATTATCAACTCTATTTCGGTCTTTAGCAAACCCATTTTGATCTGCTGAGAAAAGTTTTGAAAGCATAGGATACCATCTGTTGTTAATTGCTTTCGAAATTGTTTTATAATCACAATTCAGTAACGTTCTAGGTCGATAATCAAAAGCACACAAAATGTCCTTACCAGGTTTTGGTAACCTATTAGAGTAATTAAGCTTTCATATTCAGATGAGCAAAGCTGGTTATTTACAAGTATAATTAACGCAATCAAAAAATAGAACCTTTAGATCGAAGCAAAATACTTTATAAAAATCAAAAGAAAACCCATCTAAACCCGGCGACTTGTTATAGCAAGTTAATTAAGAACATTGAAACACTTTGTTTTTATCTTACACTGATCACCCTTAAATATTTCGTCATCATTAATAACTGGCACAAGTAATTGCACAAATTCATAGCAATCATTTTTAGCAAGAATTTGATTGTCGTTCTACAACAATTCATAAAAAGTAACCAATTCACGCAAAATGCTTTGCTGTTCACAAATGAAGTCACCGTGTTCGGAACGCTAGGACGTTATAGATTTCCTATCGCTATTTATTCCTGCTGAGCCTAGAAAATAATTCAAATTTTTTTCTCCGAACTCCACCCACCGAGTGTGAATTGTCACAGCGGCTCCTTTGGGCAAAAGCCAGACATTTTCCCTTGGGACTTTGAGTCCGATTTTTGCCCTTGCGCTAACTGAAAGTTAAAAAAAGTTACGTGTTCGTTATTTGCTCGCACAGTAAACATTGGAGTCCGAGAGTGTTGTTGTAATATTGTTAGTGAGATTTACTTGTGAAGCAACAACTTTTTAACAAGGTTATTCCAGCACCCTATTGTTTCTTTTTTCCCTTTTTGTATCTTTTCTTTTTTTCTATTTATCAAAAACAGATCAATAAACACTACTACCAGCAAACACATTAAAAAAGACTGTAATCTTTCAGTGTATGCCAATTTAACATAATATAATGAGATATCATAATGTTGTCCTAAAGAAGTCAATAATCGACGCGAAAGTAAATTATTTTTTTAGGAGTAATCAACTAACAAGGAAAACAACAAAACAATACAGTAAGAAAAACCAAGCTGTTTTTATCAGCAACAAAAATGACTGGTTTTAAACTAATAATACTTGCAATTGACCATCTTTTTAAAATGTTCCATACCATTTTTGCATCAAACATCCACAGCTGGAACGGAAAAAAATCGACTTCTGGAGAAGCGAACAGTATCGTGGTTCTGACTAGGTGCTAAAAGCATCCCTTTTTATTGATTTCACCTACTGCACACGAAAGGATTTCCACTTACTGTATTATTAAACACATTGCGTAATAAAAGATATAAAGCTTCCGTGCTAGACTTCAGTGTTGAGTTTCATCGTGACAAGCGGTAAACAAAGTAACAATTTTACTCTAAGGCAGCGTGATTCCTTTGTTGTCTTTTTGCCAAACAAACTTTGTATGCAAAGATGTACCAAGTAATTTAAAAATACTTTTTGCTCCATATTTGTTGAATACATTTATTGTAGCTTTGTATAGTTAAACAATTGCAGGGGAAAACCCAAAACTTTATTCTCTTCCTAATTTTTTTCGATTTCCGTTGTACAGAAAACACGCAAATTCAACAGTATAAACAGCGTTTTACTTTTCGCTCTTTTTCCAGCTTTGTTATAGTGTACTGCTGTAGAAACTAAAAGTTCATAAAATTTCCCGCAAACTTCTAGCCCGGTTAAACTCCAGAAAAATAGCAAGATTGAGAAAAATTCCACTTTCGGGCATCCTTCCCGTTTCGAAACTTTCACATTTAAGACACGCACGGTTTTGTTAAAAAAAGCGACTCTTCTTTCTCATCATAAATGCTCGTAGTGACCGGCCGATAATGCGTTAATGCGTTCGAACGATAATGCGTTCGTCACTAGAGCGAGAGGTCTTTAGTTCAAACTTTGGGCCGGTGAAATCGGAAACTGTGTTGACAACGGCTCGCCACCGCTACGACATTTTTTCGAAAGGAGCTATGTTGCCCGCAGGCACAATGACCCGGAGATTGGGCCCGTAAACTCGTTGCACGCTTCGGCGTAATACAACAAGATTTAATTTGCTCGTAGTGTAAACAAATGCTGTATGATATTTTCAGAGAAAAACCGATACATTTAGTTTCAAGTTTCGAGATATTACAGTCAAAAAAACCTATCACATGTTGCCAAAAAGTTAGAAATAAAAAAATTGATTTTCAAAGCAAATATTATTCAAGATTTTAAAGTTTTAACCTGCAAATTTTAATACATATGAATTGTTTGAGGCCATGTTTTGGTTGAAAATCACACACAGGAGAAGAAAGAAGAAATTTCGACGACTTCGCATTTAGGGATCAGTAAAATAATATAGCATTTAGGGATCAGTAAAATAATATCAATAAAATAATATAATAAAGTAGTTGTATATTTACGGCTGATTTCGTATATGCCCGATAAGCTTGTGGCTATATTATTTTAATACATATGAGGTAGAACTATTCAAGTATTAAATACTTTGTCTCTTTGAACGTCATATTGCTTTCACATTCAGTAGCTACGCCTCAACTTAAACAAATCTTAAAAAAATCTTTATTTCATCAAAACATTTGGCTCGTTCTTTAAACATAACCCTATTCCTCAACTCCCAACTACAATAAAACTCAAACCTTACCCTTTTAAGAAACTAAAACTGCGCTGATGTAAATTTATATCTTTCACGTTTTATTTTCTTTCTTTAAATGATTTTTTTTTGCTCATAGAGTTACTCCGAAACTCTAAATCTCGTTTTATTCAAAGGAACAAACAATTTTCTTGTTCAACGTTTTCGCATTAATGCGAATTTTTTCTTTGCAAACACTAAAGATTCGGGCTTACTTTATTAACAAGTTACTGAAGAAAATTGAAGTTGATATAGGGACGTACAAAATGAAATAAAACTTCAGTGTCAAAATGTTTCTAGTGATGTCATCATTTTTACTTTCTCAACTTCTCTTTCATAAAGCAATAATAATGCTTTACGTTTATCTGCCGACAACATTGCCGAAAAATGACGACGTAAAAGAAATGACGTCATATTGCCAAACTTTTGAAAAGTTTACTAAGTTTAAGGTAAACATCAAAATATTTCAGCTTCTTTTATCCATTAAATATGCTAATCGGTTTTTGAATAACTTGTATTAGTGTAGCACTTAGTACTGTAAAGTTTTTAAAAATATTTTACAAATGTGACGTCATTTTTGATGACATCATTTATTTATGGCGTCATTTTTATAAGGGTATGGAGACAGCTTAAATTTGATACGCTTAAGTCAAGGTGATGACACCATTAAGATGGCATTTTGAGTGAAAGCTTTTCATTCCATTTTATCCGTTATTTGTACCATTTTATACTACATCTTTCTACAACTTTAATTTTGCGGGTTGTTTGTGAATAAACTACGCCCAAAGGGTATTTGTGAAGAAAAGACAGCTTCATAATAACCAAATTTGCTTTAGAGATTTTTTCAGCATTTTCTAACATTTATAGCAATCAATAAGATTTCATTTTTGTCCTCAATTACGTTAAATAAAGAACATAAAATATCAGCATTGAATAGATGACATATTTAATAATCTGAAGCAGGAATGTTTGCGAAATAACCTGCATCCGGTTTTCAAGACGATGTCAAATTTAATCAATTAAAAGTTTTTATTTGAAATCAAATTAACAAAATAGCTGTAATAGTATTTTCTATTATGGTCTGGCGTTTGATTAATACACTGTATTTTTTAAACAATCAATCAATCATTCTAGTTTGTTTGAAAAACAAATTTATCTTTCGCTACTTTGATTATTAAAAATAACTGTGTTATGTATCAAAGTTTACAGCCCTGGAAAGCGCTGTTTCGAACTGCTAGTCTTCATCACCAACCCTCAAACTGTAAATCATAGATGATTTAATCGAGACAAATGATAGACTATTTCATTAACGAATAGCTCAAATTCATAGATCATCACGAATTTTAAATTTATGGTTCTGAATACCCATAAGGTAAAGTTTGCCTGACTAATTTAGCGGAAACAGTCACTCTAAAATATCAGCATTGAGAGTTACTAGTATATTTAGCTAAATTTCGTATTTTTCTCCACAAATACTTTTTATTACTTTCTGCATGTCATGTTCTTAAATTTTAGAAAAAAATATTGAGAGGAAGAAGCCTTCCAAGCAAGTTAACTTCAACCAAAAATAACTTCAACCGAGGATTGTTTTTGATTAATTGTAATTGATTTTACTTTCGTAAAACCAGTGACGTCGTTTTTTATCTTTATCAGATGTGGAGTCGAGGGCACAACGCTCGAGGCCAAGGCCACAAACACAAAAAATTCGAGGCCAAGGTCAAGGCTAGCCCTTCTGAGTAAAGACCCTCTCAAGGTCAAGGACAGAAATGCTCGAGGCCAAGGCCAAGGACTAAGCACATACACGGCAAGTGTTCTCCGAAAAAAAAGGTCTTAAATTTTTTTTTTCAGTCCACCTCCAAAAAAAAATTTTTTTTTAAAACAATTTTTCAGGCGACCTACAAAATTTTAACGATTCAAAAAATAGTGCTGTCCTCAAGCCAAGGACAGGGAAATTTTCGAGGACTTGAGGCTTCGAGGCCATAAGGCCAAGAACTTGCCAAGGCCAAGGACTTCAAAATGTGTCCTCGAGGACTCCACCCCCTATCCTTATTATTTTCAGGTAGCTTCATTTTTGAGGCTGATTTAAGAAAACATTTTTACAAGCTCAAATTAGTTAAGTACTTTTAAATTTTCTTTTAGAGTTTGGAATTGTAGGCCCTACATACTTGGAGATTACTCCGCATATGACGCTAATGATTGTACGGTATCTACACAGGAACATTATTCATCTGCAAATTTTCAGTGCCGTAATGTGATTCATGTGTACGTTATTTTTAGAATTTAAACTGACGTTTTAAGGAAATATTGAGTATTTGAGTCTTGGTTAAATTTACAACAGAATTCCTGAAAAGTTAATAAAGCAATTTCTGTCCAGAGCATTTTAACTGTGATGCGTTAATCCAAAGTTCTAAAATTTTCTAAATAATTTTTACTTGATAGTGCTAAATTGTTATTTTTGTTACACATGGCAATCTCTACTGTAATAGCATTGCGGTAAATTTAAATTCATGGGCGAATTTAGGTAGAAAAGCAGAAATAAATTCCTCAGCATCCTGCTTCGTCAGGAGTTGATAATCATATTCAAATAAGGTCACCCCTTGAGGTTCCCATGAGGAAGAAACAGGCTTTAGAGGTATTTTATTTCTACTGCAATGAATTATTCTGCTCCGGATTTTCCATTGAGCAATATTTTGATGTAAACGTTAAATCTCAAATAAATGAATTGCTGTAGAAAAACTTACGTTGCAAAAACGTACTAAGGCCGCAGCTAATGTTGTTTCTTTCTTCAAGGCTGGGTATACGCGAACGGTCCTGTTGCAAGCCTCTTGAGCACTTGCATAACTAACGCGGAGGGGGCAATTGCAAACGCAAACGGAAATGCTCCCTGCCACACCCCAACCATAATCAGATATGCCCTCCAGGAGCAATGAGGTCTTGACCAAAGTACTAGGTGAAGAACTTTTATTGTCTTCACCTAATTTCGACGAAAAAAAAAACGGTTTACTTCTAAAGTCTAATTTTCCTGTAGTCCTCACTTAAATTGTGCCACCAAATAGTGAGGCCCCTTGAAGCTTGCCCTCTCCTCCACAGGCACAAACCTTTTGTTAAGTTAATGCTCTTGAGACCGTTGACATCAAAATCTTTTTTCTTCTTTCATTATACTCGCTGTATTATGCCGAAGCAAGTAACAAGTTTGCGAGACCCACATAAGCGTTATTGCGCCAGGGCAACTCAGCTCCTTTTGAAAAAGTGTTACAGCGGTGGCGAACCGTTGGAAAAACTTTGTCTGATTTGACTAGCCCGACATTTGAACCTCAGACCTTCCATTCCAAACACGAACGCGCTACCTCTCAACCAACGGGTAAGTTACATCAAAAAGTCCTTGTCAAAAATGTCGGTTTGCTGTAATCGCAAGCATTAGCTAATCTCTCCAAATAGCTCTGAAGTAACGCATTTGAACGGCATTGAATCTGCTCCAAACCAAGCTGTTTGAGCTTTTTGCCAGCTGCCCACAGAACAGACCAGATCATTTCAAGAAAGCCTGGAAAAAATCAAATTAAAGAAAAATTAAAAGCCATGTCAGCCTGTCCAGCTGACAGTTTAGAAATATGATTATAATATATTCTTGTTTTTAAAATATTAGTTTGACAAGATTTTATTTTAAATTTACTTTAGTTTTTTTTGTAAGCAGTGATCGCCTGCCCAAATCGTGATAGTATTTTGGCTAATCCTCTTATTCAAAAACTTCTGAACCGAAAAAGTCAACCTAGGCTTTTCTGCAAAGAATGTTCCCATAGAAACCAAAAATTCATATTTGAAAGCAATGATCACAAAATTCTGGAAGCACTGACATACGCAGCATTGCATTTCACATAAGGGTTGCAGCCGACTAACTTGAAAAAGGAAACCGAGCAGATCTTGATGAATGAATTGCTAAGTTGTACTTACGGGTGAAGTAATTATGTGCTGGTACAAAAAAAAGTGATTACGGGTGTGTAATTAAGCGGAAATCTACCTAGTCGCTACAGAAGCATAATTATCTAAAAAAAATGCTCAATAAAGTTAATGAAAATTAAAAACCTTTTGCTTGACCCTAAAGGCTTGCTAAATCTGATCACTGAGGAGTCTTGGTTTATATGCGTTGTTGCTCTTTTCATCTTTTGGTGAATTTTGTGATGTCCAGTTTACTAAACTTTTGATATTGTGCATTCTATTATGGGCGTTTTTGAAATCAACTCTTTGTTTTTAAACAAAGCTTTTTTGCTATTTTTTTTATTATCTCCTTCATTTTAAAATTTTTTAAATCTTTTTTGTGCAATATCACTTGGCCAAGTCACATACACTGTCAAGCTAATAAAAAAATTTATAAAATTTTTTGCTGTGTGTTTTATTTTAATTGTGCATTTTTACGCATCAGTGTTCAATGCCCATTTTCTCGAAATAATTATCAAGATGCAATGCGCAGTATGCTGCATGTGCATCAATATGTTATTGGTACTTCGTAGGACCATTTTCATCTTGACCGAAAAGAAATTAATTTTGATTTTGTTTTAGCTGAATTTTGACTTTAGTTTGACTTAAGCAGTTTTAGCCTTGTTGGGCTCCGAATTTTGATTAAAAAAAAAAAGATTATTGTAATTCATAATTCACGCAGATTTTAAGAATTCTTCGCTTTTCATCAACAGCATTAAAGTAGACACAGTAGATAGAAATCTCAATCAGTCAGTCTTGCGACTAAATCGAACATAGTCGATGTAGGATAAAAACCTAGAAACTGCACGCATTTCCATGTCAATAATATTATACTTTTTTTTATACAGCCAGTAAATTTTGGATTGAGACTTGCCGTTCTTTGATTTTCACGAATTTTCAGCCTCACTTGCTTTGAAATTTTAATATTATACTTTGTTTATACAGCCTGTAAATTTTGGATTGAAACTGGCCATTCTTTGATTTTCACGAATTTTTAGCCTCACTTGCTTTCAAATTTTGTGGAAAATAAATTGAGACAATTTCACTCTTGCGTGATAAAAAGCTTTGTCCATTGTTACAGCTGTAAAAACAAAACAGTCAGTCCTAAGATTTCAAAAATCTGGTTATTTCGTAGCAATTTACGGTATTTTTTTGATTTGTAAATTTGATTTTTTGATTATCAACTTTTTGATTTTTAAATTTGGACCCAAGGCTCTTAATTATTTTATTCAGTGCTCATAATTCATGCCGAGGCTGGCATCTTTAATTTGTTCTTAATTTTTGAAAAAAAAGAGTTTTGTGGTATTATAAAATTGGTTTGACAAAAAAGTTAACCCAGGCTAATTGCATTGTGATATATTGCAATTATTTACAGTAGTTTCAGCAGCAAGACTTTCGTCCAACATATACATTAGAAACTGCGCATAAAGTTTTGATTTCTGCTTATAATTCAGAAAAATGAAAAAAAAAACAACCTTCGTTTCCTTTTGAAAATAAAGTTTCGATCACAGTCAATTTTGACCCTACCCAAAATTTTGACTTTGTTTTGAGTCATAAAATCCACCTAAACTGACCACTATGCACCCGAAACCAATGTTAGTATTCGTTTGATGATACAATAAGGCGCTGAAAAAAATTTCACTTTATTTACTTTTGCCTGCCCGAGTTATGGGTTAACAATGACTAAAAAAGATTCTGAACAACATGAAATGATGTAACGTGCTGCTGTGTTTAGTAGAGCAAACTCCATACAAAAACAAGACACTTTTGTTCAGAAAAGAAGCAATTTGATCTATTCATACAAAAATATACGAAAATACGTTTTTTTCTTATTCGATTGGCTCATATTTTTTTGTTTGCGACATCGAAAAGGTCTAAAAGCCATCAAGATCAAGTAGAAGGATTTAGCTACAAGAGAAAAACGTCACATAAGCAAGCGGGGTTGAGTAATTTACAACAACTTACAAAAAGAACAGCAAAGTACTTGACTTGGCTGATTCAAAACTCGGTTACTGTTTACTTTTTTAACCTTGCATGATAATTCAAGTTTTTCTTTAACTATCTAAGCAGGTATGTTTTTTTGTTTAGGATTGAAGACCATGCATTGCAATACCGAGTTTTAAAAACTGAACAAGCTTAACATCTATCGTGGCCGACTCCTGGGAATTCAGAACGAACTCCACCGGCAGCAAGGTGGTCAGATCAACCACCATCCCTGCAGGCGTAAGCAGCTCGAGTTATTGATACACAGAGCTGGACAGCGCTGTTTTGAACTTTTAGCTCTCATCAGCAGCCCTCAGCATATCCAAACCAAGGGTATTCCCCTACCACTTTTTGGCCAAAAAGGATAATCCTTAATCGTTTACACTGTGGCATAGGGTTTATAGGGAATAAACAATTTTTTACTTGTGGTCTTTCACAAAACAAGTGAAAAATTGCTGGGCTCTTGTATTAAGGACAGCCATAGGCTATCGTTAATACAAGGGCTCTCCTATGCGTGACCACGGAAATCAAAACTGAACAAGCTTGGCGTGATTTTCGTGGTCTCGCCGAGGGAAGCTTTTGTATTAAGGATAGCTCAATGACTGTCCTTAATACAAGAGCCCAGTGATTTTCCAGTTTGGCCGAGAAGTGGCTGGAGAATACCTTTGATTTAGATCTGCTGAGGGCTGCTGATGAGAGCTAAAAGCTCGAAACAGCGCTATCCAGCTCTGTGCATCGAGTTTTAAAGATTTTTACAGATTATTTTCAAGATTCAACAAAATTTGGTCACGTAAATTGAAATTGTAATTAGTTTGATTGCTAGGTTACGTTGGCCAGTGTGGTTTTCGAGCTAAGCTGCCATCTGTCCATTTGTTACCACACACGGTGGAGGCTTCAACTGTCCCTTTTTCTTGCTGGACGTCAAGCAGAAAAGCTGTGAATACCAATTTGCATATAACAGTAAAGTGTTTGGTTAGACCCGACCGGGAATCAAACCCAAGTCTGCCATTTCAGTAGCAGACGCTTTATCAACTCAACCATTGATTGGTTAAATTTAAGTTCAACAAATGACTTCTTCCAATACTTTGAGAAAAAAATTAAAATAAATGAAAAAATAAAATGCTAAGAATTATACTGCACCATATCTATTCGATTCCGGAAATTTACTTTTTGATTAATCGTTAATTAGTTTTCAATTTAATTCAGCGGCGGCGATAGATTAGTGATAGAGCGTCGGGCTGGAGATCGAAAAGTTGCTGGCCCCGGGCTCGATTCTCGAACTGGCAAGGCGTGGTTGAGTCTTGGAAAAGACTCTTTACGCTTTTTCCCATTGGGACCAAGCAATCTATCAGCTATGGTGGCCCAGCCTGGTGAAAAGACTTGCAAACAAAACCAAAAAAAGTGCTCTGCGTTGATGTGGTTAGAAAGAGCAGCTGCCTGCTCATACAACGAAGGAATTTAATTCAAATACTTTTTTCATTCTGTTTGAATAAGATTAACAATGACTTAAGGCAAAGCCAAAACTTTGCTATAAATTGAATGTGAAATATTCTTTTTGTCTTTTTTAAGTCAAAACTTTTCGCGTCGTTTGTTTTTTGTGGTCCTGTAATACTACTGTATTTGTTATGCTGTAATCAACTATAATCGAGAATAAACTTACGAAATTAATTATCAAAATTATGATCGGTGGATTCAGGAGCAAGTCCTAGCTTGTAAAATAACAACAATTAAATTTGAACATTTCATATAAAAAAGAAAAAGAATCATTTGATCGAAACTATGAAAAAAACAAGCAACAACATAATTTGTTTTAACTTTGAGAAAGTAATAATTCAACTTGCGGTTGCTCAAGGCTTTTTTAATAAAACAAGCGTTAATAATAATGGTAAGTATACTTTCTGTCCTTAGGCAAGATCCAATTGAAGATGGCATGTTAGATCACAACATAATTGGTCACGCTGTCTGGCGTATTCGGACGTTTTTTTTACGTCAATTTTGGGCTAATGTTAATGTCATTAATCAACTTCTTTCAAAACTAGAAACCTTCGATATTTACTTGTAAATACACTTTGAAACATAAATGTTGGACTTTAGTTGCAACTTCATCTACAAAAAATGGAAGCATAATTTTTGGTTAGCATTCAAATAAATACATATTGTTTAATTGAAGGTTGATTCATGGTGATCAAGAATGTTTAATCAATCACATTAATTGATTGTAAAAAGATGTAAATTTTAGTTATAAAAATAATGAAAGACCAAAGGCCATGCCAAAAGTTTTCTTAAAAAAAAAAAATTGAAAAACAGGAATTTTTTCTGCGTCGCCGCTGAAGCAGTTACGCAATGGTTTTGCTATGGAACTAGTGAAATTGAGAAAAAAGGCAACGCCCTATTTAAACCTGAGTTGCGGAAAATCCGGATATCACTTTTTTAAATCGCCAGAACTATTCGATTTATAATAGCTTTGTAATATTACAAGATGAACAACACTAAAGTAATTTCAAGCCCTTATTGGTCTTTGTTTGTTATTTTCTTTGCATATATTGTAAGTACCGCAGAGACAGTTAGGCTTCCTTTTACTACAACAACAATAACAACGACTACCAGACAGTAAGTATCAATTACTTTATATTCATCAACTATTATTGCCAGCATCGTACTCATGAGATATGGGAAATACATAAGTATTCGTTTAAAAATAAACATAAATCTTGAACAAAAAGGCGTGTATCTTTTACTGTAAAAAAGAGCGTTTAATTAATGGAATTTTAAATCAAAGTGTGGAAAAACTGTAGACACCATTCTGCCTTGTGATAGAAACTGTTACTTTACGGTTGCTGAATCTTTCAACTCTCAAGTTAAGACCACTGCAAAACCCTTTATTCCAAATGCTAGATAGTATAAACTTATTATAACTGAAAAAAACATCAACTATCTACAGTATAATTTTTAACTTTCTAAAAATGTTATTGCTGTAGTCATTAGCGGTCCTAATGACAGTTTATTATTTGCAGATCTCCATTAGCGATCAGTCAATATCATATAAATTATCCGTGCGAGAGAACCTATGCCTCTTTCAAGAAGAACGAATGCATACTAATCAATTATTATTACAGCAAAGAGTAAGTAACAATAGAATTGTAAATCTTAAATGACGAATTTGCCAAATCATGTAACAAAAGCAAGATATTATTGAAATACTAAGAATCAAAATGATGAGTAAATTATTCGAATGCGGATTTTTTCAACACTTTCGGGGCCATATGCTGATACCGATGTACTTTATAGTTATTGAAGTTATAAAAGAACAATGCAAAAATTCAAAGTTTTCTACAAGCATCAATGTTTGCAAACCAAACTTATAAAGCTTAACTGAAAGTCTATAGCTTTTCCAGCAACATGCAAACCACATTGTCCAAAACTTACTCGACGATGTGATTCAACCGTATTTTACACGGGGAGGGAAAATTAAGAATGCTCCTGTTTTTTTTTTTTTGTGGTAAAACCTGCACAAAGAGTATCTCATACCTATTTGACTCTAAATCAAATTTATTGACAAATAACGTCTGAAATTCAAACATGCTGGAGTAAGGTAAAGCCTTCTAATTTTGAGGTTAACCGAAGCCACTTATTCTATGTCTCATCAACTTTTATGCAATTGCAGCTTGGATATCAAATCCTGGCCTCAAGCATATCAAACTTGGGATCAATGTAGAATTGAAAATTTGCCTTCAAACAGCATTTTCAAGCCTCAACCTGCTAGCACTGTCGTTACAGTGTACAATATAGATGGTGCGAAGCAAAAAATTAAAGTGATTGTTGGACATTTATGTGGATACAAAGAAGAATCAAAATAATAAGCTCCCACAGTAAATCGTATCGTATTCTAGAATTACTTGATCTTGCTGTAGTATATTTCATATATTAGACATTTTAAGAGCATCTCAAGCACGTATATACTGTATGTTTGAAAGTGACGACATAACAGGTTTTAGAAGTATCAAGATGCCGATCTTGGTAATTGATGTCACTCGAATTTGGAGGTACACAGTGGCTGCCGAGCTAATAGTTTAAACGAGATACTAAGCTGCATGATTCACTAAAATGATAAATTGGAAACCAACAGCATAGCTGCGTTTTGGACTTGCATAATGTACAGTTTGTCTTATTGTTTTGGATTGGAATATGCACCTATAGCAAAGAAAAACCTAAGCATGATAAAGATGAGAAGTTTAAATGCAGCAGAGCAGTACCGCCATTTTCCTAAACCGTCGTTTTCCAGCATCGCCCATTTTTAGTGCTGCTCTGGCATTTGCAATCTATTGTATGTCCTAATTTTGTTGCTACTTGTCTCGTTAACTTTGAGCGATATCAGCGATCATTTATTCTTAAATATTCAAACTATTTATTTTTTAGTGAATAAACACTTAACTAAAAATTAGCCGCAATTTAGAATCATTAAAATTTTTTTGATTCAATGATTGTCAATCTAAAACTATAGGTTTTTGTGTTTCGCCTGATGAGATTCTTGAGCAAGGTCGAAACGTGTCGGGATAGTTCATTCGCACTGTATATTACAACGATAAATTGTATAGATGAATCACTTATGCTTCTAAGTGCTAGCCGTGAGGATGGCCTAAGTTACTGGTCGAAACACGAAAACCTTGAATAAAAAAATTTTAATGCTTTTAAATTGCTGCTAATTTTTAGTTAAGTGTTTATTCACTAAGCAATGTGTCGCACATGCATTTAGCTTGTGTTCTCCCTGTGATATTTATTTTTGAATATAGGTATTCTTTGATTTATACGCTATGTAGTCTAGGCATGTTATTGTGTGATTGCGTTTAAAAGTACTGCTGCTTATTGCAGACTTAAATGACCACGGGTACTGAAATTCCTAAAGTTGTAGTATTAAGTTAAGCCTGAAAGAATTTCGAAAGATGTTGTTGTTTATGCTTTTCGCTTTGTTTGTGTATAAATTTTTACCACGCATTATTTGTTGAATAGTTATTGATTCGTTTCATATGTCAATATATTTTTCGAGCTTTTTGCATTTTTTGTTCTGTTTGAAGTACTTCATGAAGGGCTACTACATTGTACTGTGCATCAATATGAAATATGGTATACGTAAAAATTTCCGGGAAAAAATTTTTGAAAAACCAGCATAAATGCAGGATGAATTTTTAGTTGAGAAACGAATACTATAGGTGACATCGCCATTTTGTCTATGACGCCTTTGACGTAAAAGATAATTAATAGTTTTTGTGTTTGCTTACTAAAACTACTGCCCAACAGAAAAATTTTGGGATTGCCGCTTTTTTTCGTAAAACTATGTTGTTTGAAAAAGCTGTATTTGAATACTAAAGTTACCTATCTAAGTAGAATTAAAAAATATGCTGGTATTGCAAAATTAAGTAATTTTTCCAAAATTGTGTGTTTCGAATTACAGTAATTCAATTTACAAAAAAAACTAAGGCAATAAAAAATTTGTTTTGTCAGTAGCGTTGCCATGGATGGAGGGGCGGGGGAGTTACAGTCCCCACCACCATTGGCTTGTCAATCAAAATGCACAATAAGAAAAACACCACGTTTTTAACGTTTCTGAGCCAGTTTTTTCTTTGCAGTGATACCGACTCCAAAGCTGTTTGAAACCATTTTTGAAACATTTGTTAGGGAAGGGCTAAATTTTTGAAAAGAAAAAACAATGCACAAATCATTAAAAACTTTGATAAAATTGGCCAAAAAGAACAATCAACTTTAATTGTTCGTCGAGAACAATTTAAGATAAGCTTTATCAAAAAATTGCATTAGAATGGGGGCTATTTAAAATTAGTTAATTACCACACTCACTTTTCTCAAATCTCGGGTCATTATTCTCCTCTTCAATTAATTTATCTTTCTTTAAAAATTGGAAGTAATTTGAATAAACTTAGGGCCGGAATAGACGAGCAAGTTTTTTCTGCAATTTTACTACTCCAACAATTATCACTCCATTTACACGTGAAGCTGTTTTTCTGCAAATTTACTTGCAGCAATGAAAAAATTTTGGCGCCTGAAGTAATCATTTGCAAGAAACTAAAAGTTCCATTTACACCTGCGTGCAACAAATTTTTTTTTTCCTTAAAAATGTTTCAGCAATTGTGTTGTGGATTTGGTCTGCAAGACCTTGAAAATCCATTTACACGTGGCGATTTTAACACTCTTGCTGACAGAGTCGGACTACTTGGCTATAATAATCCGAACCAGAGATGGAACCGGTCAGGATTTTTTCGACCCGACCCGACCGGTAAATTTCCAAATCATCGCCGGTTGACCGGTTTCTGACCGGCCCGGTCGACCGGTTTTTTTACAGAAAATTTTATGTATCTAATGAAAAATTTTCAAAAAGGGGGCATGGGTGAGGGGTTAAAATTTGTGACTTTGGACGGGGGTCTCAAAAAAAAAAACGCAAAAAAATTTTTGCTTTTTTTGTAAAAATGACTCAATTTTCAGACCTTTTTTGGTTAAGTTTCGGTTTGAATGACCTGTTTTGAGCAGCGCAAAACGTGCACAAAATAAGCATAAAAAGCACTGAAGGGCACAAGCTAAATTATTAGACGTTCTTTCTCATCATATTTTGCAAAAGGCCAAAAAATGAAGTTACAAGTTTTTAGCTATTGGTGACAGATTATTTTGCAATTTGCCGAGCAGCAAACACTAAACTTTTTTTCGGCAGTGCTGCCTTTGCAGTTACAAAAAGATGAGAAAAAAAAATAACAGCAAAAGATAGGTAACAGCAAAAACATACGAATATCACAATACTTGTACTATTGCACCCAAAAGCATTAAAATAATGGAGCAATAACATTACATGATATTGAAAATTATGTCAGTAACAGCGTGAAAAAAAGGAATATTGAAAAATTATGTCACTAACAGCGTGAAAAAACTTAATAATATTCATAACAACTACGCACAGTGGGCACAAAATTAGTCAAATAGACGTTTAAACGTGGTTTAGATTTATGCAGCAGACGTAATTTAGATGGTCTAATTTTTGTCTAAATGATGTCTATGTTGCAAAAATGTATCTAGTTAAAAAGACGTCTTTACAACGACGTCCAATTTATATAACTTATAGACCTTAACACGTTGCTTAATTTTTCGTATTTTCGACGTCTTTGTAAAGACGTTTATTCAACTCAGTGCATTTTGCAAAATAGACATTTAGACCAATTTTTGTTTTAGACGTCTTTTAGACGTTTTGTGCCCACTGGGATAGGCTGCTTCACTAACAGTTTGAGAAAGTATGAAAAGGATCTATTGCAAAACATTATGTATTGGAAAAGGTTTTTAGCTCCACAGAGATTTATATAAGGACGGAACAATTAATATAAATTTCTGTGGAGCTAAAAACCTTTTCCAATACATAATGTTTTGCAATAGATCCTTTTCATACTTTCTCAAACTGTTAGTGAAGCGCTAGTAGTTGTTACGAATATTATTAATTTTTTTCACGCTGTTAGTGACATAATTTTTCAGTATTCCTTTTTTTACGCTGTTAGTGACATAATTTTCAATATTATATAATGTTATCGCTCCATGATATTAACGTTTTTGGGTATAATAGTGCAAGTATTGTGATGTTCGTATGTTTTTACTAATTACCTATCTTCTGCTGTTATTTTTTTCTCATTTATCTTTTTGTAACTGCAAAGGCAGCACTGCCGAAAATTGTTCTGAAGAAGCTTCCCGGTTTGGGAAGCGAAACGTCAAACCAATAAATAAACTCATCGGTAGTACGAAGTCGTTATGAATAACTATCCCGATGAACGCAACGCGTCCGTTATTTTCATTGAAAACACTAAACTGTTATAACATTGGCTAGAAAACATTCGAAATATAATGTGCCCCAGCAGTTTGTAGAAATGCTGCTACTTCAGAATAAGCCATGGTTAGTTAGATATAAAAATAAAGAGCTACGTCTTTCTTGCCCAGTGTAGAGTGTGGTAAATTTAAGTCGAAACAAGCTTTTCAAAGCGGCAAGATTTTAGCATGTACTAAAAAATCTGAAATCTGCGCCACTTTTACCCTTAAGCTAATTAAAATGATGCTAAAATGCCAAGTAGCTTACACCTCTTCCACATGCATGCTCTATTAGAATCTGATTACGCGATTTTAACGTATATTTTGCACTTTTTTGCTTTGTGCTGTGGCCCAAAGTCGGAAGGCATGGCACAATGCTCCCACCCTAAATACGTCTCTGGATGTGCATATCTTAATGGTCACAGCATATTAGTCACAGCTTATAACCATTCGACAACTGTTTTCGAAAGGTGTGGTTTGTTGACACTGATTTTTATAAAAAGTTTTATTTATGATAAAATATATAAGTATATTTCGGTTGGTGCTTAGATATCTTTTAGTTGCCAGAAAGGAGAATTCGACGGGTTTTTCAACCGGCTTGACCGGCCGGTCGAAGAATCTCGACCAGACCGGCAACCCGACCGGCCGGTCGACCCGACCGGTTTCCATCTCTGATCCGAACTATCAGTAGGCATGCTTCGAAAAAGAAAAGCGATCACAGCAACAGTAATTCAAAATGCTTTCAAAACGGAAAAAAAAACTAAAAAACTTAGATTGTATATAGCATACGATCCTAGCTTGCTGCTCGAAATGACTCCGTCATAAGACAAGCGATTTTCAGCAAGAAGCGTTTAGCAGTCATCTTTTGCATTCTTGCCACAGATACGAAAATATCAAACACAACTTCTGCAATATGTTGTGAAAGTTGGGTTTCGCTTGAAATTTTTATTTTGAGAGTTGAAAAGTTGAAACGCCGCCGAAGTTGTTTTAATGCTGCGGAAAGTTTTCCGAAATCTCGCAGGAAGCCATTTACACGTTGCAAGAAAACCCTTCTGCAACCTTTCTGCAATCGTTGCACAGTATTCTTGCAAAGCCATTTACACTCAGAAAAAAGTTGCATCAACGCTTCTGCAAGCGTTCTTGCAGAAAAAACTTGATCGTCTATTTCGGCCCTTACATCTTAAAAAAAAGATAAAGCTTGCCAGCTTTTCCGAATTGTAGATTTTCACCATGGTTAGTTCAGTATTACGAAATTTTACGATTAACAGTGTAGCCACCGTCCACTTGACTTACTTGCGCAGCAGCTTAATTATGTTTGGAAGTGCTACTAATTTATGTGCAGTGTTTTCAAGCAAAAAAGTTAACCAAAATAAGCCTAAATTAAGTTATTTTTGCAAAAAAACGCAAAAATCTCCAAGCGCTGGAGGCTGCGCTTCGAGACCCCCGACATAAACCCCAATTGCAAATTTCAGGCTACGCGCTTGATTGTGACAACTTCAACTCAGAACTGATTTCCAATACGCGCGTGAGTCCGGCTGGGTCGTTGATGCACCGGTATTGGGCATATCTGTTCTGTGCTACACAACTGGAACATGACTATACAATTGCGTTGCTGAGAACCATACGGCAGACCACATTAATTACTACAGACTGTACGCTCTACTCTCCACCTCACGGAAAGGCGAATTGGTCCGTTTCAGAGTCGTAATCAGGCCGACTATTTTCAGATCCATCTCAAAAATAATTTAAAGCCCAAACCAGGCCCGACAAAGCCCGAATAGAACATTAATTATATTTCGAGTACAAATAAGTTGTTGGTAAAAGTGATTTTTTTTTCTTAAATAACTTTACTTAAATCAGAAACACCAATCCATTGATCATATTACTAGGCTATTTTGAGCTAGACTAACTTCATGTTTATTCGAACGTTTTCAGCGTTTTACAGAGCGTAATCAGGAAACTAAAAATACCGTAAAATGAAAAACTAATCACTTCCAAACTAGAATGTGACATCGCAAGCGATATCCGGGGACTTCGCGAAAATATGTACCTTTACTGAACTTTACTCCACTTAAAATTAGCGTTCCGATTGCGTAAAGCCGTATTTATGGAAGTTGATAGTCAGATTTGAAATACATCGCTTTTGAATTTTTAAATATGGTTGTTGATAATCAGATCTAAAATATATCTATTTCGAATTTCATAATGTTCCACAAATTTAATCAGGTTTCAGGTTAAAGGCTTTCAAAGTTTAAATATTACGAAGAAGTATCTATAAAATGTCAATCAAAATTTTACAATTCTGCTTAGGTATCGTTTAACTGTTAAGAAGTTTGTTGCAATTTTCACTTAGCAGCGCAGTGCAATTGTTAAAATTGCGGTTACAAACAAAACCCTTGTTAAAACAAAAATTTTGATGGTAATCTTCTGCTCCTATTATAACAACAAAAACGACATCCGACAATAACTGGAACAAACTTTTTGAATCTGAAAATGTCAATATGATTTGTGGATTTTGTAACTTACATTATCTTGACCAGAAATTTGACACACTACCCTAAATATCAAACCTACTTCTTCAACTAACCCACTGCAGTATTTTTGTTTTTAGAAGAATTTTATATAAGCGCATGTATGAACAGTTTTACTACTTTTTCTTAAATTTAGGAACTAAATCAAAACAAAGCCTGCCTTAGCAATTAGCATGGAAAAAGATACGGGCACAAGCAAACTGTAGAAACAAAAAATCAAATTCTTATAAATTTATAAGTGATATTGCAGAGTCTAACTTTACAATGACTTGACATCCAAAACTGATACTAAATTTGCTCCATTTTATACTTTTCAAAACCCTAGGTGTAATGTTTAAAGTCAAACAATTTACCAAAAATTGTGTACTTCTTTTGCACATTACTCTCATTTTAGTTTATTTCAACAGCTTAGAGATTACTTGCTATTAAAGTTTAAAGGTCTTAAAAAGTTATCAAAATAATCAAGTAGCGTCAATCAAAAAGCCCATATAAGAACGCCAAAACTCATCACTTTTCAGGAGTTCCTAACAGTTGTTTGCTTAATTGTGAAATGACTTAGAGCGATGTTTAAAATCTCATCAACTTTTAAGCAAATTTTATTACATCAGGTAAACTTAACGCTAACCAACGGTAACAAATCTATTTGAATAACTTTCAGCTATGGACTTAGGCTACTAGGCTACAGTATATATATCAATTGAGCTAAAAACAATTAGCAATAAAAAGAAAAATAGCTAGGTTGATTCTCTGGATTTGCGAATAATTGCTGATTTTCTGAATTTGCGATTTGATTTTGGGAGCTTATAAGTTATCTCTGATCTACTGCTAAAGATTAAACAATGAGTGAAATTGATGCTGGGATTATTGCTGTGGATGCAGTTGATTTATCTGGATCTTCATTGTTGCAAACACTTGTAAGAGATACTCTGAAACAAGAAAACCTTTTAGCCAGTGTTGTTAAAAGGCACTCAAGTGAAGAGAATGATGTAAAGCAAAGTAATTTCACCAATGACACAGCTGCAAATGACAAAACACTCAAGTGAAGAGAATGATGTAAAGCAAAGTAATTTCACCAATGACACAGCTGCAAGTGACAAAAACCTGCTGGAAGATAAAACATTCTTGAAGGACCTGTCTCTAGCAGTGGCAAGGGTTCTGGTAGAAAATCAAGAATTCATAAAATTAATAATGAAAAGGTCTACGAAAGAATAGCAATTTTGGAAAAACAACTGGAACAGCAATGCCAATACACCAGAAGAAACTGCTTAATTGTCTATGGTATTCATGAAGTGTCTGGAGAAAATACCAATGAGATATTAAAAAAACTTTTTTTTGGATAAACTGGGAATAGAAATGTATGATTCAGATATTGACCGCACTCATAGACTGAAACAAAAAAGCTCACAAAATGATGGAAAACCAAGGCCTATCATTGTCAAATTAGTCAGTCATGACCTGAAAAATTTCATTTACTTTAACAAAAAGAAGCTCAGAGGAACGGTTTTTCTAATCACTGAATCCTTGACAGCTCCTAGATTGCGTTGTCTCAAGATCCTGGAAGAATTAAAGGCGGTGAATCATCCAGCCAATTCCAGTGGTTTACAATAGATAAAATTGAACTATATTTTTTGATATTTTTTGTTTTAATTTTGGGACTGCGGTTGCAAAGATATTCAACAAATACAAAAAGATGTCCCCCGAAAAAAGTTTTTGGAAACTCTGAGTTTTGATCTTCCCGCCAAAACCACAGTAGGCTAAATGGTTTAGAGAACTGTGGTAGTTTATTCCTAAATAGTTTAGGCCTAACTTTCTCTAAAATATTAGGCCTAATAGTTTAGAGATAGTTAGGCCTAATAGTTTAATAAGATTACAGTAGGCCTAATAGTTTAGAGAACTGTGGTTTTGGCGGGAAGATCAAAACTCAGAGTTTCCAAAAACTTTTTTCGGGGGGTCATCTTTTTGTATTTGTTGAATATCTTTGCAAACGCAGCCCCAAAATCAAAACAAATAGTATCAAAAATTAAAGTTCAATTTTAGCTATTGTAAACCACCGAAATGGGCTGGATGATTCACCGCCTTTAAGAAAGCAAAAAAAAAAAAATATCAGCCTTTTGGACGATATACGGAAACATCACATTCATGAAAGAAAATTCTAAAACAAAATTTGGGTCGAAGATATTCACAAATTTGACTCATACGTCGCTGACATCTACTGATGCTGAGCTAATGAAGCAAATCAAGACTTCTAAGTATACTTTACAGTTAATAAGAACATCACCAACCTGCAATTTGACATTAATGTCTTGCATTATTTTTGTGTCTACAATTGGCATTACTTTCACACCCACTTCATTCTTAACGCAGAATGCGAATAAAGTCTATAAAAATGCAAACATCTGGAACCTCCATTTTGATTTATGCTAATATATCTGCAGTATCTAGTTAACTGAGAAATTGTTGTACGGCTGAAGTGTGCATTCACTAATTTTTTTCTCTTCCTATCTGTCCTGACGCTATTAAAAACTGCAAGACAAACCAAATGTCAGTGCTTTTTCAAAGTACGCGTAATAAGAAGACAATTGTTGTAATATCTGCATTAGTTAAATACTTTTTAAATGTATTATGCTTCCTCAACCATAAAACAATTTAAATTAGTAGGTGCTGAGGAACATTATTTTTTATTATAATTGTCTGCTTGAGATTATTGTCTGTATTCTTAATTGTCTACCTGGCATTACTAGAAGTTAATCAGTCTTTTTAAGTCTGTACGAAATGCTGGGAAATTGAATAAACATTACCAATATATGAAAACCTACTTTTTAAGTCATTTTTCATTCAGGCTCAATTTGATAAACTGTAGCAATGAAGCATGTTAGTCCTTGCATCTACTTCATTGATTTAGCCAAGTAGTGCTGAAGTTGTGCATAATCTGTGCATTTTCTACTGTATATACACATATTTTATTTTTATTTTCCTCATTTGTTTGGATACTACTAGCAGCAAAATGACCAGACAACACAAAATGTCAATGTTTAAGAAACCTAAATGCCACATGTGTACTATGCGTCTTAAAAATAACCAGAAGATGAGTTTTTGTGATATTTGTAATAATTGGATACATTTTAAATGTACTTCTTTAACTACAAAACAGTTCAATTTATTACATGACTCTAAAGAACCTTATTTCTGTAATAATTGTCTACACGATATTATACCTTCCCAAAAATTAACACATTCTAAATTTGCAGATCTTTACCAAGCAGTACAAACAGAATTGAGCAAGGAAATAAATCATATATTAAATTCACTAGATGTGCGTGGTACATCAGAATATGTAAAAGCTTATGAAATTAACAAAGCTTTTATAAAGCAAATTCCATTTCAGTAATACACGTACACATTCGAAGCCTTGCAAAAAATTTCTATAAGTTTGAAGAATTACTTCATGAAATGCAGGTTCAACCTGACATTATTGCCGTCACAGAAACATGGCTTGAACCCTCTAGAATAAAAACAGTTACACTACCAGGATATAATTTTTTTTCATACAGATGCATTAACAGCTTCACCTAATGGAATTGGTCAAGCTGGAGGAGTAGGTATGTACATAAAAGCATCTATAAATGCAACAGTCAGAGATCAGTTTCGGTTAGAACTTCCAGGTTGTGAAGATTTATGGATTGAACTACCACTTAAAAATGGTAAACAATGTTACATTAGTGTTATTTACAAGCATCCTAAAATCAACATATTAGACTTTCAAACTCATTTTTCAAAAAGCATCGAACAATTAAACAAAACGAACAGGAAATTTTATATTTGCAGAGATATGAATATTAACTTTTTGAAAGTTCAATCGAATATAATGATAAAACAATGCTATGATTGCATATATAGCCTTGGATGCTTATCATTACTTCACAGTCCCACTAGAACTACAGCATGAAGTTCTACTCTGATTGATCATATCTACACCAATGACGTAGAACAAGATAAGAAATGCTCTATAATACTCTTTGAAGTTTCTGATCACTTACCACTACATCTAGTGATAAATTGTACTGTAAAATATAATAAACCTTTGTCCTACACATACCGAAGTATGAAAATTTTTTCACCTGAAGAGTTTCTTGAAAATTTACATGTGCAGTAAAGAGAAAAGCATGTCACAGAAACAGAATTAATAAATGATGCATTTAAAGCTTTTACTGATGTACTAAGACATACATTAAACAAACATGCACCCATTAAAAAAGTAACACACAAAATCCTTAAACTACGCACAAAATCATGGCTCACAAAAGGCATTATAATATCTATTAAAGCAAAAAATGAAGTGTTTGCATACACAAAAAAGAATCCAAGTAATGAGTTTCCGTATAAGCACTACAAAAAGTATCGAAACAAATTGACACACACAATTAAACTTTCAAAAAAGATGCATTATGAACTTTTATTTGATGCGAATAAACACAACAATAGCAAAGTTTGGAAAATCATAAATGAAATAATAAACTACAAGAACAAAAAATTGGGCTCTATACCAAATACCATAATCGACCGCAACAACTAGTTGCAGTCAAATCCCTTTCACATTAGTTGTGCATTTAATGAATACTTTGCTAATGTTGGTGCTAAAATGGCTTCAGTAATATCCCCAAAAGACATAAACAAAACCTCACTTCCTAGCTTGCCACAATCTTTAGTTTTAACACCTATAACTAAGCAAGAAATAATAATGCAATTGAACATCTTAAACCCAAATAAAAGCACGGATGTAAATGATATTCCAATCAAGTTTATAAAGCTTGCTACTTGCGTAATTGCACCAATACTAACTTCTTTGTACAACAGATGCCTCACAGAGGACAATTTTCCACAAGTGTTAAAAGTAGCCCAAATAACACCAATATACAAAAAAGGAAACAAAAAGACTTGCTCCAATTACCGACCAATTTCCCTGCTCTCTACCTTTAGCAAAATTCTGGAAAAATGTATTTATTGTAGATTATCTTCATTTTTATCAGATCATCGCTTGATTACTGACAGTCAATATGGTTTTCGACCTGTAGTCTCCACATCTGATGCTATATCGGATTTACAGAATGAAATTCTATCTAATCTAGACCAAAAAAATAATGTGTGCTGCACTTTTCTTGATCTAGCAAAGGCTTTTGACTCAGTCAATCATTCAGTTCTACTCAAAAAACTTCCCTGTTATGGCATTAGAGGAATAGCACTTCAACTGGTTGAAAGTTTCATAGATAATAGAAAACAATACACTGTAGTCAAAAATGTTTGTTCATCGTCTCAAAATGTTACTTGCAGTGTTCCACAAGGGTCAACATTGGGTCCTTTATTGCTTATAATATACATCAACGATTTAGTCCAAACTACAAATTTCAAAGTAAATCTATTTGCTGATTACACAGTATTAGTAATTTCACACAAAAGCATAGAAACACTCCAGAATCAAGTCAATTACGAAATGAACCAGGTGGGAAAATGGATGAATGCTAACAAACTAACTATCAACTATTCTAAGTCTCATTTCATGTTATTTACAAACAAAAAGAAAAAAAGCAAATTTAAACTTGAGATCAACAACAATCACATAACTGAATCTGATAGCGTAAAATATTTAGGTGTAAAATTGATAACAAACTTATTTGGAAAACACATATTTAAGACATTTGCTCAAAGATTGCCAAAGGGTCTTGGGCTCTGACAAGACTGAAAAAATATGTCAGTAAACAAACATTGATTAAAATTTACTACTCCATGATCTATTTGCACTTGAGATATTGCATAACCACCTGGGACTCTGCATCTAAAACTACCTTAATGCCATTGGTTAAATTACAAAAACGAATTGCTCGAATTATAGGAGGATGTGATTATCGCGATCAAACTGAACCAATATTTCAGGAAATGAAATTACTGACATTTAGTGATATATACTTCCTTGAAACTGCCAAATCTATGCTTCGTATCCACTACAAGGAAAACAATATAACCTCTAATTTATTCAAGACAGCTGCTTCAATTCACAAACACTACACAAGATACAGTGATAAAGGTAACTATTACATCCAATCAACCAATCTTTCCCTCGGAAGAAAAGCAATAAATGTAACTGGTCATGTAATCTGGGCCAAAATTCCCCCATCCCTCAAAAAATATCCCCCAAAAACATTTGCTAGAAAACTTACGGACCATTTAATCTAAAACAGCAAGGTACTATTACAACTTAATAATGTTATGATATAGTTGAAATGCACCGGGTAAACGAAATTGTTATGATGCCAATATGAAAAATGTTTTTATTCCTATTTTTGGGGTTACGGAAGTGCTTATTGATAATGCCAACTACTCATTTTGCTGCTTTTCTGTGCCAAAAAATGTAAAATGTTACACACTAAGTTGATCAAAATGTTGTAAATATGTAAGTAAGTGCTGATGTTATATGTTGCTTTTTTCTTTTGCTGTTTTTTACGCTAGCATTGAACTTTGAAGACCGTATGGTTATTTTCGCTGCTTCCATGCCAGACATGGCAAAAATAAACTGAATTGAATTGAAATGAATTAAAATATGCGCGCATTTTACAGCCATTCCTATTCTGAAAACGCTATTTACCATTGCGACCCAACTGCCAACATTTTGGACATTGTACAGTATATTGTATTGCATCCATTATTCAGCACGAAACCTTTTTTAATAAAATTGTTCAAAAATTTTAAAGAGCAGATAGGAAGTTTTCTCAACATCACAGGTACAGTTAAGTAAAAAAAACTCAGTCATCCAGTCTAAATCCATCAAAGCCATTAAGCTCAAGTACTTCGACGTCTTAATCCTACGAAGCTCGGATTTTTTCTTCAAGAAAGCCCATAGAAGTCAATTGACCCCTAGCACGTCATATTGCATTTTTTGAGCTCTTCGCTGATGACATAATGCTAGTTTATGTTTTTTCTAAAATCAGTTGGCAACAAGCGAATTCAAACATTTATAAATAAATTAACATACTTTTTAGTATTTTGCATGTCTGGTGTGGCTTAAGTCCCACAACAAAGCTGTAATTCAAAGTTTGTTTTTTGTTTGTAATATAGGCCATGTACATGTGTAGACAAAGCAGGCAAGATCTGTTAAGCATAGCAGGCAATGTCTGATAGGTATAGCAGTCAAAGGTGGCAAGGTATGCATAATACTTGTAGAGAGAGTAAGCTTATTAGGCTGAGTAGACTTACTAAGCTTAGTGAGCATAGTAACGGTAGCAAGCACGGCGCCAGTGTTGCACGCTTGTGGGTATAAACAATTTGTTGGAGGGGTGCAAAGTAATTTTGCCCTCAAAGTCGAGGTTAAAGACAAAAAAAAGTCTTCATCGCAAATCCTCTCCCTCTCCCCCGTGGCTCCGGGTCGGTTTCTTTCGTTCGTGGCACAGTTCTTGCCAGAAAGCTCTTCTTTCGCCTGGGGGCACGGTGGAGTCCTTTGGTGTGGAACTCGGTTCTTGCTCTCAAATTCAGGATTAAAGATCAAAAAAGAACAAAAAAAAAACAGAAAAAAGGTCTTTGTCGCAAGATCTTAGGCTACTTACATGGCGTTTGCTTGGTTTGACCTGCTTTTTTGTGCTGGAAAGAAACTTTATCACTTTTAGGGGGCACAAGCAGTGATTTGGGGCGGGGCACAGCCCCAAAATGCCCTCATAGCATTAGACCTGCATAGTTGGCTTAGTAACTATAGTAGATATAGTAAGCATAGTAGGCAGTACTTAAATTGCAACATTTTGCATGGGGGGACGCTTCTGCAGCCTTGACAAACGGATTTTGCATGCAAAAGTACTTTTGTGGAAATTAGGTAGTTCCGCAACCGAAATTGAATGAAGACCATAAAGAAAAAAAGGTCTTGGCCGAAAATTGAATGTTTTTTCCTCGAAATCAGGTGAAGACCAAAAAACAAATGGGACTATATTCGACCGGAATTTGTAGGATTTATTCGTGCTGGCTGGCTCTTTTTCGTCTGATTATCCAGCGCTCAAATCTCGATGGGGGGATGCTAAATCTCGATGGGGGGATGCTAACTCTCAATAGGGGACGCGGCAATTTAAGTACTGATAGTAGGCATAATGGACATATTAGGTTTAGTAGATATGATGAGCAAGTACAGTAGGCATAGTTGGCAAGGTAGGCATAGCCTAGTATGGGATAATAAAACCCTTATTCTACTATGCCTATTACAATAACCGGTGTTTCATTTTGTTTACATTGCTTTTGTCATGATGTAAGCAGTGTCTAATGAACAGTAGATTTTGCAAATGGCTGCTGAAAATGGTTCCAAAGGCTCCTTATAAACAGGTTGACAAATTTTTGCCTAAATAATGCCACGTAGCAGTGAGCAAGAAATAACAGTCTTTAGTGCATAATAATAATTTAGAATTTATTGCTCTATGATATCGTATTTAAAGCACTTTTTGCAAAGTGAGTTGAAAGCTAGATCAAAAAACTCCAATGGTATGGAATTCAAAAAACGTATATGGTTACTGTATTTATTGGACACTGGTCTGGAAATTGCTCTCACTATGTTTGTGGTATATATGTTCAACACCAATCTGCAAAGAATGCGTCATATTGGAGAAGAACTGCTGTATGTTTTGGGAGCTTTATACAAACAGGTTGCTGTGGGGTTAATTTATCCTTTTGGACTTACGCGTATAACTGCAAAAAATGGCACAAATGTTTTATCGAAATTTTTCTTTACATACTTGGAATGTGTAATAGCCGAAATAAATAAAAATCAAAAAATCTCAGCCTGGTATGTTAAGTATGTTTTGTTTATTTTAGAAAAAACAAAGCAAAAAGGGTTAATTGACCCCTTAGGGTCTTCTGGGGTTAAATATTTGAGTAATCCAATGAGTATGACTTTTTTACTTTTTCTGTGATACTTATTTATTGCGAGAATTTATCTTACACTTTTGAAGGTCTATTTAAGCTTCAACAAAGACTAAAGGCAAAATCAATGCAAGATATGATATTTAAAGTTAGGCCGATTGTATAATGCCAAATTGGCATTGACCCCCATCCTTTTTAACCCAGCTGTTCCAGAGATATTCTACCACAAACACGACGTCGGGCCTCTAATGTTAAATATTTTAGTAATTTTTATTGCCAACCTTGACGTCGAAAGCCTTAGCGTCGTTTGCTACGTCTGTTCAGTTCTAATCTACGCAGCAACGCCGCTATTAGGATGCTGCGTTGAGTCGTTTTGCTGCGCACCAATCAGTTTGATCTTGTCAGCAGAACAGATTCGAGCTAGCAAAAAAAGAAGACTATTTGGAAGCCTAGCGATCTCAGTAAAAATCAGCTGTCAGAAAGGTAGATTTCAGTCTAAATCATAGCCAAGCTTGGCAATAAAGACTTTATTACTAGGCTACAAAGTGACAAACTCATACCTAATAATAAGACTACCAGTACTTGAGTAGGTGTATTGCATTTGTTTACAGTATTTCGTGACCTTTAGAATAAATTTTTCCAACTAAGTTGCAAATAATGGCCTTCTACTCTAATAACTCTACTAGCCTTACTTTTGCTTGTTCTTATACGTTAGTTACCTAGGCTACCGTATAGCTTACTCTGTTTTCCAGCTCGGATCTATTCTGCTGACAAGATCAAACTGATTAGAGGGCAGCGAAACGACTGACTGCAGTAGCCTAATGGCGGCTTTGGGTTAGGTTAAAACTGAGATGGCTTCGCTAACGATGCTAAGGCTTTCAACGTCAGGGTTGCCAATAAAAATTATGAGCATTTTTAGCATTAGAGGCCTCGACGTCGTGTTTGAAGTAGAATATCTCTAGAACGGTTGGGTCAAGAAGGATAAAGTCAACGCCAATATAGTCGTATACAATCGCCCTAACGTTACATAACTCCATTGATTTTACCTTTAGTCCTTGTCTAAGGGCTGTTTGTCGAACATGGCATCCCCAAGTTGGGCATGATTTACCTTTTCTGTATGTAAGCCTACCGGAACTCTTAAAATTTGATAAGTCCAGCTGGAGTATCTGTTGTTAAAAATTTTTAAATTTTAAGGGCCCCATTTGGCATGGTCTCCTCAATGTGACCCATCAAATTTGCTACCTTTAATCTGTGATTCATATTAGCCTATCAAATAGCTTTAATTTTAGTTTTTGTTCTTAATTGAAGGAGGTGTCAAAAGATAATTGGAGGACTTTTACGGTAAGGCATCTCCAAATTTTTTCTGATTAGATTTTTACCTATCATGAAAATTTTATTTGTGTTTAAGCTTGAGTGGTTAACAATATTGAAGGATTCGTTTGACGTGGACTCCCCGATTGTGGCACTTAAAATTGGTCATATTATGTCTTTTCGTTAGATTTGCCTATTCTGAAAGTTTAATGTGTCTAGTTTGAATGGTTGAAAAGTTTGAATGTTGGGGGACCCAATTGAGAGAAATTTTGCCCATTTTGGTATCCCCAAATTAGTTCATATTATAACTTTCTGTTGCGTTTATCTATTCTGAAAATTTCATGTGTCTAGCTTAAAGGCGGTGAATCATCCAGCCAATTACGGTGGTTTGCAACAGCTAAAATTGAACAATAAGTTTTGATTTTGGGGCTGCAGTTGCAAAGATATTCAACAAATACAAAAAGATATCCCCCGAAAAAAGTTTTCGGAAACTCTGAGGTTTGTTCTTCCCGCCGAAATCACAGTAGGCCTAATAGTTTAGAGAACTGTGGTTTTGGCGGGAAGAACAAAACTCAGAGTTTCCAAAAACTTTTTCGGGGGATATCTTTTTGTATTTGTTGAATATTCTTGCAACCGCAGTCCCAAGATTAAAACAAAAAAAATCAAAAATTAAAGTTCAATTTTATCTATTGTAAACCACCGTAATTGGCTGGATGATTCACCGCCTTTAAAAGGGCATTCAACCTGAATTTTGAAAAACTGAGAAAAAATATCAAAAATTATGTTTACCAACATGACCCCATTGCGATTCGAGCAACTCATAGGGTTAAGAAAGTCTAAGAGAAAAAATTTCATGTTTTCCTCTTAGAATCCAAATTTCGGCCATCTTGTTTCAAGCAGATTGCGCAATAAATCAGTTTGTAACTTTTATTTCCGAGTCTTGCTAAGTGCCGTGCTTTTTGGAACTAGGTGAGTGCTGAAGGTATAGGTAAATAAATTAGTGGAACAACTACTTTTTAAATTCAGAGAGGTTCAATACTTTCCTTGTCTGCTTTGTCCGCCAAGTGCTAGCTAAGTAAACGGAATAAGATAAGGTTTTAGCGCTTTAGGCGTAGTAGCCTACAGCCTATTGCAGATTGTGACTATTGCTTACTATAAATAGCCTATCTAAAAAAATTATTGCCGGTTGAACGCTAAAGCATCGTAGCTGACGAGATATTAAACTAAGATTTCAGTTTTTAGTTAGCCAGTAAGTTTTAGGCGATTTTACCCAATTGGTTTAGGCGTAAAGATCAGGCAAAGCCAGTCAGTTTTTCACGTAAACGTAATATGAAATTGCAAACTTCAGTGCAAAGCATTTTAGTCAGCATTTTTTGAATAGGCTTGTTACGATTATCAGCAGGTACCTACAAAGCCACTTCCTCCACAGCTGCTAATGTAGTCAGTCATTTGGAACGATTTTGACCTAAGTCCTTTCAGTTTGATAATGTTTGGAAAGTATTTCTCCTTAGTCTAAGGGAAAAAACAAATTGCAAATATCTTACGATTTCTTGGCCGAAGAGAATCAAAACTGGTGCGAAAAAATACTAAAAAATTGCCAAAATTGTTTCACTATGGTTTGCAGAAAAAATTTTTAAACAAAAACGTCCTGAATGCCCTTTTTAAGTAAATAAAATTTTTAATTTTGGCGGCCTTGTTTGAGAAGAACCCCCGATTGTAGTACCCCTAACTTTTACATGTATTACCCGTTTTGAAAATTACATCAGTCTAAAGTAAGTGGTTAAAAAGTTTTCATGTGGTGGCTCCTTTTGAGGGAACCCCCCATTGTGGTACACCCAAATTTTATCATTTTTTTATATTTGCCTATTCTGAAACTTTCATGCGTCTAGCGTGAATGGTTAAAAAGTTTGAAATTTGGAGGCACATTTTGAGGAGGACCCCCCATTTTGATATCCCCAAATTTTGTCAAATTTTACCTTTTCTCTATCTTTACTTACCTTAAAAAAATTCATGAGTCTAGCACACAAGGTTAAACAGTTTAACTTTTGGAGGGCCCGTTTGGTGGAGGACCCACCATCGTGGCACCCCAAATTTCTGTTGTATTTCATTTATCTTCAATGCCGACCCATTTTGAGAATTTGACCTATTTAGCTTCAGCAATTCAAAAGTTCAAAATTTTCGAACTCCTTTTCAAAGGAGATTTCCCAAACGTGGCATCCCCGATTTCAGGGAGGCTCCAGTACTTTTGGATATCCAGAATATTTCACAATATGATCCATCAGCGATTAGTGGTTTAAAAGGAAATATCATTAGTGGGCAAGTTAATCAATCCAAAACGTTAGCTTCGTTAACCACTAGTCCGTTCACAAACTTCACACCTCCGTTAACGTTAATCCGTTATTTTCAGCTTTAATTAACGGAAGTTAATACAGTCCGTTAATATCGTTAACATTTTGCGTATAATTTCCATTTCGTTTTATTCACTCGCTTCTAGAACACGTATTGACGTTGTTGAGCTGATTGTAAGGAAATATTTATTGCTATGGTAGTCTCTTTGTGTTTTGGAAGTTACGTTCTACAGTCTAATCTAATTTCCAGATAAAAATATGTTCAAAGGCACTAACGAAGCTGCGATCGGAAAATCTTTGGAAATTGTGAACAGCGATAATTAGACTTATGAGGCTGCAGCTTATTATTTGCCACAAAATAAAGCTTCTTACTTCGCTTTCTTCTACAAAACTCGTGCTAATACGCAACAAATGTTACCAGTACAAACTGGTTTGTACCGGTACAATGAATGAATGGTTCAAGATATTAACAATGAAAACCTTAACGGAAGTCAATAGAACTTAACGGAAGTTACTTTAGTCCGTTAACATGAAAAAACTTTTTAACGGATTGACGAGTTAATGAAAAAGTTAGCTTCGTTATTAACGGATTAACGGACTTGTGCCCACCTATGGGAAATAGTGATAGAAAAAAAGGAAAAAGAAAAAATGAAAATATTTTATTTCAGGCGGGAAAAATGAACATGACCATGAGAATCGTAGTAAGTGGTGTGCTTAAAAACCACACATTTTTTTCATCCATATCGGTAGTTACCGAGATATTATGCCGGTTCCAAATTGTTCACTTTTTTCCAAGTTTCGACCTCTGAAATCGCAATCACGTGATTGGGCGCCCCCACACTTGATACGGATGTAGCCGTCATCTCCATTCACGCTGTGTTCAAATTTCAGCGTAGCACATTTAGCCACTTTATACAGATTAACAAATTGAGAAATTTTCGAGAAAAACTGGCCATTTTTTCTCGGTTTTAAGGTTCTTAAATCACAATCAGGTGACGTAAGGTCCCCAAAATCGGCAAACATAACACTTTCAATTATTGTCATGTTATATCCAAAATTGAACTTTCCACGTTCAACCGTTTTTTAATTATAAGCAAAACAATAAATTTTGATTCCAATCTTTCAAAATAGCCGAGTAAAAACAAAAGTTATGCGTGCTCGCGCGCGCGAAGACCCAATAAACTAAAACACTCTTAAAATTGTTTTTCTCAACGTACAATAATAATTTGGACTAGCTACTACACCTGGCTAAACTGTCATTTTACAGTCAGGCAATTCGAAATTGGCAATATTGATAAAAATACAATTAAGATGTTAAACACAAAATATCACAAACTATCAGTACTTAATAGGCTCTCACGGTAAAAATTACAGTACTGCACACCAAAAAAAAATTGACATACATACTCAATGAAACGTATGCTCTATTTGCATACTTTTGTTTATTGAAAGTTGGATTTTGTTTTTTGATTAAGAGTGCTTCGTACATTTTCGCCTCATACTCTTACACTTACGCATAACGAAACCGGTCTAATTGGAATTTAGGGTTTTCACCAAGGCAACTGTAGTAATTTAAATGAGGTTTTTGATTGCACTTTTGTGTGATTTACATTCTCTAATATGCTCCTTTTCTTTTATTATCAAATGCCGTGCTTAATTACCTTGAACAGTACGTTCACGTCACGTGAACATGAGTATTTGTACACGCCATTTGACAGTAGATAAAAAGGTGTCCGACTCTTAATTGGGACTTCGCGCGAGCGTGTGTTTGGCTTTTACAGTATTTTTGTCACGAATTTTGATAGATGAGGATTGCTTTGCTCATAACTAGCAAACGGTTAAACCTAGAAAGCTGAAATTTGGAATCAACATAAGAATTAATGAAATATGTTTGCCAAGTGTTTGAGGATCCTAGGTGTCGTGATCGTGAATTAAGGCACGCAAAAAAAAACGAAAAAAACGGCAATTTTTGGATTGAAAATTTAATAATTCGCTTATAACTCAAAAACCACTTCACCGAAGCTGAAATTTGGATACGACATAGGTTCTTATGAAGGCTTTACGCGAACCGATTTCGGGGGCGCCCGGGCACGTAATCGAATTTTTACAGGCTGAAAATGAGCAAAAAGTGAACGAATTTAAACCAATTTATCTCGGTAAGTACCAAAATTGACAAAAAATGGTTTGTGATTTTTGAACACACAATCAACCACCTTTCTTTTGGTTATGTTCATTTACCCCAACTTGAATGCTATTTTTCTTTCTTTTTTTCCTTTCTTTTTTCTTACTTTGTTTTCTTTTTTTTTTTCTTCCCGAGTTATGTACTTCTTAACCGCAGAAAGCACTGCATTCAAACTTTGAGCTATTGTAGATTTGGACAAGCGTCCGTCTGAAATCGGGAGTGCAACGTAGAAGGGATTCCCCTCAAACGGGGCCAAAATTTTTTTGAACTTTTATACAGTCAGAGCTAGAGGGAAAAAATTTTTGGAATGGGTAGATATGAAAAATAAACTAAACCTAGCAAAAACTGGGGATGCCACCACGGGTGGGTCTCTCCCTAATGGGCCCTACAAAATTCAAACTTTATATTCTTTTAATCTACGCACATGAAATTTTTAAGATAAGCAAATATAAAAAAAGATAAAATTTGACAAAATTTGGGGGTACCAAAATGGGGATTTCTCTCAAACGGGGCCATCAAATCTCAAACTTTTCAACCACTCGCGCTAAACAGATGAAAATTTCAGAAAAGGTAAATATATGTGAAAAATAAAATACGAAAAAACTTGGGAGTAACACAATAGGGAGCCCCCTTAAACGAGGAAACAAAAATTCAAACTATTTGCTTGCTTAAGCTATATACATACATGCAACTTTTAGGATTGCTAAATATAACAGAAATTTATAATTTGACAAAAATTTTGTGTACCAAACAGGCGCGTAGCCAGAAATTTGCAGTGGGAGGGGGGGCTAATTTTGGGGGTCTGGGGCGGAGCCCCCAGCCGTCGGAGGCAAATGGGGGTCTGGGGACGAAGCCGGGTCTGGCGGTGGAGACACAGCGCTCGAAAAGTTTGCATTTTTTGCAAAAATAGCTTAATTTTAGGGCTAATTTAATCAAAAATATTGTTTTTAAAAATGTAGCATAAAAATTGGCCGCGAAGCATGATTCAACTGGTTGCAATAATGGGTTATGTGGGAAGAGGCTAATGATACCAGTGTAGTTTTCTTGTATACTTGCTGGTAAATCACAAAATTTTGTTATTTAATAAAACTCACACGGAGTAATCTATTTCGTTTATATTTTATCAAGAAAAACAATTGCGAGGGCTAATGGAAAGATATTTGAGATTGGTGATGGGTAATTAACTAATATGAATAGCCTCCTCCTCCCCTTTTCCTTATTTCTGAGTTTATAATAAATTTAGTGATAAAACCAATGTTTGGCATTTTTACATTAGCGATCAAATTTGATTGCTTATTTTTGGGCATTTTTCAAAGTTTTTATTGATTTGTGACTTTTATTTTTGAAAAATTAGCCCCCCTTGAATATATGTTTCTAAAGATGCTTTAAATCTCTTTTTAGTCCATTCCAGCACAAACAACAGTCTCAGAAGAGCTGAAAACGTGGTATTTTTCTTATTCTGCATTTTGGTTGACAGGCCAATGGGGGGAGGAGGGGGGTATAGCCTCCCCGTCCTCCTCCATGAAAATTTCAGAATAGGAAAATCAAAAACAAAGATAAAATATGAAAGATTTTAGGGGTACCATAATGGGGGGGTACCACAGTGGTTCTTCCCAAATGGGGCCGGCAAAATTAAAAATTTTTATCCACTAAAGCTAGACACATGAAACTTTCACGACATAGGTAAATGTAAAAGAAAGTATTATGACAAAATTGGGGTGCCAAAATGGGCGGTCTCTCAATTGGGTCTTCCAACATTCAAACTTTTCAACCTTTCAAGCTGGACACATGAAACTATTTAAGTAGGTAAATATAAACAGTGTTCCCTTTAAGCTGTGCGCGCGCACAGGGGTTTCAGAGACTACGAACACGCATAAATTTACTGCGCCCAGACACTTTTTTGCACGGACATATTTTTGCACTGTGCAATAAACTTTTCGAAAACAAAAACTTCTCCAATTCTGGGTGGAGACCTTTTTTTTTGGTCTTCACCTAATTTACAAATATAAGTCATTTCCAAAAAAGTGCGCTCACACCAAAATTTCTGCGCAGACAGACTACAAAAAATTTGAGAGAACATTGAATATACAAGAAAGATTAAATATGACTAATTTCAAGTGTCACAATTTGGGAGTCCTCCGCAAACTGGTCTTTCAAAAATTTTAACCACTCAAGCTTAAAGACAAATAAAATTTTCAAAATAGGTAAAAATCTAATATAAAAAATTTAGGTATGCCATAACTATTCGAGTTTTCCAATTATGTTGACAATTCTCCCATTAACTGCAAAAGCTAAACAAATTAAATCTATGGGATAGGTTTATATGAATCAGAGATTTAAGTTAACAAAATTTGGTGGGCTAGATTGAGGAGAACATGCCAAATGGGCCTCTTAAATTTTGAAATCTATGCTACCAAATACTACATAAATGCTACCAAGTATTACAGCTAGACATATCAAATTTTAAGAGTTCCGGTAGACGAATATATAAAGATGAAGCATGCGAAACTTGGGAATGTGTTCAAAAAATAGCTCTTAAGTAGACCTTCAAAACTATAAGATGGATGCTCACAATCAATTCGTATCACACAAAAGCAGAAGAGCCAAATTTATAGGATTACTCCAATATTTAAGACGTCGAAGTACTTGAGCTTAATGGCTGTCACGAATAATAATTTTGAATGCCTGATATATGATTATTTGCTGTATTTTAACGTGTACGTGACTGATTTACTACTTTTGCCACTTTTTTTGATTTAGAATATTCGAGATAATTTTTCATTCTTGTACATTCTGCTATTTTCTGCAGTTATCGATATTTGGGTTGTTTATGACTCTTAATTGCTATATTTAGACTTGAAGTTTGTGACGTCATAATTATGTTGAAACTTGTTCATCGTAAGCTTGTGTATTTTTTTCTATTGTGACGTATCGAGGATTTTTCTGGGATATTCGATAGCTTTTGCCGTAGTATAAATAGGCGGGTCGTTTTTCATTCATTATTCTAATATTCTGAGTGTGGGTGCTTTTAGGTATTAGTTTCGTTGGCAGTTAAGCCGAGTTTGTGTATCTGGGGTTGGCTCGTATAGCTATTTAGTAAGAGGTATGGGTGGAGTGATTTTGCTCATTAAGTTGGTTTGTGTTTCAATCTTAAATAGAAGTTTTAATTTAAGATTGGTGTGCTGTTTCTGAGATTCAAGAAGCTGAAGGAACTACTACCCCATAAACATGGGGTCGTGTAAAACACGTGTCAAAGTGGGAGAATTGTCGGGTAACTCGTGTCCGTGCTTCAAACACCAATTTTACACGTATTTTACACCAGTTGCATGTAAAGTTGTTCAATTGTTTTTTTAGTGCATTTTTCGAACAATTTTGTTTTCCCATTTCTTTTTACTAAACTTTTAAGCGAAATTTCTGAAAAAAAATTTTTTTACTGTTAAATTCAAGTTACACGTGTATTTTGCGTGTTTTTTACGTTTCAATTGACACCAGTTTCACGAACTTTTTTGGACAGAAAAACGTTGTTCCAACATTGAACTTATGCAATTTTACTCTTAGGTTGGCCCTTAGAATCTATAAAAAAAATTTTAAACACAAAAGCAATAAATGAAACTCGGGTTTTTCTCGTGTTTTTTACGTTTCAATTGACACCAGTTTCGCGAACTTTTTTGGACAGAAAAACGTTGTTCCAACATTGAACTTATGCAATTTTACAGTTAGGTTGGCGCTTGGAATCTATAAGAACATTTTCGAACAAATAGCAATAAATGAAACTCGGGTTTTTCTCGTGTTTTTTACGTTTCAATTGACACCAGTTTCACGAACTTTTTTGGACAGAAAAACGTTGTTCCAACATTGAACTTATGCAATTTTACAGTTAGGTTGGCGCTTGAAATCTATAAGAACATTTTCGAACAAATAGCAATAAATGAAACTCGGGTTTTTCTCGTGTTTTTTACGTTTCAATTGACACCAGTTTCACGAACTTTTTTAGACAGAAAAACGTTGTTCCAACATTGAACTTATGCAATTTTACAGTTAGGTTGGCGCTTGGAATCTATAAGAACATTTTCGAACAAATAGCAATAAATGAAACTCGGGTTTTTCTCGTGTTTTTTACGTTTCAATTGACACCAGTTTCACGAACTTTTTTAGACAGAAAAACGTTGTTCCAACATTGAACTTAAGCAATTTTACAGTTAGGTTGGCGCTTGGAATCTATAAAAACATTTTCGAACAAATAGCAATAAATAAAACTCGGGTTTTTCTCGTGTTTTTTATGAGTACATTGGCACGGAAGCCGTCGCACAAACTGCATGCCAGTATTTCAAACGTTTGGACCTCTCACACGTAATTCGTATCTGCCATATTCAAGATTGCTATTTTTTATTGTATGGTATTTATTTGTGCCATTGATACACGTGTATTTTACGTGTTTTTTACGTTTTAATTGACACCAGTTTCACAAACTTTTTTTGGCTCGAAAAAGTTTTTCTAACATCAAACTTATGCAATTTTGCTCCTAGGTTGCTCCTGGGAATCTATGAAAAAAACATTTTCAGACAAAATAGCAATAAATAAAATTTTTTATATTCTCATGTTTTTTGTGTAAACATTGGCACGAAAACCGTCGCACAAACTGTGTGTCTGTGTTTTCAAACAACAATTAGGATAATCGCATTAGGATTGACATTAACCTCATTCTTTTGGACTCAGCCGTCCCATCCCCCTTTTTTTGACAATTTTTATTGGCAACACTGAGGCTGATCAACGTTAATGTTTTCGCCGCCATAATCAGGTAAAGTCTAGAACACCGAATTTTCAAATTAAAACTGGACCAAAACGATAAATACCGAGGTTACAACATACCAACACGCGTTTTTCTGGTGTATTCTACAGTCAAATCTGAAAGCATCGTGGCAAAATTAGTTTAAAATTGTATTATCTAATGATTCAACTCTTCGACGTGCTATACCGGTACTTGTTTACATAACAATGGAGATTAGATAGCTGAATTACTCTGTTACCGCTTGCCACGTGACAGCTGAATGTACTGCTTGCCACGCGTTAGAGTGAAATTTTGCTCAGTTTCAGTTTTAGATACAGTTATACTTACAGAAGATAGAAAAATGAGTAGGCCTACAGTAGTTGCAATTCTCAAAAAGATAGGTAAGTAATTATTATAGTTAAATTTATGTTAAAAACCTACTAGTTTAGTCGTGTAGAATCAGGAGTAGGCTAACCGTTGTAGATACTTAAGTAATGATTAAATGGCAAAAATTGGTTTGGCGAAAGTAAATATCTGATATGGTGATATTGCTGTACCGCATTAGGGTGGTAACCACCGAAGTCGACCCAAAATACCGCCGTAGTGAGCTTATATTCGAAATTAAAGTTAGCGCCTTGCTCAAGGGGTTTAGTTAAGATTGGGGTTAGGGTTAGCACCGTTTAGAGTTAGGGCAATCATCTTAAGTTAGAGTTAGAATTAACGCTACCTTGCTGGGGTTAGGGTTGAGTTAGGATTAACGCTACCTTAGGGTTAGGTGGGTCGACTTGTTCGTGGGATGACTTCGATGGCATCCGTTGTATACGGTATAGGATGGGGTTAATCAAACATGTCATGATATACGTCATAAAAGGATAGGCTATATGCTTAAAATTCCGCAAAAACTTATAAGGTAATGGAATACTTCTAAATGTATCATTATCAGTTATTGATGTAAAATATTTGAAACCATTTTTGGAATTATTGCCTATAGCAATAGAGTTCAATTTCCACTATCAGATATTTCCATAGGTGGGCACTAGTCCATTAATTGTTAATCCGTGAATAATGAAACTAACTTTTTCTTCAACTTGTTAATCCGTTAAAAAGTTTTTTCATGTTAACTTCCAGTAAGGTTTTATTGTTAATATCTTGCATCATTCATACATCGTACCGGTACAAGCCAGTTTGCACTGGTGACACTTGTTGCGTATTAGCACAAGTTTTATAGAAAAAGCTAAGAAGGGAGCTCTTGTTTGTGGCAAATAATTAGCTGGAGCCTCACAGGTCAATTAATTATATCGTTGTTTGCAATTTCCAAAAATTTTTCAATCGCAGCTTCGTTGGTGCATTTGAACTTACTTTTATCTTGAAATTAGATTGGACTGTAAAATGTAACGTTCTAACACCGAAAGACCACCATAGTATTAAGTATTTCTTTACAATCAGCTTAACAGCGTCAATGCATATTCTACAAGCGAGTGAATGAAAAGAAATGTAAATTACAGGCAAAATATTAACGAATTAACGGACTGTATTAACTTCCGTTAATTAAAGCTGAAAATTACGGATTAACGTTAACAGAGGTATGAAGTTTGTTAATGAAGCTAACATTTTGCATTAACTAGCCCACCTATGGATATTTCTAGATGTCTGTTGATGAAAGGTGTAGCATCAGTTGCTGATGATTTTTTGGACTTCACTTACTTATTCGATTGTTTTTTTGGTAGATTTGCAAAGAGGCAAATATTCTTAACTGTTGTAGGTGACCATTTACAATCGAATAATTTGTTATCATTGGCATAGGCTTACTTATACATTGCAAAATTCTTTTTAAAGTAAAAAAAATTCTTCGCATACTTAATTTTTTAGGAACATAGTTACTGGTTTTAGCGCCAAATCTAATGTTTATTTGAATGTGTAGCTTCTGTGTCAGGTTTTGTTTATTTGATGCATTATGATGTGACTTGAACTTTCTTAATTTGACTTTATGCGTAAGAACATTGATAAACTGTACTCTGTACTGCTTGACAACATGTATATTGCTTTCCAATTTTCGTTTTTATGATTACAAACTAAAACTAAATTGGTGTCTTTCACCTTCAGTACAAGAGCATATAGCTTTAGGAAAAGAAATAATGACTTACAATCTAAAAATATTTCAAGTTTTCTCAAAAGACCAAAGATTGGGTCCACGACAACTGACCGCAAACAAACTGACCGCCAAGAACATCGATTGGTGGAGAAGGGCGATCCTAAATACATTTTTACTATCCCCAGAGCCATCTTGCCCAAACCCTCACTTTGTGACAAAATCACTGCGACGAAATCAGTGTCGAAATCTTGTAACAAAATCATTGCTTCGCGGTCAGTTTGTTCGCAGTCAGTTTGTCGCGGTCAGTTGACTTGGCTCACAAAAATTGAGGCAAATTCTCATTATCTTAAGCCATAGACTGAGGCTAAAAATCCAGCTATCCAAAAATGTATACTTTCTCCATAATTGATGGTGATGGAAAAAGTTTTAAAAAAATTACGCATTTTACTGTGACGTCGAAAATTAAATTATGAAGTCAACATTAATATGATTCCTCTTGACTGCCCCCTTATCAAAATTACTGCATACGTCATTGTAGTTTATGTAAATTTAGTTGTATTTTGACTATTTGAATTTCTTAATTGGTTAAGCTAATATAATGCCATCTGTGCCTACTATAGACTCTAATAAGGTACCAACATACTTTTCAATAAACAAACAAAGATATACAATTTTTGAGATTTTTTTCATCTGTTATGTGTTCAGTAGGCAGAGTGAAAAAATTTACATGAAAAATATTCACAAAATCAAAATTTGGAATTTAATGGTTTATTAACGTCGGTGTTGCCAATAAGATTATCAAGAAACAGGAGATGTTAGGTCGCGTTTGAAGTACAATATCTCTGAAACGGCTGAGTCTAAAAAGATTGGGGTCAACACCAATCTAATCTAATGCGATTGTCCTAACTTTTGATACCTCCATTAATTTTGCCTGCAATCCTCTTTTAAACCTAGCTGTTCTAGAATTATTCTACATCAACGCAAGGTGTGGGCCACCATGATTTTAACTTTTATTTGCAACTTTGATGTTAATGACATTGGTGATGTCATCCCAGTTCTATCATAAAGCAACACTGCAGCTAGTCGTCCGGGTTGCCGCTAAAAAATAAAATCAGAGAGGCCCTTACATTGTGTTTAAAGAGAATATCTACGTAATAGCTGCGTTAAGTAGAATGTAGTCGATGCAAATCGAATACGATTGCCAGTGATTTGCTTCTAGTCCTCATGTAACTTGTAACTACAATTGTGCAAATAACTAAACTTTTTCCAGTGTTTGAACAACTGTATTTTTCAAAATTCAAAATGTTTTAGACATTTAGGATGTGTAATTGACATTTCTTATTGCTGTACTTCAGTTTTGGAGGAGTTTTTGAAGTTGGAGTATCTGTAATCTAGTTGCAATGAATGACGATACGCACGATGTTAGTAAATTAGGTTTTAAAAAAGTCTTTGTTGTGGAATCTTTTCCATGCCTAAATGAAGTGGAACTAGTCCCGAAAAATTGATTATTTAATGATAAGGACATTACAAAGTGCTGCTGGCCTAATGTTGCTAGTCATAAAGCAAGAAAGATCTGCGTTCGATATCATAAATCATCTTCACAGTGGAAAACATACACAGTTCAAGTGATATATGAAACAAGTAAGAGCAGTTTTACAATATTGGTATTTAATATCTTATGGATTATCTCAAGACAGAAAATGCATCGATTATCATGTTTGATATTGTTTAAGACTTTAAGGTTATGACTTCAAGTGATTTTTGCTAAATACATTTAGGGTTATTTTAGATTGAACTATCTAGTTAAGATTATGCTAGAAAGATAAGCTAAAGAAGCATCTAAAACATGTTGTTCCACGAATTCAGTTTTTTACCTCTATCGTTTTTCAGATAATGAATTTCAAAGTTCAGAACAAAATTGCATATTCTTTGCAATGTCGCTACTTGCAATTTAGTTTTCCAAAATTGTCTATACGGTATTGTAAAGTAATAAATATTTTGCAAGCATATGGTTGCAAGGAATGCAAGCCTTTAGCAGTAGGTCAGCAGTGGAAAAGAAATGCTCACAAAAACTAGGCAAAACCTCAAATAGCGAAAAATTAGATTTTTGACTGGCGACTCTTTAAGCAAAATGTTTTTGTTTTCCAAATAAAATAATATCTCTGAACTATAAGTTGTCGAAAACTGATAACCAATAAGGTTATGTTTTGAAAGCTTTTTTAACTTTTGGATTTTGGTCTTACTTTTAGCTGTGCTTCACCTCATTTAAATTTTTGGAACTTATTTTCTATTTCTTTCAATAAAGTTTTTTTGTTGAGCAATTGATGTAAATTGTGTTAAATACGCTAACTTCCAGTAACATTTGTTGTTAACAGTAGCTAATAATTATTTTCCGTGTTTGTGCATGCCGAGCCAAGTCAACGGACTGCGACCAACTGGCCGCGAAGCGACGATTTCGTTGCATTGGTTTCGTCACTGATTTCGTCGCAGTGATTTTGTCACAACGTGAGGGTTTGGGCAAGATGGCTCTGGGGATAGTAAAAATATATTAAGGATCGCCCTTTTCAGCCAATCGGCGTTGTACGCGGTCAGTTTGTTTGCGGTCAGTTGTCTTCGAAGCAGGACATCCTGACGCGAGACAACTCACCCCCAGAATCCTAACGCCAGGGACATTTTGACGCCAGGGACATTCTGACGCTTGGAACATCCTTACGCCAAAAACTCGAAACTTTCGCGCTTCGCTTTTTTTCTTTTTTTTCTCCTTTCCGCGCTACGAATTTTTTCTCAAAACGATTAACGTTCGGTTATTGTGACGTAAGTATAATAAATTCCGTTAATTGCAAACTTTATAGGAATCTCTATTTTGCAGAAACAACTCAAAAGCGAGTTGTATTTTCGCTAAAATAACCATGATACAATCGAAAGCCAAGTTAGCAAATCTGTAAAAATGCTGGCGATAAGTTTCAAACGATAACCGAATGCCGCGATCGAAAATAATATACTTTGCTATTATTAAACGACCACGTAGATAATTCATAATAATCTGTGTGGTTAATTTATAGAGAAAAATGCTCTAAAACAAATTGTATGTTAACGAAAATATTAAAAATATAGTTCGAAGTCAAGTACCGCAAATCGAAATCAATTTATGCAGCGATTAAAATTTGTTATTTTTGCTTATGATCATTGGATAACCACATTAACGAGCATTTTCATAAAAAAATTGTTAGTTTTATATTTGTAATAGTTTGCCTACACACAACGTTCAAAATTAAGAGTTGAAATGACGGCCAAGAATGAAACAGATTAAAAATACAATAATTTGTAATCATCCAATTAATCAATATCCCAACGGGTGGTTTATTTAGTTTTAACCTCAATTAATGGGCTGTTAGTTTTTGCAATCGCATTTCTTACTTTGAATGACTTCAAAGGACGAAACAACACGTTCACACGCTTCGTATCAGCATACCAAATTGTAATTTCTTCGCTCGCAAAATCGAAGAATTCGAACAATAACAAGTTGCTAATCGAAAAATTCGATCATTAACAAGGCGCTAATTTCGATTAGCTTAAATCTTTTCCGTTTATGTCTCATACTTTGCTTTTTTAATCAGAAACACAATATATTTGAGGCAATTTGAGAAACACAATATATCTGAAACTTGCTTAATACAAGGTGATTGCAATGTAATAATAAAAAGGTTAAATTTTAAATTCTCGCAAAACTTTAAACCACTCTAAATTGTAGCAAAACTGTAAAACGATTACACATAATTATGATTTTGTTTACCACAAAAAGTAAAGATAATGCCGCCTGTCAGCTTTTTTCTCTATAAATTAACTCAAAGATTATTATGAATTATCTACGTGGTCGTTTAATAATAGCAAAGTATATTATTTTCAATCGCGGCATTCGGTTATCGTTTGAAACTTATCGCCAGCATTTTTACAGATTTGCTAACTTGGCTTTCGATTGTATCATGGTTATTTTAGCGAAAATACAACTCGCTTTTGAGTTGTTTCTGCAAAATAGAGATTCCTATAAAGTTTGCAATTAACGGAATTTATTATACTTACGTCACAATAACCGAACGTTAATCGTTTTGAGAAAAAATTCGTAGCGCGGAAAGGAGAAAAGAAAGAAAAAAAGTGGAGCGCGAAAGTTTCGAGCTTTTGGCGTAAGGATGTCCCGAGCGTCAGGATGTCCCTGGCGTCAGGATTCTGGGGGTGAGTTGTCTCGCGTCAGGATGTCACGGACCGCAAAACATATATATCTATTCATTGTACAATTGCTCTTTCTGGTAGCTTCATTTTAAAACTTATATATGTATTGTGTCACATGGTTTATCTTCTGTGTAGTCTTCCCTTGTTGCTTTTAACTAATTTTTTTTTCAAGGTGACTCGGCCAAGGGGATGATAAAATCACGTGAAGCTGAAGACAAAACGGATGTAAACACAACATGTGTTTCAGATGACGATATGATAGTGAAAAGATTTGCATCGAAACGCCACAACAAGTATGTTGGCGAATTGCATGTGTTTAATTGTATTTTTATGCTCACAATAACGTTGCTTCGTACGTTTGAGCAAAAAGAACCTTTTGGTGAAATTGCCTTGTGTTTCCAAACTTGGTGCCACTTAATGATTGCTCTTGATAATTTAATGTCCACGTTGGTTTTCAACTGGACTGTTTATAGTTATAACGCGCCAGGAAACTACGGTACTTGATATTTTAGTCAAAATGAAAGCCTACTACCAATATTCCGGGCTGCTTCTAAGGGTTTGTCGGCCTTAAGTTGGCTATCCTTGGTTTACAAAATCTTTTAAATAAGTTATTCCAAAACTGCTTTGTGGTCACTCAAGAAACTCAATAATTGTTTTTAAAAAAATTAGTTAGCTTGACGACTTAGAAAATTAAGGAACTAGGCGATTTTGTTGAGATAAATGGCAATATTAAACTTGCACGCTAAAATTTCTGGAAGCATTTTGTATCCCACGTTGCGTTTTGGGAATACATTACATATCAGTAATAACCACTTTTACCAATTTTCATATTGGTTGTTCTGCCAGCTCTTTACTGCATACACTATTTATGGCTGTTTCATTAGTGGAGGCAAAAAAAGTTTAGTATTGCAAACATATGCATTTTTATGAGATGGTTGCTTTTAAAGGTATTTCATTTTGTGGTGCATCAAAAGCTCGTATGCTTAATTTGCTGTTTCTTCAATTAAGCAAATGTTTTTCGTTGGAAGATATAGCAATACATTTGTTCAAAAAGGGTTCAGTTAATTTTCAATTGTTGATTCAAATGAGAAGGCATCCTTTCTTCTTTTTGTCAACGATGGTAAATTTGTCGAGATGATTAATTGTTCAAAAGCACGTACAAACTGAAGTATTGACGACACTTCGAGATACTTCAATCTTTTGGTATGCCAAGAGAGAATTAGATAGCTAAAATATCATCCAGAAACTACTGAAAAAAAATTCGGTTTAGTGCGAAGTTAATAATTGCAATAACAACCAGCTATTGTAGCAGAAAAAAAATGATAGCGGTAATGCGGTGTCATACAAATTTTTGAAAAGTCAACAATTTTTAAGAATAATGAAAAAATTGCTATTCATAAAATGAGGAAACGTGCTATTGATTAAAATATGAAATTTATTTTACATCCATTTGCATAGCCTATGGCGTATCATGTGAATTGCTGTTTGTAGTAATTGGCTAAAAGTACGGTTGTTTTTGTTGCTAAAAAACCGAGAAGACTGGTGGAGTCTGATGAGGAGCAAGGTTCTTCTAGTTCTAATATTTGAAAGTTGACCTCCCAAGACTCACGCCACTTGGTACACCAAAAGTACCGCAAATTCCTGCTATACTGGAAACTGTAAAAACTCTTGAGGTTGGGAATCACATTGCAGATAAATTTAATGGAGAGATCTCTTAAGTTGTAAGTCCCTTTGAGTTGTGCAAGGCTGTCTTGTTTTCGGAAATTCATTATTTTGATCGATAAGGCATGGAAAGAGCTATCAGCCCTATCTTCCAGATCTTAAAAATGCTTACTATTTTATCATCAATAATGAGCAAACAGGTAGATTTTGCTCCTTTTAGTTGATATTTGTAGTTGCTGCATGTTTATTGTCCTGCACAATCTGCACATTGTTCGTTGCGATAAGCAGTAATTTAGGTGCTCGGAGAAATCCGCACTTGCATAAGGGATTTTCGATGGTCCAATGCTCCTGTGGATTTTTTCGATATCTTGCCCACTAAATTTGCTGATTGTTCTAAACCAGAGATAATCATCGTAAAACGTTCTATCCAATGTGGCAACAACGTGACCAGGGTGGGGGGTTTAAAAAACCGTAGCCTTTCCACTCTTGGCCACGCGGTCGACTTTTTGTATAGATCCGTTTGACTGAAATCAGCTTCTGATTGTTTCAGAAAATTTTCAAATTGATGAGGTACCTGCACTGGCGGAAGCTGAAGGAAAAAGCGAACGAAATTGCTTTAGTTCTTCTTCTAACCAAGATGATCATGATGAAAAACTGGTTTCGTTATGCAGGGAAGGTACGATACTGTTTTCTGTGGAATTTTGGATGTAGCCCTAACGATTAAGGCGCTCACTACTCAATAATATGGTACTGTTAAGCTTTGCGCGACTTCATGCTCGGCGAAGCTGCATACCGCTGCCATAATTTCTTTTTTTACTGTATGTTTTGTATATTTTTTAATATGTTAATTCGCGATTTCCAAAAAGATCAATTTTTTTTATCGTTGTAATATTTTTGTGAGATATCTAAAATAAAATTAAACGCGGAGAAAGACGATAATTTTGGGCTATTTAAACAAGGATTGTGGCTACGTGCAATAGCATATTGGAGTGATTAAGAGTAACATATGCAGTGTACTTTTAATTTAAGAATTTTTTAAAAAGAACCAGAAATAATGCAAAAAAAACAACATTCGTATATTAATTTTTTTCGATTGAGCATAAAATACTTGCTAGAAATAACTTACCGTACTGCGAATATTGAGCGAGTCAAATTCTGCTCATTATGTTTTTTAAGTACCAGACTTATAAAAAAACTGTTATGTACGGTTATCTTCATGCAAATTTGTTGAGTTTTGGTACCCTTATTGTAAATTTAGTCTAGCATGTTAGCGGAGGTAAAAACTAAAAAAGGACTTGTGCAAAGTATTAAGTTACCAAAATAGTAAAATTTGAATCATAATTGCGGTAGACGTAAATCTAAACATTTAAAATGTTAGAAAAAAGTTTGGAGTTTTACAAAACCTTATTATTTTGCAATATTTTAGCTCGTCGAACTCGAATTACTCGGATAGAATTGAAACAAGAAATTAATTCCGTTCATCAAAAATTGGATGCTATTTTGTCCAAGATTGGGCAATGCCCTGCAGTTGCGATTGCATCCGTTCTGGTAATTGGATGTCCGGAAGAATTTTCGCTTCCGGTGGGCGAAATGAGGGTCTTTGAAAAGTTGGAAGCCACGCAGCTAGAATGTGTTGAGTCTCAAAAAAAGCTGGTAAGATATATTTTGTTCTTGCAATGTTGTATAAAAATAACAAAAATGTGACTTTTTTGCCGTTTTTTAGCCTTGTCTACACTGTGCTTCAATTTTTAGTTAGCGCAGGCTCACTTTTTAGTTGTATTGTGTTACTTGAAGTTGCTCTACGTTCGACCAGGCGCGGTCGCTTGAGCGAGACTAGGTTTAAAAATTTTTTCGCTCTGCAGCGATTAGCTGCACTTTGGCTTTGCGTAGAATTTATACGAAAAAATGCCGAATATGGGCGTATGGTTGGCGAAAATGTGGTTTAGTCTTGACACTGTGATTTGATTCGCTCTCGTTCGTATGCACGTTAAACACACAAAAACCTTGCGCATAGTGTAGATGGTGCTTTATAAAAAGTGCAAGTCGACTTCGACATTAAGCTATAAAAGAATTACTTGAAATGCTACGGATTCTCGCTAGTTTGGTAGTATAAGCCTGTGATTCTGTGTATGCCGGTTAATTTTTGTTGCGTTCGAGCTTCAACTATCAGTAAGATTAAATATAAATAAGTGGACCGTTTTTTATTTAGGTAACATATTTACAACGCTACTTCTCCAAGGATCCTAAAAAGAGCATCCGCGAAATGCTTTCATGCATATTCACGGATGTGTTAATGGAAAAATTTAACTGGTTGGGCTAGCGTGGCTCAAAGCATGGCCTGAAGAGCAGCAACATTGAAGAAATTTTGAATGGTAAGTTGTTATAGTTGTTTGGGTTTCTTAAAAGGTTAACTCCTTATATTGTTCCTGGTATAAACTTATCCGTGTTGAAATAAACAACCATTTTATCCGGCACGATAATCACTTGGCCCGTAGACCATATAAAGTCAGTTTCCGGCTTCATATTTTAAGGGTATAATTCGCTTTTGCATAAGCAGGATTAGGAATTGGACGTTTTTTGTAGAATATTATAAATTTTTTCATTACTCAATTGGGAATTAGAATGGAATTCTTTGCCTAGTTTTAAAGTCAGAAGTCGAAATTCGAGCCATAAGTTGTAAAAAGGAGGATAGCAGGCAAAATCAATCGGGTTTCTAAAATAAGTGTAATGTATAGATACTAGATAGTCTTTACTTGCGTTAACTCCATTCCTTTTAAACAATCTGTTTGAGAGATGTCTAATTTCCCTTAAAGCCGAGATCCGGTCTAGCTAAATTTTATATCAAGAAATAGCTTATTAACTTTTAAAAGAAAACCCGTGAATTGTCTGCTCTATGGCGTACATGAGGAATTTTCAAATAATTTTTACGTTGGTTGATTTTTAATGAAGTGGATATTTCAAGTCCTGAGGAGAGAAATAATTACGCCGTTTCAGGTTGTTTGTTGTGTTTTATTACCACAGTGTGTTTTCGCTATACATTAGGTTTATTCCCTTGTGAAAAAAAACTCTTCAGTAGTTTTGCAGCGTCATAACATGGCGTAACCTCTCCGCCAATCAGCTTTTACTTTCACGGCGTGCATGTTTTTCGAAAGCTTCCACTGTTTTTTTTTTTTTAATATGTTTGTACAGTTAGTTCATGGAGGACTATGCACTGAGAATTTAATGATAAGCTATAGCCAGTATCCTTGAGTCTAAGGGCACAATCAAAACTATGATAAACAGCCTAAGACATACGACACAGAATGTCATCGCCTTGTTAATCATGTTGGTGGATTTTTTACGGGTATTTATCACATTATATACTTTAAAACAAAATGTGTGCGAAGTAAAGATGGTTACATATCGCTGCCTTTCGCCAATTTTGATAATTTGTGAGAGTGTGATAAAACAAGCTGGACCGTGGGAATGAAACCTGATTGCTTGAGAGCTTGTTATGATACAACAGAGGCAAAAAATAGTTGTACAGTTTAACAATACAAAATGTTTGGAGTGAAACTGAACCTACTGTATGGTTAATAAATACTGTTGCATTACTAATATTTTAATGCAAAATTTATTTTTGAGTCTCTGTGTGGAAAGAATGAGTAAGCGTAATGTAAAAGTGCTATTAGCTTCCAATACCTACTATTGCTGCTGCTTGCAGTAGGCAACATAAATGCAGCCAGTTCGTTTGTTATTGGGTTCACGACAACTGACCGCGAGCAAACTGACCGTAAACAAACTGACCACGAGCAACGCCGATTGGCTGAGAAGGGTGATCCTAAATATATTTTTACTATCCCCAGAGCCATCTTGCCCAAACCCTCACATTGTGACGAAATCACTGCGACGAAATGAGTGACCAAATCACTGTAACGAAACCACTGGTTCGCGGTCAGTTGACTTGGCTCGTTTGTTATTAGCCTTCGTCATTTTTGTATTATTACGCAGCTATCGCTAGTTGTAATTTCATGGTTCCTAAACATTGAAGTTTATCAGATAATTCATCCTTTAATAGCTTACTGGTGCGAACTGATGAAATAAATTTTAGCGGGAAATTAAACTTTTTCGTAAGCTCACTTTTTTACGTTTAGAACTTCAAAATATGTTTGCAAATATTAGCAATACACGCAACAACCAACAAAAGAAATTTCTCTCCGCAGCGAATTAAAATATCCACTCCATTGACAACCAGCTAATGTAAAATCATGTGAACATTTCGCGGAGTATGTCAGCATAAAGCAGACAATTTTCGCATTTTTTCTGAAGAAATAAAATAGCAAGCTCGTTTTTTGTCTGTGCTCAGAGCATTGTTTTGATATAACGTTTGGCTAAACCGTAGCTCGGATTTAATGTACATGGTCGATTCAAGTTTGCAACGCTGACGTTAATGGTCGTTCGTAGAAATCCCAATGATTTTATCTGCTTTCTCTAAAAACAACGAATTTTTTCGGAATAGTCGGGAATCAGAGTCTACTAATTCTTGCCAATTTCGATTAATATATTTCTAATTTTGCTACCTGTTTTCATATGTTTTATTTTGCTTTGCAGCTGCTGTACGTACAGCGGATTCGAAAGTTATAAATCCCCATGTCTAAAAAGTGATACAAGAATATGTAAAATCTGCAACCAAGAGACTGCAAAGGCCTAGGCCACCTGTTGTATGAACTAGTGTTTTTTATGTTTTTTATTTGGGTTTGTAAATAAATGTTTGATAAACTCAGCTGTTGAGCATGTTGTATATGAAATTATATTATTCAGTAGAATACTTCGAAGTGTTTATACTTAGTGATAGCAAGCTGGAAACACAAAATCACTGATCGCTTTAGAAGGCGCCAGTAAGTTTTAACAAAACACGCTGAATTAGTAGCTTTTTGTAACAAAAATTTATAGTAGCTTTACGAACAGTTTATCGTGCAACATTCTGGTCAAGACTTGTGTTTCGCGTATCAATCAGAAGTTTTAAAGGATCGTATAAAGAACCGATGATAAATTCGTATCGAAATCACGTAAAAACTGTTAGTCAAACACGTGTCGAAAACCGTTGTTAAAACACGTGTCGCAATCGCGTAAAAACTCGAGTCGAACACGAGTCAAGAATTGATAATAAACACATGTCCAATTCACGAATTTTTTACGGGTTAAAAACACGTAGTCAACACGTGTTAGGGTTACGTAGCAAACACGGGTGACGTTGGTGCAAAACGTCGAGAAAAACCCGTGTTTTGTACACGGGTTTTACACGTCTAACTGGGGTTGGTGAACACGTGTTTTACTCGTATATTACACATGGCAATGTTTATGGGGTAACTGCCATTTTCGATTCGTCAATTAACATCTCAGTCGTTCTCTATGTTTCAGCCGACTTGGGCAGATCTAGAGTTTAAAGTTTGTACTCTAGCCAAGTATCAACGATCGCGACAATGGCTTTGATAGATTTAAGATAATTGGCCGGGTTTTTTCACTGAAATGTCTTCTGTGATGTTGAAAAAACTTTCTATATGCTCTTCAAAGTTTTTGAACAATTTTAGCAAAAAAGCTTTTGGGCTGAATAGGCGTAATGGATGTAGTGCAAATTACTGTACTATATCCAATATGCTGGCCGTTGGGTTGCAATGGTCAATAGCGTTCTTAGAATAGAAACGGATGTAAAATGCGTGCGTATTTTTGGCCGTGGTTAGTGTTTAGTTGGCTGATGCAATAATATTTCACTCAAAAGTGGCTGGAATTTTAAACAACGCACTATGTTATTTCATAATAAAACCAGATGGGAGCTTGCTGAGAAGCAATCTCACTGAACGACCAACGCATGTTGAACAATGAGATGCTCCAAAAAAACTCTTCGCTTTCCCATTAACATATTGGTTAGAAATATCTTCTGGGACACCCAAGAGGGATTGGAATTTTAAGCATTGTCAAAAATATATTCTATCGACAACATAGTGGCAGATAATAAAAAAAATCCTATCCAAGCTTAAGCCGTTGAAAGTATGTCAAAATGTTTAGCTTTTAAACATTTGCTGATGTAAAAAGCTAACGCCCTAGCTTGAGCTGTTCAAAAATTGATTTTGGAGGGTCCATTTGGGGAAGTTCGCGGGAGGTGGTACCCCTAAACTACATCCAAATATTTGTGTTTTAAACATCTGCTGATATCAAAAAAAACTAACGCCCTAGGTTGAACCGTTCAAAAAGTTGACTCTTTGGAGGCCCATTAGGGGGCCCGTACCTCCTAGTCGTTAATATTATTGTTAATTACTGCTGTTCGCTTGTACTGCTACGCGAAAAATACTAAAAGACATTAAAACTAAAGAAATAATAGGCTTTTTTGTCACGTTTTTATCATTAGTGCATTTCAATTGGGTGGTGCCCGGATCCTCTGTCCAGAGGCGTTGCTGAGGATGGTGGCACCCGGGACGGGATAACGTGGTGTCATCCTTTTTCGTTCGAAAAATAGGAGAAGACCAAAAAAAAGGCCCATGCCATAAGATTAATGGGTTTTTGGTCCAAATGGGGTTGGAGACCGAACAAAATGAAAAAAACAAGGTCTTTACCACAAATCAGTGGAGTAATGGTTTCACATCATAATATGGTATCACCCCAAATGGTGTCACCACAAAATGGTGTCACCCGATGTGGGCCGCTCCCCATAGCGACGCTACTATCTCTGCTCCCCTGGCTACGCCTATGGCACTGGCTATGGTTGTTGAAATCTGTTTAACATTTCTTTACGATACTGGTACGATACTTCTAAACAGAAGTTGTTGTTGCTGTTTTTTTTTCAACTTGGCTCATGCTTTGATTAGATTGTTTTTATAAAAAGATGTGCATAATAGAAAAACAGTAATGACATTAAAGAAATAGAGTCATTCTCTTCAATAAAACCGAAAAAGTTGTTCTTTTCTCTTAAATGACATTAAACAAAAACGTGATTGCTCTGCAGTAATTAGTGTTGTTTATTTTTAATGTCGCCGTCAATTAAAATATTCTCAAAATTTATCAGGATCAAAATTTGAAATAGGTTACAACTTCTGATAAATTGAAGAATTCGCCGTGACAGACAAGCCGTCTTTTTTATGAAACAAAAGAAAGGTCTATGATAAAAAATATTGTTGTAATTGTATACCTTCACCTTCCCAAAGGTACTAGTAACATTTTGTCAAGTCTGTCATAGATTAGACCTAGAGAGAAAACAACGGTAATATACTATCCCGCAAAACAAACTTTTGAGCAATTTTAAACCACGCACTAACAAGGTTATGTGAATAATGATTACGATAATTAAGAACAATTGGGCAAAACGAGGTTCAAGAAAACAACTCATCTTCAAAACTTAGGAGTGCTATATTACCACTAATTCATTATAATTTTTTATTATTCCTAATTATTACACCGTGTAACCCAGTTGTTGTTCCCGGGTTCTAATTGATATTTCTTGATTGGTTTCACCCTAAAACTACAAAATTACAACATATTTTGATCTAAACTTTAATTTTGTTGTCAGAAGAGCGATTTATTCAAAATTGCTGAGATTACTATGTAATTGCTTGGCATGTTGCCTAACAGCTACAGGTTCAGGAAATACTTAAAAGCAGCTCCATCTTTGTCCAACACTTTTACGAATTGTTTTATTAGATCAAGTTTAATGTGAAGTGGCGGCAACAGAACTTTCTTTGGGTTAATTAGTGGAATATTTTTGACATTTTTTTCTCCAACAACAAATTCCTTACGTTTCGGGCATACTTGCTTTTAATACTGGCTTTGGTATCTCTGCTATCCCACAGACAAAGGTAGCAGGGATATTTCGTGAAACCCCCTTGCATTCCCATCAAAAAAGCTTTCATTTTAAAATCACCAATAACTTTCCAGTTATACTGGTCATATTTCAATACGTTCAGTGCAGTTTTTACATTTTCGTAAGTTTCTTTAAAAAGGACTGAATGAGCAAGAGGAAGAGATGAGTTTGTTGCCATTGCGGAGTAGAACTGCTTTGAGACTCTTTGATGAACTGTCAATGAAAAGACGCCATTCACTAGGGATACATGGAATTCCAATTGAGTAAAAAAGCCCACTAACATTGTTGTAAAAGCAAATTGCAGTTAGCATGGCGAAAAAACATGAAAAGCTTTGGTACCGTTTACGTTGCTCAGTAATTTGAACAGAGTCATCAAGCAAATTCCACTGCTTAAGTCGTGACGTTAACAACTCTGCATTAGATTTGGTCAAACCGAGGTCTCTGATCAAATCATTGAGATCTATCTGATTGGAATAACAAGGTTTTTTCTCTTCTAAGTTAGAATTAGGACATAGTCATCAATTGTTGTATCATCGTCACCAGTAGCGGATTCATCAGCTGAGACAAGGTCTTGACAATGAGTAGGAATGAGTACTGGCAGTTGATCAGAATGTAGCACAGGAGCAATTGATAAAGGACTACTGGGATAAACAATTGCAGGAGCATTCTTTCCAGTTTGACGTTTAAACGAATCAGCCGTACAAAAGTAGCAATCATTTGTGTGGTTAGTTGGTTCACGCCACATTCTTGGAATGGCAAATTTCATTGCGCTTTTTTCTCCTCGATACCGCCCTGAAAAGAAATACTGTTCTCACTAATTAAGACTCGGTCTTTCATCATAAACAGTAAATACACAACAGTTCAAATTCAATAGCAGAATATTAACAAGACTTACCTTCCAGAGTTTTTTTGCAGTAGTCACAAGCAAAATGTGGAGCCCAAGTCCTGCCTTGGTCTCCAACAGGCATACTAGAATACGAATTATAAGCTTCATACATCTTTGCAGATGCTGGAACAGAGGGTTTTCTTGCTCTGGTCTTGATAGATTCTCCACATATGAAACAAAATGCATCGGGAGAATGCTTGCAGCTACCCCTCTTCGACATTTTCGACAAAAAATACCAGGCAGATGATGACTATTTTCAAGAAATAAGCTTGAACCGGCCAGTTGGTCGAGCGGTAACGAATTTGTCTCTGGAGCGGGAAGTCTGAGATTGAAATCTCGGGCCGGTCAAATCGGACGCAGTGTTGCCAACGGCTCGCCACCGCTGCAACATTTCTTCGAATGGAGCTGTGTTGCCCGGGCACAATGACGCGGAGATAGGCCCCGCCAAATCGTTGCACGCTTCGGCGTAATCCAGCGAGTATAATAAGATTTGATTGATTTGAATGAAAGTATGTAATGGTAATAACTAACCTGCAAAAAACAACAATTAAAAACGTACGGTAATGTACACAACTGTTGCTAAAAAGTGGATACAACAACTTCCCATATGCTATTTAAATACTTTTGGGCTACTGCATCTCAATGTATATTGTGTGATTGCAAAATTTCGCTCTATTAACTACAAAAGCAACGTTTAGATCACGTTATATTTATTTGTATCAGTTTCTAAGTGTAAGCAATTGGGAAATATCAATTAGAACCTGGGAACAAGCAAAACATTTTTTTTTGTTAAGCAGTGTTAAAGTTAATATTATTGTTACACTGTAGAACACCAATTTCTGATCAATTTTTATTACGTTAAATTTTTAATATAGCGCATATTATTGGCACATATTATCTTTCCGAAAAGATCAATAAATTTCTTGTTTAAGATAATATAAACATACATAGAAATAAAAACACACCGGTATTTGCTTTTTCGCAACTTTTCATACTGATCGAAAATAAAATATTGTGTCAAGACCGATAAAAATATAGTTAACGAATGGTTTATAGAATTTGAAATAATTTTCAAAAATTGATGTAGTAATCGAGTATTCCTATTCGTATAATCTGAGCATGGAATACCAAATAACGGATAGCAAATAAGATCAAGTAATGAATAACGAAGAGCAAGTAATATGAAATTACGAATAGTGAACGTTAGATAGTCGTAGAATTTTTGTCGCCTACAATTTTTCGCTAATTTTTAAAAAACGAATATTTTGTAGAGAACAAAAAGCATGTAACGACCTTCTGGTTTGGGCTTGCAATCATTTTTCGGTTCTAGCCTAAATCAGTCGGGTCATTTATAGCTCTGGGTCGATGGTGGGAAGGTCATTTACAAAAAATTCCCGGGTAGTAGTACCCCCCCAAACTAAGTCGAAACATTTGTTGTTTAAACATCTGCCGATATCAAAAAAAACTAGCACCATTGGTTAAGTCGTTAAAAAAATTGATTTTTGGGGGGTCCATTTGGGGGGACCCCAGAGGATGGTAGCCCCAAACTATGTTAAGACATTTGTCTGTTAAATAACTACTGATATCAAAAAACACTGTCACCCTAAGTTAAGTCGTTCAAAAATATGATTTTTAGGGGGTCCGTTTAGAGGGACCCCGAGGGGTGGCACCCTCAAACCATCCCAAAATGTTTGTCTGTTAAGTATCTGCTGATAAAAAAAACTGGCACTTATCTTGAGCCGTTCAAAAAATTGATTTTTTGAAGCCCCATTTTGGGGGGGATCCCGTTGGAGTTGCCAAAAAAAATTTCGCCGGACAAAATTGCGTTTGCAACTCAACAACTTCACCACAGGTGGGCAAGTTAATGCAAAACGTTAGTTTCGTTAACCACTAGTCCGTTCACAAACTTCACACCTCTGTTAACGTTAATCCGTTATTTTCAGCTTTAATTAACGGAAGTTAATACAGTCCGTTAATTCGTTAACATTTTGCGCGTAATTTACATTTCGTTTTATTCACTCGCTTCTAGAACACGTATTGATGCTGTTGAGCTGATTGTAAGAAAATATTTATTGCTGTCGTGGTGTTTTTGTGTTTTGGAAGTCACATTTTAGTCCAATCTAATTTCCAGATAAAAATAAGTTCAAACGCACTGACGAAGCTGCGATTGCAAAACTTTTGGAAATTGTGAACAGCGATAATTAGACTTATGAGGCTGCAGCTTATTATTTGCCACAAAAAAGAGCTTCTTTCTTCGCTTTCTTCTATAAAATTCTTGCTAATACGCAACAAGTGTTGCCAGTGCAAACTGGTTTGTACCGGTACGATAAATAAATGGTGCGATATATCAACGATAAAAACCTTAACGGAAGTTAGCCGAACGTAACGGAAGCTAACGGAAGTTAATTTAGTCCGTTTACATGAAAAAACATTTCAACGGATGAACGAGGTAATGAAAAAGTTAGCTTCGTTATTAACGGATTAACGATTAACGGACTTGTGCCCACCTATGAACTTAACACAAAAATTAGATTTGAATGTTTTGTGGTTTAGAAGAAAAAAAGCGCACAAGATTTAAGAAAAAAAAGGAAAAAAAGGAAAAAAAAGGAAGAAAAAAAACAAAAACATCGCGGCCAAAAGTGCGAAGGTTAGGATGAAAGAATATCTTAAGACATATAAACATGTAAAATATTTTTTGCCGTACTTGAGCCGTTTTTGATTGAGACTGCTTTTTACGCCAAACTTTAGGGGCGGTTTTTTGGGTCGTAAAACAAAAGTCACGAGACTAATTGCGTCGAAATTCGGTACAAACAGCAAATCAATAATCTCAAACTGCAGTTAAAATTTCATGTAGCTAGACCAACCGTTCTCGAGTTATAAGTAAAAGTTCGTACTCGTTAGTTTGAAAATGGCCGAGTAAAAACAAAGAAACGCGCAACGCCAGCGTCGGTCGTTCCACTGAAAAACCGTGAAGAACTCCTGAAAAGTGATGAGTTTTAGCGTTGTTATATGAGCTTGTTGATTGACGCTACTTGATTATTTTGATAACTTTTTGAGACTTTAAACTTAGAGAGCGAGTAATCTCAAAGCTGTTGAAATATACTACAGTAAAATGAGCATAAAGTACAAAAGAAGCACACAATTTTTGGTAAATTGTTTGACTTTAAACATTACACCTTAGGTTCTGAAAAGCATAAAATGGAGCAAATTTAGTATCAGTTTTGAATGTCAAGTCATCGTAAAGTCAGACTCTGCAACATCACTTATTAATTTATAAGAATTTGATTTTTTGTTTCTACAGTTTGCTTGTGCCCGTATCTTTTTCCATGCTAATTGCTAAGGCAGGCTTTGTTTTGATTTAGTTTTTAAATTCTGAGAAAAATTAGTAAAAGTGTTCATACATGCGCTTATGTAAAATTCTTCTAAAAAAAAATACTGCAGTGGATTAGTTGAAGAAGTAGGTTTGATATTTAGGGTAGTGTGTCAAATTTCTGGTCAAGATAATGTAAGTTACAAAATCCACAAATCATATTGACATTTTCAGATTGAAAAAGTTTGTTCCAGTAATTGTCGGATGTCGTTTTTGTTGTTATAATAGGAGCAGAAGATTACCATCAAAATTTTTGCTTTAACGAGGGTTTTGTTTATAACCGCAATTTTAACAATTGCGCTGAGCTGCTTAGTGAAATTGCAACAAACTCCTTAAAAGTTTAAACGAGAACTAATAGATATTTATTGATGCCATTTTAGACATTTTAATTTTGAAAGCCGTGAACCACAAATTTGATTAACTTAATGAAACATTATGAAATTCGAAAGAGATATACTTCAGATCTGATTATCAACAACCATAAACACAGCTTAACGCAATTGGAAGGGTTATTTTTAAGCAAAGTGATGATCTTTAGTTCAGTAAAGTTAGATACTTTCGCGAAGTCCCCGGATATCGCTTGCGATGTCACATTAATAAGTTAGTGTGAATCGCATTAAAACAGAATTGCAAAATATTCTTCTAGAGATGTATTCTTCAAAGAGAGAATGAAACCTAAAACCCTCTTATCCCATGTAATGTCAAAATAAAATGATTGAATGTGATTTTGTCTGATGAAATAAAAAACGTTGATTTGAATTTATTTGTGGTTTGGGTAAAAGCAATGTCAGACTAGGTCAGTATTTGAACCCAGCACTGTTTACTCAGTACTATGTCGAATCATTTCACTTTTACCCATTGCGCCATCACAGCACACGAACGCAGTGGAATAAAATCAAATTTTAAATTTTGTTTAAAAATAGAGAGATAATTTTGGGGAAAATCTTAATACCCCAAAATGCAAAATAAAATTTTGAAAACTAGTAGTTCTCATTGGGCCCAATAATTTTGTAAAGTACTGTTATAACTGATAACTTCAAGCCATTTTGTAATAATGAAAAACTTCAAAAAATCGCAAGTTTTTTTACCCTTCCTTCAAACCTCTTGACCTAGCGCTTCCAAAAACAGAGTTGCACAACTTCATAATACACTTATCCTATCTCCGATTTTCAAGTTTCAACCTTTGATTATTTTGGAGTTTTTGTACTCAGAAGAAAAGTTCCTAATAGGAAAAAAAAAAAAACAGAAATAAAGTTTAGAAAAATAAGTCAGAAGTCAAACAATTTAAATGTTGGCGCTAAAACTATATCCCCAGATGCTTTTAAATAAAAAAAAATTTTTTCCTCCTGCAATTAGTTTTCAAGCAAGAGCGGTTTGAATCTACTGGCTAATGTCTGTTAAATATCTACTGGCATTTCAATTTTTTTAAATAAAAACCAATTTCGTGTGACTGATTGCTCCCAACATTTGCAAACTGGTTATTTCGTACGTACCCCATCTAAGTTCTGAATTTCAAATTTCTACTTTTAGCATTTTGAAGTTATAGCAATTTTGGCTTCTGGTTGCAGAAAAACCGTTAATTTTGCACGAAAAAGAACAAAGTGGTCCCAATAACATGTTATAGTTTTGTTATTCTTTTTTTCATGGCTACAAGCCAAGCGTATCATCCGCGTAGCATTTGGCGAAACCTAGCGGCAGTGATTCTTTTGAATTTTCGACGTCGTGGCGCTAAATTGTTGATATACAGTCGTTTCATAGTCAGTCGTTCGTTTGGCTGTGGTAAAACAGTCGTTCGATTTTGATGTACAGTCCTTATACAGTTTTAGCGCAGCCAAGTCGTAAAAAAAAAAATTTTGTGAAGTTTATTTGGGGGTTTCCGGGGTATGGTATCCCCAAGCTATGTCAAAATATTTGTCTGTTAAATATCTACTGATATCAAAAAAAAAAACAACAAGCACCCTAGCTTAAACCGTATAAAAAAATTGGTTTTTGAGTGGTCTTCACATAGAATGAAACCTTATACCCTCTGATCACATCTAGTGTCAAATTAAAAAAACATTAAAAGCAATTTTGTCCTAATCAAAAAAATAAATATGCTGCATTCAATATAATCTTGGTTTGAGAAAAGCAATACCCAACTAGATAGTTTAACCCAGGTTTATTCACTAGCAATGGTTTCAGTCACTGACACCTTTAACCACTAAGCTATAGCAGCAGACATGCAGAAATATCGAAAATCAATCATAAAACTTTGCTATTACAAGTTTTTGGCGCGTCTGAACCAAACCACGTGACGTAGCGTCTCCAAAAATGCAGGTGCTCAACTTCATTTACGCATTTATCATATCTCCGAATTTCAAGTTTCTTACTTTTATGGTTTGGAAGTTTTTGTCCCTATAAAAAACTTCTTAATACATAAATGGACCAGAGATGGAACCGGTCAGGATTTTCTCGACCCGACCCAACCGGTAAATTTCAAAATCTACGCCGGTTGACCTGCCAGTCAATCGGTTTCTGACCGGCCTGGTCAACCGTTTTTTTTACAGAACGTTTTTGTTCACTGCTCAATGTATCTAATGAAAAATTTTCGAAAGGGATTGCCATGGATGAGTTGTTAAAATTTGTGACTCCGGACGTGGGTCTCAGAAAAAAACGCAAAAAAGTTTTTGCATGTTTTGCAAAAATAACTCAATTTTAAGATCTATTTTAGGTTAAATTTCAGTTTGAAAGACCTGTTTTTAGCAGCGCAAAACGCGCCCAAAATAAGCATAAAAAGAACTGGAGGGCACAAGCTAAATTACTAAACGTCAATTGCTAATGATATTATGCCTAAATCCAAGAAAAGAAGTTAAAATTTTTTAGCTATTATTGACAGATTATTTGCAATTTGCCGAGCAGCAAACACTAAACTTTTATGACATTGGCTAGAAAATATTCGAAATATAATGCGCCCCAACAGTTTGCAGAAATTCAATTTCAGAACAAGGCATGGTTAGTTAGATATTATAAAATAAGAGCTATGTCTTTCTTCCCAGTGCAGAATGAGGTAAATTTGAGTTGAAAAAAGCTTTTCAAAGCGGCAAAATTTTTGCGTGTATTAAAAAATCTGAATTCTGCGCCACTTCTACTCTCAAGCTGATTAAAATGATGCTAAATGCCAGGTAGCGTAAGCCTCTTCCACATGCATGCTTTATTATAATCTGATTACGCAATTTTAACTTACATATTTTGCACTTTTTTGCTTTGTGCCGCGGCCCAAAGGGCATGGCACGATGCTCCCACACCAAATACGCCCATGGATGTGCATTGCTTAATGGTCACAGCATATTAGTCACAGCTTGAAATCATTCAACATGAGTTTTTAAAAGATGAGGTTTGTTTATACTGGTTTTTATAAAAATTTTTATTCATAATAAAAAAAAATACATATATGTAATTCGGTTGGTGCTTAGATGTCTTTTAGTTGCAAGAAAGGATAATTTGACTGGTGTTTCAACCGGCTTGACCGGCCGGTCGACCCGATCGGCTTCCATCTCTAAAATAGACCAAAATGAATGTGTCAAATCGTCATAATTTAAATTTGGTAACTGAAACTGCATGCCCAGGCGTCTCTAAACTCGAAAATTTTATTTTCCTCCTGCTATTAGTTTTAAAGCTACTAGAGCTATTTAAAACTCCAATTGGCATTTCAATTTTTTGGCTTGGAAACCCGCATCACGATATCGATTGCCCAAAAAATTTGCCCAAATGTTGTTCCATATGTATCTTCTAAATTTTAAGCTTTTACCTTCAGCCGTTTCGAAGTTAGAGCAATTTCAGCCTTTTGTTGCAGAATTCGTAAATTTGCACAAAATAAACATAGGGACTTCCGATGCGAAGCGTCGCGAAGGTCCCAATAAATAAACAAAAAGATTCGGAATTTAAGCAATTTAAATGTGGGAGCAGAAACTGCATTTTCAGGTCCTTTTGAATTTGAAAATTTTCTTCTCTTGCAATTAGTTTTTGAGCTGGAGCAGTCAAATCTTCGATTGGCATTTCAGCGTTTTTGGCTTGACGACCTGTATCACGTGACTGATTGCCCCCAATGTCTGCACAAAAATTTTTCCATATGTACCCCATCTAAGTTCAAAATTCCAAGTTTCTATCCTTAGCCGTTTCGAAGTTACAGCAATTTCGGTCTGTGGTTGCAGAAAAACTGTTAATTTTGCACAGAAAAAAGTAGAGACTTCAGACTTGAAGAGTTGCAGAGTTCCTCTAGACTAGATGTTTATTTTCCCGAGGAAAATAATACGGGACTTCTGCCGACTCCTCTTCATCTTCATTCTCCCTTTTGTACTTTGAAGGTTACCGATGTTCCTTTAAAAAACAATTGTTGAAATGACCAAATTAAAAATAACATTGAGTGTGATTTTCTGATGATTAAAGAAAAAGAATTACTGCTAATTGCGATGCATTTGTGATTTAGTATCAACCAATGACCGACAAGATATTTTAACCCAGCTCTTTTCATTCGCTACTGTTTTAAACGCGGACACCTCGTAAAGAAAAATCTAAATTAGTGTGAATCACATCAAAACAGAATCGCAAAATATTCTTCTTGAGATGTATTCTTCACAGAGAATGGAACCTGAAATTCTCCTTATCACATGTAATGTCAAAATAAAGATATTTCAGTGAATGTAATTTTGTGTGATGAAAAAAAGCTGATTCCAGTTTATTTGTGGTTTGGGTAAAACGGATGTCCAACTATAGGTCAGTATTGGTATTTTAACCCAGTTCTGTTCACTCAGCACTACTCAAACTACTGCGCCTTTAAGCATTACGCCACCACAGCTCATGCGAACTGATGACTAAAATCAATTACTTAAGTTTGTTAAAAAACAGAGAGATAACTTGGGCCAATTTCTTGGTACCCCAAAATGTTATCACTCTAAACTTTTGCAAACAAATAGTTCTCGTTAGGCAAAAAAAAATTGCAAGGTTTTAACTGGTAACTTCAGGCCTTTACAAAAAAATAAGAACTCAACAAATCACAAGCTTTTGGTCCTTCCCTCCCAAACCTCGTGACTTAGCGTCGCCAGAAATAGCGCCTAAATAAAAAGACTGAAGGCGATTTTGTCTCATTAAAAAAATGTTGATTTTAAATCATTTGTGGTGTGGGTAAAATATACGTCCGACTATGGGTATTTTGGAATCCAGCTCTGTTCAATCACGGTAAATTCAAACATTGACGCCTTTAACCATAGTGCCATCACATAACGTGAACGCAGTTGCCTATATCAATCATTGAAATTCGTTTAAGAAAGTACAAATAGTTTTAGGGCAGTATCTTTGTACTATGAAATGCTAGCTGCTTAAAAATTTGGCAAACAAATAGTTCTCATTAGACCCAATAAATTCACAAACTTTTAACTGATAAGTTTAAGCTATTTTTGTAACAATAAGAACTTTAAAAAATCACAAGTTTTGGGCCCTTCCGCCCAAACCACGTGAACTAGCACCGCAAAAATTAGAAGTGCACAACTTCATATATAGACTTATCGTTTCCACATTTCAAGTTTCTAGCTTTGGTGGTCTTGGAGTTGTTGTGCATAACAAAAAAATTAATTAAAAGATGAAAAAAAAAAAACAACAACAGCAAAAGAACAGAACTAAAAAAGAAGTATTGGAATTCTAAAAATTTAACTATAGGAGCTGAAACTACAAACCCAGGCGCTTCCAAATTTAAAAATTTTGTTTGAACCTTCGATGAGCATTTTAGTTTTTTGGCTAGAAAACCTGTATTATGCTGTGACCGATTGCCCGAAAATTTGTAGATAGATTTAAGTGCTTAGTTTCAAGCTTCTACCTTTAACCGTTTCGAAGTTATAGCGAGTTTTGGACTCTATGGTTGAAGAAAAACCCTTAATTTTGCTTAAAACAAAACAAAAACAAAACGAAAAGAACGTCGCGGAGGTCTCAATAAGCAAATAAATAAAGAAAAACAGTTTCGGAATTCAAACAATTTAAATGTGGGAGCTTAAAACTGCATCCCAAGACGCTTCTAAATTCGAAAATTTTATTCTCCTCTCGCAATTAGTTTTCGAGCTAGAGCGGTATGACCTCCGATTGGTGCGCCAATTTTTTTGCTTGGAAACCCATATCACGGGACCGATTGCCTCCAAAGTTTACACATAGGTTGTTCCATATGTACCTTATATAAGTTCTTAATTTCAAGTTTCTACTTTTAACCGTTTTGAAGTTATAACGATTTCGGTCTATGGTTGCAGAAAAACTGTTAATTATGCACGAAAAAAAAAACGAAACAAATGGACCTCCGACCCAAAGCGTGGTGAAAGTGCCAAACACTATTTCTCCGCAATTAAATCCAAATTTCGTTTTTGCCAAAGCAGATTAAACTTGTGGTCAAGAGTAACAAACATCTAAAATTGTGGTTTTGAATTAGTTGAAAGTACCAAATGTAAATTTTGTTTTAGTGAACCGGAAAATTTGCAACATTTATTTTCTAACTGTTTATTTGTAGATAAATTTTGAAATGAGTTTAGTGATTGGAGCTTTCAACAAAATTACGGATTAGCGTTACGTTAAATCGAGTTTACAAATTGATTGGTTTTCAGGATCAAAATATTAATTTTCAATCCATCAATGGATTGCTTTTATATGTGCAAGATTTTTAATTCACCGTGGTAAAAATCCAAAACCAGACAAGTCGCTGTATTATTATGCGATTGATTAGGTAAAAAAAACTCTGAGTGTACAATCACAAGGCATAAAAATTATTTAGATTCTCATTTTAGAAAAAGTGCTTATTTAATCGAAGTTTTTTTGCTTTTGTTTTTTATCCAGGTACTGTAAATAATGACGTTTTGTGAATTATTATGGATGAAATGATTTTGGTTTGTGACGTAAATAAACTTATCTTTATTCTTTACGTTTATAACAATTTGATTGCGATGTTTTGACGTTTGCGTTCATTTTTTATGTTGTGTTGTGTGCAGGCGCACAATCAAGGTTTTTTAAAAGGAGAGGGCTTGAACCAAAGCTTAAAATTGTTTTTGTCCAAACATTATTTAGGCGTTTAAATTTAGTCCAAACATCACTGTCTAATTTAGGCGACGTGCTGAAGTAATCAATGCAACTCAGTCATACCACAGTCGCGGGTCTGGGGGCGGAGTTCCCAACTGCTGCCGGCCGTAAGGGTTTAAAGGCGAAGCAACCAGTCACCAGGCGATTTTTTTGATTTTTGTGATTAGTGATTTTTTGGAAAAAATATCCCTCCCATCGCTATTTGGATCACATTTTGCACATTTTTGGAGCTATTTCAAACAATAATTATATTGCTAAAACTTGCAAGTTATTTGAAAGAATTAATTATTGTCCATCTCACCTTACTTACGGGCCAAGTTCAAAACACATTTAAAAGCTTGTATTTTGATTTACGTTTTCTATTTTACTTGGGTATGGGTGGCTGAGTCGTCCTTAGCTCCACCTCTGGTTGCGCCGCTGCTATTGTGTAGTGTCTTGCTTTTGTTTTACTTTTTAATTTTAAACTTACTCAAAGAGGAACACATGTACAAGCTACGCACAAACTTTTGAGGTATATCACTTTTAATTTGCCAGGGAAAGTATATGCCAAATGCCTTGAAAGGAAATGCCGAGAAATAGTGGAATCGAAACAGGAGAATGGACATTGGCCAGTGCGGTTTTCGTCCGGGTCGCAGCACCACAGGTCAAATATTCACTCTGGAGCAAATTTTCGAGAAATCTCGGGAGTATGGCAAAAATCTCTTTCCATGCTTTGTCGATCTTGAAAAAGCATATGACCGAGTTCCTCAGGATAAACTTTAGAAGTTTTTGCGTGAGTATGGCGTTGATGGTCAGTTGTTACGCGCCATTAAGTCATTCTACTGCCGACCAACGGTTTATGTTCGGGTAAACGGCAAGCAATCGAAGCCGTTCCATGTGGGCGTTGGACTCCGGCAAGAGTGTGTTTTGTCACCTCTTCATTTCATTGTTTACATGAATTGGATTGACAAACGCAGCCAAGCTGGTGAGTGTGCCACGATTAGAAATTGCAAAATCAGTCGTCTGCTATTGGTTGATGATTTGGTTCTGCTTTCTTCCACAGAATCTAGTCTCCAGCGCGCATTAAATAGCTTTGCAGATGCATGTGACACCTCCAGAAAGAAAACAAGCACGGCCAAAACTGAGGTACTTCATCTTTCAAGAAACCCTAATCATCCAGTGCGTGTTGCAAGTGAATGGAGCAACATTTAAGCAGGTAGAGAAATTCAAGTATCTTAGGGTTGCATTCGCGAGTGACGAAGGCAAGACGATGAACTGGATATTCGAATAGGCAAGGCTAGTGCAGTAATGCGAGCTTTGCACTAATCGGTTGTCATGAAACGAGAATAGTCGAAACAGGCAAAGCTCTCAATTTTCAAAACAGTTTTTCCCCCATCCTCTCCTATGATTATGAATCTTGAGTAATGACAGATAGATTGCAATCACAAGTGCTAGCGTCCGAAATGAGGCTTCTACAAAGAATCGAAGGAGTTGCACTGTTTAACAAGGTTCGCAGCCCTGAGATTCGAAAATCTCTTAACATCGAACCGTTACTTCTCCCTCCGAATTAAAAGATCTCAGCTTAGATGGTTTGGCCATGTAAGCAGAATGCCTCAGGAAAAACATCCCCAAACCAGCGTTACTTGCCAAAGCAAACGTCTTAGAACTAGATGGACCAATTATATTAAGGATCTTTGATGGAGTCGCTTGGAACTTCACCCCAGCGAAATGATGGAGGTGATGGAACACCGTGAAGTGCAGCGGCATAATCTCGAGCTGCTGCACCGCAACCTCTACGGAAAAGCAGGCAATGAAGAAAGAAGAAAAAAAGAAGAAAAGAAAAACATGAAATAAAACAAAACAGCCAGCCTAGCTTATACCGGTAATACCCTGGAAAAAACAATAAATGGAAAGGTGCTTTTAAATTGTGAAACAATATTAGTTTAAGAATCTATTGTGCCTGCATGTGCTACGTTGAGGAGTGCATGCATAATTCAGTGTGATAGGTGTAACAACCGTGCTAAATGAAATTTGCTTATTTTGTCTTCGAAATCCTGTTCATGTTTTAAAGTCTGACATTATCTTGCTGCTTTCTTTTTCTGACTCTCTAGAAGCTATTTTTCTTCTATTTCCATTCGCTACTATTGTGGTGGTAAAAAATAAGATGAATGAATGAACGGATTAATGTTATGGAAAGCATAAAATGGCGACGTTCTACTAACTAAATGATTATTTGAAAATAAGTATACAGATGAATCGTTTATGTTAATTGTTTGAATGGTACCTAAAAATGACTCTAAAATGGGTATATTATCTTGTTATACTTATAGTTTATGTTCACGAGTTACATTTTAGAAATTTAGCGTCAAATAATAGAAATAACGATTTAGCAAAGCAGTTTATTACCATCAGGAAATAAACTGGAATAGTTTTGTAATCACTGTGAACAAAAAATCAACTAAAGCTCAGATGCAGAAGTCCTTGGCTACTTGTTTTTAGGTGAATAAGTTTGCCTTAATTACCTTCATTACTATTATGCTTTTTTTCTAATTTTTGCTTCAAAAAACTGAAGTTTCATTAGTAGCTTTGTTCCAAATTGAATAATTAGATCGAAACATCAGCAAAAGTTAGAGTAAATTCAACCAAAAGTTAAATTTCATTCTTTCTATTTTAACATGCATAACATACCACTGTGGCAACCTTATTTGAAGACATAACGTGGCTTGACACCAACACAGTGTGGTAAATTCCCTAGTTTTCTAAAATTTTAATCAGTCATTTTGAGTAATGACATCACAAGGTATGGAGTGCAGTTTGCGCAATACAAAAGTTGTGCATTCAATTTTTGCAATTACTGATCTTAGTAACGTGCAGTACAGTAAAATAAGCATACTAATGCTCTAATATTTATATAGTAAGGGAAAAGTTGCAGAAAATAGAGCAAAACAAGGAAAGCATACCGGAATTTCAAAAACTCTATATTAAGAAATTAATAATTTCATTCACCAAACTATAGTGATTTTGTAGCATAACGGTCGGAGTTTCTGCTTAATCTAAGAACAAAAGCGATTGCCAAAATAGAACTAAGCATAACAGTTTATTAGACGCGTTTCGCTTTAACTTAAAGCATCGTCAGTAGAATGAATTTGCAAAATATGAAGCACGAATTTATATACAATAGCCACCCATTGATACAGGTAGCCACGGCATGGCTTAAGATTTGTCATAATTGAATAAAAGAGCGACAGGTCATATGTTTAAACACACAACAAAACACAGCCGAATAGCGACGTCATTTTTAAACAATATAAAACAATTAAGCATTGAAAAGAACAGGGCAAATATTGATCGTCGACATTCAGTTGTGGTTCTGTTTTGGAAATATGTAAGGTTTCTTTGATGCGTAATTTTAATTGGTCTCCTGATTACTTCTGTCCAAAATTTTGGGTGAGTCAAAATTAATTTCGTGGTTGGGATTATTGAACAAATGTTTGAAAACTTCAGAGTCTTCACACATTTGATGTTCATTGAGGCGAGTAATTAGGTTCCGTTTGGTTTGGCCAATATAATTTTGACCACAACTACAAGTTAATTGAGACACAACACCTGACGAATGTAATAACGATTGGCGATCTTTATACGGAAATACTTTGCCAATAGTAAAGCTACGATGAGACATTATCAATTTGATATCATACGCACATAAAAATTCTCGAATTTCTTTTTCAATTTGCATAGAAATACGATCAATAAACTGCATTTTAAAAAATACACAATACTTCGTAGACTATTGTTGGTTAGAGTGGAGTTTGGCATCCGGTTTTTGATTTCTGTTTAAGGCTTTGCGAATAACATTTCGAATAGTTTTGGTAGGATACCCATTTTGTTGCAACATTTTGGTAATTTTCTCTCACTCAAGAAAAAATAATTGTCGACTGCTGCAAATTTTAATAGCTCTATTGACTAATGAATGATCTAATCAAATCTATTTTGTATTTAGTGGGAGCCAACTACTCCACTTATTATACAGCCCAGTGTGTGGTGGTTTTCTGTAAATGGATAACTCTAATTTTTCTTTTAGATTGTCAACATTGACGTCCAGGAAGGGCAGCAGTTTATTGTTTTCAAGTTCGTAGGTTAATTTAACATTATTGCGAATTTGGTTCAATTTTTTATAAAACAACATAACACTTTCAAAATCTGGAAACACTGCAAAGCAATCATCCACATACCGAAAAAAACACGTCCGGTTGCACATTAAACTTTTTTCTTTTCAATCACATAATTTATAAAAATGTCATCAAAAGCCGGAGCGATTGGAGATCCCATACCTACGCCATCTATTTGTTCATAAAAACTACCATTAAAATTTAGAGTAGTGTATGGGGCGCCGTTTGTGTACCCTAATTTGTGCAAAGTTTTTTTGCATATTTACTTAAATAGTCATTTTAATTAAATGTACAAAAATAAATATACAAAAAAAACATGTGCAAAAATAAATATGCTAAAAGTTTTTGCATATTTATTACACTATAATTCGCGCAATGTTTTTTTTGCATATGTAATTAAATAGTCATTTTAATCAAATATACAAAAATGTATGTCGCAAAATAAACCGTTGCAAAATTAAATAGACAAAAAACTGTTACCCAAAAATTTTTTGCGCAAAAATTTTTGACACAAAACTTGTAGTTGCAAAAATAAATCCACAAAAATTTTGTGGATTTATTTTTGCAACATCATTTTTTGCATCAAACTTTTTTGCATTACAATTGTTTGTGTCACAAATATTTGTACCTTTATTTTTGATAGCAAAGAAACAACACAGGCCGAAATAAATGTGCAAAATTTTGTGACGCAAAAACTGTTGATGCAAAATTTCTTGTCACAAAAAAAACGCGTGCAAAAATAAATCGTCAAAACTATTTGACTATTTAGTTCGTGTCCATAATGATCAAGGGTTGAAATTATGCGGGCGGGAAGGTACCAGCAAGGTATAAAACTTGAACAACAGCACGAAAGCTTCAAGCTGTACGGCAGCTATAGTACGGTGCTAGCCTGCTTAAGAGACCTCTCGTTGGGCTAGGAAATGATGGTTTATTCACCCGTATCTTCCCGTCCGCATAATTCCAACTCTTGATCATTATGGACACGAACTAAATAGTCAAATATTTTTGACGATTTGTTTTTGCACGCGCTTTTTTTTGCGACAAGAAATTTTACATCAACATTTTTTGCATCACAAAATTTTGCACATTTATTTCAGCGTGTGGTGTTTCTTTGCCATCAAAAAAAAGATACAAATATTTGTGACACAAACAATTGTAATGCAAAAAATTTTGATGCAAGTTGAAAGAGTTGAAGCCAAAACTGGGCGGCAAGGACAGTACTCTTTATGAATTTTTGGCAGTCCATATAGAGTTGGAGTTACTGCAGCTGATGGCCTGATGTGATCATAAATTTTTGTTCTAAGCTGCCTTTTCGTTTCAAATAGTATAAGCACTTTTGAAATTTGTCCAAATTGAAATTAATTTTGACTCACCCAAAATTTTGGACAGAAGTAATCAGGAGACCAATTAAAATTACGCATCAAAGAAACCTTACATATTTCCAAAACAGAACCACAACTGAATGTCGACGATCAATATTTGCCCTGTTCTTTTCAATGCTTAATTGTTTTATATTGTTTAAAAATGACGTCGCTATTCGGCTGTGTTTTGTTGTGTGTTTAAACATATGACCTGTCGCTCTTTTATTCAATTATGACAAATCTTAAGCCATGCCGTGGCTACCTGTATCAATGGGTGGCTATTGTACATAAATTCGTGCTTCATATTTTGCAAATTCATTCTACTGACGATGCTTTAAGTTAAAGCGAAACGCGTCTAATAAACTGTTATGCTTAGTTCTATTTTGGCAATAGTAATTTGGATGTTTGATGCAGCTTACAGTACCGGTAGTTACTCGGCGTTATGGTTCGAAAACATTTCAATGTGTTTTTTGTAACTATAGCGTACTTAAATCCCTGTATCTCTCAAAAAATAATAACTGCTGTTTTTGCTGTAAAAAACATCTCTAATCAAAGCAAAAAACTCTAAGAATCAGTATACTGCATTTTTGCTTTGATTTCACTGGAAAGTTATTAGGTACGTTCAATAAAAAAAATTCTTCAAAGATATGTGAAAAAGTTGCCAGAAATTAAATGAAAAGAAAATTTACAATAGTTTTTTAGTGACATACATTGATTAGTTAAACATTCAGTTGTATGATTTTTTTCAAAAACTGTCACTATAATAATTAAGCTAGCATTGATAGTTTTTATTTTAAATCAGCAGTGCCAAAAGGATTTGTTTTGGGACATTTCATTTTACGTTATGATCGTACTACGCACCACAAACATTCAGTTCAAGACTACCTTGTTTACATTGTATGCGAATTGAAGCATAGTGAGGTAAAGGGATTCAATTCAATGCGACGAATTCGACTTCATTCACAACTTACGCTTCATGTTTTTTGCAACAAGTATAGTAGCTTCTGCGTAATGCGCATATTTTCTGGGATGGGGGGGGGGGGAGAATAAAAGGGATCTTTTCTAACAATGAAAAAAACAGTGCTTAAAAAATACAGGACATGTAAGTATCAGTGCATTGTTCAATATATGTCTAAAGTTTTTAAAACTTTCAATAATAAAATACTACTGAGTGATTCAAAGTAGCGGTTGCGTATTTACATGATACTATGGCCCCAGGAAATTTCGATCATGGAGATATAGAAAACATGGCGTATTTTCGATCCTGCTTGTCGATAACGTCAGTTTTTTCGCTTTTTTCTGTGCCGCTTTGCTTCCGATTTATTGCATATACAAGTTTGGATACTTCGTCTGTATCTACAAAAGTTCAAACGTGCATTTCTGATATATGTATCTCAACTTTTTGTAATTGTTTAAAGATGCTAGACTTTTTTACGTTTAAACCTAGTTTGGTCCTATTACCATTTTTGGGTTACGGTTGATATCGAAGTTAACCTAATACAGCGGAAACGAAATAAGCAAAACACCTAATTCGGAAAGAAGCACGTTTACAAAGCATAGGTTGCTATCCAAGTTTAAATTAAATAAGAATGCTTAGCATCCAGTAGCATAGTGGCCGGCGAATACAAGCAATCTGTTCCAAAATTTCATATAGTCAGCTTGCAGGTTATATTATGTGCAAAAGTGTTTACTAATTTATTTTAGTAATTAGTAAAAATATAATACCGCATAAAAACTTCTGCATTTATTTGTATTCGAGTACAATACCTGATAAAAACGAAACAGATAAAATACAGAGAAAAAACATAGAAGTTTTACTTTTTGCGTTTCTTTGCCTCAAAAATAAAGTTTGATCTGTCTGTCATTATAGTCTGATGACTGTTTTGCAGTACTGAGTTGGTGTAAGCGGGCCAATTAGTTCAGACCAAAAATATAAACCTAAAAAAATATCGATCTGGCCTTCGCTGTCAAGCATTTTTTTGAATCGATCAAATTCAAACTCCTCTCATCATAAGCCCAAAAATATAAGCCAACCCAAAAATATAAGTCCGAACCTGAAAAATGATTTGAAGCCTAAATTATCCCGAAAAAGCGTAAAAGTTTAACCAGAGTTTGCACGCTTTGAAAGTGTTTTAAACTTGATCAGAAAATAGAAGTTAGGGATTGAAGACCAATACACTTTCTACCTTGACAATTGAAATCTTTCAAATGATGTTAAATTAGCTATTTTTTAAGCAATCACAAACAATTCTCAGCGGCCAGAGTTTTTGCCCGAACCTGTCTGCGATCTATTATCCCCTTGAGATGTTTGGGTTTGAGGTAACCCTCTTTTATTCGGGGGGAGGGGGCATTTTTGCTTCCCCTCTCTCGTTTTTTTTGTGATAAATCCCTTCAGAAAAAAGGATTTTCATATTGAATCGACTTGACTTTGTCAAAATTCATTACAAAAAATAACTTCTGAAAATTTAAAGTTGCTAAGGTAACGAGAAGTTTCCCAATTTTTGAGATTTTCCGAAATCGCTTTCCCAAATCTGAGCATTTTTGGCCAATATAACCTTAAATGACGTCATAAGATGTTTTTGTGGCGCAGCAATCTTGATTTAAGACATTTTATGATTCAGTATCAAAACACAGACCTATGTACAATATATGAACTGCCTGTGACGTCATCGTAAAATGACGTCCTTTTTCAAAAGTATGAACGTGACGTCACAATGATGACGCATTAACTCAAAACCAATTTTTCTAAAAGATTTTGGTAAGCACCAACCCGCATGCCAAATTTGGTGTCTCCATGACTTTCAGTTTAGGAGTTAGATAGGGGCATTTTTGCTCCTCCCTCCCGTGTAAAATGCGTTGGTCAAATAGCCCGTATAAAATAAGGTTAACACCGGTTCCCAGATTTGTTTTTCAAGCAAAACAATTATTTAACTTTGGGTTCAAACACTCCCTTAACAAAACCAGGGATATATGCACCCGTTTGTCGATAATAATTGACCCGCCAATTGAACTCACATCTTTTTAATAAAGTTTCTTAAATTAAATGATTTTGCTCACCAAGACCGAGCTTTATTTCTCGTATGCGTTTGATACCGATAATATTTGGGTTGTTTATATATGGAAACATAAATCTATCATACTGCAAAAAGATACTATACATGTTTACAGCAATATCGTAGCTGAAAATAAACATATACTTCACTCAAAGAAATTTGCAAACTTTGCTTAAAATAGTACTGAGATAACAAAGGAAACATTTTCGTTTAAAAATAAAAAGATCGATGTTATGCAATCTTAATTTTGTTTAATCTCTATGTCATGCAAATCATACTGTAAATGTTCTTATTTTAGACAAGTAGGGTAAGGAATATTTTTGGAATTTGGATTAATTTGAATACAACTTGGACTAAAGACGGAAGCAAACAAAAACCATCAGTTTCAGTTCTAAGGATTGTTAGATTGTAATGTTCAATACCTTCATTAAAAATACAACGGTTTTAAAACGTTTATCACGGCGTATACCGTAAATAGTGAAACGAAAACATTTCACTCTACACTGTAGATTTGTAACAAATATAAACTTTTTATTCATGTTTCAAAAACAAAATTTCCTGTTCTGATTATCTGTTGACATTATTTTCATTCTTCCTCCTCTCCGCGGTAATTGAAAAGCAAAAAAACACATAGGAAGCAAAAAAACGTGAGCGGGCTTGAAAGTTATTCATACACATGCAGGTTTCACTTTTGTATGTACAGCATATAAATTAAACATCTGCAATAACATGGCAGACGCACGGTACGCATTACACCAAAACTGTGGGCATTGATAGCTAAAAATAGGCAGGTTTTTTTGTAACCATAGTTTTAGGATATTTTGGGCTCTAGATCAAACGTTTGGAAAAGGAAACGCGTTTTTTCTTTTTTTCTTAACAAGTTTCTCCTTCGGCCTACAAGAAACCCGAAACGGTAAAACCAACTTCCGCAAAAAAGAAAAAAAGCTTTGCTGCGGTATAAATATGAGACGCTTTCAACGTTCACCACACATTCAATTTAGTCATTCACCAAAAAATCATATCAGTTTTGCTTTAATAAATTCCGAAAAGAAAGATGAACTGCTGCAGTCGACTTACTTTTCTTATTTGTCTGATGACTTACTTTGCATCTGCTTCTGAAGCGTTGCCCACTTCAGTGCCAAGGTAAATATAAAAAACAAATTCTAAGAAACTGTTTTATTAAGATCGATTTGCCATAGTTTATTTACCGTATGGTACAGCACTATGACAGTTATAGGATAAACAATCAGTTGTATAAAATAAAGACAAAATAATTATTTATGTTTTTGTATTAAATAAGTTCATATTTTTTCAGAGTGTCTTACACCGGTGATGATATTGAAAGTGAAGAATCCTCTAATGCATGCCAAAGAACCCCAACTCCGTTTGACAAGCATGACTGCAGAAAAGCCAATTATTTCGAACTGAGAAAGTAAGCAATTCTATATTAAATAGCATAAAACATGCACTAACTTATTGTCCTGTTCTAGCCTTTGGTTGATTAATTTCACTTCAACAAAATTTTGTGTCATACTTAAGACAAATAAAATGACTTAGAGCAGTATATTTCTGCATGAAAGTAAAATATCGCAAAAAAACTTGTCAATTTGTTTTCTTTTACAGCACTAGATCGTCACAACCTTTAAATATACAATAGCAGTATTGCTTATTTTGCTTTTTTCGAGTTTGCTTGATTTTTACAAACGCATTTTATTTGCAGCTTGGGATTAAAAAACTTGCCCCATGCTATTCCAGTTCAAGCTCCCAAAGGCAGACCAGCTTGCAGAATTGCTGGCTTGAAAGATGATGACCACTCTTACAAAGCTCATGCTCTTTCCAGTGTTATCAGTGCTTATGATGAAGCAACCATGGAAATAAAAAAGATCAAAGTTACCCTTGGATTTGCATGCGCGTCTTTGGTCAAAACTTCGGGCCAGTAAATATTGTACCAACCAGACTTCACTACTTTTGGTATTTATTTTGCTACCAAGTTTTTAATATTTTATACCACATGTGATATTTATGCAATCCTAATTTTGTTTTGATCGTTTATTCAATTATTTATTGGTATTGTTTATTTATTTGTTTTACAGTAGTTGTTGCATTTCTATATTATGGTGCCTTTTATACAAATCCAATTTGCTATGTTGTTTATTATTTTCTAGAACGTTTTTAAATAAACAAAAATGAAATACTGTCAATCTTGCTGCTCAATACTTGTGGAAACATGGTATTGCAAAGTCGGGCAATGGCAAAGTTTCGTACTAATTTGTCCTGATCCCTTGTGCTTTAGGTGATACAAAAACACAATCAAAATAACTTTTATCATTGAAACAAGACTAATTTATGTGCATAAGAATTAATGCAAATATCAGCATACAAATACTATTGTTATTGCAACACAATTTATTAACAAGGATTAAGTAGCTTTATTTTGTCACAGCAAATTGAACTTATAGCAAAAGAAGCAATTTTCAGACTTAACTTAACTTTCGAGCTTTTTCAGGCCTGGTTTGGGCTTCAACTGATTTTCTGGGCTTCTATTTTGGGGTTCGGGCATGAACTAGTCTGCCCGTTTACAACTTACTTTGTGCTGACATGCTTTACAATTGAGAATTTCCACAACAAGAATTAGCAAGTTACTGGTAGTGGAATGACATTTAGCATCATCTGACATCTACCGTTTATTTGTGAATGCAAACCTATAGAACAGCGTGGAATGCAAATAAGCTGAAAAACCAAGAGTCAGTTTTCATATCTTCTCACAATTTTCAAGTAGCAAACCAAGCTGAAAATTCAATCTATATGTAAAAAACTGGACGTAAAACAAGTTTTTATTGCTTACAAATCACTTCATATTAATCCAAAAGATCGTACTCATACGGTATCGATTTATTTTTTATCAAAGATTAGTAATTTTTTGTGGAATATTGTTGCAAAGCGCGATTACTCAACGAACCTTTTTTAGAATGTATTTTCGAAAGTTATTTATTATTTGGTCCATCATTGTTTCAGAGCGATTAATACAATTCTTCGCAAGATTCTTGCTGAAATTGGAACAACGTACTCGTAATAAAAAAAAACAAAAACGAATCAAGTTTCTTTTTACACTAGAACTAGGAACTGGAAAACTTCAGAAATTTTCAAGCCTTAAAAAACTCAATTTGAATGTTTTAAAAAATCCAGAATTTTAATTCACGCTTATCATGATCTCAAAGTTACAAAATTTAAACTAAATACAGTACATTAAAACATTTTACGCAAAGTTAATCTGAGATCTCAGAAATTTCAAAAACGTTTTGTTTAATCTTATCCTAAATTGTATAACCCTTAAAGCCGTTACCTCGATTGTTAACCCTTAACTTTAGCCTCAACTGCATAGCCCTTCTTAGCCTTTCATCTAACCATACAAAACTTTAGCTCGACTCGCGTCCAAGGAACCTTCCATATGTATAAAACCTAAACGCAAACGTTACAATTTTTTCTATAAGAACAAGTAAATTTTCACTGTTAAAATATTTGCTACATAAAACCCAATCTTATTTGGTATTCTAATTGGGCAGTGTGGTTGAGACACCCAATGTTTTGATTTGAGCATTGCATACCCAGATTGTTTACCCAAAAAACATAATTGTGTGCATAGCGCCCGATTAAAATTGTTGGGATGTGTACCAAAAGAAGTGCAATGGGTTGTCTTTGCCTATGTTTATTTGTTGGGTTGTTTCACGCAAATAAATTTGTTGGGTTGCTCTCGTCTATAACTTTTGCGTTGTGTTCACCCAACTATATCCATTGGATAGCTTTTATGCAATTGAAATCCCTGCTGTTAACATTGGGTTGCCAATACAGCATATTTTGGGTTATCTTCAGATAAAACGCATTTACGTACTGAGCGAAACTGAGCAGCTTGACCTAATTAAACAGGCAAATTTTTAGGCAAAAACCCCTCAATTGAACTAGTGCATTTATACTGCGGTTTAAACATAGCTGCACTGGTGCGCGAGTTAGAGTTTGATCGCCAGTCCTTTCTTGTTTGAGGTTCGCTGAATGATAATGAGGTTGAGGTTTGCTGAATGATAATTTAAAATAACCAAATACAATAAGACCTACACAACTTTCCCTCCCCTTTTGACTACGAGTGAAGACCATAATCAGCCGAACGAAAGTTATGTTCTGATAGAGCCTGTCAAAATAGGAACCCTACACAAATTACTATCTTTGGTGCAGTAGAAACAGAAATGAAAGTTATGCAATAGCGTCATTTACATGATTATCATAGAAACAAAGTGAAGTAGTCGTCACTAAGATCTTAAGACTCGTGAACTACTGGATATCGTCAACGCATAATTGGTTAGGGAGCACAGGCAGAAATGAAATACGAGTAGATTGCAAGTTAGCTTCAGATGGATGAGCATGAGCATTTTACAAAACGTAAACACTTAGTTAAACAAGTACGCAAGTTCGGACACGTGTGCAAAAGTGGATATGTGTGACTCAGTGGTAGCACTCGTAATTAGTCGTAACACAGAGCATGATAGGCTACTAATAGTTAGCTATATCTATGACTTCTAGCGCAGCTTTTCTGTGTGCTGCTCTTAAACACTAACAGTTGATGCTTAACAGTTAGAGATTTTATCCATTAAATCACGTAAAAATGTCAGCAGTCGCAAGCTGGCCTTTTGCATCACAAAAGAGGCAGCCCGGGATTACACATGAGTCCGACTTATAGCAAGTAGTGTAGAACAAGCAAAAGAAAACCACTATTTACAAAAGCACGTACGGTGAAAAATATCGGAGCATTTGTTATCAGTTTCGCGTAGCTGGAAATTGCAAATTGCAAACTTACAACATACATACGAGTACATGCAAAGTTTATGCAAAGTTACAGCATATACATTATACACAGCCAATTCTTTAACAGAGTCAGTGATATAAAGGCGTTAGATGCCTAGCTAAAACCACTGCAAAAATTGCAGTGGTTTTTTAGTATGTGCGCAGTACTCATAGTTGAGAACATAACATAAAGCAAATAATGCCAATAGTGCTTCAACAACTGTTGAAACAGTCAACACTTGCTAATTCTCCAGTTTAATTTAATTCCTAGGCCAAGAAAAGTTTGGCCCATGGCCTAACTTCGGACCTAGTATAACCATTAAAAATCAGAAGCTTAAAACCAAAGCCATAATATAGTAAATATACCCAGGCATTGTTGTAGAGGGCTTCAGGCTGCGCATTCGCTTAAAAATTTATGCTTGGCTTTTGCAACATGTAACGTTGCACTAGAGCTTTGAAGCTCCCGATAACCTAGTGCTCAAGCGCCATGCGCGCAACGAGGTTTTTAAGAGAAGAGGGGCTTGAATCCAAAGCAAAATTTTTTTGGATGAAAACTGTCTCAATTGAGCCGGCTGTTGAGCAAACTAACGTAGCTAAAGCATAGGTGGGCAAGTTAATGCAAAACGTTAGCTTCGTTAACCACTAGTCCGTTCACAAACTTCACACCTCCGTTACCGTTAATCCGTTATTTTTAGCTTTAATTAACGAAAGTTAATACAGTCCGTTAATTCTTTAACATTTTGCGTATAATTTACATTTCGTTTTATTCACTCGCTTCTAGAACACGTATTGACGCTGTTGAGCAGATTGTAACGAAATATTTATTGCTGTAGTGGTCTTTTTGTGTTTTGGAAGTTGCATTTGACAGTCTAACCTAATTTCAAGATTAAAATAAGTTCAAATGCGCTAGACGAAGCTGCGATCGAAAAATCTTTGGAAATTGTGAACAGCGATGATTAATAGACCTCAGAGGCTGCAGCTTATTATTTGCCACAAAAAAGAGCTCCTTTCTTCGCTTTTTTCTATAAAACTTCTGCTAATACGCAACAAATGCTACCTGTGCAAATTGGTTTCTACCGGTACGATGAATGAATGGTGCATGATATTAACAATAAAAACCTTAACGGAAGTTAACAGAACCAACGGAAGTTACTTTAGTCCGTTAACAGAACTTAACTGAAGTTAATTTAGTCCGTTAACATGAAAAAACGTTTTAATGGATTAACGAGTTCAAGAAAAAGTTAGCTTCGATATTAACGGATTAACGGACTTGTGCCCACTTATGAGCAAAAGTGTTTACTTATGGAGGTGTTGGGGCGGACCACCAAGACGCTGGAGAAAATTTATTTCATGCTCTTATTTCAGAAGCCATTTATTTCATGCTTTTGAGATACGCTTGCTAAAATACGCATACGCGTATTTCTGCATATAAAAAATTACCCTGCCTAAATAAGCATATCCGTATTTACGGATATGCGTTTTTTATACGCGTATGCGTAAATACGGACGTTCGGCAAAAGCCGCTTTATATTCGCGTCGACTCTTATGCAGGGCCTACGAGAGGGGGTTCAGGGGGGTACATCGTATCCGGCCTAGGGGGGCCCGGACTCAGGGGCCCGGAAGGGTTTAGGTTCCCGCGTAAATTTTTTTTGGTCTGGTCTTCCCCTAATTTTGGGAAAGAAATCGGACTAAATTTCAGTGAAAACATTTTTTTTGGTCTTCACCTAATTTTGGAAAAAAAGAACTAAATTTCAGTGAAGACCACCTTTTTTTTTTGGTCTTTACCCACTTTTTGGCAGAAAATCAGAATAAAAAATTTTGCGCAACTTTGGTGCCCGAAGAGATTTGGGGGCCCGGCATCAACCTTCTTACCCCTTGAAAAAATTTCTCTCTGGGGCCCTGCTTTTAGTATATAAATCAGTTTTTATTTAACGATAAAAAGTTATTTTGATCGCGTCTTTATATCACCTAAAACACAAGGGATCAGGACAAATTAGTACGAAACTTTGGCAATGCCCGACTTTGCAATACCATGTTTCCACAAGTATTGAGCAGCAAGATTGACAGTATTTCATTTTTGTTTATTTAAAAACGTTCTAGAAAATAATTAACAACGTAGCAAATTGAATTTGTATAAAAGGCACCATAATATAAACGTAATGCAGCAACTACTGTAAAACTAATAAATAAACAATAGCAATAAATAATTGAATAAACGATTAAAACAAAATTAGGATTGCATAAATATCACACGTGGTATAAAATATTAAAAACTTGGTAGCAAAATAAATACTAAAAGTAGTGAAGTCTGGTTGGTACAATATTTACTGGCCCGAAGTTTTGACCAAAGACGCGCATGCAAATCCAAGGGTAACTTTGATCTTTTTTATTTCCATGGTTGCTTCATCATAAGCACTGATAACACTGGAAAGAGCATGAGCTTTGTAAGAGTGGTCATCATCTTTCAAGCCAGCAATTCTGCAAGCTGGTCTGCCTTTGGGAGCTTGAACTGGAATAGCATGGGGCAAGTTTTTTAATCCCAAGCTGCAAATAAAATGCGTTTGTAAAAATCAAGCAAACTCGAAAAAAGCAAAATAAGCAATACTGCTATTATATTTAAAGGTTGTGACGATCTAGTGCTGTAAAAGAAAACAAATTGACAAGTTTTTTTGCGATATTTTACTTTCATGCAGAAATATACTGCTCTAAGTCATTTTATTTGTCTTAAGTATGACACAAAATTTTGTTGAAGTGAAATTAATCAACCAAAGACTAGAACAGAACGATAAGTTAGTGCATGTTTTATGCTATATAATACAGAATTGCTTACTTTCTCAGTTCGAAATAGTTGGCTTTTCTGCAGTCATGCTTGTCAAACGGAGTTGGGGTTCTTTGGCATGCATTAGAGGATTCTTCACTTTCAATATCATCACCGGTGTAAGACACTCTGAAAAAATATGAACTTATTTAATACAAAAACATAAATAATTATTTTGTCTTTATTTTATACAACTGATTGTTTATCCTATAACTGTCATAGTGCTGTACCATACGGTAAATAAACTATGGCAAATCGATCTTAATAAAACAGTTTCTTAGAATTTGTTTTTTATATTTACCTTGGCACTGAAGTGGGCAACGCTTCAGAAGCAGATGCAAAGTAAGTCATCAGACAAATAAGAAAAGTAAGTCGACTGCAGCAGTTCATCTTTCTTTTCGGAATTTATTAAAGCAAAACTGATATGATTTTTTGGTGAATGACTAAATTGAATGTGTGGTGAACGTTGAAAGCGTCTCATATTTATACCGCAGCAAAGCTTTTTTTCTTTTTTGCGGAAGTTGGTTTTACCGTTTCGGGTTTCTTGTAGGCCGAAGGAGAAACTTGTTAAGAAAAAAAGAAAAAACGCGTTTCCTTTTCCAAACGTTTGATCTAGAGCCCAAAATATTTTAAAACTGTGGTTACAAAAAAACCTGCCTATTTTTAGCTATCAATGCCCAAATTTTGGTTTGGTGCGTATAGTGCATCTACCAGATTAGTGAAGATTTTTACTTTATAAACATAAAAGTGAAACCTGCATACGCATATATATTTATATTCTTAATTGCTGTGCGGCCTGCCGTTTCGGGGTTTGTCTCTTTATCGGCAGCGAACAGATAGTATTCTATTTGGCCGACAGACAGAGTCCTAAAGCCAGCACAAAAACTATCACTTTCGTACCCAGCGAGAGTGGTTGACCTGACCAAATCACAGATCTGATCAAGGAGCTATATATTTTCGATCGCTGTACGGCCCGCCATTTTTTTTGTTTTGTTTTGGAGGAGAATAAAACGGATCTTCTCTAACGATGAAAAAGCAATGCTCAAAAAATGCAAGGCCTGTAAGTATGTATCAGTGAATCGTAACAATCAAAATATGTCTAAACTTTTAAAATTGTTAGTAATAATCTGCTACTTAGCGATTCAAAGTAGCGGTTGCATATTTACATGCAGAGCTGGGAAAGTGCGCAAGTTAGTCCGCAAGTTCGCAAATCTGCAATTGCGGACTAACGAAAAAAGTTGCGTACTTGCGGAATTTAGCAGTTTTAATTGCGGACTTGCGGTTGCGGACTATTTTTAATTTTAGTCCGCAATTTCGCGTTTTATACAAATATTGAAATTCCTTTCTATTTTCGTAAAATATTTATGTTTTTACCCAGTTAAAAATGAGAAATCAATTTAATTTTTTTGAGTTCAAAATCGGCAAAAAAATCAAGTTTTTCGAGTTCAGGCTGACATAAGTACTAAGTCGGCTTTTCGACTTAATTGCTTTCTTTTTGTGAACATGCTGTTTGGTATAACGTGAGAAACGAATCATGCCGCGTTCTCATCTTTTATGCAAATAGTTGGTTAAATTTTAGAACTTTTAGGAACCTTCTTTTGTGCTTGTTTTAAGAATCTCTTAAGAACTGTCTTTGTGGTAATTTTTACTGTATTGTCTTTAGACCTTTAATCTAATAATCTTTAAGTCTGCAACTAGTGCTCAAGATTGGCAGTCTTGGACAGCACCAGTGATATGGTGTCTCAAATTTTCGTAGTTTAGTGTATCAAGTTAGCTAAGTAGTAAGTTGGTTATGTAAAATGTTAACGTGCTGATGTTTCTATTTCTATAGTGAGACCTCGAAGCAGTTTTTTAATAGTATAGTCTAGCATAGTGTTAGTATAATCAATAGTGTAAATTTTGGTCAAGTAAATTTTAGTTAATTGATATTGATTTGGCGAGCTGATAATTGACTTTTTGTTTTGCCGTGCTCCTTTAGATGAATCAAATTTTTGGTGTTCTGTGCGGAATAAGTTTGTTATATTCATATCCAAACTGTGGTATGACTGCAGAAATATAAAGGATACGGCGCGAGGTGAGACAGACTATTAGAAGAGGTTCTAGCCTGATTCAAATTGGAGTCAACACTGTTTTTTCGAGTACGGCAAAACAACCGACTTTTTTTTGAGTTTAAGTTCGAATTTGCAGCCCTGGTTCAAAATATGGCTTTGTTGTTTTGTACCGTGAGTTCACTAAATTTGCCACTGGGGTATCATTTTTTGTACTGATAGCCAGTGCCGTTGCTACGGTGGGGCCAGGGGCACCGTCCCCCCCTAACGACTGCTTGTGCCCCCCATTTTGATTTACTCAGAATGCTTTTTTGGAGCATTGCGTAACGACAAGACAACAGGCAATAATCGAAAAAGTAATAATAATTTTCAAACATGATTCTCGTTTAAATTTTTCTCGATTGTTTGCAAAATTGCTGGCCACCAACTGCTCTACATAAATGTGACCCAATAATTCGTCTTATCAACACGCCAGTACGGATGTGTCGCGGAATAGGATGTATGCCTATAGAAGCGTTACCAGTATTTCGTTAGCGATTATGACCTGAAACAATACGTGAAAACATTTTTTAAAAGACCAACTGTTTCTTTTTAGAGCACACTCAAGATTCATTTTAGGTCGCAGTCAGTGGCGCATCCAGGGGGAAGGGGCTAAGGGGTCATCAGCCCCTTTTAGCCAAGGCATTTAGAAAATATAACCGAAAAAAGAATAAGCGTTTAAACGTGTTTTGGACTTGACCAAAAGTATATGGGGGCTCAAGAGGCTGGACAATTTAAATCTTTCAATGACTTTTGAATTTTAGCGATTTACTGTAATTATTGGTATGGTTTTAAAACGTGCGAAATGTGATTTAAATGGCGTTAAAATTGCTATTTTTGCCGCAAAATCGCAAAAATCACCCAGCAGCTGAGCCCCCTCTGTAACACGCTTGAGTAGCAACGGTTTGTTCAGCACGGGACCTAAATTATACAATTTTTGTGCAAAAAACATTTACTTTTGGTTCAAGCCTCCTCTCTCTTTGCAAAACCTTGGTTGCGCTTCTGGTCGCATTCACTCATGCAGACGTATTTTTCAAGCGATTATACAGGCCACATGCGAAACGAGCTAATAAACGCTGCCGGGCTTATTTGTATCTTTTTTCAAAGATGAATACAAAATTGTAGCTTTAAAATATCAGTTTTTATGCGCAAAAGTTCAGTCCATTTTATAGTGCCCCCCATTTTCGGCTAGGGCCCTCTCACTTGGTTTGGTCTGGCGACGGCACTGCTGGTAGCGTGTGGTTATCTCGTTCCTAGAGTATTTATTGAAACTAGGGACTAAAAATTTAGTAATATGATTAGTGGTATGAATGGTTTTTTTGTTTTCTACTGCCTTTGCCTGCCTCGAATATTTGATGGTTTCTCACTGTAATCCAATGGCTTTTAATCTCCGAATCCCTAGCTTCATTGTAGCATTTTTAAGGGTTCGTCGGTGGGTTGTGCACTATGCTCCCATGCAGTTTAGGCACCTACTGTATAAACAGTAGAGCAACCAGGAGGGCTGGGGGCTACAAGCCCTTAGCTAAGCCACTTAAAAACTTTAAGCAAAATTAGAAGCGTTTAAATCTGTTTTGAGTTGGACCGGAAAGTAACAGGGGCAGGGCAATTCTTAAGTTTGCCATCCGAAAAAGCAGCTCAATTACAAGTCATGCTGTGGTACATTTACTACGATCAACGATTGTGAGTAATTCCTTCTATTGCGTGGAATGTATTTACCATACGCTTGCTATACTTCCACAAGTCACAACTTTTGACTTATTTTTGCAAATCAACTCTGAGCAGATCACTTCGGGACGTGGTTGAATGCAAAACTCTTCTACTCGATTCATAAAAAGTTGCGGACTTGCGGTGCAGACTTCAAATATTACGAAGTTGCGGACTTGCGGTTGCGGACTTTATGGATTAGGAAGTTGCGGACTTGCAGTTGTGGACTTCAAGAATTAGGAAGTTGCGGACTTGCGGTTGCGGATTAAAAAAATTGAAATTTGGTTGCGGATTTACGGACTGCGGACTTAAAAAAAAACTTGCGGTGCCCAGCACTGTTTACATGATACTATTGCCTCAGAGAGTTTTGATCATGCAGATGTAGAAAACATGGAGTATTTTCCATCCTGCTTGTCGATGACGCCATTTCTTTCACTTTTTCTGTACAACTTTGCCTCCGGTTTAATGCGTATACAAGTTTGAATACTTCGTCTGTATATACAAAAGTATGAACTTGCATGTTTGGTATATGTATCCCAACTTTTTATTTGGGCCTCATTTAAAAAAATTGTTGACTAATTTTATTTAAAATTGCTAAACTTTTTTCTGTTTAAAGCTACATGTAGTTTAATCCTATTACCATTTTTTGGGTTACAGTTGATATCGAAGTTAGCCTAATACCGCGGAAGAGAAATACGCATCGGAAAGAAACACGTTTACAATGCACAGGTTGCTATCCAAGTTCAAATTAAATTAGAAAACTTAACAGCCAATAATAATTAGTGGCCGACGACTACCTAAAACCTGTTCGTAGCCAACTTGCTAAAGTTTCATTACGTGCAGAAATTTTTACTAATTTATTTCAGTAATTAGAAGAAATATAATACCACACAAAAAATTTTGCATTTGAAGTTTATTTTCGAGCACAATTATACCTAATAAAAACGAAACAGATAAAATACGAATAAAAACGATGAGAGTTTTTTATCGTTATTTTATCTGTTTGTAAGCGGTATTGAGTTGTAAACGGGCAGATTAGTTCAGGCCAAAAGTATAAGCCCAAAAAAATATCAGTCTGGCCTACGCTGTCGAGCATTTTTTTGAATCGGTTGAATTCAAACTCCACTTATCATAAGCCCAAAAATATAAGCCCGAACCCGCAAAATGATTTGAAGCCCAAACTATCTCGAAAACGCATGAAAGTTTAACCAGAGTTTATACCCTTTGAAGGTGTTTTAAACCTGATAAGAAAATAGAAGTTAGGGGTTGGAAACCAATACACTTTCTATCTTGACAATTCAAATCTTTCTGATGGTGTTAAACAAGCTATTTTTTAAGCAATCACAAACAATTCTCAGCGGCCTGAGTTTTTGCCCAAACCTGTCTGATCTATTATTCCCTTCAGATGCTTGGGTTTGAGTTAAACCTATTTTATTCGGAAGGAGGGGGCATTTTTGCTTCCCCTCTCTCGTTTTTTTTTTTTTTTTTTGATAAATCCCTTCAAAAAAATGATTTTTGTTTTGAATCAAGTTGACTTTGAGTCAAAATTCATTACAAATAACTCCTGAAAATTTGAAGTTGCTAAGGTGACGAGAAGTTTTCCGATTTTTGAGTTTTTCCGAAGTCACTTTACCAAATCTGAGCATTTTGGCCAATACTAAGCTGAAATGACGTCACAAACGTTTTTGTGGCGCTAGTAGTATAAGATGCGCCAAAACTATACGGTTTGGGGTGTTTGGGGTGTAGGGTGTTTGGGGTGTGGGGTGTTTGGGGTGTAGGGTGTTTGGGGTGTTTAAGGTGTAGGGTGTTTAGGGTGTTTGCAAAATTGGGGCGTCGTCTAATTGCGGCGTCTTAACCTTAGCTCTAACCCTAGCTAGTTGTTTGAAAGTTGGTCTTGCCTGAGTATCGAACCACCGCAGGTGCCTGGTTTCAAGTGTAAAAGAGTGTCTTGCCTGAGAATCAAACCACCGCAGGTGGTTTGCCTGGGAACTGGCTATGGTTCAAGTCTCAAGTGTTGTTTAGTAACTAGTTAAAGTATAAGCAAATAATTAACCTGAGAATCGAAACTTAGCGTTGACCTGAAAAGTAACTGAGTATCAAACCACCGCAGGTGGTTTGCCTGGGAATTGTTTCAAGTCTAAAGACTCTTAGTGTCTTGCTCGAGTACCGAACCACCGCAGGTGGTTTGTCAAATCACCGCAGGTGCCTGGTTTCAAAGTAGTTGGTTAAAAGTGAATAACCCGGTAGTTTCTAAAAAAGATGTTCTAGTTAATACTATGAAGTTTATTTTGTTCGTATAGGAATAAGCTCTGTGTAACTTGAAACGTTTCCTGTCGCGCTGCAGTTGAATTTCCGCTGCCGTGTCGAAATCGTGACAGCTGTTAAACTATCTAAGGTTTAGCTGTGAATCGCTACCTTTTTTGTTAATTTTTTTTTTTCGAATATGGAGCGAGCATGGCGCAATACAACTTGTTTAAGCCCAATAATTTTAGGGTTAGATTTTTGCGTAGGATGGTGCAATACCGTTGCTTATAAAAGGTGGTCATGAAACTACATTTTCATTCTATCAAGATGTATTCATGCGAGTACTTTAAAAAACCGTTTATTCGAAATGATGCTATGCTGCGTCACAAGCGAGAAGTGCATGAATGGAAGTTACGATTTGAGTGTGAAAAATGTGAAAAAAGATTTAAAAGAAAACATCACCTCGACCGGCATAAACCGACTTGCTGTCATTGCCAGAGGTGTCATGTTCAATTCAAGACCCCCCAGGAGAAAAAAAGTCATGTTTGTGAACCGGTAATGCAAAAAGCCCGAATTGTAAGAGAAGAACGAGCTGTACCGGTGCAGTCTCCAAGAGTTCAGTCCCCAACAGAGTTACCACCGAAATCTCAACCAAATGAAGCAGAGTCTTCTAATCTTCAAACGAATGTTGCGGAGCAACTTCCTCCAGCAGCTCAACCCCTGCCAATTCCGAGCGGTGCTCCAACCTCGGTGTTAACTTGTCCGTCATTGACACCAGCTCCTCAACGTCGCAAAAGTTTGAAAATCAAGCAACCCACCAAGCTCTCGAATCTCCCCTCACCGCCATCGCTGACACCAGCACCTGGATTGTTTCCCAAACCACCGCGGAAAGCTGAAACCAAAAGGAAATGACGGGAAGTAGAAGAAAACGAAATTATTCAGGAACTAGATCCAGATTTAGAAAGATTTATCCGTTCAAACTGGGACTCCATTCGTACATTTTCGCGTAGAGGACCCATTCAAAATCTTTTTAATTTTTACTAGAGTGATGATGTTTGTAATTTAATTGACCGTATAGCAAAAACTATCATGAAAAAACAAGAAAATCGTTTTAAAATTAACTATGGTTTTGGGTTTGTGTTAAAAAATATTGAAACAGGTGAATTTTGTTATTACCATGCTTCAAATAATTCGTTAATGCTTGATGCTGCAGTACTGATTTCTAATGAAGCTGAGTTAAATGAATTTTTAGCACAAATCGCAGATGAAGATTTTTTGGATTCTGTTTCCAGACCTGATACAAAATGGCGGTTGTATCAAATTACGAATTTACTGTTTTTTGTAAATCACCTCAAACAAGCCCCGCTAGGGGCGCCATTACCACTACCGAATTTTGTAAAATATAATCGTGGTCTCATCAATGTTTCAGGTGATGAAAATCAGTGTTTTTTCCGTTGTCTAGCAATTTTCAAAGGCGCTAGCGTTAGGTTTTGTGAAACAAAGACCAGAGAGTTGTTTGCACAGTATGCTAGAAATTTTGATGTTTGTAATTTCAATGGTATTGCTATTGACGATTTGATTCCAATCGAGGATTTGTTCAAGGTCAATGTTTCCATATATCAACTTAATGAAGAATCAGCTCGACTCGTTTACAGTAGCCGAGGTCTTTATCAGGAAACAATGGCTTTGAATAAATACCAGAATCATCTTAGTTTAATTACTGACTTTGAAAAATATTGTGCTGTGTATCGCTGCATGTCATGTAGAAAGTTGCATTACAGTAAAAAGGATTTCTTACGTCATTGTAAAACATGTAAAGTCGTCACTCGGCAAACATATCCCGGGGGTATATTTAAAACCAAAGAAACAATTTTTGATAAATTAGCAACGATTGGTATTAATGTTCCACTATTATGACCGTCACTTTCCCTATTATGCTTGCTTTGATTTCGAAAGTCTATTTAACAAACAAAACTTACCACAAAACGCCCAACAACTTTCCTATGAAGCCAGACATGTGCCGTTGAGTTTTGGTGTTGCCTCCAACGTTCCAGGGTTCACAGAGGGCGTTTGCCACGTCAGTTTTGGTGACGAAAACGAACTCGTTGCGAAATTGATCGATTACCTTGAAGAGGTGGCTGATGCTTCGTATGAGATACTGAAACAGAAATTTGATTGTGTTTTGGCTGCTCTCGAAAATCACCCAAATTGCAGAAGGGAAAAATTGACTTCTGAATTTCACTTATATCTGCAAGAGCTACCGGTTTTGGGTTTCAATTTGTCTAATTATGATTTGGCTTTTATTAAACCTGCTCTGGTTCGTTGTTTGATGGGTAAAATCAAGTTTGTGGTCAAAAAAGCAAATTCTTTTCTTTGTTTGAAAACAACAAAACTTAGGTTTCTGGATATTAGAAACTTTTTAGCCCCAGGGTTCTCTTATAGAAAATTTCTCATTGCATACGGGGCTGAAGACAGGAAATTTTTTTTTCCTTACGAATTCATGGATTCTTTTGAAAAACTGAACTTTTCCAGACCCCCATCCCATGAAGCTTTTTATAGCTCGCTACACCAAAGTAACATTAGCAACGAGGAATACGCTCTCGTTGTAGAGACTTGGCGAAAGGAGGGTTGGACAACCCTCAAAGATCTACTTATTCATTATAATTTGTTAGATGTAGCTCCTTTCATCCAAGCAATTTCAAATCTTTTACAGCCCTCTTTTCAGGATGGTATTGACCTCTTTAAAGATAGCTTTTCAGTGAGCGGTGCTGCAAAACTCAAAATGCAGAGGGAAATTAACAATGGGACTTTTTTTTGCTTGTTTCCAAAAATGCATAGCGACCTCTACCAAAAGTTAAGGTCTCAGTTAACCGGCGGTTTGAGCGCGGTCTTCTGCCGCTTAGCAATTGCTGGCCAAACCAAAATTCGTCCTCATCAGGTGGAGAACCCGTATACATGTGCTATTACAAAGGGCTACGATTGCAATGCCCTCTTCCTCCATGCCATCATGCAAAAGAACCCCACAGGATATTTTTGCCGATACCGGGAGGAAGACGATTTTAGACCCTTACCTGCCTGCTGATATGGACTATCCTGCTACCAATGGCTTTCCTGGGAAGAACATTGCCGAAACATCCACATCCAACACCAGTTCAATGGCGGTGAATGTCGCGTGACTTCCATGAGTCTACCCGTTGATGGGAAGTCAGGGAACCAAATATTCCAAATGCATGGTTGTTTCGTACATGGCTGTGATCGCTGCTGGGTCAATAGAAATCAAGACTGCACCCTCAAGGAGTTCAACTGGCGCGATGACAAAGTGGAAGAGCTGAAGAAGCAAACCCTGGAAATCACACAAAAAATTGAAGAAGATGGGTACGAGGTAATATCGATTTGGGGATGTGAGTGGAAAAAGATGAAAAAGAGACCAGAGGTCACTGAATTTGTAAAAACTTTAAAAACAGTCCAACCTAGAAGAAAGCTAAGTTTTGACCAAATTCTCAAAGGGATTCAAAACGATACTCTTTTCGGGCTCCTAATTGTTGATATTCATACGCCAACAGAGTTGAAACCGCTTTTTGCAGACCACCCCCTCATTATCAAAAACACAATGGTCTCAAGCGAGGATATTGGGGACTATATGAGGGGTGTAGCTGAAAAACATGGTTTTCTTAAAAAACCAAAAAGAGTTTTAATTTGCAGCCATTTTGGGAAAGAAGTGTTAATCACCTCAGAAATGGGAAAATTTTATTTGGAAAAGGGACTAAAAATTACCAAAATTTATGAATTTATTGAATTTCACCCCCAAAAATGTTTTGAGGATTTAGGCAATTGGATATGTGATGCCAGACGACTCAGAGATTTAAATGAACATTCGCAAATAGCTGCTTTAACAGCGAAATTGCAGGGGAACTCCCTCTATTCGGCTACCCTAATTAATAAAGACAAACACAGGGTAGTTACTTACTGTGATGACAGCACAGTGAATGAGAAGATCAATAACCCAAGGTTTGTTAATTTGGAAGTTGTTTCACCCGGTGTTTACAAAATTAAATCGTTGAAGAAGAAAGTCATTAACGACTTGCCAATTCAAATCGGTCTGTTTGTGTATTTGGATGCAAAATTGACCATGCTACAATTTTTGTATGATTTTCTTTTCAAATTCTGCCAAAAAGAAAAATTATCTCTATTGGAAACAGATACCGACTCAATGTACTGTGCTCTAGCTGAACCTGATCTTGATCAATGTGTGAAAGCTGAAAAAAAGCGCGAATATTTTACCCAAAAACCAAATTATTTAATTGTGGCTGTTTGTGAAAATCACAAACAAAATTACGTTGAAACCAAAGTAGCCGGCGAGAATGGAACCCAGAACCTTGCTGTGTTGCCAGACAAACATTTATGAAGCGAATGCCCGGAAAATTTAAATTAGAATTCTGTTCCACCTCAATCGCCCTTTTGCCCAAAGTGTTACATCTGCAGTGGACCAGAAGGGGATAAATTGGCATGCAAGGGGGTAAACACAAAACAAAACAAACTTACATTCGACGATTACTTTCGAATATTAACTTCAGATGACACACTGCCAATAGCAAACAGGGGGTTTCGAACCAAGAACCACAGTGTGTATTCCTGCAATCAAAATAAACGTGGTCTTTCTTCTTTTTACTGCAAAAGGCGCGTTCTCGATTCTGGAATCGAAACAGAGCCCCTAGATTTGTAACCAGTGTATTGTAACTGTTATTTTATTGTTAAAAATATGTTTTTTGCGAATGTGGAGTTGTTGGAAATGTGTATGTCTTATATCGATTTGGAATAAAAAATGAAATCAGATTTTACCTTTGTTTTATTGCAAAACAGCTTTTCAGATCTAAGACTTTGTGTACATAACAAAGTAGGCAACTAACTTGTTTGCACAGTAACAAGTAGGTAAACACACTCAATGCTATACGGTAAAAAACTAGGAACTAAGAAAACCTCAACAGTTTCATTGCAGACTATTTTGCACCATTTGCTGTTTTTTTCCATTCACACTCTAACTCTGAATATATTTATCAATCACACAAGCCCCGCTTTCCATTCGCATAAAAAATAAACTAAAAAAATAATCAACACTGTACCAAACCGTATAGGGGAAGTTATGATCAATTGCAAACTATTTCGCGCCATTTTCTGTTTTTTCATTTACACTCTAACTCTGAATATCAAACACACAAGTCCCGCTCTCGATTCGTATAAAAAATAAACTAAAAAATACTCAATACTGCACCAAAATGTATGGGGGAAATTACGATTAATTACTTTATTGCAAACTCGTATTACATCAAGGTCGTTCGAACACGCGGTTTCTGGGGAAACTTCACAGCTTTGCAGTGCTTTTTTGCAAGTTAAACAAACTAACAAAATCAACCTAGAGTTGAAAGAAAAAAAGTGGGGGGTTGAGAAGTATTAAAAAGGCTCGAACTTGTATTTTCACACATTTATTTGAACAATATCAACAACGGAAAAATTCACCAACATGGAGCAAAAGTGAGTTTGTTTAACTATTTTATCAAGTCTAGCAATTTGTTATGAGTAGTGTTCCCACTAAGACGAACTGTGTTGGAGCAATGGTAAATGATTTCGATACAGTAAACATAGCTTTAGAAAATTTGTGGAAATATGACATACCAGATTGGTGCGAAATTTAGAGTACATAAACACTATTTTAGACCTTTGGTGTAAAGAAAATTTGGACACCTACCGATTAATCATAAAGTTAGAGGGAACACAGCTTCTTTTTTGAATTAGTTGAAAAAACGTTCTGTTTTTTTTACTATTTTAAAGAAAAGTAAGATTAGTTGAATAATAAATAAAAAATATACTTACTATTTCAAAGAAAACTAAGGTTAGTTGAACAATAAATAAAAAATACTCTTACTATTTTAAAGAAAAGTAAGGTTAGTTGAACAATAAATCAAAAAATGTAAATTTTGAGCAACTGGTTAAATTAGTAAAATAAATAATGATCATACCTCCATTTCTTTTAAGAACTATCATTATTTCTACAGCAACAACAACGTAGTTGTAGAAGAAGAAGTCTTGGTCCAGGAGCTGGACAACATTCAAGACAACCCGAAACCAGATCCCCCCGCAATTTCATGCATAGCGTGTATGCAAGAAGAGGCTGTGATGGTCGCCCTTTTTTGTGGGCATTGTTGTTTTTGTGTGGAATGTTTCCACACCTACGAGGAGGAAGGAGTTAGAAGATGCCCTATTTGTAGGGAAAGGATTATACGTTTTTTCGCATATATTATTAAATTTTCTGTGTGTTTTCCAAAATAAAAATAAAAAAAAATAAAAAATAAAATAAAATAAAATCAATACAAAAAATTCAGTAGTGAAAAGTTATTTCAGATCTATCTAGGAATCGAACCTATCCATAGAGAATTTAAGTAGTCGCGATGATGTCACCGCAAACTATCGCATACTTGATCACAAAGAACTTTGTCTAAGCATATGACGTCACTGCGAGTTGTGACTCGTTGATTATGCGGCTAGAATCTCTTTGTCTCTAAAGCGTGCACACAGTCAAGCGTGAAAAATTGCGCACTAGCAATTGCTTACGTGTCTTTTGTGTTTGAAAGAATACCAATCATGAAAAACATAACAGATTCACTTACCTGCAAATTAATAAGGTTGCAACAGTCACACTATTATCCACTAAAAGTTGTTCCGCAGTGAATTAACCAATATTTTTCGAATAAACGTTCTTTACTACAAACCACCGTTTTCAAACGAATTTACTACAAACTAATATTTTTTAAACAATAGGGTTTAAAAATTTCTTAGCTCTTGGTTAAGTTTTAACACGTTACTACAAGCTATCACAAAAACTAGGTTTTAAACCTTAAAAAATTCTAAGTGAATTCTTTGCTACCGTTTTAAACAATAGAGTTTAAACCCTTTCTTAGCTCTTGGTTAAGCTTTAAAATTTTACTACAAGCTATCACAAAAACTAGGTTTTAAACCTTAAAAAATTCTAAGTGAATTCTTTGCTACCGTTTTAAACAATAGAGTTTAAACCCTTTCTTAGCTCTTGGTTAAGCTTTAAAATTTTACTACAAGCTATCACAAAAACTAGGTTTTAAACCTTAACATTTCTAAGTTAATTCTCTGCTACCATTTTCAAAAAATAGAGTTTAAACCCTTTCTTAGCTCTTGGTTAAGTTTTAAAATTTTACTACAAGCTATCACAAAAACTAGGTTTTAAACCTTAACAGTTCTAAGCGAATTCTTGGCTACCATTTTCAAACAGTAAAGTTCTTTGCTAACACTCTCAAAAAATAGGGTTTAAACATTTCTTAGTTAATTCTCTGCTACTATTTTCAATTTGTGTTTAAACTCTTTCTTTACCTCAGAAATCTTTATCACACAACCGCTTTGCAAAACTGACGCAAAGAACAATTCCATGCACCACGCCAATCGTCGCGAAATTTTTTTTTTAAATGCGTGCAAGGGGTTGATTTCTTCAGTTGTAAATATGGCGTTGAGAGTAGACAACTCTGTTTCTTTCCTTATTTCGGGCCCTTTAGGAATTGGGAAATCTCATTGGATTTTTTGCCTTATTGAACATCGCAATGAAATTTTCACAGAAAAAATCGAAAAAATTTTTTATTTCTATGACCCATATCAGAAAAAATTCGACCAGTTCGTCGACTCTATCAAATTTATTCAGGGTTTACCCAGTCTGGAAATATTGAAAGATGCAAGTCAGTCTTTAGTAGTTCTTGATGACTTGATCCATTACCCCAAAGACGTGATAAGCAAAATTTTTACTGTCTATTCCCATCATTATAATTTCTCAGTTATATTTACCACACAAAATCTTTTTAATAAAAGCATTCGTGAAATATCATTGAATTCATATTTTGTGGTTTTATTTAAAAACTGTCATGATGCCACTCAAATCCAAACTTTCATGCGCCAAGCTTTCCAAGAAAACGCAAAAAATGCGTTTCAGGCATATAAAAACGCAACATCGGAAGCAAGGGGTTATTTATTGCTAGACTTCAGACCGGATACGTACGACTCCCAGCGGATTCGGACAGGAATTTTTCCGAACAAAGTGAATTACATCTATCAGTAACCTTCACACATGGATCGGTTAAAAAGAAACGCTTCTACTCTCAAGCTTTTGCATGGCGCAAAACCTTCTTTCCAAAAAGCTGTTTTGGAAAAATCAAAAGATGATCTAGTAAAATGTTTTTGCGACATAAGTTTCAACGTTCTGAAAGGTACTGCACTGATTTCAAAACAGCATAAAAAGCGACTCAGTCGTCACAGAAGTTCATTACGTAAACTTATTGACCGGAAACTGTCCCTCAAAAAAAAGAGAAAAGTGATTCAAAGTGGTGGTTTTCTGTCTGCGTTATTGGCCGCAGCGATCCCTGTTTTGGGTAGCTTGTTCGGTCTAGCAAAATGAGGAAATTAGTGGCACTGGAGCCAGCAGTGTACGAAAAATTAAAGGAGGGGGCTGGACGAATCGATTCTCGTGTTCTTGGTGACTTGGATAGACAAATGCAAACGGTTTTACATTCCCAGCAACCCGAACACGAAAAAATTAATCTTTATAACTCGATTTTGGAAAAAGTGGCGCGGTACGAAAAAAAGACTGCAGATGGTAAACCGCAAGCGACAGAAGATCGAATATTAGCAGACTTTGAGCAGCAAATGCAAAACATTTTACATTCTCAAAAACCACCAAGCGAAAAAATGTTATTATATAACAATATTTTTGGTAAATCCAAAGTATACCAACAAAAGCGGCGCACTAGACGTGTGCAGAAAAAAGAAAAGCTACCAAAGAAAGAAATTTTGAAACACTTCAAAAAAGCTAAAAACAAAAAGGTGAAACGGATTCTGAAAGGTATTGAGGAACAGAAAAATATTGGCTGGAACGACGCCGGAAACTTGGTTCTTGACAGTCGCCCGATCCCTTCCAGCAACATAACAGAACTGCTACGCTCAGCTGTAGTGAAAAAAGAACCGAATATTCCAGGGTGGCAATCGTTCGATAGCGTTTTACCATGGGAGAGTTTTTAGATTATTATAATGAAAATAAACCTGGATCGTTTAGTGGCGCGGCGGCATTTCAAAGAACTGCGCAAAACCCTGAGGCAAAGAAGTGGCTTTTAACCCAAGACGCTTACACTCTTCACAAACCGGTTCGAAGGCGGTTTCCAAGACGAAAAATCATTGTGGCTGGTCCGAAACAACAATTTCAAGCAGACTTGATTGATTTTAGTCGTTTACAGAAATACAATGACGGATTTAAATTTATTCTTGTTGTGATTGATGTGTTTTCGAAATATGCTTATGTAGAATGTATAAAGAATAAAACTTCTAAGAGTGTGATAGCTGCATTTTCTAAAATATGGAAACGAAGTGGACATTTTTCCACTTTGCAAACCGATTTGGGTACCGAATTTACAAATAAAGCGTTTCAAAGCTGGCTCAAACAACACAATATTCATTTTTTTACCACACACAACCACGAAATTAAGGCTAGCATAGCGGAACGTTTTATTCGTACTATTAAAGAAAAACTTTGGCGTTATTTTATGCATGAAAACAAACGAAAATATACCCACGTGATTCAAAAATTAGTGCATGCTTACAATCATACCTTTCACCGTTCGATTCAACGTTTACCAGTGAATACACCCCAGTTCTTCGGAGTCTGTGACCAGTCAATTGGACCTATTCTCAGTGCCACCAACACAGACTAGTTTGGAAGATGGATTTTTTATGGAGTACAGACCCATTTCTGTTTTAACCTCAAGCGGTCCGGTGGAGTTTTGTATTGCTGCTGAAAGCTCAAACTACATTGATTTAGCCAACACTTTTCTGTACGTAAGAGCGTCGGTCACTAAAGCAGATGGCACCGCTCTTGCAGCAGATACCGAAATCACCCCAGAATGTAATTTTTTACATACGTTGTGGTCTCAGTGTGATCTATACTTAAACGACACATTGGTGACCCAGTCGAGCAACAATTACGGCTATCGCAGTTACATAGAAACGTTGCTGTCATTTGGAAAAGACGCTAAAGATTCGCAATTATCGTCGGTTTTGTGGTATCAAAACTCTTCTGGTTCATGGCGCAGATAACGCCGGTTATACGAAACGAAAAGCGATTGCAGCACAAAGTCATGAATTTGATATGATGGGTCGTTTGCATCTAGACATGAGTTTCCAGTCTAGATACGTTCTTAATGGAATCGAAATCAAATACAGGTTGATTAGAGCAAAGGATAGCTTTTGTTTGCATGGAAACGCCGACCAAGCTGAAAACAAGGTCTCGTTGAAAGAGGTCTCTTTATTCTGCCGAAAAGTGAAACCAAACCCGTCCATTCAACTAGCACACGCCAAGGCTCTACAACACGGGACAGCAAAATACCCCCTGAGACGTGTAGAAGTAAAAACTTTCACTATCCCTCAAGGAAATCGCTCTTTTTCAAAAGAAAGTCTGTTTTTGGGGCAATTACCCACCCGAATCGTGGTCAGTTTTGTTGACAACAACACTTACAACGGAAACATTGCAAAATCACCCTTCAATTTTAAGAATTATGATATTAATTTTGTGTGTGTTTATCGTGATGGGACGCAAATCCCTTCGTCACCCCTTCAACCGGATTTTAACAACAACAAATTTATTCGCAGTTACTTGAGATTGTTTTCGCAGACTTCCCAATATTTTGCTGACACAGGTCTAGCTTTGTCTAGGTCTGATTTTGGTGGTGGTTACACGCTGTTTGCTTTCGATTTAACCCCCAGTTAAATTCGAGTGACCCCGCTTTCGAGTTAATAAAAAGCGGGAATATTAGATTGGAAGTTCATTTCGCTGCAGCAACTCCGCGTACCTTGACTGCTGTTGTTCTTGCTGAGAACGATAATCTTTTGCAAGTAGACGACCAAAGACATGTAGCTTTCGACTATACAGCATGAACACGATTCAGATCGAACGTTTATTGAAAAAAGACCCTTTTACTAAAACTATTTTTAAAAAGGCTTGTGCCAAAAACCAACTACTTCGCGTTGATTACCCGTCTGCTTACGTCATTAATTCTCACCCAAGCTCCAAACCTGGAGAGCATTGGATCGCGGTGTATTTTGATAAGCATGGAAAGGGTGAATATTTTGACAGTTACGGTCTGCACCCTAGCATGAACGGTTTTACTGCTTTTATGGAACGTAACTCAAACAGTTGGATTTACAACAACAAAACTGTACAAAGTCTGTTTTCTACAACGTTTGGTCATTATTGTGTGTATTTTATTTTGTATCGTTGTCGTGGTTATAGCATGTGTGATATTGTTTCTCGTTACTCATCGAATCTTACTGAAAATGATCGTAACATTAACATGTTTATTCGTGCTTTCATGTAAATCGAACACACAATTTTTTTTTCGCATGTGTTTTATTGCAATAAAAAGTCACAAAGAAAACAAACGTCTGATTTTCATTCTGTGTACAGGTTCGAGACAAAATTCAATTACTTTAGCACAAGCTTCGATTCGCCAGCGAAGACGTTGGCGATTTCGGGCAGCATGCATCCAATCGCTGTGCCGCACTTCGCGACAGGCGTCAGATTCAAACAGCAAGCGAATAGTCACATAGTCAGAAAAATGTACACTTTTCATTACAAATATGTCTCTAAACTTTGAGTGAGAGGTAATTCAGAGACGGTAGGAAGAGCAGTGTCAGAAAGTTTACACTTCTTCGGTGTCGCGATGTTGTTCGCCTCCAAAAGAGTCAAAAAAGACTCCAATTGTTTATGGTCCACTGGGGGGAGGTGACAATCGTCGTCGTTTTGAACTGCTAACGTGATGTAGTTGTTGAGCATGTAAAGGGTAAATCTTTGCAGTGATGGAATGTTTTCTACTTTAAAGCGAAGTTGGTAGCCGTCAGCTAGAACTTCCTGTTTAATTACCTCTGCATTTTCTTGAATACCGCAAAGCGTTTCATCAAAATTAGTAGACCAGAAAACGAGAATAACGTAGTCCTTTGTATCGCTTTTGGTCGAAACAACAAGTACGGTTTGTTTTCCATAATTATTTGTACCATGCGCAAAAGTTGTTCTGTGGAGAACATAAACTTTCCTTTTTTGACCGAGACCACTGCCTTTCTGAGTAGAGTCGAGGTGGGTAGCGGGAACCCAGAGTCTGCAATGGTTTGAAACTGCTGGCGGATTTGTCTTGCTGAATCCTCCATTGCTCTAGCACGTTCGATTAATTCTTCTTGCTGGTAAAGAGTCTGGTAGCAGCTCGTAAACGGGGGAATGTAGTCTGGTATTTGTACGTTTTGAGCCTCTAAATAAAGTTCGTCTGCTCTGTTAGTGTAAGATTGCATGATTTCAATTTTTCGAGTGCAGCTCTTTTTATAGATGAGAAAAAGGAAATTGCACCACAAAACGGAAACAAGTCCACAGCTGTTTTTGGTGCTATTGCGCCACGGTTGCACACAATGGGAGAGTACACCAGTTTTGTGAATATGGCGCAATCCTGGTCTTACACTCGATACGAGCGGATTTTTTCTTCAACAACTTCACCACAAATGGTACACAGTTGTGACTTCCTGGAGCATGAAAAACAATGAGCGATGTGGGCACATGGGAGATATACCATGCATCTTCCTTCCTTTTCACATTTCAAACACTTCACTTCATCCAAAATTTCTTTTGCACGTTTCATTGTTAGTTTGGGTTTAGAAATAACATCGGGTTCTTCCATTAATTTTAACATAAAATCGTAAAAGGTAGCAAAGTTTTCGTTGTGTTCTTGAAATCTTTTGGTCAACACTCGAGATATTTTTCGGTCTTCAAACCCTAACAATTTCGCCATTTCGACATTCCTTCCCAACAACATATCTCTTTCGGCTTTTTCTTTTACATCCACACCACCTCTAGAGTCGATGAGGGGAGGGAACGGTGGTTGGTGTTTTCTAAGGGAAGGATAGTTGACTAATTTTTCCAAACCTTCAAGCTTGCTTTTGGGTGGTGGATTGGGAACAGGCGGTCGATTCAAAGTAACAAAACCCCTCACAATATCTTTCACAAAATCTACCCCTATATTTTTTAACAGATATTCACAGAACGGGAACCATTTTGCGTGTTCTATCCACGGGTCGTCGAAACGTTCCCAGTTCTTCAAACCTCCGTTACAGTACCAACATTTTATCCGATCACCGTCACCGAGATAGTAAAATCTGGCATCTGCTATTAACTTGAGATCGGCTGCTATCCTTTCTCTGGGCCAATACTCTACAAACGTCTCATAGCGGTCGCCAATGCTACGCATGTGCGGGTTCATCGGTTGTTTACACGGGAACTGAGAAAAAGTAGGTGGAGGGATATCTAACCCACGTACTGGGACAGAATCACAAGCGTCTGCCATGTTGCTTTTGTTTTTGAATGAAAACATACTGTAGTTTGATGACCACCTTTCATAAGTAATGATATTGTGCTATTGTATGCCAAAGGGTTAAACTTATTGGGATTAAACAAGTTGTATTGCACCATGCTCGCTCCATATTCGAAAAAAAGTAGCAAACCAACCCTGACATCATCGGAATTAAACAAGTTGTATTGCGACATGCTCACTCCATATTCGAAAAAAAAAATTAACAAAAAAGGTAGCGATTCACAGCTAAACCTTAGATAGTTTAACAGCTGTCACGATTTCGACACGGCAGCGGAAATTCAACTGCAGCGCGACAGGAAACGTTTCAAGTTACACAGAGCTTATTCCTATACGAACAAAATAAACTTCATAGTATTAACTAGAACATCTTTTTTAGAAACTACCGGGTTATTCACTTTTAACCAACTACTTTGAAACCAGGCACCTGCGGTGATTTGACAAACCACCTGCGGTGGTTCGGTACTCGAGCAAGACACTAAGAGTCTTTAGACTTGAAACAATTCCCAGGCAAACCACCTGCGGTGGTTTGATACTCAGTTACTTTTCAGGTCAACGCTAAGTTTCGATTCTCAGGTTAATTATTTGCTTATACTTTAACTAGTTACTAAACAACACTTGAGACTTGAACCATAGCCAGTTCCCAGGCAAACCACCTGCGGTGGTTTGATTCTCAGGCAAGACACTCTTTTACACTTGAAACCAGGCACCTGCGGTGGTTCGATACTCAGGCAAGACCAACTTTCAAACAACTAGCTAGGGTTAGAGCTAAGGTTAAGACGCCGCAATTAGACGACGCCCCAATTTTGCAAACACCCTAAACACCCTACACCTTAAACACCCCAAACACCCTACACCCCAAACACCCCACACCCCAAACACCCTACACCCCAAACACCCCAAACCGTATAGTTTTGGCGCATCTTATACTACTGGCGCTACAAACTTAACTTAGACATTTCATGATTCAGTATCAAAAAACAAACCTATGCACAAAGTATAAACCATCTGTCAGATCATCAAAAAATGACAACCTATTTTCAAAAGTATGACCGTGACATCACAATGATGACGTCATTAACTCAAAACCAAAAATTTTAAAGGATTTTGGTTAACACCAATTCGCATGCCAAATTTGGTTTTCCCATAACTTTTGGCTTAGGAATTAAATAGAGGGGCGTTTTTGCTACTCCCTCACCCCCCACCGTGTAAAATGTGTTGGTCAAATAGCCCGTGTAAAATAGAGTAAACGCCGGTTTCTAGATGTGTTTTTCAAACAAAGCAATTATTCAACTTTGAGTTCAAACCCTCCCTTAAGAAAATCATCGATCTATCATGCATCCGTATTGCCCGCAGGATGTGTGGTCAGGGGAGGCAGGTGAGGCCGTGCCTCACCTGTAGAATTGTGCAAAGAAAAACGAAAATAAAGTATATAATTAAAATAAAATGGTTTCACACAAATCAAAATATTTATCAAAAGCTTTATTAATTTTTGTCATATTTACTGTTTTTGTGTAGCCTATTCACTGCTTTTATGTTATGTCTTTCGCATTAAAACGCCCAAACTATTCGGTGTAATATTGCTATCACTACAGCGTGCACTGAGCATCGCTTCAAATATGCGAAGTGAGTCAATGTCAATTGTGCCTCACTTCAGCTAAGCAAATTTTAATGAACAAACTAAAAGTATGCCTTTTTTTCTCAAACAAATTGCGGACAACGCATAATGCTTTTAAATCTGATTTTGCGGCGCGCCTCACTTGTGACGTCATAGAATGAGAAAAAGTTTAAGCAGTTTTTTGTAGTCTTTTGTTTTTTGCGAAATTGAGCAAGTTATTTTTCTGGCAGAGTAAAAACAATTCAATACGAGAAAATGAACTAAAATGGAAGAAAATTTAGTCTCAAAACTGAGAGACTTTCTAAACTAAGTTTTTTATCTGAACTTGAAGTTATAGAAATTGATAAATTTATGTACTCTTATTATCACTCCAAGTAACCTGAAAATTTCGACAATTATTTTAAATATGCTAGCAAACTTCATGATTATAAAACGAGATCGATTACTGCAGACAATTTTTATTTGGAACGAGCTAAAATTCGAAACGGGCAACGATCTTGGTCGTGCATTGGAGTAAAAATATGGAATAATATTTCACCAACTTTTGAAGAATTACCAAAAAACTCATTTAGCAAACAAAATATAAAATTGTCCATGCTAAGTAATTACTGAAGTGCTTACAGTCTTGATAAACTCGAAGTAAGCCCAAGTGTGCTCTTTTCTTATGCTAACTGCTATTTTTGGTTGAATCCTTACTTTTGTTTCTTGTCTGTTTGAAAAGGTTAAAAAAAAGCTACCCCCTCAAAAAAACTTGTAATAATTACAATAATAAATTAGTTATAAGGGCAGCTTGACTCGATGACCAGGAACAGGTCTTTCGCTGTCCTGTTTCTTTGATAGTAAGTGACTCAAACTACAAATTTGGTTTTTGTTTAATGGCTGCAGTGCTGCCGGGGACCAAAATTGGGCCCGGGGCCAGCTCAAATATGACGGATTTCCGATCAGTTTGGTCCGAAAAATGATGTGATCTCCAAAAAAAAACAAAACAGGTTTTCACCGAAATTCTAACGGTTTTTCCGGTCGAAATTAGGTGTTCTCCAAAAAAAAAAAAAAAAAAAAAAAAAAAAGTCAGGCTTCACATGCTGATTTCTCAGAGTCATTTCGATGGGCCCCCTCTTCTCGAGCTCATGTGCCCGCTGAAGCCGACGGCTTTCCTGAAGCCCATGGGCCCCGGGATCATTCTCCCCCCTAGGCCCCCTCTCGGCGGCCCTGAATGTCTATAAAAACAATTATTTGCATGTCATTTATTGTCTTAAATAATTTTTTGCGAACATGAGTGTGAAAAAAAATTGTGCCTCACCAACCAAAAGCCCCACCGCACGTCACTGATTGCCCGTAATAATTTGCCTGTAAACTCAGATCTTTTTTGGTTAAAATGTCGGAGCTTGATTTCTAGTATGCGCTTGATACCATTAATACTTGAGTCGGACACATATGGAAACATTAATGAATTAGGATAATTACACTGCAAAAAGATACTATACCCGTTTACAGCAATATCGTAACTGAAAATAAAAAAAACACTTTATTTACGGAAATTTAGGAACTTTGCTTAAAGTAGCATTGAGATAATAAAGGAAACATTTTCATGTAAAAAAAGATCTAAATTTTATTTAATCTATACGTGATGCATATCCTATAATGTGAGTGTTCTTTTTCTATACATGTAAGGTAAGAAAATATTTTGGTTCAATTTGCATTAAAGACGGAAGAAAACATAAAACACCAGTTTCAATTCTAAGTTTTGCTTGATTGTAATGTTCAAAATCTTAACTAAAAATACAGCTTTTTAAAAATGTTTATCAGGACATATACTGCAAATAGTAAAACAAAAACATAAGCAGCCTTTCACTCTATACTGTAGATTTGTACCAAAAATTATTTTTTCATTCACGTTTCAAAAACAAAATTTCCTGTACTGATTACCTGTTGACACTATTTTAATTCTTCCTACTTTCCGCGGTAATTAAAAACAAAAAAGCAACATAGGAAGCCAAAAAAAAGAAATCGGGCTCGAAATATATTTATCAGTGCTGGGCACTTCCGCACGTCGGTCCGCAAATTGCGGACTCAAGGTTTTGGTTTTCGGATTTGCGAATTGATTTCTTACTGCAACCATTTGCGGATTTGCGCTAAAAAAATTGAAGTTTACCGTAAATACGCAAATAAACAACATCGCTGGGATCGTTTTTTTGCAATTTCAAAAAAAAAAGTTTTTACGATTCAATGAATCGACAGATTTGGGGAGAAGTAATTACAAGGTATAACACCCCCTTACCAAGTTTCGCTGCTGTGAAACAATTATTTTTCATGGGGGCTGCTATTCTTTTAGCAAAATGAGTTGCCTTAACGCGACGAAACTTCGAACTGTTTGTTTTTCTGAAGGGAACCATAGACTTTTTGAAATGGTAAAGGGTGTACAAGACAACTTTGATGACATGTCCAGCATATCTAGTAAATAAATAGGCTGCAGGGCGTGCAGGCCTGCCAACATTTTCATTCTTAGTTTTATGTTTTTAGTTGTTTTGTTTCTAATGTCTTCAATGGTGTTTTTAGAATGCATGCGTTGCCGCTTAAGAAATTTTCAAAAATTTTTGGAAATTAGTAATACTGTCCGCTTTGGAATCCTGAAAAAAATTTCTGCCTTCTGAAAAATCTTGTGATATTTGGTGATGTATTCACAATACAACATTAGAGTTTTAAGTAATTGCAATTCAATCAATCAAGCGTAAACAATTCTATCCTTGTTCTACCACCAATTTTCGTTTAAGTTTAATTTTTTTAATGCATAATTTCGTTTGTAAGCAATTGTCAGGTATGTTATTGAATTTATGTCGCCTTCAGCAACATCACGGTTTTAGCTAAACCATGGTATCATACCGAAATTATTTATGCAAAAAACAAAAGTTTTAACTCAATTAAAAAATGTAAAAAAGTTGAAATTGTGTACGTTACAACTTCAAGCTACAACTACTATTTAACTCTATTTTAACTTTCACCAATAATATCACATATATTTACCAAGATTATGCAAAATAGAACCATCAGTGTCGCGTTGACATACAGTACACATGAGAGCAAACAAGCAAAAAAGCACACAAAATCTTAATATCGGGTTGTTCCATTATAGTTCAACCAATGCTAAATACCCTAGGTTTGATAATTTATATAAAATACTTATAAATCATCTACATAGGATGGCACAAGCTATACACAAATTTTTTTTGAAATCGGACTGTCCGTTAATTAGACATCAAAAACCACTACTAGATGTCAGACGTGAGTACGTAAAAATAAAAAAATTAATTTTAAGGCGCTTACTTGTGGCAAAAAGTTGGCTTTTGTGTTAACGTATATGTTTTGAGGGATGTGGAATCTAAATTTTGGGTTTAATTAAGCTAATTTTGCCATAATATTGTGTTTTGATAGTTTTTTTAGGTTTTGGGGGGGTAAATTGGGGTCAAAAATTGGGGATGAAGAATTGAATAAAAGTTTGAAACAAAAATATTTTTGGGTTGTACAAAGATTGTTTTTTCTTAATAAGGAATTTAGGATGACAATTGATTAGCAATGTGTGCGAGCAAAACAATTTGTTTTCCTGATATATTTTTTTAAAGTTTTTTTTCGGTAAATTGGGGTCAAAATTTGGAGATGAAGGATTAAATGAAATTTTGAAACAAAAATATTTTGGAGTAGAATTAAGGTTGTTCTTTCTTTTTGATAAAGATTTTAGGATGATAATTGATTAGCAATGTGTGTAAACAGAACAATTTGTTTTGCTGTTATATCCAGCTTCAAGATAGGTAATGCTACAAAAAAAGCCCATGAAAATTTCTTTATTTAAGTGAAATAAAAGTATGGATACGTAAAGAGACAAATTTTGAGTATATTAGAATTTACCGTACAGTGCAGCTGAGCAAATAGCGATACAGCTGCACATAACGAGTAACGAACATTAGTAGACGTTTTGGTCTCAAATTATGCATAGCATTATATTGGTCTTGCTGACTAATATATTAAATGCAAGTCAATCACAAGATTGGAGTCATTGTTGCAATGGTGAATTTGGTGTTTTGTGCATTTTTGCTATAAAAATCAAATCAAATTTTTCATTACACTCGCTGTTATACGCCGAAGCGTGTAACAAGTTTGCGGGGCCCATTTCCGCGTCCTTGCACCCACACAACATAGCTACTTTCGAAGAAATGTTGCAGAGGTGGCGAGCCTTTGGCAACACTGTGTCCGATTTGACCGGCTCGAGATTTGAACCCAGACCTCCCGCTCCAGAGACGAATGTGTCATACCGCTCGACCTACAATACAATTTTAATCATTGCAAAAGCTTTGTACAGGGTCTTTTAAACGTAGCATACCAATATACTGGCATTATTTCAACGCAATACCGGTATGTTTCTTTTGAAACACCTTGTGTATACTTTTTAACTAATTTAGCTCAAAAATATCATGAGCGAATAGGTTGATGCAAATGATAAAATATTAGACGCGTGGGTTCATCTCCAAATGATTTTTACTGCATGTCATTTCAAAGAATAAGAAACTAGCATTGCAAACTTATTTGTAGTACAAATTGCAATTCCACTTGGAATGAAGTTAAATGACTGGCCAGTTGGTCAAGTGGTAATGTGTTCGTCTCTGAAGCGGAAGGTCAAATCCAGGGTTAGTTAAATCAGACAGTATTGCCAACAGCTCGCCACTGCAGCGGCATTTCTTGAAAAGGAGCTGTGTTGCTTGGGCGCAATGACCCGGAAGTGGGCCCCCGCAAACTCGTTACATGCTTCAACGTAATACAACGAAAATAAAGAAAAATTTGATTTTGATTTGATAAAAGTAAAGGTCAATCGAAATCACATGCACAAAAGAATACCAAGGTCCTGGGAGAAAACAGTACAAGTAAGCACACTCAAAATTACTAAATACATGAGTATTGACCTACTGTAAGTGAGTAAGCAATTCAGATGTTTGATAATATAGTATTTTTTAATAATCTCTTTGTTGTAGCATACATCTTTTTCATAATGAGAACAATTTAAAAAGTTAACATTAAGAATAAGAATTTTATAACATTGGAATGCAAACTTTTATTGACCTTATTTATTAAATCAATACTGTTAACAGTCTAGTTTTATTAATTTTTTTCAGTTATTTGATAATTATTGCATAAATTTTTTAATAAATGGCCAAAAAATTGAAAATTTTGCTCTAAAAATAGCTAAAAAATTAACCTATTTTGCATGCAAGCTCTAACATAATGCATGCAAAATTGGTGAGAATGATCAAAATAACTTTAATTAATGTTAGTTAGCACTTTATGTAAACTAATTTGCACATGCAATCACTAATTGATATCATTTGGCAGCGAAATATAGCCTAATCAAATAAAAATCATTTATGGCAACTTGCGATGAAAAATATTTATTGTCAAGACTTTAAGGCATATTTGTTTTTTCATTTCGTGAAATCCTTCATTCCCATTTTTGGGCCTCAACTTAGCCCCCAAAACTAAAAAAAACTTCAAATAACAGACTTTCCTGAGAAATTACCTTGAAAATAACCTGAAATTCTAAATCCTTGCCTCAAAAAACATGCATTTAGACACAAAAACCAAGTTGATACCTTTAGTAAAACCCGTAAAATCTAAATATAAAAATTTTGATACTCGCGTCTGCCACCTAGTGGTGACCATCAATATCTCAGCAACCACTGGACCAATCTAAAAAAATTTTTTGCAGGTTGATCAGTACGTCAGCAATCACAAATAGGATTGAAGTTAAAATCACAGGCGTAGCCAGTAGGGGAGCCCAGGGGGTATAAAGGTAGCCAGAGGGGGGGGGGGGCAGGGGACCCGCCCCCCCCCCCAATAAAATACCGCCAATGATAAATTATGACAACATAGCTTAGAGATGTTTAGTTGCATTTTTTTCCAGTAATTGCGCACACAGCAGTAATAATTAACAATAGTATTACTGACGTCGAGGGAGCCCGAGGCCCTTAACTAACAACCAGGGGCCCCAGGGCCCCTATCTAACAACCAGGAGGGCCTAACCAACAGCCAGAGGGCCCCTAACTAACGACCAGAGGGTCCCTAACTAACAACCAGGGGCTCAGGGCCCCTATCTAACAACCAGGAGGGCCTAACCAACAGCCAGAGGGCCCCTAACTAACGACCAGAGGGTCCCTAACTAACGACCAGTGGGCCCCGGAGCCTCTAATCAACACGCAGGGGGCACCAGACCCTTAATTGACAAACAGGGGGCTCCAGGCCCCTAACTGACAACCAAGGGGCCCTGGTGCCACATAACCGCCAACCAGGTGGCCCCGAAGCCCCTAACTGACGAACAGGGGGCCTCAGGGCCCCTAACTAACAACCAGGGGGCCCCAGGACCCCTAACCGTCAACCAGGGGACATGGGCCCCTAACTGACAACCAGGGGGCCCAGGGCCCCTAACTGACAACCAGGGGGCCCCAGGGCCCCTAAGTAACAACCAGGGGACCCTGGGGCCCCTAACTGATGACCAGGGGGCCTCGAGGCCCCTAATTAACAACCAGGGGGCTCTGTGACCCCCAACTGACAACAAGGAGTCCCCGAAGCCCCAAACTGTTGACCAAGGGGCTCCTTAATTCAAGTCTTTAACAATTTATATGCAAAACATTTGAGAAATCTAAGAGTTTTGTCCTAAAATTTGCAACCCCAAGCCCTCGTTTAGCGTTATTATGACGTTAATGCTATAACACAGGCGGTAAAGCAAACCCCCCAATGGAAATGCTACCAATGATAAATATAATGAGAGCATAGCCAGAATGCTGTCCTTGTCCGGAATTGCAGTTTCTTTAATTTAGGATTTGCGCGTACAAAAGTAAGTGATAATAATGACGACCACGCGTCCACGTCATAATAATGTCATGCAATTCTTGTAGGTTTTAAAATACTGTCAATTGACTTGACTCGAGTTCTCCACGTTTTGAAAAAAAAAATTATTTCAATTTTGCTTTAAATGTTTTTTTTTAATGAAAGAACTTAAGGGCGCAATCTCGTCTCAAAATCATAGGCGTAGCCAAGAGGGTGGGGGTCCAGGCCCCCTCAATCGAAATGCCACCAATGAAAAAAATTTGACAAAACAGTCTTGTTTCTTCATTACCAGTTTTTTCTAGCATCTTTGTGAACAACAGCGCACGCGTACAACAGTAATTAACAATAAATAATATTGACGACTAGGGGGGCCGGCGCACTTCCTTAATTCAATTTTTTCCCACCAATTTAAACGTATAACCAGAATGAAATCAAGGGTTTTTGGCCTAAAAGTTGCTATCTCAGGCCCTCATCCAAACTTTTTATGAACGTAATGCAATAACCAGCGCCGAATTTGCCTTATGGCACAGTGCTAGTGTCCCGCGCTCAGATAGAAGGACTTTCTTTGGTCTTCATTTATATTTGGCATATGTTGCAAAAATCCACCAAGTGCTGGGGCCCCGCGTAATGTAAATCTGGTCCGGGAATAATATGTTTAGTAAGCGTAACCATCTAATGTACCATTTTTCAATAACGATTCACCTCCATCTTGTCAGTTTTTTACGCACAAAATACTATAAAAAAATAGGTAAGGAAAATGCTCATTGAACAAATTATTGAATTTCAATTGAGGGGCCAGGGCCCCCTGGCCGTACATGTACTTCTATAACTGGTTAACTTCATGACAAAACAAAAATCTCAAAGGAAAATCTTCGAGTGGATTATTATTTACTGCTAAAATGTTGCAGGAGACAATGAACCTTACTTATTCCTACATGGACCAAATCACTTAAAATTAAAATTTTACACCTTAAGGCAACATTTTAAACGCGTTTTGGACTTTAATTGCAAGTAAAAGGAGGATTGAACAATTAAATTTTTTCGATAGGTTTTCAAATGTTAAAAATCTAGTTCTTTCTAATGGCTGTGAACACGTGCGATACGTGATCCAATGTGATTAAAATAGCTTTTTTTTCAAAAAATTACAAAAATCGCCAAGCGGCTTTACAAAAATCGCCCAGCCCATTACCACCGGCGGCTAGGGGCTCCGCTCCCAGACCCCCGTCTGTGATACGTTTGAGTGCACTAGCTTACTCAACACGTCTCCTAAGTTGGACTTTGCACTTTCTAGCTATTAATTTTTGCCCTCTCCCTTTACCAAAATTCTGGATAAATGCCAACTGGCTACCGCTTCAGAATCTTCCATTCTACGTTATCTTTGCCCCACAAAAAGTTCTATTTTTGAAAATTTCTGATGATGTCATTGCATGTGATTTGTGTTTGGGCCCCCCCAATCAAAAATCCTGGCTACGCCTGTGGCAGAGGGCCCGGATCCCCCAATCGAAATGCCACCAAAGATAAAAATGTGACAAAAAAGTCTTGTTTCTTCATTTTCAGTTTTTTTTAGCATCTTTGCGAAGAACAGTACACGCGTGCAACACTAATTACCAATAATATTGACGACCAGGAGGCCTGGGCTCAATCAATTCCATTTGGCCAACTAAATGAAATGTATAACCCGGGTGAAATTATTGTTGGGTTTTGTTCTGAAAGTTGCTACCTCTGGCCCTCATTTACCTTTTTATGAACGTAATGCAATAACCAGGCACGGATTTACCATATGGCACAGCGCTAGGGCCCCGCACGCAGATGATGTTTTTTTGGTCTTCACCTATATTTGGCAAGAAGATGTTGAAAAATCCCCAAAGTACTAGGGGCTCCGTGCAATGTAAATCCGCCCCGGAAATTACATAGTTAGTAAGCCTAACCATCTAATGCACCATCTTTCAATAACAATTCCTCTCCACCTCGCCAATTTTTACGCACAAAATACTTTTAAAAAAATTAGCTGGGAGAAATGCTCATAAAACAAAATTTTGAATTTGAATTTGGGGTCTTGGGTCCCCTGGCCGTACATATACTCCAATAACTGGTTAATTTTATGATAAAACAAAAATCTCTGAGAAAAATCTTGGAGTGGATTATTGTTTGCTATTAAAATATTGCAGGAGGCAATGTGCCTTACTTCCCCCTATCTGGGCCAAATAAATCACTTACAATTAAAATTTAACACCAAATTGCAAGTTTTTTAACGTGTTTTGGACTTAAATTGCAAGCAAAAAAAGGATTGAACAATTTAATTTTTTTGATTGGCTTTCAAATGTTAAAAATCTAGTTCTTTTGAATGGCTTTAAACGCGTGCGAAATGTGATCTAGCCTTTCATTTCAATAGCCTTTCATTAAAATAGCCTTTCATTTCAAAAAATTCCAAAAAATCGTCCCCAGACCCTTAAGTCTCCGGCGGCTGGGTGCTCCACCTCCAGACCCACGTCTGTGATACGTTTGAGGTAGATTGGTTTACTCAACACGTATCCCAAGTTAGACAATTGTACCTTTTAACTATTAGCTCACTTCCACCTTTAGCAAAATCCTTGCTAATTTCCAACAACAGACAGATCTTCCATTCCATGATAACTTTGCCCCACAAAAAGTTCCTCTTTTGAAAATTTCTGATGACATCAATGCAAATAATTTGTGGTTTGGGCAACGCCCAATCAAAAATCCCGGCTACACCTATGGTTACTAATGGTTAGGTACAATCGGTTACAGTCACATATGACGTCAAAGGCCAATTCAATGTTGGTCTATTTTTTGTCTTAGAATTAGTGCTAATTATGATTAGAGTATAGGTGCTAAATTTAGTTTATGAATATAATTAACTCCATCTCTAAAACTAACTCTAACTATCCCTAACCTACTTTGATGTTCGGTTTGTGACGTCAGATGTGATTGCAACCGATAGAAAATGTCGATATCGATTTGAAACCGGAGGAAAATTGATATTATTCAAACACATTTTGTTATCTATCTTGGTGAATTGAAAATAATTGAAAAAAATTGTAATTGAAAATAAGCAAAAAAATCTTCAATTACAATTACAATTATCAACTTTTGAAAAAATTTCAATTACAATTACAGCAAAATCGTGTAATTAACTACAATTTTGTCAATTGCAATTATGATTTTTCAGAGCCTGCCACCAACCACCTGGCCACTGACCAAACAAATTTTTGATTTAACAGCAACCATTAATTGACCCTATGTTACATACCGATAATCAAGAATTAAAACCCAAATTTTCAATTTTTGCAATTGCCTTGGGTACTGACTGCTCAGCTCCAAAAAGAAACATAAAATTTGAAATAAGAGCAAGTTTTCAATCAATCAAAATCGTTATCTGCACACAGTGACGTACGCAGAAAGTTTTGACGGGGGCTCAAATTTTCGTCACACTTTGACGTCACAAATCAACGTTTTGGAGTGGTCCGGGTTCGGAAAAATTTTGCAAAATTACACTAAAAATATGCAGTTTTGTGCATTCTGAAAGCAAGTTTTAGTACAACGCTTTTACGAGACTTATTAGAAGAATGAAATCGTAAAATAAAAACGCTTCAAAAACGTTACGGAATTAAACAGCTAGATCATTTTTGTGAAAAAGACAAATCAAAATAATGATCGATTCATTTTTGCATTGACGCTGTAATAACGTATCTCCCCCTAAAACTGCGTGGTTTTGCTTTATCTTTTTTCCTTTTTAGGGTCTGAGGGGAAGGCCATGGCACAATGGCCTCCCCTCTAGGTACGCTAGTGTCTGCTCCGTAATTATACTGTTTGCAATTTGAAAACTTTTAAAAGACTGCTCTTATCCAAGTTCGAGTAGAAGTTCAAGCGCTGGAGTTTCATGTAACCATTAATCAGGACTGTATTGCAACTAAAATAAAATTAAAAAAAAACTTTTTGCTTGTTCCTCCTACACTTAGCACATTTTCATGTTTGCAAAAGTTTGCCCTGTATAAACATCTTTCAAAACAATGTAAAAATTTTTTGAACCAGCACAGTAACCAAATAAAACAACTATAACAGCAATTTATTATCACGTTTAACCTAAGTTATTTTAACTGTGATTTGCAAATTGCCATTCATGGTGAAGGGAGCAGGAAGTGACATCGACAACGACCCCCCCCCCTATTCCGTCCCTCAAGCGCTAAATAGTAGCCTATACGCCTGTAAAGTATCATTTTCAAGAACGTAAAAACGCAAGTTTGTGAGTCTCGGTTTTTACTTACGGCGACTCACTAAAGATTTGTGCATCTTTGTTTGTACGAGTACTGTACAAGTATGTAAATCAACTAAGGATTTTCAACTCAACGAACATGCAGTAAGTAGAAGTTAGAACAAGCGACAAAAGTAACTGGCAAGTGTAGATACTCTCTTTCAAGTCTTTACTCCAGCCACCAGAGTCGAAACCGTAATCCAACTCCGTCGCAGTTTTGTTTAAACAAGCCTGCGTACATCTCCACTCGAATATGCTACTAGCATGTATTTTATAACTTAATAGGATATTAAATAAATCGATGAAAACTTACTGATGGTTATTATAGGTCTACAGCTTACATGGAAAATACGAAGCTTTGTTATACTGCTAGGTCTCTTCTATCTGACAAATCAGAAAAAAAAAACAGCAAAGCTTGCGGTTAAAGTTTGCGGAAGTAAAAAATCATTTGCAGTTGCGGAAGTGCAAAAAAATTACCCCAAACTTGCGGATTTGCGGTTGCGGACCACCCATTGTTATTTTGCGGAATTTGCGGTTGCGAAACAAAGTGTAAATTTGCGGTGTCCAGCAATGAGTTTTATATAGGTATCACTTTGTATGTTTATGAAGTAAAAATCTGCAGTAACCTAATAGATGCACTATACGCACCAAACCAAAATTTGGGCATTGATAGCTAAAAATAGGCAGGTTTTTTTGCAGCCACAGTTTTAAGATATTTTGGGCTTTAGATCAAACGTTTGGAAAAAGTGACGTGCTTTTTCTTTTTTTCTTAACAGGTTACTGCATAAGCCGACTGTTAGAAACCGGAAACGGTGAAAGTAACTTCCGCAAAAAAGAAAAAAAGCTTTGCTGCGGTATAAATATGAGACGCTTTCAACGCTCACCACACGTTCAATTTAGTCATTCACCAAAAAATCATATCAGTTTTGCTTTAATAAATTTCGAAAAGAAAGATGATTTGCAGTCGACATACTTTCCTTATTTGTCTGATGACTTACTTTGCATCTGTTTTTGAAGCGTTGCCCACATCAGTGCCAAGGTAAATATAAAAAACAAATTCTAAGAAACTGTTTTATTAAGATCGATTTGTCATAGTTTATTTATCGTCTGGGACAAAACTATAGAGTTATAAGATAAACAATCAGTTGTGTGAATTAAAGACAAAATAATTCTTTATATTTTTGTATTAAATAAATTCATGTTTTTTCAGAGTGTCCTATACTGGTGATGATATTACACAGGAAGAATCCTTTAATGCATGCCAAAGAACCCCGACTCCGTTTGACAAGCATGACTGCAGAAAAGCCAACTATTTCGAACTGAGAAAGTAAGCAATTCTATATTAAATAGCATAAAACATGTACTAACTTATCGACCTGTTCTAGCCTTTGGTTGATTAATTTCACTTCAACAAAATTTTGTGTTATACTTAAGACATATAAAATGACTTAGAGCAGTACATTTCTGCATGAAAGTAAAGTATCGCAAAAAAACTTGTCAATTTGTTTTCTTTTACAGCACTAGATCGTCACAACCTTTAAATATACAATAGCAGTATTGTTTATTTTGCTTTTTTCAAGTATGCTTGATTTTCACAAACGCATTTTATTTGCAGCTTGGGATTAAAAAACTTGCCCCATGCTATTCCAGTTCAAGCTCCCAAAGGCAGACCAGCTTGCAGAATTGCTGGCTTGAAAGATGATGACCACTCTTACAAAGCTCATGCTCTTTCCAGTGTTATCAGTGCTTATGATGAAGCAACCATGGAAATAAAAAAGATCAAAGTTACCCTTGGATTTGCATGCGCGTCTTTGGTCAAAACTTCGGGCCAGTAAATATTGTACCAACCAGACTTCACTACTTTTGGTATTTATTTTGCTACCAAGTTTTTAATATTTTATACCACATGTGATATTTATGCAATCCTAATTTTGTTTTAATCGTTTATTTATTTACTTATTGGTATTGTTTATTTATTAGTTTTACAGTAGTTGCTGCATTACGTTTATATTATGGTGCCTTTTATACAACTCCAATTTGCTACGTTGTTAATTATTTTCTAGAACGTTTTTAAATAAACAAAAATGAAATACTGTAAATCTTGCTGCTCAATACTTGTGGAAACATGGTATTCCAAAGTCGGGCATTGACAAAGTTTTTGGTGCTACTGTATAAACAGAGGTGGAGTCGAGGACACAAGGCTGGAGGCCAAGGCCAAGGACACAAAAAAAATCCGAGGCCAAGGCCAAGAACAGCCTTTCCGAGGACAGACCCTCTCGAGGCCAAGGACAGGAATGCTCGACGCCAAGGCCAAGGACCAAGGACACAGCCGCAAGTGTTTTCCGAAAAAAAAAGGTTTTCAAAAAAGTTTTTCAGGCAACCTCCAATTTATAGGCATAGGCAGAATTTTTGATTGGGGAGGCCTAAACCACAAATCACATGCAATGACGTCATCAAAAATTTGCCTGTAGGCACTTAACCAGGATTTTGCAAAGGGCGAGGGTTTAAACTAATATAGTTAAAAAGTGCAAATACGTAACTTTGGAGACGTTTTGAAAAGCCAAAGTAACTCAAACGTATCACAGACGGGGGGTTTGGGGGCGGGGCCCCCAGCGACCGGAGGCTTTGGGGGTCTGGGGGCGAAGCCCCCAGCCGCTGGGCGATTTTTTGTAATTTTTTTAGAAAAATAGAGCTATTTTAATGCCATTGAATCACATTTCGCACATGTTTAGAGCCATTTGAAAGCACTAGATTTTTGACATTTGAAAGCCAATTAAAAAAATTGTATTGTTTTATCCTCCTTCTAGTTGCAATTTAAGTCCAAAATACGTTTAACATCTTGCATTTTGGGATTAAAGTTTAATTGTAAGTGATTTGCTCCAGGTAGGGGGAAGTAAGGTGCATTGCCTCGCGCAACATTTTCGCAGTAAATGAAAACCCACAAGAAGATTTTCCTTAAAGATTTTTGTTTTGTCATGAAAATAACCTGTTATAGAACTGCATGTTAGGCCAGGGGGCCTAGGCCCCCTCAATTGAAGTTCAACGATTTGTTCAATCAGCATTTTCCATGGCTAATTTTTTTAAAAAGTATTTTGTGCGTAAAAATTAGCGAGGTGGAGGTGAAGTAATGAATCGTTATTGAAAAATATTACAATAGATGGTTACGCTTACTAACCATGCTATTGCCGGGCCGGGTTTACATCGCGCTGGGCCCCAGGCACTTTGGAGATTTTCGCAACATCTTTCTGCCTAATGTAGGTGAAGACCATAAAAAGCCTAATGTAGACAAAGATTTGAGCGGAGGGCCCTTAGCAGGTACTGCGCCATATTGTGGTAAATCCGGCCCTGGTTAATGCATTACGTTCATAAAAAAGCTAGATGTGATCCTGAAATAGCAACTTTTAGGACAAAAACTATCCCTTTCTTCCAGATTTACGTTTAAATTGGCTGGCAAAAATTGATTTGAGGGGGTCACGGGGCCCATGGTCTTCAATATTGTTGTTTGCTACTGGTGCAAGCAAAAAATGCTGAAAAGAAACTAAAAAAACAATAGGCTTTTTTGTCACATTTTTGTCATTGGTGAAATTTCAATTGGGGGGAGGCCCGCTTGGCTAAACCTATGCTACAATTGCGAAAAACAAAACAGGTGCTTGCAAATTTTCCACGAGTTTTCAGGCGTTTTCCAACAAAATTTCAACTGTTCAAAAAATAGTGCTGTCCTCGAGCCGAGGACAGGGCAATTTTCGAGGACCTAAGGCTTCGAGGCCAAGGACTTGAGGCTTCGAGGCCAAGGACTTCAAAATATGTCCTCGAGGCCAAGGACGTCCTCAAGGACTCCACCTCTGGCTATAAAGTAACAATTTTCCCTAATCCCCTATGTTTTAGGTGCTATAAAGTGGCAATCAAAATAACTTTTTATCATTAAATGAAGACTGATTTATGTACATAAGAGTCAACGCGAATGTTTGCCATCATTGTTTCGGAGCGATTAATACAATTCTTCGCAAGATTCTTGCTGAAATTGGAACAACGTAATGAAAAAAAAACAAAAAAAAAACGAATCAAGTTTCTTTTTACACTAGAACTGGGAACTGGAAAACTTCAGAAATTTCAAGACTTAAAAAACTCAATTTGAATGTTTTAAAAAATCCAGAATTTTAATTCACGCTTATCATGATCTCGAAGTTACAAAATTTAAACTTAAATACTGTATATTAAAATTTTCTAAGCAAAGTTGATCTGAAATCAACCTAACTTTGTTGCGATGAGCCTGAACTGCTACTTATGTCAGTTAGACATAGATCAAAACTGTCTGTAATGTCACAATAGCGGCGTCATCGACTCAAAATTGACTTATTGTAAATATTCGCAAGGTAGGCCAACCACATTCTAAATTATTTTGTTGCTCCCATGAACTACAGCACGGTGAGTTAGCTATGGATAGCATTAGCACCGTGCGTTTAAAAAAATTCAACAATTGTGTTATAAAAAGCTGCACGACCTCTTGAAAAGGTATCGCTTTCTTATCCAATAAAAGGTCTCAGAAAACATAATTTGCAAGGAAATTTTCAGCATTTTTTACCAAACTACAGAATAGATTTACCAACCTATAATTGCCAAGTCGTATCTTTACAAAAGCAAACGGTGTAGCAAGCATTTTTGTGACAGTATCATTTTTATATATTTCAGGTAAGTTTTAATTTATAATTTATGGTGTCGAATCACCATCTCTAGGTAGATGAGAGAAACTGCTAGTTTGCTCAGTTTTAATTGCGTATCAATCAGTTACGCAAAAATAAGCTGCTTCATTAAGTCGTTGTTAATGCCGGCTGCAACTTGGTTTCTTGAAACAACTTTTAAATTGTGTTAAACTTCATACCTTTCTAAGTAAGTTGTTTTCAAAATAAGTTGTGTTGTTATTTCCATTTTAGAAAAGCTAAGGAATGACTAAGAAAGTTTTTTAACTAATGTTTTTTTTTGTAATTTCAATCACATTTTTATTTACCAAGTTTCTACAGCTGATTGGTGTTTTAATGGAATTTATTGAAAACAATTTCAAGCTTAATCAGTTCAAATTAACAAGCTTAGAAAATTCGTATTTTACAAGTGTTAGGCAATTAAACCTTGGTATGTGCTAATCTGTAATACAGCGACTGTAATGAAATATGATTTGATAAAGCAACTTAGCAAATGCCTTGTACCCTGGGCTTACTGTTTTGATCAATGTGATTTTAATAGGATATGAACATCTCTACTGCTAATAAACTTTCGTTTAACGGACAATATTAAAGCAGATCAGCGTTCGAGTGGATAGAGCGTTTGCTACTGAAATGGTAGACTGGGGTTCGATCCCAGTCCGGTCCCACCAAAAACTATAAAAATGGTATTTACAGCTACACTGCTTGACGTAAAGCATTAAAAAGGGATAGTGTGGTGCTTCACCGTGCTGTGTGGTAGATAGATCGGAAGGTGGCAGCTTGACTTCAAGACCGACAAGTTTCTTCGCTGTCTCCTGGTCAAGGCAACTCGGTGAATAAAATGTAATTACAATTAAAATAATATAAGCATAGGTACATGGCTACTAAACGTCACCATTGGTTCGTTGATTAATGGTGGTTTTCATTAAAAATTAAAAATTCTAGCGTAACAGAATTTACTGACCATAAAATTTGAAATCTACAACTTATAAACTAAATAATCGCAATGTACAGCAACCACAAAATTTGGTGCATTTTAGGCTTAGGCCTATCACTTTTATTTATTTACATTATTTACAATTTCACTAAACGAACGTTTTCGGCACTACCACTGGCCCTCTTCAGGAATATCTAAATAGCAATAATAACTTTAAGAATCCGAATCAAATAATAAACTAATCTTCAAAAGGTTAAAACATTGCTGTACTTTTTTAGTGTCTACTAGCCTACGTTAAGCTCAGCAAGAACGATTCAAATTTACAACTGGAATGACAAGAGTTAGCAATTATGACGAAACAAGCATTATGATTTCAGAAATATAGCAAACACTAAGTATGTCCAACAACTGTCATAGAATTTTATGGTTAAAAACCTTGCAGCAGAAATGATGATCCGTTGGCGTAAAGTTGACGATTGAGAGCAGGAGAGTGTTTCTTGATCAGGAGAGCTTCGTGAATTTTGGTGTCATACTCAGAACGGCATTTTCGAATTATTTTGAATGAATCCAAGCCAGTTTTTTTATTAGAGCAAATGTTGCAGGACATTATGTGGTCTTTAATTGAACTTTTCTGGTTACTATTGAAATTTAGATGTTCTTGGACTCTAGTGCTCAGATGTCTGGAGGACATACCAATGTATGTCTTGTTCGTGTCACACGAACATGTAAAATGATAAACAACATTTGAACACAGAGCCACAGGTGTTTTGGATTTTAGTTGAAAATAAGATTTGACCTTAAATGATTTGTAGATCGGGATAATTTTAACATTCAGTTGATTTCTGATTATTTTTGAAAATTTGTTAACAAATCGTCGTGAATCTTTACCAAAATACGGAATAACAATTGGATATTCATGGGTAGAACTGCTAGAAGTTTGATCGATATCAACGGAAGACTGATTACTGTTGTTTTGGCTTTGAAATTGTTGCAATAATTTGTCAAAAAACTTGCTGGGATAACCGTTGGCCTTAAACATAGCTTTCATATTTTCTGCTTCTTTCTGGAATAGTGTGTTGTTGGAGCATATTCGTTTAGCACGATTTAAAAGGCATAAAATCAAACCAGATTTCCACTTGAGTGGGCAAAATGCATTAAAATTTAGTAATAAATTTGTATGAGTTGGTTTCTTCCAAATCCATGTGTCTATGCCAGAGTGATTTAGTTTAATTTCAACGTCCAAAAAAGGGATGGTTTCAGAAGCATGCTCTACTGTAAATTTAATACTTTTATGTTGAGAATTTAGAAGGTCCAAAAATTTTGAGCAAGACATATCATTATTAAAAACAGCAAAAATGTCATCGACGTAGCAAAGGTATAGTTTTGGCTGAAAGTTTAAGTTTGAATTAAGCAATTTATTCTCCATGTGTGCAAGGAAAAAATTGGCAGTGGTTGGACCTAAAGGGGAGCCCATACTAACACCGTCATGCTGTTCATAGAATTTATTCCTGTGCATAAATATTCCTTTGGTTGCTAGCCTTAAGAGTTTTGCAAATATCTCTTTGTTTACAATTGGCTGATTCTGGCTCGATTGGTCGGAGTATATTGTATCAGTTATAATTTGGATCGTTTCTTCTAATGGGATGTTCGTAAATAAGGATGAGACATCAAAACTTACTAATTTATGAGCAGGATGAAATTGAAAATTGGCTAGATGATCAAGAAATTGATTGGTCGACTGTAGCATGTATGTTTGCGGAATGTACGGTTTAATCAACGAATCAAGAAATTTAGCTAATTGATATTCTGGTGTGCCGATCATCGATACAACGGGTCTTAAAGGATTGTCACGCTTGTGTATTTTCACTAATCCGTATATTTTTCCGGGGTTGCTGCCACTCGGAATTAGTCTTCGCATAGTTTCTGGACCAAAATCTTTAAGATATTTGCGCACATAATAACTAATCGATTTTTCTTTTGCAATTACCGGGTGAATTTTGGAATTCACTTTAAGTTCATGAAATTTGGATTGGTCGTTAACGATATCATCTAATTTTGAGTAATAATCATTAGAGTCCATAATTACTACACCTCTTCCCTTGTCGAAATTACACACTTTAATGTCCGGTTCTTGACTTAGGTTATATAGAGTCCGGTGTAGTGCTGTGTTTTTTCGATCCGAACATAATATTTTGGCATTATTGGTAAAATTCTTAGTGGCAAATTTTATTTCATCTCGGATTTCGTCATCAACTGCCAGTCCTTCAATCGTTTTGAGTGAGTGCAAGGTTCGTTCTATGCTACACTTAATATCATCAACTTTTGGTTTATTTGGTAAAATATGATTATCGAGACCAAATCTTAGGGTTTCTTTTTCTAGTATTGTTAATTCTCTTTTACTTACATTGATTATGCATTCTGGGCTACATCTCCGTTGCTTCAACCAAAGTTGTGTAAGTTTCTTTTTATGAGTCACAATGGTATTATTTGCTGCTTTTTGAAACTTATCTTGTAATAGAGAAGAAAGACATCCTTTTTCTACTATTCCTAGATGCTGTAAGACACTTTTCTTTCTTACATATTCTATTTCTTACATATTCTCTTCCGTTGATACCGATCAAACTTCTAGCAGTTCTACCCATGAATATCCAATTGTTATTCCGTATTTTGGTAAAGATTCACGACGATTTGTTAACAAATTTTCAAAAATAATCAGAAATCAACTGAATGTTAAAATTATCCCGATCTACAAATCATTTAAGGTCAAATCTTATTTTCAACTAAAATCCAAAACACCTGTGGCTCTGTGTTCAAATGTTGTTTATCATTTTACATGTTCGTGTGACACGAACAAGACATACATTGGTATGTCCTCCAGACATCTGAGCACTAGAGTCCAAGAACATCTAAATTTCAATAGTAACCAGAAAAGTTCAATTAAAGACCACATAATGTCCTGCAACATTTGCTCTAATAAAAAAACTGGCTTGGATTCATTCAAAATAATTCGAAAATGCCGTTCTGAGTATGACACCAAAATTCACGAAGCTCTCCTGATCAAGAAACACTCTCCTGCTCTCAATCGTCAACTTTACGCCAACGGATCATCATTTCTGCTGCAAGGTTTTTAACCATAAAATTCTATGACAGTTGTTGGACATACTTAGTGTTTGCTATATTTCTGAAATCATAATGCTTGTTTCGTCATAATTGCTAACTCTTGTCATTCCAGTTGTAAATTTGAATCGTTCTTGCTGAGCTTAACGTAGGCTAGTAGACACTAAAAAAGTACAGCAATGTTTTAACCTTTTGAAGATTAGTTTATTATTTGATTCGGATTCTTAAAGTTATTATTGCTATTTAGATATTCCTGAAGAGGGCCAGTGGTAGTGCCGAAAACGTTCGTTTAGTGAAATTGTAAATAATGTAAATAAATAAAAGTGATAGGCCTAAGCCTAAAATGCACCAAATTTTGTGGTTGCTGTACATTGCGATTACTTGGTATAAAAAGTCGACCTCTTTGCCGAAATTATAAACTAAAGCCCCTTAAAACATAATTTGCTTTTGCTTCGTCAGGAAGATATCTTATTTAGATTTTATTTGAATAAGATACCCTCCTGACGATTCGAAAGACGAAACAAGCATTATGGAGCTTATTGTTTTAGATTTTTGATTTTATGTAAATGATTGATTCTATTTAACGGGCATTCAAGTCAAGTTCATATAAAGCGGGGCATTCAAGTCAAGTTTTTCACTGTTGACCAAAATGTTGAGATGCATTCTCACCAAATCTGAACTCTTCTACGTCTTCCCGCTTTGAAGATATTGCAGTTCAAAATTAACAATTTTTTCCTTTCTTCAGGGTCGCCATTTTGACAGAAGATTAACTTTTGGAAACCTAGATTACATTTACCTGAAAAGCAGCTAATTTGCAATTCTGGATTTTTCTTAGTCTTGATGTTGAAATTAAACAGTTAACGCTGCCGAAAAACACTTATTGAGAATTAGGGACATGCAATCAGTCCTTGAAATTTCGTAACTAATTGGCAACCCGGGGAAATTTTTAAGACAAAAAAGTATCTTTCTAAGGGAAAATCTACTGTAAGTAGTTATATCTCGGGAATGGAAGATCGTAGAAAGCTCAAATTTGGTAAAGTTAGTGTTTAGATCTGTCAAATTTTTGAAAGAAAATCAAGTAAAAAAAACTTCGACTTGAATGTCTTTGTAACATTATAGCTTAAGGAAATCATTGAACGCTTTCTGGAAGCAACGATTTACACAGCACTGAAACATAATAAACATGATGTTCTAGCTATATATTCAATAATATACTCGACTCCATAAAAGTATTGTAGAGTCAAAAAAACCGCAAATTATCGAACCGTTTTTTTTTTCATTTCTTTTTTTGTTTCGAAACCTAAACCTCCGGACTGACGGTTAAGGTGTGAACTAACAAGAAAAGAATATGAGTCAAGATTTTTGCGCTATGTAATGAGAATGAGCTTTTTTGGTTTTTCTGTTTCTGTGGGTGTACTGAATAAAAACTGTATACAAATATGGTGTCTCAACATTCCGGAATGACCGCTTTGAACTGAAAACATGAACAGGGAATTTTTTTCCATCAAAAATAAATGGAAAATATGAATGGGGAATTATTTCTATCAAGTAATGAATGGGGAATTATTTCTATCAAGTAATGAATGGAAACTAGTTCCATGAAGCATGAGGGGGAAATACTGTATGAATAGAAAATTTTTTCCATTCATTGAAAATTAGTACAGTAAATTGTTATATAAAAAGACGGTTGTAAATTTTGAGTTTTTTTACTCGTTTTGATCTTACGTAAAACAAAAAACGTTTTTTTTAGTCGTAACCAGAACTGTGTAAACCTAAACTTCAGCCTCAACTACATAGCCCTTAAACCTGGTTTTCAGCCAGTGGGCCTCAGAGCAGTTTGATTTGAAAAAGTTATATTTGCACGATTAGCTGTTTATTCCCTGACATTGTCAGAAAGCTTGCTGAAAGTTGCGGTGAATGGCGAGTTTTTTTTTTTTTTTTGGAGATCGCTTGTTTTCGACCGCAAAAACCGTTTCAATCTAATTCAAGACTGATGAAAATTTGGGTCAAGTGCGTTTACTGATGTTTCACGCTTCCAAAATAGCCCCCCCCCCTTTGCGAAATCCTGGCTACGCTACTGCTACGGATAGTGGAAAATTGCAATTGAGCAATGCTTTAAGAGGAGGGCCATGGAAAATTTTCAAAAAAATGGGCAACGGTTAGAAAAAGGTTGGAAACCACCGCCTTAAACCTTTTGTCGAATCTTACAAAACTTTAGCTCAACTGGAGTCCAAGGAACCTAGCCATACGTATAAAAACCTAACCTCAAATGTTACACATTTTTTATAAGAACCAGTAAATTTTGAGTTGAGGCTGGCTGTTCTTAAATATTTGTCAATTTTCAGCCTCATTTGTGCTTAAATTTTAAGAGCATCGATGTCATTTTCAGCAACCATGTTTGCTTCACTATTTAATTCCGAATACTCTATCAGCTTGCCTAAATGCTTTTTTCCTGCTTTTGCAAGTATCTTAAAATCATTGCAAAAGCAAAAAAGCGAGTTTTTTTCGATTTGAGCGACTGCCAAAAGTTTTCTCAAATGCCTGCGTAATGCGCAGCAACACTTTATCGTATAATCTCGGCATCGTTGCATTTTTGCTAGCAAACTGAAAAATCACAAAAATTCCATTGCTTTGAATCAGTACAGAATTTCAGTTTTTTTCTAGATTTGAAATTTATTCTTTTTTGTTTGTTCTTAATTTTTTTTCTGCTGAAGCTGGCATTGTTCTTAATTTGTTCTTAAATTTGAGCAAAAATGAGCCTCGTGTTCTTATAAAATTGTTTTTATTAAAAATTTAAACAAAAACTAAAAACCCTAATTTAAAGAAAAAAGACTAAGTTCTTATCGTCATGCAAAAGCAAAGAACGAAAGCAAAAGAAAGGCTTAAATTAACGAAAGCAAAAGAAAGGAAAAGAAAGGCAAAAGAACAAAAAGAACGAAAGCAAAAGAAAGGCTTAAATTCAATTAAAATTAAATTCAATTAAATTCAATTCAATTCAATTAAGGCTTAAATTCAATTAAAAAAAGAACGTCAACGAAAGCAAAAGAAAGGCTTAAATTCAATTAAAATTAAATTCAATTAAATTCAATTCAATTCAATTAAGGCTTAAATTCAATTAAAAAAAGAACGTCAACGAAAGCAAAAGAAAGGCTTAAATTCAATTAAAATTTATAAATGGCTTCCAAAATGTATTTCAGTGCCGGTATACAAAAAAAAATAATAATAATAATAATATATGGGTTTTTTTGAAAACTTTATCTATAATATAATTAGATTCCAATGAAGATAACTTTAAGTGCAGCCTGTTTTGCGTATAAATTATCTTGTACAGTACTTCATTGATTATCCGGTCTAGTTTGGTTAGTCTTTCTTAGAAACCTGAACGAATTAAGAAAAAAAAAACAAAAAAAACAACGAATAATTGAATTTCTTTATTTAAACCAAAACAATGCAGCAAGAAACCGATCTCTAAAGCTAGGACAATTGTATTAAATTAGATTGGCGTTGACTCCATCTTTTTAACCCAGCCATTCCAGAGATATTCTATCTCAACCACGACGTAAAAGTCTGCCTAGTTATAAATGTTATTGGCAACGCTGACGTTTCATTGCAGTAGACCAGCCCATTGAGGCCTTTATTACCGTATAGTCTCGGTCAGTGGTTCTCAACCTGTGGCACGCGTACCACTAGTGGTACGCAAAGGCTTTTTAAGTGGTGCACTTGTCACTTCCATATTTTTTAACAATCCTGGATTCACGGCTTTCTGGTATTTTATTTATCGGGTTGTGATTCTAATTAAATCAATTTTCTGAAAGCTTGCGATTCTTCTTCTTTCGTATTATTACGATCTTCGTGTATGTAAAGCACCGTAAAGTTATATGTCACAAACAAAACAATGACTTTTGCATGAAGCATATTATTTCAAAAATGTAATTAACTTTAGTCAAAAAATATGCAAGCCCATACAATAGCAAAGTTCATGAGTGTTTTCCCCCTATTTGAACTTTATGTTTAACGAAACTGTCGCGCACAGCAACGCGAAAAAGCAATTGCAGGACTAAAAGCTCAAAGTTTGAATTTGGTAAGTAACTTCAAATTTGTGGAATTTGATGTACTACAAGAAGTGGAACCCGTTGACAAATCGGGGTGCGTGAGTGGTACGAGGTCGTAAAAAGGTTGAGAACCAATGGTCTAGGTTAAAACGTTTCAGTAACTTGGCCTAATTGCGGCGTTGTCTTTGAGTAGAACTAAGATAGCGTCGCCAACGTTATCAACGTCAAGGTTGCCAGTATAAGTTATGACTAGAAAAGCCCCTAAGTCGTGTTTGAACTATAATATTTTTGGTACGGCTGGGTCACGAAGGACATGGAGTCAACGCCAATCTATTCTTTACTTATATGTTTTAAGTTGTGCATTGCTTATTGTCAGTGAATTGCAATGTATTTTGAGGCATATCAATTTGCTATTCTAACTTTTTCAGAATAAGGTAATTAAAGAGGTAATGATGACTTGCTGATTTCTGGAGTGTTGTTTCTATGCCAAAATTATAATTAGTCATATTTATGAGTAATATAACCACGCAAAAACCGTAATGCAGGTAGGATTGGTTAATGTTATTATTATGCAAATTATGCTGTGCTTTCTGCAACAAAGCAAAATTAGGTTTTTTGATGTTTGCAGTAGGTAAATTTTACCAGTATCACTAAATATGAAAATTGATTCTGTAGTGCAAATTTTAATGATAATACTAATTTTTTAGCTGGACTGCCCTCAAATACTCAACAAAAGCGTTTTATTGCCAAATGCAGCAATCACTTAAGATACTTCATTATTTTGGTCTATAGTATACGCTTGACGTAAAATCGTGTGGGTGTGTATGTAAATAGTATAGTTCATAACAAAGATAATTTTGATTCAGACGGAATCATTAAAGAAATTAAAAGCATGTTATTTTTTAGGCGACGAATTGAAAACTATCGATTAAATAAAAAGCATAGTCAAATTTTGAAACTTTTATGTAATGCTTTCATGTACTAAATTTGATTAGATAATAATTTGTGACATGTTGTGTTTTTGTTTCGTTTTTGTAATTTTGTTGAAATAAAAAATAACACTCGTGAAAGAATAAAATAACTTGGTTAGGATATAACATTTGATTAACATTAAAAATAATTGTGACATGTTGTGCTCTGTTCGTTTCTCGTAATTTTGCAATAAAAAAAACAATACCTTTAGTTAAATATGATGAGACTGCTTATGAGAGCTAAAAGCTCGAAACAGCGCTGTTTAGCTCTGTGAAAAAAAAATATTGTCCGTTTTTAAAATAGTTCAAAAATATGGCAAGAAGAGGTTTGCGTGTTGCATCACTGAAACATTGTTGCCTCGATTGTGTCGTATTTTAGTCCAAGCCTTAAGTCACTTAGAATGTACCTTAATCAAGTCTTAAAATACTTCTTAACGAGAAAAACAAGAAGTACCAAACAGCTGACAGTACTCTCGCTATCGCCACTGCTGAAGTAACAACTAAACTCTCCAAATCGTTGACTAAATTCTTTAACCCACCAATGAAAATCACATTCCCAAAAGTATTCTCCAAGTAAATTCAGACAGCAAAGTAGTCCAAGTAAATTCAGACAGCAAAGTAGTCCAAATTCTCCAAACATAGTCCAACTACGAACTCCTCAAGATTAACACACTCTCACTGGGTTCTTCGATGTACAAGAATTGATAATTAGCAATAACTTTCCAGTCTTCATATATTCTACCGATGCTGTATTATTATCAGATAGTTCTTAATTCAGCATGCCTCCTGCTTACACTAACGTCTACCTGATCTAATAACAATGGTACTACTGTAATAAATATTCTTGCTTCTTCTTGCAAAACACGATTATTGTTAGTTTGTTAGGTCACAAAACTTTGGTTGAAATTCTGAAGTTTACGTTAAGATTGCAATTCAAAACATGTTTGTTACGTCATAAAATAATGCAAAGTTTACGTCAAAAAAACTTCGGTGTGGTCAAACTTGTACAAAAATTGGTAACGCATGTAGCATATTCAATGCAATAATTTCTGCAAAGTCCAAACCAAACTTTTTGTCTTCAAACTTTACGTGTTGAAAGAGTACGGTACGGTAGGGAAAAAATAATGTCGTATTTTCGTACCGTACCGTAGTTTACCAGAAAATACCGTACGTAATTCCGTACCGTACTTTTTTCCGAAATTCGACCATACCGTACCATAATTCCGTATCGTACCGTACTCAGGTCCCTGTTGCTCCCAAACTTCCTTCTATTCTCCAGTGTTGTAGTTGGTAATTCAAACCGAGAAAAGAAATTAACGCAAGGTGGCAAAAGAGTCTAGTGTTGTAAGATACACTAATATCACGACAAAAATAAGGCTAATACTAGTTACAAACTTTCATTTGAACAAAATACACATTTGTTCCTCTCAACTCATTCAAAACCTCGGAGTTGAATGTTTGTGGCTAGTATTAGCCTCATTTTTGTCGTGACTAGTGTATCTAACAACACTAGGCTCTTCTGCCACCTTGCGTTCATTTCTTTTCTCGGTTTGAATTACCGACTCTAACACTGGAGAAGTTCAAGTATCTTGGGGTTGCATTTACGAGTGACGAAAGGCAAGACGAAGAACTGGATACCCGAATAGGCAAGGCTAGTGCAGTAATGCGAGCTTTGCACTACTCGGTTGTCATGAAACGAGAATTGTCGAAAAAGGCAAAACTCTCAATTTTCAAAGCAGTTTTTGTCCCCATTCTCACTTATGGTCATGAATCTTGGGTAATGACCGAAAGAATGCGATCACAAGTGCAAGCGTCCGAAATGAGGTTTTTACGAAGAATCGAAGGAGTTACACTGTTTAACAAGGTGCGTAGCTCTGAAATTCGAAAATCTCTTAACATCGAGCCGTTACTTCTCCGAATTGAAAGATCACAGCTTAGATGGTTTGGCCATGTAAGCAGAATGCCTCAGGAAAGACTCCCCAAACAAGCTTTACATGCCAAAGCAAATGGGAGAAGACCAGTCGGACGACCTAGAACTAGATGGACCGATTACATCGAGGATCTTGGATGGAATCGCTTGGGACTTCGTCCAAGCGAAATGATGGAGGTGATGGAAGACCGTGAGGTGTGGCGGCTCAATCTTGAGCTACTGCCCCCGCAACCCTCACGGAAAAGCGGGCAATGAAGAAAGAAGAAGAAAGAACACTGGAGAATAGAAGGAAGTTTGCGTGCACGTAACAACGACGAGTAACCACTGTAGTGGCTGCTCATAACGACGCTTTTTAAGGCGGTTGACCGACTCGATTGCACCACGTACGAGTTATTTGAATATGGGTGATATGAATGAAACTCACATTATATTATGTCTAACGGCATCAATAAGCAAGAGGGCGTTTAAATGAATATACTGTATTGTCATTTTAAACGCACAAAAATCGCTCAGCGACTGCATATTTGACCACACACTTCATGGTTCATCGATCGTAAGGTATCTGTTAAAGTATTATTATGAATGCAGTTAATAGGGAAAAAGGTTTAGCTACAACTTTGTAAGGAAAGATGCATAGCAACATTATTTTGCACTAGGTTAAACAAAGTTTCCAGCGCTGAATAGCGATAGGGTTTTAGTTCGCAAACAATTTCCATGGAAATTTTGCAAAATATCTATCACCTTTTGCCATTACAGAAAATAAATTAAGCTTGCTGTAGCGTATTGTATCAGCGTACTGTAGCCAGGGATGGCGGGGCGTTTTCCCAACCGGCTTTTATGTACGGCCAAAGAGCAAAGACCAACTACTAATAAAGAAAAGTATCGCTTTAGTTTTACTGTAGTTTTTCTTGCATCATTTTATTGCACTAAAATAAACTTCAATTAAGGTTATTTAAAGTTATTTTTGAAACGTTATTAAAAAAAACAGTGCTCATAGTCAGTAAAATGTTGAAAAATTAAAAAATTTAAATAAAAAAAACAAAAAAACTTATCACATAATAACACAGTACACGTCAAAAATTAAAATTTAAAAATTTTTAAACCCTACAGTCTGTTTCACCCGTAATCGGGATCATCGGGGGTATCTGCCAAAAGTAACACTGAGTTTAAAATCTAGAATTAAAAATTAAATATTAAAAGTTAAAATTTTTAAAGATTAAAAAAATTAAAAAAAAATTGCTCCTCGTTCTGATCCCGAGGCCATATCCGACTCCTGGGCGGCTTAAGGTACACCCAACTAGCGGTGAAGACTGAACCTGGCCCTCCTTAACTCGAACAGTTTGAGCCATTAGGGAGCCGAACCTAAGGCTCAACACCAGAACGTGCCAGAACTGAGATAACAAAGCTAGTATGACTTCATAAAAAGCTAACTTGTGCAAAACCATGACTGCAGATAAAAACATACACTCAAAGTTAGTAGGGGAAGGTCGGGTGATTTGGACACTGAAGTTGTAAATTGCACATTACTCGAGAATGCTTGCAGATATAAAAACCGTTTTGGTATGAAATAAAATTACATGCATTTAGGTCTTTAACCACAGCCAAAAATCTTGTGTTGAACATTACCTTCAAGCCAAAGTATTCGATCCAAAAAGTGCTCTTAATTTGTCTAAACAACCCTCATATAAGGGTATGTTGGTCAACCGTGTAGGGTGCGTTGGACATAGCCCCCCAGAGAAAAATTTCTGGCTACGGGCCTGCTATACATAACAATAGCCATTTAATTTAAGAAATTTACACCACAGTAAAACATTTAAACCAGATTTAAACCACAGCTTACATTAGTAGACTAAGTTACTTAGTCGTAATATAATTTTGCATCACTCCACTAAGACCTGGGGGGTGGGAACCAAAGCCAAAACATTATAATCGCTCAACTGCATAGGCTTAAACGAATAATAACGAAATTTAGGTGGCATGCTCATTGCTCCATTCTTCAATTCTGCTCCGAGAAAATTGCGAGCAACAAAAGAGCAGGCCTACTTATCGGCAAAGCTAACAAAATATCAAAAATAACGAAACTTTCTGAGGAAAAAGTACAGTACCGATACACCGTTAACATTTTTGGTTAAAACTTTATGGTGTAGCGTAGGAGGGATGTTCAAATATTATATGACGCTTTCAGAAGAGGGTGGGGTTGGAAAAAGCTTTAAATGCCATGCAAAAGGATGGATATAATTAGGCCTACGTCTTAAAATTGTTAAATGAGGAGGGGTTAAAATTTTGTCATATGATATTTGAACAAAAAGCGCGTCATATGATATTTGAACGGCTCCTAGTCATGACTTAAACTTAAAACTTTAAATCAGAAAAAATTGTCACAATAAGGACTAGCCTACAAACCAAAATTTTGGTGTAGCCAAGTCATTAGGCCTAAACCTGTGCAGATAATACACAATACAGCCAACTTTGGAAATAGCCAACATCGTCAGCAAAATAGCACCATCGTCCAACCACCAACATAATAATAATCAACATTGCAACATCTTGACGTCCTTCATGGTCGACTCCTGGGAAGCCATGTCAACTTCCACTGGCAGTTAGGTGGCCATAACAACCACCAATCCTGCAGCTCCAATGATATTTCACATTGTAGCTTAAGTCAAGTATGCACAGAGCTGGACAGCGCTGTTTCGAGCTTTTAGCTCTCATCGGCAGCCCTCAGCTATCCTCAGCTATCCTCAGCTGAGGGCTGCCGATGAGAGCTAAAAGCTCGAAACAGCGCTGTCCAGCTCTGTGAATAATCAACATAATAATAATAATGGACAACTGTCCAACATGCCCTACCAAAATTCGTCCGATTTACCCTCAAGGCTGCCATATTGTTTAGACTGCTGTCAGTCTAAATCTGTTTGAGTTTAAAGGTAAGCGAAACACCCTGTTAGGTACTTGTAGCACCTAGTCTTTCTCAAATACTTTAGTTGAAAGCGACCTTTCACGACTCTCTTTCAAACAGGCGGAAAATAATTTTTCACAATATTGGTTTAGTGCCTAAAACGACTATATTTTGAACATAATTGACCACTGCAGCCATATTTTTTACAGAAGCAACCTGAAAGTATTGGAACTGATGAAAGACACTTCTACCTTTCCAAGCGTCAAATCTCGTAATAATTCCATGAGCCAATCACGAGTTAATTACGTTTGTGCAACCTACCCTCTTACCCAACTTACCCGACCTTCCCCTATCCTAATACTAGGCTACTCTGCAAACGGCTGGTAAACAAACACATTTAAACGGCAAGAAAATTGAAATGCGTAGAAAACAAACGGATTAAAAACAGAGCGAAGGGATATCGACGTTATATGGCGTTGCGTTTAATATTTTTTAATTTGAATTTAGTTCTGTGTCGGCATTTGTTGATGATTTCAGAACGTATGCTAAGAGTGTTGACACAGTTCGAAATTAAAATTTGGTATTTTTCTTCCAGGCAGAGCTGGCATACACGGTTTCCACTATTGTAGGCTGGGGCATCGCGAACAATTTCCCAGCTGACTGTGGGGTTCAATTCGGGGTCTTTACATTTCCAAATATATCTTGATAATTCGGTGGCGCTTGCTTTATGTCGGTGTTTGAATGTTTGCAGATGATTATAATAACGGGATTTGAACCCGTTTTCTCATAGTCCATAATACATCATTGCATTACTGTTGCTTACATGTACTGTTACCTTGTAAACAAGGGATTTTTCCCGGCATCTAGCGTCTAGGGGACAGTTTGATTTGTCTCGGCAGTTGCAGGGGAGCGGATCTGATTGTGTTGTTTCTTTTCGGTGAAGCGCTTTGTTGTGAGAGGAGATGATGGTTGCAACTTGCAACGTTGGGCATGTAGCTGTAGCTAAGCTTCACGCTTCATGCACCAACACTGTCAGGTGATAACCAGCAACACCATGGGCCTCTACCGAGATGATGGCCCAGCGATTTTCCGAAACACATCAGGATTGGAAGTCGAACGAATTAGAAAAAATATTTTTAAAACCTTTCAACAGCATGGTCTGCAGGTAACCACTGAAGCCAACATGATCGAAACTGACTTTCTTGACATCACGCTGAACCTTAGTTCTGGCAAATTCTGGCGTATCGAAAACCTAACAACCAGCCGCTTTACATTCACGCCGCGTCTAACCACCCTCTTATCATAAAGAAGCATCTACCAACCATGATAGCCAAAAGGGTATCCGAAATATCATACAAGAAGATGAATTCAAAAAAGCAATCTTGTTGTACAACAAAGCCCTCGAAAACAGCGGCTACGCGTCAAGCTCACCTCTCAGCAGAAACAACAGAAAGGGAAAGCCGAAGTAGAAAGAGAAACGTGGTATGGTTCAACCCCTGCACAGCGACAGCGTCAAAACCAACATTGGCGAGGAGTTTTTTAAGCTTTTGTCTAAACACTTTCCAAGCCACCACAAGCTTCGCAAAATTTGTAATAAAAACAGCGTGAAGCTTAGCTACAGCTGCATGCCCAACGTTGCAAGTTGCAACCATCATCTCCTCTCACAACAAAGCGCTTCTCCGAAAAGAAACAACCACAGTCAGCTGGGAAATTGTTCGCCATGCCCCAGCCTACAATAGTGGAAACCGTGTATGCCAGCTCTGCCTGGAAGAAAAATACCAAATTTTAATTTCGAACTGTGTCAACACTCTTAGCATACGTTCTGAAATCATCAACAAATGCCGACACAGAACTAAATTCAAATTAAAAAATATTAAACGCAACGCCATATAACGTCGATATCCCTTCGCTCTGTTTTTAATCCGTTTGTTTTCTACGCATTTCAATTTTCTTGCCGTTTAAATGTGTTTGTTTACCAGCCGTTTGCAGAGTAGCCTAGTATTAGGATACTAACTTTGAGTATATGTTTTTATCTGCAGTCATGATTTTGCACAAGTTAGCTTTTTATGAAGTCATACTAGCTTTGTTATCTCAGTTCTGGCACGTTCTGGTGTTGAGCCTTAGGTTCGGCTCCCTAATGGCTCAAACTGTTCGAGTTAAGGAGGGCCAGGTTCAGTCTTCACCGCTAGTTGGGTGTACCTTAAGCCGCCCAGGAGTCGGATATGGCCTCGGGATCGGAACGAGGAGCAATTTTTTTTTAATTTTTTTAATCTTTAAAAATTTTAACTTTTAATATTTAATTTTTAATTCTAGATTTTAAACTCAGTGTTACTTTTGGCAGATACCCCCGATGATCCCGATTACGGGTGAAACAGACTGTAGGGTTTAAAAATTTTTAAATTTTAATTTTTGACGTGTAGCCTGCTGTGTTATGTTGTGATAATCACTCTGGCCTACGCTGTCGATCACTTTTTTGAATCGGTTGAATTCAAACTCCATTCATCAAAAAAAAAACTCATGTATGCCTGTGACAGGGGCTATTGCATACTTTGTTTAATAATGTTATTAACGTCAATAGCATAATGGCTAAATTATGCCTTTAATTTTTGTTCTGAAGGATTCTGTGGTACGTGATAGCCTGCCGCTTAAAACCGCTTTTAAAAGGGCATTCAGGACGTTTTTATTTCAAAAATTGTTCAGCAAAACAATGCTGAAACAAATTTGGCAATTTTTTAGAATTTTTTTGCGCCATTTTTGGGTCACTTTGATCAAGAAATTATGAGATATTTCCAATTATTTTTCCACTTAGAAAAGGGAGAAACGCTTTACGAACGTTTCCGAATTTGAAAGAAAGTGCGTCAAAACCGTTCCAAATGACTGATCACATCTGATTGTAGTGGCGAGTCGGCAGTTTCTTGGGTGCGAGGTTGGGCTGCAGCAAACCTTATTCTGCATTAGAAATTGCTACTTTAGGCTTTTGGTTTTGGATTTGCTTTTAAGTACTTGCTGTTGGAGACTAAAGTAATTGAAACAGAAAACATTAAACTGCTTTGCATTGAAGATTGCAATTTTAAAGCCAAAAAGAGAAAATCTGCGAAATAGCTAGGTACGCACGATGGGCTACCAAGTCTAAAAGTACGGTACAACTACAAAAAGTTTCTCATGTTGCGGTGTGACTGAGATGATTGGCCTAGATCAAAACAATCAGCCATAAGTTGTTAAGCCCCTCCCTAAGTACTATAGACTATGCTATTGTTCACAGATGCCTGTGCCAATTACAGCCAGATTGATCATTTTCAATAGCCTAGGCTCAACCTAGGCACTGTAGCTAAGGAAATGTAGCAGGCTAGCTGCAGCGGCAAGGCGCTGTGTAAGCAATAAGCAACCACTCCCAAGCTATTCAATATTGCATAGGCCTATATAACCTGCACAATTTGATCGATTCAGGTAGGCTACCGGTACGTATCTCAGATCTGAAGACCAGATCTAATCAGTGTTTGTATTTCAGTTCAAATGCGTTACAACTTGAAGAACATTGGTAGTCTACCGTAATGGGTGCCATAAGTCAAAGCTTTCTAGAAACAATTGGTATTTCGATAAAAATTTTTTTTTTTTTTTAGATTCTGGCCCAAATTTTACTAGCCTACTCTATTATCTTTGACATTGTATCGGCACACTAGGCCTATATCTAAGCAGAATATCATCTGTCACAAAATCACTTTGCGTGGCAAAACCATGGCATTAATATTATTTTATGAAGAGATTACTAGCAACTGAATATTTGCAGCTTTTAGGTGTATTTTTTGCAATACCTAGATAAATTAGTTGATAACAATGGCTAGTTATGAATCTGATAGTAGTTGTGATAGCAGTGCTTCAAGTTGCTCAAGTTGCTCAAGTGACCTTGATTTCTTGATGGCTTCAGTTGCATTCAATCGTAGTGCTCCTTATCAATTTGAACCTCAACTATCAAAGAAGAAATTAAAAAAGTTTTTGAAAACGAACACTGTAAGTTTAAACTAATTTAGCTAAGTTCACCAGTATATGACGGAGTGTACCGTATATTTGGAGATAAATTGTGATGCAACACAAGCATCAGACATATTTAACCAGACATGAGAGACACATTGCATTGCAAAGCAGCAAAGAGCCGAATAAATTGTCCAGTATTGTGTTTTCAATAGGACATAGCAGTGTGCATGTTGCATAGTGCAGTGTGCTGTGTGCAGAGGCATGGATATATCAGTATTTCATGTATAGAATTTTCATTCACAATATCCCATATGAAAAGATTTGTGATCTGTGGTACCAATAGGACAGAATTGTAATGATTAATTTACAGGTTTTTTGTTTAACATTGTCAACATTGTAAAGCTTCAAAAGCATACGTGAAAATAGAAGTACTTTGTGTGACAGCTGTAAACATTTTACCAAATTTGATATGATTTCTGAAAATAATGTAATGTAGTTGTACACCAGGCATTTCAAATAGGAAGTGGCTAGTATTACGTTACGTAACGCCCCTAAAGAGAATAAGAGAGCAAATAGTGAGTGCTCATTTACTCTTTTGTTTTTTAAATTATTGTTAGGGTTTGGGTTAGATTTTGAGTTTGGGTTAGGATTAAACTTAGGGTTAGAGTTTGGGTTAGGTTTAGGATTGGGGTTAGGGCTAAAATAGCAATTTTCTTATTCTTACATAACGTAATAGCAGCCTCTGCCTTTCAACTAAGAATTTTCTGAAGTTCTGCTGGTGTTATAGGCTAGCTTTGAGAAATAACTTTGGTACTACAAAAAAGACTGACTTTATTTGCTAACATTTCACCAGTTAGAATCAACTAGCTTTATCACAGCATTGCTATCCGAAGTGAAAGCACTATGCCATCAACTACTGATTGCAGAATAACAGAAAAACAATCCCACACATTGCTGTGGTAGAATAATTAGCAAAAAAAGTCAAAGCAAGACTCAAAAAAGTTCATCGTTAAAATAGGCATCATCATACAGATAAATACTGTATAAAGATGTGTACAAAAACAAATGAAAGCTGTTCGAATAAAAATAATTTTTTTGGAATTGGCATCGCAGCAAAATACGATTAAACTAACATTGAAAAAGATCAAACCAGAAATTTTAACACCGGAAATTTAGCAAATTTCTTTAAACAGCAGGAAATTCTAATCGATCGTTTTGGTCGAGCACTTGAGGGTTTTCTTTGATATACCAACTTTCAGTAAAAAAATGCTGTGAGTAATCATGTTCCACTTTCAAAATTTTGACTTCAGACCAATTAATGAGATGATCATTTTCCATCAAATGCTGGCAAAGTGCTGATTTGGCGATGTGCTATCACTAGCCTACTTATAGCAATGCTCTGATGAAGCTAGTTTAACTTTTTTTTTCGACAAATTTTTTCCTAAATAGCAATTACTCGTAAATTGCAAATTCTTGAAGCAATTTTCTTATGAAAGGCTGTGAAAGACCAAAAATGCCATTCTGAAAAGACTGGCGAGGTTATCAAGTCTGCAGTCTCTCGTAATTACACTAACACAACACAATTAATTTCAATTTAACACAATTCCAGATAACGTGCATTCCTACAAAAAAACACAAAACTGAACATTATGTCTCTCAGTTCGCTACCAGTACCGGTACTGTAAATTTAAACAAATGCATTTTTTTGGCACAGTTATCAAAAAATTGAAGTAATAAAGCAGATATGTGAAACAGGATTATTTATCTTCAAATGTTTCAAGTAATGCAATTTTAATTTTTTTTTGAGAATGCGCTTAATCCTTTGTTGGTATAATTCAGTAATCGAGTTAAGAGTTTGTTCCACAATTTGGTTCCACATATTTTGATTGATCTTTGAGTAAGTTTTTTGTTGACTTTGGATAAATAATTGATTCCTTTTTTTGAGTTTCTCATTTCGGAGTTATAAAAGTTTGATGCTGGGTATAAAATAGCTTCGAAAAGGTGTTGGCAGCATTTTAGTTTTAAATTTACACATGAATTTCAGTGTTTCAAGATTGTATATACCGTCAATTTTTGATTTATTCCATTTGCTATACATGAAAGAGAGTTTGACTTTTTGTTTATAGGTTTTTGACAAAATACAAATAAGTCGATTTTGCTGTACTTGAGCTTTATTGATATAAGTTGCTGGTGTTTTTCTCCAGCTAGTAATGGTGTATTGTAAATGGGGGTAGCAATACTGTAATAAACTTGGTTTAAAAGTTGGAAGTGGCTAGTGTTACGTTAAGTAATTCCCCTAAAGAGAATAAGAGAGGAAAAAGTAAGCACTTGTTTGCTCGTGTACTCTTTTTATTTTTTAAATTAACGTTAAGGGTTTGGGTTAGATTTTGAGTTTGGGTTAGGATTAACGTTAAGGTTGGAGTTTGGGTTAGGTTTAGGGTTGGGGTTAGGGCTAGGATAGCAATTTTCTTATTCTTACGTCACGTAACAGCAGCCTCTGCCTTAAAAGTTTTGGAGTCAAATAGTGTTGCAGTGTATACATGATTCCTCCGGCTATTCGTAGCTTTTTGGAGACTTGTTGCAAGTGCTCAGCCCTGTTCAAAGTTTTGTCAAGACTTATCCCCAAGTAATTGGCTGATGTTTCTGAAAACAATTTTTTACCATCGATGTCTAGAACAAAATCATGCTGTTGGGATTTGCTTTTGTTTGAGTACAACATGCTTTTGTAGTTGATCCTAACTAGTAAAACGTTTGCAAATAAAGTCAGTCTTTTGAGTAGTACCTGAGTGATTTCTCTGAACTAGCCTATAACATCAGCAGAACTTCAAAATTTTCTTATTTGGTATGATTTGTTTCAGGAAGATCATCAAAAATCCGTGCAATCAGAGCAAATCGTGCAACATGAAAATCGCTTGGAAAGCACTGATTGGTGTCAATGCCAAAACTGCAAGTTAATGCCTTATGCATACAAGTGCTTGTGTTGCCATGAGGTCAACCACACCAAAACAATTTTGAATGATTATGAGGTGGAAGGATGTATTACCTCATTGCATGATTTTAAAGCCCATATGAATCCTTAAGTTCTTCGTACATTCTTTAAAAATAAGCGGAAAAACTGGAAGAAGATAAGCAAAGGAGTTGGTCCAGATGGAACATTGTCAAATAAGTAAGTTCTTTGCAAATTTCGGCGTTTCAGTCGAATAATTTTTATTCTTAATCAAAACAATGCAAATTTATTTCATTGCCCAGTAACAGCATAAAGTAGAAATGAATTAGCATTTGTTTAAGAAGGAACAGAGAAGTTGCGAAATTCAGTAGTTTAGTTTTTACATTTTTTGTACTACATGCATGATTTTGATTGAAAGTCTTAATAATATGTTTATTGTTTGTTAACATTAATATATTCATAGCTAATATGCTGATTAATACTTCTTAACATGCAGTAACTGATTAAAGGGGGTGAAGCATCCAGCCAATTCCAGTAGTTTACAATAGTTAAAATTTAAATGTAATTTTGGAAGTTTTCTCATTTTGGAGCTGCAGCTACAAAGATTTCCTCATAGAGTCTTTGGAAACCCTGAGTTTGTTCTCTCAATCTGAATTTCCAGAAGAGGGATGGTTTACCGAAATTGAATAAGTCAAGTTATGTTATTGGAAGAGAAATGTAACTTAGTTTTTGTTTTTTTATGGAAGTTCAGGCTGAGAGGACAAACTCAGGGTTTCCAAAATCTTATAGGAGGGTGTCTTTTTGTGTTTGTTGAATATCTTTGCAACCGTAGCACCAAAATCGAAACAAAACATTTCAAAAATTATCTTTTGATTTTGGCTATTGTAAACTATCGAAATTGGTTGGATGCTTCTCCGTTTAACTTTTGTGAAGCGTAAACGTAATCCTTTATGGCAATACAGTTCAGTCCTTATGAGTTCGACTTATAACAGGAAGTACTGGTGCAGTATTATTACTAAATGATAGTTGAAAAATTTTTTGCATTTACAGTTATATGGGAGCCAGTTACAATTTACGGTAATGGTTCAAAAGTATTAATTGATCTTTTAAACTATGATCTGCAGCTACTTGATGCTTATGGATAAAAAGTAACATCAGTGATTATTGCAGACAATATCGACTTGTAGCGTATCGGCATATTTTGGAATGGGTTTTAAAAGACGAAGTATTAGGAAGCACCAAGCGAATGACCCTTCCATCGTGTGTTGTGTCTGTTCGGGAAACATTTCCAAGTGACCATGGATCTTACGCTGAATTTAAGATCTCAACTGTTGAAGATATATAATGTAGGAGGCTGCCTTTGTGGAAAATGTACCCTTGCCAATGCTGAAGTTAGTTTATGAACTAAAGCCTTCAAACGTGGTTCGGATTGATTGCGCTGCGTGCCCAAAGTTTTTATCATTTGAAAGCGCAATATTGTACTGTAGTCTGTAGTTTTAAAATATTTGTGTTTCATTTCCATCGCCATATGCGAGGTTTCTTTAGCTAATACTGTAACTATCATTTTTTCTGTCAAAATTGAGAAAAAAGATTGATTTTTTGCAATTTTAGTGCGACAGTTGGTTTGAGGTTTTGCCGTATATATGTAACTGGCAGAGGTGGGCACAAATAACATTATGTCAAAAGCGCAGCGCAACAAAGCGCAACGATCTTTTTAACCAGTGAAAGCGCAGCGCAAAATGCGCAATTTAATTTTTTTGCTTTCTGAAGCGCATCGCAACTTCCGCAATGAACTTTTTAATTCATTTGAAGCGCAACGCAATTCCGCAATTGCGGAACGGCATTTTTGTACCAAGTAAAAGCGCAAACCAACTTCCGCAATTGAAATCTCACAACACAATGCAAATACCGCATTTTTTGCAATTTTGGAAGAAAAAAGAGTAAATAATTTGCTAAACAAGCCCGACATTTATCAATATTACGATCGAAATGAAGCAAAATTAAATTCAATGTATAGAATTGCGCTTTTATCCGAAAAAAATTTTGAAAGCGCAACGCAATTAAAGCGCAACAAATTTTAAAGGCTTTATTCCGCAACGCAACTTCCGCAATGATTCAAAATAAAAAATTAAAGCGCAACGCAACTTACGCAATTGCGGAGGTTGCGGAAGTTGCGCTTTGCGCTTCTAATTGCGCTTTGCCCACCTCTGGTAACTGGTAACAAGTTTAGCGAAACTGATATCAACAGCAGCTTGATATGGTGGTTGAAAATGTTAAATTTTCGTCCCCTCTGGGTGGCTGCTTGACTTGAAGACCATTCGCAACCCTCCCGTGCTGCTTAACACACCCGGAGTATGAAACTGTGATACTATTAGTTATTGCAATACTGTTTTTCTTTTTCTCGCTTGTAGGTGTGAACGCAAAAAAACATTTATCATTATCATCATCGTTGCAAACTGCGCGCATGGTCTTTTTTTTCTTTTATTATACTCGCTGTAATACGCCAAGCATGTAAGGAGTTCGCGGGGCCCATCTCCGCGTCATTGTGCCCGGGCAACACAGCTCTTTTGGAAGAAATGTCGCAGCGGTGGCGAGCCGTTGGCAACACTGTGTTCGATTTGACCGGCCCGAGATTTGAACCTCAGACCTCCCGCTCCAAAGACGAACTTGTTGCCGCTTGACCAACTAAATTGATGAGTGGTTGGCTTATTTTGAGTAAGTGCCGTTAGCGACCTCTCGCGTAAGTTGCCGACCTTTGATTTGTTTTTTTCCATTTGTACTCAGTTGGCGTAAAAGCTTAAGCGACTTTGTTAGGTTTGCCAATTTACGCTAATCAAGTAGAAGGCCTACTCAGCCTGAGTCGAGATATGCTGCTTAAATTTTATCTCATGTTGGTGCTGGATTTTCGTTTTTCGACTTGGAGATAAACCTACGAAAAATGGAGATTTAGCAGTTTTTTACTTGTATTATTTTATTGCTCGTGAAATTACAAATTACAGTATTGTCACTGCTTTACTTTTAATTTTTTGTTGCCTACGTTTTCACAATAACATTGCAAAACCGTATAGAAAGAGCAGATATGCATTTATCAAATGCTTTGTAGTTGTCGGTTGAGGTGCGTTTACACTGGATGTGAAGCGACTCAAAGCGATGTTAAGCAACCAAACTTAAACGTCATCGACAACTGCAAAAGGTTGCAACCGGTCGCAAACTTCGCGACTGGTTGCTCAACTTCAATTCGACAAAATTGTTGATGAGTGGATGGCCTATTTTAAGTTATGTAAGCGACCACTGGCGTAAGTTGCCGACCTTCGCTTCGTGTCCAGTGTAAACGCAACTGTAAAGTTTACATTTTTTCAAGCACCGTTGCTTTTCGAAAGGGATAGTTATCCGTTTACTTTACAAATTAGCAAAGCATAATAAATACATTACGATTTTTGACCAAAAACTCTATCGAGATTCAGAAAAGGGGTGGGTCGACCACTGCAAACTGCGGTGTTGTGGTTCATTAATCTTTGGCTTCTTTCACAACAACAACGCTAATTTCGTTTGGTTACACTACAAATGGTACCTTTGCTGCAATATTGAATTATGACGGCAGACTCAGATGACTGCAATTGTCTTTTCGCTGTATCGTAATAAATTTAATTGAAGTTCGACTCATGTTGTGTTAGGAACAATGCATGTTTTGTACATATCTGCACACGAAAAGGACTTTGTATTTGAAAATGCAGGAAGAAACCAAATCATATTGCAAGAAAAAACAATGAACTCAAATAAAATCGACAGAAAAGAAATACAATCATCGGGCCATTCGTCTTCGTTTTGCAAGCAATTCTTCAAGAGGTGGAGCAGGTGTAGGTGCAATGGATACCGGTAATGCAGGTCTTGGTTCTTCAGAACCTTGTAGGGTAAGACCATCGCGTCGTGCGGTCAAAGCAAGATCAATCAGTTTAGAAATGTAATTACAAGTCTTCCTTTCATAAATGTGTTTCACGACCCACTCTTTTGCAGATTTTGAATACACTTTCTTAAATCTCAGGTTTCCTAAACAGATAGCAGAAAGTTAGTGAAACCGCGATATAAGTAGCAAATAAATTAAAAACGCAAGATGTTTCGATGTGACGTTGATCAACGTGTCGTTCTCGATAGTTTTGAATTTAGTAGCACATACAGAGGGGGCAAAACTCCCTCCCCACTGACCTTTGACAAAAATGCAGATTAAAAAAATACCGCGATTTTAGCTCTTTTGAGACAGTCTTTTGCACTGGAAAAGACTCAAAAATGGTTTAAAGCACGTTCTGAAACATTTACGACGAGGACTGCAATTCGTCAAAAATAAACAATCACATTTGATCGCTTATTGAAAAACACGAACATAGGTTTTACCCAAAAATACACAACTCAGGAATGGGGGGATATTCAGTACTACTGTAGTTAATTACCATACTTGGACAAATTAAATGCAAAACGTTAGCTTCGTAAACCACTAGTTCGTTAACAAACTTCATGCGTTTAGCTAATTCGTTATTTTCAGCTTTAATTAACGGAAGTTATTGAAGTCCGTTAATTCGTTAACATTTTGCGTGTAATTAACATTTCTTTTCATTCACTCACTTCTAGAACACGTAACGACACTGTTTAGCTGATTGTAAAGAGAAATTTATTGCCATGGTGGTCTTTCTGTGTTTTCGAAGTTACATTTTACAGCCTAATATCATTTCAAGATAAAAATGAGTTCAAATGCTCTAACAAAGCTGTGATCGGAAAATCGTTGGAAATTGCGAACAGCGATAATTAATAGACCTTTAGGGCTGCAGCTAATTATTTGCCCCCAAAAAAGAGCTCTCTTCTTCATCTTTATTGTTTTTAACTCGTGCTAATACGCAACAAGTGTAACTTGTGCAAACTGCTTTGTACAGTTACGATGAATGAATGGTGCAAGAAATTAACGCTAAAGTCCTTAACGGAAGTTAACAAACCTTAGCGGAAGTTAATTTAGTACGTTAACATAAAAAAAAATTTAACGAGTAAACGAAAAAGTTAGCTTCGTTGTTAACGGATTAACTATTACCGGATTTGTGACCACCTATGTTAATTACCAATCACTTCTCTCTAATCTCGTTCTATTGCCTCCCAATTATCCCTCTCTTTAAAATAAACACAAAGTAGATTACTCCTCGTTAAAGTTTTTTTGAACTATAGGATTTCATGATTTACCAGTTTGTGCATAAGCGAACTGAAATTTTACCATTACTCAACTTCCACATAGCCCATTTATGCAACCAGTTTAATCTTGTTTTTGCACTGCTAATTTTGATGCCACCTTTTATAAGCATTAATTTTTGTTAAAATAAGCCAAATCTTTTTGCAAAAAAAATTACATCATTTTTTTAGCATGGAGGCTCATACCGTAGTCTCCCACATTGCAAATTTCTGGCAACGCACTTGTTTGAATTTGTCTATTCTAAAAACCAAGCACATAAAAAACGAACTTTTATTAAAAGCTTCCAAGTTTAATTCTAAAACCAGAAAACGTGCCAACAAATAGTTCTTCACGAGCTTGCAGAAAACAGAGAAACTAGATCGCCGTTTGGTTTTTTAAAAAAGTCAAACTTAAGACACATAACTGTACTTTCGTTTTACCATGCCCAAACCTACCTTCTTTTGAAAAAGCTTTCGCTCGACCAGTATTCTCATTGTGATCCAAAATTGCTAAGCGTACCCTAGCAACCATCGTATCGCTGACGAAGTGTAACCGCTTTGGTGCAAATTTCAAGATCAAATTATGGAACACTTCCAAATTTCCTACAATCCACAGTGAATTTGCATCAAATCAATAATATTCTTCTTTCCACTCACTGTTTTGTTGAACGTGTCGAGTTCCTAGAGGCCTTCTCTGCAGCATTGCGCGAGAGCTAAGCGCTTGCAAGTTAGCACAACTTCTTACGAAAAGTTTACTGGTGACAAACGTGTCTAGTGTATACTGTTCAGCGTTCATTATTCAATTATTCATCATCGCATCTACAATCCTTTGAGCTGGAAAAATAAACTTGACGCTTTTATAAATCCTCACTAGAGCAATCGTGCTAACCACTCACCAAATAAAGAAATTCAGTAAGGTATTATTGCAGCGAAGTTCTGATCGACGATTATTAACAATTATAAGAATTGATTTGACTTATAGTTCTGTTTGAAAGTCACCTCAGTGATAAACGCCGAGTGAGTTACTGGAAAAATGAATTAGATTACTTAACCCATGTTTTCTCTCCAAATCCTAAAGCTTTTATTTTTTTCTTGTAATCTGTCGTAACTAAGATTTACTTCTAGACAAGAATTTCAATCGTTGCTGCATTTTTTACATTCTAAAATACATTGGAGCACTGTAATCAGTCTCTGGACTAATATTTTTTGGTGATATTAGTTGAATATCCAAAGAAGATTCAACAATTGGGGGTAGTTATTGCAAATCCTAGTATGTCGAAATCAAGTTTATTACTTACCAGTGTGCTTGAACATCGTCATTTGCTTCATGTCACGTAAAAGCAAATGGTTCGTCACCATGCTACGCAGCGCTCTGAATGCATCCGAATCTTCTTGCATCCATTCTGTCGCATCTATTTGGTCTTGACTAAAAGGTTCATGTAGGCATCTAGCAGTTGACCCATCCTCGCACTCCCACTCGTGGATGTTACGAATATGGTACAGGATAGATAACCATCTCTGCCATAATACCTAAACCAAGGTGCACAAGATATTTTAATGCAACGACATCGTCGTGTAATAGTAAATTGAAAAGCAACCCCAAAACAAGAACTATTTGATATCGTGCATCACTTTTGTTATCTTGAAATCCAGTCAGCAGTAAATTTGGCAATTTTTCTCAATGCCTATTTATTCTAAATCGAATCAAAATGGCTGCGGAGGATCGCCCATTATCTTTACAATTTTTTACTAACTTAACAATAAAGCGATTCGTATTATGTTGGAAAAAATGATGACAACAAATTTAAGTAAGCGCAATTCGCGGCAAGAGGACCAAGATCAACAAATGAAATATATCATTAAAGAGTACGTAATTGAGTGCATCATCAAAGGTTCTATACCTGTTCATCTCCTCCACATTCCTGGCAACACCACCACAAACGATTACTAATGCTACGAGACCACCGTAACAGAACGTCGTTTCCTTTTTTTTTCCCACTGCGGTGCAACTTTTTCTTCAAACCTGAACAGATTAAAACGAAAATTATACGCTACTGAACTTAATTTAAAAAAATTTGCTCTTCTTTTCCCAATATAAATCTCACGCTGTACAAGTAACGAAAAATTAAACATCTGCAAAAAGACACAACGCAATCAAACAATAACTGAAATTATTCTTTACGTCTTTTGATAATAATAAGTCATAGTTAACAGCCGTAATTTAATTTGTATTTTTTTCTAAATGGATTGCTTTTTATACTATTCAGTAAAGATCGTAAAAAAAGGTCAATCATATACATACTTTTACAGACATGCCAGATATCGAACTGGTGATGGATGTGGCCGAATTCTGTTGCCATAATCTTCCTGATAGAGGGAGATCTATCGGTCACGACCACGGCAACATTTACCCCCTTTTCGATCAGCCGGTTCAAACAAATCCGAAAAGCGTCCTTTTCCATGGCTACACTGCTGGTCGATTGTGTGACTTGCAGTGTTTCCATGTCGATGATTTTGCACGAGTTCTCTTCCATGACGCTGTAGGTCATATATTTAGCCGAATGACCTGGGGTGTCGCATCTAAGTTAGTAAGGTCTTACATGGCGAAATTGCTTATCTAAAGCCTAAACTTCGTATGTAAGATAGGAGATAAATTGAAGCAGCATCTTCATTCTGTTAAGTCAGCGGAGAGAACATTTAATACACTATTTTTTGTAGAAACCTAGCATACTAGAATAACAATTGAATGATGAATATATATTATTATGCATGCTGGAGTAACAAAGAAACTCGAGCCTGCATTGTTAGACTGCAGTTAAAAATTACATTACCGCATACAAAAAATAAAATTGAATCAAAACCAAGAACATTCCTAAAGTGTTTGCTTCAACGACGATCTATTAGGCCTATATCACGTACCGCCCATCTCCCATCACCGTAACTGAACTGTTTTGCTCTGCTAGCTCTGCCATAATTCGATCCTGCTCTTCTTTGTAGAATTTGGAAATGGCAGGAATGAGATAGTGAGCTTGATTTTTGTAATACGTCGAATGCGAGATGAATTGGCATTCGAGTGCCCGAAAAAATCCAGAGATCTCGGTAAACGTTGATCCGCTGAATAAAATAGCAGCGGAGCACAACAAATTCACTCCCGCCATTTGCCCAATGTCTGCTGACGACTGCCAAAGCGAAGTGTGCCCACTGAAGCATTTACTTTGTAGACGCAGCTGACAACCTTTAAGTTGTTGATCAATCGATTTCATCTTATCACCGCAAATCTGAAAAAAATTCCTTTTAATATGCTGAAATATCTCACATAAATATTTTCAAGCGCACGAAAGCAAATTCTACTATCATTTTAATTTCTATGCATCTAAAATATTGTACGCTTCGGGTCCTGCGCCGGTTTCCATTTTAAGTAAACCTTTATCCTGTTTAAGAGTTACATGCTAGTATGTGTAATAGTAGACAGAAAGATTAACATTGCAAAATCGACAAATTTATACCTGGCATCGTCTAAACAACATCCTCATGCTTTTTTCGGCCACTAAAAACATTTTTGAATGTGATAGCGTTTCCGGAATGTGAGGAGCAGATGATACCTCACTAGCGATGAATGAGAACTCCAGATGAAAAGATTGGTCAAATGGTTCAGGTGGTGGTTGCGAGATAGATGATACAACGGTACTACCAGTACTGCAAGAACTTCCAGTGCCAGCAGATGATTGCTGAAATGTATAAAATACAAACTTAAACAAAAAAACATACACGTAATTCTGCGTTCGGTCACTTACAATGCAGTGAGCTGTTGGTAGCAACATTTTGAACTTTGCTGGTACATTATCACATGTACTCCTTCCATTCCAAAAATAAAATAACTTTTGAAAGCAAAAAGTCAATAGAAAACTTATCCCTGGAACCAGTCAACCTTTGGAGTGCGTGAGTTTTTTTACGTTGCGTTAGAGTCCTGCTAGCAGTATTTGCCACAAAAAGGAAATAAATGAAAAGATGCGATGTACCAGTAAAGCTCACCTTGTCAAACAAAATCTCAGCTAACACTGATTCGTTAGCGGTGTAGACTGAAGAATCTGCTAGCATCTGAAAAGAAATCGCAAAATGACAAAAGCTTACTTTTAGGTAGGATATTACTGCCTGTCCAAGTTTAAAGTTGTTGAAGTCATTCGTGGATACCACACTAGAGAAGAATGCAAGCCAGGTCAACTGACCGCGACAAACTGACTGCGGACAAACTGACCATGAACAAACGGTTTCGTCACAGTGATTTGATCACAGATTTCGTCACAAAGTGAGGTTTTAGGCAAGATGGCTATGGGGATAGTAAAATATGCTTATGATCGCTCTTCTCAGCTAATCAGCATCATTTGGCTCGCAGTCAGTTGTGGACTCAGAAGTATCTATGACCTCATCTGGAAGAGTACCATAATATCACCAGTCATCATTTCACCAAAGACAGTACCGTACCGTAAAACCAAATTTGAAGATAAAAAAGATACTCAACTACCACTACCAGAAGTTTGAATTCCTGGTATAGCTGAAATTAGGATATACAATGCTTGCAGTGCTGTTTGATTTTGTAAATATAAAGTTTTGAATCAAAGCGATAAGACTTTAAAAGAAATTGCAATTTAAAGAAAACTTCCTTGATTGTCCCATGCTATCTAGCCTAAGGTTACCACTGCATAAACCAAGGGAAGATATGCTAGGCAAGAAAGCATGTAATCAATTACAAACAAAAAGCTTTGTAATTAAAGTAATAGACATGTATTTTGCAAAAAACATTTATTTACCAGTGATTGATCGTTTGCAAGTTTTGGCAAGATGTGGTTGATGCCCTCAGGTGTTGGTTCAATAGAAGAAATACTTGATGCACTATCTGCAGATGACTGCTGCAAATAGGAGTATGCAGTTTAACTATAAAAATTTGCTCATTGTAATATATCATCTCAATGATATATACTATAGTAAACAGCATCTGACACACAAAAAAAAGTAACAACTTTTTAATAGCCAGATTTTTTGACATAAAAACCTATATGGTAAAAGTTTGCTGATACCCAATATTAACCTATTGGAGAAATATTTTGATATTTTTTCAAACATATCAATGTTGATTTCAGAAACAAAATTCTGCCAATGATGAAAAAATTATTGATATCTATTCATAAAAACTTTAAACGATTACAGTAGTTATATTCAATGCTGTTTTTTTTTTTGAAAATCATTTGCATGTTTTTGAAACCTTGTAACAATATCCATGTTATTACTACTCTTACTGTTTAAATGAACTTGATCATTCATAAACAGTGAATAGTGAGTAGACAAAAGTAAAATGGCGCTAAAAGCCACAGCACACTAAAAGCTTAGTACAACCCATAACTGGAAATGGCTAGGCCGAATATAACTTTACCTAGGCCTATTGCCTGCTAAAAGTACTAAGTTTCTCAATAACCCAAATTTTAATGAAAAGCCCAACACTGTAACAGGCTAGCAAGAATAAACAGAAAACTTTTTCTTAAAACCAACCTCTTCTTGAATTTGCACTTCAAGCGTTTGACCTCTTCTAAATAGCAAATTATTTACCGGAACAGCACCTAATTACAAAATAGCACTAGTCTTAATAAAGGTGGTGGTTCCAATTATAGGCATAGAAGGTTACGATTTGAATCAGATTTAGGGTTGGCACACGAGTCCACAACTTTTCGGCACAACCATTTTGGCACGGACCTTTTTCGGCGCCAATTCGGTGCTTTTTGACCAACCCTACCTCAAACCCGAACCTTAACCCTGACCCTAATTAACTGAACTGTCAAAGAGACCGAATTTGCGACAAAACGATCTGAGCTAAAAAGGACTGGCAACGAAATAGGTGGCGCCAAAATAGTCGTGCTAAAAATACGTGATCCCTGGCATACTACGTCTATTTCAGATTTAGAATTGCTAGCATACTTCTGTAAGCTAGTGCAATTAACTATGCTAGCGACAAATTATTTCAGGAGCCAGCTTTATCTTTTGGTTGCAAAATTTCCCCTTCTGGTTGCTAAAAATATTGCAAAATTTTACCCCTTAGTTTGATAATTTCACCAAGAAAAAAAAGTCTCAAATAAGGCAGTGATTAAAAATTTTACCAAACAATTTTAGCTTCAAAAGAGTAAAGCAAAAATGAGGAATATTCATCCGCGACAAAGACAGAAATTTTTGGCAATATAATGCCTTCCAATACCTAAATTACCATAATTGAAAACAAATTTAGGTATGCACTAATAGGTACAGTATTCACTCATTTTTAAAATTCAAAAGTAGAAATTTACAGTAAGTGTTAATTTCCTACCTTTTCGTAGTTTTCTTCTTGGACTGATGGAACAAGAAGAATTGGGAAGATCATAAAAATCTTCAAAATCAAAATGCAAACTACAAACCACAACAGATTTGAGACTTGCTAGGTTTGAGTGTGGAGGGTATTTTGAATTATTCATTGCAAGTAGCCATTTTTTAGCTTCCACAGGATCATCAGGAATGTGGTGGAAAGATAAAAATTTTTCTCGAGAACCAACACTAAAACTTTTGCTGGTACATCCATGAACTGCGCAATAGCGAACCATTATACTATGATTAAAACTTAAGAAATTTGACAAATAATAGCTTGTACTGTTTGGCAAAAATATAGTCTGTAAAGTTTCAATAAAACAGATTACTTAAGTTTAAAGTAGGTATACCACAAAAGTATACTCTGTGTTTGACAAATTTCAGCTTATTGTAACATAATAATAATATGATATTTCAACTTGCTACAATATTAATATATTTGCTTCAACTTTTTAAACCAAAAATAGTCTAATATTAAAATTAAAATTGACGACTGGGGACTGTGAGTCTGGAGTGTGAAGGGACCCAGGAAGAGTCTTCCAGTTAAAGAGCTACCATATGCCTGTTTAGTACAACCCATAACTGGAAATGGCTAGGCAGAATATAACTTTACCTAGGCCTATTGCCTGCCATAATTTCATTATTTAAGCAAAGCTTACAAATTCTGAACTGGAATCTTAGTTTTAGATCTAGGCTAGTCCACTGTTCCAGCCTCCAATATCATGTAATCACTTCATTGATATGAATAGATTTGAGGTTATCTCATAGCTGTTTTTGAATGTCTGATCGGTACTACCAATGACATATATCATTGGTACCACCTACACACTACCAGTACACAGTGCACTACAGATTGAGCTAAGCAATAAATCTGAAATAGGCCTGAGGCTAGGCCTATTTAGCTTACTAGAATGCATAACTTAGCTCCATCTTGATTCATAATACTCTGTAAGCTCTTGGCAGTTAAAACAGTACACTAAACAGCTTGAGATAAGCAATAAGTGGGCTAGGCCTACTTTGCCTCATAGGCCTACTGCACATAGCCTAGCCCTATCTTGATTCCAGATACCCTGCAAGCTTTTGGTTGTCAAAACTTAAAACACTCTTTAAACAGAAGAATTCAAACAACAATTCCAATGATGTATACCGGTATTGCGTAACTAGTAGCCTCGATACCTTCAGCACTAACCTAGCTCCCAGAAGCCCTCTAACTCGCAGACTCAAAATAGGAGAAATTCGCAGAAGAGATTTATTGCGCAACCCGCTTGAAACAAGATGGCCGAAATTTGGTTTCTAAGGGGAAAATATAAAGTCTTTCCCCTTAGGCTTTCTTAACCTGACGAATTGGAGGAATTGCAATGGGTTCATGTTGATTAACGTATTTTTTAAGATTTTTTCTCCGTTTTTCAAAAATCGGGTTGAATGCCCTTTTAAGTGTTGTTTTGCCAAAAATCATAATTAGCTTTTCGTTTTTTGTATCTAAATTGGTTAAAACGGAATGAACTTTTTGATAAACGGGGATTTGGAAAATTATTGTTTTGCATTAAATTTAGGGGTCTCTAAGACATTTGTTTTTGCCGTGGTTTCTTTTTTTTTTTTGTACGAAAATCAATCATTTCGAAGATAGCAGTTTTAGCTAGGTTGTGCGTGTAGATCAGGTTATCGAACATGAGAAATTATTCAGTTATTATTTTGAGTTTCAATTGTAATCATAGAATTTGACAGTACAGTTTGATTGACATATTTTTCTAAAATTGACTGTCAGTGATCTTTTCCTAAATTTTGTTTTTATTGCTAAATTAATTACTGCTTTATATCACTTTATTGTTTTACGCTAACTTTACTTTTGTTTTTTAATTCTATTTGAATAAGATTCTATTTGAATAAGCTTCTATTTGAATATTTAGCATAGACATAGCATCGATTGATTAGGCCTAGTCGAGATTTGAGAAGCTATGGAAGACTTCAAGTTCAAGCTAGAAGATTTTGGTAACTTGATTTTGAATAGAAACCTTTAAAACACTTTTTATTTTTTCCCAAAGAACTGCAAATAATTTTCCAATTTAACGGCCAACGTTTACGCCAGGACTGGACATAAAATTATGAGTGTATAACCGCTTCCTTGGTTTTGTATTAACTGGTTAGTAGTGTGTAAGCGTTAAGGTGAAATGCTGGGCTTACCGAACTTTTAAAATAAACTATAAGGATACGCTCATGCGTTCATGCACGATTTTACACAAAAGCAGTAGACCCAGGCCTTATTCGCGTTTTTTTTACTGCTTGTTCAAGCAGCTTGATATTCCAACCAAAACAGAGCAATTATATCGATTCTTTGTTGATAATACACCTAGCTTAATTATCAGTATCTTTCATAATCAAATGTAATTATACCTTTAATAACCAAGTGCTTTGGCCAGGAGACAGCGAAGGGTCTTTCGGTCTTCCAGTCAAGCTACCTCCTGCCCATCTGTGTACCACACGTGGTGAGGCTTCACTCTAGCTGTCCGTTTTTATTGCTAAACTTCAAGCAAGGTAACTGTGAATATCAATTTTTATAGGTTTTGGTTGGATCGGACCGGGGATCCTATCCGTATCAACCGTTTCAGCAGCAAACACTCTTACCCACTCGACCACTAATTGGTAGATTAAAACTTTGTAATGCCTTGTCGTTATTAGGTTAAATTAGGATCACGCAAAAACGCATAAAAATAACCGGCACAAAAAGTAATTGACTTGTACAATTCTACGTTGATTCTTTTTCTGCTAAAGTCATGGCGTGCGAACTTCCTGTTTTGTCCTCAATACACAAATTAACTTAGTAGTGTCTGAGATAAAAGGACAATGATGTGACTTTTGTATGAATTTTGGTTTTTTGTTGTGGTCTCTAACGTGGTGGTTTCATTACAAAAGGTAAAGCGGAATAATTTATTGCCAATATTTTTGTTCAAGGTTGTTTTCGTTTAACGTATTTTTGTTTAACGTATCATCATTACTGTTAGTATTTCGACCATCGAAACAGTAACTTATTGAAATTGCGTTCATTATAAGAATTCCATAATGATAAATATTCGCTAATTCGCTATTCGCTATTGATTTAGTTCTGCTTTTTTCCGCAGAATCTGGTCTCCAGCGCGCATAAAATAGCTTTGCAGATGCATGCAACACCGCCGGAATGAAAATAAGCTCGGCTAAAACTGATGTATTTCATCTTTCAAGAAACCCTGATCAGTGCGTATTACAAGTGAATGGAGCGACATTGAAGCAAGAAGAGAAGTTCAACTGTTCAAGTATCTTGGGGTTGCATTCACGCGTGAAGGAAGGTAAGATGAAGAACTGCATATCCGAGTAAGCAAGGCTAGTGCAGTAATGCGAGTTTTGGACTCTATTCAGGTGTCATGAAACGAGAATTGTCAAAACAGGCAAAGCTTTCAATTTTTAAAGCAGTTTTTGTCCCCATTTTCACTTATGGTCATCAATCTTGGGTAATGACAGAAAGAGTGCGATCACAAGGGCAAGCGTCCGAAATGAGGTTTTTACGAAGAATCGAAGGTGTTACACTATTTAACAAGCTGCATAGCAAAGATAGAAACCGGTCAGGTTGACCGGCACTGGTCGGGTTGACCGGCCGGGTGAGTTACCGGTCGGGTCGAGATTCTTCGACCGGCCGGTCAAGCCGGTTGAAACACCGGTAAAATTCTTCTTTCTTGCAGCTAAAAGACATTTACGCACCAACCGAAATATACATAAATATTATCAGAGATAGAGTTGAGGACACAAGGCTCGAGGCCAAGACCAAAGCAAAGGGGCACAAAAAAATCCAAGGCCAAGGACAGTCCTTCCGAGGAAAAACCTTCTCGAGGCCAAAGATAGGAATGCTCGAGACCAAGTCCAAGGACACAGGAAACAGACGTAAGTGTTTCCCAAAATAAGTTGGCAAAATTTTTTTTCAGGCGATCTCGAAAAAATGGTCTTCAAAATATTTTTCAAGCGATCTCCAAACGAGAAAAGCAAAAAAGGTTTTCAAAAATTTTCCGCCAAGTTTCTAACAAAATTTTGGCTCTTCAAAAACTAGTGCTGTCCTCGAGCCGAGGACAATGCAATTTTCGAGGACTTTAGGCTTCGAGGCCAAGGCCAAGGCCAAGGACTTGACCTTCGAGGCAAAGCCAAGAACTTCAAAGTGTATCCTCGAGGCCAAGGAAGTCTTAGGGACTCTACCTCTGTTTATTATAAATAAAACTTTTCATAAAAACAAAACAGTATTAACAAATCACACCTTTTGAAAAACACTCGTAAAATGGTTTCAAGCTGTGACTAATATGCTGGGACTATTAAGACAAGCACATCCAGGGGTGTATTTAGGGGGAGCATTGCGCCATGCCCCCAACCCCTTTGGGCCACCGAACAAAGCAAAAAAGGGCAAAATATACGTTAAAATCGCGTACTCAGATTATAATAAAGCATGCATGTGGATAAGGCTTACGCTATCTGGCATTTTAGCATCATTTAATCAGCTTGAGAGTTGAAGTGGCGCAGATTGCAGATTTCGGATTTTTTAGTACATGCTAAAATCTTTCCGCTTTGAAAAGCTTTTTTTAACTTAAATTTACCACACTCTACACTGGGCAAGAAAGACATAGCTCTCATTTCTTCCGTATTTCTTTGAATATAAACCGCGGGTTTTATTTATTTTTGTGGTTATTTTGAGCGGTTTCTATTCAAGGGCGGCTTTTATTATTTTTTGCAGGAATACTATTAAAAGAGCTGAACAAAGTTTTTCCAGACAAAAATATCAAAAGTTTGCAACTGTCTGTATATACCCTATGTTAAGTACCGAAACAAAACAGTTTTTTTTCTTCATTGGACACAGTGTAAATTTTGTTTCGAAAAAAAATTTTGCGCTTTCCACTGGTGTCGCTATTGAGCTAAATATGTTTTCACAGTCGGAAGATGAAAAACTTATTGTTTTGCTGGAAGATGGCGCTGTAGTTAGTACTATTGTCGTGGAAAAGAGTAAGCAAATGGAAAGTGTGTGACAAGCATGGCAGGACGGTACGGTACGTAGGTACGGTACGGTACGCCTCAATTTTTGCTAAGACGTTCGGTACGTTTTTTGTAATGGTACGGATACGGTACATTGGTGCGGTACGCCTTTTTTGTAAAGGTACGGGTACGGTACGTTGGTGCGCTCTTTGAATTAAAATCCACAGACTTTTCGAACAATGCGCTGGGTTTTGTGTACAGAGGCAAAAGACAGCTGAAACCGACGCTAAATGTGTGAATTTAGATTGCTGATTTATAGGTTAGTGATTTCAAAGTTAGTTAAAGTTGCGAGTAGTTAAAAGCAAGGATGGCAGTACGGTACTGTACGTAAGTACGGTACGGTACGCCTCAATTTTTGCTAAAAGTACGGTACGCCTTTTTTGTAATGGTACGGAAACGGTACGTTTGTACGGTACGCTTCGAAAATTGAACTGAAATACGTTACGCTGGTACGGTTCAAGGTGCGAGGTACGTAGTACGCAAATTCTGAACGTACCGTACTACCAATCTTTGGTGTGTAATTTGATTTGGGAAATTAGGGTAAGTTTGGTGCATGGTGGTTTGAGTAGGAGCCGGTAGGATAGAGATGGTGGTTCGAGTAGGGGGTGGTAGAGTGGAGGTGAGAGTTAGGAATGTAAAATTCCCTATGGTGAGGGAAGCTGATGGAATATTGATTGGGTGACGGAAAAAGGAAAAATGCGGACAATTGGGATCTGGGGCAGATTGGGGTGCCAGGGCCGGGAGGGGATTAGAATTTGGAAATAAAAGTTAAAATGAGAATGAATGATGCCTTTGGATTGTGGGATATAGAGCCACAGGGTGTGAATGGGTTGATAGGTCACGCTTTTTCAAGTTTTTGATTGGGGGCATGCCCTCCATTTTACCAGTTATCAGTTAAAGGAAGAGTGCAGGCAAATCAATGGGGGTATCAAAAGTTCGGACAATCGCGTCAAATAGACTGGCGTTGACCTCATTCTTCTAGATTCAGCCGTTCCAGAGATATTCTAATTCACACACGAGGTAACATTCACCATTTTTGACAATTTTATTGGCAACACTGACGTTGATTAACGTTTACATCACATGATCCGAGTTCTAACACAAAGTCAATGGCATGCTATTGCTGATTTGGCTCAATTGCATCGAGTCATTTCGTAGCATGCCGCAGAATTCCGAGTTTGGCGGCAACGTTAATCAACGTCAGTGATGCCAATAAAATTGTCAAAAAACGGGAATGTTACCCCGTGTTTGAAGTAGAATATCTCCAGAACGGCTGACTCTAGAAAAATGGGGTCAACGCCAGTCGAATGTAATGCGATTGTCCAAACTTTTGATATCCCCAATGATTTTGCCTGCACTCCTCCTTTAACATGCAGAATGTCACTTTATTAAGCATTATGTCCCAGGTAAGGCTACTTGAAGTGTGAAAAAACTACTTTAACTTAAGTCAAAGGTGCCTTAAGTAAAAATTGTTTTGCGGCTTGGGTCAGATTCCCGAAACGTTCGACGGATGAGGGATTCGCCCCCAGACCCCTGAGTGTGACCCCTTTAGTAATTATACTTTTTTGCCCGTATAAAAGACAATGTATACGGCAGCTGGCAAGTAGAAAAATCAAAAAGTACGTTATTGTGTGATTCTATACTGCACTTTTCATTTTAGGCTTGAATCGCAATTAACGACAAATCGTGGAGATCAATTAATATAATGACATAGAGTGATATAATCTCAAACGATACGACAATCATCCTCAACTTCAACTAACAACTTTGCACTGCAAAACATTTTCCACAATTTACGTCGAAAAGCAGACGTCTTTTTTTATTTCGGAACATCGAAAAACAAACAAATACGTGCAGTATTTACCTGCACCAGTAGCAAGCATAGAGGACAATAACAAAAAATATGTATAATGGCGAGCAGCATCGATTCCTGTCAGTGACCAGTGGTGGCCTTAGGAAAGGGGGGCTCTGCAAAAAACATTGGGGGGCGGCCTTTTCCAAATGTATCGTGTAGCCATGCATTAATGAATGATGCGATAACTTTTCTATGTAGAGCTACATAATTGTAAAAAGCTCTGTTCTCTGGCCGGAATGAGATAATTAGCACGAAAATACAAGGCCTACTTTTTGTTTAAAACAAAACAGCATTTGAATACAGTATAACCGATTCTTCATGGGGGTGCGGGGGCGATGCCCTCGCTGCTAAAGAAATTTTAGGCTTTTTAATTAAAAAAAAAACGGTCGATTTTACGACGTTTTGATTAAAAAGTGATCGGCCAGGCATCTTATTCAGCCAAAAAATAAGGGCCTCGAGTTTTCGTCCCTCCTCGTTTCTTTATCTACTGTATGTGGAACCCTTTGGTCATAATACACACTTCAGCAGAATATAGATTTAAAAATACAGGAAGCAGCCCCTCTTGTCAAAGATTAGGCTTAATTAGATAAATGTGTGCAATGGAACCTTCAAATGAGAAGATTCCATAAGTTTGATCTTGTAGGGCAACATCCACGTCCATACAGAATTTATTACTGTTAAATTACAGTACATTATACAGTAGTTAAAGATAACCTGGAAGAAGATGGGGCAGGTAGGAAAGATGTAAGCATGGCCGTAAGACACGGAAATTTTTTTTGTGAGGCATGAAATCTTTGCCCGAACAAATTTCTCTGCCCGAAAAATTATTAACAGAAAACCTTGTCTCTAAAAAAGGTCTTCATTCATCCTTTAAATTGATGGCGTGATGTCACAATGTTCATTTGTACGTCATAAAGACATTTCAGATTTTAAATGCTCACTCCATCAGAATACAAAAAGTTGTTGTTCGCATTGGTGACTACCCATCGTCTGAAAAAGTTGGATTTGCATGAATTTTCTGACGTTTTTGCCTAAAATGAGGGGGCAGTTGCCCCCTGCATCCCCACCTCCTACGCCTATGCATTCAAGTTATTTTTTAAACAAACCAAAAATTGTTCTTTAGGGGTTTTTACGCAAAAACTTTAGGTGAATTATTTAGCGCGAAGTGGGGGGCCCTTATATGTGGCGGGAAGAGGGGGCTGTGCAATTGCACAGATTGCACATACCTTAAGCCACCACTGTTACTTAGGCCCGGTCTACACTGTGCGCAAAATCGCGAGCATATGAGCGTATTTTGATTATTTTAGCAGAAATTAAGATACGCCCAGAATATTGCCTACACCAGAGTACAAACTGCCAATTGGTTAAAATAAACTAAGGATACGCTCACGATTTTACGTCCAGTGGATAGACAGGGCTTAAAAGTTGTTGGTTTAGTCAAAACGACACACAAAAATTAGCAAGATCTTCATTCTTGAAACACATAAAATAGCACAATATTTACTCTGACTCGCCTATGGAGTTTAGAGCCTGCACGAACTTAAAATCATTACATTGTTCACTTAATCTTTTATTCAACGAAGTACCGGTGCTACTGTGATTCAAAAAAGTAAAATTAATAAATGCAATAGACTGTTAGTTTTCAAAGAAAGATAAGAGATGAACGCCACTTTTTTGCAGATAATAGTATCAATACCACAGCATAATCACAAACACATACGGCAAAACAAAAGTGACAAAAATCTGTCAAGAAAAGTATAGCATTAGAAATGATGCAACTTCGATAAGAAATAGCAGTACAAAATTTTGTATAAAATTAAGAACTGTAAGAAGAAATCACTAATGATACGATGGGTTATTCCATGTATAATCAACTAATTTTTTAAAATTTTGTTACCACTACTCTCCAATTTTTTTAATTTCAAAATATGTTGAGGAGTTTAGAGAATACAAAAAATTTTTTTTTAATTTTTGCGGTAAAGTGTATGGTTTGATTTGGTAGTCTTGTATTACGTTAAAACGCCTGCAACGCTTTTTGTTATTTTATAATCCTAATTGCATTTTCATTTCTGCGTTAAACGCAAACATTTTGCTTAGAGCTGGAACAGTATTGCCTGTGTATCAAGTTACAGTGTTTTATTATAACCGTAATATGAGTTTTACAATATGTTTTGCTATTTTGCTTATTGCACATGTAGTTATGTTATAGCTTGTTAAAGCCCATAATTTTGTGAATTGTAGTATATTAATAAATGTAATATTAGTGACTCGGCTTAATTACAATTTAACAAGCTATAATGAGAAAACTTATGAAACCTGAAAGACAAAGTGTGGACCTAACAGTCAAGATGCTGCTAAGCAATGGAAGCACTGGGCGCGGACCTTTGACAATTATTTGAAGTCACTGGAGCAAGAGAGACGAGGCGGGTATCCAGCTATTAACAAGTTGAGAATTCTGACAAAAAGCGTTGCCGGCGTTTTAACGTAATACTAGACTACCAAATCAAACCATACACTTTACCACAATCACCCCACCTTAAAAAGATACTGGGTCTCCATAACGTGGCGGGGGTACTCCTTTATTAACTGTTGTAGAACTACGAACAGATGGAGAATTACTTGGAGTTTTGAGCAGGTCCTTTACTGGCGATTCAGAACGACTATATCAACATTACAATCAGACACAATAATATCGTCAACATTAGACACAGTTGATTCATCAAGCTCCGATGATGACTCTTCCAAGAGAAGAATTGTCAATGCTTATATCAATATCATGAGCGTCAGCTAATAAGGTGCCAAATGCCGGATAAGGTGCCAAATCTTCCAAAGATACAGTAGACTCGCGTCCATCAGGAAATCGTACTCGAGCAAATGAAGGATTTGCCTCAGTTAATTCGACTTTTCGAACCAAGTCATCATTCTTATGTGTACGCACAAAATTACGAACTCAGCAAGCCAGCTTGGTTGTGTTGTAAAACCCAACACGATTTTCGGTAGAAATTGAAAAACAACTCATGCGGTGTAGCATTAGTACTGCTGCAAAGCAATGATCGTTGCGAGGGCAATACTTCAGGCAACACACGTTCCCATTTAGCAGTGTCTAAACCACGAGATTTCAGTGCCAATCTAATCGTCCGCCATATTACACCAATATATCGTTCAACCTGCGAATTACCAGTGGGATGATAAATAGAACTATAGCTGGTGGCAATACCCAGACCGGTTAAGAACTGCTTTAATTCATAAGATCTGAAATAGCTAGCATTATCAGAATGAACACAACTTGGAACTCCACACATAGTAAACAACTCATTTAAGCATTTGATTACAGTTTGAGCATGCATATTAGAGCACGGATAACAAAAAGCGTTGCAGGCGTTTTAACGTAGTACAAGACTACCAAATCAAACCATATACTTTACCACAATTTTCAAATTATCTCAAGCGATTTTCAAGACACAGCTAAAAGAATTTTTGCCACTTGAGGGAGTTTGGGTTGGCGAGCACTGGTCACGCTTTGTGATTTTTAATAATATCTTTGTTTCTAATCGTAGAATAATACACCAAATGTCGATTTTACCATTTTGGGGGCCAAGGAATTCATTTAAACACATAAAAAATGAATACAATAGCTCCTTCATGGAGTAAATGAAGATAAAAAAAAATTTACTAGTTAACTTTACGACGCAATTACAAAAAAGCAATTATTTTCAAAACCTGATTTTTTCACTTTGCTAAGTACAACTCATGTTTTTCCATGAATCCAACATTCACCAACTTGTTTTTTTTGCTTCAACAGCAATTTTAGTTTGAACATCTGCACTATTTTTAATAAGTTTAATCTTGGATTTACTATTTGTATAATGACGTAAAAGTTTGAAGTGAAGCAAATTAATTCAGCTGTACATTTTTGCTACAAAAAAGATAAATTGTTCTACCACAACTAACTGAAAGTTGGAAAACGAATTTTAAATCCTTAAATGACAAAATATATTAGCTGCACCATAGATATCATTTCAATTGCAATGAGTCAGTGAAACATAAAAAAACTACTTTCTGGAGGTAAATCAATCTCTGTTTAATGTCATTAATCGACTCATTATTGGGATTGATAAATAACTCTATGACATAAATATTGTCTTTACTCATTCTGGAGTTTTGAAATTGTCTTGCTGTCTTGCCAATTTATACAAGTTTGTGCGAAGTAATGCTGTTAGCAGAAAAGTCAGCCTTTTTTTAAGGAACATTTTTGGTTGCTCTGAGCCTTTGAAAAAGCTTGTCACCATGATCAGTAAAACTTCAGCAAATAAAAACTAGTTTTAATCGTTTTGCGTGCTTCTGGCCTAAAGGCTACCAGCTCGGAAGCCTAGGGAAGAGCCACCAGAACGGCGACTACTCAAAACAAGCAATGCGAAAAATTGTCTTCCCACAGGAATCGAACCTGCAGCCTTTGGATTACCGGTCCACTGCTCTACCACTTGAACTAGAGAAGACGCCTCCTCGCATGCTTAATTTTGGCTATTTAAACCCAGCAACTTGCTTGTTGTGTGATTGTAATAATCAGAGGTGGAGTCGAGGACACAAGGCTCGAGGCCAAGGCCAAGGCCAAGGACACAAAAAAAATCCGAGGCCAAGGCCAAGGCCAAGGACAGCCTTTCCGAGGACAGACACTCTCGAGGCCAAGGACAGGAATGCTCGAGGCCAAGGCCAAGGACCAAGGACACAGGCGCAAGTGTTCTCCAAAAAAAAGTCTTCAAAAATTTTTTTCAGGCGATCTCCAATTTATTGGCGTACCCAGAATTTTTGATTTGGGGAGGCCTAAACCACAAATCACATGCAATGACGTCATCAAAATTTTTCCAAAGAAGAAGTTTTTGTTTGACAAAGATATCGTAGGATGGAAGATCTAAAATCGTTGCCTGTTGGCACGTAACCCGGATTTTGCAAAGGGAGAGGGATTAAACTAATAGCTGAAAAACGCAAATATTTAACTTTGGAAGCGTGTTGAGAAAGCTGGTGTAACTCAAAGGTATCACAAACGGGGGTCTGGGGGTGGGGGCCCCCATCCGCCGGAGGCTTTGGGGGGTCTGGGGGCGAAGCCCCAAGCCGTTGGGCAATTTTTTGTAGTTTTTTGGAAAAAAAGCTATTTTAATGCCATTGAATCACATGTCGCAAGTGTTCAGAGCCATTTAAAAGCACTAAATTTTTGCCATTTGAAAGCCAATTGAAAAAATCAAATTGTTTAATACTCCTTCTACTTGCAATTTAAGTCCAAAACACGTTTAACATCTTGCATTTTGGAGTTAAATTTAATAGTAAGTGATTTGGTCCAGGTAGGGGAAAGCAAGGTGCATTGTCTCTTGCAGCATTTTAGCAGTAAATAATAATCCCTGGAAGATTTTCCTTAGAGATTTAGTTTTGTCATGAAAATAACTAGTTAAAGCAGTACATGTTCGGCCAGCCCCCTCAATTGAAGTTCAATGATTCGTTCACTCAGCATTTTTGATGACTAATTTTTTAAAAAAGTATTTTGTACATAAAAAGCGGCGAGGTTGGAGGTGAATTACTGAATTGTTATTGAAAATTGGTACGATAGATGGTTACGTCTACTAACCATGTTATTGCCGGCAGGATTTACTTCACGCTAGGCCCATGGCACTTTGGAGATTTTCGCAACATCTTTCTGCCAAATATAGGTGAAGAACAAAAAAAGTCTTACGATTTTAGCTCGGGGACCCTAGCTGGTACTCAGACGCGTAGCCAGAAATTCACAATGGGGGGGCTGTTTTGGGGGTCTGGGGGCAGAGCCTCCAGCGCTCGAAACTTTTGCATTTTTTCGCAAAATGAACTTAATTTTAGAGCTATTTTAATAAAAAATATTGCTTTTAAAACGTGGCGTAGAAATTGGCAGCGCAACATAATTCAACTGGTTGCATTAATGGGCAATATGGGGAGTGGCTACTGGCTAATGATAACATTGCAGTTCTCTTGTTTACTTGCTGGTAAATCATAAAATCCTATTATTCAATAAAACTCACTCGGTGTAATCTATTTCGTCTATATTTTATAAAAAAAATAATTGGGAAAAGGGCTAATGGAAAGATATTTGAGAGAAGTGACTATGGTAATTAACTAACACTGAATAGCCCCCCTCCTCTTATTCTTGAGTTTATGATATATTTGTTGATAAAACCTATGTTGGGCGTTTTTACATCAACGATCAAATTTGATTGCTTATTTTCAGCGATTTTTTCAAAGTTTTCATTGATTTGTGACTTTTATTTTTGACAATTAGCCCCCCCCCCTGAATATATGTTTTCAATGATACTTTAAATCACTTTTTAGTCATTTCCAGCGCAAAAACAGTCCCAAAAAAGCTAAAAACGTGATATTTTTCTTATTCTGCATTTTGGTTGACAGGCCAATGGAGGGGGTTATAGCCCCCGCCTCCTCCATGGCTACGCTACTGCTGGTACTGCGTCATATTATGGTAAATCTGGCCCTGATTAATGCATTACGTTCACAAAAAGGCTAGATGTGGGCCTGAGATAGCAACTTGTAGGACAAAAACTCTCCATTTTCTTCGGGTTGTACGTTCAAATTGGCTGGCAAAAATAGAATTGAGGGGGACCCAGCGCCCCTGGCCTTCAATATTGTTGTTATAGTTATACTGTTGTAAACGAAAAATGCTAAAAAGAAACTGAAACTGAAGGAACTATAGGATTTTTTGTCACAGTTTTGTCATTGGTGAAATTTCAATTGGGAAGGGGGCGGACCCCCTGCCATCCTCCTCTTGGCTACGTCTATGCTCCAAGTGAGGAAAACAAAAAAAGTGCTCGCAAATTTTCCGCGAGGTTTCTGGCGCTTTCCAACGAAATTTCAACTGTTTAAAAAAGAGTGCTGTCCTCGAGCCGAGGACAGGCCAATTTTCGAGGACTTGAGGCTTCGAGGCCAAGGCCAAGGCCAAGGACTTGACCTTCGAGGCCAAGGCCAAGGCCAAGGACTTCAAAATGTGTCCTCGAGGACGTCCTCGAGGCCAAGGACGTCCTCGAGGACTCCACCTCTGGTAATAATAAGTCAATTAAGATGTTTTTTGACGTTTGCAGGCCAGAGTTTTAATATTTTAATCGTTTTGCGTGCTTCTGGCCTAAAGGCTACCAGCTCGGAAGCCTAGGGAAGACAATTTTTCGCATTGCTTGTTTTAAGTAGTCGCCGTTCTGGTGGCTTTTCCCTAGGCTTCCGAGCTGGTAGCCTTTAGGCCAGAAGCACGCAAAACGATTAAAATATTAAAACTCTGGCCTGCAAACGTCAAAAAACATCTTAATTGACTTATTATTACAATCACACAACAAGCAAGTTGCTGGGTTTAAATAGCCAAAATTAAGCATGCGAGGAGGCGTCTTTTCTAGCTCAAGTGGTAGAGCAGTGGACCGGTAATCCAAAGGCTGCAGGTTCGATTCCTGTGGGAAGACAATTTTTCGCATTGCTTGTTTTAAGTAGACGCCGTTCTGGTGGCTCTTCCCTAGGCTTCCGAGCTGGTAGCCTTTAGGCCAGAAGCACGCAAAACGATTAAAATATTAAAACTCTGGCCTGCAAACGTCAAAAAACATCTTAATTGACTTATTATTACAATCACACAACAAGCAAGTTGCTGGGTTTAAATAGCCAAAATTAAGCATGCGAGGAGGCGTCTTTTCTAGTTCAAGTGGTAGAGCAGTGGACCGGTAATCCAAAGGCTGCAGGTTCGATTCCTGTGGGAAGACAATTTTTCGCATTGCTTGTTTTAAGTAGTCGCCGTTCTGGTGGCTCTTCCCTAGGCTTCCGAGCTGGTAGCCTTTAGGCCAGAAGCACGCAAAACGATTAAAATATTAAAACTCTGTCCTGCAAACGTCAAAAAACATCTTAATTGACTTATTATTACAAAATAAAAACTAGGTTGGTTTAGCAATGATATTATGTTGAATTGAAGAACTTGAGAGCCTAGCCAAACAGTTTCAGTTTAAGATCATTACTTATTCATCTTTAACATAGCCTTTCACTTTAGCATGCATGCAACAACCATCGAAGCATCTAGCGACTGGGGATAAAGTTGTTAAAAAATAGAAGTTCTCTTCTGATGATCCCGAGGGTGAAACAGACTGTTAAGGGTTTTTAAATTTGACTGTGAATAAAATTATAATTTGCTCTGATCTCTGATCATTGAGCTCTCTTCAGTTGGAGATACCAAAAAGAACAGTTAATTCCAGCAGAGAAGTTTTTTTATGGGTGACAATAGTCCTGCTTAACATACAGATACAGCTAAGCGGTAGATCATTTGTCTAGTGGCTATTATTCAAAAAATTAAAGTATCTGATACTGGTAACATAATACCATGTTAGAAGATTATAATTAGAAGAAACTGTAGATACTTTGTAAAAGATTATCTCAGGCTAAGATCTATTGTTATTGTGTTCATGGAAAGTTGCAGCATCAGAGACCTATTGCAGGAAGATTGCCACAAAACATCACAAACTACAAAACTTGAATTAATACTCTGAAAAAGTTTAAGTTTCCAAGAGCAAAAACTAATTCTATGGAGAAGTTTTTTAAAAGAAAAATCAGACCAAATTAGCAATTTATGTATGCATCACAAAGAAATTTTTTGGGGTCAAAATATGAATATCGATTTGAAAGCTTTAGTGACATCTAAAAAAGTCACAGAAAAAAGCTAAAAGGTACTATTTTAATCACCCTTGACATTGCTAAAAGGATGGAAAGACTACAAATTTCTGTGAAACCTGGGTGGCGGATTTGTGTAACATGCTATAAAAGGTTCAAAACTGACTGCAACTGTCTTGATAATTCTGAAACAAGTTCAAATTCTTCTTCTGAAACAGAGCACTCTGGCTCTGGTTGTGACCTTAAATCAACTTTTGATGAAGAGCGGGCAAAAGATACTGTACATTGAATAAAACTTTTCAATCAACTGGTGCATCTCCAATCGAGTCATTTCATAGTCAACCAAAACGATAGCAAATTTTGAAAGCTAAAAAAAAAACTATCAAAAGTGTCGCGACAATTAGAAAAATCTTTTGCAACTGTTATTGGCACAGATGAAGCAAATATTAGTCGTAAAGAAAACCAACTTATTTCATTTGATGAAATTAAATTGCTACAGAAAAAAGCAAGTGACCAAGATGCATTGATGGAAGAAATCAAGACAAAAATGACGAAATTGGAGCTTGCTCTTACAATAAAAAAGTAATGCTCCTTACACTGAAACCTCACTCTTGGACAATCAAGCAAGCTGCTGGCTATATCAGCACTTTTGAATATTTAGTGAAACGAGCAATTAAACAAAAGGAATTAAAGGGTACATTATCAAAACCAATTATTCCAGGAAGAAACAAAATATCTGATGAGACAAAAGCGGTTGTGTAGTCAATGTATGAAGATGACGAATTCCCTCGTTTAATGCCTGGAATCAAAGACTGTGTGAGTGTTTCTAGAAATGTTTATCAACAAAAGCGCTCTTATTTCTGTGTAACTTAAAAGAATTGTATGCCACTTTTTGTGAAAAATATTTAGAATTAAAAATTGGTTTCTCACGGTTTTGTTCACTGCATCCCAAATGGCGTGTTACAGTGTCTTCAAAAGGCAGTCATTTTGTATGTGTTTGTATCCAACACCAAAATGCAATACTTTTGGTTGATGTAGTCGATCGCAATGAAACTTACAAAACACTAATCAACATAATTGTGTGCAGCACTGATGATAAAACGTGTATGCTGCATCGATGTATACAATGTTCTTGATCTCAAGCACAGCAAAGCTACTTGATGTTGCAAAATGAGGACCTTGAAGAAGAAATTCAGTTTCAGCAATGGAAATCCACAGACAGAACGGATCTCATAACTGTGGCTATCACCAGAATTGACAGGATAGAAGAAACCGTCCGAGTTTTGGAGGATCTTACAAAGCATTCATTCATAGCTAAATGCCAATCTAGAAATTTAAATCTAAGAAAAAATTCTTTAACCAGTAAATCCTGTGTGGTGTTCCTCGATTTTGCTGAAAACTACTCTTTTACAATCCAGGATGAAGTTCAAAGCTATCATTGAAATCAGCAGCAATGTACTATCCATCCTGCAGTGGTTTATTACATGCAAGATAATAAATTGATGCAGCAGTCAATTTGCTTCATATCAGATAACATAACACATGACACAGTGTTTGTTCATGGTCTTTTGCAAAAGCTCAGGACCTAAATTACCAACTTATCTAGAACTATATCTAAAGTTGAATATTTTTCTGATGGATGCGTTGGGCAGTGCAAAAATTTTACGATTATGCTGAATTTATGCTATCGCAAAAGAGACTTTAACCTTGAGGCATGTTGGGCTTTTTTTTGCATCCAGCCATAGTAAATCTCCCTGCGATGAAATTGGGGAAACTGTTAAACGACTGGAAAAAACAGCTAGCTCGCAGAGACCGTTGTCTGGTCACATTTTGACTCCACAAGCACTATTTGAATACTGTTGTGACTACGTTAGTGGAATCTCATTTGAGTTTTTGAATGCAGATGATATGCAAAAAGACAGGCTTCGACTGGCATCACGCTTTTTACTAGTATATACAATACCAGGAACCCGTTCTTTTCATCACTTTGAACCACTCACTAATTCGTCTATTGGATACAAAAGAACCAGTGAAGACAGCGGCTTGACGGGCATTCAGTACTTTTCAAATGATGACCATGACGATTTGAACGTAAATGGAAATGACTACATAGTGTGCAAGTATGATGGAAGGTGGTGGTTGGGATTAGTTGAAGAAATCAACAACATTGAGCAGGAAGCCTATGTGAAATTTATGCATCCACCAGGACCATCAAATGCTTTTTTTGGCAGCAAAAGGTTGATGCATGTTGGGTTCCATTTCAGCTAATTCTATGTGAATTGCAACACCAACAACTGTAACAAGAAGATCATACAGTATTACTTCAACAGAGTGCAATGCAACTGTGAATGCCTATTCTGATAAACAATGATACAGTTGTTGACTAAGGAGGGATAAACTATTGTTTTATAATTGCAATATACTGTTTTGTACTTTACTAATATTTAATTGAAAGTTGCCCTCTCACTGAAATTATTTATGGTACAATCTACGTAAAATGACTTTAAATTGAAATGTAAGTGTAAGCCTGTCAACTGCACGACTTACAGTACCATATTTCTACAAAAGTACCCAATTACACTAAACAATATGTGTTTTTGACAACTAACTAAGACCAAGAAACATACGGTATATTAACTGTAAGGTATTTAGTAATGCCAGAAGTTTTTGGGTTTAAGACAGTTGACTATGCTATGGGTTAAACCAGGCACACATAGCGGGCTATTTTTCAATAATGTTGTCATAAACCTAAAATTTGTCTAGATTTAAAAATAAAGCCAAATAAAAAATGTGAAGATACAGTAAATTAATAGGGCATGTGCAGCACTACAATCACTGCCACATAAAAAAAATTGTTTTAGAACTTTATAACATCTGCGTTGTCTTGAAATAATACCAGAAATCTTTAAAAAAAGTACAGATGTCCAAACTAACATTGCTCTTAAACCAAAAAAATCAAGTGGGTGATTATTGAAAGTATGAAAAAACATGAATTGTACTATTCTAAAGTTTAAGAACTAGGTTTCGAAAACAATTGCTTTTTTTTGTAAATGCGTTGTAAAGTTGACCTAAATTTTCTTTTAAACCTTGATTTACTCCATGAAGGAGCTGTTTCATCCATTTTTTTATCCATTTGTGTTTAAATGACTTCCTTGGCCCCAAAATGATATCATCGACATTTGGTTCATTATTCTATGATAAGAAATAGAGATATATTCTATGATTAGAAATTGAGATATTAATAAAAATTACATAGCATGACCAGTACTCACCAACCCAAACTCCCTCAAGTGGTGAAAAATTCTTTTCGCTGAATCTCAAAAACCACTGAAGAAATTTTGAAATTTTTTTTTTAATTTTGAGGTTAACCAAGCTCTACAACATATGTTTAAACCAGACTAATCTGAGAGTAGTGGTTACATGGCCTAGTTGATTATACATGAAATGACCCATGTAACACTTCAAAGTGTTAAATCTACGCTACAATATGCAGTATGCACCAGTGTTCCCTGTAAGTTTTCACCTCTAGCGAAAATGCCGGAAATAGTGCAAACGTTCTAAAGTCAATGTGAAAATGGCGAAAATTTTCTCATCTTTTGTCCGGTTTCACTGTGATCTCAAAAAAAAGGTCATTGCGCTGATGGAGGCATCTTTTTCTCCGATTTTATGTTGATCTCAAAAAAAAAAACAAAAAAAAAGGTCCTTCGTCTGAGTTCTGCAAGTTTTCTACGCGCTTCATGCGACATATGAGAGCGAGGCATCGTAAACCGCAGCTGTCTACGGTTTTTGGTGGGAAACAAAAACGCCAGTTTTTGGTGGGAGAAAAAACGCCGGAATTCGCAAAATTTTAGGGCGAAATTGCCAGAAAAAAATTCGCACTTTTCAAACTTTTTTGCGCTTATAGGAAACACTGTTATGCACTGTTGTAGGCTACACAAACATGCTCATTCAAGCATGAAAAGGCTATAAACAAACAATGCCATAAACACAATACCACAAATACAAGTGAAGACAACGCTACCCAATATTGGTTACAAAATAACCTTGCTTGTGGCTTCCTTGGCACACGGGTATCATGTTAATGGAATTACAGTAATGGCAAATTAGTTTTTAAGTTACAGTATGCGCAACAGACGCACTATTGTATTACAAAGAAATAACTTCATTTCCAGAATATAAAGTACCAAATCAGTTGCAATGTTGTCCAAAAAAATATTAGCTGGTTTTCTCAGATAATTACATAAACATAATGTCAATGGTTCTTCTTCGGTACACTTCGGTTATTCACAGCTCATACCACCTGAAACGTATTTATTGTTTGGAAACATACCATATTTATTCAAGTATAAGTCACATTTTTTGTACCAAAATATTGCCAAAAAAGTCATGTGCGACTTAAACACGAATATATGAAGTGCATTGTATGCAATACAAAATTTTTCTGAGATATTTTCATGCTATTGCTTTCTATTAGGGTGTAACACTTTTATCACTTTTTTTGAAAATGGATAATGGCTAGTGATTGTGGTTTGTAATTTGGCCAAACTTGATGAATAAAAAAATTTTTTTTTTGAAAAAGAACTTCGTTTGAGCAGGCCACACCCCCCATTTTTATATCGACACCCCCCAAACCACAGATTTCTCATATCTCATGTTCCAGTGATCATAGAGACACAATTTTGGTGTCAAAAGTTGCGGAATACCCAAGTTTATGTTTAACTGTCTAACATGCTGTAATGTTTACTTTAGTCATTAAATAAGAAAGATCCTTTTCGACATCAAAATTTTGCCATTTAGTGATAAATATCAATTTTGTAGCCTTCAACAAGGGTGACATGTGTGCTGTGAGGTAAAGTACCACCAGCAATAAATCATTTAATTAAAACATACATTTTTGTTGCAGACAACTCCAGTTCAACAGAGTGATACTAAAAACATAAATACTGTACAGGAGCACAAGAACTGCTGAAAAACCGCAAAGACTGCACAAAAACTGAAAGGACCGCAAGAATCTCAACTCTTGCAATCCTTTTGGTACTGTATGTTTTAGTAGTACCAGTTTAATACAATGCAGTTTAGCTCACTGCAATGTTAAAAGTTGTTTTTCCAGATGGGTTGGAGTTATCTGCAGTTATGTTGAATGCTTCTTGTTTAGATCAGGTATAGACAACAAACAAAAGATGGCCTATTATGAGACCTCTAGGTACAAGCTGGCATACCTAGTTGTTTTATGGGGTAACATCTGAAATAGCCCCAGTTCATTTTTGCAGATTTTTGAAGGCTATGATATTTATCTTATGCACTATTTTTTGCAATTAAAAAATTGCAATGTCTTGCCGGAATAGTCTAACCAAGGTGTGCATTATGGAGCTAACTACAGTAAGTTACGAAAATTACCTAGTTTACAAAATGTTATACAAGGATATTATTGGAGACAAAATAAGCTAGAAATCAGCAACGGTCCCAATTTCAAACCAACAGTGCATGATGTTGCAAGCTTTTAGGAGGAAGACATACACAAGACATGAAATTTTGCTAATTTAGGAAATGAATGGCAATCTTCTCAAAGAATTAAAGAAAAGATTAAATATAGTATTAAAGTTTTTTTTTTCAGTTTGAAAGCACAGCCCAAAGAGGAACGCCAATCCCTGAACAATTTGCAAATTTCGAAAAGCAATGCAATGAAGTGTTTATATTTGCTTGTGCAAGTGCAAAAATTATCTTTTGACCAACCATCAATGAAGAAAATATCCACAGCACTGATCAGTGGAGAAGGATTAATCTGCCCCATGTCTTCAGGGGTTAATCCAAGAGAGCTCAAATTCTACTAGATCAACAATGTTTATAGCGACAAATGATCATTGGAGGTGTGGAACTGTGGGTGTGATTGTTTGTCATGAAAATCTTAAGAAACTGCAGCACAGTCTAGCAAGTCTACTAGTACTAAGCTTCTACATCACGCACACCTTGGTTAGAATATTCTGGCGAGACATTGCAACTTTTTGATAGCAAAATTTAATAGTGCATAAGATATATTAACTAGTTACTGACTACCACAATTTATCATACCCTACCCCAACGGTCTGTTTCAGACAAAACAAACTATTAGGGTATGATAAATTGTAGTGATCAGTAACTAGTTATAATTTCGTTTTGATTCGTCATCAAGCACTTTATGTGGTTTGCCAACCCCAATGCAAGCACAGTGCTGATGATACATATCGTAGTCTTCAAAAATGAACTGGGAGCATTTTACATGTTACCCCAATAACAACTAAGCCAGATGAACTGTCCTAACCAAGAAATGTCAGAGAAAGCAGTAGTGTTGTACGTCACTTCTTCTTAAAAGTCTCACAATAGGCCATTTTCGTATGTTTGTCTATGCCTAATTTAAACAAGAAGCATTCAACATAACTGCAGATAACTCCAACCCATCTGGAAAAACAACTTTTAACATTGCAGTGAGCTAAACTGCATTGTATTAAACTGGTACTACTAAAACATACAGTACCAAAAGGATTGCAAGAGTTGAGATTCTTGCGGTCCTTTCAGTTTTTGTGCAGTCTTTGCGGTTTTTCAGCAGTTCTTGTGCTCCTGTACAGTATTTATGTTTTTAGTATCACTCTGTTGAACTGGAGTTGTCTGCAACAAAAATGTATGTTTTAATTAAATGATTTATTGCTGGTGGTACTTTACCTCACAGCATACATGTCACCCTTGTTGAAGGCTACAAAATTGATATTTATCACTAAATGGCAAAATTTTGATGTCGAAAAGGATCTTTCTTATTTAATGACTAAAGTAAACATTACAGCATGTTAGACAGTTAAACATAAACTTGGGTATTCCGCAACTTTTGACACCAAAATTGTGTCTCTATGATCACTGGAACATGAGATATGAGAAATCTGTGGTTTGGGGGGTGTCGATATAAAAATGGGGGGTGTGGCCTGCTCAAACTAAGTTTTTTTTTTTTCAAAAAAATTTTTTTATTCATCAAGTTTGGCCAAATTACAAACCATAATCACTAGCCAGTAGGGTCAATCCATGCTTAATTTAACAGGCTGTCAACCCATGCTCTAGAGTCTTCTCGAAACTTGGCATGAGGGTAGAACAGAGTAAAAAACCTGTTTGCAAAAAATTTCACCTTTCTAGCACAGATCGTTCCTGAGATATGGCCTTTTAAAAATTGTGCAAACAAGTAAATTTTGAGGATATGCTTGAGTGATTTTGACCTCTAAAGCTCAAAGTTGAGGTAAAAAGTTGCAGTAAATTGCTACCCCCCCATTTTTGACCATGCCAAATCCAATCAAACTGATATTTTCAAGCTACAAAGAGTGTTTTTTGAGTTATTTAATAGTTTAGGTGTTGCACTTTGGGCCTCGATTATGGGGTGCTCTGAATTTTTTTCCCTAAAAAATATTTTAACCCCATCTTGGATGACTGCTTTTCATGGCTAATATAAAACGAAGCTATGTCAAACTGATTTGACATATAATTATCAGGTATCAAATGATAGCTAGAGCATTGTTTACAGCTTTTTTATATTTATTATTAGCCACATTCAAAAAGTATGGGCTTCCGAACAATAGTTGAATAATTTTGCTCTTTGTCACCACTATCCAAATTTTTACACCATGTGATTTTGCTTGATAATTTGCGTCAGCTGCAACAGTATGATAAGTAAAATGCTAGTATTACAATAGCTCAATCAGCTATTTTAGGAAAGCTTTGATCTTCGATGCAAATTGATTGCAATGATTCAAATTCTCACCAAGGTATAAAGCAGTATTTGGTGTTGCAATGCTGTAGCTCTGTAGCAAAAAGCTTGCTATGACAAACAATCAAATAGTAGTTAATGTGGATAGTCAATTAGTCATGCTCATAATTATATAAAATACATTGCTTTATTGACAGCAACGATATTTTGATAACAACTGTTAAGTTAACTTAGTATACAATATAGAAAATGAATTCTTGTACTATTGGTATCCTGTTGGATCAAGCAAATGAATGTCACAAGCTGATTGAAGCACGACAAAAGGGCTTGGTGTTACTAACAAACCTTGACCATAATTTGAAACAGATTTATCTATGGCGAGCTGGATTGGATACACAAATGGAAATTAAAGCTGAAGACACCATTTGCTTTCATCATGAACAAGTATTTGGACAATATTTTACACCTTTAGTTAATCCAACCAAATGCTTAGATGTTTTCAAGAAACACGTAAGCAGTAAGAAAAAACCAAAAGGAGTTCATGAAATAACCCTGAAATATGCTCTTTATCTGAAAACTCAAAATACTGCAAGTGTTCCTAGGTACAAACTATGTTGTAACTGCTGGATGCATTTGAATGATAGCATCAAAAGTACATGTGTTTCTTCTAAGCAATCGTGGTCTTCAGCAGCTAAAACTGCAACTGGATTTGACAGCTGTGATGAGGTTCTCAATTTAACCATGGAACAAATGCAATCTTTGAAACGGTCAAATCAAGTCTTGGATGTTATTGGAGAGTCGCCAATTAAACTGCAATCCACAACAAGCGCTAAAAAATTTCCTACGCCAAAAACAAAATTCAAACAGTTGCAAAAAACTTGGCTCAGGATTTAAACAAAGCCGCAGGTATGGAAGAACAACAAGTTATGTTTGATTCTGAAACAGAGGAAGAGATAGACCAAAAGCAATTGGATTTAATTAAGACTAAGGACTTTGATGATCTAATGCTTGCACTACAGGAGAAATTCAAAACTGCAAGTAGGGAAGAAAAAATTAAAACCTTGACACTTAAACAAAACTCATAGAGTTACAGAAAGACTGCAGTATTTTTTGACACATTTCTATATCTTGTTCAACAATCGCTAAAACTTCAAGAACAAAAAGGAATTCTTGCACAACCAATTCCCATCAAACCAAAAACTAAAATGAGCGAAGAAGTGAAAAAAAGTAACTGAATTTTACCTTGATGATGAGCACAGCTTTTCAAGAATAATGCCAGGTTTAAAAGATAAAGTTAGTTAGCATTAGCACAAAAAAGATTGCTGCTTTGCAACATCGATGAACTTTATGCACTGTTCAAAGTGGACAATCCAGATGTTCAAATTGGTAGATCCATGTTTTTTAGTTTAAGACCAAAACAATGTGTGACAGTATCAGCACCTGGAGCTCACAACGTTTGCGTATGTACTCAACATCAAAATGTGAACTTAATGGCTAAGAGCAGCATGACTGGAAAAGACTATAAAGAATTCATAGCAATGGTCATCTGCAATTTGCAAAATAAAGACTGCATGCTTCATGGTTGCCCTAGTTGTCCAGGAGTATTGGTCCTAAAAAAATACTTGACAGATTTTTATGAGTCCAAAAACCTTGATTTTCTTACATACCAGCAGTGGACATCAACAGACAAAACAAGCCTTACTCTTCACTCTGCAGCAATGCATGAATTCGTGCAGTTATTTGCAGCAGCTATAAACAAACTGAAGCGACACTCTTACATAGCGAAAGCTCAAAGTGCTTATCTAAAACAACACAAAGAAAATCTGAAACCCAACTACGCAATTGTCCTTTTAGATTTTGCCAAAAATTACAGTTTTATAATTCAAGACAAAGCTCAATCCTATCATTGGAACAACAGTCAATGTTCTTTGCACCCTGCTTTAATATACTACAAGCCATTAAATGCTGATCAGCTTTGCCACAAAAGTGTATGTATTATTTCAGATGATAAAGACCATAATATTGGATTTGTTTATGAGGTGCAAAAAATTATCTGCAAAGAAATTATTCCCGGATTATCTACCACTTGCATTTCACATATAACTTATGACTCTGATGGATGTGCAGGACAGTATAAAAACTACAAGAATTTATAAATTTGTGTTTGCATGAAATAGATTTTGATCTAATTGCATGAAATATTCTTTGCCACAAGTCACGGCAAGTCACCATGTGACGGAACTGGAGGGACAGTGAAGCGCTTGGTCAGGAGGGAAAGTTTGCACCGCCCCATTGATAACCAAATTATAAATGATCAAATGTTTTTCAATTTCTGCACGGATAATATACCTGGAATAATTTTCAAATTTTTAAGCAGTAGAATGATCAATCAATCTCGGCAAAATCTTCTACCTCGACATGCTCAAGGAAGAACTATACCTGGAACACATTCATATCATTTTTATCACCCGATATCAGCGAATCAAATTGGATGCAAGTACATTTGCTCAGACTTAAACTTTTCTGAAACATTTGATTTTTCACCAGCAAAATACAAAAAGATTAAGAGCATGGATTTTGTAGCATGCTAGTATAACTTTCATAGGTGGGTGGGTCACGTTTTAAGTGTAAATGAACCACAACTGGAAGTCAATGTTAAATTTATGTACCCACATGGCCCATCACCATCATTTTTTTGGCCTGAGCAAGATGACACTTGTACTATTCCTTATAACCAAAATATTTGCACAATTGACACTCCTTTTACTTCATCCAGCAGACGAATCTACAAACTTTCTCAACAAAGTCTGAAAACAATTCAACAATATGTTAACCACTAAGACTAATCAGTTTCAAACTTTATTGTTTACATTGGAGTAAATCAATTGACAACCAATACAAAATTATTAATATATTGTATTATCATTTGAAACTTTTAAACTAAATCCAAATGCATCTTCATATGTCTAATTGAATTTTTAAATGGCGGGTTAAAAAGATAAAAAAAATCAGGTAATGACTACTTGAATGCTTTTGGTTACTTATACACAAGTTTTCACATTGTGTGGAAGTTTTATGTGATGAGAATCAACCGGTGTTGTGTCTAACAGAGATCAACACGTTTCGTATAACCATATACAATTGTGCAGCGTGCAAAATATCAAGTTAATTTTGATAAACAGCAAAGACTTAGTTTTTATGTATGCTTTAAACAAAGAAATGTTACTATTAAAAAGTAATAAAGTTACAACTAAGAAAAAGCATACGCAAAGTTGGTAATTATATGTGTGACATTTTTCTATAATGAAAAACTAAAGAAACGCATGCTTCAATAATTTTGATGCTTTATACTACATGTTAAATCAGTTTGATATAGCTTGGTTTCATGTTAGCCATGAAAAGCAGTCATCCAAGATGGGGTTAAAATATTTTTTAGGGAAAAAAATTCAGAGCACCCCATAATCGAGGCCCAAAGAGCAACACCTAAACTATTAAATAACTCAAAAAACACTCTTTGTAGCTTGAAAATATCAGTTTGATTGGATTTGGCATGGTCAAAAATGGGGGGGTAGCAATTTACTGCAACTTTTTACCTCAACTTTGAGCTTTAGAGGTCAAAATCACTCAAGCATATCCTCAAAATTTACTTGTTTGCACAATTTTTAAAAGGCCATATCTCAGGAACGATCTGTGCTAGAAAGGTGAAATTTTTTGCAAACAGGTTTTTTACTCTGTTCTACCCTCATGCCAAGTTTGGAAAAGAGTCTAGAACATGGGTTGACATTTCACAAAAATTGTATTGATTAAGCATGGATTGACCCAGTAAGCAAGTTGGTTGTAGTGTTACATCCTACTTTTTATGCTATCGCCTTTCATATGATCACATTACTTATCGCATATCCACACGAGTCACATTATGTGGCATTTACTTGCCTCCTTCATGGGATGCTGATGAGGATGTTCCAGAGGTAAACTGGGACTATTTGAGGACAGTGACAGCAGTCATGACTTTAATGGTTTTTAATTTTTTGTAATGTAATTGCATAAGTGAATAATGTTTTAAAAATTTTTGTGCTGTTTTCACGTCAAATATGAGGGTGCGCCTTATACACGCATGCGACTTGTACTCGAATAAATACGGTAATTATGTCTCAAGTAGAATGAGCTGTGAAGAAGAGCCACTGCCATATTGCTTATGTTATGATTCTGAGACAAATTTGTGGAGTGAAATTACTACGATTTTAAGTCATCAAAGGTTTCACTTCAAAACAGGAGTTGGAGAAGGCACCAAATGCATGCCATGATATTAGCCACTACACAAATCAAGAAACTTCAATCACAAGAGAAAAAGGCAAGACAAATTGTCATGCTTTAAATAACACAAGAACTTATGGTATTCATTCCATTCTAAAGATTTGAATCACTCTTGATAGCATCATGCACAAAGTAAAATTAGGTTGACCATCTGCTGTTACACATAGTTCAAAATTAGCAAAAAGTCTATCCACAGTTTGTTACTAACACACTGAGATGCAACATGTAACAATTGTAATAGCATCTTCTTTTAAAACAAGATCTTTTGTTACATAGTAATCTTCAAATATTCACTTTTGATTCTTCTATTGTACATTTAAGATTTTCAACAAAAAGGCTTTTTTATTTGCAAAATCTTTGGCGAAGATCAGCAGTAATCATCATCACATTTTAATTTTTTATCTGCTGTTGTGAGCGTCAACATCAATGACTGGATTCACTTTGTATCTTTAAGACTTTCAATAGCTCAACTTTGTCACCAAAGCGTTGAAACAAAAAGTTTCTTTTCATTCAAGCACGCTTAAATTATTTACACATACTGAGTTGACTCACAATTACAGAATACATACAACTTATCTCTGAAATTCTGAATAAACAAAAAACATGTAAAAACTGAAACATCTTGTAGCATTTACAATAATGCAAACTTAAGTAAGAGTAGTTTTTGTTTTGTTACTTGTACTAAGTTTCAATACTTTAGCTAATACTTGTGTATTACTCAAAAAATCTTAATAGTCTTATTTTAAAGCAAAACCAAACCGAAGTTTCCAGCACAATGTAAAATGAGCAATACGCACACCATCATAAAACTGATGATAAGTTATAGACAGTACCCAGAGTCTCAGAGATACAATCAAACCTTTGATTAACAGCCTAAGACATACTGCTTTGGAATCCACATTCTTTTGTTATTCCTTGTCAGTATAGCTATGACTACAGATATGAACATCGCTTTAGAAAGGCAAAATTCTATGCTCATGTTCATTAGGGTGGAGTGAAAAATAAAAATTTTTGAATTTGAAAAAGTGGTCTTGATTGATGGCCCTAAATACCATGTGAAATACTTCTATCACAATTTTGAGTTATTGCACCCTCTAGTGGCCATGCAATTTTATCGAACATGTTTAAATAAATCACTTATGCCATATCTCACCAACCGCATATGCTAAAAAGCTAGTTTTTAGCTTAAAAGTGGCAGAAACAGCACATTTATATCTCCATGAAAAAGAACTTTGCCATAAAAACATATAGAAAAAAAATTACAGCCGAATTATTGATTACAGATTAGCTGATTATTGATAAGTTTTCAGTGCTCGACTTCAAACGCATTTCAGTTCACATTGGCATTGATAATTCAATTTAGGTTTAAATTTAGAAAATTGTTGAGAGTCAATCTTCTGAAACAGTGCTCGATGATATAACGAAGTAAAATCAGAGCAAAATATAACTATAAAATCACAATAAAAGGTTAAAAGCACAACAGTCTGTTTCGTCTTTAGGAGTCGTCATGTGCTATTGTAATCTGTAAAAGAAATGTTATAAACTAAAACGTCAAATTTCTAAAAGCTAAAACTGCATATTATTGAAACTTATTAAAAAACCTGTCAAGCTAAAACACTACCACAGACTGCAAGTTGCAGTGTTGAAATACCGCATTAATTAAAACATTGCTTAAAAATATCGCTCAAAAAATAAAATACTACGCTCGAACGTTTTTCAACTTGTATTTGCTTTTGTGCCTGCATTTCCCCATAAGCTCTGATCTTTTGTTAAGGGCAATACATTTGTCAGCTAAAAGAATTGCAAGTTTCTCAGTCAGGCATAAATTGCAGGTGCGAGACCCGGGTTGGTAAGCAGTGGCTCGATCAGCAATAGACCATTTGATTGAAGGTTCATGGCCAGTACTCTCAAAAGCATTTTGGAATGCTTTTGAGAGTACTAGCCATGAACCTTCAATCAAATGGTCTATTGCTGATCGAGCCACTGCTTACCAACCCGGGTCTCGCACCTGCAATTTATGCCTGACTGAGAAACTCGCAATTCTTTTAGCTGACAAATGTACTGCGCTTAACAAAAGATCAGAGCTTATGGGGAAATGCAGGCACAAAAACAAATACAAGTTGAAAAACGTTCGAGCGTAGTATTTTATTTCTTAAGCGATATTTTAATCAATGCGGTATTTTAACGCAGCAACTTGCAGTCTGTGGTAGTGTTTTAGCTGGACAGGTTTTTCAATAATTTTCAATAATATGCAGTTTTAGAAATTTGACGTAGTATTTTAGTGCTCTGCTCGTTGCAGTAAAAAGTTTTGTTTGCGTTGCTAATCAAACGGCCAAAACGGTTTGATCTTGTGCTATTTCTTTGCTTTTTATTAGCCAGTGATCATTGCATACTGTGAAGACGCGTTAAAAGTTTTAACCCAAGAACGCAAACATGAAAAAACTTACGTTAAAGCATAACAGAGGTCATTTTGACCCTTATTGCTTTTACTTGTAATTTTCACTCTAAAGACAATTTCTTTACATATTTTTTTTCTTTCCTTTTTGTTTGATAGTTGCTTTATGGTTGCATGTCTAAAGTGCTTTCCATATTTTATTAGCAAGAATTTGAACGAAACAAACGAACAGAATAGTAGATAAAACGGAAAAAATGTTCTTGAAAGGTAGCTACAAAGTTTGCAATTTTGAATTCTCCGTTCATTCGTAGTATTTATTGCATGTGATGGTGGTGATGCTGTGCTCTGGACACACAGGTCGGGAACATCGTGAGCAACATTTTGCCACCTTCCTATCCTTTGTGTGCGGACATAACGAACATCGTTTCCTCTTTTGCAATATGTTCTCGCGTGGAGATGTATTGGAGAAATATAAGCCACATCTCATCCAAGCTTCTTTTGTGGCTTTCTGGAGCTGGGGAATTTTCTGTCTTGTCTTCATGAGGGGCGAAATGAGGCTGTTTTCAAGATCTGTTAGAAAACGGCGTCTTGAACCGCCAGCAGTGTGCTGATCAGGATGCACTTGCCTGTATATGGTAAACGCATTTAGCGCTGCGACATCCAGCAGGTTGAAGAAGAGTTTCAGCGAACATCGTCGAGTTTGTCTTCTGCAAGTATACGTTCTAACCATTTGATCAACTAGGTCAACACCGATTCTCGTCTTGTTGTAAAAGTTGATGATCTCTGGTCTCTTTTTGTGGTCTTCTTTGTCAATGCTTATTTCATGGTGCATCGTACTTAACAGTATCACATCTTTGTTTTTTTTGGGGACGTAACTGACCATCGTGAGTTGGTCGTTCAAACCAAAGATTGATGTCTTCGTTTCTCGAGACTTTGCAGGTTTCATACACTCTGGAATTTCTCTTTTTCACTTCTTCATGGTCCCAACGATTGTCAACTTACGTTGGATCATTGCTTTTGTTTGCGGAACACCAGTAAAATAGTTATTGAATGTCACATTCCGTCCAGAGCCTTGTAGTGGGGATGTTAGTTGAATAACTACATTTTGACCTAGATTTTTCTCAGGTTCTGATCCGGGTTGTCTTCCCACGTGAATCCTTGCATTAGAGGCATAAGTTAAAGAAGCATCACGCAGCCAGAAGATTTTGATGCTGTACGTGGTAGATTTGCTTGGCATGTATTGCAGAAAGGGGCAACACCCTCTGAATGGCACGAGTTGTTCGTCTACTGTAGTATAAGCACCGAGAGAAAATTGATTCTTACAATTTTCGACGAATAAGCCCCTAATATAGCGGAATGCAGCCAATTTATCCTGCTTTAGTTTTTCGACCCGAGTTCTTTAATCATCAAATCGCAGGTTGCTCCGTATGTTTTCAAACCTGTTGACGCCAAAGCTTGCTTTGTAGGTGGGATTTAACTTGTGGTCTAAGAACAGTTGTCGTATGTCTACATCCCAGTTTTTTTCTGTTCCTGCCAGGAGCAGAACACCAATAAAAGCTAAGAGTTTGTCTTTTTGTACAGCATTCCATTTCGTAGCGACCCGCCGACCTTGCAAGTTTGTACACAGCATAATTTGTTCAACGATGTTTTCACTAAAAAAGAACTGAAAAGCATCTTTTGGAGTGTAAATGTTTGATGCACGAACTCCGTGAAACCTTGTGTTGATAATGTTGGGCGATCTAATTCTACCTTGCGGAGACGAAAACTAACTCCAGACAGTTCCATCTTTTCCTGTTCGAATATTTAAGTCAGAAGGTGTTAACGAAAAACCAGATGTTGCAGATGAATCTGTGGAAGTTGTCGGTAATGCGTTGAAAGAATCCTCATATTCATCCTCACTCTCTGATGCAGATTCGGTCAAACATAGAATCACTGCTTCAGTATCAGAATAATGACTTCCAAGAGAAGGAGGCGTATTAATCTGATAATCTTCTTCTGAAAAATCGGAGTCGCTATACTCAGTCTCTCTGTATAAATCTTTATCGTCATCCTCCATTGCATTTAGTATTTGCTCTACAGTTCTTTCAACGTTCATACCACGGATCCTAGTAGACTCAGCCATTAAGACTATTATTTGCACACATCAAACCTGTTGCAACTAAGGATAGCAAATACTAATCAATTAATCAAACATGCAACCTTAGCAAGTTGCAGGATCTCTTTAGAGTAGGGGGTTCTAAGCTTTTCACGACCAGAGCCGGATAAGCATCGTAGCCGGAAGTAATGCAAAGTCATGTGGTGGGCTTAAATTTTAGAGACATGAAATTGCACCCATGAATAAAATTGAAGCCCACCATTTACAAACAAATAAATTTGGCAAGAATTTAGGGTAGTATTTGTTACAAATTGCCCGTCACGAACTCTAATAGCGTAGAGCAACCTGGAGAAACTGACGTCAGCTCTAGATGTTCATTCTTTCAAACAATAATTATTTCAGTAATAAATCTATTGCCTAAGTCTGTTCTATGCATTGGGCTTTATGGGAGAATAAACTTCAGCTCTATTATATATACCATTCAGTATGCTTCACTTCTAGCAGTAAAGACTCATTGCTACACGCTTTTTAACTACAGCCTTTTGGTTCATTGAAAAAGGTAAAGGTTTTATCGAGTTTTACATAAACTAGAAATTTAAGTGATTCCGTTGCGTTATTACAGGCTCATAGCCACTATGAGATAATCATTGAGATAATGCGATTGTGCTAAGCAAGACACTTTGTGACGTAAAAGTTCTGAAGTGGCTAAGTCCAAGATGAAAGTCTACTCTTTATAGCCGCGTTGGGATATTATCATTACCTTGCTGAATGTTCAAAAACTTGTCATTAAAGTACGGAAGTTTTATTGTTTTATTGCTTCAGACAGGTAGTCTAACAAACTATTCGCCAGTCAGGTAAAGTCACGTCGACTTGCAGGCCGATTTGAAACCCATGCACTTGCATTAAAGGACCCAAATCAATGCATTTTTATGTAAAATTGCTTCGGGTCAAAATGACCCATGTTATGCGTTCTCAAGGTATTTACAGAAAATTGGATTTTTCTTAGCGAAAGTAAAAATCATCAAAAAAGCTGTACCACCATCATGTGTCGGCATAAATTGCTGACAGAGTCAAGGAAAACCAGGAAGATATCTTCAGTGTGCTTCAAGAAATCCATCTGAGAACCACCTTTCGGGTCATTTTGACCCCTGTTATGCGTTCTAGTGTTAATCAATTCCTTGAATTGCGTGTAGCATTAGTAAAAGTTCTAGTTTATTTTTTCATTTTTCTACGCGTCCACTATACTCATATCACTCAAAAGATGAAGCGAGACGAGAAAAATTAACTTCAGCTACGCCACCCTCAGTTCGAGCCAAAACTATTTTGTTACTCCCATAAGTGTTTTTGCTACTCCCCTCAGTCAAACTTCGTCTTTTAATTTTTATGTTTAAAAAAGTGCAGTACAAATGTTATCTTTACGTATGTACATAATTTTATATGCGCAGACCGGATGGGCAAATATTCTATGTACGAAAATAAACGACCCAATTATAAATTAAATACCCAAAACTTTTTGCCACCGATCGTCACTGATACAATATATTATTATCCTTGTACTTTGTTTAAAGAAAGTCCCTGAGATATATTAAAGTATATCAACAAACAAAAATAAACAAGCAAAAAACTATAATAAAAATAAACAAAAACAATTGATAAATAATTTTTACTCTAGCACAAATTTAATTTTTATTTCACTAAAAGGTTTAAAAATAGTTTGCGATAGTATCAAGTGTTTCGCAACTTTCTTCACAGCAAACGAAAGTCTGCTTTAAAACAGTTTATTTTTGTTGGTATCTTTTTCGGTGGAAAACTACTATCATTTGAAGTCAAAAGCAACAATAAAACAGTACTGTAAGTATACGTGACATGACTAACTAACTTACTTGCTATGTAAAGAACTAGTGATTAATTTCAATAGCTACTGCGCAAGCACACGATGACTTGTCGACTGCAATATTTCTTATTAAACTAAAAGCTATAGGCTATGGACTTTTGAAAACTTTATTCGCTTAGGTCGAAAACAATGATTAAAACTCAAAATAAAAAAAAGCAACGTTGCTAAATTAACCCACTAATCTTTTATTGAACATGTGTTTTTCTTTTGTACTAAAATCTATTTTCACGAGTTACAGTAGCAAAGTTTTCTCGAAAAAAAGGCTATTGTGCAGTTTTTGGGATTGAAGTTTTAGTTAAGCTATAAACATTTTTGCATTGGTTTTAGACTTTGTTTCGGATGTTTTAGACACATTATAGGTCCTTTCAACACTTTACTCTATCTCAATAGCCTTGTTGGAGTTTGATTTGAGGAGCTAACGTTTTTTGCAGTTTTTCTTTTGATTTTCGCAAAATTTTGGACCCTTTGAATCAATTGCGACTAAGTCGATCTTTCTAGCGTGGTGGATAAGGCTAAATAATCGTAAAACAATACAAATTTGACGACTAAACGTTCACTTTTTAATGCCCTTGGAATACATTAATCACAATTATTGTACAAACTGTGATTGTCGTACTGCCACAAGAGACTAAAAATAGCAATAGCAATGACGAGAAAAAATAGCAATAAGAGCAAAATTGCCGAAAAAACTGTAGATGTATTATACAGATTCTACTTGATTACAATCGGTTTAGGGATTTCAGTTTTAACTGTAATTAGGTGCGTAGTATTGTTGAAAAGGGGAAATTTTGCAAAGTATAAACAACAGTATAATGTTTCAGAACTCATTTTGCCAAAAAACTTGTGAAGACTCATGTTAGGAATGTGCAGGTAATGTGATTCAGTCTGAGTTTGAAGAAACCGTCTCACTTCACTACCAGTATATTCTGCTGGTAAATCAGCAATTATTGGCTATGATATAAGAATTTGTACGGTATATTTATTTCTGAGAAGGTACCTAATCGTTTGTAATAAGAATCCAAGATATTATCAGAATAGTAACGTCAGTAATTATCGGTACAAAAATAACGAATGCAATTAAATTGCATGCTGATAATAAACAATTTACGCGTCTATTTCTAGTAATGAACTATTATGTTGCGCGATTCAGCGTAATAATGGTGCGATTTGTTTGTGCTTGTTTATTATTTTTCTTCTAAAGCCGGTTTTTACCAAACTCGCGTATTTCTGCGCGTAAATACGTGTGTTTGGTAAAATCCGTTTGTTTAAGGCATTAAAAAAGATCATTAGTGACTCTGTAGCATGTTTTGTGTAATTAACTCTCAATTAAAGTAATGAAAGTTACTGACCATTAATACATGTCTCATTCGCAAAGAGTAGTAAATCTAAAAAATAGCCTATGAGCTGCGGTAGAAATTAAATCACATTCAAGTCATCTAGATTTTAAAAAGTTGCTAAAAAAAACTTGTTTTAAAAAATTGGTTTTGGTTAATGACAAAGTTTAAACATGGACTTGGTTAGAAATAGTCCCATTCTGTAATTGTTAGTTATTTTAAGTCATTCGTGATTAAATTTTGCTAAAAGAAGTTACCGAAAATAATGTTTTGTCTTTGTGTTTTGTTACTTTTGTTATGTTTATGTCGCCTATATTGGTAGGTAGTAACAAGAACGCGCGCGTTTCGTGTGCAACTACAATGAACTAATTTGAAACAGATATGAAGTACCGCTTTTGCGTAATTTTCGGTACGTACAGTACGTTCAACAATGATGAAGAAAACAATTCAGGCAGATATGCTAGGCAGCAGATAGGCTCGTAGCTATTCAATACATTGCCCTAAAGGTGTACAAAATTACTTTTTGAGGCCGAATCAAATAGGATTTTGTCAAAACTACGAAATAAAATCAAATCAGGAGTCTTTATTTTTTGATGTTAACTTTTTCAATGCTAATGAGTATTGCTGATGAGAAATACAGTTGATTTACTTTCAACAATATCTCCTGGTTTCATTAAGATTTTTTCGGGCATTTAGGACAGAGTTGGACGTAGATCGAAAATCGCGGTATTGGATAGAAGTCCAATTGAGCTACAGTATAAAAAAGTAATCAATTTCATATCCTCCTTGAGATAACACCAACAGGTGGCAATGCATACTGGCTGAGGGGCCATAGTAACTATTCAAAGAAGCTAGCTTCGTAGAAATAAACTCAAACACACACAGAGATATAATTATTAAACCTACGATAATAAGCTACTAAATACTGGCATAAAACTGGTAACTAAATAATCGAAACAAATGTGAAATAATGGTAACAAGTTGAACAAGTGTGGGAGCCAAGAATTGTCTATTACTTACTCCTTTCTAAAACTCTTGAAGCTACATAGATGAACTAGAGTTTACTTTACTCTCAGCTTTAAGCATCCCAAAAAGTACAAAATAAGGTCGGCGTGTTTGACGGCGCATTCTCAAAACAGTTATTGTCACGCTTCATAAGCGTTCCAACCAAGTGATTTGTAGGTGATTTGTAGATCTACCAGCTTTACGTTCTGTTTGAATTGCGTTGTGTTCCGTTTGAATAATATTTTAAAACGTTTTAAAGTTTTACCGTTTTTATCCGTAGCCACCTAAAAAGGCTTATGGTGAAGCACCCTTGGGCATTTTTATTCTATAATTGTATATTAATTTTAATTCAAACTCAAGTACATGTAATTTTTTATAAAAAAACTATATACTTGCCTTTCATTGCTTTACCTAATTTATTTTTGTATTTGATCTACTTTTGTTACATTTTTTTGTCTAGTGCTGCCTTTTTTGTTAACCAACATAAAAATTTAGTCTAAAACGATCAATTTACGCTTGTTAAAATTAGACCAGTTCACTAACTAATAGAAAAATACAGTAAAATGTTTTCAAAAATAAACGATGAAAAGTGCTTTTTAAGATTTCCTGTTGCCTTCGATTAGCATTATAGACAAACCAAAATTTGCTCTGATACGCAGACTATTAATAAATCCGAGTTAAAAATATATTCCGGAAATTCATTTTTGCAAAGCAAGAATAGCTATCTGCATGATATTTCAATACGTGAGGTAGTTTCGCAAAGAGCGACCTAGTTTCCATCGATAAAATAAACTTGGAAGAAAAAAAGGCTTCTATGTTTAGTATAAATATCGGCCCAAGTCAGTCTTCAGTCAGCATTCAGCCTTAATAAGCTTCAAACGACAAATGCTTAAACATAATTAAAACTTCAAATTAAAAACGATCATGGAATGTATTCAAGTAGCTTCTTTTATTAGCCTGTTGGTTTCCTTTGGACTGGTTTGTGGAGCACCTCCTCCACAACCTACGAGGTAAGAAATTGAATTAATGCTTCACAATAAGAACTTATTGCAGCAATGAGGCATTAGAGCATTGGGAAATGGGCATCCTTGTGACACCAAGTGGCGCTATCTGTTTTCTTAGGTGGAGCCATAGCAACCTACAGGCTTAGGAGCGTTTTAATTGATATAATTACAGTGTTTTTTAGTTTCTTTTTTTTTTTAAGAAGGAAACTTTGAATTTTTGAAACAAAAAATGAAAAAGAAAAGCTAGCATGTCTGATGTTGTACGATAAATGTGTTCCTATACAAATAATATGCAGTTTTAAAACAAAACTGTTTTTGGTTCATGTACGGTACTAAAAGCTCAACCATGACAGATCAACTTCATCGAAAATTACAAATTTTAACGAACTCACGTCCTCAGTATAGGTTTATTGTGCTCCATGATTAAAATGAAGCGGACAAAGAGAACGGCAGTATGCTTTGCAACAAACGTTATTTTGTATTTACTATTTCTATTGTTGTAGGATTCCGTTTAATTTGCATGAGATCAAAAGAGAACAAGAAAATAATCCATGCCAAAGGACGCTAACTCCATTTCACAAACTTGACTGTTGGAAAATCCACTACTATGATACCGCGAAGTAAGTGTCTGTTTTGGTTTGTTTTTTAAACATGTGGTTGAATAAATAGCATTAAAGTTTCGTAGTATTTTTTGTTCAAAATTGAAGTTGCATTAGGCCATTCAAAATTTATGTGAGACCAATCAATAGAAATTGCGTTTTTCTGTTTTATAGTGTGATGCAATTTATTTTAAAATCAATATTTTGGCTTTAGCAATAAGTAGGAGAGAACAGATTCAGTTTTACTTTGAATAACAAAACTGCTATTTAAAAATCGGATTTATCCAAAAGATACCACAAGTTGTTACTCAAATACTGGAGTATCTTTTTTCAAATTAAATTATCTGACTTCTGAATTTCGATAAATACGAGTATGTTTTTAAATAAGATATTAGACCATATTTCAAATTAAAAAAAAGTATTGGGCTTTCCAAATTTGCTGTATTTCCAAGATTGTAACTTTTTGTATTTTTTGCAGCTTGGAACTGAAAAATCTTCCTCATTCGATCACAGCCGAAGTTCCGGAAAAATTCGTAGATGTAAGACCGGCTTGCAGAATTCTTAATTTTGTAGATAATGACCTATCCTACAAACCTCATGCTCTTTCTACTGTTGTTAGTACGTATGATCGAGTTACTAACGAAATGAAGAAAGTCAAAGTTACCCTTGGATTTGCATGTGCAGCACAACAAAAAACCTTCGGCTAACAAATTCGCTTTCAATCCCCAATTTTTAATAAGTTATTAGTATTTAATACATAGTCGAATTCTGAGTGGAGCAGCCACTCCAAACTGATTGCTAAAAAAATTAGTATTTTTTTGCATTTTACCACTTTTGTACTGTTTATATTTTTGTGACCTCATTTTTAATATTTATTTATAATTTATGTTTGCATTTTCTTATTTATTTATTTATTTATTAATTTATTTATTTACTTATGAGTAAAGATTTGCTGTATTAGCAACAAAAGGAAACATTCTAAAAATGATATATTTCAAAAGTGTTTACAATTGTTCCGAAAACATTGCAATATTATGTTGTAATTAGCTCAGATGAAATATTTTACTTTGCCTATATTAAATATTTAGTATTTTGATTTCAACAACGTCGCACTTTTTGAAGCGGAATATATTGTAGTTTTAGTGGTGCTGTGCTTACATTACTTACGTGTTGGAGAGTAATACTGTAATTACTATAGAAATTACGTATTAAGCTATAAAAAGCAACGATAATCCTCTTCCTGCTTTATAGTCCTTAGCAGTATAATGTGTTTCGCTTTGAAGCTTTATCTAATGCATGTGCTTCTTGTACTGCGTTCACTTTATTTCCAGTATTTTTGCTAATTTATTACTATTGAATAAATTATTACCTATTAGAAGTTGTAGTTTTTACCCAAAATCAATACAAAGTTACAGTAAATATTATTGCAATTATTTTTGAAATTGTACTCGGTTTAGAGCGAATTTCATACCGTTTGAGAACCTACAGTCTAGTTCATGAGAAAATCTATAATAAAAAGACGGAATTTCTAATCCTATTCGTCAAATACGAAAACATTGGTTGAATCTAATAGTTCAAATGTACCAATGCAAGTTTGACTACAGATTATTCCAGATAATCATTGCTTACAGACTTAATGCAGACAACTGAAATAACTTTACACGATGATGCATACAACAAACCACATACATTTTGAAGTTAAGTACTTAAATTAGATAACGGAAAGCAAATCACGCAACCATTCGTGGTCGAATGGATAGATCGTTTGCTAATGAAACGATACACTCGAGTTTGATTACCTCTGATCAAAGACTATAAAAATTGGTATTCACTGTTTTTCTGCTTGACTTTCAGCAACAAAAAGGGTCAGTGTGAAGCCTCACGGTATGTGGTAGACGAATAGGCAGGTGGCAGTTTAGCTCAAAGATCGATAGGTACATTCGCTGTCTCTTGCCTAAGACAATTTGGTGAATAAAATGCAATTATAACTTCTCGTAACAGGACAGTCAAATATACTCTGTAACAATACATGTTTCTCTCAGAGCAAATAAATACCAAGTCTCAAGGCACATCATGAAATATTTTGGCCTTTTTGGCTTATGTATTGTTGGGAATAAAATAAACAGTTTACAATATACAAAAGTAAAAGAGCGAATCTCTAGCCACGTGAATACGTCTTTCGAGTCAAGTAAGTTATACATAAATTGGGTTTATTCAAATCCAGTCAAACAAAACTGCTAAACCATCCATGCATTAAAAAACCTAAATCAGTAAAACATAATCTATAAAATAATGCCCCCAACAGGTTGTTTTGCCGTTAGACTCTTCAGGGAGGTAACAGTATAAAATCTTTTTCAAATATATTATTTACTGTTACCTGAAGAGCTTAATACCCGGTCTACACCGAGCGTAAAATTGTGGGCGTATATGCTTATTGTTTTAGTTTATTGCAACTAACTAGCAGCTAATACGCGGGTATAGAACGGTACGCTGGGCGCACTAAATTTTTGGTTTAAAATAAAAATACGTTCGTAAAAATCGCGAATTTACGCTTAGTGAAGTAGATTGGGCTTAATTGCGAAACAACTTGTTCAGAACATTATTTTATAGACTATAATATTACAGGTGTTTTACGCATTTTATGTTTTTAACTTAATGCTCTGACTTAATAGCGTCAACGATCTGGTTCGCGGCGCAATTCGTATTAAATCATATAGAATTATTTTTAAACAAAATAAGTAAAGTTTTGATTGAGAATAGCTGCTTCTAAATTGGCGCAATTTTGGATTCATTTTTTAAAAATATGTTGTAAGACTTTAATTGAGAATTTATGCCATCGTGTTTTGTAATCCCTAAATTCTCCATATTGTGCTTTATATTTAAGACTTCGTGCAAGCGTGTAGGATCTTTGTTTTTATTAGCAAATTTTGATAGATGAGGGTTGATTTGCTTATATCTCAACAAACGTTTAAACCTAGAAAACTGAAATTTGCAGCCAACATAAGAATCAAGAAACGTGTCATGTGTGCCAGTTTTTGGGATTTTAGGTCTCGTAATTGTCAATTAAGACACAGAAAAACGGGAAAAATTGGCTATATTGGGCTCGAAAATTTATAAATTCGCTTGTAACTCAAAAACCATTTGATATGTAAAGCTGAAAATTTGATACGACATGGGTGCTTATGAATGCTTTAAGCGAACCTAGTTTAGGGGCGCCCGGTCACGTGACCGTAATTTTACAAGTCAAAAATGAGTAAAAACTTGACGAAGTTGTACCAATATATCCTGGTAAGTAGCAATAATGATGAAAAATGGTTTGTAATTTTTGAGCACACTATCAATCACCTTTCCTTTGGTTATATTCATTTACCCCAACTTGAACAATTTTTTTTATTTTCATTCTCTTTTCTTTCTCTTCCCGAGCTATCTACTTTTAAACCGCTAAACGCACAGTATTTACAGTTTGAGCAATTGAAGACATCTAGGAGGCCAGTGTTCGCTTAAAATCGGGATTGCCAAGTTGGGGATCTCCCTCAAACGGGTCCTCCAAAATTTTGAGCTTTTAAACCGTTAGAGCTAGACAAATCAAATTTTGAGAAAGGTAGGTATTAAAAATATACTAAATCTAACGAAAATTGGGCCTGCCACGATAGAGGGCCCAACTCAAATGGGCCTTCTAAAATTCAATCTTTTAACTCTTCAAGCTAGGCACATGAACTGTTTAGGGTAAATAAACACAAAGGAAAGATAAAAATTTGACAAAATTGAGGGGTACCAAAATGGGGGGTTCCTGTTCAAATGGGGTCGCCAAAATTCAAACATTTCAACCACTCAAGCTAGACAAATGAAATTTTCAGCGTAAAGAAAATGAAGAAAAGATAAAATCTGACAAAACTTTGGGGCACTAAAATTGGGGTTCCCATCAAACGGTGCCACCCAAATTCAAACTTTCTACCACTTACGATAGACAGATGAAATTTTCAAAATAGGTGCAATAAATATAGGTAAAAAATTTTTTTTGACAAATTTTTAGGGTGCTACAATGGGGGTCCTCCTTGAGCTGGTCCACCAAAATTAAAACTTTTTATCCACTAATGTTATACACATGAAGCTTTCACGATAGTTAAATATACAAAAAGTTATAATATGACACAATTTGGAGGAACCAAAATGGGGTTCCCTCAATTGGGCTCTCCAAACTTCAAAATTTTCAACCATTCATGCCAGCCTCATGAAACTTTTAGAACAGATAGATATAAAGAAAACATAAAATATAAAAAAATTTGGTGGTACGACGTACAATAAGGGGTACTCCCCAAATGACGCTTCCAATATTAAATTTTTTTCACTTAAGCTAGACACAGGAAACTTTCAAGATAGGTAAATATAACAAACAGTTATATGACAAAATTTGGGGGCACAAAAATAGGAGTCCCTCAATTGGGTCCTCCAAAAATCAAACTTTTCAACTTTTCAGGATGAACAATGAAACTTTAAGAACAAATTAATATAAAGGAAAGGTAAAAGACGACTAATTTGAAATCCCACAATCGGGGAGTCCTTATCCAACAGGCCCTTCAAAATTTTAAATCACTCAAGCTATACAAATGAAACTTTTATGATAGGTAAAAATATAATATGAAAAAATTTGGGTATGCCATATTATAAGGATTCTCTAACTTTATTGACACCTCCCCCATCAACTACAGAAGCTAAACAAATTAAATCTATTGGATAGGTTAATATGAATCAAAGATTAAATGTAACAAAATTTGGTGGACCACATTGAAAAGACCATACCAAATGCGCCCCTCAAAACTTTAAAATGTTTATTTCGAAGAACTCCAGCTAGACATAGCAAATTTTAAGAGTACTGGTAGGCTAATACAAGAAAAAGATAAAACATGCCAAACTTAGCAATGCCATGTTGGATCATTAGCCCTAAAATGGACCTTCAAAGCTATAAGATGAATTTTCAGAATAAATTGGTATCACAGAAAAGCAGAAGAGTCAAATTTGTGTGGTTACTTTAACATTTAAAATTTTGAAGTATTTGAGCTAAATGGCTTTGATAAATTCAAGCTGGATGGTCGAGTTTTTATTCTAAACTGTCACTTATTGCTACCTTAGTGCAGAAAGATTGTAAGTGAAAAAAAACACAGGAAACTGAGAAAAGCAGGTTTTAATGTTTGAACACAAAAAAGAAGTGCAATTAATTAATTTTCAAACTTCGTTTCTCAACAAAAGGTTATGATTCACAATGAAAAATAAATACATAGTAGAGTTAATGAAATTAGGAATCTGCTTTGGGTGTAAAGACAGATACAATCTTTTACCTTTAAAGGAATGTCAAGAATGATAATAATCACAAAGTTTTAAGCGAAGATTTTTTTACAATAAACAGTTTTACTCTCAGCATTGTAAAACAATATTTCAACCTTTTATTCGTCAACATCGTAGTTTTCTTAGTCTTCAATATCTGGTTTAGGTAAATAGTCTTTGATGAGCGATTGGTGATGGAGATTCTCGCAAAAATGACGATGATTGGATGGAAAGTGACCTTCTCTGCACACCTATAGGAGATCTTTATATTCCATATCTCCTGATGCTTGGCTTTTCTTTGTAGGCATTGGGTGATTGTGCATTTCTTACGTTTTCAACGCGTCCTTAGCTTGTTACTCGATTGATAATGCTAGAACTAAATTTCATATCATAAAGCTGGTATTGGAAATAACGAAATATATCTTTGTCGGTTCATCGTTTCTATATTGCCACCACTTCATCTTCAGCCACAACAAGCTCCCTCGATCGTCGGTTGATTTTCGATTTGTAAAATATTCATCACCTACCTCATATTTGGATGGTATACGTTTTGTTAAACAAACAGCAGTGTATCATTCTGATGGTGAGCAGATATCCGAAAGTTTCGAGGCTTGCTTTATTGTGGTGTGCACGGAGTGACCCTCTACTTGAAAATGCCTACCTTCAAAATATTTGTTGTTAATTGTCACTAATGGCAACTTCTGTACAGCATACAGCAATTTTGTGGAAAATCTGAAATTTCCTTGTTGCCCACTGCAAGTATCAGTGTAAAAGTGTATTTCTTTTATCGATAAAAGTAGAGCCTTAATGTAGTCAAAGAAAAATGAAGCAATTTCATTCGACCCTTTTTTACCAATCCTTCATGCCACATGTAGCGCTTAGCTGCTTTGGATGCCACGTGGTATATAGAAAAACTGTTCTTGAACAATTTTCGGCTATAATAAAGGTTTGATACCTTCGTTCGTGGCGTCTGCAAAACCTTTTGCAAGTCAAAATTTATTGACCAAATAGACTCTAGATTTTCAATTGCACGTAGCTTATCAATGGCCTTGTGATGTCGTATTCGCTCCTTTCGTGCTTGGTGCGCTTGATATTTGGTTATCTTAGATTCTTTCTCAGATGAATTTGCCTTATACTGCAAAGGCTGCACTTATTATTTTTTGGTTTATGAAAACTGTAATTATAATCTGATTGGAAAATGAAGTTATGAAAAGAAATTTTCACTAGGTTTTGTCCTTCATCTTGACAGCAACCTCACTACAGATCATACATCTTACTCATGCTGAGATTGCTGCTCAAGTATTTGCTCGATGTTCGCTTTCTACAGCATAGGCGTAGCCAGGATTTTTGATCGCGGGGGGGGGGGGGGCAAACCACAAATCACACGCAATGACGTCATCAGACAGTTTCGAAAAAGGAACTTATCGTAGGACATAGAATTCCTAGAATGGAAGGCCAAAAGCCGTGGCCTTGTTTGACACTAAAGCGAAGTGTAAATTTTGTATTGCCCAAGTTGTCCAAATTGTACTTTGGATGTTAGCTCGTTTAAAGTAATTAGAAACTGTCACAATGAATATGAAACCGAAATACAGGAGGCATTGTTGATAAAAAAACTAACACCATGTTAGAATTTACAATTATACGCCAATGGTTGCTCTTTTCTTTGGAATGTGTTTTAAACATTTTTTGTGTTTGTCTGTTGTCTATATTGTACCATATACAGTGTTGTTATTTTACAGTGTTGTTTGGTTTTTCTTTTTTTCTTTTTTGACTTGATTTTGCTATGAAAAAGGTGTAGCGTACGGCACAATATCAAATTTATGAAGTCATAGTGGTTGTTATATTGTTACATTTGTGTTTTGCAGATAATATTTTGATAATCGCTCATTTCTAAATTTTAAAGTTACGGTAAACTGCCTTTTAATTTGCTAAACAGGGCCATTTAGAAAATGCGCCGAAAACGTTGCGAATAAAATAAAATGCAATCGGGAATAAAACTTCTGCTTACATACGCTTTGTGGTTGAAAAGAATTTATACCTCTTTACCGAAATTTTATTAAAAACCAATCATTGTTCAATTAAACGAAAGGCTTTGAACTCCAAATATGATCTGTCATGTTTGAGTATTATTGACGCCTATTTTGGTATGTTCAATCGCAAGTAACCAGCCAAGCTTTCTTTTTAGAAGCTGATCATAGTAGCGTTACAACTCTTAGCTGTTTGATATCAACTTATCACGAAAATTAGGTTTTAATGTCAATTAATTGTAGTTCTATTGAGTTTTACTAAAAAGTATTTTACACAAATTTGGTGCGGTTATTCTTGCTTTTTTGTGTTTTCTATTCTCAGTATTGCTCGCTAAATATAATCACATTTATATTGCTGCAATATTGCCTGCAAGATCCTCAATAAGAAGCTATAAAACAGACAATGCAACCTGGTTGAAACATTGACGTCATCAATACTGAGGTCATGACTGGAATTAAAACTCTCGATCAAACCTTGTATAAATATCGAAAAGAAAAACAAAATATATTCGAAAATATTAAATTTAGACAAAAATCTATTCGGAACTTTTTGGATTTGTGGTGGCTATGATTGTGACACTCAAATTCAAATCTAATCTAAACGTAAATGATGATGAAGTTGCAATGTAGTTTGTGTTTTGTGATACCTAAGTTAGAGGAAGCAACTTATTATACTGTATTTTTCTCTTATTTTCAAAAAAGTGGTTTTATTTTGATTTGCTTGCAATATTGCTAACCAAATTTATTTATTAAAAATTACACTAAAGAAGCAAAAATCTGCTAACATAAAACTTTTTTGAAAAATCTCTATACCCTTGGTAATTTTTTGTTGTTACTTTAATAATCACTCTTTGTGCCTGGGCTAAATAGTGGATATAATATACTATAACTCACAAGGTAAAAATATTGTGTTAGGCACTATACTTCACCTAAAAATGATGTTTTCTGGAAACGAAAAATTTTCTAGGTTTATTCTACATTGGTTTACAACATTGCAGGTTTTTTTTTGTTCTACAGGGTTGGCCAAAAAAAAAATTGCACCCTTAGACAAAGTGCCATAACTCTTTTTTGCATAGAGATAACAATTTAAAATTTTTACCATTTTTTTACAACGATATATCGCGTAGCTGTTTAAAATTTTATAATAAAATTCCCAGAAGTTATAAAATGAAGTCCATTTAAACATTGAAGACTGCAATCTCTTTTCACAAAGTGCGTTCGAAGGTTTTTTTGCAGGAACGTAACTTTTTTTTTATAATTGGCCTTTCTATATACTCATTGTGACGTAAGAATGCCTGAATGCTAACAAATCTTTTTTCAAATGATAATAACTTTGAAATACCAAGATCTACAATGATAACGCCATCGATGGGTTTCGATCTTGTGTGCGGTTGATGATTGCAGAAAACGGACAACACATCGAAAAATATTGAGCGAATGAACGATCGCTTACTATTTGTGCCGTGTTAATTTTCATGGAATTGCAGTTTGTGATGCTCACTATTTAAACACCCGTAATTTTGTTATTTTATGGAAATTTTAAATAAAACTTTACACAGCTACGCAATATATTGTCGTAAAGAAATGGTCAAAATTTTAAAATGTTATCTCATTCCCCAAAAAGTAATGACCCTTTGTCCAAGGGTGCAATGTTTTTTGGCCAACCCTGTGTGTAAGATACGCACAAATTTGAGAAATGTGCATTGATGAAAGCACTGCAACTATCTATAAGTAGTGAAGATAATGCAGCCGCCTGTCAGCTTCATGAAAATTAATACGCAGAAAAAGATTTTTTAGCACTTTTAAGTAGACTTTAGTGAAATATTCACAGGCTTTCGTCAACACATGTTGACCTCGTCAGGTAAAACGTGTAAAACATTTCTACTTCTCTATAAGTAAATATCGATAGACTTTTTTATAAGAATACGTCAAGGCTCATTATTTTATGATCAAAATTTAAGAACAAATTAAGAACAATACCAGGCTTTGCTGAAAAAAATTAGCAACATGAGCTACGACAACGCATTTGTAAGTAATCAGCAGAGTATTTTGGCCTTTTCTATGTTGCCATTATTGATACGGTCATTAATAGACAACTTTTAACCCAGCAAGAATACATTTCTATCCATTTATTGTCCAATAAAGATAATAACAAACACGGCTGAAAGTTTGTGAAAATTTTAGAACAGCCAGTCTCAACCAAAAATTTACTATAGCTTTATGAAAAAGAGTGTATTGAAGCTAAACTCTATAAAATGCTGTAAACCGGGAAATTCTAAATATGTTTTAAACTATCATCAGCTAACCCATTCAGTTAATTTATGCAGCTGAAAGAAACATATTTGTTGTCTTCCAGTTTTAAAGATAATCTGGTACCCATATATCAACCAAGCAATTTTTAATCAGTTTCAAAAATATTATTTCCGTTATTGTGCTAAAAATTGACAACTTGTTTTTGCAAAGTTCAAAAATTTCTACGTTTAATTGTTGACAGGAAATAACGCCAACTGAAAGCGAAACAGAAAGGAGTTTTATTTTTGGTAACAACGTTTTCCAAAGAATCGTTTTTAATCTTTTAGTTATTTTAATTTGAATTAATTTCAGTTTGAATTTCGTCAAAAATTTTGTAAACGTAAAATTTTTCGTCCTTGCAGCACTTTTTCACGTTTTTTCATTGCAAATTAAAGTATTACTTAGTCTTACATCAGAAAATTTGTTCATTCAAAAAAAAAAAAAAAGTGATTTACAACATCGAGTATGATTTGATAAAGAATTGATTTTAGCCGATATCAGCGGGTCTTCATAATTGATATAAATTAAACAATATTGTCTTTCATTCGGCTGAATCTGATTAACATCAGAAATGGAAAAACGCTTTGCTAAAAAATTATCTCTTCGTAAAAAATGAAGTAATGGTAATGTTTATAGTCTAAACTTGATGTTTTGAGGTTTGTGAGCCAGATTTTTGAAGTCGTTTGCATGCTTTCTGGCCAATGGCCTATCAGCACGAAAACCTAAAAAAGAGGCACCAAAGGCAACTACCCTTTATTTTGGTAGTAGTAGTTTTTTTATTGCTTTGGTTAGTGTTCGTGCTGGTGGCTCTTAATTCGCTTCTGCGCTGCTGGTAGCCTATGCCAGAAAGCACGCATAAACAATAATCTGTAACGATATTAATGGTAGCACTTCCAATCGCAATTCAAATTGCAGTTGGCGTTACAATTAAAACCACCCAATTGTAGTAGAATGACTATCGCCATTCGACTTAGTTTACTTTAAAGAACTTAAAACTAGAACTGAAAACTGTGCTTCTTATCGATCACCTATGACCACAACTAAGGAAAGACCAACTGAGATCTATTAACTGAAAACCAAGTATTTTAGTTGCAGATCAATTGTAAATTAAACTTTGCACTAAACGTTCAAAAATAAAGGAAACGGAGATTGAGCTCGTAATCACCGAAAGTCCCGCGGCAAGCAAGACGTGCCGCGCGCATCACATCTCACCAACCCGAGCGCTTGCAGAGATTACGAGTTCGAAACTCAACACAAGAATTGTAAAGAAAACGAAAATGAAGCACAGGATAGTCACATGACAACGACTATCGAGTACATTCTTTGGAACCGTAGATATCTCATTCGATTCCCGCAGCGTTTAGATCAGACTCAATGTTGCCACCTGCTTATCAGAGTTGTGATTTTTTCAAGAAATAGTGCAACTCAAGTGCGAAAAATATCTTACATCATATTGCTTTGTTTGCTTATTTTATTATTCTTATTATTAATTTATTTAAACATCGTTAAAATATTTTAAATAGCAAGGATTTTATTTCCTTTTCTTGTTGAATAGACTGGAGCTAAAGCGGTCAAAATGTTTAACATTCGTCGTCATTTTAAGGTCCCAAGGTATCTTCGAGTCCGTGATCTTGCCTAATCCTCGTGCAATCTGAAGGTATTCCTCCAACCCTGACAATTACTGGCAAGAACAATGATTGCTTCGTCTATGAAGTTACAGTAATTTGATGTTGCTTTAAATCTCTGAGAAATGCATGTGAAAGTGTGGATGTTTGTCTTTCTCGGTTCTTTTCATTTGTTGTTAGTCCATGTTTAACATTAAATAATAAAAGTTGATGTTTGAATGTTAAAACTGCTGAAAAAATTCACAAAAGCCATTGCCAATGGTTATGGTGCCCTTGCGGAAAAAACATCAAAAGAAGCACCACTTACACGCACGCGAACATGAGGTGCCCCACAAACTAATAACATCCTTTGACAAATTGCGGCAAAAATGAGGTTTTATCTATTTCCAAATTTTACACATTTCTACGGTGAAAATACTAAGTAGGATTTTGCTGATAAACAATAAAGTCGTTAAAATCCTAATTCTAAAACATACATTACTAAGGTAAATGGTTATTGCAGCTAACTGGCAAAAGACTATGGGGTGAGATTTGTAAAACCATATCTAGATTGTTGCACAGATGGGCACAAATAACATTATCTGAGCAGCGCAGCGTAACAAAGCGAAACGATCTTTTCAACCAGTAAAAGCGCAGCGCAAAATGAGCAATCTAATTTTTTTGAATTTCTGAAGCGCAGCGCAACTTCCGCATAGGATTTTTTGATTCAGTTGAAGCGCAAGGAAATTCCGCAATTGTGGAACGGCATTTTCGTACCAAGTTTAAGCGCAACATAACTTTCGCAATTGAAATTTCATAACGCAATGCAAATACCGCATTTTTGCAATTTATACCGAAAAAGAGCAAATAATTTGCTAAGAAGGCTGGCATTTGTCAATATTACGATCGAAATAGAACAAAATCAAGTTTAATGTATAAAATTGCGCTATTAACCGAAAAAAAGTTTGAAAGCGCAGCGCAATTAAAGCTTAACAAATTTTAAAGTCTTTAGTTCACAAAGTAACTTCCGCAATGTTGCAAAATAAAAATTACAGCGCAACGCAACTTCCGCAATGGCAGAGGTTGCGGAAGTTTCGCTTTGCTCTTCTAATTGCGTTTTGCCCACCTCTGGGTAGTTGAAAGGAGCGACATCATAAAAGAAATGTGGTTTGCAAATTGGTTTAGCATTCATGGGTACAATAAATAACTACCACAAAGCTATTTGCAAGACACATAGGAATGATAAGTTAGGCAAACCTGTTTAACAAAGCACATGCGGTACCTTTGTTAAACTTTATGATTTAATAGATAGGTTTGATTACAAAATACAGCCTACATACTTGCACTTTGGTCTAAGATTTTCTTTATGTGACGTAGCACATGGGATCGCGTAATAACGATATATAGCACATAGCAAAATAAGGGTTTACGAATGGCACCACATGAAAGACCCAGGTCAAAATACTACAATTGGAAAGAAAACAGAAAACAAATTTGCGCACTATTTTAAAGACACACAAATCTTTGGCTCAAGCATGCAAAAGTTGCTTTGTTTCTCGATGGGTCAAATTATTCAAGATTATTATGGCCTGTTTAATACTTATAACAATGAGGCATAATTTAGTATCAACCAATTCAAGGCATTAGCGAATATGGATATTGACAAGCAACTTTTTGCAATCGTTCTATTATTGACTATTTATTTTTTCAAAATTTTATGATATTGCCTTTGACCTGCTTGGTTTGTTTTTAGTTGCTGGCGTCAGGTCACAAAAATTCAAACGAATTTTTCTAAAACTAGAACCAATCTTACAAAAAAAATAGAAAAACTGATTGCTATTTTTACCAATTTGAAAATATTCTGCCGCCAATAACCTCTGTGGAAGAAAATCTAATGAAAGAAAAACGGAAATTGTATTTCACAATTTCTATCTATAGTATTGTTTATGTTACTTTGAAGTTTCGGTTTCAAAAAGCAAGGCAATAAAAACAAATCTGAGTGCCATGCTTCAGATTGGTTTTATCTATTGATTTTTATAAAATCCAGTATTTTTCGTCGTTTTTGTCCGACTATTTTATCTTAATTGATAAAAATTCCAAAAAGATTAAGATCCGATTTCAATTGAAAAAAATTACAGTTACTTCTTATAGCCAGTTTAGAATTATGATCTCACACAGCATAATAGCATGCAGATTTGTTTTCTTTGTATTGGTAAGTTTACCTTTTTGGAGTTCTAGGTATTATTCTGCCGTAAATTTTTGAAAAGCAGTAACTGCAAAATCACGTTTTCGAGAAAAACAGGTTTAAAGGTTTGAGACTTTCCCGTACTCACCAAACTTGTTGTAGAGCGTTGAAATTTTTTCTAGTAAATGTTAGAGCTACTCTCATCATGCATGCTTAATTTCAGTTTTTTAGGGTTATATTAAGTTGGTCAGTTTTGAACTTTTTTAGAAGTAAATACACTTTTTTGTGTAGTTACTGCTTTTTACTGTTTTTTCGACAAGAAGAATTTCAGAAAAAACTTTTTGAAACGCAGTAACTGCAGTTGACTGGCAAAATTAGAGTATTAGTTGATGCAACATAAATTTTAGTAAAGCATTAAGTGCATGAAACTAGCCGTTTACGTTGATTTTTGATTTAACTTTCTTTAAATCAAGCAATTTAATTACAGGAATGGCAAAAGTGAGAAAATTTTAAAATAGTATAGGTTAACCTATTGAGGTATTTGACTCGACCTGCATTTTGCATAAACACATCATTGATAATATCTGGCTAATTATTATTTTGTTAAAATTTTTTGGGTAGCAGCAAAAAATGTGTAATTTTAACCTTGGCATTTTTTTCGGACTCGTTTTTTCTCACCATAATTCGTAATCTAGGACTACTGTTCTTTTCAAAGAGAACATTATCAATATTTTGCGTAGTTCTTACTGAATTTTCTTTTGATTTTGAGCCCATTGAAAACTCGAATTGGTATTGGTTGTGTTCAGAGTCAGAGGTAGATGGCGCTACTTTTCGGGACAAATATACCGAGTAGTGGTAACCAATAGCGTAACCGGAAAAGAGGGGGGGCTGCAGCCCCCCTTTTGGAATGTCGACCAAAATGCAGAATAAGGAAAATACCAAGTTTTTAGCTTTTCTGAGACAGTGTTTTGACATGGAATGGACTAAAAGTTGATCTAAGGCGTCTTTTGAAACATATAGGGGGGCTAATTTGTCAAAAATATTACTCACAAATCAGTAAAAACTTTTTAAAATAATCAAAAATTTTATCGCTTGTAGAAAAAATGCTGAACATAGGTTTCATATGAAAAATAAAGCTCAGAAAAAAAGGGGAGGGGGCAATTCAAAATTAGTTAAATACCCACCACTTTTCTCGAATCTCGCTCTATTACCCCCCTCCCCCAAAGTAACTTTATAAAATGTAGACAAAGCAGCTTACCCCTTTTGAGTTTTTTTTTTAATTAAGAGCTTTTATGATTTACTAGCTAGAAAATGAGACGACTGAAATTTTAGCATTAGCCACCTCCTACATAGCCAATTTATGCAACGAGTCTAATCTTGCTTTTGCAGTGCTAATTTTCAAATTTTTTATCATAATGCCAGGTTTCAAAAGCGTTCATTTTTATCATAATATGCCCTAAATTATCTTATTTTTGAAGAAAAAAAACTTTCGAGCCCTCCCACCGCTAATTTCTGGCTCCGCGCCGGTAACGTTGCTATTTTTCAATGACTTGGAAAATTGAAGCAGCCTTTTACTGCTATTATTGGAAATGTTGAGCGTTTTTATCAAGATTTTGCTCCTTGACATGTTGATGCTTAGAGTCTAATTAAGTAATTATTTTACTAAAAGCAGAAACAAATATATAGCCAATGTTTTGATTGGGGAAAGATATTTTGAAATCTATCTGCCGACTCACCTTCAAGCCTAATATAAAAAAATTATCATTGCTGTGCATTTTCGAGAGAGAATGTTTAAAAACATTGTTTTTGCATGTGATAAGCGACTAAATAGCAGTAAACTTGACCATTACATTGTTTTGACAGCATTAGATCACAATTAGAATATGCAGTTACTGCTTTTCTAAATTTTTTTTGTCTGCGAATGAAACATAATCGAAGGTTTAAAACGCAGTAGGTAGTTTCACTGCTTTTCAAATATTTTTCGCTAAAAATAATAAAAACAAATTAATCAAGAATAGCAGCAACGGCAGTTACTGTGTTTCAAACTGAGAGCTTAGGATTACACACGCTCAAAATGAATTTTTCAAAAACAGTAACGACCATTACTGCGATTCAAACTGAGACAGCGACTGTTTACGGAGAAATGACGTCATTTGTATACAAAATAACTCCGTATATAAACATTTTTGCAAAGCTTGAACGCCACCAACGGATGCAGAAAGTGAAAAAAGGCCAAATTATCTAATAAACGAAAAATCGAAAATTTGCAGTTACTGCTTTTTAAAAATTTACGGCAGTATTGGTAGCTTGACTCCTCATCTAAATCAGCAACTTAATTCCAAAAAGATTTCTACTGTAGACTAAAGTCTTATTTCTACCAGTCAACCTAATGCAACACAAACCTAGATTCTCCACCGCAAAATGCTAAAGACCTTTCAAACACATAGGAACAAAAATTTGGAATAATATTCCCCAAGAATTAAAAGATTACTCGTATTCTAAATTTAAATCAACTTTCGAAAAACCAATTTATTCGAAAGTATGTCTCATAATCAAGCTATCAATGAAACTCATGAACTCTTGCATTCTTTTTTACATTTAGTTTTTAATTAGATCTCGATTGCTGTTATGACATAAATAATTATAATCAAGAGTATCATTTCATTTCATCGATTTGGAGTAGCTGAGTGGTTGACTGAATTGAAGACCATTTTGGTCCTATCACAGTATTCCCTTGTAGTGAAATATAGAAATCCTAAAGAAGTATAGCGGAACGGCCAATTTTTGAACTAGTTTTTAGCCTGTTTAGTTTACTCTAACAGTATTTGTATTGTTTGTTTTTGATTTGTTCAAAGTTTTTTTGCATGCATAAAACAAATTATTATTGTCTTATATCAATGTCAATATTGTGTAATGTTCTAAAACATTAGAATCACAAAATCAAACACAAACCCCAAACCAACTTTATCTCTTATAATTCTAAACCCGGTATAATAAGTATCAGGTCTTTCCCTTGTTCTTACTTCTACCTTGTTGTTCTTATCTCATTGTATAATTCAATAAGTGCTAGTGTATTTTGGAGGTTGGGTTCCGGCTAACCCTTGTTCACCGCAATGTTGAAAAAGTTAAATTTTTTAAACTAATTATTGTTTTTAAAATTACAACATACTGCTGCTTTGATAATTAAACCCACTTGTAGTGTGTTAACTTAACAGCGTACAGTACAGGCGAGTAGCCAGGATTTCGCAAATGGGGAAAGGCTTCTTTGGAAGTTTGTTACAACTGCAATTAAACTTGACCAAATTTTCGTCTGTCTTGAATTAGATTGAGGCGTTTTTTTTTTTGTCAAAATTAGGTAATCTCCAAAAAAAATAAAAGGTCGTCACCAAAATTCGAAGGTTCTTTCCGGCCAAAATCAGGTGATCTCCAAAACACAAAAAACAAAAAAAAAGGTCTTCACCAACTGTGGGTTAACTCCACCATCAAATAACTCCACTATTGTGGTCCAAAGAACGGAAAGTCCTTCACAACTTCTGCTCCCAAAACCCGTTGGGGGGGCTATTTTCATTTTTGGACCAAAAATCAGCCTCAAAAGCACAAAAAACGTGCTATTTTGCATACTTTTCAGGCCAATGGGGAGCTTGAGCCCCCCGCCTCCCCCCCCCCACCTGGCTACGCTACTGGTAGAGTAGGTGTTTTAATGCAAAACGTTAGTTTCCTTTAACATATATGTTCAATTATTTATTAGCTTCAAAATTCAATGAAAAACACATTAATATGTACCACAAAAAGACAATATGTTAGAGTGCGATTCGTAAAAAAGACAACTATTATATCAAAATCACTGCTTTCAATTTTCTGCATTTCGTACGTTTTAGATCTTTTGATTGAAGCATATTATAGATTTATGTGGCCTTTCAGTTTGCAAGAAATCAAAAAACAGAAAAGTTAAGTTTTGAAAGGACGGTATGTTTCGAAAAGAATTATGTAAATTGAAACTGCTGATTTTGTTCGGTGGCTTTGCTACTATCCATAGTTGAAATACAAAATCGCTATTTTTGTGATACTAATATTTTAGCTTTGATAATAGATAATATTTCGTTCCAAGCTCCAAGCCGGCTCAAACCCGAAAACTAATTTTAAAGCCCAAATTATGCCCCCCTCAAAAAAAAAATGAAATAAAATTTTCATTCAGTAATGTTACCAAGTCATTTTGATTATATGTTTGTGCACCTTACACAAAAAGCACGGCTCAGCTCCAAATTAAGCCCAAAAATTTGTGAACGTTAGGCCCGAACCTGGCCTGAACCCGAAAAGTCCGGCACGACTTACAACTCTGGCTAAAATACATGTCATATAATGTAGATTTAATCCTATTTTACTCAGCGGGAGGCACTACCGGCCCTTTCTGTTTTTTATTATAAAAATTTGTTTTCAAAACAAACTTTTTTCTTCAAATTGACTTCAAGTTAAATTTACTCACAATCAACCCTTAAAATTTTGAAGTTGCTGAAACAGGGGTGTGGTGAGTTTCGGATCGTGTGTGCTTTCACTTTGGTTTGTAATCACGTGCTTTAATTCTTGCCGCTGTTGTTGCTGATTCAAGTGCAATTACGCACGAGCATTGCTTCACAAATTTCTGTACGGTCCTGTTTCTACCTGTCGCAGTTTTGTTGAAAAATGAAAAGAATGTGTACGAATTAAGTTTTGTTAGTATGAAGTGCTACTCTATATTAAAATAATAGTGTTTTAAAGCCTAAATAAAGGTATTAATGAGAAATTGCTTAATGTTATATTACTGGAGAAAAGTTTTCCAATTTTGAATCACAGTATGTCGAAGTCACTCTACCACAATTGGTCATTTTTTGGGCCCATATTTCATTTCAATGAGTATAAGATATTTTTGTGAAGATTAGTCTCTTTGATTCAGACATTCACCACCCAGTCCGTGTAAAATAGGGTTAATTGAGCAAATTTGCGAAATTTCATGGGATTTTACTAAAATAAATTTATTATGAAAATAGTAGTGAAAATGAGACATATAGGTTCTTTTTTATTAAAAAAATACGTTGTCTCATCATCATGAATGAAGTTATTCACCAAAAACAACCCACATGCCAAAACCAAAATATCACGTTTTCCGGTGTAGTTATTTAGGTAGACAAGTGGCAAGGGCTTAGATTGTTGTACTCCTCGTTTGTGGTATTGATTGTGACGGCATTCGTTGGTCGCTAATTGTTACGCAGATTTTGTTATTACTTCTTATTTTGCAATGCAGAATTTATAGTATAATTGCTTTTGTTTTTTGTTTATTTTTGTATCATCGTATGAGGCGCCAAGTGATGACCAAAATTTGCACGTTATTTTTGTGAGTTCTGAGGTGCCAATTTGTGGATTTATTTAAATCTGCAAAAATTGGCGCGTTAAATCTGCAAAAAAGTGCGCACGAAAATTGCCACGTTAAATATGCAAAAATTGGCACGTTTAATCTGCAGAAAAAGTACTCGCAAAAATTGGCACACTAAATCTGCAAAAATTGGACGTTCAATCTGCAAAAAAAGTACTTGCAAAATTGACACGTTGAATCTGCAAACAAAGACATTGTCAAAATCTGCAGGTTGAGTTCGTGTTCACAAAAACAAATGGACATTTATGCTCACTAAGCGTTCAGCGCATGCCGCATGGTCACAAATTTGCATCTTATAACTCAGAACGACATGTATATTTCGGTGAACACACCAAATATTCACCAAAATTTACCTATTTTTGCAGATTTAAATAAATCCAAAAATTGGCACTTCATAACTCAGAAAAACGACAAATGTTCACCGAAATTTGCCAATGTAATAAATTCACAAATTGGTACCTTATAACTCACAAAAATAACGTGCAAGTTTTGGTGAACACTTGGTGCCTCATATGATCGTGTGAAATTCTGTTGCGCCTAATTGAAAATCAAATGACATACGGGGCACTTTCTTATATAAAAACCAAAAAACTTTGAGTAATGCTGTCTGCTCTTAAATATTTTGTCATTTTCAAACTCATTTGTTCTTTCTTTGTTCTTAATTTTTTTGGATAATAAAGCGACACAAACTTATTCTTGCTGGTTGAAAGTTGTTTTTGTTACATAGATCATGATTGCTGTTGGACATATCAGCAATGACAAAATAGACAAAACCAAGAAAATTCTGCCGATTGCTTACAATTGCACACTTGCACTATAGCTTCTGTAAGTTCTTAACCTTTTTTCTTTTATGCTTAGGTTTGCATTGTTCATAATTTTTTATTTTGATCATAAAATAAGGAGCACCGAGTTTTTATAAAGTTGTTCATATACAATAGTGTAATACTGTGCTCAAACAATCACCTCACCATTCTTTTATACAATGTCACCAAGAGTATTGTGTAATTATTTATTTTCATCATTGTTTAAAATGTTAGCCCAAAGCATTTTGTGCTTTGCAATGTTGTATGTTTTTCAGCTGCAACTCTTAAAAACTGCCTAAAGAACTTTTTGCCTCCTTGGATAAAACGCTTTACTATGATTATCTCTGCTTGGTGTCTTCGAAGAAGCAGCAAATTCAGTGGACAAGAATTTGAACAAATTCACACAAATATTGGATCACTGAAAACTTTTAAGCAGGTGCGGATGCCTCCAAGCACGAAGTAGTTGTTCCAATGAAAAGTGTGCGGATCATCCAAAAGTTAGCGCCTGGCGCTATCCTCCAGTAACAGAAGGGAAATGTGCACTATTACAACACCAACAATAACTATTTGTCATCTAAATTTAGCTGGTTGACTTATTGAATTGATAAGTCTAAAGGTTTTATTTGTAGGCTTGTTTAGTTTTCGTTCTTTGTGTAGTTCAAGTTCTCAGAAATCATCCCGGTAGTCTAGATAAAGGATTAGCGCTAGCAAAAACAAAAGGTTCGTATTTCAAACTATATTTGTTATTGGTTTCTAAAAGTCTTGCTTCCTGTTTTTCTCAAAGTAAGTCAGAATTTTGTCAGTAATCAACCAAAGTTTAAAAAAGTTAACGTTCAGAAAAGGCTTTCAGTTTCTATTTTTATAATGTTTAAAACAGCTGTATAAAAATGTTTTTAAACGTAAACACTCACCAATAGCGCCTACTCAGTATGGCTTCAGACCAAGACTTTCCACCATGCAAACTGTAACGTATGTGTTAACTCTAGTTTATGATAACATCCATGATAAAAATTCTTCTGAAATAAATTTTCTTGAAGTTTAAAAAGCTTTGAGACAGAAGACTATAAAATACCAATTGCAAAGCTTGAACACAATCGCATCAGAGGCACTGCTAAACATCTCTAAGTCTTGTTTACATGATAGACAACAATATGTGGCTTTGGATGATGAATCAAGACTATACACAGTTAGTTGTGGAGTTCCCCAAGTATTAACTTTAGGCACAATACCAATTTTAATTTACATCTATGGCTTGATCAATTGCACACCAGTAAGACCTCGATTGTTTGCATATGATACTTCTCTGTGCTTCACTTTTCTATAGAACTTGAAAACCTGCAAGAGATAATTAACTCTGACTTAAAAATTGTTTCTGAATGGATAACTGCTAACAAATTGCGTATTACGCTAAAAAATCTTCATTCTTCAGCCTTGATTATACCGCGGAAATTCAACGATAAAGCTTCTAACTAAAACTTGACCATTCTCTTTGACCGCTCAAAATTATGCTTTCTGAAACAATTAAATGATTTGGATCTTTTGTACAAATAGACGATGACCTCGCATTCAAAACACATATTAATTTCGTCCATTCTAGGCTTTCCAGAACTTTGGGTACAATGTTCAAAGTCAAACACCAGAGGTGGAGTCGAGGACACAAGGCTCGAGGCCAAGCACACAAAAAAAAAACTAGGCCAAGGACAAGGCCAAGGACAGCCTTTCCGAGGACAGACACTCTCGAGGCCAAGGACAGGAATGCTCAAGGCCAAAGCCAAGGACCAAGGACACAAGCGCAAGTGCTCTCCAAAAAAAAAAAAAAGGTCGTCACAAAAATTTTTCAAGCGATCTCCACAAAAAAACGTTTTCCAAAAAATTTTTCAAGCGCTCCACAAAATTTTAACAATTCAGAAAATAGTGCTGTCCTCGAGCCGAGGACAGGCCAATTTTCAAGGAATTGAGGCCTCGAGGCCAAGGCCAAGACCAAGGACTTCAAAAAATGTCCTCGAGGACTCCACTTCTGTCAAACACTATTTACCAAAAAACGATTTGCTTCTTTTGTAGAATGCGCTCTTTTACCCTCATTTGAGTTGCAGCATCTTTGCTTGGTTTTCTGCATTTTCTACTTTACTAAATCCTTTACATCACTTTAAAATAAAGCAATAAAATTCATAGAAGGATTAAGCCATTGGCAGAGCAGTTGGCTACTACAACACAAAATAAAACTACACATTCTTAAAATAAATGACTTAATCGGCTTTGAATTAGGTAAATTTGTCCACCGACATTTCAATAATAAACTTTAAATTTCCAAAATTATTTTAAACCAAATCAAATCTTTTATTATACTCGCAGTATTACGCCGAAGTGTGTAACGAATTGGCAGGGCCCATCTCCGCGTCATTGCGCCGGGCAACATAGCTTCTTTCCAAGAAGTATTATAGCGGTGGCAAGCGGTTGGTAAGATTGTGTCCGATTTGACAGGCCCGAGATTTGAACCTATGACCTCCCACTTCAGAGACGAACTCGTAACCGTTCGACCAACTGGCCGACCCTTGCTGGTTTAAATCAAATACACGCGATAGACATTAGGCGACCATTGACTGTTTGAAACCAGCGCATTCCACTCGGTAAAACATTTTGAATTCAACGCTCAGTCCGAAATAAAGGCGTCATTATTTGGAACAATATTCCTTCCGACGTAAGGAAAACTACTTTTCAAAAATTAAAAGGTAATTTCAGAGATCGGCTAATTGCAAATTCCTAATGAACAAGTGAACTTGGTTAAATATGTTGACGTAAAACAAAACAAGTTACTGGGTACATCTAAATGCTATTTGCTTCCTTCATTCTAATTACAGTAATTGGCAAATTGCTTACCTATATAAGGTGGCTGCTTGACTCGAAGACCTAACCGTCCCTTCGCAATCCCCCTGTTCTTTCTTTGTTGATAATTATGTACATTAATACGATTATGTGTTTTACATTATTTAAACGCTTAATGAGTTGGACTCAAATAAATGTTGAGTTTAGTTGAGTTGGGTAGTCAAATAGAAAGTACAGTGCTATAACCGATCAGTGGTCTAGTGGATAGAGTGTCTGCTACAGAAGCGGTAGACTCGGGTTCGATTCCTGGTCGAGTCAAATGAAAGACTACAAAAATTGGTATTCACAGCTTTCCTGCTTGACTTTCAGCAATTAAAGGGACAGTGTGAAGCCTCCGCCGTGTATGGTGGACAAATGAGCAGGCGACAGCTTGACTCGAAGTCCAAAAGGTCCTTTGCTGTTTGCTGGCCAAGACAACTTGGTGAATAAAATGTCATTACAATTACAATCATATCAGACTCGTACTCTGCTTATTTGGCCATTATTTTGAACTATTTCTTATCAAAATAGCTCTAATTCTTGCGTTCTTCCGGTGAAGTCATTGTCACAGCAAGCTTGATCTTAAAACTGAACTGAATATTTTCAGAGTGATATATGAAATACAAACAGCACTTTATTTGGTTTCAAATCAGGAAGTTTTTAAGATCAAGCTTGCCGTGACAATGACTTCACCGGAAGAACGCAAGAATTAGAGCTATTTTACTTATGCCCGGTGAACATCAAACCTTTAGGCCTAGTAGGCCTATACCTACGTTTGCAATATTACTTATCAATTGCATTTGAAATTGTTTTGCATTTTGGCATCATAAAATATGGAAAATAAAGATTTTTTGCATGACATCCAATTACGAAATTCATTTTTGTCAAAACTATTGGACAAAAAAGTAAACTTAAATTAATACGAAACTCAACATTAAACGCTTTTTGGAAATGTTAGTACCGATGTAACTACAAAGGAACGCTGAGACATAGGTGTAACGCCAAGTTGAATCTGAACTGAATATTTTCAGAGTGATATATGAAATACAAACAGCACTTTATTTGGTTCCAAATCAGGAAGTTTGTGCTTTGTGTAGAAAAACTTTGTGAGCTTGTGCTTCAGTCTCGAGCTGCACGTATTTATTTCTTTTTGGTAATTCATTATGAGATGACCTCCTTTGTGCTAGTTTCGTAGTTATAGTTACTTCGGCTTCGGTTCGTAATAACTGGTCCAAACGCCACTAATATCTATATAAATTTACTGCCAATTATTATATTTTGTGAGCACCGTGTTATACTTTTCCAGCTTTTAGTATTTTTATCGCAATTTCTCCGGGTCAACCAAGGACGTACTTAAAAGCAAACTATTTTCCTTTGAAATGTCAAAACTTGTTTAACGTGTCGCGAATTCTCCTAAAATCATGATGATACTGACCCACTGGTTAAGATAAATGGGAAATCGACAACGCATTAATGTTTACTGTCTGAATGGTTTGTCCCCCAAATTAGTGTGACGAATAAGTCTTTGATGTTTTATGTGTAATCGCCTCTAACCCATGGAATAACCCATTTATTTATATACTCCCGTCGGGATCTTTTGGCTCATTCTAAATTCAGAGCTCAGACCTGAAGTTTGTTCAAGCCGAGAACAATCTCAGGCTTTTATTGGTATGGATTTACTCAGTTATCCGTGGGCGAGAGGTAGCATCTCAGCTTTCGCTTGTTTGGTTTGACTTTTAATAAAAGACAAGTCAGAAACAAGGACAGTCTGCAGCAAGGAGCAGAAGTCACTTCAATCTCCACTTCCCCTGTTTAGAGCCATACTGATTGGATTCTGCTATTGTACAGCAGTTGCCGCCCACTACCCCAAAATTCCCGCCAGAGGCAACGACCTCTTTCGTGATGACCTTACAGCCGCAGTCGCGTCAGGACCATTTTCCAGAGTCCAGCCAAAGCAGGAGCCCTTGGTAGACCAACCTCTGTGGTGACCTGACAGCCACCGTCGCGTCAGGGCCATAGAAAGAACAGCCACTGTGGTGACCTGAGAGCCATCGTCGCGTCAGGGCCAATAACCAAAACGCAGCACAATTCTTTTTCCTTGCTTCATTCGAGACAAAATAATAAAATCGCTTGCCAAGCGGGTTGTTGGAAGCTGCCATTGGGGATCCAAAAGCTGTGGCCGTATGTTTAATGATAGAATGCACATTACTTAGGTGGTTTGGAAATCGCCATTTTCCTCTTCCAAGACCTCCAACCCAGTTGGAGTTCTGAGGCGTTTCGGCTGCACTGCGCCCTCACTCATAGGAAACAGCCAAGTAGTTTCAATCAACTCAGAGCTGTAAGTTGATGGATTCACTCCACTCTAGGTCAAATAGAACAACTTGACATTTTTAACATTTTATTTTCTCGTTTAACAACTTGTCGTGCTGACACATAAATTAAAAACTGCTTCCAAAACTAATGGAACTATCTTGTGTGCTGTATATTCATGTATTGAAGCAGTTTCTAATCTTGATGCCAGCACGGCAAGTTGTTTAAACGAGAAAATGAAATGTAAAAAAAACCTGTACTGTTTTCGTCGCGCAACGTGGTGTTTACTTATAATCTTCTCGACGGCAAAAAATCCATTTGAAACAATTAAAGAATCCGAATTCGAGAGTTTTGAACGTGATGTACTCATTATCATTTAAACATTACTTAGATTTGGTTGGTTCCATTAGACAGACCGCAAGTAATCCATAAATTCACAAAGATAGTTTGCCCACCGCTCATTACGAAAGTTGCTTCGGTTAGCGTTGCTTCCTGTCCTAACGCATTTTTACACATAAAATTTTTTATTAGATACAACAATTTTTGAGTTTAGGCTGGCCGTTCTTAAATTTTTACAAACTTTCAGCCTTATTTGTTCTTAACTTGTCCTTAACTTTACAGGAGAATACACCACTCTAATTTATTCTTGCTTGGTGCATTGTCTTTTGTTACAGATTAAAACTACTATCAGAATCATGACTGCTCAGGCATTTTAGAAACACTCTAAAAAAATCTGCTTATTACGTACAAAATTGCGTTGTGCTAGCTAATGCTTCAATGATTCTTTTATGCTGAAGCTGGCATTGTTTCTAATTTTTTCTTAAATTTTGCGCAAAAATTAACGAGCCTCGTGGTCATAAAAAAAAGACGTGAAGTTCGTTTTACACATAACAGTAAGCTAAAAACTTTAGCGGTTATTCAACAGTATACTAAAGAGAGAACGTATATATTTTTAAGGAATTGCAATGCCATCAATTCCATAAACGATAAACGAAAATCAAAACCAGTGAAATCCATGAAAAGGACATAGGCTGAAAATTAGCTTTTAATTCAGTTTCTTCACAAAATTTTATGTTTCAGGCTTAATCTTGTGATTAACAAACAGTTCAAACCTTACAAAATAGCAAAAGTTGTACAATTACAGAAGACTTTTTTTTTATGAAAACCAGAAAATTTTGGCTTGAGGCTGGTTCTTGCTAAATTTTCACGAGTTTTTAGCATAATTTGTTCTTCGTTTATTCTTAAGTGGAAAAGCGATTTTTGCCAAAGTGATATGGAAGCAAAAACAACACTGCACAGTCAGTCCATTGGCCGTGATTTTTTAAATCTGGTTATTCCATTACGATACGGCACTGTGTAAGTGAAATAGATTTATCTCTTTTTCAACTTTGCCCGTGTTCTTAATTGTTTTGTTTATGCCAAAGATGTCGTTATTTTTGATCTGTTCTTAAATTTTGAGCATTATAATATATTAAAATGAAAAAGTTTTGCCAGAATTTATCTTTTCTTCATTTTGTTTACGCTGAAAATTTCGTGTGTCGACCTTGAGTGGTTGAAATGTTTGAATTTTGGCGACCCCATTTGAACAGGAACCCCCCATTTTGGTACCCCCCAATTTTGTCAAATTTTATCTTTCTTTTGCGTTTGCATACCCTAAACAGTTCATTTGTCTAGCTTGAAGAGTTAAAAGTTTGAATTTTGGAAGGCCTATTTGAGGGGGATTCCCATCGTGGCAGCCCCAATTTTTGTTAGATTTAGTATATTTTTAATACCTACCTTTCTCAAAACTTGATTCGTCTAGCTCTAACGGTTTAAAAGTTTAAAATTTTGGAGGACGCGTTTGAGAGTGTTCCCCCAACTTGGCAATCTCGATTTCAAGCGAACTCTGGTCCTCCAAGATGTCTTCAATTGCTCAAACTGTAAATACTGTGCGTTTAGCGGATTAAAAGTTTTAAATAGCTTGTGAAGAAAAAGAAAAAAAAATGAAAATAGAAGAAAATTGTTCAAGTTGGGGTAAATGAATATAACCAAAGGAAGGTGATTGATTGTGTGCTCAAGCGATTTGTGCTCAAGCTCAAGTGCTCAATTGATTTCAAGCGAACTCTGGTCCTCCAAGATGTCTTCAATTGCTCAAACTGTAAATACTGTGCGTTTAGCGGATTAAAAGTTTTAAATAGCTTGTGAAGAAAAAGAAAAAAAAATGAAAATAGAAGAAAATTGTTCAAGTTGGGGTAAATGAATATAACCAAAGGAAGGTGATTGATTGTGTGCTCAAAAATCATAAAGCATTTTTTATCAATATCGGTACTTACCTCAAGTTTTTGCTCATTTTTGACTTGTAAAATTACGGTCACGTGACCGGGCGCCCTAAAATCGGTTTGCTTAGCATTCATAAGCACCCATGTTGTGTCAAATTTTCAGCTTTACATATCAAATTTATTAATTTTCGACCCAAAAATAATATTTTTTTTTTCGTTTTTGGTGTGTCTTAATTCACGTTCACGTGACGTAGAATCCCCAAAACTGGCGCACATGACACGTCTCTTAATTCTTTTGATGAGTCCAAATTTCAGTTTTCTAGGTCAATACGTTTGTTAAAATAGTATAAGCAAATCAACTCTCATCTATCAAAATTTGCAAACAATACAAAGTTCCTACACGCTTGCACGAAGTCTTAAATATAAAGCACAATATGTCAAATATAAAGCGCTTGCACAACATTCCAAATATAAACTGAAGAGCCAAACGGCAAAACAACCTGTTGGGGGCATTATTTTATAGATTATGTTTTACTGATTTACTGTAGGTTTTTTAATGCATGTATGATTTAGCAGTTTTGTTTGACTGGATTTGAATTGACCCATTTTATGTATAACTTACTTGACCCGAAAGACGTATTCACTTGGCTAGAGATTTGCTCTTTTACTTTGACATATTGTAAACTGTTAATTTTATTCCTAACAATTCACGAGCCAAAAAGGCCAAAATATTTCTTGATGTGCTTTGAGATTTCGTATTTATTTGATCTGAGAGAAACATATATTATTACACAGTATACTTGGCTGTTCTGTACGCGCAGTTGTAACTACATTTTATTCACCAAGTTGTCTTAGCCAAGAGACAGCGAATGTACCTATCGATCTTTGAGCTAAACTGCCACCTGCCTATTCGTCTACCACATACCGTGAGGCTTCACACTGACCCTTTTTGTTGCTGAAAGTCAAGCAGAAAAACAGTGAATACCAATTTTTATAGTCTTTGATCAGAGGTAATCAAACTCGAGTCTACCGTTTCATTAGCAAACGATCTATCCATTCGACCACGAATGGTTGTTTGATTTGCTTTCCGTTATCTAATTTAAGTAATTAACTTCAAAATGTATGTGGTTTGTTGTATGCATCATCGTGTAAAGTTATTTCAGTTGTCTGGATTAAATCTGTTAGCAATGATTATCTGGAATAATCTGTAGTCAAACTTGCATTAGTACTTTTAAACTATTAGATTCAACCAATGTTTTCGTATTTGACGAATAGGATTAGAAATTCCGTCTTTTTATTATAGATTTTCTCAAAAACTAGACTGTAGGTTCTCAAACGGTATGAAATTCACTCTAAACCGGGTACAATTTCAGAAGTAATTGCAATAATATTTACTGTAACTTTGTATTGATTTTGTGTAAAAACTACAACTTCTAATAGGTAATAATTTATTCAATAGTAATAAATTAACAAAAATACAGGAAATAAAGTGAACCTACTGTAGTACTAGCACAAGAAGCACATGCATTAGATAAAGCTTCAAAGCGAAACACATTATACTGCTAAGCACTATAAAGCGGGATGAGGAATATCGTTGCTTTTTTTAGTTTAATACGTATTACTCATCAACATGAAAATAATGTGAGCACAGCACCATTAAAACTATACAATATATTCCGCTTAAAAAAGTGCGACGTTAGTGGAATCAAAATACAAAATATTTAAATATAGGCAAAATAAAATATTTCATCTACTGTAAGCTAATTACAACATAGTATTGCATTAATGTTTCCGGGACAATTGTAAACACTATTGAAAAACATCATTTTTTGATGTTTCCTTTTGTTGCTAATACTGTAAATCTTAACTCATAAGTAAATAAATAAATAAATAAGGAAATACAAAAATAAATTATAAGTAAACATTAAAGATGAGGTGACAAAAATATAAACAGTACAAAAGTGGTAAAATGCAAATAGTTACGAATTTTTTTAGCAATCAGTTTGGAGTGGCTGCTCCACTCAGAATTCGACTATGCATTAAATACTAATAACTTATTAAAATTTTGGGATTGATGTGAAAGCGAATTTGTCAGCCTAACACTTTTGGTTGTGCTGCACATGTAAATCCTATGGTAACTTTGATTTTCTTCATTTCGTTGGTAACTCGATCATACGTACTAACAACAGTAGAAAGAGCATGAGGTTTGTAGGATAGGTCATTATCTACAAAATTAAGAATTCTGCAAGCCGGTCTAACATTTACAAATTTTTTCGGAACTTCGGCTGTGATCGAATGAGGAAGATTTTTCAGTTCTAAGCTGCAAAAAATACAAAAAGTTACTATCTTGGAAATACAGTAAATTTGAAAGGCCGATTTTTTTTAAACTTTGAAATATGGTCTAATACCCTATTTAAAAAACATATTTATCGAAATTCAGAAGTCGAGTAATTTAATTTGAAAAAAGATACTCCAGTATTTGAGCAACAGCTTGTGGTATCTTTTGGATAATTGCTCAAAATAGAAGTTTAATTATTTAAAGTAAAACTGAATCTGTTCTCTCCTACTTATTGCTAAAGCCAAAATATTGATTTTAAAATAGATTGCATTACGCCGTAAAACACGGAACACGATTTCTATTGATTGGTCTCACATAAATTTTGAATGGCCAAATGCAACTTCAATTTTGAACAAAAAATACTACGAAACTTTAATGCTATTTATTCAACCACATGTTTAAAAAACAAACCAAAACAGACGCTTACTTTGCGGTATCATAGTAGTGGATTTTCCAACAGTCAAGTTTGTGAAATGGAGTTAGCGTTCTTTGGCATGGATTATTTTCTTGTTCTCTTTTGATCTCATGCAAATTAAACGGAATCCTACAACAATAGAAATAGTAAATACTAAATAACGTTTGTTGCAAAGTTTACTGCCGTTCTCTTTGTCCGCTTCATTTTAATCATGGAGCACAATAAACTTATACTGAGGACGTGAGTTCGTTAAAATTTGTATTCGTATAGGAACACATTTATCGTACAACATCAGACATGCCAGCTTTTCTTTTTCATTTTTTGTTTAAAAAATTTAAAGTTTCCTTCTCCAAAAGAAAAAAAAAAGAAACTAAAAACACTGTAATTATATCAATTAAAAGGTCCCTAAGCCTGTAGGTTGCTATGGCTCCACCTAAGAAAACAGATAGCGCTACTTGGTGTCACAAAAATCCCCATTTCCCAATGCCCTAATGCCTCATTGCTGCAATAAGTTCTTATTGTGAAATATTAATTCAATTTCTTACCTCGTAGGTTGTGGAAGAGGTGTTCCACAAACCAGTCCAAAGGAAACCAGAAGGGTAATAAAAGAAGCTACTTGAATACATTCCATGATCGTGTTTTATTTGAAGTTTTAATTATGTTTAAGCTTTTAGTCGGTTGAAGCTTAAGACTGAATGCTGACTGAAGACTGACTTGGGCCATTTATACTAAACATACAAGCCATTTTTTTTCTTTCAAGTTTATTTTTAGAATGAAAACTTGGTCGCTATTTGGGAAACTACGTTGCGTATTGAAATATCACGCAGCAGTTTAGATATTCTTGCTTTGCAAAAATGAATTTCCGGAATATATTTTTAACTTGAATTATAGTCTGCGTATCAGAGCAAATTTTAGTTTGTCTATAATGCTAATCAAAAGCAACAGGAAATCTTAATAAGCCCTTTCCATCGTTTATTTTTGAAACCATTTTGCTGTATTTTTCTATTAGTTAGTGAACTGTTATAATTTTAACAAGCGTAAATTGATCGTTTTAGACTAAATTTTTTCATTGGTAAACAAAAAAGGCAGCACAAGACAAAAAAATGTAACAAAATTGGATTAAATTCAAAAATAAGTTAGGTAAAGCAATGAAAGGCAAGTATATAGTTTTTTATAAAAAATTACATGTACTTGAATTTGAATTAAAATCAGTATACAATTATTATACTGTAAAACAAAATGCCCAATGGTGTTTCGCCCTTAGGCTTTTTAGGTGGCCACGGATAAATACGGTAAAACTTTAAAACGTTTTAAAATATTATCAAACAGAACACAATACAATTCAAACAGAACATAAAGCTGGTAGATCTACAAATCACTTGGTTGGAACGCTTTTAAAGCACGACAACTACCTATGTTGAGGATGCACCATCAAAAACGCTGACCCTATTTATACTGTATGGGATGCTTAAAGCTGAGAGTAAAGTAAACTCTAGTTCATCTATGTAGCTTCAATTGTTTCGTAAAGGAGTAAGTAATCGGCAATTCTTGGCTCCCACTCTTGTTCAACTTGTTACCATTATTTCACATTTGTTACAACTATTTAGTTACCAGTCTCATGCCAGTATTTAGTAGCTTGTTATCGTAGGTTTAATAATTATATCTCTGTGTGTGTTTGAGTTTATTTTTACAAAACTATTTTCTTTGAATAGTTGCTATGGCCACTCAGTCAGGATGCATTGCCACCTATTGGTGTTTTCTCAACGAGGATATAAAATTTATTACTTTTTTTATATTGTAGCTCAATTGGACTCCTGTCCAACATCTCGATTTTCAATCTAGGTCCAGCATGTCCTAAATGCCCGAAAAGGTCTTGATGAAACCAGGCCATATTGTTGAAAGTAAAATAACTGTATTTCTCATCACCATTATTCATTAGTATTAAAAAAGTTAACATCACAAAATATTGACTCCTGATTTAACTTTGTTTTGTAGTTTTGACAAAATCCTATTTGATTCGGCCTCAAAAAATGTTCATTTGGTACACCTTTAGGGCGATGTATTGAACAGCTACGTGCATATCTGTTGCCTACCTTAATTGCTTGAATTGTTTTCTTCATCGCTGTACTGTACGTAGTGTACGTACCGAAAATTACGCAAAAAGCGCTACGTTCTTTCTATTTCAAATTAGTCCATTGTAGTTGCACACGAAACGCGGGCGTTCCAATTACTACCTACCAATATAGGCGACATAAACATAACAAAAGTAACAAAACACAAAGACAAAATATTGTTATCGGTAACTTCTTTTAGCAAAGTTCAATCACGCATGACTTAAAATAACTAACAATTACAGAATGGGACTATTTCTAGCTAAGTCCGTGTTTAAACTTTGTCATCAACCGAAACCAATTTTTATAGACAAGTTTTTCAGCAACTTTTTAAAATCTAGATTACTTGAATGTCATTTAAGGTCTACCGCTGCAGCGTATAAGCTATTTTTTAGATTTACTTTTTTTTGCAAATGAGACATGCATAAATGGTCATTGACTTTTCTTACTATAATTGAGAGTTAATTACACAAAACACGCCCCACAGTCACTAATGATCTTTTTTACTGCCTCAAACAAACGGAATTTACCGATCACACGTATTTACGCGCAGAAATACGCGTGTTCAGTAAAAGCCGGCTTAAGGAGAAAAATAATAAACAAGCATAAACAACTGACACCATTATTAAGCTGAATCGCGCAACATAATAGTTCATTACTAGAAATAGACGCATAAGTTGCTTTTTATCAGCATGCAATTTAATTGTATTCCTTAGTTTTGTGTTCCGATGATTATTAACGTTACTATTCCGATAATTTCTTGGATTCTAGCTACAAACGATTTTGTACTTTCTCAAAAATAATTATTCGGTACAATCTTTTGCGTAGCTGATAATAATTGCTGATTTTCTAGCAGAATATACGAGCAGTGAAGTGAGACAGTTTCTTCAAACTCAGACTGAATCACATTACCAGCACATTCCTAACATGAGTCTTCACAGGTTTTTTGGCGAAAAGAGTTCTGAAAAATTATACTGTTGTTTATACTGTGCAAAATTTCCCCCTCGCAACAACACCAAGCACATAATTACTGTTAAAATTTGAAACGCTTTACTGTTTAATGAAGCAATGTATAATACATATATACAGTAGTTTTGATTGCAATTTTGCTCTTATTGCTATTTTTTCTCGCCATTGCTATTGCTATTTTTACCTTCTTGTAGCAGTACGACAATCACAGTTTTCAAAAATTGCGATTAATGTATTCCAAGGGCATTAAAAAGTGAACGTTTAGTCGTCAATTTTGTATTGTTTTGCGGTTTTTAGCCTTATCCACCTCGCTAGAAAGATCTACTTAGTCGCAATTGATTCAGAGGGTTAAAAATTTTGCGAAAATCAAAAGAAGAAAACAACGAAAAACTTTATCTCTTCAAATCAAACTCTAATACGGCTATTGAGATAGAGTAAAGTATTGAAAGGACCCATAATGTGTCTAAAACATCCGAAACAAGGTCTAAAATCATTGTAAAAACGTTTATAGCTTAACAAAAACTTCAATCCCAAAAACTCCACAATATTGTTTTCGAAAGAACTTTGAAACTGTAACTCGTAAAAATAGAATTTATTACAAAGGAAAATCACTTATTCAATTGAAGACTAGTGTGTATTAGTTTAATAGCAAATGTTGCAGTAGACAAAGTCATCGCGTGCTTACGTAGTAGCTATTGAAATTAGTCATTGGTTGTTTAGGTAGCTCGTAAGTTAATTAGTCATGTCATATACTTACTAGTTTATTGTTGCTTTTGACTTTTACTGATAGCAGTTTTTCACCGAAAACGATACCAACAAAAATAAACTGTTTTGAAGCAGACTTCCGTTTGTACTAAAGAAAGCTGTGAAACACTCGATACTATAGCAAACTATTTTTAAACCTTTCAGTCAAGTAAAAAAATTGTGCTGGAGTAGTTGAAATTATTTATCAATTGTTTTTGTTTATTTTCATTATAGTTTTGTGTTTGTTTGTTTGTTTATTTTTCTTTCTTGATGTACTTTAGTATATCTCTGGCACTCTCTTCAATCAAAACTCAAGTAAAATAACAAATTGAAGAAACAAAATGGTAATGTAAAAAATAGACTTGAAAATAGACTTATCTAAACCACAGATCGGTTTTGACCGCATAGTGATATAACGCATAGCAAAAAAAATTAACAAAATAATATTTTTGCTGAAAAACAGAAACAAAGTACAAAAGTCGTTGAGGCGCAACAAAAAGCCATGTTTAACAGTCATAGACATACTCTTTAGCAAGAATTTTCTTGTTTTCGCTTATTGGGGAAAAAGTTGATTTAGAATTTTGGCCGCATGGTCAGATAGCAAGCTTTTTCAAACTACTGTGAACTCGTATAGTATTATTGTTTTTACTACTGATTAGCTGTTTTTTGATTTGCTAATGTTGATTATTCTTTCAAAGGTACGCACCGAAACCAAAATGCAAAGCACAAGCTGAGCAAGTTAAAGTTTTGACTGATGAAACGCAGCGCAACTTTCGCAATTGCGGAACAACTGTTATCAAGTTAAACCGCAAAACACAAAATGATTTGGGCATTGGTTTAATATTAAGCAAAAAAAAGGCAAGTTACTTGCTCAAAAAGATTGACATTAGTCAATATTGCAAATGAACAAAATACAAATTAAGTTCAAAGTATACAAAATTGCATTTATTACAAAAAAATATTGAAAAACGCAGCGCAATTAACTCGCAATAAGTTTTAAAAGCATGAGCTCGCAACATCAATTTGAATAATTTAGTTGTGATGTTTTTGACGTTTGCTGGCCAGAGCTTTTAATATTTAATCGTTTGCGTGCTATCTAGCCTAAAAGCTACCAGCGCGGAAGTCTTAGGGCCAGATAGCACGCAAGCGATTAAATTTTAATTTAAATGTCACAAAATAAAAAGTTGCAGTGAAAGCGCAAAGCAACTTCTGCAATTGCGGTCGTTGCGCTTCTAAATCGCTCTTTGCCCCCCTCTGGTGCTTTTGTACTAACATGGAAGTATTTGCATGCGACTAATAAACAACCAAAAATGACATTGGAAATTTTTCAGGAAATTATGATCGCAAAATAGTTTATACACAGATCGTGTAACATAAGAATTTTGCAATCTTTCTGTAGCAGTACAGGATTGAGCCCGTCTGGCCCTGGAGCTTTGAATGGTTGAAATTCGTTAATAGCTGCTTCTATACGCTCGAATGAACATAAGTTTGCAATCATTTCAGTGTCGTCAAGTCTCATGAATGGATTATCCGCTAAATCGTACCTGGTTGCATGATTTTCTGTCTTCTGGCTACACGGTGATAAGATATCGAGCAGATAGTTCAAAGTTTTATGTGGAGACTTCATGAATTCTCCGTGTTTAATTACGCTGCTAACACCCACCGTTTCATTCCTTAGAATAATCTTAACCAGCCGAGCCGTTGTTGTTTGACTATTCATGCTCTCTACAAAGCTATGCAATGAATCGCGCTTTGCTCTTCTGATAGGTTTTTTGGAATAGGCTTAGGCGCGCTTTTGATCCTCCCAATCTTCTTCTTGTTTTGTTTAGCTTTTCTCCAAGTTTGGCGAGCCTCTCTTATGGATAAAACTACATTTTAATAGCAATGAGACCCTTCTAGTTTACGTTTTTTATAGACACCCCAAACTAAACTTTAACGGTTTTGCCAATAATATACATATTTCTTTGTCGAAAGTTTCTGCAGATAACTTAAATTGCGTACTTTTGGGAGACGCAAACATCGACTTAAAAAAAACTAATACTTGCAATAAAATACGTATTTACTCGAATATGCTTAGTAGTAATTCCTTTCATAGTTTAATTGCTTTCCCTACAAGAGTCACGGCTAAATCCCAGACTATTATTGACCATGTTACTCAAATCTTTATAGATATAAAACAATCCCGGGTATCATTAAAAGTTCGTTGACTGACCATTTCCCGTTATTCGTAATTCTCAACCATACAAAACTAAATGTCGAGTAACCTACTTTTTATACCCGATCGCTGAAAAAATTTAATTTCGAAAATTTCAATAATGATCTTAAATTATCGCTGGATAAACAATTGAGTGATTCACCAAAATTAGACGAAAATAATTTTGATCAAGTTTTTTCCAATTTTATGGAGGTCATTAAAATAACAATAAATCGATATGCGCCGCTTAGGAAATTAACACGTAGGCAAAAACGTTTAAATAAAAAACCATGGATTACAAATCGTATACTAATCTCGATCAAAAAGAAACAAAAACTGTATAGAACACACTTTCTTAGCTCAATCCAATTAACCGTATTATCTACAAAAAATACTCAAATATGCTAATCCGTGTTAAAGCCGCCTCGAAAAAGCTATATTTCCATGATGCCATTCATAAAAGTATAAACAGCCCACGAAAAACTTGAGAGGTTTTGAATGAACTGTTGGTGGGAAAAAAAGTCACTTGTTAAACCATCAATATTGAATGTTGAAGGGAAACGCATTCAAGAAACAAAACTTATGGCCGAATCTGTTAATAATTTCTTCGGTAAGGTTGGTTGCAGACTGGCGCAAAATATAGATCAGCCAAATAAAACTTTTCAATATTTTCTGCATAAAACAAAAAAAATAGCATCCACTATTGCCTTGATACTACCTACTGTCAATGAAGTTTTTAATGAACTAAACTCATTGAAAAGTAAAAAAAGCTGCTGGCTCTGATGACTTGACGCCTTTTTTCATCAAAACGGCTTCGCTGGTAATTGCACCTTATATGACCTATTTTACCGAGTTTATGTTTAATCAAGGATTTTTCCAAATATTTTGAAAATAGCTAAAGTGATTCCAATATATAAATTCGGGGATAAAAGTTTAACTGAAAATTATAGACCAATTTCTCTGCTACCGACCTTTTCTAAGATAATAGAAAAAATGATTAAAGTGAGAATCTTTAGCTTCATTAATAGGCACAATGTATTATATGACCGCCAAAGTGGCTTTCGAAAAAAACGCAACACTATGTACCCACTCATTGATATAAATACTGAATGTTATGACAATACTAACAACGGAAACCTATCGTCTATTATTACTCTAGACATAAAAAAGCTTTTGATACGGTTAAGCATGATATTTTGCTCAACAGATTGAACTATTATGGCATACGTGGCCCATGTCTCAAACTCCTTACTAGTCATTTAACCAATAGAAAGCAATACGTTTATTTGTCTGGTTACAAATCCAGCTTTATTGATGTAGAGTGTGGAGTTCCTCAGGGATCAGTCCTTGGCCCTTTATTATTTATCCTTTATGTAAATGATATGATAACTGCGTTGCATTCTACTCCACGATTGTTTGCTGACGACACTTGTTTATTTTTAACTGCTAAAAACACTTTTGGACTTGAAGAACTTGGTAACTCTGAACTAAGTTCTTTAAAGAACTGGATGGATGCAAATAAGCTAACTGTTAACCCAACAAAATCAAAATTTATTGTAGTGAACTCCAAGATCCGAGCTTCTCAAATATATTGTTCACTGTTTTATAATAATACATGTATAAGAAATGAAAAATCGTTAAAGTACTTAGGAATTGAACTAGACCGAGAATCAAACTTTTTACCCCGTCTTACCAAACTTGAAGATAAGTAATCTCGAAATGTGGGTATAATAATGAAGCTTAAACATTTCTTACCTACTCCTGCACTACTAATGTTGTACTATTCGATTGTTTACCCACATATTTTGTACAGTATTATTATATGGGGATCAACGTATACTTCGCATCTAAATAACCTACAGTTGATTCAAAACGAAGCCGTACGAGCGATTTGTTCATTGAACTGGCGCGAGCACGTAACGCCGTGCTTTCATCGTCAAAAGATTCTAAAAATAAAGGATATAGCCAAAATGGAAATCGCAAAATTTGTTCATCAATCTATCAATCACTCCCTCCCAATGTATTTTCAATATTATTTCCACAAAGTCTCAATGACGCACAAACGTTGCACTAGGTCTTCTTCTAGTGTTAAACTATCAATACCTCTATAGCTAACAAATCGAGCGCAAAGATCTATCAAATACCAGGGTTCGAAGACTTGGAATTCGATACCAGCTGTAATACGATGTTTAAAGTTGAAAAAGTTTTCTCAAAAATATCGCGTGCAATTATTAACTTCATATCATAACTAATGTACTAAAGTTCGTTTTTAAATAGACAAATACTAGAAAGATATTGATGCTCATGCAAGAAATAAAAAATGTGAGCTTCATTCTGCTCCTGTTAGCAATCAAAAGGTAGCCGTTTGACTCAAAGACTTCACGTCCCTTCACGGCTCCCTCATATTGCAGTATGAGTTTTTATAACTTTGCATTAATTTTGTTCTATTTATTTTGTTATGTTTGCTTATGTTGTGATATCAAAATAAAAATCTCTCTCTCTCTCTCTCTCAGAATTCCACCAAATGCTTTCTTTCTTACAAAGCAACTTTTGCATAGGGAAAGCAGATTTATATCGCTAGCCTAATAAAATAAATGTCTAAGTCGATTTTTGGGCAGAATGAGTTATTCGTCCCAAAATGATCAGCGTGGAAAGGCGCATCTTGTAAACTTTTCAAATTTCAAAAATCGCCACTAGAGGACGATAAATGACGTTATAATAAAAATGTCTAAGTCTACTGAGGGACTTTGGCAATTTCATGATTGGCCTATGTCATTTGATATTGACTTTGGCAATTTTATGATTAGCCTATGTCAGTCAATGCTGACTTAGGCATCCAAAAACTACACTAGCTGTTAGAAAAAAGAACAAACTTTTTGAAAACAGAAAAGATTTTTTTGAAAACCGCAAAGTTGCTCGACCAAAGGTGGCAGTAACTAGTTACTTTTGTAACTAGTTGCTGCAACTAGTTACTTTTTGGGTAGCTGTAACGGTAACTTAGTTACTTTTTTCAAACTGTAACGAAATCGGTACCTAGTTACAAAATTAGACCTGTAATAGTTACCAGTTGTTACAGTTACTTTTTTTAGTGACAGCACACGCATGCCGGGCCACGTTTGGTAATTATCAGGGCAAGTTTTTGCAACTGTTTCAACTTTTTTTTTACAGCTGTTTCCATAAATTTTATTTTGCAACTTTTTGCAGCTTTTTTCGATTTTACTTGCAACTTTTTACGGCAACTTTTATCGATTTTTGCGCAAAATATAAAAAGTGTGCTTTGAAAAATATGCTTAGAAACTGCAGTATTTCAGTTTCATTGTGGTATTGTCTTTGAATTGTGTAGCAATGAGCTTTGTGACGTATTAGCTTCGTCTCAATGTCATGTATGATGCAACAGTTGGTTTGCACAAAGAGGTTCAGCTACAACCGTAGAAGAACTAGTACCATAGTGTCAGAACCAGGGGAGGGAAGCAATTGCAGAAATGACTCGGCCAAACATTAGGCCCGAACTATGTGCTAAATTACTGCCAAGCATCTTCAAGCTCTGTGGTGCGAAGTTTAGTATGCTGCGGAAACTGTTGTCAAACGATTGCCATTTCTTTTCAGACAATGTTTGGAAGAATCTAGCATTACATGTTAATAAATCTCTTTTAAACTATAGCGATTGACCCATTTCCAGTTTAATAGTTTTCCTTTTCGTTTGATGGCAACAATTGTATGCATGTTTTTCTTTTCGGTTGGATTTGATGGTAGAAAAGCGGTTACAGATTTGTTCCTTAATTTGACCAAACCAAGGTTATTTGAAAAGTATAACTGTGTGGTAACTAGTGAGTAGTTACAAAATCAGTGTTGTTTAAACTCGTTGGGCATAGGCCTAAATCCAACCTTTTACTGCAACTTTCGTTAAAAATAAATGCAACTTTTTAGTGCAACTTTAGTTAAAAATAGTTGCAACTTTTTTAGAATTTTAGTGCGACAAAAACTTGCCCTAGTAATTATATTAACTGCATGCGCTGCGCAAGCCGATTGCTAGATGCACTCACATACACACACCTGGTCATCATCACGCGATTACATCAGTTTCAGTTTCACTAATTTATTTGCCAAGTTGCCTTGGCCAGGAGACAGCGAAATGACCATACGGTCTTTGAGTCGATGCCACCTATGTCAACCACACAAATGCTAAATCTTCACACGGTCCCTTTAATGCTGAACGTCGAGCAGGGAAGCTGTGAATACCAATTTTTAAGGTCTTTTGGTATGGCTCGATAAGGAAATGAACCCCGGTTTACCGACTGGAAGGAGGACGTTCTTACCAATACACCATCGCTCTTACCACTACACCATCACTGTTCAATCAAGCGTTGCAAAACCCGCAAGCCGCAATGCACAAATATCGATAAATAACAAAATGACCGTCCTGAGCAGGAAGCACTTGCTTTAGTAGGTTCAAAATTTTGTTAATCAAAATAACTGTAGCTGCAACTGTAACGGTAATTACTTAGTTTTTCAAAACTGTAGCTGCACGAAAACTTAGTTACTTTTTTCCCGAGTAACTGTAACTAAGTTACTTTTAGAAAGTAAACGCAACTTAGTTACAGTACTTTATATACTAAGAGCCAGAACTGGGCCAAGAGACCCGGGTCACCCCAATTGAAATGTCACCAATGATAAAAATGTGAAAAAAATCCTACTGTTTCTTCACTTTCTTTAAGCATTTTTCGCGTACAACAGTAATTAACAACAATATTGACGACCAGGGGGCCCGCGCTCTCTCAAGTCAATTTTTACCAACCAATTTAAATGTACAACCCAAGTGAAGTTAGAGTTTTTGTCCCGAAAGTTGCTACCTCAGGCCCTTATCTAACTTTTTTATGAACGTGATATAAAAACCAGGGCCGGATTTACCATTAGGAAGAGTGCCATGGGCTTCGTGCTCAGATTGTAAGACTTTTTTTGGGCCTTTACGTATATTAGGCAGGAAGATGTCGCAAAAATCTCCAAATTGCCAACGGCTCGCGCAATGTAGATCCGGCCCGGGCAATTACATGGTTAGTGACCCTAACCATCATTCTATTGCACCATTTTTCAATAACAATTCACCTCTACCTCGCCAGTTTTTACGCGACAAAACACTTTTGAAAAAAATAAGCTGGGGAAAACTCATTGATCAAGGCATTGAATTTGAATTGAGGGGGCCTGGGACCCCGAGCCATAGGTGTAGCCAGAATACCTGGGGATCTCGCCTCAATTGAAATGTTATTTATGACAAAACTGTGGCAAAAAGCCAATTGTTTCTTCAGTTTCAATTTCTTTTAGCATTTTTCGCGCACAACGCTTTAGCATTTCTGAATAATATTGAAGACCAGGGGCCCGGGCCCCCTCAATTCAATTTTTGACAACCAATTTAAATGTATGGCTCAGGAGAAATTGAGAGTTTTTGTCCTAAAATTTGCTATCTCAGGCCCTCATCGAACCTTTTTATGGACGTAATACAGTAACTAGGGCCAGATTTACCATAAGATGGCACAGTTCCAGGGCTCTACGCTAAGATGGTGAGACAATTTTTGGTATTCACCTACATTGAGCAGAAAAAGTTGTAAAAATCTCCAAAATACCAAGGCCCCCGCGTAATATAAATCTGGCTGGGCAATAACATGGTTAGTAGGCGGAACCACCTATTGTACCATTTTTAAAAAACAATCTACTTACATCTTGTTAGTTTTTATGCGACAAAATACTTTTGAAAAAAAAATTAGCTAGGGAAAATGCTCATTGAACAAAGTATTGAATTTGAATTGAGGGGGCCTGGGCGCCCTCAAATTCAAATTCAATAATACATTTACTCGTACATGTAATCCTACAACTGGTTATTTTCATGGAAAAACAAAAATCTCTAAGAAAAATCTTCGAGTTCATTATTATTTTCTGCTGAAATATTGGAAGTGGCAATGTACCTTAATTTCCCCGACATAGGCCCAAAAACTTACAAAATTTAACCCCAAAATGCAAGATTTTAAACGTGATTTGGACTTAAATTGTAAGTAAAAGAAGGCTTAAACAATCTAATTTTTCAATGTGCTTTCAAATGTTAAAAATCTAGTTTCTTCAAATAGCACTAAACACGTGCGAATTATGATCCAATGGCATGAAAATAGCTGGGGTTTTTTTTTGCAAAAAAATCGCACAGCGGCTGAGAGCTTAGCCCCCAGACCACCCCCCGACCCCGTCTGTGATGGGCTTGAGTTACACTAGTTTACTCAACACATCTCTCAATTTTCACTTCTGCACTTTTTGTTTTTGGTTTAAGTCCTCTCCCTATAGCAAAATCCTGGTTACGTGCAGACACACAGGCCACCGCTTCTGATCTTCCCATCTACAATATATTTGTCCCGCAAAAAGTTCCTCTTTCGAAAATTTCTGAAAACTTCATCACTTGTGATTTGGTCCCCCCCAATCAAAAATCCTGGCTAAACACCTATGCTCCTGGTTGTACATGCACTCCTATTTTTGGTTATTTTCATGACAAAGCAAAAATCTCCAAGGAATTTCTTCGAGTGGATTGTTATTTACCATCGAAATATAGCACGAGGCAATGAACCTTACTTTCCTCTACTAAGGCCAAATCACTTACACTTAAGTTGTGAGTAAAAGGAAGATTGAACAATTTAATTTTTTCAAGTGGCTTTCAAATGCTAATAATCTAGTTTTTTGAAATGGCTCTGAACACGTGCGAAATGTGATCAAATGGCATTAAAATAGCTTTCTTTTCCCAAAACTTTCCAGCGGATTGGGGCTTCGCCCCCAGACCTCCATAGCCTCCGGAAGATGCTAAAGAAATAATAACAGAAGTGAAGTCGAAGACACAAGGCTCGAGGCCGAGGCTGAAACTAACGACACAAAACAATCCGAGACCAAGGACGGGAATGCTCGAGGCCAAGGTCAAGGACACAACGTTTTCGAGGAAGTCGTCGAAGACTCCATCTCCAAAAAATAGCAATGCTAATCAAGATAAATTTTTTTTTTGTCTAAGTCACAGAAAAATTTGTACTATTTTTGCCTAAGTCACTTTGCCATCGAGTGGGATGTTTTCAAGCAAAATCACGTAGATCATTGTTGATATAATCAGTTTGAAGCATTTTCGCCAAATTTTGATAACGATAAGTTATTTCACTAAAAAATGAGAAAGATTTTTTAAACTCAAAAAAACGACTTGGACATTTTTTTTATTAGGGTGACAATATGATTTAGTCATAGGTGGGCAAGTTAATGCAAAACGTTTGCTTCGTTAACCACTAGTCCGTTAACAAACCTCACACCTCTGTTAACGTTAATCCATAATTTTCAGCTTTAATTCACGGAAATTAATAAAGTCCGTTAATCCGTTAACATTTTGCGTGTAATTTATATTTCCTTTTATTCACTCGCTTCTAGAACACGTATTGACGCTGTTGAGCTGATTGTAAGGAAATATTTATTGCTATGGTGGTCTTTTTGTGTTTTGGAAGGTAAATTTTACAGTTTATTCTATTTTAAAGATAAAAATAAGTTTAAATGCACAACGAAGCTGCGATCGAAAAATCTTTGGAAATTGTGAACAGCGATAATTAATAGACCTATGAGGCTATGATGCTGCAGGTTATTATTTGCCGCAAAAAAGAGCTCCTTTCTTTGCTTTCTTCTATAAAACTCCTGCTAATACGCAACAAGTGTTACCAGTGCAAACTGGTATGTACCGATCCTATGAATGAATGGTGCAAGATATAAACGATAAAAACCTCAACGGAAGTTAACAGAACTTAACGGAAGTTACTTTAGTCCGTTAACAGAACTTAACGGAAGTTAATTTAGTCCGTTAACATGAAAAAACTTTTTAACGGATTAACGAGTTAATGAAAAAGTTAGCTTCGGTATTAACGGATTAACGATTAACGGACTTGTGCCCACCTATGGATTTAGTTATTGCTGAATGAACCTTGTTTGCTAGCACATCAATGTCTTCTTCTGAGGAAGGAACTGGTACTGGTGGTAAACTTCGTTCATTTAATTTTAATTCAATTTCGTCTACATACTTGTTCTAGCACTTGCAACGAATATTTCGAAACATTTTAGCCTGGTTTTGGATTCTGCTTTTTACCTGGAATCTAGTACACATGTAATCCGAGAGTGATAGCACGTTGCTAACATGCCAGCCAACTACTCGGTAACACGCACACCAGTTCACTAAGGTTAAGTCTAGAACCTCTTCACGCGTTTTAGTTATGAGTGTTAATTTATTATCTACATTACAGAAATGCAGGTCTGCTCTAACACAATACGCTAGCAGATCCTTTCCTGGAAGGTTTGTATCGGAAGATCTTCATATTGTGTGATGTGCATTTGCATCGGTTTCTATGCAATAGTAGGGATTTGTTTATTTTTAAAATTATGTAGGAAAACGCCAGAAACCTCGCGGAAAACTTGCGAAGACCTTTCTTGTTTTTCTCTTTTGGAGATGGCCTGAAAAAGTTTTGAAGACTTTTTTTTAAAACACTTGCGTCTGTGTCCTTGGTCCTTGGCCTTGGCCTCGAGCATTTCTGTCCTTGGCCTCGAGAGGGTCTGTTCTCGGAAGGGCTGTCCTTGGCCTTGGCCTCGGATTTTGTTTGTGTTCTTGGCCTTGGCCCCGAGCCTTGTGTCCTCGACTTCACCTCTGCTAGCTATGCCTATGCAAGCGTACATTTTGGTTTTGCATTGCTTTAAAACCGGAATTTGTTCTACTCGACTTTCTGTTCTAGTTTGATGCTTTTTGATAATCTAAAGTTTGATTTACAGAAATTGTTAAGTTAATTTTAAGTTTGTTCATTAATTTTCCACATTTACTTTCATAAAAGAATTCGTTAATTGAAGAAGAAAGAAAAATCGAGAAAAGCTAATTTTGTGCTAATAATAAAGAAGCTTTAGACGTTGGGGAATTGAATTTCTCCCTAACGCTACATCCACCTATCAATTAAAAATATAAGAGATGACGCCCGTGAGGGACTCCTTATGGATAAAGTGGTAGGCCACAAAATCGGCACGCCAACGTATCCGCTAGATTATGATGCCAATATAACCGTTGAATTACAACGCATAAAAAATTGTTATTTTCGTCCATCAACAAAAAAAGATTCAAGGACTGATTTTCACTTTATTATTGGATTGCTTTTATGCGCACAGTTTTTAATTTACCGATGTAAAGCTTTAAACTCTAAAACGTACATGTTTCAGCTTTTCAATGAGATTAGTGTGGTTAAAATCTTAGAATATGTAATAGCAATGCATAGGAACTATTTGAAGCTCACTGTTAAAATTGGGTTTATTTTAACTAATTTTTCTATTGTTGATGGCGCTGAGTGAAGTATTACAGATTAACTGATTTCTTTGTGATAAAATTTGAAATCATCTTTGTTTTGCGTTGCACTTTATAACTTACTTAACAAAAAAAGAAATAGTCTATACCACAAAAAAAACATCCACAAAAAATTAACATTACTTTTTGCTTTTATTGCGAGAAAATATCAAAACTAAAAAAATACTCTTTAACATAAAAAATTTGTAACAATGTTTCATAAAACTAAAACATAATTAATTTGTTCTCAAGAAACTGCTCTTAAAATAATTCTTAGTTCGCGAAAACAAGCAGTGTTAATAGGTATCTACTTTATCAAAAGAATTTAAGATTCAACATCATCGTCAATCTTTTTGCATTTAAAATTTGTTCGAAATTTAACCAATATATCTTTCATTTAATAAAATAAATAAATGATTGAACATAGTAATATACATTGCAAGGGCTAAACGCTCTAATTTATTGTCCTTTTTCTTTTCTTTTTTCAGTTTCATTGTTAATTTGAATGAAAAACTCCATTATTGAAATTTCTTTTTACATTAGGACAAACTCAAAATCATGCAATTTTCAAAAAAATTTTGATTGGCTTTTAAAAACGCTAAAAACTTATTATACTTCCAGTTTCTGTTTAATTCTGATTTTGTAAAATTACGAACGAAAATTTCTTACAAAATGAAATGTTGTTTTTTTTTTTTGGTAAATCTTTCACCGGTAAACACAACATTGCAAAACAGGTGAGCTGTTGCAGTATGCAGTATATAAATAATGACAAAAGACCTGTTTAAATATGTTGAGGCTAAAAATAAGGAATACGAATGAGAGGGTTTTTGATTTTTGCTTTTTAAACGTACGAGAAACATTTTATTAATAAAAGCAACACAGAAGTGTGCCAAAAACATACATACAAAATAAATAAATAAATGCAAACTACAGAATTGAAAATCGTTTAGCGCATAAACAACACAAATATGTTACAAATATGCAAACTAATTAAACAAAATATATCTGAAAAAATAGTTCCTAAAATAAATGATGTTTTAATGCATATAATTTAAGCTTAAATAAATTAAACAGCCTACCCAAACGACAATGACTCTACTGGTTTAGGAAAATTCATGTTTAAATTATTTTGTGCAAGTAAATCCAAGGACAGGTTTGATTTTGTGTGTTTGCTCCATGGTTACTCTGTCGTAAAGTTGAACCACAGTGGAAAAAGCCTCAAAGTAATAACTATTGTTTATGAATTTGGGAATTATGCATGCTCGATTACCAAGAACTGGGGGGACGGGAATACGAGAATTAGTTGGTAAGTTCTTCAGTTCCAAGCTGTAATCCAAAATATCAATTTAAAAATCAAAAACCAAAACGTAGATACAGTATTATAGCGAACTTGGTACATTTTAATGTGCTGCAGGAAATTTTTCTGATTTAATTACATGGATATTTTCGCTGCTAAAACTCAGCTTAAGGTACTAAATAGTATTTCTTCAATAAAACAACTAAACATTAACAGAAACAAGACGTTTCGAGTGGTATTCGTGGCTGCTTTTTCTTCAAACTTGAAATTTGAACATTCCAACGCATTTGTTCGACTGCGTTTTTAAATTACTCCCTAATTCAAAAACAAGATAATGCCAAATTTTTTTTTTTCGAATAAACTGATCATTTTTATGTCTCCAGGTGACGCACATCAATTAAAAAGCATCTTACTGTAAAAGAGTCCCTGTCTCGTATCATAAATAAAACAATACAAATACTGCCAACATTTGAATCAAATTAAGTTATTAATTTTTGTCAGTGGATGTTTAAACGTGGGTTAACTTTAATTTGCGGATTAATAAAACTTTAGAGAAAAAGCTTGGACCAATGGACTGGCGAAATGTTATGAAATAAAGAAATTCAAGGATTGTTTCTTTGAACTGGCGATTTCGATTTATTTTATTGTAATAATTTCAATGCTGTAGATTGTAGAAAGCTGATAATCCGTCGATCAAAGTTAATTCGAGTCGGTGCATACTACACTAAAAGAATTTTACCGACTCGGTTAGAACAAATGCTCTTTAAATAATTTTATTATGTTTAATTAATGTTGATTTGAATATCGTTTCAAAAAAGCTTACTTGCGAGTTCCTTCTTCAAAATATTTGACAACTTTGCAATCTCCTTTTTTAAACGGCACATATGTTCTCTGACACGATCTGTTTTTAGGCTTGTAATAATTCTCGATTGCGGTTGGGCTAAGCTCTCCTGCGTTGGAGTGGCTGAAAAAAAAATGCAATATGAAATTCATTGCTTATGTAGCACGATCTCTTTTGTAAGTTTCGGGGCCAAAAAAACAAAAAAACATGAAGAAATAATGCAAGCATTAAAGGCTGTTTTTTGATTAGATTATTTCTTAACAAATACAACTAATTTAGTATCACACGTTGAAACTGAACAATAGTCGGCAAACAAAGATGTTAATATTTATTTTATTTGCGTTATTTAGTCTTTCATCGGTAATATTAATACATAATCAATGTTTTTCTAGTAATATCGACATATCGTTAATTTAAAGAACATATTTAGAACTTTGGTTAAAACAGCAAGGCCTTAGTTAAAAACAATAAACTTTTTTAACGTTTTGGACTTGACCGCGTTCATCAAACAACATGCTACTCAAACAGAAAGTTTCTGTTGGATGTTCGATCAGTGAACGTCGAGTTCCTTATTTTGCAAGAAATTTTGTCAAGCCATACTTTTCTGATGTCACCAAATTTCAAAACGCCGTAGCTAATGGTACCAGTCAAACGGATTAAATCGATTTTCGTAGATCAAATGGATTGTGAAACAAGGTTAAGAACACCTTTTCATTACCTCAAGTACAGTTTTCATTTTCTCAACAAAACCAGTCTCAAGTGGTATCTCTTAACATATGTCCAAAAAATGCTCACATTTTGGAAAGTGACTTCGGAAAACCTCGAAATTGGGAAAACTTTCCCTAACCCTAGCAACTTCAAAATTTCAGGAGTTATTTGTAAACAATTTTGATTCAAAGTCAAGTTAGTTGGCAAAATATCTCAGATCTTTCTATTGAAGAGATTTATCACAAAAAAAACAAGAGGTTGGCATTACTGCTCCCGTGTAAAATAAGAATTAACTATAGCTATGCTATCTTAAACCAAATTAAATATCTTTGCCATAATTTTCAATTACCATCGAATATTTATAACCATAGAACAATTATTTTCATTGATTGAGGTGATTTGATAATTTGCATGACACCAAACGGAAGAACGCAGTGCTTTCTTAGCCAGATAAAATATTCATTCTTTCCGTTCTATGTTATTACATTAAACCTCTTTTTGGCACACATGTTCAATGTTGTACAATATATGTTCAATATACGAGCGCTGTGTCTGGTAGCCAAAATGAAACAACAGAACTGCAAAAATATTGTTGCAAATGCAAAAAATAGCAATGAAAATGTTACAAAACATTATTTTTCTTTCTTACCGCTTTGTCAATCTAAAAGATGCTGATGCTTCCAACAAGCAAGCTATTACGCAAACCAATAAAATTGTTGAAATGAAATTCATTTTTATGAACTTTAATAAAATAATTTATTTTTTCAAATACTTGCAATCACTGTCAAGTCTAGTGCAAATGATGAACTGTGTAGAATGTTATGTGTATTTATATACAGTTTTCTTTTTTCCTACAGTATTTTTTCTCTGTAATGTCGCAAAAATGTTTTGGTAGGAAAAGCACTTTCACGTTTTTATGATTTATCTTTAGTTTACTTGTCAATCGAAAGAATTCTAATGCCTATTTGCACTTGGCAATACTTGCTCAGTGAAAATAGTCAAAAACAGGAAATAAATTTATGCGTCCCCATTGTGTTGTATAATGTAAATACTGCAGCGGTCCACGGTATTTTTAGCTAATCTATTTTGGAATGACTCTTTTTACCCTAAACGTTAAAAATATCTAAACTAAAATTATCTTACAGAATACTTTTTCTAGCTTATGCCGCACAGGTTTTAAAATTATATTTATAAAAAAAATGCTTTTGCAAATTATACGTATTAATTTCTTCATATTTTTCACCCAAAACAGCATTATCGTTTTTTAATATTTTTTAATTTTCATTTTTTAAGAGTTTCCTTTTACTGTCAAAAAATAAAGTATGAATTATGTTATAATTCTACAACATTCTTAGTCAAATAGCATTTTAAATAACTTATGCAGTTGCGCATTCTGGGCTTCAGCCCACCACCCTCCCCAATCTCCCATTAGACAAGTCACCTACAAAATTTAACCTAAAATACAAGCGTTTTAAACGTGTTTTGCACTTCAGCTTTATGTAGAGGGGGCTAAAGGGGCTGGCTATTTTTTCCAAAAAGTTTCAAAAATTGTCTGTGGCACACGTAATAGTATCAGTTTGCTCAACATATACGATTTAAATGAGTCGTTTTCCGAACAAAAAATTTTAACTTGGAGTTCCATTTCTCCCTTTTAGCAAAATCCTGCGGTAGCTTGCCTGAACTTATGATAAGCCTTTTTAATTTTAAACGAATTTCAACACAAGTAATAATTCTGTATGGTTAATATAATTATTTACGTAAAACTTAGATATTCGTCTAACCCAAAAACTATCTTTTTACCAAGTTGTAATTTATCTTTGACTTTATTTTTTTGCTCTCTATAGGTTGGACAATGCTATCTGTGATAATGGCAAACTAATGAGCTTTTTCTTTGTTTTCAATGGAATGGAATTAAATATTTACGAAGTAAGTTTTGTCTTGAGACTATGTAGCTTTAGGAATTGTAGACTTCATTTTTTTTATATTGCTCTTAGCAAGTGCATTTTTCTAAAACCAGAAAAAAGCAAAAGGCATCTTTGGTCGACAAACGGCAACTCTTGTTCTAAACAAAACAGTGCATCAGTCCACTAATTATTATCGCCTAATGTGATTATTTTGCTGCGATTAGCTATTAAAAAATGACTTTGTTCTTTGAGCGTTTTTATTTGGCCTGTGTTCCTACTGATTTTTTAATACCGAGCTGGCATTGTACTTAATTCGTTCTTAAATTTTGAGCAAAAATGAGTCTCGTGTTCTTATAAAAAAACGGTAAGCAAAGTTTGTTTTAAATATAACAGTAAGCGAAAAACTTTACCGGTTATTTAACAGTATACTAATAAGCGAACGTATCTATTTTTAAGGAATTGCAATACCAACAATTTCAAACAAGATGGATCAAAATCAAGATCAGCATACTTCGTAAAAGGGACAAAGGCAGAAAATTATTTTTTAATTCAGTTTCTATAACAAATTCTATGCTTCATACTTAATCTTATTCATTGCCAAAAAGTTCAAACCTGAAAAAAGAGTAACAGTTTTATAATTATACTACATCAATTTTTGTTATGAGAACCAGAAAATTTTGGCTCGATGCTGGTTGATGTTAAATTTTCACGAATTTTCAGCCTCATTTGTTCTCAATTTGTTCGTGGGTGAAAAGTGACAAAAAAACGATTTTTGCCAAATAACTGTAAAGCCAAGTACAAAATATTGTATAGTACAGTCCAATGGCGGCGATTGCTGAAATTTGGTGATTCCGTTACGATATGGCACTGTATAACTGAAATAAATTTATCGATTGTTATATTTGGCCCGTGTTATTAATTATTTTGTTTATACCGAAGATGACATTATTCATAATTTGTTCTTAAATTTTGAGCATTAAATATTAAAATAAAAAAACTCCAGCGTTTTTATCGAAATTCATCCTATTATCTAAAGTTTCTGAATTCACCCCACTTTGCAATTTTTAACTGCTTGTGTTTCAATGTCTGTGGCGGGCTATATAGTCTTAATTGGCTCAATCTTAGCAATAAACGGTTGGGTTAGCAAAGTTCGTTAGTGACATCATCAACCGCTTGCAGTTAAGTAGAACCAAGTTGTTCTTGGTTATTTTATTAATAATAATGTTTCAATTTCAAACTCGGATTCTAATGCAAAAAATTACCTAACAGTTTTATTTTACGCTTGACTTTAGCCACAGAGATATTCACACACAAACTACGCGATTACCGCCGATTAGTCTCATCTGATTTTGATTTGTTTCTGCCAAGATATAGAACTAAAAACCAAAATAGCCTTTAAATATCAAGAAGCCAAAATGTGGAACGCAATATTAGATCGACTATTTCGAACTGAAATATAATTAGCGGCATAACTACGAGAAACAAATTTTTTCTTGCAGTTTAACAAATATGTCTAGGGCAAATGATATTATAGAGAGTAAAAACAAAACCTGATTTTCGAAACAAAATGCTGTTTTACAAAACAAAGCCCGAAACAAAATTGCGTATCGAATGGCAAAATTCATAAGCGTTCATATCCGAAATATATTGCTGAAATACAAGACAGTGATAAATTGTAGAATAATATTTATGAACAAAAAGAAACTAGTAGAAACATGTAGCCATCTATGTTCCCTCTAAACTGCTCGGCCGCACAAATGGCCTCGAACCCATCGCAGTGCTTCAATTCTGCAGCGCACTGCATGCGTATTGATAAGACAAGGTAAATACCTGTCTTCAATCGTAACCAAGATCCATAATTGAGATTTGATAAAATTATTTCACAAAAAATAATTAGAAATTCTGGCCGAAGTCAGTCCCGATTTGCGGAAAGACCTTATCTTTTTGGTTTTCACCCGAATTTTTTAAGTTCAAAATTGATTTTAACCGCACAATTAAAATTATTTATTGATATTTGCAAGATAATTCTATTTATTGAAATTGCTTTTGAACTCGAAATATTATTATAAATGAAGATTCACTAAATAGCACTTTTATATGCACTGTATTTATAAATTTCCAAGGTTTTTTTTATTTTTTCCGCTAGCGCAGCACAGCTAGTTTTTGCTTTTGGCCTTTTTGTGGTCAAAAACGCTATGCGGAAAACTTTCGCAAAAATTTTCGTTTAGTTCAAATTTAACTCAGAAGCAAACGAAACTGAAAGTAGCATAGTTTCCATCACAAGTAAAAACCCTTTCATTAATATATAATTATTCACCTTTTTCATTTTTGAAAAACAAAATTAAAAAACAATATTCCTCTTACTGACGACGACGAATGAAAGACGAAAGTCGATTCCGAAACAACATGTCTTTGTGGGCTGTTTGGTAATCAAAGGTTTGCTTGTGCCTCCAAGACTCTGGATACTGTCAATAGCTTATCAAGAAATAAAAAATTTAATAAAATATATAGCTCCAATTTCAAAACAAAATTACCGTAATTCTATATGCTTGTGGGGCATTAACATAATCAGAACCATTATCCAAAATTATTGAAGCTTTAAAATATTTTAATATATATCTGTTTGTTTTTCAATCAGTTATGTAAATTTTTTAAAGACATCAGTTTCTATTTCAATTCAACTGTTTTACGTATCGAGTATCTAATTTTATTTCCACTTACATTTTTGGCGAATATTCGATCAATTAATGCAAGAGGCACAAAAATATGTTTCTATATAGTACCTGCTGATCCTCTGAAAATTTTCAACATTAACAATTTTTGAAACTCTCTTTGCCATAGAACAGTTTATAAGAAATAGATTACCAATGCATCCGACCTGAATTCACTGTTAAAAAATTTCAGGTTTGACTTCCGGTTGGGTCAAATCAAATATCAGAAAAATTGGTATTAACTTCATTTCTAGTTGAGTTCAGCAATAAAAAGCGAGAGTAATATGAACACATATCTAAAATCCACAAAAAAGGGAATACTTTCGGAACCCGAAATATCTCTGTGCAAAAATCATAATGTTTTTATTTATCAAGCCCATCGGCCTGAAAAGTATGCAAAATAACATGTTTTTAGTGCTTTTGAGGCCGATTTTTGTTCCAAAACTAAAAACAGCCCCCCTACCTATGGAACTGGCTAGCAGATGTTGTGAAGGACTTGCTGTTATTTGGACCGGAAAATTGGTTGTTTTTTGCTGGATCTCACCTAAAGTTGGTTAAGAAAACTGATTGAATTTCGGTGGAGACTTTTTTTTTTGGAGATCACCTGATTTTGACAGAAAAACTGCCTCAATCTGATTGAAGACTGATGAAAATTTGGGTCAAGTTCGTTTATTGTTGTTTCTAGCTTCCAAAACAGCCCCCCCTCCCCTTGCAAATTCCTGGCTACGCGCCTGAATAAAACACGGTAACGCGCCTGAATAATCAGTGCTGATATTCAAATACAATCGGTGCAAAACTATCAACTGGCACGTATACTATATTCAAAAGATTGCCGACGTCTGACTTACACAGTATCAGATAATTATAAAGTCAGTGTTTCAATATTCTTTATTGTTCTAACTGATGCATGGCTTTACTACAATAGCGAGCTTTTAAAGAATTTACGGTAAAATGTCATTGGTATAGAAAGCATTCATCGCATTGCTTTAAACAAAAGCAACTTTGGAGAAATCGTACAGTTAGTCCAGCGGTAACGCGTCATTTCTGGAGCCGGAGGTTTGAGGTTCATACCTCGGGCCGGTCAAATCGGACACAGTGTTACCAAAGGTTGGCCACAGCTGTGACAATGCTTCGAAAGAAGCTGCGTTGCCCGGGCGCAATGACGCGGAGATGGGCCCCGCAAACTCATTGCAGGCTTCGGCGTATTACAGCGAGTATAATGAAAGATTTGATTTGACATCTTTGGGCTTCTCATAGACACTGCGGCTTCGCATTTTATTTTATTTCGTTTTAATCAGTTTTGTAAAATAAAAATAAAAAAATAAAAACAACTTTTGATTGATCTTATATGGGAAATTTAGCTCATCAATAGAGATGTTCAGTTGTTCACTTACTGGTAAAATCATGATTTATTTGTTTTATTCAGCTAAACATTTTGCTGCTACTAAAAATAGCAAACTCCTTGTTTTAAAGTAATCTTAATTAAAGGAAGTTTAGAAACCAAATGATAGTAATCAAACCCATTATTCTTGAATCATAAAATTAGGGTTGGTCATTAACTATTCAAACTACTGTAGAGAACAATAACTTACGTTCTTGAAGTGAAAAAATCGATGGGTCAAATTATTGCGACAGCGCTAAATCTACGTAGTGTAAAAATTACCGCCGTTTGCTGATGTAGGACTGTAGGTCTGATTCAGCAAGCCATGTCTAAATGTCTATACTGTGCATCTAAAAGAGCAAACTGTTTGCGATGCGTAACCCGCAAATGCATAAGCACGCAATGCTACTGGAAAAAAAAGAGTGTTAAATGAAGAAATTTTATTCAGATAATTTAAAATTACTCAATTTATTAACAAACATAAAAAACTTACTTGGTTAATTTAAAAACAATCGAGGGCATAGCTTTGTGCAAAATCACAAAAACACTAGGGTTAGTAATAACAAGAGAACGACAATTTTTCTACAAAGGAATTATTTTTTTACTTACTATAACAAATGCTGTAAGTACACATCATCTTGGCATGGGTATATAGAAGCGCCTCAGTTGAAACTTCAACTACTCAAAAGCATCATTTGCATAATAGTATTGCAGTTTTTGTTTGGTCTATTACAGTTCCTCTAAAATAAAAATGCTGTTTGAAAATCACTTTAAGCTAAAAACAAATCTAATTTCTAAGTATTCAACGTCAAATTAGAGAAAAAAGTTAGTTTGCATATAACTTTTTGTTTTGGCAATCATCATATAAACGAGTAGTATGAAAGTAATTATTAAGAATTTCGGTATTGCCCAACTGAAGTGATTTTCCACCATCTATCCAAAATTGTTTCAAGTAGTAAAAAAGTTAGTCTGCATTTTTTAAAGTCGGCAAAACTTTCGTGAACATGTTTATTCAAATTTTTAGCGGGTAAAAGTTTCGTGGAATTTTTGAAGAAAATAAACTTTACTAAAACAGTTCACAGCAAAGTCTTAGCAGAACAATTACAACTATCATGAAATCGCCTAGGACATAATTAATAATTCGTCTTTATCTCTTGTCAGCATGTTTTTCTAAATAGCTCAACAAAATTTATTTACTCTTGTGGCAGGTTTTTTTGCTGTGAGCTTATCCACCAAGAAAGTTTAAAGGCCCGATATTCAGTGGGAGTAAAACCCCGAGCGTTCGAGTGTATTTTTAGTTTATTCTTAAACAGAAAATCGTTACGTTCCGTGCACTCCCTGAGCAACGTACAGGCTGCCAGTTGGTTAAAATAAATGAAGAATACACTCGTACGCCTACGATTTTACGCTCCAGTACTGTAGATCAGACTTTAAAAGAGTTTTAGTTATTCCAGCTTTTAAGTATTCATGCTGCTGCTGCGAATTCTGCAACTCCAAAATAAAGTTTGATATATTTGATAATTTCACACCATAAATTTTTTCTTTTTTTTTGTTCTTTCAATAATTTTTATGTTTTTCAATATCCAGTTTTTTAATAATCGATACTTGTTAAACACCCATACAAACCACTACCTACTACAATGATCAATTACTTTCCATATCAATCACTTTTGTTAAAATTTAGATTTTTTTTTTGATTTCTCACTTCAAACCTGTAAAAGCAACAGCTTAACGGTAACGTTTACTGTTGGCATGCTGAATTTTTCCAACAACAAAACAGGCTATTTGCCTTAAACTCAGATAGTTTTTTGTTTTCAAAGTATTTTCATTTTAAACACAGTATTAAAACAAAACAGCTAATACAGATTGAAATAAGTGACAAAACGACGTGATAAAAAAGATGTTTTTTTCGCGTTTTGCACTTGTCAATTGTTCAGTCTTTGACATTGATTTGCAGCTTGACTGAAAGGGGTTTGCCAGAAGCATTTGCCTCTCGTTTTTTTTTTGTGTGGCCCTTCAGCGTATTTACGTCGCACCTCTCCAATATCAGTTCGAGCGTTTTCTGCATTTGCAGTGATTTACATTTCGGGTTTTGAGTGTTTTTAATGCTGATATTTTGCTAGCTGTAATACATGCAGCTATATCCAAGGTGGACGGTTAAAACCTTCAGCATTCTTACCCCGGATTTTTGTCTCATTATTTATTTTAAAATTAAATGGTTTATTATAAGAATGATCAGAGATGCACGGTAAAGTACGAAAAATACTGCAGCCATCACAGAGTTGTAAGTCGGGCACGGCTTTTCGGGTTCGGGCCTAAAGTTGACAAAAATTTCGGGCTTAATTCGGGCCTGAGACGTACTTTTTGTCTTAGGTGCATAAAAATATAATCAAAATACCTCGGAAACATCGCAAAATTTTTCAGACTTAACTTAACTTTTGGGTTTTTCGGGCATGGATTGGGCTTTAAATTAAGTTTTGGGTTTGGGCCGGGTTCAGGCTTAGTTTTTTGGGTTCGGCCCTAACCTGGTCGGCCCGTGTACAACTCTGAGGCATCAAGAAATGGTCGTGACATTTCGATCGCAAGGAAAGCTGACGAAGTGTTTACAAAAGATGAGCAAAAAATACTATCTTTTCCAATTTACATTAAGGCAAATGTTAAAGCTCAAAGCAAACCTACCAAGGATTTTTTTAGAATTTAATTAAATATTTTTAATTTTTTTTTTAAATTTAATCTTTAGTCAGTGGCTGTTGTGACTCGAAGACTCCTCGTGGGTCCGTTCACAGTCCCCGGTGTTCTAATTCATACTACCTAGCTATTTGTTTATTGTTATATTTTGTTTACGACAAATAAATAACAAAAATTGAAATAAAAAGATGTCACGCGTTAAATTAACTTCTCCAGCTCGGAACGTACAGTCGTTCATACTGTAGTACGAACATAAAATTTTGAATTAAGTATTAGCACGCCTTAAGATTGGTCTCCTAAATTCCAGAGCTGGGCAAGTCCGCAAGTTAGTCCGCAAGTCCGCAAATCCGCAATTGCGGACTAACGAAAAAAGTTGCGGACATGCAGACTTGCGGACTTTGGCAGTATAAATTGCGGACTTGCGGTTGCGGACTATTTTTAATTTTAGTCCGCAATTCCGCAAGTTTTATACAAATTATGAAAGTCCTTTCTATTTTCGTAAAATATTTATGTTTTTACCCAGTCAAACATGAGAAATCAATTTAATTTTTTCGATTACAAGTTCGGCAAAAAGATCAAGTTTTTTGAGTTCAAGCTGACAAAGATACTAAGTCTGCTTTTCGCCTTAATCGCTTTCTTTTTGTTGACATGCTGTTTTTTCGAGTTAGGTAAAACAACCGACTTTTTTCGACCTTAAGTTCGATTTTGCAGCCCTGTTTAAAGTATGGCTTTGTTGTTTTTTACCGTGAGTTCACAAAACTAGCCACTGGTGTTTCATTTTTTGTACCGGTAGCCAGTGCCGTCGCTACAGTGGGGCCAAAAGCGCCGTACCTTCCCTAACGACTGCTTGTGCCCTTCTCCCATTTCGGTTTACTCAGAATGCTTTTTCGGAGCATCACCTAACGACAAGACAACTGGCAATAATGAAAAAAAGAATAATAAATTTCAAACATAATTCTCCTTTGAAGTTTTCTCGATTGATTGCAAAATTGCTGGCCACTAACTGCTTTACGTAAACGTGACCCAATAATCCGTCTTACAAGCACGCCTTTACGGATGTGCCGCAGAATTGGGATGTATGCGTACAGAAGCGTTACCGGTATTTCGTTAGTTATCATGACGTGAAACAATACGTGAAAACATTTTTTTAAAGACCAGCTGTTTTTTTTTTAGAGCACACTCAAGATTTATTTTAGGTTGCAGTCTGTCACGCAACCAGGGGAAAGGGATTAAGGGGCATCAGCTTCCTATAGCCAAGTCATTAAGAAAAGCCAACCAAAAAAAGAATAAACGTTTAAACGTGATTTGGACTTGACCTGAAGTATATGGGGGCTCAAGAGGCTAGACAATTTAAATCTTTCATAACTTCTGAATTTGAACAATTTTCTGTAATTATTGATATAGTTTTGAAACGTGCGAAATGTGATTTAAATGGCGTTAAAATCGCTTTTTTTGCCACAAAATCGCAAAAATTACCTAGCAGCTGGGGGCTTTGTCCCCACTGTGACACGATCGATTGAGTGGCAACGATTTGTTCAGCACGGGACCTAAATTAGGCAATTTTTGTGCAAAAAACATTTACTTTTGGTTCAAGCCCGCTCTCTCTTAGCAAAACCCTGGTTGTGTTTCTGGTTGCATTCACTCCTGCTAACAAATTTTCAAGCGATTATACGGGCCGCATACAAAACGAGCTAGTAAACGCTGCCGGGCTTATATGTCTCTTTTTTCAAAGATGAATACATGATTGTAGCTTTAAAATATTAGTTTTTAAGTGCAAAAGTTCAGTCTATTTTATAGTGGCCCCCATTTTCGGCTTGGGCCCCTCACTTCGTTGGGTCTGGCGACGAAACTAGGGACTAAAAATTTAGTAATACGATTCGTGATATAAATGTTTTTTTGCCTTCTACTGCCTTTGCTTTTTCATGCCTTGAAAAAAATGTTTTTTAGAATATCTTTTTGTAAGCGGAAATACGGATTGTGCTTTGCTATTTGATGGCTTCTCATTGTAATCCAATGGCTTTTAATCTTCGAATTCCCAGCTTCATTGTAGCTTTTTTAAGGGTTCGTCGGTGGGTTGTGCATTATTTTTTCTTGTAGTTTAGGCACCTACTGTATAAGCAGTAGCGCAACCAGGAGGGCTCGGGGCTACAACCATCCCTAGCCATGTTACTTTGAAACTTGAACCAAAAATACAAGCGTTTAAATCTGTTTGAGTTGGACATGAAAGTAAGAGGGGCTGGGCAATTCTTAAGTTTGCCAGCCGAAAAAGCAGCTCAATAACAAGTTATGCTGTGGTACATTTACTACAGTCAACGATTGTGAGTAATTCCGTTTATTGCGTGGTCACAGGTCACAGCTTTTGACTTATGTTTGCTAATCAACTCTAAGCAGATCATCTCGGGACATAGTTGATTGCAAAACTCTTCTACCCGGTTCATAAAAAGTTGCGGACTTGCGGTGCGGACTTCAAATATTACCAAGTTGCGGACTTGCGGTTGCGGACTTCAAGAATTACGAAGTTGCGGACTTGCGGTTGCGGATTTAAGAATCGTGAAACGTCGTTGCGGAATTGCGGTTGCGGACTAAGCTTTTAAACGTGTAATTGCGGACTTGCGGTTGCGGATTAAGAAAATTGAAATTCGATTGCGGATTTGCGGACTGCGGACTTAAAAAAAAACTTGCGGTGCCCAGTTCTGCTAAATTCATTGGATTTAGAGCCAACTGACATGTACGCAGGAACGGCTCTTATAAGTAATTTAGTGTAAATCAACAGTATATTGATGGATTGCACGCGAGGTCATCGCGCTGCTAGCCAAACCGCTGGACGTCGAAATCGCGGATCGGCGCTATGTTGATGCATGCAACAACACTGATAGTAAAGACATAAGGCTTATTTTCAGGCTCTAAATCAGTTGATTCTTTGTAAAATTGAAATTAAATGGTACATAAAAGCCTGTAAAACTGAAAAAAATTTTGATTACTGAGAATTCGGGGTTTTTGTTTGTTTTTTCAATGACATAAATTCTGCATGCAGTCAAGTAATCCATGAGAATCATGTAATATACAATAATACACTACACTATGGTAGCTAGCTTCGGTTATCAAATGCAAGGTTTACTATTGACGACGCTAAATAGAACAATAAATCGTGACAAATTAGAGAATTTTTAAACTTTTGGAATAGTTGCTAGGAGTTAAAACGCATAAGCAGTTGCTTTCATTGAATTATTTCGTAGAGATTTCATTTAAATTTTAAGCTAATGATTAACTGGCCTCAGTGTAATGTTAATCGAGCCTTAATTTGCATCTATTTTGACTTGAATTAGTTGTGTAAAATATCGATCAAACAAGTATTTGACACAAAGTTTCTAGGTCTTACTTTAGATGAAACGCTATCTTGGAAAATACATATGCAAAATTTATTAAAACAAGTTCGTTCAACTTTTGGTATTGTCAAAGTATCTAAAAGATATTTAAATTCCCATTCACTAAAATTACTTTACTACACTATGATTCAGAGTAAGATACAATAGTTCATAGCAACTTGGTGCTACAGTAATAAAACAATCAAATCCAAGTTGCAAAATACTCGCAATAAATACATCAAACTAATGAATAAAAAACAACGTAAATTAAATGGTCCATTAAATCTTTTCCCTTTCTTTCAATTGACCAACTTATAAGCAAAGAAATAGCTACTTTCATTTATAAATTCAACAATATGCTACTACCAAAAACTTTGAAAAAAATTTTTTAGCTCAACCACCGTAGCAACAGAGCAACAAGAAGTAATAACCAAATTATTCCAATTAGTTGTTCAACAAATATTGGTCACCAGTCTATGCAATATTTAGGTCCGAAAATTTGGAACAATCTCCCCAAACTTGTTCAAGATTGCAAAACAGTAAAAATACTTCAAAAACAATTAACTTAACATTTATTAAGTGTTGATCAGTAAAGTAGTTTATGCAACGTATCTATCATGATTTTGCAACTAACATTTGACTGAAATACAACTAATGTTTGAAACTCAAAAAAAAAAACATAATGAACCTAAAATGTTTTTAATGCGTAAAGTTTAACAGTAGATACAAAATGAAAGAAACAAGAAAAAATATTTTTTGTTTGGTATTGAACTAGACTTCAATTGATTCAAGTTGTGCGTCTGATATTATGTGTGACTGTAAGTGTGGGACTGAAGGTGGCTGCTGACTGTGCTGAGTAACGGAACTGCATGTATGACTGAACTAAATGTGTGACTGAAGGTGACTGCTGAGTAATGGTGTGAGTGGATTGTATGCATGTGTGAGTGTGAGTTTGTTTGTAAATACCTCTTTTTTTTGCTCTGTAAATATTGCAAGTTGAGTTGCTTTTTTTCTTTTCGTTTTTTTAGCTGTAGCAGCCATGCATAGTATTGATAACTCCGGCCATACTACCTTGACTTGATGCATGATACAACGTTATTCGTTTTGCTGCTTTTCCTATTTGTGCCAAAATATTGTGCTTTTTTTTAAATGGCTAGAACAGACTGGTAAAGTTGCTAGGTGACGCTATCTTAGCAACGGCCGTCACTGGTTCTAAACAATCGCGGCATTATCGTAGTTACCAGTGTAATGAGAGTGTCGGATCGTGTGATCTATCGTGTCACTGCTTTTGTATTAAGCTGATGAACCAAAATCGGTTGATCGAGGGGAAAATCATTATAAATCCAATTATGTTGAAGCGTTTTTATATTCTGCTAGATCTTTAAGAGAAAAGGTACACGCTAATATGAAAGCTAGATCATACAACACAAAGTAACGGTAAGTTGGCAGGTTGATTAATTCTGTGTCAAAGTAAAGCTTGACTTATTTGTTTGGTTCTCATTTGGTACTCTACTAACAGCAATACTGTTCGCGGAAGTCTTAGCTCAATGTCAGAATCGGACAATAGGTTAAGGTTTTGAAAAAAAAAACTAACTTTATGTTAAAGCCTAGTTATAAACAGGTAAAGCAAATGTTTTTCTAAAACATGGGTCTTTTGATGTGGCCAAGAGTTGTGAAACCTTCATTTCAGAATAGCTATAGAATAATGTTTGATTTAAGTCTGATTGGCCTTTCTTTTTCAACAAAATTGTTGATATTTCTATATGATAGCCTGCATAACCATCACCCAATGGCTGTTGAGAGAAATTATTTGACTTTAGTGCTTTAAAGTAAATTAAACAGGTTTATTTTCAATTCTACTGTGTAGGTGGCCATATATATTTTTGGATAAGGGACTTATGAAATAGTATCATAAATCAACTGATAGGCCTATGGGGTCTTGGTTATTAGAATCGGGGGTGTTGAAGTAGTAGTAGATTGGCATATGTCTGTAGTAAAAAAGATTGGTATGGTCCCATATGCCAGTCCATCAATCACATGATTTCAAAATGTTACATAGTTATACATACAAAGTGCTTTTTGTGTGTGTTTAATTGTTATAATGTTAATAGTTCTGAACTTTGAGCTGCTGCAACCACTATCACAGGTTTTCTCATTTTATGATCTGGATAACCCTATTCAATATTCATTTCAATATTCAAGATCTGGATAAACCTAGTTTATAGGGTTTTCCACTAAGCTACCTATACTAATGTTTGGCATATTATTTTCAGGTACATGAGTGGTGACGTAAGAAACCCCCTCAAATTTTAACGGTGGAAATCTTGATAGATAAATTTTACTGATAAACACTATTTTTTCTGTTCAGCTATACAATCAGTTTATGTGCTCGATTTAATAAAATTATTGCAAAGTAAAAACTGCCAAGTCTGTTTAGGTTTTTAGATTGATTTTTTGACACATTTGTAATTGATTTCTTGCCAATCTCTAAAAAGAATATTGTCACTGCTTGTATTTTTTATGTATTTGTTTAACCTTTAAATCGCCTAATTATTAATAGCGGGGTTCTCGATGACATATGACACTGTAACGTACCACTGTATGTTGTGAACAGTCACATTGAAATTAATTAACTTAAGGGTCCAGATAATTTTTATAACAGTAATTTCCATGATCAGTTAACTTGCTTGGTTGCTTTGGCAAGTAAAAAACCTGAGCTATAACAATATTGTAATACAATATTTATAAAAAATAATAACATGTTTCTTTATTTTCTATTGTTTTAATTTGCTATTATACTGTAAATCTGTTGTGTTGGTTATACCCGTGATAAGTTTTGCTATATCGATAGCCTGCTCAAATACACATTTTTAACAGTACAAGCAATTTTATTGTGGAAAAGTAAATTGTGGAGAGTCTAACAGTTGACGTGGCCAATAGAAAGATAACAAATGCAATACACATAGAAAGTCTCAATAGATAACATAACAATACTAAAAAAGTTGTCATATTGCAAAAATTGCTTAGCATAAACACTTTGAAGTGATATTGGTGACGTTTGACAGTCAAATGTAATTATCATAAGTTTGATCCCTGAGGTAATTAAAATTAAATCTAACTTTTAAAAACACGCGCAAGACAAGGTTTTTCGTTTCAGTCAGCAGAGGTATAAGTATATTAACCTCGTGAAAAAACTTATGAAATATAAGACATATACTGCATAGATCCGCAATACTCGTACAAACTATGCAGAGAGGTTTACTAAATACTACATAACCTAGCCAACAAAGGTGAAAAATACCTAAGCAAGCAAAAAATTTATACATAGTAAAACTGGTTATAATCATTACCTTCTAAATGGATCAAAAATGCTTGCATTTACAAAATAATACTAAACCAAAAGTTGCTTTCTTTGCAATAGACAGTAATAATACTAATTCTAGTCAACATAAACACCCTGAAAAGCAATTGGCTTAACACTTTCAGAATTCACAGATAAACATGATACGCGCAGTATAGCAACACTAAATACTAATCCAAACTGCAGTACTGGCAAAACACAGTTAAAATACCCTTGTACAACTCAAAAGAATTATTATCACATGACTCTTTGATCAGAGGAAATTGTAAGTTAACTAAAGCAGCCACTAACTAAAACATAACTCCAAAGCCATTATGGAATTAAAGCTAAAAGCTTTTAAGCCGAGCATTGGCTCGTTCCACATGAATTCAAAATTTAGCAATGCTTTTCGTTTCAACAATTTTATTTTAAGTGAACTAACTATGTTGAAGAAACATCGGAATGTTGACACTTACTCCTGCTGGTGCAATGTTTTGAATTAAGAATCCTTTTTCTGCTAGTATAAGATTAACTGCAACAAAATGACGTAAAATCCCACACTTTTGAACTTTTACTTTGTCGAATGTGGACCCAAAATACAGCTTACTGATAAAAATGATAACAACAATGGAAGCGACACCAACAAGGGCCTTAAACGAGTTCATAGATCTGTAGGTGGAATAAGTAAATTGCTGCAAATCCATTCTTTTTGGCGTGACCAGTTCTATATCTGTACAATCTAATATAATGCAGCAATTTGGAAAATCAGCAAATGCACCTGGAGCAGATACGTTATTTTGAAATCTTGAAGGCACATTTGGCATAAGATCATCAAACAACAATTTAAGTAACTCATGAATAGAAGTCAAAATTAAGTTTGCAATTGTAGTTTTGCTGTAAGAAAACAAGTTTGCTTTGCAAGATGCAAATTGGGATAATTTTGCCTTATTTCATTAATGCGATAAGAATCTGATCCACGAATTCTATGCTTTCCATCCTCCAACCATAAAAATATATGTCATCTTCAAATCTTCTTGCATAATCTACTTTTAATGAACAAATTTATTTTATGGGAATATCAGTTTCTATTTGTATAATTTCTTCATTTAAGTTTTTAAATGAATAAAATCTATTACTGGTACAAGTAGCAACATCAGATTTTTTGTACTTGTCCACACTTTCTGAATAAATAGTTCAAGGATCCATTAATGCTGATTCATCTAAATATAATGAAAAATTGTTCAACTTGTCATCGTCAATTTTTGGTACAAGGAATGCCTCTGAAGTACTGAGTGATAACCCTTAGTTTGCGCTGTTTTACCGCATTTTCCACAGGAAAAAACTTGTCAACATTTCTTCTGAAAATTGTTGGATCATTTTTTTTTTCTCTTAAAAATGGCAACTGCACACTCAAGAGTTCAAGTTTGGCTCTCTGTCAGCTCGTCTGCAAAAAATAAATGGAAGTTTTAGAAGTACTGGTATATCAATGTTGGTAATAGTTTATGTCAATTAAGCTGCAACTTTGTTGAATACTACTTAATCATATTTGAAGCCTAAAGTGAACCAAGCTAAGCTAAGGTATTAACATCCAAAAATGCTTTACATAATTAGGCGTAGCATACTATTAATGTCATAAGTTTATTGCCTAGAATGTAGAGAATTTGAGATCAATATCAAGCTTGACTGATTCAACAACTCTGCTCTATATTGATTCACTGCTAGGCCTAGTCTAGTCTAGCTGGTATCCACCAATACACTAATCTAGCCACCTACACAGCAGAATTGAAAATAAACCTGTTTAATATACTTTAAAGCACTAAAGTCAAATAATTTCTCTCAATAGCCATTGGGTGATGGTTATTGGCCAAGGCCATGGCTATTGGTCAAGGCCATGGTTATTGGTCAAGGCCAATCGAACTTAAATCAAACATTATTCTATAGCTATTCTGAAATGAAGATTTCACAACTCTTGGCCACATCAAAAGACCCATGTTTTAGAAAAACATTTGCTTTACCTGTTTATAACTAGGCTTTAACATAAAGTTAGTTTTTTTTTTCAAAACCTTAACCTATTGTCCGATTCTGACATTGAGCTAAGACTTCCGCGAACAGTATTGCTGTTAGTAGAGTACCAAATGAGAACCAAACAAATAAGTCAAGCTTTACTTTGACACAGAATTAATCAACCTGCCAACTTACCGTTACTTTGTGTTGTATGATCTAGCTTTCATATTAGCGTGTACCTTTTCTCTTAAAGATCTAGCAGAATATAAAAACGCTTCAACATAATTGGATTTATAATGATTTTCCCCTCGATCAACCGATTTTGGTTCATCAGCTTAATACAAAAGCAGTGACACGATAGATCACACGATCCGACACTCTCATTACACTGGTAACTACGATAATGCCGCGATTGTTTAGAACCAGTGACGGCCGTTGCTAAAGATAGCGTCACCTAGCAACTTTACCAGTTTATTGCAAAGTTACTTTTGATTTATTTATTGCTCATTTGATTAAAATTGTATGTTGGCGCAAATTAATAAATAAATAAATAAAATAAAAAACAAAATTATTCTTAAACAGTCTTTAAATTAAACATTAATCTGCCACCTGGTATTGCTGTGGCGTAGAATTTTACGTATTTTAGGATATGGCCGAATTTACGATGTGAACCAAAGCTAAAACCGGGCAAAGTGGACAATATCAGGCCCAATGGACAATGAGGTTTTACAACGGGGATAACTTTCTAGACCCACTAAGTTACATGAGCTGCTTAAATTGATCCTGGTAAGTTTCAACTAAGCTAGGCTATCTGAAAAAGTTTTAACTTTACAATCAAATTCGTTCAATATGCCCACTGAAGGAATTAACATTGAGTTACGGTAAGGTCCAATGCACTTTCAGAACAAGAATAATGCACCCAATTTAAATTTATGAAAAATCACTTGACGATACTCTTGCAGTTACTCAAATATGTGAATATATCAGAAGTAAACAAACCAAAACAATAATGACAGTGCTGTTTGGTGTAGACTTGGCGAAAGCTTTTGACACTTTTAATCATGAAATTGTTCTCTAACTTGAATACCAAATAAGAAGCTTAGCAAACAATGTTATACACGATTATTTACCGAATCGTAAGCAGTATGTCAATATGGAAGGTTTTCATATTTTGTAGGAAAACATTGGCGCGCCACAGTTTAATGTGCTGGAAAAGATTTCATTTTTTATTTATATTAATGATATTGCTAAATTAAATCAAGTTCATTAGTTTAACTGGTGGGGCAGAAAACTTTTTTGCCAACGTTTCGATAGGCTATGCTCATAGCATGTACTACCTATCTTCGTCAGGGCTAGAATGAAAAGTTAAAAAACAAGCATACGATAGATGTAAAAATTACGTCACAAATGAATCATAGGTTAACCCAAAAATTACAACAAATTGGAAGCGAAAAACTGACAGATTGGCGGAGCGTGAAAAACAACAATATTACGTCAAGTGGTTTGAAGTAGAGTAGCCCAATAAATGCTTGGGAATTTGTCGTTTTGCTTATCATTCATAGTGTTAGGAATTTGGTTAATGAAATACGACTCTATAAACCGGCGCTTTGCGAAGTCAAGTTCGAAATCTAGAATTTTAGCGTTAGCCCAATCCATGGAATGTTCGTTGTCAAAAACAAGCTTAGTTAGTGCTGACTTATCGAATCGTAGGTGCTGAATGTCTGCTAAGTGTTCTTTTTTGCGGATGGAAAAACTGCGTTTTGTTTCGCCAATGTACAGTATGAGAAGTCACAGTCATGGCAAGGGATTTGATATACTACTGTTTGTCGCATATTGGGGACCACTGAGTCTTTGTAATTAGCGAGTTTCTTGCCAATGTTGTTGCACGGTTTTAATACGGTTTTTACATTGTGGTTGGACAAACAACGCCGTATTTTTTTCTGTCAGTCCGGGGTAGTATGGTATTATGGCAAAGCCTTTGAATTGTTGTTCAGTGCGGTTTGAAGGTTTCTTGTTGAGGGTCATGTTCGGGTACACGTTCAATTTTAAATTGTCTTTTACGTGCTTGATTTCATCTTGACGGCTTTTCGTGGTAGAGCAAAGAGCATTGGCCCGGTCAATTAGTGATCGTACAACGGAATGTTTGTGTTCCAAAGGATGGTCAGATCGAAAGTTTAAACATCGGTTGCTGTTGGTTGGTTTTTGGTAGACTGATGTGGAGAAATCGCCATGTTTATTTCGTCGGACCAATGTGTCTAAAAAAGGAAGTGTGTGGTCGGCTTCTTTTTCGATGGAAAATTTGATTGAGTTTTCAATCGTGTTCAAATGATCCAAAAAATCTTCAACCGATTTTTTGTGGATTATGATGAAGGTGTCATCTACATAGCGTTTTCAGATTTTTGGTGGTGAGTGGAATGTCGACTGGGCTCTTTTTTCAACATCTTCCATGACGAGGTTGGCGACCACTTTGGAAACGGGTGAGCCCTTTGCCGTGCTAAAAATTTGTTTGTAGTGTTTTCCTCGAAAGGTTAAGTTGGTAGCATTTAAGCAAATTTGAAGGCCTTTGCAAATATCTTCCACTATCCAAGAAGTGATTTCTTCCAAATTGTCCAAACCTTCTAACCGGCTTTTTGCGATTTCGACGGCCAATCCTGTGGGTATTTTTGTGAAAAGGGAGACAACATCAAAAGGCACCACTTGTTCATCATCGTTAATGGTAATAGATGTGATAAATTTTGCGAAGTCTTTCGAATTTTGAACACGGTGGTCGCTTTTTTCTTGTCAACTCACTAAGAATTCGTGCAAGGTCTTTTGATAAATTGTAAGTCGGAGAGGCAGTGAACGATACGATGGGTCGCAGCGGAGTATTTTCTTTGTGCAGTTTTGGGAGGCCGTATAACACGGGTGCTCGTCCTTTGGAACTTTTAAGTCGATAGCTTTGAATTTTCGTTATTTTATTGTCGGCAACTAACTGGGAGACGAACTCGTTGACAGTTTTTTCAGTGTTGGGGGTGGGATCTTTTTGTAATTGTTGGTATGAGGAATTATTTTCTAACATATTAAGCAGCCGCTCTTCATAGTCAGATTTGTCCAAAGCAACTGTTATGTTACCTTTATCGGCTTTTGAAATCACTAAATTTTGATCATTGCGTAGTTCTTTTAATGCTTTCGTTTCTTCTGAGTTTGAAGGGGGTTTGAGGGTGTCACAATAATAATAATAATAATGATAATGAGTTGTTTTCTCGAATTGTTTTTGCCACGTTTGCTCTAATTATTATCGTGGTCATTTATTATCAAGCTTGTCAGCGTGTGGTTTAAAGTTGCATAAAAGTTTGTTTTGGTGATATCAATATTACGTATGACGAGCTCTTTTTCTCTCTAAATCTAATTTGTACTACCGGTACCACATTTGTTAACTAGAGCGACAAATTTGAGAAACTGTAATGTTTGTGAGAGTGTAGAAATTATTGAAGTCTTGCTGTTTTGCTCCATGATCTTGTTCGAGATTATATTATTCGTAAATGGCAGTCTAAGAGTCGAGCTATAAGTGTTGTTGTGTAACTTGGTTTAGCGAATGCAGAAATAAGAAAATTTTGAGTTTGGGATTTTAGCATATTTGTCGCATCTGAAGTGCGAGTTGTAAATTGGTTGCCATAAGTTTGTCTTTAATACTTTCGATTAATACTTTTGATTACTTTTACTAAATTTCTTTTAATTGATTATTTTGATATATTTTATATTTGCGCTAATTATGCTTTATTTTAATTCTATTTGAATAAGGGTATATGTACCGTTGTGGTAGTAACTAGGTGTATGAGTATTTGGAAGACCTCAGCAGCGACGAGCTCGCATTTTTAAAGATCCCGCCGTCCTTACTTCGCTTCTTCTTGCCATCTGGGGCATTAGTGTAAGTGAGTTTGTGACATCTGGGGGCTCGTCCGGGAAAATTTGAAAAATGGCGAGTGAGTTTGTTTCTGAGGTATTTGAGAAGTTGCGAGAGCAAGTAAATAATATGGGACTTGATGAGAAGGCGAAAAATAAGTTTCTGATGGATGAGTGGAAGAGGTGGTGTGACAAAGAGGAAAGAAAGGAGAAACGAGAGGCGGTAAAGGAAAAGCGTGCAGCAGAAGAAGCTCGACAGAAGCAGGAAGAGGCCCAGCGTCAACGGGAGTTTGAGCTGGAGAAGTTGAAATTGGAAGTCGAAGCCAAAAAGCTGGAAAGGGCACAACAGGATGCAAACCGAGATGGTGTGTACAGACCCTTAGGCAAGGTGAAGTCGCCGGAGCTTCCTTCGTTTGTGGACGGAAAGGATGATTTGGACAGCTACCTTCTCCGTTTTGAGAGATACGCTGTGGTCGCTAAGTGGGAGAAAGCAAGTTGGGCAACCCATATCAGTGCGTTATTGTCTGGCAAGGCGTTGGATGTATACTCGAGATTATCCGAGGATGAGGCATTGAACTACGATAGGCTTAAGACAGCGTTGCTTAATTGGTACAATTACACGGAACACGGTTATAGGCAGAGATTTCGAGAAGCAAAACCTGAAGGATCGGAGAGTCCCGGCCAATTTGTTGTTCGGTTGAAGAACTACTTTGGGAAATGGGTTGAACTCTCCGAAGTTCAAAAGTCTTACGAAGGAGTGGAAAGCTTAATAGTACGAGAACAATTTGGCAACGCATGTTCTAAGGAGCTATCCGTTTATCTGATGGAAAGGAAGCCGCAGACGCTGGATGAGTTAGCGAAGCTAGCCGAACAATACTTGCAAGCGCACAATAAAAAGTTATCGGCTAGAGATGTGGTTCCAAGACGTGACTTATCAAAGCCTAAAGAGAGTGGAAGACCAAGTTTCAACAATGATTTGAAGTGCTTTGCTTGCCACGGTTATGGCCACAAGGCTGCTGATTGCAGAAGGCGTCCCCCCAGGAATTATGTTTCACTGAGAAGTAGCAATAGTGCTGCAGGAAGAGACAGACCTGCAACCCACAGCGCTGGTTGCGCCGTTCCCCTTCGGACAAAACGGGAAGAAGTAAATGGTGCGCAATTAAATCAGAACTCTGCACATGGGAGTAGAGATAACATCGATGATCGAGAGTGGTTAGAGTTAAAAAACAGCGAAAGAGTTAGGGTGCTAAATGCTGCGTGCTTGGAGAACGTAGAGGAGAATCAGATGCCAGTTGTGACAGGTGTGGTTGGAGGCAAGGCGGTGCAAGTGCTGAGAGACACCGGGTGTTCGGGAGTGATTATCAAGAAATCATTGGTAGAGGAAAGCCAATTTACCGAGGAGGTTGGATACATCATGACCATAGATCGTCGTGCGTTGAAAGTTCCGACTGCCACCATTGAGATTGATACTCCTTACTATTCTGGAATGGTGGAGGCAATGTGCTTGGAAAACCCGTTATATGATCTTATAATCGGGAATATACCAGATGCGAGGGATCCTAATGATGCCAATGAAAAGTGGTGTGTTCCTGTTGCTGTGGTTACAAGGGCGCAAGCCAGGAAGGAAAACCAACAGCCGCAACCGTTAATCGTCGCTAAGGGGGCAAATAATCTTTCAATTACGAAAGAAGAGCTGATCAGACTTCAAGAAGAAGATGAGTCGTTGGCGAAATTCAAAGGGATAGAAGAGATCGTTCGAAATGGTTATGGGGTTGGCTACAAAAAGAAGGGAGGAGTCCTGTACCGTATGCGTAGAAGAGTGGATGGAGATGAAGCACCGAACAAACAGATACTAGTGCCCAAAAAGCTTAGGCGGAAAGTAATGGAGATAGCTCATGATTCTATTTTTGGCGGTCACATGGGCGTGAAAAAGACGTAAGATCGCATTTTATCAAACTTCTACTGACCTGGTATGCATCAAGATGTGGCTAGTTATTGCCGATCGTGCGACGTTTGCCAAAAGACTGTTTCCAAAGGTAGTGTGTCACGAGTGCCTTTGGGCAAAACCCCTCTTATTGATATGCCGTTCAAGCGAGTAGCCATTGACTTAATCGGTCCGATTATTCCATCCAGTGATAAAGGGCACCGCTATATCTTGACGTTAGTTGATTATGCCACGCGCTACCCTGAAGCTGTACCTTTAAAGAACATTGATACAGAAACGGTTGCAGAAGCGTTACTTGATTTATACAGCAGGGTAGGAATTCCGGAGGAGGTTCTCAGCGACTTGGGGACCCAGCTTGTATCTGAGTGCATGCAAGAAGTTTCAAGGCTGCTGTCTATACGACGACTAACAACAACCCCTTACCATCCAATCTGCAATGGACTCTCAGAAAAATTTAATGGGACATTAAAGAAAATGTTGCGACGTCTGTGTGCGGACCAACCCAGACAGTGGTATCGGTTCATCAACCCGTTGCTGTTTGCCTACAGGGAAGTACCTCAAGAGTCGACTGGCTTCTCGCCATTTGAGTTGCTTTATGGCAGAACAGTGAGGAGCCCCATAAAGATCTTGAAAGAGTTATGGGCAGGAGAGGATGAAGGAACGGAAGTGCAAACAAGCTACCAGTATGTCTTTGAGCTTCGTGAAAGACTAGAGGAAACAGTGAAACTGGCTCAGAGTGAACTGCGTAAAAGCCAGAGCCGTTATAAGCATTACTATGACAAAAAGGCTAAAGAAAGATGTTTTAAGGAAGGAGACAAGGTCTTGATTATGCTGCCTACCAACAACAACAAACTGTTGATGCAATGGAAGGGACCGTATAAGGTTGCAAAGAAGCTGGGAGAGAACGACTATCAAATATCTGTTTCAAATAAGTTGAAGACTTATCATGCTAACATGCTAAAGCTTTATCATGATCGCAGTGCTGCCGAAGGTGAAAGCCAAGCTGCTGTGGCGACTGCTGTTGCAAGTTTGAGGTAGGAGGAACTGCCCAGTGTTGGTGACGAGTCACTGCTTGAGCTCGGCGTTCATCATCAAAAGGAGGATGTCAATGATGTTAAAATAGGGCATGAGTTAACGGAGGAACAATCAGAGCAGCTTAGAGACCTGCTGGGAAACTTCGCTGAAGTATTTTCTGACGTGCCGGGGAAAACAGACGTGATCGAACACAAAATTGAATTAAGCGATGATGAGCCTGTTAGCAGCTGACCATATCCGTTGTCATATGCCGTGAGACAAGATCTGAAGGAAGAAATTGACGATATGCTAAAGCTTGGCATTATACGACCCTCAACATCGCCATACGCCTCACCTATTGTGATTGTTAAAAAGAAGGACGGCTCAAATCGCATATGTGTAGATTATCGCAAGCTCAACAAATTAACTGTGTCTGATCCAGAGCCGATGAAGACGGCTGAAGATTTGTTTCAAAAATTAGGACAGTCCAAGTATTTTTCAAAAATTGATTTGAGCAAAGGCTATTGGCAAGTTCCAGTTAAGGAGAGCGACGTTTTAAAGACTGCTTTCGTTACTCCAGATGGCCAATACGAATTTATGCGCATGCCTTTTGGTATGAAAAATTCTGGAGCGACATTGGTTAGAGGACTAAGGACTGTTTTAACCAAGCTCGATGGTGTGGAGAGTTACATCGACGATTTGCTAGTGTATTCGGACACTTGGGACGCTCATTTATGCACCCTCAATGAACTGCTACGGAGATTAGGTAATGCCAACCTAACGGCAAAACCCTCTAAGTGTACTTTTGGATCTACGTCTATTGAATTTTTAGGGCATGATATAGGGTTCGATTGGATTAAACCTAACCAAGATAATCTCAGCAAAATCGAGGATGCGAGGCGCCCTACCACAAAGAAAGAGGTACGATCGTTTTTTGGCTTATTGAACTATTACCGAGACTTTATTCCTTCGTTTGCTACAATTTCAGCGCCGCTAAGTGATTTGACGAAAAAGGGCATGGCTAACAGGGTATCTTGGGGAGAAGCCCAAGAGAAAGCATTTGTTACTCTTCAAAAAGCCTTGCTGAGCAGGCCGATTTTAAAATTACCGGATTATTCCAAACCATTTGTTTTGCAAACGGATGCTTCGAATGTAGGCGTAGGTGCATCTTTGATGCAAAAGTATGAAGATAAGCTGCATCCCATAGCGTTTGCAAGCAAAAAGTTGACTGCTGCTGAGCAAAAGTATTCCACGCTAGAGAAAGAGTGTCTTGCTATTGTGTGGGCCGTTAAGAAATATAAATTGTTTTTAGCTGGTACCAAATTCGTTTTACAAACTGATCATAAGCCATTGTCATATTTGAATAGTGCTAAATTTCAAAACGACCGGATAATGAGGTGGTCGCTATCCCTCCAGGATTATGATTACCGAGTGGAAGACATACCCGGTGGCGATAACCACTTGGCAGACTATATGAGCCGGGTAATGTAAAGAATTCGAATTGATTTGGTTTGTACTGTGTATATGGTGATTTGTTTTGCTCTATGTGTTTTGCTTGTGCTGAAGGTCTCAAATTGTGTATTGGATTATGAATTGGATTATGAGTGGAACCCCCAAGCATAATTAATTGGATAAAAGTCTTATTGCATGCTGTTGTTTTGTCATCGCTATGTATTTTTGCATTAATATTGTTTGTGTTATTAGGCATTTATTGTATCTGACAGGGGTTGAACTTAAATAAGCGATAGGGTAGCGTAATCGTGATTAATTTGGACTAACCTTGTTCTCTAAACGTAGCATGTCTGTCTATTATGCTGCTAGACGTAATGAGACCAAAAGTAGCTTGCCAGGTGATTTAATTGTCTTGCGAAGAGTGCTCTGCTTTGCTTTATTTTGCCAAACCGTTTATGCTTTCTTAAGTGCTTCGCACGTAAAGTTGTTCACATTCATCAGGGTACATCAAATTAGCCCGTTGGGTTGGATATCCGTTTTTGGATTGGGGTGACTTAATGACATTTATAAGAGTTTCAAAACCCTGTTGCATGTGCTGAGCGTAATTATTATTATTGCTATGATTTATGAATATTTTCTCTGATAATATTCTTAAGGTGGGGCATATGTCACAATAATAATAATAATAATAATGATAATGAGTTGTTTTCTCGAATTGTTTTTGCCACGTTTGCTCTAATTATTATCGTGGTCATTTATTATCAAGCTTGTCAGCGTGTGGTTTAAAGTTGCATAAAAGTTTGTTTTGGTGATATCAATATTACGTATGACGAGCTCTTTTTCTCTCTAAATCTAATTTGTACTACCGGTACCACATTTGTTAACTAGAGCGACAAATTTGAGAAACTGTAATGTTTGTGAGAGTGTAGAAATTATTGAAGTCTTGCTGTTTTGCTCCATGATCTTGTTCGAGATTATATTATTCGTAAATGGCAGTCTAAGAGTCGAGCTATAAGTGTTGTTGTGTAACTTGGTTTAGCGAATGCAGAAATAAGAAAATTTTGAGTTTGGGATTTTAGCATATTTGTCGCATCTGAAGTGCGAGTTGTAAATTGGTTGCCATAAGTTTGTCTTTAATACTTTCGATTAATACTTTTGATTACTTTTACTAAATTTCTTTTAATTGATTATTTTGATATATTTTATATTTGCGCTAATTATGCTTTATTTTAATTCTATTTGAATAAGGGTATATGTACCGTTGTGGTAGTAACTAGGTGTATGAGTATTTGGAAGACCTCAGCAGCGACGAGCTCGCATTTTTAAAGATCCCGCCGTCCTTACTTCGCTTCTTCTTGCCATCTGGGGCATTAGTGAAAGTGAGTTTGTGACATCTGGGGGCCTGTGGTTCTTAATAACGCCAATTACCTTGCTCCTTACATGGTTAGCTTTTCCAACAGTAAATTTTGTTAGGCTCTTTTCTACGGCTGCTAGGATGTGGTGTGTAGGAATCTGAGTAGGGGCCGCGGCAAAGTATAATCCAAGTTGGAGTACATGTGTTTGGGCTTCACTCAATTTTGTTGTGGATAAATTTACATCCCATTTCTTTTTAATTTCATTGTGGGGTAATCTTGTTTGCGGCAGGGCTGATTTCATGGCACTGGTCAGTGAGTTTACTTGAACGTCATGCTTGCGTTTGTTTACCTTCATTAGTTTGTTCTGAATTGCCGAAAGGTGATCGATTAAATTGTCCAATAACTTACGGGATAGCGTAGTGCTCAATTTAACTAAAAGTTCGCTACATTTGGCTGCTATATTCCTGGTGACAGCAATTGAGATGATATTGCTAAAGTTCAAATTTTAATGTTACTTTCTATGCCGATGATAATATGTCAAATTTAGTCGTTATATATGGTGTTTTTTTGGACACTGTAAAATAACAACAACTGTAAAATAACATCTACCTATATGGTACAATATAGACATGCACAAAAATGTTTGAAACACATTCAAAAGAAAAGAGCAACCGTTGGCGCATTATTGTGAATTCAATCGTGGTGTTAGCTTTTTTATCAATAATGCCTCCTGTATTTTGGTTTCATGTTCAATGTGACAGTTTCTAATTACTTTACACGAACTAACATCCAAATTACAATTTTGAAAACTTTGGTAAGAAAAAATGTGTTGGCTTATGGCACTTTAGGCGGAGTTGGAGTTAAGCTGCAAGTGTTCTCTGGAACTTGTTACCAAGTGGCTCGTTGACATACCAATGCATGTTGTATCCACATCACGTGAACGTGTAAATTTATAGATCACATTTGATTTCAAAGCAGCAGGAGTTTTGGATTTGGATATGACCCAGTTTTAAGCGAAGTGTAAATTTTTTTCTTGCCAAAGTTGTCAAAATTGTAATTTGGATGTAATTAGAAACTGTCACAATGAATATGAAATCAAAATGCAGGAGGCATTATTGATAAAAAAACTAACACCACGATTGAATTCACAATTATATGCCAACGGTAGCTCTTTTCTTTTGCATGTGTTTTAAACATTTTTGTTTGTGTATGTCTATTGTCTATATTGTACCATATACAGTGTTGCTATTTTACAGTGTTGCTTGGTTCTTCTTTTTTTCTTTTCTGACTTGATTTTGCGATGAAAAAGGTGTAGCGTACGTTACAATATCAAATCTATGAAGTCATTGTGGTTATTATACTGTTACATTTGTGTTTTGCAATTTTAATTTTCGTTCATTTCCAAATTTTAAAGTTGCTGTGAACTGCCTTTTAATTTGCTGAAGAGGGCCATTTAGAAGCTGTGAACCGCCTTTTAATTTGCTGAAGAGGGCCATTTAGAAATTGCACCGAAAACTTTCGAATAAAATAAAATGTTATTGGGAATAAAACCTCTGCTTAGATACGCTTTGTGTTTGAAAAGAATTTACACCTCTTTACCGAAATTTCAATAAAAAACAATCGTTGTTCAATTAAGCGAGAGGCTTTGAATGCCAAATAAGAACTGTCATTTGTGAGTATTGCCATCTATTTTGATATCTTCAAACGCAAGTAACATGCGAAACTTTTTTACTAAGGACCTGATTATAATTGCATTACAACTCTTAACTGTTTGATATCATCTTATCACGAAAACTAGGTTTTGATGTCAATTAATTGTAGTTCTATTGTGTTCCACCAAAAACTATTTTGCACAAATTTGGTGCGGTTATTCTTGCTTTTTTTTGTTTTCGATTCTCAGTATTGCTCGCTAAATATGATCAAATTAATTGCTGCAATATTGCGTGCAAGATCCTCAGTAGCAAGATATATAACGTACAATGCAACCTGGTTCGAGCGTTTAAAGTTACAACCTTGGCGTCATCAATACTGAGGTCGTGACTGGAACTAAAACACTCAAACAAAACTTTCATAATTACAAAAAAACACAATATATGAGGAAAGGTTAAATTTAGACAAAACTCTATTTGGAACTTTTTTAGATTTGTGGTGGCTATGATCGTGACACTCAAATTCAAAACTAATCTAAAGTTAAGCGATGATTAAGTTGCAATGTAGTTTGTATTTTGAGATACCTAAGTTAAGGAAGCAACTTATTATGCTGTATTTTTCTCTTATTTTTTGTCAAAAAAGTTTTATTTTGATTTGCTAGCAATATTGCCAATTAAACTCATTTATTAAAAATTACACTAATGAAGCAAAAATCTGCAAACTTAAAACTGTTTTGAAAAATCTTTTTACATTTGGTGTTTTTTGTTGTTCATTAGTAATTACTCTTTGTGCCTAAGCTAAATAGTGGGTATAGTAAACTACACCTTAACTCACAAGGTTAAAATATTGTGTTAGGTACTACACTGCACCTAAAAATGATGTTTTCTGGAAACGAACGATTTTTTAGATTTATTCTACATTGGTTTACAACATTGCAGGGCTTTTTTTTTCTATATGAGACGTACAAATTTGAGAAAAGTGCATTGATGAAAGCGTTGCCACTATCTCTAAGTAGTGAAGATGATGCAGTCGCCTGTCGTCTTAATGAAAATTAATACGCAGAAAAAGATCTTTTAGCACTTTAAAGCTGACTGTCTTGAAATATTTACGAACTTTTGTCAACACATGTTGACCTCGTCAGGTCAAATTTGTAGAATAATTTTGCTTATCTACAAGTAAATATTGATAGACTTTTTTATAAGAGCACGTCAAGGCTCATTGTTTTATGTTCAAAATTTTAAAACGAACTAAGAGCAATGCCAGGATTAGCTTAAAAAAATTAGGAACATGAGCTAGTACAAAGCATTTGTAAGTAATCAACAGAGTATTTTGGCCTTTTCTATATTGCCATTATTGATACAATAATCAATTGACAACTTTTAACTCAGCAAGAATATGGTTTGTGTCCATTTATCGGCCAATAAAGCTAAACTGAAATTTTGTGACAAATTCCAAACAACCAACCTCAACCCAAACTTTGCTATAGTTTTATGAAAAACAGTGTATTGAAGTTAAACTCTATAAAATGCTATAAAAAGAGAAATTCTGAATATATTTTAAACTATTATCATCTAACCCGTTCAGTTAATTTATGTAGTTGAAAAACAAAATTTTTTGTTTTCCGGTTTTAGAAATAATCTGGTGACCGTATATCAAACAAACTATTCTTAATCAGTTTCAAAAATATTATTTCCGTTGTTGTGGTAAAAATTGACTACTTGTTTTGCAAAGTTCAAAAATATCTACTGTACGTTTAGTTGCTGACGGGCAATAACGCCAGCTGAAAGCGAAACAGAAAGGAGTTTTATTTTTGTTAACAAAATTTTCCAACGAATCGTTTTTTATGTGTTAATTATTTCAATTTGAAATAATTTCGATTTGAATTTCGTCAAAAATTTTGTAAACGTAAAATTTTCCGTACGTAGAGGACTTTTTCACCTTTTTTCATGGCATATTAAAATATTACTTAGTCTTATATCAGAAAATTTATCGGTTCAAAAAAAAAGCTGTTTTGAAACATCGAGTATGATTTGGTAAAGAATTGATTTTAGCCAGTATTAACAAGCCTGCATTATTGATATAAATCAAACAATATTTTTTTTTCATTTTTGCTGAACCTGATAAACATCAGAAATCGAGAAACGCTTTGCAAATAAATTATTTCTATGTAAAAAACGATGTAATTAGTTACGTTTATAGTCTAAACTTGGTGTTTTGAGGTTTATGAGCCAGATTTTTAATGCTGTTAGCATGCTTTCTGGCCTATAGCCTATCAGCACCAAAACCTAAAAAAGAGGCACCAAACGGCAACTACACTTTATTTTGGCAATCGTAGTTTTTTTTATTGCTTTGGTTAGTGTCCGTGCTAATGGCTCTGAATACGCTTCTGCGCTGCTGGTAGCCTATAGGCCAGAGAGCACGCATGAACGATAATCGGTAACTATATTGATGCTAGCACTCCCAATCGCAATTCAAATTGCAGTTAGCGTTACAATTAAAATTACCCTGTAGTAGTGGAATGACTGACGAGTACATCCTTTGGAACCGGAGGTATCGCGTTCGATTTCCACAGCGGTAAGGTCAGGCTTGCTCTGCTCATCTGCTCATCAAAGTTGCCACCTGCTCATCAGAGTTGAGATTTTTGCAAGAAATAGGGCAACTCAAATGTGAAAAATATCTTACATCATGTTGCTTTCTTTGTTTATTTTATTATTATTATTATTTTTTTTTTTTTGCAACATCGTTAAAATATTTTAAATAGCAAGGATTTTATTGGCTTTTTTGTTGAATAGACTGGAGCTAAAACGGTCAAAATGTTTAACATTCATCGTCATTTTCAGGTCCCAAAGTACCTTCGAGTCCGTGGTCTTGCCTAATCCTCATGCAATCTCATGCAATCCCTCCAACCCTGACCATTACTGGCAAGAACAATGATTGCTTCGTCTATGGAGTTACAGTAACTCGATGTTGCTTTAAATCTTTGAGTAAGGCATTTGAAAGTGTGGATGTTGGTTTTTCTCGGTTCTTTTTATTTGTTGTTAGTCCATGTTTAACATTGAATAATAAAAGTTGACGTTTAAATCTTAAAACTGCCGGAAAAATTCACAAAAGCCATTGCCAATGGTTATGGTGCCCTCGCAGAAAAAACATCAAAAAGAGCACCACTCACACGCACGCAAACATAAGATGCCCAGCAAACTAGTAACATCCTTGGATAAATTGCGGCAAAAATGATGCTTCATTTATTTTCAAATTTTACACATTTTTGCAATAAAAATACGAAGTACCAGTTTGCTGATACACATAAAATTCGTTAAAATCCTAATTCTAAAACATACAGTACTAAGGTAAATGGTTATTGTAGCTAACTGGCAAAAGACTATGGGGTGATGTTTGTAAAACTATATTAGGTAGTTGAAAAGAGCGACATCATAGTGCTTTGCAAATATAGGTTCAGCGTTCGCGGAAATAATTAATAACTACCACAAAGCTATTTACAAGACACATAGGAATCAGAGGTGGAGTCGAGGACACAAGGCTCGAGGCCAAGGCCAAGGACATAAAAAAAAGCCGAGGCCAAGGCCAAGGACAGCTATTCCGAGGACGGACACTCTCGAGGCCAAGGACAGGAATGCTCGAGGCCAAGGACCAAGGACACAGCCGCAAGTGCTCTCCAAAAAAAAATAAAAAAAGGTCTTCAAAAAAGCTTTTCAGGCGATCTCCAATTCATAGGCGTACCCAGAATTTTTGATTGGGGTAGGTCTAAACCACAAATCACATGCAATGACGTCATCAAAATTTTTCCAAAGAGGAAGTTTTTGTGGGACAAAGATATCGTAGGATGGAAGATCTGAAATCGTTGGCTGCTGGCAGGTATCAAGGATTTTGCAAAGGGAGAGGGCTTAAACTAATAGTTGAAAAATGCAAATATCTAACTTTGGAAACGTGTTGAGTAAGCTAGTGTAGCTCAAAGGTATCACAGACGGGGATCTAAGGGCGGGCGCTCCAGCCGCCGGAGGTTTTAGGGGTCTTGGGGCAAAGCCCCCAACCGCTGGGCGATTTTTTGTAATTTTTTGGTAAAAAAAGCTATTTTAATGCCATTGAATCACATTTCGCAAGTGTTCAAAGCAGGGGTGCCAATCTTTGTTGAGAATTGGAGGGGATAATTCGCAATTTTACCCCAATTTTGCCCTATTTTCAACATTGGGGGGTATGAACCTCTACCACGATTTTTTTCAGGTGAGCAAATTAAGTGAAGACAAAAAAAAAAAACGGTCTTTACCAAAAGTGGAAGACTTTTTTTCCCCGAATTCAGGTGAAGACCAAAACAAAAAAAGGTCTTCACCAAAAATGAAGCACTTTTTTTCCCCGAATTCTAGTGGAGACCAGCGCTCAGATGCACATCAGAGTCAAATTATTGGGGGAATGCAAATGTAGACCATCCTCATATTATTGGGGCGGATACAGTCAAATTATTGGGGGGATTTATCCCCCCCGGGTTTCGGCACCCCTGGCTCAAAGCCATTTGAAAGCACTAGGTTTTTGACATTGGAAGCCTACTGAAAAAATTAAATTGTTTAATGCTCGTTTTCCTTGCAATTTAAGTCCAAAACACGTTTTACATCTTGCATTTTGGAGTTAAATTTTAATTGTAAGTGATTTGGTCCAGGTAGGGGGAAGTAAGGTGCATTGTCTCGTGCAACATTTTAGAAGTAAATAAGAATCCACTCGAAGATAGAGGTTTTTGTTTTGTCATGAAAATAACCAGTTATAGGAGTACATGTTTGGCCAGGGGACCCAGGCCCCCTCAACTGATGTTCAATGATTTGTTCAATCAGCATTTTCCATGGCTAATTTTTTTTTAAGTATTTTGTTGGTAAAAACTGGCGAGGTTGGAGTTGATATACGGAATTGTGTTTGAAAAATGGTACAATAGATGGTTACGTCTTCTAACCATGTTATTGCCGGGCCGAATTTACATCGCGCTGGGCCCCTGGTACTTTGGAGATTTTCGCAACATCTTTCTGCCAAATATAGCTGAAGACCAAAAAAAGTCTTACGATTTCAGGACGGGGCCCCTAGCTGGTACTGCGCCATATTATGGTAAATCCGGCGCTCTTTAATGCATTAAGTTCATAAAAAGGCTAGATGTGAGCCTGAGATAGCAACTTTTAAAACAAAACTCTCCATTTCTTTCGGGTTATACGTTTAAATTGGCTGGCAACAATTGAATTGAGGGGGGCCTGGGGCCCCTGGTCTTCAATAATGCTGCTAGTTACTGTTGTAAGCGAAAAATGCTAAAAAGAAACTGAAGAAACAATAGGCGTTTTTGGAGAAATTTCAATTGGGGGGGGGGTGGGCCCCCTGCCCCCCCCCTTCTTGGTAATGCCTATGCTCCAACTGAGGAAAACAAAAAAGGTGTTTGCAAATTTTCCGCGAGGTTTCTGGCGTTTTCCTACGAAATTTCAACTGTTCAAAAAATAGTGCTATCCTCGAGCCGAGGACAGGGCAATTTTCGAGGACTTGGGGCTTCGAGGCCAAGGCCAAGGACTTCAAAATGCGTCCTCGAGGGCGTCCTCGAGGCCAAGGACGTCCTCGAGGACTCCACCTCTGATAGAATGATTACTTAGCCAAACCTCTTTAACAAAGCACATGCCTTTGTTAAAGATTTAATACATAGGTTTGATTACAAAATAAAGCTCACACACTTGGACTTTGGACTAAGATTTTGTATTTGTGATATAACACATGGTATCGCTTAATAAGGCTATAGCACAGTGTTTCTCAACCTTGTTTGCCGTCGTGTACCAAAATAACGTCATGCGTTGAATGCGTGTGCCACTAATTTATTTTAATCAAATTTGACAGTAAGACTGTAAAGCATTGACAAGCGTAGCTCTAACCACTTCAAAAGTAACGCTAAAAACCTACAAAAAGCATACAAACCTACAATCATAATTTCGCTTGGACATGACTGAAGTGGCCAAATTTTACTTTGCGTATGCTATTTTTTAGTTTTGTCAAAATTCCTAAACAAATTTTTGCGAAAACTTGCTGCACGTGCTACAGTACTCACTGCTCACTGTGATTCAAAAGTTTCTCGATATGACCAAACGCAAAAACGTTCTTTATTACGTCATGGATCTCATTTACCTATGATTTAAGACTTCAGTTAAGTAGCAGATTATGCAGTTAACACTTTAGCCGCCGCAATACCAGATATCGGGTCTCGGGCAGTTAATTAAATAGCGTGCGCGGCAGTACACTCGGAAAGCGCTACTTATCACCTGCAGCAGCGAAAGTGTAAAACTATGCTGTACTAGTGGGAATAGAATATTACAAACTGAAAATAAAAAATTAACCTTCAAAAAATAATCAACTCGCGTACCACCTGAAAGACTTTCGCGTACCACCAGTTGAGAATCACTGGCAGTAGCATAGCCAAGGGGGGGGGATTCGAGCCCCCTCCATTAGCCTGAAAAGTATACAAAAAACCACAATTTTAGTGCTTTTGAGGCCGATTTTTGGTCCAGAAATGAAAATAGTCCCACCAACGGGATTGGCGATCAGAAGTTGCAAACGACTTGCTGTGATTTGGACCATTTTTTTTTGGACCCCACCAAAAGTTGGACAGAAAAACTTACTGAATTTAAGTGAAGACCTGTTTTTTTTTTGTTTTTATTTTTGGAGATCACTTAAATTTGGCCGGAAAAACCCTTTCAATTTGGGTGAAGTTTTTTTTTTGACATTACCTCAATTTCGCCGGAAAAAGCCTGTCATGTTTCGTAAAGACCTTTTTTTTGTTTTGGAGATCACCTAAATAGGGCCGAAAAAACCTTACAATTTTGGTGAAGACTTATTTTATATTATTTATTATTATTATTATTTTTTTTTAGTGTTCACCTCATTTTGGACGAAACAACCGACTCAAATCTGGGTCAAGATCGTTTGCTGTTTTTTCCAGTATCCAAAACAGCCCCCCCCCAATGCAAATTCCTGGCTACGCGCCTAATTACTGCCATAGGCGTAGCCAGGATTTTTGATTGAGGGGAGCCCAAACCACAAATCCCATTCAATGACGTCATCAAAAATTTTCAAAAAAGGAACTTTTTGTGGAGCAAAGATATCGTAAAATGGAAGATCTGACGTCGTGGTATGTTGTCACTTAACCAGGATTTTGGTAAAGGGAGAGGGCGAAAACTAACGGTTAAAAAGCGAAAATGTCTAACTTAGGAGACGTGTTAAGAAAGCTAGTGTACTCAAACGTATCACAGACGGGGGCCTGGGGGCGGAGCCCCTAACCCGCCAGTGGCTATGGAGGCCTGGGGGCAAAGCCCCCAGCCGCTGGGCAATTTTGTAAGTGTTTGGAAAAAAAAGCTATTTTAATCCCATTGGATCACATTTCGCACGGGTTCACAGCCATTTGAAAGAACTAGATTTTTAACATTGAAAGCCAATCGAAAAAATTTGATTGTTCAATCCTTTTATTACTTGCAATTAAAGTTCAAAACACGTTTAAAATCTTGCATTATGGTGTAAAATTTTATTTGTAAGTGATTTGGTACTTATAGGGGGAAGTAAGGCACATTGCCTACTGCAATATTTAGAAGTAAATAATAATCCACTCAAAGAATTTCCTTTCATGAAGTTAACCAGTTATAAGAGTATACGGCCAGGGGACCCAGGACCTCTCAATTGAAATTCAATAATTTGTTCAATGAGCATTTTCCTAGCTAATTTTTTAAAAGTATTTTGTGCGTAAAAACTGGCAAGGTGAATCGCTATTGAAAAATGGTACAATAGATGGTTACGCTTACTAAACATTTGCAACATCTTCCTGCCAAATATAAGTGAAGACCAAAAAAGTCCTACTGTCTGAAGGCGGGGTCCTGGCCCTGAACCATATGGCAAATCCGGCGCTGGTTATTTCATTACGTTCAAAAAAGTTTAGAGGAGGGCCTGAGGTAGCAACTTCTAGGACAAAAAATTGATTACACCCTGGTTATACGTTTAAATTGGTTGGAAAAAATTGAATTAAGAAGGTGCGCCGGGCCCCCTAGTCGTCAATATTATTTATTGTTAATTACTGTTGTGCGCGTGTACTGTTGTACGCAAAAACGCTAAAAAAAAACTGAAAACGAAGAAACAAGACTTTTTTGTCAAATTTGTGTCTTTGGTGCAATTCGATTGATGGGGGGCCCGGGCCCCTAGGGCCACCCCCTGGCTTCGCCTATGATTTTGAGATAAGATTGCCTATGATTTTGAGATAAGATAAGATTGGACAAGGACAACATACTGGCTATGCTCCTATTATATTTATCATTGGTAGTATTTCAATTGGGGGGGTTTGCTTTATCGCCTGTGTTATAGCATTAAGTTCATAATAACGTTAAACGAAGGCCTGGGGTTGCAACTTTTAGGACAAAGCTCTTAAATTTCTTACAGGTTTTGCATATTATTTGTTATTAAAAATTTGAATTAAGGGGCTCCCAGCCCACGACCCTTAGTCATCAGTCAGGGGCTCTGGGGCTTCCTGGTTGTCAGTTGGGGGCCCTGGGGAAACCTGGTTGTCAGTTACAAGCCCCGGGGCCCCCTGGTTGTTAATCAGGGGGCCCAGGACTTTATGATTGTGAGTTAGGGGCCCCGGGGCTTCCTGGTTTTCAGTTAGGGTCCCCCTGGTTGTCAATTAAGATCCTTGGGGTCCCCTGGTTGTCATTTAGGGGCCCCAGGGCTCCCTTCTTGTCGGTTGGGGTCCCCGAAGCCCCCGGATCCCCTAGTTGTCAGTTAGGGGCCCCAGGGCTCCCTGCTCATCAGTTAGGGGCCCCGAGACCCCTTGTTCGTCAGTTAGGGACCCCGGGGCCCCTGGTTGTCAGTTAGGGGCTCTGAGTCCCCCTGTTCGTCAGTTAAAAGCCCCGGGGCCCCCTGTTCCTCAATTAGAGGCCCCGAGGCCCCTGGTTGTTAGTTAGGGGCCCCTGGTCGTTGTTTAGGTTGTCTGGTTGTCAGGGGTTCTCTGGTTGTCAGTTAGGGGCCCCAGGGCCCCTGGTTGTCGGTTTGGGGCCCCGAAGCCCCTGGTTATTAGTTAGGGGTCCTGGGGCCCCCTGATTATTAGTTAGGGGATCCAGGGCCCCCTGGTTGTCAGTTAGGGGCCCTGGGGCCCCATAGTTGTTGGTTGGAGCCCCCGGGGACCCCTAGTTGTTAGTTTGGGGCCCCTTGATTGTTAGTTACGGGCCCCAGGGCTCCCTCATTGTCATTAATATTATTGTTAATTACTGTTATGTGCGTAGTTACTAAAAAAAAGCTGCAACTAAACATCGTTAGCCTACGTTGTCATCATTTTTATCATTGGTGGTATTTTAATTGGGGGGGACCCGGGCCCCGTGCCGCCCCCCCCCCCCTGGCTACGCCTATGATCACTGCTATTGCACATAGCAAAATAAGGGTTTACGAATGGCACGATTGGACCATATGAAAGACCCAGGTCATAATACTATAATTGGAAAGAAAATAGAAAACAAATTTGAGCTATTTATTATTATTATTATTGAGCAGCGGTGCCAGCGAATTTGCTACCGTTAGGTAAAGTCCACCTACACATTGCTAGGGCCTCATTTGGGCTCATTGCAACTGTAGCTGCTATGTCATTGTTGTTTTGTTCGGTTAATGGTCAAACTCAGAAAGCCTCCCAGCGTCCTTTAAGTACGTGGCCAGTTTGTTAATGTTACATTTCGTTACCACATTATGAACAGTGGTTTTAGTGATTACAAAATATTTAACGCAAATATCTTGGTAAAGCTTGCAATTGCCTACATGATGATTTGGTGTTTCATCCTCTACGCTTCATTTTGGACACAAGGAAGTCTCAGCACGACCTGTAGTTTTCCACTGTAGGTTGCAGTGCCCAGTTAAAACTTGCACTACTCTATTTAATTGAGGTCTCTTAAGATTAAGGAAACGTATTGTTAGTCGGGAAGACGTCCAATCTACAGATTTCTTCAACCTCAAGCAGTCTTTCCGTTTATTCCACATAGATTTCCATCTACCTGTGGACCAGTCCTTAACCGTGCTAACACAACTGGCATACGGGACTGTAATAAAAGGTTCAGGACCATGTATTTATGATTTAGATCCTGATTTGGCTACATAGTCTGCCACTTTGTTGCCATGTACCCCTGTATGTCCAGGAATCCCGGCAATACTGACGTGGTTTTGTTTACCTAATTGATTTAGGTTTCTAATGCAGTTGAGCACTGTAATTGATGTTACAGAGCACTTTATGAGTGCTTTGATAGCTGTTTGACTATCAACCAGCACAACAATATTTCGATTGTGCATTTTTTCCAAAAGCAGGTTGTTTGCCACTTCTGAAATAGCTAACACTTCTGCCTGGAATACAGTGCCCTGTAATCCAAGGTGGAAAAATGCTTGTTTTGGGGTTGTTTGGGTATTTGGCATAAAAATCCGCACCTACTCTCCCACCTGGATTTGAGCAATCAGTGTAAACCTTGACAGTGCTCTGGTTTAAAACGCTTTCAAATCTGATAGCATTCTTTTTATCCATAATTTGGCAGTCGAAATTTCTCTCGAATACCTATGTTTTCTTTATTCGGTCAGTTGGCATTTGCAGCAGAGGTCAGAATTTCCTTGCCTTATTGCAAACATCAACATTGCTTTTCGTTTTCCCAAAGGAAGCAACTGAGTTGACATGCCAGAGCCCACTAACAGTGATTCTGTACGACCCTAGCACTGCCTCATCCAATAAAAATTCCTCAATGGGAGTTATGTTGAGCAGTATTTCCAGAGAACCAATAGGGGTGCCTGGAAAAGATGACGAAATCATCACGCAAGCAATTCTCCGCACCTTTGTGAGTTTCCTCACTAAATACTTTTTGTTGAGACCGCCAGCCCAGGACACTCATGCATACGTCATGATTGGACGTATCAGAGCTGTGTAGTGCGTATACTCTACACCCATTTCATCATAGATGGTTTTATTCCCCACGTTTTAACCACAATTTCTCTACATTGCATCAATGCTGTAGTTGCTTTGCGAGTAAGTCGGATAATATGAGGTTTCCAAGTAAGCTTGCTGTCCAGAGTAACACCTAACAGCCTTGCTTCCTAGGAAAGTTCAAGTTTTGAACCATTCATTGACAAGGAACCCAAATCTAGATTCCGTTTGTGAGTGAAAAGTACGATTTCGTTTTTTTTTGCTGCTAAACTGTAGCTCTTGTTCCGAAGCCCAGTTTGCTTCAATATTTATTGCTTTCTGAACCATACCTCTGATCCAAAGCATATCAGCACCACTGACCAACACTGCTAGATTATCGGCATAGGCTTGAACACAAAAGCCCCTACTACGTAATTCTAGCAACAGGCTGTTTAGGACACAGTTTCACAGAAAAGGGGACAGGATACCACCTAGTGGGTTCCCCTTCACAACTTCCTTTTAACTTTATCACCATATAATTCTATTTATTATTATTATTCAAGATTGTTATTTCCTGTTTAATACTTGTAACAATGAGGTGCATAATTTTGTATCAACCAATTCAAGGCATTAGCGAATGTGGATATTGACAAGCAACTTTTTGCAATCATCTTATTATCGACTATTTATTTTTTCAAAATTTTGTAATATTGCCTTAGAACTTTTTGGTTTTTTTTTTTAGTTGCTGGCATCAGGCACAAAAATCCAAATGAAGTTTTCTAAAACTAGAACCAATCTTACAAAAAATAGAAAAACTAATTGCTATTTTTAACAATTTGGAAATATTCTGCCGCCAATAGCCTCTGCGGAAGAAAATCTGCTTAAGATGATGAAAGAAAAACGGAACTTTTATTCCAAAATTTCCATTTACTGTATTGTTTGCGTTGCTTTGAAGTTTCGGTTCAAAAAGCAAGGCAATAAAAACAAATCTGAGTACCATGCTTCAAATTGAGTTTATCTATTGATTTTTATAAAATTCAGTATTTTTTTGTCGTTTTTGTTCGACTATTTTATCTTAATTGATGAAAATTCCGAAACGATTGAGATCCGATTTCCATTGAAAAAAATTATAGTTACTTCTTATAGCCGGTTTAGAATTATGATCTCACATACCATAATAGCACAGCAAGCAGATTTGTTTCCTTTGTATTGGTAAGGTTACCTTTTTAGACTTTTAAGTAATGTTGGTAGCTTGACTCCTCATGTAAATCAGCAACTTAATTCCAAAAAGGTTTCTACTGTAGGCTAAAGTCTTATTTCTACCCGTCAACCTAATGCAATACAAACGTAGATTCTGCACTGCAAAATGCCAAAGACCTTTTAAACATATAGGAACAAAAATTTGAAATAATATTCCCTGAGATTTAAAAGATTGCTCGTTTTCTAAATTTGAATCAACTTTCAAAACACAATTTATTCGAAAGTATGTCTCTAATCAAGCTATCAATAAAACTCAATAACTCGTGCATTCTTTTTTACATTTAGTTTTTAATTAGCTCTCGACTGCTGTTGTGAAATAAATAATCATAATCAAGAATATCATTTTATTGCATCGATTTAAAATAGAAGAGTTGCAGACTGAATCAAAGACCAATTTTGGTCCTATCGCAGTATTCCCTTGCAGTAGAAATATAGAAATCCTAAAGAAGTATAGCCAAACGGCCAATTTTTGAATTAGTTTTTAGCCTGTATATAGTGTACACTTGCAGTATTTGTATTGTTTGTTTTTGATTTGTTCAATTTTTTTCGCAAGCATAAAACAAATTATTATTGTCTTATATCGTGTCTATATAATTGTCTAATGTTCGAAAACATTAAAATCACAAAATCAAACACAAACCCCAAACCAACTTTATCTCTTATAATTCTAAACCCGGTATGATAAGTACCAGGTCTTTCCCCCGTTCTTACTTCGACCTTGTTGTTCTTATCCCATTGTACAGTATAAACCAATAGGTATACTAGTGTAGTTTGGAAGTTCGGTTCGAGCAAGCCCTTGTTCACCGCAATGTTGAAAAAAAAACCGAAATGTTGAAAAAATTAAATTTTTTAAACAAGTTTTTGTTTTTTATACTGCTTTGATAATTAAACCCACTTGTAGTGTGTTAAATTAACAGTGCACTATTAGTAGGTGTTTTAATACAAAACGTTAGTTTCTTTTAATATTTATGTTCAATTATTTATTAGCTTCAATGGAAAAACACATTTTGTACCACAAAAAGACATGTTAGAGTGCGATTTGTAAAAAAACACATTTTTATCAAAATCACCGCTTTTAATTTTCTGCATTTTTGTACGTTTTGGGATTTTTGATTGAAACAAATAGACCTACGTGGTCTTTCAGTTCGCAAGAAATCAAAAAACAGAAAATTCAAGTTTTGAAAAGACGTTATATTTCCATAAGTATTATGTAAATGGAAACTCCTGATTTCGTATGGTGACTTTGCTGCTATCCGGAGTTGAAATACAAAATCGGTATTCTTGTATTACTAATATTTTAGCTTTGATACTAGGTGATATTTTCTTCCCAGAATTCAGCCATCTAAAATAAAATTACTTAGAAATTAGTGGATATACGCATTTTGCAATCAAAACACAGTAATGAAGCCGGCAGGTGAAATGGATAGCCACAGTCAGAGCTGTATACGGTCCGACTAGTTTAGGCCCGAACCTGGCCCGAACCCGGCCCGATTCTGAAAATATAAGCACGAAACTGGCTCGAACCCGAGAATTAATTTGAAGCCCAAATCATGCCCGAAAAAAAAACGATTTAGTAATCTTCATTCAGCAATGTTGCCAAGTTATTTTGATTATATGTTTGTGCACCTAAGAAAAAAGCACGGCTCAGGCCCGAATTAAACCCGAAATTTTGTCAACTTTAGGCCCGAGCCTGGCCCGAACTCGAACCTAACCCGAAAAGCCCAGCCCGACTTACAACTCTGGTTAAAATACATGTCATATAACGTAGATCAAACCTTATTTTACTCAGGGGCAGGCAATAACGGCACCTTTCTGTTTTTTATTAAGTTATAACATTTGTTTACAAAACAAACTTTAAATTATTCCTGAAGTGAAATAGGCAGAACCAATTTAATAGTTCACAGAGACATCACGTCTTACAATCCTACTTCATTTGACAACACCTTAATGCTGTCTCCGCGTCGAAATGGGTAATCATTGTAGTGACGCAGGTGGTGCGGAGCCCCCTATCGCGGGAGCATTCCCGTGTTTCGAAGTCAACTGACTTCATCATCAGTGTGAAGAGGAGTCGACACAATGCAAAGAATTTTGATCCCTGTATTAGGCTAACTCAACCGATAAATTTGAATAACCAAGCTATCGGTATAGGCTATCGTCTTCATCTCGTAACTTCAGCTGCTAAAAAGGCTAACCTTTTTTTTCCACGTACTTCTCTGGACTCGAGTTTCGCGTAATACCAACGCTCATTGGCAGAGCTGACGTTCAAACCGAAATTCAAAAGCTAAACTAAGTTGGCCTGCAAACCGAAATTCAAAATCTGAGTAAACTAGCCCATAAAGTTAAAATCAAAATAAGATTGCGAAACATAATCGCAATTGTGACCATGGTAACCCGGAAAAAAAACAAATCTGGACAGGGGACCAAGTGGGCTAATAGACAGGGTTGAAAAGATAATTAAATAAAATGGGCAAGGGGAACAAGTGGATAAAGGGGTCGGTGAGTTAAAGGACAGAGATAAACGATTCACCCAGTGCGAATACAATGCTTTTAATAGGCAGAACTAATTCAGTAGTTCACAAGACATCGCGTCACATATCCTAAATGATACTGCACCCGTGCTGTTTTCATGCAGTGGACAATCTCTTGAAGTGAGTTCGTAAATGAGTCTCAATGTTTTTCGTTATTTTATTTCATGAATCCTGCTGGCAAGGCCAGCAGGCTCTGCGAGCAAAAGCAAAGCAAGCGCACTGACTTCTACACTGGTCAGTATAACAATCTATATATCTGGACTGAGTTTCTGATTAGCGTATATATACCGGCTGCTGCTTCAGTTGACGTCACAGCCGAAACGAATTCTCTCACGGATTCGGCTGACCGCAAACACGCCATTCTGAGCAGAGCCGAAATTAGTATGCGCTATCAGATAAGCAACGACGGAAGCCAAAGCGTGAGAGACTAAAATTGGTGACGTGATAATAAACACAAAGCACACCAGAGTCGCCACACTCTCAACCACAGACAACCATAATTTAACAAGTTAAATTATTCCTGAAGTGAAATAGGCAGAACTAATTTAATAGTTCACAGAGACATCACGTCTTACAATCCTACTTCATTTGACAACACCTTAATGCTCTTAATGCTGTCTCCGCGTCGAAATGGGTAATCATTTCAACCCCTAGTGACGCAGGTAAGGCGTTCAAACCATGGCGACCTAGAAAAACCGGCCATGTCAACAAAAAGCGAGCGCTTCGACTGAAGGCTGATAGAAATTCTCGGCGTGCGACAAAACTAATTAGGTCAGTCACAAGACGCTGTTTTCGTTGCATGTTTACAATAGAAAACTGCATTTGAGTCGATTACTGTATAGTGACAGCCACAACTAACTAACAAGTAACTCAAAATTATATGTAGCAGCACTGAAGCAGTATAACAGTATAAGATTCAGAGCATATTAGTATTATAGTATAAAAAGGGTTACCTGCAAAGTTATTAAATGCGTTTGATCAACTTGCACGGTAAAACAAAAGTAATTCCAATGAGAGAGTTACAGTTACTGTATGAGAAGTCTACTGTACTATCAGACGTTTACAGCTATACTGCAGGGAAGTACAGATAGCATGGTTGCACTTGCAGATCACGAAACTTACGATAATTGCAGTATATATAGTGTATATGGGCTCTCAATAATACTTTATTTTCGCAGAGTTTTACTAGCTATTGAAACTAATTAAATGGTTCTTAAGTGTTGCGTACCTCTTTGTAAGGGAAACTACGATTCGAGCAGCGAAAGAGTGCCGGTGTACAAGCTTCCAAAAGATGAGGAAGAAAAAAGAAAGTGGATTTCAGTCATCCCGAGAGCCAACTTGGTTGTCTCAAAGTATACTGCAGTATGTGGAAAGCATTGGCCTAACGATGCAGAGATGATAAAAGTCCACGGCAAGTTGAGACCAAAAAATCCACCTTCTGTCTTTCCCGGAATTCCGTCTAGTTGTCTGTCCTCGCAACCTAGTACTTCCCGCAAAACAAACCGAACTCTTTCGGAAATTCGAAATCAACACCCTGACGAGATGGAGGGATTCATTAAAACTGATACACTGGTGTATGACGAAATTGCAGACAAAATTAAAGCAAATTTTCCTACTTTAGCTGCATATACGGATTCAAGTGGCTGTCTCGTCATACAGTCCCAGACTTTAAACTTTGGAATACCTCAACTTGTTATCAAGATGAAGAAAGACTTCACTTTCGAGTGTTATTTTGTGGGTTCTCCTTGCCGTGTTCCATCGGTGACAACAACCTGTCGGACGTGATCAGCACTGAATGAAATTATTCGCTTTTTGTCAAGCAAAGAAGTCACACATAAATCAAAAATATTGCTTCAGCAAGTGTTGGTAACTGACAGAAACAGTGGACAAGAAAAATTGTATTCCACGGAAATGATTATGAGAGCTTTTGAATATTTTTCGACATCAAGAGCATTGTATTCACGTATTGCTCAGGATTACCAGCTACCCAGCATCCGCACCTTAACTAGAATTACTTCAAAAGTTAGCAAAGTTGACGAAACGAAATTTTTATTGGACATATTTTATAAGCTCCCTAGAAGTCAACGAAAATGTGTCATATTGTGGGACGAAATATACATTAAATCTGCTTTGACTTACCATGGAGGAACCGTCTTCGGCAAGGCTATTGACTCTCCTGATAAACTCGCGAAAACAGTGTTAGCAATTATGGTAAAGTGTTTGTTTGGAGGTCCGGAATTTATCTACAAAATTTATCCTATCAAGAATTTAACTGCTAAGTTTTTATCTGATGAAGGAAGCCAAGTTGTGGAAGCGATTGAAAGTGAATCAACAAAGTAATCGCCATTATAGCCGATGGACACAGAACAAACCAGAAATGCTTTGCATCTTTGAGTGCCAGCAGTGGAAATGGTCATGGAGTACCGTGGTTGAACACCCAATCAAATATTTATCTTTTATTTAACTATGTGCACGTTGTAAAGTACCTCAGGAATAATTGGCTGACCGAAAAAACTCAACAGTTGGAATATACATTCAATGGAAATACTCAAATAGCAAAATGGAGTGATTTAAAAAATCTGCAGCAGGCAGAAAGCAACTCTCTCGTGAAACTATCAAAATTAAGTGAAGTTGCTGTCTCACCAAAGCCTATTGAGCGACAGAGTGTTCAAACATGCTTGCGTGTGTTTTGTGATGACACAATTGCAGCGCTAGAAACTCATCCAGTAATTAATAAAGCGAATGTTTTGGGAACCACAAACTTTATAAAAATTGTGGTAAAGTTATGGAAAATATTCAATGTTCGTAGTCCATGAGAAGATCAAGCACACAATGATCCGTTGAGAGCTGTGATAAGAATGCATGATGACCCCAGACTGCAATTTTTGTTGGACGTTGCTGCTATGGCTGATAGGATGAAGCCGAAAGAAAGTCCTCGTGTTCGCTCGCTCACCCATGACACTTCAAAATTCTTATCTCATATATGCCGCGGAGCTGTTGATCTGGTGAGACATTTGCTCTCCAGAGGCAATGAGTATGTGATGCTGGGATGGTTTTCTACTGATCCTTTGGAGAAAGCATTCGGAAAATTGCGACAAGGTTCAGAAGGAACTTACTTTATAACGGCACAGACTGTTGTTGAAAAAGTTAACATTCAGCATGCCAAACTTTTTCTACAACTTGGAATACATCTGCCCCAAGATGGCAATGCCCAAGATGATGGCCACCAATGTGCTATGTGCTCTCGCTTGCTGAATGAGAAAGAATGTGAAGTCTTCGATAATCTGCATGCCTTAGAAGCAAGCGTGAAGGAAGAGACAATGTTATCATTAATATACATTGCCGGATACATACAAAAAAAGGGTGGTGAAGTGAAAGAAAATGACTCTTTCTTTTATCACCAAAACTTTGGAAAGTATTTTGATGCTCTCAATAGAGGATCACTTACTCTACCGCAAGACTCTCTTGTGCAGTGGTGTACATTTTGTGTGATTTTCTTTTTACAAGTGTTAGACGCAGGATGTCGAAAATTTTTTGTTGATATATTTTTTAAATTTCAGTAAGGTACGGTTTCTGTGCTTCAAAAAACATTGTGCTATTTTGCGTAATATATTGCTGAAGAATTACTCGGTGTTTTGCACTCCATGTAGCAGTAAAGAATCTGGCTTAAAAGTTTTAAAACTTTCTTAAATTGCAGCAGTTGGTATTTCAATAACAAAAATTATGTTATTTTTACTAAACTGTAATACTATTTGTCTGTACTGTATATCAGCATTTTCTGCTAAACTTTGTTACTACACCGTATTTGCAGAATATGAATAACTGTTACTTTGTGTGTCTTAAGCACTGCGTTGTATTGGCACAATTTTGGCAATGTATGCAACCACTTTTCTCAGTGTTATTTTACATGATACTTTTGTTGACCTCAGAATGTTTAGTATTATTTGATATACAGCATTAAAATGCTGAAAAAGCCTGAGTGTATTGTGTAAACTGCAGAAATAATGCTCCCACAGCTGTCCCAATCACGCGCAAACAGCTATTGTCAGCCTTCAGTCGAAGCGCTCGCTTTTTGTTGACATGGCCGGTTTTTCTAGGTCGCCATGGTTCAAACTAATTTGAATTCGAGTTAAAATTACTCAAGTGGTGAGTTTCGAATCTTGTCTGCGCTTCACCTTAGTTTTTAATCACGTGATTTAATTCTTGCCGCTTTTGTTGCTGGTTCAAGTGCAACTACGCTCGAGCTTTGCTTCACAAACTTTTGTCTAGTCATGCTTGGACCTGTCGCAGTTTGGCTGAAAGATGACAGAATGTGTACAAATTAAATTTTATTAGTATGAAGCACTGATTTATATTACAATTATAGTCTTTTAAAGCCTAAATTACGGTATGGATGAGAAATTGCTTAATGTTATGTTACAGGGGGAAAATTTTCCCATTTTGAAATACAATATGTCAAAGTCACTTCACCACATTTAGTCATTTTTTGGGCCCATATTTCATTTAAATGAGTATAAGATATTTTTGTGACGAATAGTTACTTTAATTCAGACATGCACCTCCCAGTCCGTGTAAAACAGGGTTAATTGATTAAATTTGCAAAACTTCATGGTATTTTACTAAAATAAATTTATTATGAAAATTTTCGTGAAAATGGGACTCAAAAATTCTTTTTTTATTAAAAAATTACGTTGCCTCACCCTTTTGCATGAAGTTATTCACCAAAAACAACCCATAGGCCAAACCCAAAATATTGCGTTTTCCGGTTTAGAATTTAGGTGGACAAGTGGCAAGAGCTTAGATTGCTGCACTGTTCCTTTACGGTATTGATTGTGGCGGCATTCGTTGATCGCTATTTGTTACGCAGAGTTTGCTTTTAGTTATTATTTTACAATTCAGAATTTATAAATGCTTTTGTTTTTTGTGTATTTTTATATCATCGTATCAAAATTTTGTTGCACCTAACTGAAAATTAAATGACATACAGTGCACTTTTTTATATAAAAACGAAAAGAACTTTGAATAATGTTGTCTGCTCTTAAATATTTTGTCATTTTCAGAATCATTTGTTTTTACTTCGTTCTTAATTTTTTTTGGAGAACAAAGTGACACAAACTTATTCTTGCTTGGTTAAAAGTAGTCTTTTGTTTACATAGATCATGATTGCTGATAGACAAATCAACAATGACAAAATACAAAAAACAAACAAAATTCTGACGATTGCTTATTTTCTGCGCACTTGTTCTAGCCCGTGTTCTTAATCTTTTTCCTTTTATGCGTAGGTTTGCATTGTTCTTAAATTTTTATTTTGAGCATAAAATAATGAGCATCGTATTTTTATAAAAATGTTCGTATAAAAAAGAGTAATACTGTTGCTCATACAATCACCTCACCATTCTTTTATACAATGCCACCAAGAGTACAGTGTAATTATTCATTTTCATCATTATTTAAAATGATAGCGCAAAGCATTTTGTGCTTTGCAATGTCGCATATTTTTTAGCTGCAACTTTTAAAAATTTGCCAAAAGAGTTTTTTGCCTCCTTGCATAAAACGCTTTACAATGATTATCTCTGCTTGGTGTCTTCGAAGAAGCAGCAAATTCAGTAGAAAAAAATTTGAAGAAATTCAAACAAATATTGGATCACTGGAAATTTTTAAGCAGGTGCGGATTCCTCCAAGCACGAAGTAGTTGTTCCAATGAAAAGTGTGCGGATCGTCCAATAGTTAGCGCCTGGCGCTATCCTGCAGTGACAGGAGGAAAATGTGCACTATTACAACACCAACAACAACTGTTTGTCATCTAAATTTAGCTGATGGACTTATTGAATCGAAGGTCCAAAGGTTTTATTTGTAGGCTTGTTTAGTTTTCGTTCTTTGTATAGTTCAAGTTCTCAGAAACCATACAGGTAGTCTAGTTACAGGATTGGCGCAAGTAAAAAACAAAAGGTTCGTATTTCAAACTATGTTTGTTATTGGTTTCTAAAAGTCTTGCTTCCTGTTTTTCTCGAAGTTAGCCAGTATGCTTTCAATAATCAAAACTTCAAAAAAAGATAACGTTTGGAAAAGGCATTCAGTTTCTATTTCTATAATGTTTAAAACAGCTGTATAAAAATGTTTTTATACGTAAGCACTCACTAATAGCGCCTACTCAGTATGGCTTCAGACCGAGACTTTCCACCATGCATGCTGAAACCTATGAGTTAACTCTAGTACATGATAACATACATGACAAAAAATATTCTGAATTAATATTTCTTGACCTTCAAAAACCTTTGATACAGTAGACCATGAAATACTAATTGCAAAGCTTGAGCACTATGGCATCAGAGGCACTGCTAAACATCTCTGAGTCTTATTTACATGATAGACAGCAATTTGTTCCTTGGGTTGATGATTCAAGACTATATTCAGTTAACTGGCGAGTTCTCCAAGGATCAACTTTAGGCACACTATTAATTTTGATTTACATCAATGGCTTCGTCAATTGCACCCCAGTAAGACCTCAAATGTTTGCATATGATACTTGTCTGAGCTTTAGTTTTCTAAAACTTGAAAACTTGCAAGAGATAATTAACTCTGACTTAAAAACTGTTTCTGAATGAACGAATAACTGCTAACAAATTGCGTATTAATGCTCAAAAATCTTCACTCTTCAGCCTTGATTATATTGCCAAAATACAACGATAAAGCTTCTTACCAAAACTTGACCATTTTCTTTGACGGCTCAAAAATTGTGCTTTCTGAAACAGTTAAATACCTTGGATCTTGTGTACAAATATACGATGACCTCACATTCAACGCTCATATTTATTTCTTCCATTCTAGGCTTTCCAGAACTCTAGGTGTAATGTTCAAAATCGAAGACTATTTATCAAGAAATGATCTACTTCTTTTGTACAATACGCTCTTTCACCCTCATTTAAGTTGTTGCATCTCTGCTTGGTCTTCTGCATTTTCTGCTTTGCTAAATCCTTTACAAACACTTCAAAATAAAGTAATAAAATTCATTGAAGGATTAGGTCATTGGCAGAGCAGTAGGCTACTACACATAAAAGAAACTAAACATTCTCAAAATAAATGATTTAATCGGCTTTGAATTAGGTAAATTTGTCCACCGACATTTCAATAAAAAGCTTTAATTTCCAAAACTGTTTCAAATCAAATCAAATCTTTGATTATACGCCGAAGTGTGTAACGAGTTGGCGGGGCCCATTTATGCGTCATTGTGCCGGGGCAACACAGCTTCTTTCAAAGAAATGTCACTGCGGTGGCGAGCCGTTGGCAACACTGTGTCCGATTTGACCGGCATGAGATTTAAGCCTCTGACCTCTCGCTCCAGATACGAACTCGTAACCGTTCGACCAACTGGCCGGATCTTGCTGGTTTAAATCAAATACACGCAGTAGACATTAGGCGACAATTGACTGTTTGCGACTATCGCATTCCACTTCATAAAACGTTTTGAATTGAACGCTTAACCCAAAATGAAGGCGTCATTATTTGGAACAATATTCCTTCTTACATAAGGAAAAACACTTTCTAGAAATTAAAAGCTAATTTCAAATACCGGCTAATTGCAAATCACTAATGAACAAGTGAACTTGGTGGAATACAGTATGTTGATCTAAAACAAAACAAGTTGCTGGGGACATGCAAATGCTATTAGCTTTCAATCTAATTACAGTAATTGGCAAGTTGCCTACCTATATTGGGTGGCTGCTTGGCTCGAAGACCTAACGGTCCCTTCGCAGTCCCCCTGTCCTTTCCTTGTTGATAATTATGTACATTAATACGATTGAGTTTTGTATTGTTTAAAAGCTTAATGAGATAGACTCAAATAAATGTTGATTTTAGTTGAGTTGAGTTGAGAACTGGAAAGTACAGTGCTATAACCGATCAGTTGTCGAGTGGATAGAGCTTCTGCTACAGAAGCGGTAGACGCTGGTTCGATTTCCGGTCGGGTCAAACTAAAAACTATAAAAATTGGTATTCACAGCTTCCCTTCTTGACGTTGAGCAATTAAAGGGACAGTGTGAAGCCTCTGCCGTGTATGGTAGACTGGTGGTCAGGTGGCAGCTTGACTCGAAGACCGAAAGGTCCCTTTGCTGTCTGCTGGCCAAGGCAACTTGGTGAATAAAATGTAATTACAATTACAATCATATCAGACTCGTACTCTGTTTATTTGGCCATTATTTTGAACTATTTCTTATCAATTGCGTTTGCATTGTTTTGCATAGCAAATCAATGGCAATTCTAAAATTTTAGAAACTGCAATGGCAAATCAATGGTCCATACAGTCAATCACATCAAAACTGCTCTAGGAAAACTTTTCTCTTTGAAACAAAATCTCACATGCTCCAACTACGGAATTTACGCAGCCCAATGCAAAATTTGTCAAAAAATCTACGTTGGTCAAACGATAAATCAATTTTCTACTCGTTGATCTGGACATAGGGCATTTTGGAACAACAACAACGCTAAAAAACAACACAACGATAGAGAATCCCTACTGATTTATTTTCAAACTTGGCATAAAGAACTAATGAATTCTCTGCCGGATATTTCAGATTGCTTTGAAGTAACTTTTCTTCAGGAACCTAGAAACCAACAAAAGCTTGATGTTTTGGAAAGTATGTGGATAAATAAACTTGCTGAGGAAATTAACATCAATAAAACAATTTTACCGAAATATTACTAATTTTGCATCGGCCTAGTGTTTTTCTGGTTTGCTTTCATTATGATCTGTTGCAACAAGCTAATCATGCAAAACATAGGTGTTTTGCTTCAACACATCCTGCTTTAAAATGATTTTCATTCTGTTTATATTTCCATATAATTTCCTCATTCCATATTTCTATATTCCATATGTATAATTTCCATACTCCATATTTTGCTTCAAGAGATGCTATTGGAAAATATTTTGCTTAATTTTACGACACTGATATTGGTTTTGTTACGTCATAGGCTCTCACTTTACTATAATGCGTTGTTTTGATTTTTTATCAGCTGATTTGGTTGGATGTAGTGGAGATGACTAGTTTGCGAGATTCTTCCAACTTTGCGCCCTGTAGTTTGCTAGTGGGACAGAATCAGGCTATCTTTTTTTGGGGACTTAAATAGTGAGGCCGCGCTATGGTCTTTGCTTTTTCATGTAACACTAGCCCTTGATTTAGTTGAGCGAGTTTTCAATCTTTAACTTCAAAAAGCCGAAGCCTATTTCTCTTTGGTAAGCCATCTCATCAAATTTTTAGCAGTATGGTTAGGAGAAATTAGTATTAAAGGTCCTTTTCTTCCTACTTGTGGATTTGCCTACCAAAGCAAGAGTTTTGTAATGTGCTCTTTTCCAATTCCACCTATTTTTGAAGAAAAAAAATTAAGTTTTCTACTTTTTAAGGTTTCGGAGATATATTTACTTTTTTTGGTTGCTTAGCAACGCATTTTATAATTGAAAAAAAATTATTATTTTTTTGCAGGGGTTTATTATTTTAAACAACTTTTTTGTATATTTTTTTTCTGATGTTGTGGTGGTGCAGATAAAACAAGGTTTTCAATATATTTGCTTTGCAAAAGAGGTTTTACTATATACAGTATTATATTTTCTTTAATTTTGTTGTTATTGGAGTCCATTTTATGTTGTTTTCAATTTGATTGATGTAGTAGTCTATTTACGTTTTATGATGATTTTGGTATTAAAGTATACGCTGATTGTTTTTAGATCCAACTGATGATGCCCCGCTGGGGTGAAATCGATTTTAATAAATAAAATAGTAGTATATAACTTACGACTGATTTCGTATATGCCCGATAAGCTTGAGGCTATATTATTTTATTTATTTTTGAAACCAGTTTACTTTGTTTTTCTATTTGTAAGCGAACTGTTCTGATTTTAACAAGCGTTAATCGATCGTTTTAGACTAGATTTAATCTTATTGGTTAACAAAAAAAGCAGCAGAAGACAAAAAAATGTAACAAAATTAGATCAAATACAAAGATAAATTAGGTAAAGCAACTAAAGGTAAGTATATAGTTTTTTACAGAAAATTACATGCTCTTGAATTTGAATTAAAATCAATGAACAATTATAGAATAAAAGAGCCCAAAGGTGTTTCGCCATTAGCCTTTTTAGGTGGCCGCGGATAAATACGGTAAAATTTGAAATGTTTTAAAATGTTATTCAAACAGATCACAATGCAATTCAAACAGAACTTAAAACTGGTAGATCTACAAATCACGTGGTTGGTACGCTTACGAAGCGTGACAACTAACCATGTTGGGAAAGCGCCGTCAAACACGCCGACCTTACTTATACTTTTTGGTATGCTAAAAGCTGAGAGTAAAGTAAACTCTAGTTCATCAATATTGCTTCAATTGTTTCATAAAGAAGTGAGTAATTGGCAATTCTTGGCTCCCAATCTTGTTCAACTTGTTACCATTATTTCAAATTTGTTTCTATTATTTAGTTACCAGTTTCATGCCAGTATTTAGTAGCTTGTAATTGAAGGTTTAATATATTTCTTTGTGTGTGTTTGAGTTTATTTCTACAAAGCTATTTTCTTTGAATAGTTGCTATGGCCCTTCAGTCAGGATGCATTGCCACCTATTGGTGTTATCTCAAGGTGGATATGAAATCGATTAATTTTTTATACTGTAGTTCAATTGGACTCCTATTCTGCATCTCAATTTTTCATCTACGTCCAACTCTGTCCTAAATGCCCGAAAAAATTTTGATAAAACCAGGCTATATTGTTGAAAGTAAAATAACTGTATTTCTCATTACCAGTATTCATTAGTATTGAAAAAGTTAACCTCAAAAAATATTGACTCCTGATTTGATTTTGTTTTGTAGTTTTGGCAAACTCCTATTTGAGTCGGCTCCAAAAAGTTTTAATTTGGTACACTTTTAGGGCGTTGTATTAAATAGCCACGAGCCTGTCTGTTACCTATCATATTTGCTTGAATTGTTTTCTTCATTGTTGTACTGTACGTACTGAAAATTACGCAAAAAGCGCTACGTTCTTTCTGTTTCGAATTAAGCCCATTGTAGTTGCACATGAAACGCTGACGTTTCTGTTACTACCTACCGATTTAGACGACATAAACATAAAAAAAGTAACAAAACAAAAAAATAAAATAGTATTTTCGGAAACTTCTTTCAGCAAAATTTAATCACGCATGACTTATAATAACTAACAATCACAGAATTGGACTATTTCTAACCAAGTCCTTCTTTAAACTTTTTTATTTATCGAAACCAATTTTTATAAACATGCTTTTTTAGCAACTTTTTTAAATCTAGATTACTTGAATGTCATTTAAGTTCTACCGCTGCATATTGGCTATTTTTCAGATTTACTACTCTTTGCAAATGAGGCATGTATTAATGGTCATTGACTTTTCTTACTTTGATTGAGAGTTAATTACACAAAACACGCTGCACAGTCACTAATGATTGTTTTTACTGCATTAAACGAACGGAATTTACCATGATTTTACCGATTACCCGTATGCACGAGCAGAAATACGCGTGTGTGGTAAAAGCCGGCTTAAAGAGAAAACTGATAAACAAGCATAAACAAATCACACTATCGTTAACCTGAATCGCTCAGCACAATAGTTCGTTACTATACCGCAAATCGACTCATAAATTGTTTATTATCAGCAAGCAATTTAATTGCATTTCGTTGTTTTTGTACCGATGATTACTGACGTTTCTATTCTGATAATATCTTGGATCCTTACTACAAACGAATATGTACTTTCTCAAAAATAAGTACACCGTACAATTTTTTGTAGCATAGCTAATGATTCCTGATTTTCTAACAGAATATACCAGCAGTGAAGTGAGACAGTGTCTTTAAACTCAGATTGAATCTCATTACCACCACATTCCTAATAGGAGTTTTTACAGGTTTTTTTTGCAAAACGAGTTTAGGAGTTGTGAAGTTTTTTGGTAAAGCCAGTTCTGAAAAATTATACTGTTGTTTATACTGTGCATAATTTCCCCTTGCAACAACACTAAGCACATAGTTACAGTTAAAATTGAAATCGCTAAACCGATTTTAAAGAAGTAATATCTGTATAATACATATAAGCTTAGTTTGGATGGCAATTTTGCTTTATTTTATATTTTTTCTGGTCATTGCTATTGCTATTTTTACTTTTTTGTAGCAGTACGACAATCACAGTTTATACAATAATTGCAATTAATTTATTCCAAGGGCATTAAAAAGTGAACGTTTAGTTTTCAATTTCGTATTGTTTTGCGAGTTTTTAGCTTTATCCACCACATTAAAAAGATCTACTGGGTAGCAATTGATTCAGAGGGTTAAAAATTTTGCTTAAATCAAAAGAAAAAACAATGAAAAACTTAAGTTCTTCAAATCCAACTCCAATATGGCTATTGAGATAGAGTAAAGTGTTGAATGGACCTATAATGTGTCTAAAACGTCCAAAACAAGGTCTAAAATCATTGTAAAAATTTTTATAGCTTACAAAACTTCATATCCCAAAAACTATACAATATTTTTTTGCTACTGTAACTCGTGAAAATAAAGTTTAGTACAAATAATGGAAAACACTTATTGAATAGAAAATTAGTGGACTAATTTCGCAATGTGGCTTTCTTTTTTGGATTTTGTATTTTAAGTATTGTTTTTGATGTTAGCGAATAAAGTTTTCAAAAATCCCTAGCCTATAGCTTATAGTTTAATAGAAAATGCTGCAGTCGACAAAGTCATCGTGTGCTTGCGTACAGCTATATTAAAAGTAATCACCAGCTGTTTAGTTAGCAAGTAAGTTAATTAGTCATGTCATATACTTACTATTTTATTGTTGCTTTTGACTTCAACTGATAGCAGTTTTCCGCCGAAAACGATATCAACAAAAAAAAACTGTTTTAAAGCAGACTTTCGTTTGTTGTGAAGAAAGTTGTGAAACACTCTTGATACTAAAGCGAACTATTTTAAAACCTTTTAGTGAAGTAAAAATTATATTTGTGCTGGAGTAGTAAAATCATTTATCTATTGTTTTTGTTTATTTTTATTATAGTTGTTTGTTTGTTTGTTTATTTTTTTTTTGTTGATATAATTTAGTACATTTCAAGCACTTTCTTCAAATACAGTAAAGCACAAGGAAAATAATATATTGCAAATAAAAATGCTTATGTAAGAAATATAAGTTAATTAAAAAAAGGCTTAAAACCACAGATCGGTTTTGACCGCAGTTACGTAACGTATAGTAAAAAACATCAACCAAATAATAATTTTGTTAAAAACAGAAACAAACTGCAACAGTCGTAGAGGCACAATAAACAGCCATGTTTAACAGTTACAGACATACTCTTTCGCAAGAATTTTCTTGTTTTTGCTTTTTGGGGGAAAAAAGTTGATTTAAAATTTTGGCAGCATGGTCAGATAGCAAGCATTTTTCAACTACTGTATATACTGTATATACAAAGTATTGTTGTGTTTACAACTGAGTAGCTGTTTTCTGTTTTGCCAATGTTGATTATTCATCCAAAGGTATGCACGAAAAGCATTTTACTAAAAGCAAAGCGCAATTTAAAGTTTTAATTGATGTAGCGCAGCGCAAATCCCGCATTTGCGGAATTAGAATTGTTATCAAGCTAAACCGCAAAACACAAAATGATTTGTGCATTGGTTTAATATTAGGCAGAAAAAAGGCAAGTTATTTGTACAACAAATTTGACATTAGACAATATTGCAATGAACAAAAAACAAATTAATTTCAAAATATACAAAATTGCATTTGTTAGAAAAAAAAATTGAAAAGAGCAGCGCAATTACTTCGCCATAAATTTTGAAAGCATCAGTCCGCAACATTAATTCGAATAATTTAGTTGTGATGTTTTTGACGTTTGCTGGCCAGAGCTTTTAATATTTAATCGTTTGCGTGCTATTTGGCATAAAAGCTACCTGCGCGGAAGTCTTAGGGCCAGATATCACGCCATCAATTAATTTTTAATCCGAATGTCACAAAATAAAAAGGTACGGTGAAAGCGTAACGCAACTTTCGCAATTGCGGTCGTTGCACTTCTAAATTGCCCTTTGTCCACCTTTGGTGCTTTTGTACTACATGAAAGCATTAGCATGCGACTAAAAAACAACGAATAATAATTTGGGAAAGTTTTAGGGAAATTTTGGTCGCAAAATTGTTTATAAAGAGGACATGTACTATAAGAATTTTGCATCATTTTGGATATTATCGCCCATGCATTTTCCCATTTGGAACGTTATTTTGTTTCGATTTTGTTTTAGGAAATGAAATTTTGTTTCTTTTTTTGGATTTTGTTTTGAAACGAAATTTTTGACCCTAACGCACGTCAACTAGCATAAAAAAAAACGCCATGAAACAAAATTTTGTTCTATAAAACAAAATTTGGTTCTGGAACAAAAATTTTGTTTCTTGGTTATAATTCTGGTTATAATCGCAATTTTGTTCCACAAAAATTGGATCAAAGTATTTTGTTTCCAAAGAATCACCACTAGATGGTATTGAGAGTAAAATTTTACACATTTTACACATTTTAGTGAACAACAAAACCAAATAGTCATTACTTGAACACATTTTGATTTTTTTATAAATTTCGTTTCAGAAACATAATTTTTGTTTCAGAGTTTGATTATTTTGTTTCAAGAAACAATATTTTGTTTCAAGAAACAATATTTTGTTTCCCTAAGCTAATTTTTGTTTCATGAAACAAATTAAACAAACCAAAGTATGATTTTTTTGTTTGGAGAAACAATATGTCGTTTCACAAAACAAAATTTTGTTTCATTGTTTCTCCAAACAAAATTATGTTTTATATAACAATGTAAAGCAAAGTTTGATTATTTTGTTTCGCGAAACAAAACTTTGTTTAATGAAACAAAGTTGTTCAATGAAACTAAATATTTTTTCGGGAAACAAAATAATCAAACTTTAGTTAATTTGTTATATGAAACATAATTTGGTTTCGTGAAAGGAAATTTTGTTTCGCGAAACAAAATAATCAAACTTTGGTCTATTTTGTTACATGAAACCAAATTTTGTTTTGCGAAAACAAAATTTTGTTTCGTGCAACGAAATATTGTTTTACCCGAAACAAAATAATTAACGTTAGGTTTATTTTGTTGCACGAAACAAATTTTGTTTCGTGACCCAAAATAATCAAACTTTGGTTTATTTTGTTAAATGAAACATAATTTTGTTTGGCAAAATTATTTATAATTTGTTTGGCAAAATATAATTTGTTTGGCAAAATTATTTTGTTTGGCAAAATTTGTTTGGCAAAACAAAATTTGTTTCGTAAAACAAAATTTTCTTCGTGAAGCAAAGGAGTTAAACTTTCGTTTGCTTGTTTCTTAAAACAAAATTTTGTTTTTGCGAAACAAATTTATCAAGCCTTGGTTTAATCAGTTACATGAAACAAATGTTCTTTTGCAGAAACAAAATTTTGTTTTGTGAAACAAAATAATCAAACTTTGGTTTATTTTGTTATATGAATCATAATTTTGTTTGGCGAAACAAAATTTTGTTTTGTAAAACCGCAGTTTGATTATTTTGTTTCACGAAACAAAATTTTGTTTCGTAAAACAAAATTTTCTTAGCGAAACAAAAAAATTAAACTTTTGTTTATTTTGTTTCTGGAAACAAAATTTTTGTTTTGCAAAACAAAATAATCAAAGTTTGGTTTAATTTGTTTCTTCACTCAAAATTTTGTTTCGCGAAACAAAATAGTTGAAGTTTGGTTTATTTTGTTATATGAAACATAATTTTGTTTGGAGAAACAAAATTTTGTTTCGTGAAATGAAATATTGTTTCGCAAAACAAAATAATTAAACCTTGGTTTAGTTTGTTACGTAAAAACATAATTAAACCTTTGGTTTAAAATAATTAAACCTTTGGTTAATTTTGTTTCATGAAACGCAATTTTGTCTTGCGAAACAAAATAATCAAACTTTGGTTTATTTTGCTACATGAAATAAAATTTTATTTCACAAAACAAAATTTTGTTGCATGAAACGAAATATTTCATGTTTCTCCAAACAAAATTTGTTTCATGAAACAAAATAAACCAAAGTTTGATTATTTTGTTTCGCGAAACAAAATTTTGTTTTGAAATTAACAAGTTTATTTTGTATTTTGTTTCAAAAACAACAACTAAATTTTGTTCAACAAAATTTTTGTTCTGCAAAGCAAAATTTGTTTTCAAAGAAACAAACATAAGTTAGTGTTAAATTCTCACACGGTCATGTTGGAAGAAACTGCCGATAGCGAACTGTATTTAAGCACTCCTGTAACGTTAACCAATTTAGTTAAAGGAAAAATAGGATGATGGGGGTCGTGTGGGTTTTTGGTGGTGTGTGGGTGATGGGGATGATGGGGAAATGAGACAGGGACGTAGCCAGGGGGGAGCAAGGGGCAACTGCCCACTCAAAAAAATTACTTTGGCTTCCTCAAATAATTTCAGTTGAACTCGATTTTAAACAAAATTTTATGCATTTCGTGCCTAAATACGTTACTTAAGCCCCCCAAAATTTTCTTTGCCCCCCCCAAATGATTTAGAACAAAATGTCCTAAGACAGCCAATTGCGAGTAAAACCATGTTTTAACTTCGCAAAGATCTTATTTTGTCTTTTTGTTTGGTAAAATCAGTTCTTCATTCCGTGAAAACTTTTTTATGACTTTTGAGTTCAAAATTATTGCGAAGCCATTGCCCTCTCAAATTTTTGCTCGTTCCCCCAAAAATTCCGTTCCGGCTACGTGTCTGCAATGGACGTAAAATGCTAGGGTAATGGGGGTGCTATGAAACAAAATACTAAATGGACTGAAGTTTGATTACGTTGTTTCAGAAAACAAAACTTTGTTTTCAAGGAGGTGAATCATCCAGCCAATTCCCAAGGTTTACAATAGCTAAAATTGAGCTATCATTTTTGATATTTTTTGTTTTAATTTTGAGACTGCGATTACAAAGTTATTTAACGAATACAAAAAAATATCCCCTGACAAAAAATTTTTCGAAACTCTGAGTTTTGTTCTTCCCGCCAAAACTACAATAGGCCGAATAGCTTAGAGAACTGTAGTTTTGGTGGAAAGAACAAAACTCAGATTTTCCAAAAACTTTTTGTCGGGGATATCTTTTTGTGTTTGTTGAATATCTTTGCAACCGCAGCCTCAAAATCAAAACAAAAAATATCAAAAATTATAGTTCAATTTTAGCTATTGTAAACCACTGAAATTGGCTGGATGATTCACCGCCTTTAATAGCACTGAAATGAAATGAAATGAATGAAACAATGAAACAAAATATAAAACATAGCAATGAAACAAAACAAAAACATAGCAATGAAACAAAATAATATTGAGTTAAATTCTTACGAGTTCTGGTGGAACGAAACCGCCAATAGCCTATTGTATCTATTGTAGTGTAACGCTGCAGCCTAGACAGTGAAACGTGAATTCAAAAATGTAGGTTCGTGAAGCAAGTTGGAAAGGATTGCTTAGGTTGTTCATCAGAGCCAAGCCAAGTTAAAACCAATTAGAAATGAAAAGGATTTCATTAATTCAAAGAAATCCAGAAGAATATTACATCACTAGAAACTCCTAAACAGGTGCGGTTCGTCCAAGCACAAAGTGCTAAAAATGTGCGGATCGTCCAATAGTTAGCGTCTGAAACTGTCCGGTGAAAGGAGAATAAGCACAACGCAACTACAACATATCTCAGCTGCTTATACTTCAATTAATTCTAGGCTGTGTACAAATGTTTTTTGCAATCAACCTTTTAAATTCTTCCAATAAAGGAATAAAACATTGATTTAAGTCAAATGGTTTTTTGCTAAAAATCCTCGCAATTTTCCACCCTTTTACCAGATCTAGTTCAAACAAAAACAAATTGTGTATTTCTCTTTATCGCACTAACCGCTTGCAACGTAGCATCAGGTATCAGGATGTTTCCGTGTGGAACTCAATACCTGTAGAAATACGAAATCTTCCCAAACATTCCTTTGAAGTCAAACTCAAAGAATATCTTTTACAATTGTTCATCTGATGGTGAGCTTGACCATCTGTTGTCGCACTTTACTAGAGCAATTGATAGACTTAAAGTTCTTAACAAAAAACCAGCATTTTCTTTGCTTTTTGACGTTCAACAATTCTCTTGGAATTGATGACATATAGGGTGGCTGCTTTGACTTGATGACCGATGAGGTCTTCCCTCTAGCGGCGCCTTCTGGGAACCATCCCTGTTGGGATTTCTTTCTTCTTGTATTTCTTGTAACAGAAGCCTTTCTCAATTGGCTAGAGTAACTTGATGCGAGTCGACTCTTACTATTGCTATTAGTAGTAATGAGCAGTTTTTTTTTCGATGTTGTTTCAACCCCTTTTGTGCATCTGGCTGCACTCTTTAAGACCCACCAACGGTGGTCGCCGTCGAGTGGTGGGAGTGCCCTGCTTTGTGCAGGGATCGAAATGGCCACCAACCTCCGGGATTATCCTATGCCAGTAGCACTTCTGTGCTAAGGGTGATTCTCTTGTGTCCTCTTTGACATAGGAGGCTGCCATCCCTCGGAAGCAGCCCGGTAAAACAACAACAACAACATGAGGTCTTTTCGTAGCCTTTCTGTTGCCGAATTACCTAAATTATTACATCTCTTTTTTTACTAATAATTTGTTTTTTGCTTTTTCGTGATCATATCAATTGAAACTGCGTTGTAGTCGCGACAAAATAAACAATATTATGTTACGTACGTTTTGTTATGTATGACGCTCAATCGCATTTAGGGGAAGAGCCTACCGCAATATGACAAAGCCATCAATAACATAACTGATCTGTACACACGAATTCTACAAAAAGAAGCATGATTGTGGTTGATTCTTAGTTATGAATATACTGTACAGTCAAATCTCGTTATTCTCTCAAGTTATCTAGCTCAGGCCAAAACTATGAAGAATCTTCAGCTGGCGATCTCATGTATCTTGTCTTCTGAGCGATCGCATGCTTGCATCACACCCAATTTCTCGCTTCTCTGTCTCATGAACTTCTGGACAGTGATCCATGCCCGCTGGGCATTCTCAAACGAAAATATGGTTTCTTCCTTGAGAGTTATATTATCGTTTTCGCATTCCACCGGCTCCTTGCTGCGTAACATCTCTTCCGCAATCTCTTCCAATGTGAAAGATTGACCAGTCTCGAGGTGCTCATCGGCTTCAAGAATGTCAGACAGCTTGATCTATTTGCTCTCGTGCATCTTTTCGTCGGTAGGCACAGCTTTGCTGATCTCGAACAGTTCAGCACTATCTGGTTTAGTGTAGTAGTACTCCACTTCAATAAACTTGGCCTTCGCGAAACAGATTCGGATCGTAGAGTCGCTGACCTGCTTCCAAGCACACCGAACAATGTGTAGAACGTCATACAATGTGAACTCGAACTTCTTTCCGACGTCCATGGCCTCAAGCCGCCGACGCAGCAGAATCTTTTTGTAGTGGTGCTTGAAGTTCTATATGATTCCTTAATCCATTGGTTGAAAATTGGCTGTCGCGTTGGGTGGAAAGAATACCAATTGGATATTGACCAGCTGGAGCGCAGAAAGGTGGCCACTAAAGTTATCAAGACAGAGCAGCACTCTGCGTCCCTGCTGGTTGAGTCGTCCGTCCCACTCTTGCAACACGTCTTCGAAAAGCTTCATCGTCATCCATGCCTTCGAGTTTGCCTTGTAGATGATGGGAATCTCCTTGCTCTTGAGGGCACGAGGTCTTTTGGATTTTCCGATCGCCAGAAAAGGAAACTTCTCGGTGCCACTCATATTTGCCCCTAACAGAAGAGTAATCCTATGTGTCCCCTGAAACTCGTGGTTTTGTTCGGAAGCAACTGCCAGAAGATTCCAGTCTCGTCCAGGTTAAAGACGTCGTCTGCGAAGAATTGCCTGGGTAAGGGCTGGAACATAATGTTGCTACTCACGAAGAAATCGGAAATCCACTGCTCCAGCTTCGCCCTACCATGTCTCGAGCGTGATGCCATGGCTCTTCTTAAAATTGTCCAGCCAACCGTCACTGACGATGAAGTCTGGAATGTGCATTAACTCGGCCAGTTTCAAAGCCTTTTCTTTGATCAGATTACCGCAAATAAGCAGGCTCTGTTCTCTTGCTTGCTTCAGCCTAATGAGCACCCCATTGTCGATCTTCGAGTGTTGACCCGGCTTCAGCTTCTTGCGTTTTGATGGAATTCCAGCTTTGATGGCCGCCTCGATTACATCCTTCTTGCTGAGAATATCCCTACACGTTGGTTCTTTTAACTTTGATGCCCCAATTCTTGCTCATCTCCTTTGTCAGTTTGGACTGATTTGGCTCCTTCTTTGCAGCATCAATGATCTCCTTCTTTTCCTTCAACATAAAGTCAGTTCGCTTGCGCTTTTGCGATGACATTGTAAGTAAAATTTAAAACATACTTTAAGCTTCGAAAATACTGTAGGCTACTCAATTAATTTCTGATAAACAATTCGGTATTAGACAAAATTCTTCTACATCTCACGCTATCAGCAATATTTATGAAAAGCTCATAAAAAACTGATGCAGGAATTTACAATTGTTGTATATTCCTCGACCTCACCAAAGCTTTTGATACTGTTAATCACGATGTTTTGCTGCACAGAATGAAAAATTTCTATGGATTTCGATGACTGGCCTTAAAACTAATACAAAGTTATTTGAGCAACAGAAAACAAAGATGAAAATTGCTAGTCCGATTTGACAAAAATTGAATATGGTGTGCCACAGGGTTCTTTCGTTGGGCCACTACTTTTTCTTTTGTATATCAATGATTTATCTTTCTTTAACTAGTCAATTAGACTATATCCTGTTTGCTGATGACGCTTTCTTGGCCATGTCTTTCTAAATTACCGTTGAACTAAATACTAAATACAACAACCTTTCTAAATTACAAAACAGAGTAAATATTGAAGTTAGAAAAATCGATTTCTGGATGAAAAAAACGAGTTTCAGCTGAATTATTTCAAAACTCATTATTTACTGCTTGACAAACAACTCAATTGCTCATCTTTGACAAACTTTATTATATCCTTGAATTTAATTAATATAAAACGTATCAAATCCATAAAATAATTAGGAATTTATATTGACAAAAACCTAAATTGGTCTTGTCACATTCAACATCCTTCGTTACAATTACCAAGCTATTCCGGATTGTTATATAGAATTCGAAATTTCTTAGACCGGAAGACTCTGTGTATGTTATATTACTTGCTCATTTACAGCCGTATTCAATATGGTATAGTTACATGGGGTACAGCAAACAAAACACTTATGCAAGAACTCAATGTGAAGCTAAATAATATAGTTCCTACAATAACGTATGGTAGCAAATATTGTCCGGTGACTTCTTTTTACAAAACCTTAAATTTTTAAAAATTAGATGACATTTACCTACTTGAACTAGCCAAATTCATGTATCAGCTTCATCACAAGAATTTTAAAACTGCTCCCAACGACTGTTTCGTTGATATCACCAAAATTCACAGTCACAATATTAGAACAAAAGATAACTTAGCAGCCTATATTTCAAACCTCGCGTTCAAACGTCAGCTGGGAAAAAGTCTCTGACTTATAGAGGAATTGAATTGTGGAGAAAAATTGAACCTGATGTAAAAGAACTATGTTGGTTAATGGTTATCACTCGAAAAAAAGATAAAACAAAAAGCTATCCAAAACTATATATCATTTTGACCGTCTTTGCTCCATATTTGGAAATTTATCATTGACTGTGTAACACTGTGCATTAATTTTCTCTTGCGATAATACCAGTTAAACAAAATAATTGTCTGTTTCTTTTCAATTTGATGGTTTTTCTTCTCTAAATTTTCACACTGTCAAGTAACAAGTCAGGAAGCACCTTGGATTGAAAAACCTTTGGGTTTGTCGGTGCTTCCTGGCTTGAACAAACTGACTGTAATTTTGTTTTATGTGTGTTTGTTTTGTATGTGTTTGTATTGCTCAGGCGAATAAACTGTTTTCTATTCTATTCTATTCTATTCTACTTTGCAACAGTGTACAAAAACAAAACGTGACATACAGTTAGTTATACATTGTCACGTCACACGGCTGTTTTTATCTACAGTACTGTGCATCCACAAATCTTACATGACGCAGTAGCGAGATTAAGGGGTAGCATAGTAAATTTAGTTTCTATTCATTTCTATTGAATTTTGTTGGGGACGATCAAAAGTGGTATAGTAGCGAGAGTGACATAGTAACAAAGTATAACGAGATTTGACCTGTAATCTAAAATATGGCTCTAATCATCGAGACAAAATTTTAGCCGAGTGCTTTGCAATTGTAACTCGAGTCGGAGTCATTTTCAATGTGTAATTGTAACTCGAGTCCGAGTCATTTTCCAAAACAACGAAAATGACTTGAGTCAAGCATCAAAAAATGCAATTTGAGTCAAGTCACTGACTCGAGTTGTTCCATTCTTCCTAAAAACCAAATCCCGGATCGAAACCATACTGGACTCTGTTTGCTCGAAAAAATACTGAATACAAAGAGTTTCTCCAAAAAGGTCTTAACCTTTAAGATTTGACGTCACGATAAATGACTTGTACGCTTTGATTCATTATAAACACAATTTAAAGGTGTACTCGATGACCACAAAATACAAAAAATTGCCAACAATCTGGTGACGACTTATTGCTTAAAAAGTGGAAGTATTCTGCATCAATGCGCAGAATTTTTGGAGAGGTGGCTTGAAGCACGACACTTGGGGAATGGGGTGATGGGGTTAGTGTGGGTTACGGAATGATTGGTAAATATAGAGTGATTGGGAAAATTGGGTAAAGGTGAAATGAGGGTAATAGAGAAATGGGGAAATGAGAGTGCTATGAAACAAAATAAACTCAAGTGTGATTATTTTGTTTCACAAAACAAAATTTTGTTTCAAAAAACAAAATTTTGTTTTAATGAAACAAAATTTTTGTTTCAAAAGCAAAAACTTTTGTTTCAATGAAAACAAAAACAAAATTGCGTTCCAACTAGAAAAATGCATGTGGTCTGTCGATCCTCAGTTTGTTTAATGTAAAGACTGCTGTCTATCTGAGTAACCATTTTTCGCTATTCTAATAGAAAATACTGTAATGCGGTTCGTTTAAAATTATAAATTCACATGTTGCCTGGTTGCGCCAGAGAAACCCAGGACACAGAATCAAATCGGTTATTACCAATTTCAGACCTTGTCAAAAATGGCCTTTGCATCAAAGTGACCAAAAAGCATCAAAGTGATATACGTAAAAAATTGTTCAGTGAGTAAGAGACAACAACTTTATGGAAACAGCGAAAGAGCGACGCTCATCTAGTCTGCTGCCACCATTGAGTTATGAAACGATTTCCAACAAAATTTCAACGGTTCAAAAAATAGTGCTGTCCTCGAGCCGAGGACAGAGCAATTTTCGAGGACTTGAAGCTTCGAAGCCAAGGCCAGGGACTTGACCTTCGAGGCCAAGGACTTCAAAATATGTCCTCGAGGACTCCACCTCTGTTGTTTGCCCATTTTTAACACCTTGTCAAAACTATTTTTTCTAACTTTATTTTAATTTCGTAATTTTTTTTTGAAAACGTGTTTTGGCTTGAATAAGTGAATTTTTATAATGGTTAGCCTATCTTTTAAGCAATTTATTGCTTGTGGAAATTCATAGGCGGGCACATGTCCGTTAATCGTTAATTCGTTAATAACGAAGCTAACTTTTTCATTTACTCGTTAATCCGTTAAAAAGTTTTTTCATGTTTACGGACTAAATTAACTTCCGCTAAGTTCTGTTAACTTCCGATAAGGTTTTTATCGTTAATATCTTGCACCATTCATTCATCGTACCGGTACAAACCAATTTGCTCTGGTAATACTTGTTGCGTATTAGCACGAGTTTTATAGAAGAAAGCGAAGAAAGGAACTCTTTTTTGTGGCAAATAATAAGCTGCAGCCTATTAATAATTGCTGTTCACAATTTCCAAAGATTTTCCGATCGCAGCTTTGTCAGTGCATCCGAATTCATTTTAACTTGAAATTAGATTACAGTAGACTGTAAAATGTAACTTCCAAAACACAAAAAGACCATTACAGCGATAAATATTTCCTTGCAATCAGCTCAACAGCGTCAATACGTGTTCTAGAAGCGAGAGAATAGAAAGAAATGTAAATTAGGAGTCGAGGACACAAGGCTCGAGGCCAAAGCCAAGGACACAAAAAAAATCCGAGGCCAAGGCCAAGGACAGCCTTTCCGAGGACAGACACTCTCGAGGCCAAGGACAGGAATGCTCGAGGCCAAGGCCAAGCACCAAGGACACAAGCGCAAGTGCTCTCCAAAGAAAAAAAGGTCTTCACAAAAGTTTTTAGGCGATCTCCAAAAAAAAAGGTCTTCACAAAAATTTTTCAAGCGACCTCCACGAAAAAACGTTTTCCAAAAAATTTTTCAAGCGCTCCACAAAATTTTAACGCCAAGGACGTCCTCGAGGACTCCACCTCTGTAAATAACACGCTAAATATTAACGACTTAACGGACTTTATTAACTTCCATTAATTAAAGCTGAAAATATCGGATTAACGTTAACGTAGGTGTGCAGTTTGTTCACTGACTAGTGGTTAACGAAGCTAACGTTTTGCGTTAACTTGCCCACCTTTGTGTGAAAATTACATAAGTTACGTTTTACGCCTGCAGTCAAGAGCTCTGCTCCAGATCTATGCTGGAAAAAAAATTAATGATGTCATCGGCAGTACTCAGCCAATCAGGCGTTGACGTGAAATAACGTGATAGATATTTTAGGTTTACATTTGGAAGTACTGCTGCATGCCTGCTGATGGCATTTCACTTTATTGTTTTTTTTTATTCTGCTTGTGCGAGAATCGAAGTGCGTAGGCTAGGCTGTTGGCTAAAGGATTTAAAGCTAAAAAAGTCAGTTGTAGTCAATTAGAAACCAGGCTAAAATCTGTTGAACAAAGTAGAAAAATGTAGAAATAGTTTAAGAGCAAGTCGAAAAGCTACCGTACATTAGGCCTAAGCCAAAAATAGCAAAAGTCTGATAACATATGCTTGTTGCCTACAACTTGCTTTACTAAGCTTTAGGCCTAAATCTCGAGATCTTTGTAAGTTGGCAGTGGGTGAATCGGCAGCCTAATTAAGTAACTTATCAATTAAGCAGCTTTTTTGGCAGCCTAAAGTTTAGGCTAGCACCAGTTACAATACAGTAATCATGGAGAGATTCACTGCAAAAGTTTTCGTTTGTCGAAACCTACCGGTAATGTACCAGGTATTTACTTCAGTTTCCATCATCTAACAAATTGCTTGGATGCGTTGTAGGGTTGTAATCAGAACATTATTTCGGAGGCTTTGCCCTTCAACTTTAACAAAAGGAAAAGGCTTGGCGCACGTTCCGTGCGTGCATACATTTTGTAATTAAGGCTAAAAAACCTAACCCAAAGCACTAGCCTTAGCCCTAACCATAATTCTAGCCCTAACCCAAACCCTAACCTAAACTCTAACCCAAACCTATAACTATAATAATCAAAATAAAAATTTCCGAAAACGAGTGACGTCATCGGAATCTTTGTTTATTTAACCGCGCACGTTCCGTGCGCCAAGACACTTCGTTAACAAAAAGTGAACACCCAACTAAACTGTAAAAGAGTCATTGTATGTACTCCACTGATTCTAACAGTCCAGTTGAATTTTACCTATGTGGTAGATTGGGTCGAGTATTTAGGTGAGTTTGTTGAGATGCATCAGTACCACTGTATCACTAATGTTTATTTTTTACCAAGCATCCAATACTGTACCTAAGTACAGCTATCGAAGGCCTACTGGTACATACGGTAGCTAGCACTAGCCTGTAGGCAGCAAAAAACGATAAGGTCATTTTACGATTAAAAGCAATGGCAGATGGACTTAGTTAAAGAGAAATATTAAACACTGTGCAATGTTATCATAATAGCTTATTTAGTGTAGTGCCGTACAACTTTTTGATACTGAAATTGGTACAATTAACACAAATCATTAGTCTAATAGTTAGGCCAAGGATAAGCTATCGGTAGATCCTAGCTAAACAATATAAACAAAAATAATAAGCATGTAAGCTTGAGCTGTCATATACAGAAAGCATTGTTCTACATCCATAATGCAATCCCAGTAAGTAGCCTATATCTTAATAGTGTAAGCTTACAGTAGGCATGTGCATATCGTGTCGCTGTCTGGCAATTTTTTGGTCACCATTGCTGAATGTGTTTTTTTATGGCGCTTTTCACTAGCAGTTTATTTTAAACTCGTTAAAAAGTAACTAAAAGTGCTTCGATTTCTACGAAAATTGGTACTTAGGTAGACGAATATCTGCTCTGTCTAACGCTGTTTTTATTTTAAAAATTTTTTCCTAAAAAGTGTAATTTTATTGAGTTTAAAAATAAGCAAAATGTTTATCTTTGAAATAGTTTATGAAGATGCTCACGGACGATCTTCAAACTGCCATGGACTTGTAGAATATTCACTCAACTATGTTTCAGCCAAATTTGAATAAAAAATAACGATGCGCACTATGTTAAATTTTACTTGCACAAAACCCACTTTTACAATTTCAACTTCAAACTTTAGCCGTAATCACGCTCCCTAACGACGCACCAAACCGATAATACGTCATTCGCCAAAGCGCTTTGTGCAAAGTTTTTTACGGTTGAGCGCACTGAAGTATGAAGCGTGGTTCTGTCATTCTGACGCCGCAGTCAGGGACAGTGCTTAATTCTTGAACTGGTTTTATATTCAATGAGTTGTATGCACCACGAGGATTACACTACGAGGATTATACTTGTCTTGCGACATTTCGAATATTGTCGCTTTGCATTGACTTCAATGGTAAAGCTTGAACCAAAATTTTTGATCGTTTTTGGCCATAACTTTTTTATTTCTTAAACAATTTTTAAAATTTGTGTGTGGTAGAGCTTCTGTTTAAAAGTTCTTTCCAAAGAAGCTAAAATTAAGAAATTTGGACGAAAAAAAAAATTTATTGTCACGTACCTATTTACACCTTATTACCATTAGTGTACCGGTGCTTGTACTCAGTACTTAAATAGTAAAATTTTGCTAAGGGGAGATGCTTTTGCAGTCTTGACCAAACGCATTTGGCATGCGAAAGTACTTCAGTAAAGAATACATAATTCCATTGCCAAAATTGAATTAAGACCAAAAAAAAGGTCTTTGCCCAAAATTGAAATGTTTTTTTGCCAAAATTAGGTAAAGACCAAAAAAAAAAGTCTTTACCGACATTTGAAGTGTTTCTCCTTCAAAATCACTTTTTCCTCAAAACTTGGAACTATATTCGGCCGGAATTTTTAGTTTTTTTTGTGTGATCATCCAGCGCTCAAATCTCGATTGGGAGACACCTAAATTTTGATGGGAGGACGCTAAATCTCTATGAGGGGACGTGTCCCCCTGTGTTCCCCCTACAATTTAAGTACTGCTTGTACTGGTGAGCTATGATTCAAGCAATAAAAACAGTGTAGTAGCCCAGTCAGTGTCATCGCTAAGATGGGAGCCAGGAAGGTCGTGCCCCCCTAACAACTGCTTGTGTCCCCCCATTTTGGCTTAGTCAGAATGCGTTTTTGGAACATCACCTAACAACAAGACAATAGGCAATAATGAAAAAAGGAATAATAACATTTGAACATCATTCTTGTTTAAGGTTTTCTCGATTCTTTGCAAAATTGCTGGCTGCCAACTGCTTTACAAAAACTTGACTCAATATTCCATCTTACAGTATTAACTCGCCTTTACAGATGAGTCGCGGAATATGGATGTAAGCCTATAGAATCGTTACCTGTACTTTGTTAGTGATTATAACCTGAAGCAATATGCAATAACATTAAAAAAACAAAAAAAATCCAGCTATTTTCATTTTTTTAGAGCGCACATAAGATCCTTTTAGTTAGCAGTCAGTGGTGCAACCTGTAGGAAGGGACTAAAGGAGCTTCAGCTCCCTTTAGTAAAGTCATGTAGATGATTTAACCCAAAACCCAAGCGTTTAAACAATTATGTTTTGGACTTTACCTGAAGTATAGTGAGGCAGAAGGGGCTAAGCAGTTAAATCCTTCCAACGACTTTCGAATTTTAGCAATTTACTGTAGTTATTCATATGGCTTAAAAAATGTGATTGAAATGGCATTAAAATTGCGATTTTTATCTCAAAATCACAAAAATCAACTAGTGGCTGGAGTCTCTGCCCCCAGGCCCCCTTTGTGATATGCTCGAGTTGCATCACGTTCAGCACGGGGACCAAATTAAACAAATTTTGTGTAAAAAAAAATTTATTTTTGGCTCAAGCCACCTCTCTTGTAGCAAAATCCTGTTTGTGCTTTTGGCCATATTTACTGCTGCAAACAGATTTTTCAAGCGATTATATAGACCGAAAGTGAAATGAGCTAAAGAAACGCTTCCAGCCTGTTCGTCTCTTTTTTCAGACTTGAATACAAAATTGTTGGGGCGTAATTTGCTGCTGTAAAATATGAGTTTGTATGTGCAAAAGTTCAGTTTATTTTAGTGCCCCCCCACTTTCGGCTAGTGCCTCCTCACTTCGGTTGCTCTGGCGATGGCACTGAGCCCAGTGCTGTTGCTACGGGGGCTGGGAGGTTTTTTTTTTGAAACACAAACTACTTTGCTCAGTGTTTTGGAACATTACATAACCAGACAAATGATGTGAAAAAGAATACTATTACCAGATTACTCACATCTGACATTCAATCCAAACGATCAGACATAATTCTCGTTTCTCTAAACTAGAACGCCAGCTGTTTTTCTTTTTTAGAGCACACACAAGATTATTAGTCACTTCAACAGATAAATTTTTGTAACAGTTATAATAATAAGCTGCTGTCGAAAACAGCTAAGAAATTCTGCTGGTCCTATGTACGTATCTCTTTTTTGTTGACATAAATACAGAAATTTAAAAATTGCTGACATGTTGCAGCTAGTGGTACAACTGAAGGGTAAAGGTGCTTCAGTCTTCAGCCAAGCCAATTAGAACATTTACCCGTAAATACAAGCATTTAAACATGTTTTGGACTTGACATACAAGTAGCGGGGCTAAAGGGACAAAGTAATTTAATTTATTTAAATAACTTTGAATTTTTAAAATTTAGTTCTGTGAAACGCCTCAAAAAAGGAGTAAAATGAGATCCAAATGGTGCAAAAAAGGCTATTTTTAACTGAATAATTACAAAAAATTTCTCCGCAGCTGGGGGCTTTGCCCACAGAGCCTCTTTTGCCATACTGGTACGGTACACTCGAGTTGCATAAGTTTTCTTACCATGCCACCTACATAACTGCTTGAGACATTTTAGCAAAAGTATTAATTTTTGGTTTAAGCTTCCTCCTTAGCAAAATCCTGGTTGTGTGTTTGTTTGCAACTATACAAGATCAGTTTTGATATGGAAAAGATCAGTCTATTTTAGTGCCCCTCACTTTTGGCTAAGTCCCACTTACTTAGCACTTTACTTGCAATGGCAATGGTGTTGAGAAGGCCTACTGTATTGCAGCCATTTAGCGTTACTTTCACTCAGGCATTGTCAAGACTTGAGAGTTACAACAGCTTGGTCTAGGTCACTGGTCTAGCCATAACTCTAGGTTTGGAAGTGCAGTAACGATTCAGTAACGAATTGCACATGTACCCCATATCAGTCTGTCATTATTCCCACTAAGCCGAGTTTGTCAGTGAATAAGTGGTTTGTAGGTTCACAGGCAAAAAATTTTGGAAAAAAAAAATTGTAATATGAATGTCTTTTGTATTATATGCTTTTATTGGTAAGTTTATATCTTAGTATTTTTATAGTCTGTAGTTTGTTTTGCAATGTTTTAATGATGAAATTACCAACATAATTCAAACACCGTGTCATATCTTTGCTTATATTTGGGTGAATCTTTGTTATTTTTAAATTTTTACATATTGCTAATTTTGTGATTATGATTGAACCAGTCTAAAAGTATTTTAGACTTCACATCTCAGAATTGTAGACTGTAGGGTTGTACAAAATAGAATTTAAAATGCTTGAAGTTTAAATATCTCCAGATATGAATCTAAATGGCATTTTTTATTGTTAATTGGACTCGAAAATAAAACAGTTGAGTAATTTCAAAATGAAGTTTTTTTGTAATGTTGCAAATACTAGTGCTAAACTTGTTGTTTTCAATAGCCATGTAGTATTTTGTGATTATTATTATTTTTTTCATGTACCATAAATTTGAGCGCCACGCTAATGGAAAGCCGCTAAAAAAAGGGTTGAAAAATAAGCACTCTCTCTAATTTGAACCCCACCTCTAATAGACTGCCACCTTGACATTTTGGTCAAAAAGGTCACACTGCTCGATTAAGTATGAAGAGAAACTTCTCCAGCAAGCACGGCACAATGCCGACATTACCAGTGCAGGTGAAATTATTCAACTACTCGATGTTGATGCGAAGGTGTTGAAAATGACAAGGATGGTTACAAAAACGTGTCACGTGGTTTTCACCATTGAAGTTTTGGTTACTTACCAATTACTGTGTTTAGTTTGATTTTTTTTTCTTCTTTAAATGTTAGATATTTTTTCTTTTCATTAATTAAATTTATCTTCCCAAAATTCTGACCAGCTATTTGAAAAATAAAGTGCCACCCTCTAATTGAACACTACCTCTAATAAGAACGCCACTGTAGGGAAAGAGTTGAAAAATAGAGCGAGGTGGCTCTGAAATAGAAGTTTTATGGTACCCGTAATTGTTTTTATGTTGGTGTGGCAGTACAGAATAAAGAGTTGGTGATTGGATGGTTGCAGTAATATTAGAGAATGGTGATTTTAGGGGTATAGGAGGTATTTAAAAAGGGATGGTCAGTAGAGGTGTATGAGGATGGGGACTGGGGGATGTAAAGGGGTAGTGCTTAAAGAGGTGTGGGGATGTTGTAGCATTAGAAATGATATTAAGAGGAGTGTGAGGATGAAGATAAAGGTCATTGTTTTAGGTGGCATTGAGGAAAAACGGGTTATTGGAGGGGGATAGGTATGAGCAGCAATATCAAGCAGAACCAGAGACTTCAAATATCATCAACTTTTAAATGGACATAAGTAAAAAAAGTGTCATAATATTGTGGTATAAAAAGAAGCAACGAATACAAACAATCATGTATACTTTTTTTGCAAAAATACACTTTTTTGGCTAAATTTTCACCACTAAGATTCAAAAGTATCAGACCTGCCTGAAAAGGATTCTGGATTGGTTCAAGTCATTTATTAGTAAAAGGTTTATTCCACTATTTCAAAAAAAATTTGTTCATTTTTATACCCAACCTCTGGAAAAAAAGTCAATTCACTATTTTATAGATAGAGGCTGGCATACCAATCAACCAGCAAAAAAAAATTTTCAAATCGGTCCAGTGATTGCTGAGATATTGAAAGTCACCACTAGATGGCAGATGCAAGCATGACAAATTTTAAATATAGATTTTTTTCACGTATCAAGTTGGTTTTTGTGTCTAAATACATGTTTTTGGGGGCGAGAAATCATAGTTTCAGGTTATTTTTATGATAATTTCTCAGAAAAGTTTGTTACTTAAACTTTTTTTTAATTTTGGGGGCTAAGTTGAGGCTCGAAAATGAGAATGAAGGATTGCACAAAATGAAAAATACAATACCGTCAACAGGGGTTACTTTGGACAATTTTGAGATTGTTTTTGTAATCATTCAATACTGCCAACTACATAATTATATTTTTTTGTCACAAAGTTTCACCAGTGAACTCGGGTATGCATTCACCATAGTGTTTCCTAGTCACTTGCTACTAAACCAGAATTTAAAAAAATTTGTCGGTGTCCAAAGTTGCCCCATGCCTGAGGCAAGTTTGGACAGTTTCAAAAAACAATACTAGCTTATGTGCTAAATTGTTTGAAATTACCCAGTTGGAGGAACAACATTGGACAACAAGTATTCAAAAAAAAAGCTAAAGAAACTCAAAGCATGGCGGTTTCATTGTTAAAAGTAAGCAATAACACCGTGGAAACATAACTCATCACTGATCAAAATGCCACATTTAGAACAGTTGAGATTAGCTACTTTGTGCTTTCTATGTTTTTCAGTATCGTAAATCGGGGTTACTTTACCCGCGGGGGTGAACTTTGCCCACATTTTATAGTTGCTGTATTTCGTTTCGTAAAAATTTTTGTAAGGAAGTTTTCATGTTTTTTTTTATTTGAATCTAAGGAACAACTATATTAGGTCTAATTTAAAACCCAAAAACATGATGCGCAACAATGTTTCCAATATAAAATTCAAAAAAAAATTAATGTGTAAAAAAAATGTAAAAACATGCCCCTAAAATTTGTCCTGGGGGTCAAAGGTCAACTATGGCAAAAAAATTTTGTACCTCTGAAAAATATCACTATGTGGTTGTTAACTTGCAAAAATACAAGTTTAAGCAATAACAAATCCCAAAAAGTAACAATGTGAATTTAAAGATTTTTTTTTTCAAAATCATTTATTTCGTTTAACTTTGCCCACATGTTCATGCGGGCAGAGTTAAATGCAATCATAATTCTTTCAAAAACTTGTCCTCTACATACACTGTGTTTATGTAATCGATGAAAATATTGATTTGATTTCAATGTTTAATAATTAGATATTTTGCATCTGCAGATATCAGTATGAATATTAAAAGTGCTCAAACTTATGTCCAGTTTTCCATGCATTACATCTGGTACCTGTGGTCTGAGACAATTAGCTGTGGTATAAAATCAAACTAATAAGTTGCTAAATTAGCAGTATGCTGAGTGTCACATTATCATCTTGAAATTGAGAACACCAACAGTCGTTTATCACACGTTTTGAAATGATGAATTTTAACAACTTGCTGGCTTCGCTATTACTATGCAAGTAGCTAATATTGTCATGTACAGTTTTTGGCACATTTAGATAGCCATTTACAAAGACATCTGACATGTAAGGTGGACACTGCATTATTCTGGTACCAGTGTAATGCATTAATGTGCTAAGGAGGTTTCTGTGCAGTGTGCCTCTACCATGAAATAAGTTAATGATGCCTTTTGATTTTGAAATAGTAACATACTGGGTACTGGTATTAGCTAGTACCGGTATGTCAGCTGTTAAGAGTACCAGTACTGGAACTGGTATTTCAATTACTATGTTTACTTACAATCGATTCAAAAGTTAGATTGATTTATCTTTTTGTTTCTTTATCTTACTATTCTTTTTCTCACTGTTTTTGTGTATGATAAAGAAACAAAGGATAAATACATTGGTTTAACTTTTGAATCGATTGCATGCAACAGCACTAATTAATATGGAAGAGCTCTCATAATCAGAAAAAATGATCATGTTGATTTTGACTATATATGATTATGTTCACAGTGACAATTACATTTTTACTACACAATTATGTTCTGTTTGTGATGCATGATTAAAATTATGTTACTTGGTGAAGTGCTAAATAGGATTAAATTGATGGATCAAATTTAGCACACTTGAAATAGTGTTTGTGAAATTTTCCTGCTTATAATGCATTTAATCCTACCTTATGGAATGAATGCTAGCAGTTTCTTTTTTTAAAAACACTTAAAGAGGGCAAAGATGTCATACAAAGTGCTAATATTAGCCATTTGATAACATTTTATAGGAAAAAAGCCTGAAACAATCATAGTGGGTAAAGTTGCATTAAAGCAAGACAACTTTGCCCACTCAAAGCAAATAAAAAAAAATAGTGAAAATTTACAACTACACACATTTGGTTGAAAGACATAATATATAAGAGCATTAAGGTTGTGCATACAAATTATGAACAAAAACCATTCAATATAACAGGAGTTATTAAAAAAAATCCAAAAAAATATCACTTTTTTTGGCAAAGTAACCCCGTTTTACGGTACGCATAAAAAACACATTGTTTGTTTGTTTCTCAGTATTTATGCTTCTGTCATGACTGTGAAAATTGACACGTTTGGATTACCTGATTAAAGGTTTCCAATGCTTAAATTGTCCTATTGATTTTTTGAGATTTTGACATGTGCTTTCGGTGTTTGGTAGATTTCACCTATCAAAGGTAAATTATTGTAAAGCATTTTGGTTTAAGCATTAGCAAAGGTAAATTACCGTAAAGCATTTGACTGTCAAATTCAGAGTGTTATGAACCATCAATATTATAAACAGGGTTGCCACATCCTGGAAAAGTCCTGGAAAGTTCTGGATTTTTTTTGCTGTCCTGGAAAGTCCTTGAAAGTCCTTGAATTTTGTTTTTAAGTCCTGGAAAGTCCTGGAAAATGTTTAAAAAGTTTTCCCGTAATTTACCAGGACAGAATGTGAAGTTTTTTATAATAACTGGTGCCTTGTAATCTGGTAATTGTACAAAGTCATTGTTGAAATAATTTGCCTTGTGAAGCTCGTTCTAAAAGCTTTATTGTATTGTTAAAAAACAGAGTTTATTTGTACGCTGTGCACAAACAAAAAGATCGCTATTCTAACCCTACCATAGCTCTAACCCTAACGTTAATACGAGCACCCATTCTTCTGCTCTAAGCTCTCTTATTCTTTTTAAGCAGTTTTTACTAGTGCGCTAGAGTGCAAATGAGAACTTCTTTCTTAAATCAAATCAAATCTTTCATTATACTCTCTATAATACGCTGAATCATGTAACAAGTTATCAGTGCCCATCTTCGCGTCATTGCACCCAGGCACCACAGCTCCTTTCAAAGAAATGTCACAGCGGTGGTGAGTTGTTATCAACACTGTGTCTGATTTGACCGGCCCGAGATTTGAACCTCATACCTCCCGTTTCAGAGACAAACGCATTGCCACTCGACCAACAAAATGCTAAAATTTACTGTGCAGTATGCATAAATTATTGAATATTATTAGGAAGAGTAAATTCAAGGATCTAGTAGCAGTATTACTGCTAGCAGCAGTAGCGTAGTGGGCTATAGGCCCCCCATTGACTCGTTGACCAAAATGCACTAAAAGAAAAATACGACTTTTTTTGCACTATACTGTACTTCTGAGGCAATTTTTTGCAGTAATACGGACACTTAAGTAATTTAAAGCCACTTTTAGAACATGATTTGGGGAAGGGCTAATATTGGTTAAAAATGAAACCAGTAACAACTAACTAGAGCTCGACCGATATGACTTTTTGAGGCCGATACCGATATCAATATTTTGGAAATTTTTAGGCCGATACCAATAATATATTAACTTATTGGTTATGAAACTTTGCCATTATTTTTCAACTAACTTGACACTAAAAAAAAAAAGCTTCACTAATTCCCCTCCAAAGAAAGACTATTGGTATTGCAAACACAAGCCACACTCCAGTATTTTTTATCAAAAAAAATCAAGCAAAAAATACAACGATTTGGCAATCAATAGTCAAAAACAGTTGTGCTTGCTCTCAAAAATAAACAGTTTAAGGAAGTTGTGCTAAGCTGATATTTTATTGGTGGTAGACACCGATACGATATATCGGCTTGGGCCAGATATCGGCTGATATATATCAGCTGGCCGATATATCGGTCGAGCTCTACAACTAACTAAAAATAGCCCAAAATTAACAATCAAATCGATCGCTTGATGCAAAATGGTTAATGTAGGCTTTGCAAAAAAATTATAAGGAACTATTCAGTATTTAATTCTGTCAATTACCAATCAATTCTCTTAAATTTTGTTTCATTAGCTTCTCCCAAATTATATCATTATCTAGCATTATAAAATACATACAATTTGGATTAATACTTGTGAGTTTTTTTAAAGGAAGTGCCTATTTGCACTTTAGCTCGCAAATAAGCTCTGCGTAGAAAGAATAAGAGAACAAGAGTGGGTGCTCATTTGCTCTAGTACTCTTTCATTTTTTAAATTGTTATCATTAGTGGCTAGTTGGGGTTTAGATTAGAGCTAGACCAATATATCGATCAGCCGATATCAGGGCCAAGCCGATATATCATTTACCACTGATAAAATATCGGCTTAGTGCAATTACCTTAAACTTTATTTTTCTGAGCAAGCACGACCGCTCTTGACTATTGATTGCCAAATCGTTGTATTTTTGGTTTGTTTTTTTATTGAATAATACCATAGAGTGACTTGTGTTTGCAATAGTCTTTTTTTGGAGGAAAATTAGTGAAGTTTTTAGTGTCAGGTTGTAATCGAAAAATAGTGACTAAATTTCGTAGTTAATAAGTTTATGTATCGATATCGGTATCACCCTAAAAATTTCCAAAATGTTGATATCGGTCAAGCTCTAGTTTAGATTTTAAGTTTAGGTTAGGATTAACGTTATGGTTAAATAGAGCTAGGGTTACAGTTTGAGTTAAGTTTAAGGTTGGGGTTAGGACTAGAGTAGCGTTTTTTTGTTTGCACGATGGCATGCAAATAAGCTGTGTATTTTTCTAATGATATGGTTTACTAGCTGAAAATAAAGCTAGGACTGAAGTTTTACCATTACCCATCATTAGAGTGTGACCAATATATCGGCCATTCGATATATATCGGCTGATATCAGGGCCAAGCCGGTTTATCGTATTGGCTATGTACCGTCGATAAAATATTGACTTAGTGCAATTACCTTGAACTGTTTATTTTTTAGAGCAAGCACGAGCGATCTTGGGTTTTATTTGCTTAGTATGATATATGTTTCCAATAGTATTTCTTTAGAGGAGGATTAGTGAAGCTTATTATGTCAAGTTAAGTGAAAGATAGAGACAAAATTTGGTAGTTAGTAAGTTAATATATGGGTATCGACCTGAAAAAGTCATATTGGTTGAGCTCTAGCTATCACCCACATACTGTAGCCCATTTGTGCAATCAGTTTAATCATGTTTTTGCAGTGCTATTTTCAATTTCACACTTTGCAAGAAATAATTTTTACCAAACTAGGCCTAAAATTAAGTTATTATCGCAAAGAAATTGCAAAATCTTCAAGGGCAATAGTTTTCAATGGTTTCTGGTCGCCAGGGCCTCTGCCCTCAACCCAAAAGCACAGCCCTCTCATTACAAATTTCTGGCTTTGCTGCATCTGGCTAGTAGTCAGTACTAGGAATGCAAATGCGTTGCATCAAATTTTTTTCTCAATCTTAAGTACAAAAAAGTAGATGCATCAAAGAACAGTAGTCAAAACTGAATTTAAAGACCTGTAAAAAAAAAATCTTAAACAGTCCTGGAAAAGTCCTGGAAAATGACCTAAAAAAGTCCTGGAAAGTCCTGGAATTTGATTTTGAAGTTTCTGTGGCAACCCTGATTATACAAAAAGATAAGGCTTTTTGCAACAAAATCATAGGCATTGGTTTTGGGCATTATCAATTTATGTGGTAAACAAAAGTTTAAAAAAGTCTCCAAACAAGTTGATTTTTTGAATTGGCTTCTGAAATGATAGGCTATGCCACTTTCCGAAAGTATTTGAAAACTAGAACAAAATAGCGTAACGAAACAACTTTCAAATGTTTTCACCGCTCATAACTTGTCTCAATGTCTAATGTAGAGTTTGTCACTTCACAATATACCAATCTTTAAGAAGAGCCTACTTTGCCTCTGTTAGGGTTATGGGTTAGGGTTTGGCTTGGGTTATTTTGGCACTGGAGGCAAAATTGCAATTGGGCTACTTTTCCTCCAGTGCCAAAATGGCATGTGGCTATTTTGCCTCTAGAGACAAATTAGCCACTGCCGTTTCTTGACCCTTCTTAAGCCATTATAATGGCTTCTGTACCTACAATAAAGTTACATGTTTACATTAAGTGTGTTTTTTATAATTTCTAGTGCACATGTTAGTAACATGTAATCTAAAAATCTTCATAAGGGGAATGCCCAATGTTAGCTAAATTGTCCAAAGTAACCCCATCAAATATGCAATTATCATCAAAAAGTAAAAAGTGACATTATTTCCTACTTCTTGTCAAGACTCAATCTTAAGTTTATACATACAGATAAATCAAGCTTCAGTGCTTACACTGTATGTACCTTCATATCTGGATCTACTTTTATACATGCACCAGCATCAAAATTTTGCACGCTACGAAATTGCACATTTTTTTTTGTTTTAAACTTTTAAGTAATGATGTCAAATTAGCCTGTGGTGATGACGAGTGATGCTGTAGAATATACACATCAAAGCATATATATTTCAACCACATATTCATAATGCAAAAGCTGAAGAATCTACAGCTGGAAAAAAAATTTACATCAAAACAAATAAATATGAAAAGTGTCCAAAGTTACCCATGGGTTCCAAAGTAACCCCTGTTAATGGTAATGCCATAAAGTCTTACCAATAAACATTTTTAATTGCTTTTTTGTTTCTTCATGACAATTGTAGTTAGTGTTCATCACCTATGTTGTATTCTTTGAAACAAGCTTCCAAAAATTCCTACTTTGTTTTTTCAAATTTTGAATTTATTGCTTGCTCTGTATGAATACAAATATTGATTGTTTCAAAACAATTACAGTTGTTTCATAATCATACAACAAAAATATGGCTAGCCTATGCATCAGAATCAAGAAATTTAACTTATTAAGCAATAATCAAAGATCATACTATCCAGTGGTTCATTATGAGTTAAGTTGCCAAGAAAGATTTTAATTGGATTATATTTTACCAAATGTTATCTATCAATTAGTGATTGTTTGTGCAAATTAGGTTTTAGGGTCATTCCATGTCAAAACAGCAAATGGCTCCCACTCGACCCTCTGAGATTTTGCTGAAACTTCATCAAAATGGGTATTTTGATGAATAATGAAAATTAGCAAAATTTTAGTTTCGGGTCATTTTTTGTTCAAAAAATATGCCCCGCAAAGTTTTGCACTCCCTGGTGGCAAAACTTTTTTTCCATTTTTGCCCAATTTTGAGTCCTCGTATCTTTGGATTGAAGATGCTCTGATTGCTCAAACTTGGAATTTTTACACATTTTTCCACTAATTTCAGATATGGTTTTGACTTTTTGATACTGTGTTTAAATTTTGAGTTACAGACCTTCAAAAATGCTCGTTTTTTCAAAAACATACACTTGTTTACCCTTTTTTTGAAGGGGCATATCTTACATCGCAAATATTATAGCCCCATCAAACTTGCAATGCTCCTTAAGTATACATATGACATTGTCATGAAACAAAATGAAGGGGGGTAGCTGCAACAGATTTTGGGAAATTATGAATCAAATACAGCTCGTTTTCTGAAAAATTGGAAATTGCACCATCTTGTGAGCCCTGGTTGACAATGTGGGCAACATTTTAGAAATCTGAAATTTTGCACAAAGTTTGCTCACTGCCACAACTATATCATATGTGAATTTCAAGAACGTGTCTCAACTGTAAAGTACTACTCTAAGGTGGTAAACATTCACCTATATCACTAAATTTGTTTGAGTGATTTCCCTAGCAAGTGCCATAGCAACCATTTTTTCTGTGTATTAAGACGCTCCAAATTGACAAAAAAGTTCTTTTTAACTGTTTGAAACCCTAATTTTGCTTTTCAAATTTTTTTTGTCTAAAATGTTTCAGTCTGCCTGACTGAACACATCACAGATGAAAAAAATCCGAAAAATTGTATTTCTTTGTTGGTTTGTTGAAAAGTATGTTCGTACCCTATTAGGGTATCATAGGTACATGTGGCACTATACAAAATTTACCAATTAAAAAATTCAAATAGTCAAAATACAACTAAATTCATGTGAACTATAATGATTATGCAATAATTTTGATAAGGGGGGCACTGATCAAAATCGTAATGTGACTCATAATTTAACTTTTGACGTCACAACAAAATGCGTAACTTTTTAAAATTTTTTTCCATTTAACGTCAATGATAGAGAAATTATACATTTTTGGATAGCTGGAGTTTTGTCCTCAGTCAATGGCTTGAGATAATGAGAATTCGCCTGAAATTTTGCTCCTTTGAGAAAATTTGGAATGTTCTTAAATTGTAAGTCATTATTTCTTTCGCCAAAGCTACTTGCTCTTGTACTGAAGGTGAAAAACATCAATGTAGTGTTAGTTTGTAATCATAAAAACGAAAATTAAAAAGCTTGTATTGCATAATTATGTGAATGATAACAAATTATTCGAATGTAAATGGTCACCTACCACAGTTAAAAATATTAAATTTGCCTCTGAAAATCTAGCAAAAAAGTAAGTTAAGTCTGAAAAATCATTAGTAACTGATGCTACACCTTTTGTCAACAGGCATCTAGAAATATCTGATAATAGAAATTGAACTCGAGTTCTGTAGGCTATAATTCCAAAAATGGTTTCAAATATCTTACATCAATAATAATACCCTAAGGGGTTCAGTTTAGTTCAGTTGTTGTTTTATTTCATGACCTCGGGTCCATTGAAAACATCACATATAAAAACAGGGGTCAAGAAAAAGGTAGCAGCAGCACAACGGTATATGTTAAGACATGCAGGATGTCTGCATGGCTGCTTCACCATATAAACACACATTGATTGAGACTCGAATACACATTAAGCAAAGCAGAAAAACACATTAAACAGATGCAAAAAAAAATGAAAAAAAAGAATAGCGTTTATGTACATTTCAGAGTAAACTACTTCAAGAGACCAGCGACGCATCTGACAATAGTTATGTTAATAATATATTAAGGAGTAAGATGATACATGCTTGCAGAAGAATAATCTTAGTTTACATGCATATCTTGCCTAATGTTTGAAAAAAAAAGGCAAAAACTAAAGCATTAAAAGAAAAAAAAAGCAAAGACTAGTCAAAATTTAAAAAAAAAAGCAAACAATGATATTACCTTGACTGACTTGTTGGCCCAGCATCAGTAGTAATATTATTGTGCCATACCAATTGACAACTATGCATATTGTTAGAAACACAAGCAATCTGTTTAGAACAAAAAAAAAACCAAAACAAAAAAACAACTGGGTACAGCAAAGAACAACACAACTTCGATAAGAAACTAAACTTAGTACAAAACAGAAATCATGAGAACCATTTTGCGGCTGTTGTTAGGTAGTGATGAATTTTAAGATCAAAAGATTTATGGGTTTTGCAACAGTTTTGTAGCTCTAGTGGAAGTTGATTCCATACTAGAGGTTCTTTAATTTTAGCGACTGCTGGGTGGTTGATAGTCTACAAAATGATGGATATAAGTCACTGGTCTGTCTTGTACATACATAATTTTATTTTTTGGTCTTAAAAAGACACTTAAATCAAGACTGAAGGCCATTATTGAAAAACTGAAACGTTAATTTTGACGTTTCTTTAACGAATAATTGGTTTAAGGACAACAATTTTTGGAATTTCATTATTTCGACCACAGTATCTCTAGGGTTCAAATTAAATATTAATCTTATATAATTGTTGACTGATCTTTGTAGTTGACCTACCACTGATTTATTTCCATCATACCAGAGAGTAATGCAGTACAAAATGTGACTCAGAATTAAGCTATGGTACAGAGTAAGAAGAGATTCTTTGTTAAGGTATGGCTTAATTTTTTTTACAATACATAATCCACTTCTTACTTTGCACAATATGTTAGTCAAATGGGGTTTCCATGACAAATTTTCATTTATGTTTAATCCTAAGAATTTTACATTTCTCTTTTGGGATTGGAATATTTCTTAGTTTTAAAGACAGGTCTTTTGAGCATGGTTTAGATCCCAATGTTTGAAAATTTATATAGTTAGTTTTTGTGACATTTAATGATAACTTATTGGCAATCAGCCAATTATCAACATTTGTCAATTCCTTGTTAACAATGTCAAAAAGTACTGGAAAACTTTTGTTAGTAGCTAATATTGTAGTGTCATCAGCAAACATAATAGCGTCAGATTTATTAAGACAGCTTTTAAAGTCATTGACATATACCAAGAACAACAAGGGACCAAAAATGGAGCCCCTTGGAACTCCATGTGTCACCCTACCACATGTTGAGGACAACGTTTTAGCACATTTAACATATTAAAGACGATTGACCTAGTAACTTTTAAACCATTCATGAGCTATACCTCTAATACCACAATGATATAGCTTAGATAAGAGTATTTTGTGGTCGATAGTATCAAAAGCCTTGGAAAGTTCAAGGAAAACACCCAAGGCCTTCTTCTTACATTCAAATGCTTGTGTTATTTTTCTAACCAACATGGTTGCAGCATGACTTGTGGAACTTTTTTTCGAAATCCAAATTGTGCTTCAAATAATATAATATGTTTACTAAAGAAAGCGTATACTCTGTTGTAAACTAATTTTTTCAATACTTTAGATAGACATGAAAGCAGGCTAATAGGCCTGTAATTGTTAATGTCATTTTTCGTGCCACTTTTATGAATCGGAAACACTTTAACAATTTTTAAGCATTCGATAAATTTCGCTTGTTTAAAAGATAAATTAAATATATGAGAGAGTGCAAATACCGTATTTAATCGATTGTTAGCCGCCCTTGATTGTAAGTCGCCCTTGATTGTAAGCTGCATGTGATAGTGTTAAAAATTTAATGTAAGCCGCCCTTGAATGTAAGCCGCATTTACTGTATCGGTGCCTACCATATACCGTATGGGTTTTAGCATATCTGGATGAGCACGAAAATTAAAGTATGGTTACTGGTACCCGTTCTTGAATTCGCGTATGATGTAGCAGAATGCACGTCACAACTCTCAACTTCCTTGTTTAGACAGTGGAAGACATAGCATCAGACAAAATACCGTATCGGCATAGCAACAATTTGCTAAGCAAAAAAAATGTAAACCGCCCTTGAATGTAAGCTGCCCTTGAATTTAAGCCGCAAACATGATGGAAAGAAAAACTTTATAAGCCGCGGCTTACAATCGAGTAAATACGGTAGAACGTTTTCATTTAAGCATTTTAATAGTTTGGAAGGTATTTCATCTATACCACTGCTCGATTTAGATTTCATACCACTTATTATATTTTTTTATTTCAGTGGGTGAGGTTGCATATAAATAAATAGATTCTCTATTGGCATTGCTTAAATAATCACTGTAATGAGAAGTAGGGTTAGGTAATTTATTAAGTAAATTTGGAGCAATTGTTGAAAAATGTTCATTAAAGTAATTAGCTAGTTCTTTTTTATCATGTACATGTTTGTCATTGATCAAAAGGTAACTGCAGTTACTTTTCTTAGTTCTACCCATCATGCTGTTAATTATTTTCCATGTGTCTTTAATACTGCATCTATGATTGTTCAGTAATTGTGAATAATAATTTTGTTTCTTTTTCTCAATTAAATAAAAGTACTTGTTTCTCATTTCATTGTACTTGCTTTTAGCAATTAATGTTTTGCTTGCGATATATTTTTTGTAATAATGATTCTTCATTTTATGAAGTTCCTTTAATTCATCATCATACCATTGATTATTTAAAGTTTTTATCTGAACAGGCAAAAGAGGAAACCATTCATTAAAAATTTTAGTGAGTTCAGTCATTAACATGGTGAAGGCTTTATTAACATCTTCATTCTGCAAAAGAAGAGAAATGTCAAGCCTACTTAACCTATTTTGAAACAAAAGCTGATTAGCTTCAGAGAAAGATCTTTTTTTTATCATACTTTTTTGATTAGTGGATTTGCTTGCAAAATTAGCGCAAAGTAAAACAGGAAGATGGTCAGACACTGAGTCAACTAAAATGTAAGCATGGGTTTCTACAAATTGAGTATTAGTCCAAATTTGATCAAGGACCGTGGCAGTCGTATCAGTTATTCTGGTTGGCTTATTAATCATGGAACAAAAGGCATTTTCATACATACTGTCTGTAAACCTATTCACAAACTTATCTTCATGATTAAGCAAATTATAGTTAAAGTCACCTCCAATTACACAGTTGCAACTGGGTGGAATTTTAGACAAATAATTATTGAGGTTCAAAAGGAAAATATCATTAGCATTCGTTTCTGGATTTGGGGTTCTGTAAATTGCTCCACAGATAATCAATTTTCCACCAAATCGCCGGCTTAGTATCAAACTAGCTTAAGTCCATTTTTAGAGTTTTGAGAAAAACGCATTTTTGTAATTTTTCAACTTTTGTATAAGAACACTAAAATTACTACTAAATCTTGTTTCTTGCAGTATGGACCACAAAATGAAACAGCTCAAACCTCTTCAAAATCAAATTTATTTAACTTCATATCTTAACCCCTTAAATTTTTTTTGCCCCATTTTTGGACATAAGCTATTTTGATTTTAACAAAAATTTAAATCAAGAAATGTTGTGGTTGGACTTAAGCTGCTTTTAGCATTTGGTTCATTGAACTTTGCTCCACAAGAGGTAGCAAAATGGTACACAAGTAATGTCATGTAATTAATAATCCATAACAGCTAACTAACATACAAACTAAGGTCTTTCTTTTCGCTTTGTATATTTTCTAGTGTAAGTATTTAAACTATTGCTTTTTACAGCTGGCACCAGGTACACAGTATTGTTACTATGATGTTAAGGCGCTGCCTGCTTGTAATTTGAGAGGTTAAGATATCAATCCTGGACTTCTTCACCTAAAGCTGTATATATGCGTGTTGTATCTGTCGCTTGGTGATCTGGGCAATTGAAATAAAAAAGTTTATGAAGATAGCTTACTAGTCTTTTACCTGAACAAAATGGAGATAATTATTAGCTTTTTTCCACAATAATTGAAAGTATTATAATTATTTTGTTGCATTGCTAACTAAAATGCAAAATAAACACAACCTACTTTTATGAATACAGATACTCAAACAAGATGTTTCTGACTCTTACAGTACCATACACATTACACAATCATATTACCACTACACTTCCTAAACCTGTAAAAGATAAAAACTCTGAACAATTTCTGCACAACACCAACCTTACTAGTGACAAATTGATTTTCTTAACTACCAGTACTTGCAGAGTAGTTTGAGTTTTAAGTTTTATTATGACTAAACAAAATTTGGACTTACAAACCCGGTTCAAATGAGAACATTTTTGTGTTAATTGTTATATCTTGCAAGAAACATTACAAGCAAAATCAATTAGCGGTATCTATTTTGTTCCTTTTTTAAAATTCTTGATACCAAAACAACATTGTTACAGTTTGTTATCACGTGATACTCAGTCATTCTAAGTTTGGAATTACACTTAAATTTTTAGCTTCATTTGCGCAATCAGTATAATTACTACTATAACTACGTACATATTGCTGCATTTAGCTATTAACTTCGTCTAAGCAATCAACATAATTATAAAAAACACGTTGCTACACTTGTACTTAACTTTATCTATGCAACCACTACACTTATGAAAAACACATTTTTACACTTGCACTACTTAAATTCATCAGAACACACAACTACACTTTCTTGCTCTTCACGCTTAACTTCATCTAAGGTAAGTAATCTAGTAATCACTATAATTATGAAGAACACATTGCTACACTTGCACTTGATTTCATCTAAGCAATCGCTATAACCACGAAATTCCCATTGCTGCACTTGCACTTAACTTCATCAAAGCAATCGCTATAATTATAAAATTCACATTACTGCACTTGCACTTAACTTCATCAAAGCAATCGCTATAATTATGAAATTTACATTGCTGCACTGTCTTGCAGTTAACTTCATCTATGCAATCACTGTAGTTGCAAAAAAAAACATTGCTATACTTGCACTTAACTTCGTGAAAGTTATTTCTATAAAAAGGAAGAACACATTGCTGCACTTGCACGTAAAGCAATCGCTATAATCATGAAATACACAATACACATTGCTACACATACAATTAACTTCATCAATGCAATCTCTATAATTATGAAAAACACATTGCTGCACTGTTTTGTACTTAACTTCATCTAAGCAATCGCTATAATCATGAAATGCCCATTGCTACACTTGCACTTAACTTCATCAACACAATCCCTAATTCCCTATAATTATGAAATTCGCATTGCTGCACTGTCTTGTACTTAACTTCATGTAAGCAATCGCTATAAGTATGAAATATACATTGCTACACTTGCACTTAACTTCATCAACACAATCTCTATAATTATGAAAAACACATTGCTGCACTGTCTTGTGCTTAACTTCATCTAAGCAGTCGCTATAATTATGAAATACACATTGCTACACTTGCACTTAACTTCATCAACACAATCCCTATAATTTCAAAAAACACATCGCTGCACTTGCACTTAACTTCATCGAAGCAATTGCTATAAGTCATGAAATACACATTGCTACCACTCGCACTTAACTTCATTTAAGTAATTTCTATAATCATGAAATATGCATTGCTACGCTTGCACTTAAACTTTACCAAAGGTAAGCAATCACTACAATTATAAAGAACACATTGTTACACTTGACTTAACTTCATCTAAGCAATCGCTATTTTTGATTATTTTCACTAATTAAACAGTACTTTCAATTGTATGATTGACTTGCTCAGATTCTAATGCGCACAAAATGTACTCTCGTCATGCAATCATTATGTGCGTGGGGTTTAAGCTTTCTTGGACGTTCCTGCAGTTACTTCTCCAAGTCTTGTTTTTTTTCTTTGCGATTCGTGGTTTTGCACTGTATAAATTTGAAAGAGAGCTTTCTTTAAAGTAAGCTGCACGATTTCTTGTTCGTGTTGCTCCCGAAAAATTTACCATATGGATTGTTTTGAAAGCGATGTCATTGTACTTGTACTTGAAAGACAAAATATCTTTGTTTTCTGCACTGAATTTTACTTGCATAAGTTTTGACCACTTAATTTTTTCTTTTTCACCGGTTATGCTGAGTTCTTTTGCAGTAGCGGTTTTTGTGAGTATGTCCTCATGGGTGTAAGGTAGCCAGGTTTTTGAAATCTTTTATGTCATCGTGTCCCACTCGAACAACTTCTACTTTGTTCTTCCTGAATGACATATCAATTGCAGCATGCCATTGATCAATTGTATGAATCGTCATTTTTCTGGTGGCTTTCTCAATCACAGAATGAGCAGAATCATTTTCATTTTGTGAGTGACCACTAACCAAATAGTTCATGGTCAACTCATGAAATGAAAATGCGTTGAAAGCAAATGAGAGCATGATCAGCACCATACGGCTGGAATTTTGTCCCACACATGTGTTCTTTATAATTCTAAAAAGATGGACTTCTTTTATTCCATCCAAATGCAGTTTCTTCAAAAACTGAAAAAGGCATGAAGCGACTTCACATGATCCCTTTTTCGCCTCCCCTTCATGCCATAAAAAACAAAAGGTGTCCATCGAGTTTAATTTTGTGATAGTGAAGTTTGTCACGTGAAGTCTTCGTGTGTAATAGAATGATGAAGTTTCTCCTTGTGGAAGCAGCATCACTTTTTGAACATCAAAAGCAGCTGACACAATATCATTGTGACTTGTTGAATTTTCTTTTGTTAGCATTTTGAAATTGCGAGCCTTGTCTTTTTCTGCCAGATGCTCTGCTTGTTCTCTCTCAATTGCATCTGTTTTTTGCTCTTGGGACAGATTTTTGTAACTAGTGCAGGTATCGCATGCATCTTTTTGAGGTCGATTAAATTTTAAATTAAATCTCGTGTCAAACACGTTAAAATACAGCCTTTTTTTGTGGAGATTTGCTATTGATTCTGCACCATTCGATATAAAGTCGGTACATTTCCGTCTTTGTAAGGCCTTCTGGAAGAAATTGATAAGGGCAGTCTTTTCTACGATAATGGCTTTCTACTACATCAAATGATTTAATGTGAGATATGATATTATGTTCAGCATTTGGATCTAACATGCCGTGCACCACCTCTTAAATTGGCTTGTGGTGTGTCCACTTCTGACCTTTTGTTGATGACTACATAGCGAACTCGCATATGCGAAACATTTAATGTTTGTAAAAAATAAGTTTTACAAACTCTTACAGTAGCACCAGTGACTCTGAATGTGTAAATTAGGTTTCTCAATCTGTTTCACCTTTTTCCACTTCTGGTGGTTTTACGCTTTTGTTCTCTTGCCTTTTGCTCTTCTTTCACTCGTTCTGTAATAAAAGCGGTCTTCAATGCCCAACTGTTAAGCTTGTAGAATTCCTTGCAAATCTGGTATCTTTGCAAAGAAGAAATATTTTTGGTACATTGAAGACGGCATTTATCTGAGCATGATGATGAAGGGATGGTGCATAGTTGTTGCTTATCATCTTCTGTTAAAACATCACCAGGTTTGATTATGCCTTTGTTAAGAGCTCTTTTTGTCTTATTTTTTTGCCACTTATCAGAATTTCTTTTGCGTTTTTTCTCAGCTAGAGGTGTGGGTTGTTCAGCATGTGAACTGTCTGGAGTAAAATTACTACCAATGTAAAACACTTTGGTGACATCAGTGTAGCACCACAATATAAAAGAGCCAGGCATGTGAATGTCTTCATCAAAGAAGGACCACTTTGTAGCATCTTGCAAAATTTCCTTTATCAAGAATCTGCCTTGTTTTTGTGCGACTTGTTTGTGATGAACTGTGCTGCCTATTGGACAAAACGAATACTGAGCTCTAAACAGCTTTCTTCCTTCAGAGCATAAATAAAATTCTTCTAGGTCAGATAATTCAAAGCTCTTGTTACTTATATTTTCTTCTTGCCGACTAGGCTGCTTATTTACCTGAACTTCTAAAGTATCATCTGCTGCTGAACTACTAAAATCTTCACTCTCTGATGCAGCATTACTTTGCAATACATAGTTTTTGTCTGCAACATCATCCATCACTGACTCACTATCAGATTTATCAAAACTTTGACCCTCTTTTTGCACCCATACAGACTCATTTTTGTCACATAGGACCAAATAATTGGTTTCACATGTCGTAATATTTTCATCAATATCCCACCTCACTTCCCATTTATTTCCTTTACTCCCTATAACAGTTCCCACAATTTTGGAGTCTCTCCACCGTTTCCCAAATTTTGTATATGACCATCTGTCTTTAGTAGATGAGGTGTTACCATCAAACTGCCAAGCTTTCGTGGAAACACGTGAATTAATTTTTATTCTCCCTATTTCTATATGCTTGCTCAATAATGCTAATTTGTTAACGATCTCTGCAATGTGCAAATGTGATCAATTAAATAAAAAATCAAACCAATTCATTGTAAGAAAGATAATCCCAGTTTACAGCAATTATAAAATCTTTATCATGCAAGTATGTGGTCACAGTGTATTTGTGAATGTCACTAGTTGGCAGACTTAGCACTTCTTCTACTGCCAAAGCTCACAGTGCAATGTTGCGGCAGTGGCAAGTCACTGGCATTTCTGGCAACTTACGTCACATTTGATCAAGCCAGGTTTCCATTAATGCAATTTGTTGGAACAAGAGAAAATAATTTTTGGCATATTATAAGTATAGCTTTAAAAAAGGCAACAAATATGAAGAAATGTGACTTTCAGTATGTATAATTTTATACTAGATTGGTACAAAATTTAAGGCTTGTAAACGTTTTCTAATAGCTTTGGGCACAGTTGTTTGAAAAAACTTTGGTACCCACTGGTTAGCCAAAACCTTGATAGTAAACACTGCACCAAACTTGTCTACCACAAAAGAACTCAAAAACTTTTAGATGTTGTAAACCTTACATGTTCTTAAGTTTTCTTTTGAACATAAGCTAATATAAAACAAGCTTGACCAAGAGCGTAAAGTAGCTTAAGTCCACTAAAATCTTCTAGCTGGACATAAGCTAGTTTGATCCTAAAAAAACTTTTATTGAGTGGACATAAGTTACTAGCAAAATCCAGAACCACTTAACATTAAGTTTCCAGATATTTACCACAGCTGGACATTAGGGTGTTGCAGGCGCCCCATAAAAATTAAAAACTTGTTTGTTTAAGCTGAACTTTTTTTTGGTATTGCAGTTTGATCAGTAGATCATGAACACCAAGTTTCAAAAATTTTCATCAATGTTTACCTTCCCTGCCGAGCCCATGTTGAAGCCCACTTTTCCAAAATATTGCCTTTTTTGCCACTAGAGGGCGATATGGATAAGTTGTGCTAGTGGAAATTTTTTTAAAAGATGCCCCATGTTAGTCTCCACCTTTTAAAAAAAAATTGAATGAAATTGAGTCATCCTATCCAGAGATATTGCGATTTTATTACACTTGTAATAAGCGGTACTGCCACCAAGTGGTGAAAATTAAAGTTGACTATATCAAATATTAAGCTTTTTGATGTTGAATTTCGGTATATTATTCATTTCAAAACTGTAGAAGTATATTTTAATGCAACATTTGGTGAGTATTAAATACTGATTTATAGGTGTTTAGTAAAATTTTGTAGGCAATACTTAGTTTTAAAAGATTCAAATTGTTTTTACACAACATTTCGGTCAGGTGGGGATATTACAGCCTCTAGAAGAAAATTACTATCAACTATTTCAAAAGTTTTTTCAACGGAAAATTTATTTAGTTTTTAAAATGTGTTACAGAATCAATGGTAGTTCATGAACTATGCTTTTTACTGAACTAAACTAAGATTAATGAATGTTACAACTGCACAGTGTAGGTTTATTAGTTCACATGCAATATGAGTGCCTGCAGTACTGATAACAAACTGTTATGTTAGATGCCCATGTTAGTCTCCATCTTAAAAAAAAATTGAATAAAGTTAAATCATCCTATCCAGAGATATTGCTATCTTATTACACTTTCAACCAACGTTGCTGCAACCAAGTGGTGAAAATTAAAGTTGAATGTAACGATATTAAGCATTTCAATGTTGAATTTGTGCATACTGTCCCTTGCAAAGTTGCAAAATAGTATTTTGGTGTTTGTTTTTAGGCATTTAGTCACTATTTGACTATATTAGGTATTGCGTTGTTGTAATCTAAAATTGATTGAATTTAAGAACATTGCTATAATGTTTAAGAGTTGGTCACTATGAGTTACTCGATTTTAAACATCCATCAATATGAGCTAGCTTTTTGGATTTTCAACTCAACTGATTTGACTGGCAAAGCAATATATTCTTCTTATATTTTAAAGGGCAAAAATTATTCAGCGACAATGCTGAAGCAACACATTAAACAAATTGGAAAGGACGTTTTCTTAGGTTAGGGATTTTTCTAAGATTGTCTTCCGCAATGAATACACGATTTTGTACATTTTCTTCCTGGTGTAGCAGGTGAAGAAAATCAGTAACCAACTTGATCCCTCTTATAGTGCAGTCATTGCACACTTGCAGGCTGTAGATAGTATCCTTTGCCATGGCATAACCACTAACAAAAAAAAGTCATTTTTAGCATCACCAGCTTTCGAAATCCTGCACCAAATCTTTTTAAAAACTCTCTGTCAGCATTTGGAGTCACTTTATGCCATGAAAGTTCCTCATCTTCCGGGCTAAGGGAACAAGCTCTCTTTCGTTCCTAGGTAACTGCACAAAGTAGAAATTAATTGGCATTTTTTGAAGAAGGCAACAGGAAAGTTGGTAAGAACTTTATGGTTATTAAGTCAAGCAACCACTCTCTTTATCGGAGAGGAAATTCATACCTGTATCATGGAAGTGTTTAATGGCTTTGTCTTAGACTTGCAACATTTTGAAGACTCAAAGTCTACGGCCTGTCGTGAGCATGTACTTGATCTATACATTTACACAGAGAACTGTCGATAATATAAAAAGAAATATATAAACTGCATGAAAAAGTGTTTGTAACAAAAATTGAACTTTTTGTACAAGAATACTTTAATATCTGCAGGAATGCAATTCTAAATCTTGACTCCCTGATACTAAATACACCTCTGTTATTGATTTTGTGCGGAAACGAAAAATGTGTTACTGCAGTCAGCCAACTACCTCAGAGCTTGACTAGAACGATCAGTAGTTTCACAAAAATAATTGTGAAATGAATTTTTAGTTTTGTTGTATAAAAAACAATACTTAAATTTAGCAACTTCAAATTTGAACAATGGAGTATGTTCCCAAAATCAGTCAATTATTCTTAAAAAGTACTAAAATTTATTTAAGTCAAAATCCATTTCGGTCTCAAAAGACCATCAACAGTTTAAAAAAATAATAAGTAGGTTAGAGAATTAAAAAGGGACAAAACAGTGCAACAACGCTGCTTTAAACTTTGCTATACAAAATAAAGTCACTGTGTAAAAGATTGAAAACAAAAGCGCAGTGCCATAATGTACTCCATGTTTCATTTATTAATGAATCGTCTTCACAAAATTGTCATTTTGTATTTCTTCAGTCTGGGTTTGATTCTCTTGATCTCTCCTATCACTGATCAACAATCACATTAAAATTGAATTAGCCATCAGTTTGCAGAATCTAAAATTGTGAGCAATATGGGTTAACTGAATCTCTGAAATGAGCGCCAACAATGCCTCTTTTTCCTTGATTTTGTACGAATTTAATTTTTGCGTGGATGCAAGATACGTGGCTCCCCACATTATTGTACAACACAATAGTAGCGCATGTACTAAAGCATAGTTGAGCTTTAAGGAAACACTTGTTTTAGTTTATGTGGAATTCAACCTGAGCAAGCTGCAGTTTATCAGTATTTTGGGCACTCGTATTGCATGTGAACTAATAAACCTACACTGTGCAATTGCAACATTCATTAATCTTAGTTTAGTTCAGTAAAAAGCATAGTTCATGAACTACCATTGATTCTGTAACACATTTTAAAAACTAAATAAATTTTCCGTTGAAAAAACTTTTGAAATAGTTGATAGTAATTTTCTTCTAGAGGCTGTAATATCCCCACCAGATCGAAATGTTGTGTAAAAACAATTTGAATCTTTTAAAACTAAGTATTGCCTACAAAATTTTTACTAAACACCTATAAATCAGTATTTAATACTCACCAAATGTTGCATTAAAATATACTTCTACAGTTTTGAAATGAATAATATACAGGGAGTCCTCGACTTACGACGTTGATCCGTTCTTGAGACGTGGTGTAACCCGAATTTCAGTGTAAGTCGAAACATTATACATAAATTACTCTATACATATCATATACATACTGAAGCTTAGTGATTATTCGTTCATAAGCGTAATAGTTCGCAATTGTTCACGTCATTTACAATGCAAATGACGAAAACCAATGAGCCCAAAGCACTGTATTTCTTGATCACAATGATCCAGTTTAAGGGCTTCGATATTACAGTGCTGTATTATCATTTATATTTTTATGGAGTGCGTTCATAACCTCGAAACAGCATAAGTCGGGACCGTCGTAACCCGAGGACTTACTGTACCGAAATTCAACATCAAAAAGCTTAATATTTGATTTATTCAACTTTAATTTTCACCACTTGGTGGCAGTACCACTTATTACAAGTGTAATAAAATCGCAATATCTCTGGATAGGATGACTCAATTTCATTTAATTCTTTTTTAAAAGGTGGAGACTAACATGGGGCATCTTTTAAAAAAATTTCCACTAGCACAACTTATCCATATCGCCCTCTAGTGGCAAAAAAGGCAATTTTTTTGGAAAAGTGGGCTTCAAAGTGGGCTCGGCTGGGAAGGTAAACATTGATGAAAATTTTTGAAACTTGGTGTTCATGATCTACTACTGATCAAACTGCAGTACCAAAAAAAGTTCAGCAAAATTGGTAAAGGTCGCGGCACCTGCAACACCCTACTGGACATGAGTTTATACAATTAAAAAATGTCAAAAAGTGAATTTTTCAAAAAGTGGACATAAGCTACTTTGATACTGAACCGGTGAAATATAGCCTTTGTAAAGATTGACGCAAAAAACTTTTCTTCCATTATTGTTAACTCATCACAAAACGAAAATGATATATTGTCTTTAACATATATTTCAACGCCTCCTCCTTGGTGCATTATCCTATTATTAGAGATAAAATTGTACCCTTTTAAATTTTTGAAAGTCCCTTTAGATGATGGCTGAATCCATGTTTCAATGACTGCGATTATATCTGGCCTGAAATTTAGAGAAAACAAAAAAGCTTCTAGTTTGGAAAAGTTGCTGTTGTTTACTAAAGATCTGATATTGATACAAAGGTATTGAAATAAAACAGATTTATCATTCATGATATTGTAAATATCAGTGCTGTCAATATATTGATCTGGGATGAGTAAAAATTCATCAGCCATATCTGGTTGCAAAAAATGGAGTTCAGCTTAGTAGCACAAAAATTTGTTTTGGAGGTTTTTAAAAGATTTGCAATTTTTATTTGAAAAATTTTGTTCTGGTAGATAAGCATCATTGTATAAACTAGAAAACGGGAACATTGTAGAACTGCGTGGAAGACATACCCATTGGTTAAAATTTGCTCCTACGCAGGTTGTAAAATATGAAACAGTTGATTTACTTATTTGCTGGGCACATTTTTTATGGTAGGCTACTTTACAGTTACAACATTTAATACGAAAAATATTCCATCTAATGGTATGGCAACAAAATTCGCATATGGTTTTGGGAGTATTGTTGGGCATAGGCCTAAAATCAATATACTATTAAAGAATTTACTTGCAACAAGGTACTGTACAGCACAAGGTGAATTAAAAAAAAAAGTATGCATATTAAGCAAAAAAAAAAAAAAAAGCTGTAGTGTTTGCCAACTCTGGTCTAGTATAATGGCATTCAGTCGACAAAGAAAATTAGTTTATTAGTGGGGTTAGGCTGTATTCAAAAGCAGGACTAAATTGTTTCATAGGAGCAGGACTAAATTGTTTCATAGGGTTGAAATGAAGTTAGCTCTGGACCTGAAATCTGATTTTTTCAATGTCAGGAAAGTCAAAGATGTACTTTTTTCCTCTGAAATTAGCGAACACCTCACCTTTGATGGTCCATGCATTCTTGAATTTGAATACTGATCTGGCTTCCTCTTACAGCTTGAGACGTCTTTTTGTAAGGGATTCAGTAATGGAAAATTTGGCACCTTTAATAAATTTCAAGTTTTTTTTTGTTAAAAAACCAGATTTCAAATAGATCTTCTGACAAATTTAATGATGATAGGATTTTTTTTTTGAAGGAAGGTAAAGAATGGCAAATGTCCAGTTCATATTCGTCAATTTCACATGGAAGATCTAAATGATTGTTAATTACATCCAAAACATAATTTTCAATTTGTCAGTCAGTAATTTGCCTAAAGTTGGCTTTGCAACCGTGTAAAATAACACAGTTTGAACGACTATATTGCTCTAAGCTGTCAAGTTTGAGTTCTTGGTTGTAAATGGATTGGTATAATTAGTCAACTGTGGATTTTAACTCTTGCATCAATGATGAGAGTTTCTTTAGTTGAAGTCTCTTTTTAGCGTGAAAATCATCTTGCAGTTCAGAAGATCCTAGGCCTTCCTGATCAAAATTGGCAGTTGTTTCAACACTGGGTTTATAGTTTTTGTTGGTTGATTCCGTCGTAATTGCACTTTGACAAGCATTACTGAGTTTTGTGGCGGTATTATTTGCAAACTCATTTTCATCAACACTTGTTGAACCAAACTCAGCTTTGGAGCAAAATTCTTTTTCAAACTCATTCTGTTTTGCCATTACTTGGCTCATTTTGATCAGAACTTCATTCATCTGATCTTTCATATCTGAAGCATTCATTGTTGATCAATAACTACAGTAATTCCAGTTTTGGTAAAATTCAAAAAATTCAATTTCACCACTAAGTCAAACCTATATTTAACGTTACAGTAGCCTAACCCACAATTAGGTGATTTAAGCTAGCCTACCAGTCATCTTATTCAAATAGAAGGTATACATTAAGGGGTATTGCAATACCTTATAAGTTTTCGAGTAATTTTAAACATATATCCTTTTATGACATGTATTATGACATTTTTGATTAACCCCATCCTAATATGACTATGTCATCATCGTGACCCCCTACACTCCCATGATAAGTATAATATTGGAGCATTCTCTAATCCAATTATGACACCGGAAATTTTTATCAATCCATTTCCGTAAAAACAATCTTATGTTTCATGTTAGCCTCCATGCGATTATGACGTCATTATTAGACCCTCCACTACAACGTACCATTATATGGTATTGAAGCATTCCTTAATGTAATTATGACACCTAAAAATTAATTAAGTTAAGTTTATCAACTCATTTTTGTAAAAACAACTATCAAAATTACTTACCATACTAAAAATGTTATCATAGGCTTTTGTGCCTACAATACCCTAACAGGGAATCAAAGCAATATTACCATATTTAATTTTGCTGAAACAATTTGTACTATTTTATAATAACTTATGCATCTACAGTGATTATTCTATACAACTAAACCAAAAATTACATTTTTAATATCAATTTAACTAAAAGAATTACTTACCTATCTTTTCAAAAATTGCTACCACTGGCTTTTCTATCTTCTGCAAGTTAATTGTCTCTAAAACTGAAACTGAGGAAAATTTCGAACTAACATGTGGCAAGCAGTAATTCAGCTATCTAATCTTCATTGTTATGTAAACAAGTAGCACTTTGAAGAGTTGAATCATTAGATAATGCAATTTTAGAATGATACTCTAATAAGGTACTGTAGGCATGAATGGGTTAAGGAAACATAACAACTTCTGTAATGAAAACGAACAGTTTTCAATTAATTCTGATATTTAAATCTGTGCTCAATAGCATAAAAATTTAGTGAATAGACCACCAAGGTAACATATTTTGCTCAAAAAAAGCCTTTATCACTGTCTATTCCAGACACCAAGCCAACATTTCAACATTAGTCATATTTTAGTGAGCACACAGTACAGAATACATTGTACATCAAAATATACTTGTATGCAATGTTTTAAAGCCTTGAAAAGCATTGAATTTCATGCGATATATATCTGCAATAAAAAGCGAATACCGCCCCAAATAGATTTGAAGTTCTGCAGCTTTGAAGGCTCACACACTGTAAAACAAAAAGTTCACTAAACTGCATAAAACAATATTGTCAGTACTATGGTTAGTTAGCATTGCAGTTTAACATCAGCGATCATTGCATGTCAAGACGTGCAGCGCTTTTCATTTCAGCTAAAAAAAATTCAAAAATACTGTGTATACTGGTATCTAGAAAATCTTGTATTTCGCTTTTTTTTTATAAAAACAGTTTCATAAGAACACAAGATTGGTTTTTGTTCAAAATTTAAAAACAAATTAAGAGCAATGCCAGGCTCAGCATCAAAAAATTAATCCAGAACAAGTGCTAGTTCAACTTATTTGTGTAACTGCAATGTTTTCCTTGGCTTTTTTATTGCCATTGTTGATTTGTGTAGTAGTAGTCATGATCTATAACTACAGACCTGTTTTTTTTTTTTCAAAATTTGGTTTCGGTCATTTGACCGATTTGCTAGATATTTTTTCGGTCATTTGAATTATTTTTCGGTCATTTTCTTATCAAAGTACAATATTTCAATTTTATTGAGTTTTTATTGAAAGAATACGAACATGAAACAAAACTTGCAAAACAAGGCCAAAAAAGAAAGCATTTTCGGTCAAATTACTTCAAGTATTTCAGCTAAATTGATGCTCCGCTTTGCAGCGTGTATGATATAACAGACACTGAAGTGATGCAAAAAGGCTTAAAAAAAATGCGTAAGACAGCATAATCAAGTTACAAAAGTCACTAAGTAATTCCGAATTATTGTGATCTAACCATCACCAAATGATCCATCTTTAACTAAAACTAACCTATAAAAAGACTTAGGATGAACGACGCAAGGTCGCAGTTGTGCTCTTTCACAATGCGAGAACAACTAAAAAAACATTACCTGTAGTCGTAATTTTTTTTAATTATCAGAACCAACTGAAAATTATTAGCGGGTAAAAATTTGCAAGACAAAATCACGACTTTAAGAAAACGTTAGACTTCAACAAACCTAGAAAGAACAACCCTACACAAAATATGTCTCTCAAAATTCAGCCATCAATATTTCTTCTTCTTCTTCAGCCGTTGGCATGTTGGGCTGTGAAGAAAAAGCGCTGAAACCCCTGCTCTTTGCGTTGTACCTATATCGCTTTGTAGATTGTAACCATTGGCTGTATGCCAAACTGTAATCGTAAGTTTTATATGATTCTGCGTTCAAGCGTAGTCGCATCAATTTGTCACAAGTGAATGGTAGTAGACGATTTCTTGAGGGCGTTTTCAGTCTAGCCAAAAGACTAAAACCTCGTTCTACAGTTGCGTTTTCAGCATTAAAACTAAGTATTGCTCTGGCAATCGCGGAGAGAGTGGGCCAATCCGATTCCCGCTTTGCAGCGATTGTCAAAACCTTTCGCCAATTGTCACCTGCATGACGACAATTACGTAAAACTTCAAACTTAAAATTGCGCCATTCGTCTTCTAGCGCTTCGATTTCGATAGGGTCAGGGCTAATTTTGTAAAAGCTAGCTAGGGCAAACACTTCCTTTGCTCCATAATTAACCAGCATTGCCGGATCTGATGGAAGATTTTCCGGCATAAAAATTTTTGCTACTTCAAATATCGAATTGTGTTTTGAGTTATCAAATCGTTCATCAAGATTAGCAATTACCATCTTGATGAACGCTGCCAAGGAAGTTTTGATGGGTGCTGAGTCGTATTGCTCACGTGTACGGCTAGGTTGCAACTCAATTGTTTTGCTCTTCATCAACTCATCCAGCTTTTTCAAAGTTGGAGATTGCTTCAAAGCACCGTCAGGCTGCAGCATTGTTGCCTGAAGCTCGTCCTTTGTTGCCTCCACTTTGGCTTTCAATTCAAAAGGATGAAGTCCATGCCTAAAAGCAGTGAGAATATTTAGTTTATACATTAAGATTTTACATGAAAAGCCAAGTTACCAACTTTAAAACGTAAAACTTGTGGCTAATTTTAATCTATTGGATTATAAGAAGAACCAGAAGAGTCTTAAAAATCAGAGGAGTCAGATTCAGCTTAAACAATACGCACTAAATCAAGAATTATGTTAGGCTTTTGCTGCAATGCTGCTGTTGGTTACGAAAAATATTTGGACGATTGTAAGAAAAAAAAATTAAGGGTAATAATAACCACCACTTAAATACGGTAAGTATTTCGGGCATAATCTGTGTGATTACCTTTGAAATGTTCTGTTGAGATGCCCCATTATTGCTAGTACGTCACGGAGTGTTGCCAATGTCAATAAAAACGGAAGGGAGAGAACATTTTTTGCATGGCCTTCCGCGATTGATCCCGTAGCTGAGTCGTGACTTAAGGTTTGCAATAACTCAATGATCACTGGAAGACTGCGCCAGATTTTATCTACTGCATTCTGACGAGACAACCAACGTATATCATAAATGCGATCTGGCCGAATAAATTCCTGAAACCGAAATGTTTCGAATTATTCGACAAACTTTTTAACAGCCTCATTTTAAGTAAAAACATGCAATCAAGTAAACAGACGTAACTGGACGAACTTTTCGTATTGAAAATTTGTAATTAGGCCTAAAACTTTATTCACCTAGCCACCTTGGCCAAAAGACAGCGAAGTGACCTTGAGGTCTTCGAGTCAAGCTGCTCACCTGTCTACCTTAAAAGTCTCTCACAGTAAAAGTTCTACACTGTCCCTTTAACGCTAAACGTCAAATAGGGAAACCGTGAATGTCATTTTTTAGCTTTGATTTGATCCGACATTCCGTTTAGAATTAAACCGAGATTACCGTTTTAATAGCAAATACTCGATCCACTAAACCACAGATCGACTATGTATAGAATCAAAAGAGCCTGCTGTAGCGCAGCTACAAATAGCTATTTGAGAGTGTTAGTTTACCAGCTGGATATAGCCATCACTGCAGCTTTTTACTTTCCGCTCATCATGCTTAAAATAAAATAGTTTTCAAATTTGATGGAGTTAACTCTTAACTGTACCAGGACAAAATCTACAAAAATCATAACTTATTATCTCATTGAGAGCAGCGGATAAATCACGCAGTGAAGTCAAACTTTTACTGCTTCGAAGAAATGCGATCAAAGATCTCAATTGCTTGTCAATTCGTTGCACAAGACCACTCGCTTCATAGGCGTCTCGCAAACAAAGAGCTTCTCTGTGAGGAACACAATGAAGCTCTAGCAATAACGGGCAGTGCTGTTTGAGACGTTGATAAACGCCATTTCTGCATCCTAACATTGTACTTGCCCCATCCGAGACAAACAAGACGCATCTCTCCAAAGAAACGTTTGGGTCTGAAAAGGAATGAATAATCGCAGAAGTTATATTTTCTGCAGTTGACGACTCCAGTGGAAGAAGAGCCCAATGAATTGTTCGTAGCTGAAAAGTGGAACTTAAAATGTTCACAAAAACAAGCGCTGACTTTTGAAGAGTGATATCGGTGGTTTCGTCTACTTGCAATGAAAAGAAAGTAGAAGAACGGATATCGTCTGCATCTATTTGGCGTTAAAAAGCATTCAAAGAATTAAAAAAACAGTAGGTAGAATAACTAGACCAATGGTCTCCAGGCAAGCAGTATTTGTTGTCCGTGGCATGTCGAATTTGTAGGTTTGTCAATTCATGCAAAGACGTAGCATATTGTAGTGGTCGCTCTGTTTGAATACAAAATAAAACATTCATGAGCAAACCTAAAAAAAAAATCAGTTACAGTCTCAGCCAAAGCTTCAACAGTTGTTTAAAGATCATGGAGATGACGCAGAAACGTACGTTTTTTAAGTTTGTTGATTCAAAGGTTTAAAAAAACATGTTTTTGTAGGCAAATTAATCAACTTTCTACTCATAGGTGTCACATGATTTTACGCTCTAGCGACAAGTTAGTTATTTTTAATTTTATCATGAATGGCTTTTTTCAATTTTTGAGATTTTGCGTTTCGAATCCGCCACACACTGCCAAATCCCAGTACTGCAGACTTGCATTCCGCATAATTATTACCATTAGCATGTGCCTTCTACGATTTGAAGGTTGCCTGTCAATCCTCTATAATTAATATATAAGCAATAAAACTTACTTTTAGTGGTTGGTTCTGCTCTTGCTACAGCTGTTTCAACAGCTGCCGTCCAACCACTTTGGTCCTTTTGAGCGTTGATAGCGCCGTGGTGCTGCTTCGAACTTTCGTGTTCTTGCAAGTAACTTAACCTCCAACCTGAGGTCGGCCCACTTGTTCCCAAAGCAAATTTGTTGTTGAGTTGTACGTCTCGACATACATGGCAATGAGCAATCCCTGTTGCTTGATCATAACGTAGCCACAAAAAATTTCCTAACCACATCAGACGGAAATTTCGCTTTTTTGAACTTCTAAAAAATAAAACATACCGTAAGAGTGCCGTGCCTTCTAGCTTTGCAACTTTGTTTGATGTTTATGAAAAAAAAGAGAACAACAACCGCGCTTTCCTTTTGTAACTATCACTACCATTCATTTGAAAAATTGCTATTAAAACAACATGGAGTGGCTATTTCACAGAAAAATATTTTTGAACTGCTCATTTTTCATAATCACATTTAACACTGTATAGTCTGCAGACGTGAAATTACAATAATATTTTATTTCACTACGGTACATTAAAAGCGTGTCTGCTGCCTACTTCGAATGTTAGAAATGTTGCCGGTCAGTACCACGAATGTAAACTCAAACTCGAACGTTTCCTAGGACTCGATCCCAAAATCGAAAAATATTAATTGGTAAAATTAGAGTTGTCTGGTAATGAAAAGAAAATTATAATACCCGCGCTAAAGGAATTTCAATAGTTATCGTATTTTACTACTGGTATCCGGACACGAGCCCTAAAAACACGAGCTCTAAAAGACACCAATCCTAAAAACACAATTCCTAATGGACATGAGTCCTAAAGTACACAAGCCCTAACAGACACGAGTTCTAAAGGACACGAGTCCTAATGAACACAAGCCCTAACGGACACCAGTCCCAAAAAACACGAGTCCTAAAGACACGAGTCCTAACGGACACCAGTCCTAATGAACAGGAGTCCTAATGGACACCAGTCCTAAAGAACACGATTTCTAATGTACACAAGCCCTAATGGACACGAGCCCTAAAAAACACGAGTCCTAAAGACACAAGTTCTAATGGACATGAGTCCTAAAGAACACGAGTCCTAACGGACACGAGTCCTAAAGAACACGAGCCCTAAAAGACTCGAGTCCTAAAGAACACGAGCCCTAAAGAATACGAGTCCTAAAAGACACGAGCCCTAAAGGACACGAGTCCTAATGTACACAAGTTCTAAAGAACACAAGCCCTAAAAGACACGAGTCCTAAAAGACACGAGCCCTAAAGGACACGAGTCCTAAAAGACACGAGCCCTAAAGAACACGAGTCCTAAAGGACACGAGTCCTAAATGACACGAGTCCTAAAGGACACGAGTCCTAAAAGACACGAGTCCTAAAGGACACGAGTCCTAAAAGGACACGAGCCCTAAAAAACATAAGTTAAATGCTACATAAAAGTCGGTAGATACTGAAAAAGATTTGGTTAGTAAGAATTCGGGGTTTTTGTTTGCTTTTTCATGAAAATATTGTAATGTACATGGTGGTAGCTACTTTCGGTTATCAAATACAAGGTTTACTATTGATGGCCCTGAAATAGAACAGTTGCATCTCCTTCATTCGTGACAAATAACGCATTTTTAAACTTTTGTAATTTCAAGGATTTATTTTGCATTTGATGTTGTCATTAGCGGTTTACCGTTACGGTTGCTAGGAGTTAAAACGCTGAAGCAGCTGTTTTCATTGAATTATTTTGTAAAGATGTCATTTAAATTTTAAACCAATGATTTAACTGCGCTGAATGTTATGTTGATCGAGCCTTAATTTACATCTATTTCGACTTGAACTAGTGGTGTAAATCATTATTCACAAATAGTGCTGAAATTAAACGTTAATCTGCCATGTGGTGTTGCTGTGGCATAGAATTTTATGTATTTTAGGATATGGCCGAAACTACGGTGTGAAACAAAGTTAAAAACCGGGCAAAGTGGACAATATCAGGCAGAGTGGACAATGAGATTTCACAAAAGGCATAACTTTCTAGACCCGCTGAGTTATACGAGCTATAAAAAACCGGGCAAAATGGACAATATCAGGCAGAGTGGACAATGAGATTTCACAAAAGGCATAACTTTCTAGACTCGCTGAGTTATACGAGCTATAAATTGATCCTGGTAACTTTTCAACTAAGCTATAGACTATCTACAAAAGTTTTGACTTTACATTCAAATTCTTTAAATACGCCCACTGAAAGAATTAAACATTGATTTACGGTAAGTTTCGATGCTTTGTAATGGCATTTTGACGTCCAATCGTTATGGCGAGGAAAAACAATGACGTAGCTGCAATCCATCAATAAAAATTGGAAGGTATTGGAAATTCGAAGTACAGTACCAACTGCAAACGAGTCGTTGTTGATCTGAACGCAGATTAATGAACTTGTTGAAAATCGGTAGTTCATGCTCCTTAAAACGATGACATAATGCGCTCTTTGCGGTTTTAGAACGCGAAAATTTCTCTCCTTTTTGATGATTCATCGCAATATTATCGATCATCTGTTGCTGTAGTTTGGCAGTTCGTAATGGATGTCGTTTGTAAATTCTTTGCGATATTGGGCTGATAAAAATTTTCTTTCTACGTACAAAATGCTAGGAAAATTTTCTAAATAATGTTTTGATTTATTGTGTCATTTTAGTTTTTGTCGCACTCGCAAAAGGACATTATTTATTAGTTACAGCGTCATGTGCGAATTTAATTTTCTAAGGGCATTTTCATTGTTATTGATGTTGATAGCTTGCAAAATAGGTAACAACTAGTTAACGATATTAAATTCTATAGCAAAGCTATTTCTCTTTTCTTAAAAAAAAAAGAATTTCAATTAATTTGAGATTGTTTTAGTTGTTTCGTATTCTCAAAATTTTATCTGATAAATAATGCGATAAACGTTAGATTCAGAAAAGTTCGCTAACTGCGCAACACCACTTCACTGCATTACTGACATTGATAAACACTTATTTGTTATTCAAAGCCGTTTGCAATACTGATGAACAGTTCGTCTTGATTTCTCGATGATCTCCCTCTAAAAGTTATCAATAGTGAGCATACTCGTAATCATCGCATATAGAATTTCTTTGATTATTTGTTTATTCAGTACATGAACTTGACTGCAAAGTAAAATCGTCAGTGAATGCGCGGCCGGTATTCTATTTAAGTTGAATTCATACAGTATCTGTTTTTTATCCGCTTTTGTCGTTTTTTTTTTATGCTTTTCTTCTTCATAAAAAAGTAATGTTCTTTTTGGTAAGCATTTTTATACATATGTCCTTGTCCACACCAACCAGACAGTCACGTACTGGACAAAACTTTTTTCAAAAAACGTTTTTTACGAAGGGTTAAACAGCCCTATTTTGAAATATTGCTCTCATCGTTTATCATAGGCGTAGCCAAGATTTTTGATTGGGGGCGGCCCAAACCATTAATCACATAGGTGAACACCAAAAAAAAAAGTCTTCACAGTCCGACTTAAGAGTCTTGATTGGAGGGGTGAAATTTTGTTGGAGACCAATTTAGGATTGAGAGAGGGACCAGACCACAACTTATATAGTGAAGACCAAAACAATAATAACAGGTTTCACGGTCTGAAGAGCTGAATTTTTTTCGAAAAAAGGTGAAGAGCAAAAAAACGATAACGTCTTCACGGTCTCGTGTCAAGGTGAACACGAAAGGATAGCCGTTTTGGTCACAAATTTATCATTGCTGGCATTGCGATTGGGGAGGGGGCGGGCTCCCTGCCCCCTTCCCCCATGCTACGCCTATGTTGTTAATACACAAAATTTTGATCAATATGTACAGTAATAACACTCTACATAATGCGCATAAGACTAATAAAAATGCGCTCGAAAAAGAGCATACTTTTTCACGAAGAAGCAAAAACCAAAAACAAAATGGAGAGAAACGGATTTTGTGTAAATTCGCCTTTAGTAAAAAAATATTTTAATTTTGCGACCAAAAATTACGCCATTAAAAAGTCTTGTGCTTTGAAAACGATAAATATATCGTTTAATTGATTTTGTCCGGCTTTGAAAATCAAAAGATATGGCTTTTCATATGCAGTAGTTTTTTATTTTTTATTCTTCATTTTTTTTTCAATCTTCACTTGAGGGGCAAAATTCCACAATTCCAGACTGAAAGAGATCTAGGTTGCGGCGAAGACCTATTTTTGGAGCTCACTCGGCATTTTATTCCGCGCACACCAAGCAAGCTCTGGGAGGAAACGTTGTTTGCAACAAATCCAATAATGAAAGAAAACTACAGTTTCTTGATTAGCAAAAAATTCAATAAAGAATATTGTGACTAAAGAAATTTGTTTGGAAGAATTGAAACTGCCAAAGCACAGTAAACTTGAGAAAACTGCATTTTAAAATTTTCAATGGAGCATTGTGATCAAATTTTTTTAATTATTTAATCGTAAGAAATAGAAAGAAAAAATTTTTAACTGTAAGAAATAAAAAATCAAATAAAGAGAGTTCAATATCAGCGCAGAACAATTTTTCTTGAGAAATTTGTAAAAATGTGAACCTAACGCAACTTACTCTTTATGCTGAACATTCTGCTCTTTCTTTCATTTTAACAAATATTAATAAATATTTTTGAAATCACCAACTTACATGTAAACGATCATTTTTCATACAATGAAAAAAAACAAAAAAAAGACTAAAAGAGACGTAATTCTACGATCTTTGCTAACATTTTTGTGCTTCGAAAAATCATGCCGCCACTTGATTACATTATCAGAAATTATACTTGATCTTGCCACAAGCATAAAATACGACATAGTCATAAAACATTTTTTTAAAATTACGGTATATTTTGTATGTTTTGCAGTGTCTTATACGCAAATAAGGTAGTGCAGAAAATTAAGATCAACGAAAAAAGTAATTTTGCAATCAAAACATAGTGTGTATTGAAAAAGTTGAAGAAATAGGAGATTAATCCATGAATGAGGGATATGAACTCTGCTGCGTTTTTATCAAATTTGTTTGACTTTTTCAGTTCAAGTTGACGAAATTATTGGTATTTTTTAAATTTCTGTTATTCAAGGTTTGTTAAAAAGCAAGTTTTTCAGCAAAAATTAAACGTCAAAATTAAACCTAAAACGAATGAATTTTTACTTTTTTATGTAAAATGAATATGAGTGATGTAAAATCTTCTGCCATACAATGAAAAAAAAAACAAAATGCAAATATTTTTTCTTCTTGCGGTTTTAAAACTCATTCATTAGCGAAAACGTTTGAAGCTATTGTGATAAATTGTCTCTGACAAAACATCAGATCGGTTAAATTTTTCAAATTGGAACCAGTAAAAACTTTCAAATACGCTATTTCAAAACAATGATGGGTGGTTTAAAACTCTGAAAAATGATTGTAATTTTAATTTATGGGATGAATAAACCCTTTTGCATCAACAGCACGACAAATAACTTAAAGTTAGTGTTTGATTAACAGATCAAGAGCAAATCGCGTAATGATGACTGCGAGTGAAAATAATGTAGCCGACGTGATGGGTGGTTTTTCCGCAAAATGCATTCACAATATCGTCGCAAGTACAGCGTTATTATAACACTGTGACAGTGCAAGTCATTGTTTAGCATACGCACGGCGATTTTGAAACTAAGTTGGTCCAAGAATCTATTTTTTACATTAATAACAGCGATTTTAAACTTTTATCTCGAACAGACGTCTAATTATATTTCTAATTTTTTGACTTTTATGTACCTACTGATATTTAAAAACGTTACTCTAGCTCAAAATTAAAAATAAAAGGTTTGGGGGATCTATTTAGGGGGTTACCGAGGGGGTAGCACCCCCAAACCACGTCAAAGTATTTTGAAAGACCTGCTGATCTTAAAAACAATTAAGTTATTCAAAAAATTGACTATTGGGAGATTTAAGTAGGTGGGATGGCATTCCTAAATTATGTCAAAATATTTTTCCACGCATTTCTTATATTGGAATGGCAAACGATGTTAAAGTGTATTTAACAACTTCAAAGTGACGAACTTGTAAAAACATCTATCTTGGTTAAGTCATTAAAAAGTCAATCATTGGGGCCACACTTGCCCTAAGTAATTAACATGCCCTAAATAATTAACGTGCCCTAAACAATTATTTCACTTGCACATTGATGATTATTGCACTAAACAGTCAGTAACAAACCGTGACCATACTTCAGAAGCAGAAAACAGTGACCACCATGTTTAAGTTTTTGGGTTTGTCCAACTGTTTGGAATCGAACCCGAGTCTACCGTTGTAGTGGTAGACACTCTCCAATCACAATAAAACTTTCAATAAAAAACAGCAAAATTTTTTCTCACGTCCTTATAGCGCGCTTTGCTAGAGGAAATACTGAACTCTGACCCCCAAAACCATCCGATTATTTTGATACGTAGTTAAATTGGTTGGTCAAAAGAAATTGATACTTAGCCGCATCTCCGAACGGGTCGCTTTTGTTAGAACTCGTGGAAGGAATAACTCGTGTGTTTTATGAGTCATACTTTAGGACTAGTGTCTTTTAGGACTCATGTCCTTTATAACTCGTGTCCTTTAGAACTCGTGTCTTTTAGGACTCGTATATTTTAAGTCTCGTGTCCTTTATGATTCGTGTCTTTTAGGACTCGTGTCCTTTAGGACTCGTGTCTTTTAGGACTTGTGTCTTTTAGGACTCGTGTCTTTTAGGACTCGTGTCTTTTAGGACTCGTGTTCTTTAGGACTCGTGTTCTTTAGGACTGGTGTCCTTTAGGACTCGTGTCTTTTAGGACTCGTGTCGTTTAGAACTCGTGTCCTTTAGGACTCGTGTCTTTTAGGACTAGTGTCTTTTAGGACTCGTGTCTTTTAGGACTCGTGTCCTTTAGGACTCGCGTCCTTTAGGGCTCGTGTCTTTTAGGGCTCGCGTTCTTTAGGACTGGTGTCCTTTAGGACCCGTGTCTTTTGAGCTTGTGTCCTTTAGGACTTGTGTACATTAGGACTCCTGTCTGTTAGAACTGGTGTCTTTAGGGCTCGTGTTTTTTAGGGATCGTGTCTGTTAGGGCTTGTGTTCTTTAGGGCTCGTGTTCTTTAGGACTGGTGTTCTTTAGGACTCGTGTACGTTAGGACTCGTGTCCATTAGGGCTCGTATATTTAGAACTCGTGTCTTTTAGGACTCGTGTCCTTTAGGACTCGTGTCTTTTAGGACTCGTGTTCGTTAGGACTTGTGTACGTTAGGACTCGTGTCCTTTAGGACTCGTGTCTTTTAGGGCTCGTGTCTTTAGGACTCGTGTTTTTAGGGCTCGTGTTTTTAGGGCTCGTGTACGGGATCCTTTACTACTACAGTACTAACTAACACTTTTAATAATTAAGGTTTGTGAAAATTGCAGAGAAATTTTTCCACATGCAAGCTGGATTTTAGTTTTACTGTTTGTTTTTAACAAAATTTCGACATTTTTGCCGAACTCGAGAAATAATAAAAACAAGAAACTCAGAACTTGAACTCACATAAAAAACCAAACAAGTTCGCAGCCTTTGCTACTGCACGTTATTATATCTCGGCAATGCACTGCGCAGCGGTAGGAACTTATTTCATTGTTAAGTGCACGATTTACAACCTAAATAAAAATATAAAAGAATTTACTTACGACGAAGCTTGCTCCGTTTCATCTAGAGTGACCATTACAATTGAATTGCTATCGTCTTCCACATCGCGCAGCGTTAAAATTGAAGAGGAACTAGATTTGGCTTTGACAACATCTCCGCTACTTGGTGATTTAAAAAATGAACACAAGTTCGACTGCTTACTGCAAAATTTTGTTTTCTTCTTTCTGGGCTCCAGTTGCTCTCTCTTACTAGAACCACTCATATTCCTGTTAGTTGAGATGCAATCTTGTTCTGACTTTTAAGACTAAATACAGAGAACTGATCTAAATAAACTCAGCGCTAATATTTTTATCCACCACTCTACAGGTGGGCATTATTTTTCGTTATATCACTTACCTTTACGTAGGAATTCACTTTGTAGTTATCGTTCTGCTTTATTCACTAACGAGTGTGGTGAAGTAATAACAATTTTTCCCCGAAAATCGTCCGTTTTATTTTATTTCTGCTCTTTCAACGTGGTAGACCTCCCACATCAATTCCGACATTCGCAGCATGCACAGACAAGAAAAGTGCTTCAAAGCAATACTTGTTAGGAGAAAAGATCTAACAACAGCTAATTTTAGTTTTTGACATTCGCTCGTGCTACGAACCTGTGATTAATTACTGTGTTGGCCGTGGAGAAAAGGTTTTCGGTCATTATGACCGAACAGACCAAAAATATTTTGGTCATTGCGTAAAAAAATCGGTCAATGACCGACAAATGACCGAAAAAAAACCCAGCTACAGACAGAGCCCTTTTAACCAAGCGAGAATAAGTTTGGGTCAAGCACAAAAAAGGCTAAAAATTTGCAAACATGTAAGAACAGCCATCTGCTACTAAAAATTCACACGTTCTTATAAAAAAATGTGTAATAACCCAAACATATTACTTTAGAGATACTTATCCTTTTCATTCGAAGAAGGAATGAAGAACAACAGCTAATGAATTAGATTTGGACTGAGGGTTTTTAAGTCTGTTGAGCAATAAGCATGGGGCTTAATACCATTAAAAAAGAGGAAACTTGTTCAAAGGATAAAAATTACAGGGCATAGAAAAGAGAAATAATGCATTGCAGATCTGAAGAACTTAGTTTATAGTATCGTCCACTCTGATTTTGAAGAACAGGTGCATCTACAAGACACAAGATATCTTGAAATGGAACCCAACATTTGTTTCTTGCATCGTATGGCCATGATAAAGTGTGGTTTTGATTGCACTGCATGAATTTAACATAAACATCTAACTGCTCATCGCATCATTGCGTGGTAATCCCAACATACCACTGTTGCTAATAATTTAGTTGTGATCTTTTCACGTTTGCTGGCCATGCAAACGTCTAAAGATTACAACTAAATTATTAGTAATATCATAGAACAAGCATTAAGTTGCTAGGTTTATATAGGGAAATTTAAGCATGCAAGGAGATGTCTTCTCTAGCTCAAGTGGTAGAGCAGTGGACCGGTAATCCAAAGGCTGCAGGTTCGAATCCTGAGGGAAGACAACTTTTTTGCATTGCTTGCTTTTAAGTAGTCGCCGTTCTGGTGACTCTTCCTTAGGCTTCCGCACTGGTAGCCTTTAGGCCAGATAGCACGCAAATGAATAATAATTCCACTGTTGATCGTAATCGCATGCTGTCTAGTGACCAGGTTGGAATTGTGCATCATTTTGAATTGGTACAATTTGAGAAGAGCAAGGTGCATGTTTTTCAAATCCAAAAGAAAATTGGTGCCAACAACATCCAAAGAAAGCCTTTTCATTTCCAGGACAATTTCAGAAATAGGTATAAAACTGTGATGTGATTGAGTACCTGGGATAGTTTTACACCTGGCATGGTGCTCTTCAAGTGCAAAGTCTTAAATTCTTGGCAATGTCCTTTTCACTGATGAACAGATATTCTATGCCAGCAATAGCCCAAGCAAACATTTGTTGTGGGGTTAAAATTTAATTTGTTACAGTTGCTTGTAAGCTTGCTTTTGTTTCTGGACGATTGTCCATGGCTAGTAGCAAAAACAATGCCACTCAGCATCAAGGTCATGATCTCTTTTATGGTGGCACAAAGTTACCAATTTTTTGAAGTTATTGTATTGGCATGCAGCGCCATCACTGAAATATACTTCTTTAGAAACTGTTGGAATCTTTTCTCATATATAGATGAACACACTATGGATAAATGTATGAACAGCATTACTGTTATGTTTCAAGCTATCAGATATGATGCAGATACTTAAACACTAGACCTCATCATCATCATTCTTGAAGTTAATAGAAAACGGGTGGAGGGTAGCTTGGCTGTTTTCCCAATAATATCCTTGGACAGCGTCTTGAATCTGAAAGCTATAACTGTCAGCAAAATCAAGAAGAACAATAACTTTATTACCATTGATTTTGTTCTTTTATTGTTTCAAAAAAGCTGATTGAGATTTAGCGATATAGTGATGCTGTTCCAACAAATCAAATTTTTCACAAGTGGTTTCAATAAACTCAGCTACAGTATATTGCAGATCCAAAAGTTTTGTCCTATTCATGGGAACATGTGATTGACAATGATAGTATCTTCCAGGTCGACATCATTTTACTCAAAGTTCTGTTTCAATACATCCTTAAGTTGATCTTTTCCAGGCTATTGTAAACATTGCAGCATTGCTGTTTCGATTTTACAAACTGCAAACCATGTGCATTAGAAAGTCTAGATATGAAACTTTTTCGAGAAGACCACTGCAAAGAAGCTTTGCATGCTGATTGTTCTTGCAAACAAACACAGAATGCATACTAGGGATATGAATTTTTCAATTTTTGGAATAAAATTAAATTCCTGGGTTTGCAATCAATGAACTTTTATATACTAAGTATTTTTACGTTAATATTTTATTCCAAAACAAAAAAAAGCTCGCGCACCCAATATGTTGAAAATTTCCAGATTTTTGGCTAATTTTAGCATGCCAATCATGCTTTTTTAAGCAATTTCACCGTTTCATTATTAAAAACTTTTATTATTATAAATGGGACAGTACTTACAAAAATCAAGGCAGTTCTGAAATCGTCTCCGAAAAGCTAAAGCCATCGTTGGCCTGGCAGATGTGCACACAAAATTGACAAGCTCAAAGGAGCTTTCTTTTGCCCTAAGATTTCGTCTCACTGGCTGCAAGAGAACTCTTTTTTGGTGTAGCGTTTACCAGCTTTCCAACTGTAATTCGCGAGCCCCTCCTGATAATAAGCTCTGTCAACGGCCCTGGTTAATAGTCCAGTACGAAGAATCACAACCACGCTTTAGCAAACGGTGGAGACTATATAATAATGGCAAATGAGATGACCTGAAATTTTTGTGTGAACAAAAATTTTTGTTGCAAGTAATGAACAGCAAAAAACACACAAATGTTAAAAAAAAACACTCTTAGGTAAACCTGCTGGTCCTATAGTTAACGTATGTATAGCAAAACGTTTAATGCAGTATAGTGAGATTGCTCTTTCAGCATTACATTTAGAAAAAGTGATACAACGATAAAGTAAAGCTGTAGTTGCGATCAAGATCCACAAAATACAGTTGAATGTTGGCCGTTGCAATCTTTTTATTCAATTCTCGGAACAGGATATTTATTTATTAGTAAAACACAATTTGCCTATCAAATTTGTTCTTTACACAAGTGCTGTAAAAAATTACTTAACTTTTGTATAAAAAAGCTGTGGTAAACTAAAGTGCCATTTAAAAGGCTTTGAAATATGAAATACCGCAAACGGAAAAAACTTTCTTGATAAGAGGGTTTTGAAAGATTTCTACAGAATGCGTATGAAAATGCAGATGATTGTTTGCAGATATTGGTCCTAGGTTTATTTTTTTGGTCAGACTGTTAAGTTAGATGTTCGATTTCGTGAATTTTTTGTTGTTTCCAAAAATCTTGAGGTCATTTTCGCGATTGCAAGGGGCAATTTTCGGGTTTTTGTTCAAAACAAGCAGAACTTTTTCAATTTTTTTTTGTGATTGTGACCAAAAACGGTTAAATATTTTTTGTTTATATAGTTTAAAAACTTTTTGCGGTTATTCGCTAAATTTTTTCGGTTATTCTCTAAAAATTTAGCTCAATCATCGTTAAATGACCGAAAAGCAAACAAACCAAATTTGGAGTTTTTAATGCCATAAAACAACAAAGGCCAAAAGAAAAGCAAAACTAGTGGCACTTGTAATGATCGAATCAGCGACAAAGCTTGAAGCAGCTAAACACAAGTCAAAGTTTTAGTCGTTAAAAAGGTTTTTGTGACTAACTTATATATTTTGGTGGGTGTCCCCTGACAAATTTTTTCTTGCAATAGTTTTAATTTATTCGAACCTTGTCAGAAGTTAAATGTTGCCAGTGGGGGCAACAACAGCACCCTAAGAAAAGCTTTTTTGTGCAATAGCAAAACTTTCCTAATTCAAAACAACAAGTCAGTACAAAACTATTTACTGCAAACCGTAACTGTGTGGGCAATGCAATGGGCATAAGCTTGGTTAAGGTATCAGTGTTACTAAAAATCAATATACAGTTATATTCAAAACCTATTTTCACAGGCTATTTTAATTTCATGTCGTAAAACACCGACATTCGGCCCACTGGATTGATGTTTCATCAGCAGTTGAAATAGTACGACCAGACATGGTAGCCAAAAGGAAAATCGATAAGATAGAAAAAATTTTAAAAATTTGTCAAACATTACAAATATTTAGGGGTATAGTTTTTGAAAAGTTACCTTAAACAAGAGACTTCTCTTCATTCACAAATTTATTTTGTATGATTGTGTGACTGCTGGGTGTATCAGTTATTGATCACTTTATACAATATGCTGTGTGTAGTTATTTTTGCTCTATTTTTTGGGTAATTTAATATGATTCTTCATTGAATCACACGATTTTTTGGGGGCAATAGGTGCTCGAGGTTTTTGTAATGTTAAGCAAAAAGAAAGGGATATTCATCATTAACAATTAAAAGTTCATCACTTCCAACATCAGGCATTTGCAGACAAAAAAAATCATAACCCTAATGCATACCCTGAGAGTTAACGGTTGCACACCATGTGGTTGAAGTTCACAAAACTTTGAAAACCCAATTGCATCACGGTTGTTCTGTTGAAATTGTTTATTAAGTTCTTTCAAGTAAACTAACAGAAGGTGGTTTTGTTTCGGAATTTTTTTGCTTCCATATTTAATTGATTCAAACTCTTTACGTGTTGACATGCAATGATCGCTGATGTTGAACTGCAATGCTAACTAACCATAGTACTGACAATATTGTTTTATGCAGTTTAGTGAACTTTTTGTTTTACAGTGTGTGAGCCTTCAAAGCTGCAGAACTTCAAATCTATTTGGGGCAGTATTCACTTTTTATTGCAGAAACATATCGCATGAAATTCAATGCTTTTCAAGGCTTTAAAACATTGCATACAAGTATATTTTGATGTACAATGTATTTTGTACTGTGTGCTCACTAAAACATGACTAATGTTGAAATGTTGGCTTGGTGTCTGGAGTAAACGAGTCCAAGACAACTGACTGCAACAAACTGACCACGAACAAACTGACTGCAAACAAACCGATCGCGAACAACTCCGATTGGCTGAGAAGGGCGATCCTAAACATATTTACAATCCCCATTGCCATCTTGCCCAAACCCTCACTTTGTGACAAAATCACTATGATGAAATCACTGTGACAAAGCTGTTGGTTTGCGGTTAGTTTGTCGCAATCAGTTGACTTGGCTTGGAATAAACAGTGATAAAGGCTATTTTAAAGCAAAATATGTTACCTTGGTGGTCTACTGACTGAATTTTTCTGCTATTGAGCACAGATTTAAATATCAGAATTAATTGAAAACTGTACGTTTTCATTGCATAAGTTACTATTTTTCATTAAAACTTTTTTCTCAATTTGGAGCGTCTTAATACACAGAAAAAATGGTTGCTATGGCACTTGCTAGGGAAATCACTCAAACAAATTTAGTGATATAGGTGAATGTTTACCACCTTAAGTGTATTACTTTACAGTTGAGACACGTTCTTGAAATTCACATATGATATAGTTGCGGCAGTGAGCAAACTTTGTGCAAAATTTCAGATTTCTAAAATGTTGCCCACATTGTCAACCAGGGCTCACAAGATGGTGCAATTTCCACTTTTTCAGAAAACGAGCTGTATTTGATTCATAATTTCCCAAAATCTGTTGCAGCTACCCCCCTTCATTTTGTTTATGACAATGTCATATGTATACTTAAGGAGCATTGCAAGTTTGATGGGGCTATAATATTTGCGATGTAAGATATGCCCCTTCAAAAAAAGGGTAAACAAGTGTATGTTTTTGAAAAAACGAGCATTTTTGAAGGTCTGTAACTCAAAATTTAAACACAGTATCAAAAAGTCAAAACCATATCTGAAATTAGTGGAAAAATGTGTAAAAATTCCAAGTTTGAGCAATCAGAGCATCTTCAATCCAAAGATATGAGGACTCAAAATTGGGCGAAAATGGAAAAAAAGTTTTGCCACCAGGGAGTGCAAAACTTTGCGGGGCATATTTTTTGAACAAAACATGAGCCGAAGCTAAAATTTTGCAAATTTTCATTATTCATCAAAATACCCATTTTGATGAAGTTTCAGCAAAATCTCAGAGGGTCAAGTGGAAACTTTTCGGAAAATTTGCTGTTTTGACATGAAATGACCCTAACTGAAATTAATCAAAGTTATTTTGTTCATTCTCACCGATTTTGCATGCATTATTTTAGAGCTTTCATGCAAAATATTTTAATTTTTTTAGTTATTTTTAGAGCAAAATGTTCAATTTTTTGGCCATTCATTAAAAATCTACAAAATAATTATCAAACAACTGAAAAAAATTAATAAATCTAGACTGTTAATAGTATTTATTAGATAGATAAAGTCAATTAAAGTTTGCATCTCAATGTCATAAGGATTAAGTTTTTAAATTGTGCTCATTATGAAAAAGATGTAGGCTACAACAAAGAAATTATCAAAAAATACCATTATCAAACATCTGAATTGCTTACTCACTTACCTCAATACTCATGCATTAAGTAATTTTGAGTGTGCTTAGTTGTGCTGTTTTATTCCAGAACCTTGATGTTCTTTTGTGCATGTGATTTTAATTATCATTTAACTTTATCAAATCAAAATCAATTTTTTCTTTACACTCAAGGTATTATGCAGAAGCATGTAACGAGTTTGCGGGGCCCATTGCCTCATCATTGCACCCGAGCAACAGTGCTCCTTTCAAAGAAATGTTGCAGCAGTGGCGAGCTGTTGGCAACGCTGTCTGATTTGACTGGCCCGAGTATTGACCTCCCTCTGCAGAGATGAACAGGTTACCACTTGACCAACTGGCCGGTTATTTAACTTCATTCCTAGTGAAAATGCAGTTGTACTATATTTCATATTTTGCGAATGACTTACTGTAGCAATGATTTAGAGATGAACTCACGCGTATAATATTTTATCATTTTCATCAACATATTTGCTCGTGATATTTTTAAGCTAAATTACTTAAGAAGTATATATGCGGTGCTTCAAAAGAAACATACTGGTTAGGGTGGAGTGAAAAATAAAGATTTCTCAATTTAAAGAAGTGGTCTTGATATCATCATCATCATATCACATGTTGAATGCGGTATTTTCCCCGTCGACGGAGTTGGCCAGATTTCGTATGGTCGTTGTCTTTGCTATTCCTCACCATTTCGTTCGATCACATGCATCTTCTTTCTCCAGTCCATTTTTCTTCATCTCATTCTCTACCTGCTTTTTCCACGTTTGTTTTGGTCTTCCTCTTCCTCTACTACCACTCACTTCAAATTTCAAAGCCTTCACTATCACATTTTCATCTTTCCTCAAATTATTTTCAATGATATATGGCTTCAAATACCATATGAAATATTTCCATCACAATTTTGAGTTCTTGCATCCTCTAGTGGTCTTGCAATTTGATTGAACAAGCTTAAAATAGCCAATTTTGCCATATCTCACTAACCACACACATTAGGAAGCTAGTTTTAAGCTTAAAAGTTGCAGAAACAGCACATTTATATCTCCATTAAAAAGAACTTTGCCACAAAAACGTACAAAAAAAAAGTTACTGCCAAACCATTGATTACAGATTTACTGATTATTGATAAGTTTTCAGTGCTCAACTTCAAATGCATTGCAATTCACACTAGCATTGAAAATAAGTCAGATCAGGTTTAAATTTATGTATATTTGCACTTTCAGTGTGCCATGCTGCTTTATCTGCTAAAAATAGTTTCTTTAATGGCAATTAGCCTTCCTCAACTGTGCAACGTGCAGCACAGTATAGTAACAAATATTTAGGGTTCATGCTATTGCATCATCCAGTACTGGTTGGCTCTTGCATCATCACTTTATTTATGCTAAACGTGAGAAATTACATGTAGTTGATTCAAAAAAAGTTTAGATTGTACAGTTTAATTCAAAAGCACTGAAAAATGCCAAAGTACAAAATTAGAATTAGAAAATCAATTTGTATCGAAATCAGAAAAACTGCAGTTTTAAAAAGAAGAAAATTTGACAATATATTTTAACGAACATTTTAATAGGCCTGTTATTGTTTATTGTGTTGTAGATACAGTATATACTGTCTTGCTGGCATAAATTTACTTATTTTCGAAGCAGCATGCCAATGAAAAAAGCTCCAAATCTACAATCGTGCTACGGAAAAAATTTTCAAAGTTCTGATAATTTTACTCCAGAATTGCTTCCAACCAAGAGACAAGTCATCTCAACTTCAATCACTTCAGGAAGTTGGATACAGCTCCAATTGTCGCAAAAGAATAGATAGCTTTGGTGCAATGTTTATTCTATTCATGAGCTGAGTAATGAACAAAAAATTTCAGAATTTATTAATTAGGACAGCGAAACTGTCTATACAGTCATCAAAATCTATTGTCGAAGCAAAAACATAAAAACCATCAACTAATGCTAAACCTCAGTAGTTTAACTTGATATCCAAAAAAATCTTAAATATCAGATTGGATCAAAGTTTTGAAAATAGTTCTTGCAAGATGCTGATTAACTTTTTGATAGTTTTTTGCTTTGATAATAAACAAGGAAAGCAGTGTGAAATTCAATAAGGCTTGAGAATGACATTTAATGATAGTTCTTTTTTTGAAAATCAAAAAGCAGAACACAAGGGTACCGATGAATGTTTGGCAGAAATATCAGAACTTTGAAAAATTTCTCCCTCATACAACTTTGTACAAGTAACATTAAACTTGGACCTTTTTTTAGTTGGCATGCTGCTTCAGAAATAAGTAAAGTAATGCCAGCAAGACAGTATATACTGTATCTACAATACAATAAACAATGGTATCAAATTGTTCATTAAAATATATTGTCAAATTTTTTTCTTTTTAGAACTGTAGTTTTTCTAATCACGGTACAAAATGATTTTCTCATTCTAATTTTGTACTTTGGCATTTTTCAGTGCTTTTGAATTAAACTGTACCATCTAAACTTTTTTTGAATTAACTCTGGGGTCATTCCATGCTTAATTCAAAATGGCTTGTCACCATGCGTCATCACCAAACATGGATATTTGTTCTTAAACTTAAAGAGTGTCACACAAAATGAAAAAAAAATTTTTTTTGAATACCTCTAGTGGTTTTCAAGTTATCGCAGTTTGAATTTTTGGTCACTAGAGGGAGATTTTGCTCCCAAGTTTTGAAAATAGTTCTGTAATTCCATTTCTGAAGCAGTCTGATGCCTGAAAATTGGTACATGGTTTTTTTTGGGTCAAGGAATTCATTTTTGATGTTAAAATTGCAAAAATATGACTGCTTCATGGTGAAAAATTGATTTTAAATGTTGACGAGTGCCCAACTTTGGGAGGCAAATTTCGGGGTGTAGACGCATCGCTGCGACAAAAAATTTTTTTCATCTATATTTACATTGCTCACACGTTTTGAAAATATAACAGTTTTTTTATTTACTTTTTATTAGCTAATGAACTGGAAAAGGTTTTTGTTTGGATAGTTAATTCTAATAAACCTGCAATTGTAATGATCATATCACTTTGAAAATTGTTCGAATTTTCTGAAAAAAGTTTGGAAACTAGTTGACTTGTTGTGTAACTACAGTATAATTCAGGTATTGTAAATGAAAAAATCATTGTATCTATCTATCTCCAATAGCTTGGTCCATTATGATATTGTATGTGGAGTTTTACTCAAAAGTGTAATATTAGTTCTGAGGCAATAATTTCTTGTTAAAGACTCGAAGGGGTAGCTAGTTCAAGGAATAACCTATTAATAGCATTTATCAGCTTTCTAAAGTGTTAGGTTCCTATTTTGCAATAGCTGACAAGCTGACTATCTTGTAATGCCTGACAAGATTTATTGAAAAATGAAGCAGATACAGTTTAATAGTCTATTTATTATACCTGTATTCCAAAAGAGTAGCCTTGAGAGTAGCTTTTTACCAGTTTTCATTGAGAGTAGACTTCTAATAGTTCTAGACAGCTTTTTAAAGTCTGTATTATCCTTCAGAAACTATCTTTAACAACATTATGAAAACTTTTAGTTCAGGAATGCCTAAAGTTTTCAAGGAGCGGACCACATTACATTTTTTTCTGACCTTTAACAAGCCTCACAATTCTTATAAAATGTTTGGATAATTTTCATCCTGAATACTGCTTATTGAAGTTTTGCATCGTTATCCTTATTTGAAATGAAATAATTTTTTAACCAGAGTTAATCTATGGTAAAGATAAAGTTTGTTTTATGTTCACCAAAAATTAAAGTTTGTTCAATTATTCAGAAGAACTTTTTCTTACACAACAAGCACAGTCCTATTTGTTAGATAGCACCACCATATCCAGATTTTGTTAAGGGAGAAGCTTCAAAAAGATAATATTTTTCAATGTCAAAGTTTCCACGGTATCTAGCACCCAACGAGTTGAATAAACTGCTGTGTGTTTAAAATGCATCATGAACAACATAAGGAATGTCTCCCAGGTGCTGAGTGGTTTGTATGATTACATGCAAAAACTAGTCTTTTTAACAGTTCAGTTTTTGTGCCATTTGCAAGAAATTTTCTTTTTAATGCATCATGAACAACATAAGGAATGTCTCCCAGGTGCTGAGTGGTTTGTATGATTACATGCAAAAACTAGTCTTTTTAACAGTTCAGTTTTTGTGCCATTTGCAAGAAATTTTCTTTTTAGAGCCACTTCAAAGAATTGAATTACAAAAAAATTCATTCCCCCACTTATACTGTATAGGTCAGGTTCAAAACATGCTCAAACGTTAGCAAATTTGGTCAAACCTTGAAATAACTTGGCTGAAGAGGAAGGCTTCAGCCCACACGAAGCCTTTTTGTCAATAGTTGCAGTACTAAACGCATTTAGTACAAACCACAAGGTATACAGCTGTGACCCTTATTTTAGAAATGCAAACAGTGTGGTTAAAATAAAAATTATTTAATCAAATGAAAGTAGCTATGGTACTCTGTAGCTAATGTAGTGACCAATGAAACTCAAATTTGCTAGTTTCTAAAAGTAGCACCATTATTAAGCAAAAAATTCACAGAATTTATTGCAATTAATGATTAAAATTAATGTAAAAAACTAATGCCAACAAATTTGACAAAAACATTTTTTGGAAAAAAAATACAAGCATCGAAAAAACTTTAAAAGTAAATCTCGAGACCAAGTGCTAGCAGCAAAAGGTTGTTCAGGGACACATATACAGCTGTGAGGCACATCGTAGGCACATAGGCATCTCTGTTCGTGATAGAAAAGTTGTTGATAACATGAATTCATGTAACCAGGGAAGTATTTTGGTAGATAATTTATGCCACAAAACCACTTACAGCAGAAAAATTGAACTCAATAAACACATGTACAATAAAAAAGTAAAAACACTAACTACTCTTGAAGCATTATTATACTTTATTTGTTTTAGATAAACCACAAAAAATGTTTCAGTTTGTGGTTTATTAAAATTTAAAAACTATAAAACCTAACAGTTTGCTTTGTTCGTAAAAGTGGTTCATCAGGGGTAAATCTAAACATTATGTTTAGAATTGCTAAAAAAATTGTACATTTGAATGTTTTAATACTGTGGTAAACTGCTGTGAAATGTTTTAATGATATAACACGCTTAGTGATTAATGTAAGCTTTGTTGGTTGCACACTCTCAAAGTTGTGTATTCGAAAGTTGTATAAATGCAACAGTGTTGTTACTCATCTTTTTTGAACTTTAAGTGTTACTGTGCTGAGAGACGGTGGAAATTAATCTAAAGTAATATTGCAATGGTACAATAATAATAGTAATAATTGCAATTTATATCCCCCTTGAGATAACACCAACAAGTGTCAATGCATCTGACTAAGGGGCCAAAGTAACATTCAAATAGCTTTACAGAAATAAAATTAATACTCAACAGAGGTACTAATTCTACAGCAATAAGCAGCAAAATACTGGCATCAAACAGTGGTAATATCCTCAAACGCTAAATTAAAATAAAATGCTTTTAGACGTTTCTTAAAAAGGGACAAACTTTCAATTTCACGCAGAGATAGTGGCAACGAATTCCATACTTTGGGTGATGCACACGAAAACATAGATTGGGATCTAGCAAAGTTTAAGCTAGTCACCGTTTGAAGCAGCCAATTATCATCATTAACACGCAAGCTATATCTTTCCAAAACAGAACGAGAGTTGATTAAATTTTTCAAATATGTAGGAGCATAACCATGCAGGCACTTGTGTGTGAGCAAAGCAATTTTGAATTCAATACGATATTTCACTGGTAAAAAATGAAGGCTTTTCAAATATGGTAGCATATGCTTACGCAAAGCAGAACCACGAAGTCCAAAAATAAATCTCACTGCAGAATATAAAACTTTTGTCAACTTGTGCAATAAATATTCGGGTAAGTTATAAAACAAGGCATTGCAATAATCAATATGGGACAATATCAAAGAATGTACTAGCTGAATTTTTAGAGGTTTAGTAAGCTTAGACGCAATTTTGCCTAAATTACGTAAATTGCCATAACAAGTACTAACTACTCTATTGATATGCTTCTCAAGGTTCAGTCTGTCATCAAATATTACACCAAGAATTTTGACAAAATCATTAGGCATAGGCAAAGAACAGCTATCATCAATTTGTATGTCAGAAATTATTCTGGATTCAATGTTACGGTTAGATAAAATTTCGATGACTTTGGTCTTACTTTCATTTAGTTTTAGAAAATTACTAGTCATCCAATGCTTTAAATCTTGCAAAAAGGCTCCAATTTTGTGTTTAATCATGTCTACAGAAAAGTCTCTATCAAAAGAAAGATAACACTGCATATCATCAGCATATGAATGCACAAAAAGACCATGTGAATTAGCAATTAATTCAGCACTTTTAAAATACAAGTTAAATAGCACTGGCCCTAAAATTGAACCCTGGGGTACACCAGACTTAACATCAACTGTATGAGAAGTACAGCCAGCACCTTTAACAAAATAGCTCCTATTATTTAAATAGGTTGAAAACCATTCTAAAGCTACATCAGAAAAACCAAATTCAGCGGACAATTTACTAAGCAGGAGATCATGCTTAACCGTATCAAAAGCAGCTGACAAATCAGACAAAAGAACTACTGCATTTGACTTGGCATCTAAAATTGACAAAATATCATTGTGTATTTTTACAAGGGCAGTCTCACAGCTATAGCAAGATCTGTAAGCTGATTGCGAATAGCCATACAATGAATTTTCACACAGATATGTATTAATTTGGAGAAAAACACATTTTTCTATTAATTTGCCAAGAAAAGGCAAATTGCTTACAGGTCTAAAATTTTTAATATTATCATAATCCAAGTTCTCATTTTTAATCAAAGGAGTAACACATGCCTTTTTGAGAACATCTGGAAAATAACCCTGACTCAATGAAAGATTAACAATATGATGAATTGCAGGGAGTAATAAATCAATGCACTTCTTGAGAATACTGGTTGGTAGTGGATCAAGATCACATGTTTTAGATGGCATAGACTCAATTATAGCTTTTAAACCAGCTAGAGACAGCGGTTCAAACTTTCTAAATTTGGAACCACATGAAGATTTAACTACATTTATATCAACATCAAGTGTATTGCAATTATGGCAAGACATGTCACTATAAATTTGTTCAATCTTAGCATTAAAATAGTCAGCAAATTGACATGCTTGTGCAGTGCTTATGATAGGTGGATGATTTCCCAAAAATTTATCCAATAATTGATTCACAACATTATAGGTGGCTCTGGCATTACCTTTGCAATTATCTAGTTTTTCTTTGAAATATTTTTCTCTTTCAATGCAATAGATTTTATTAGCCTGTTTACATGCTGCATAAAATTTAGATTTATTTTCTAAAGATTTATTCTTCCTAAATGCTCTTTCAAAAACTCTTCTGCGTCTTCTAGCATTTTGACATTCCGAATTCCACCATGGCGTTTTAGATGTTTTGATATATTTTTGAACAAGAGGAGCATGCTTTTCTATGATTTTACTAAGTATATCATGATAGACAACAATAGAATTATTCAAGTTTTGACATTGCAATACCAACTGAACTATACCAGACTGTTCCAGATCATATCTTAGTAATTCAAAATTAATTTGCTTCAAATTTCTTACAATTTTTTTAACCAATGGAGCAGAGGTGGAATGTAATCCAGCAGTGTCTACAACAGCAGTAACCAAGTAGTGGTCGGAATTGGTTCCAGTGTCAACTACGACATCTAAATTTTTGATGAAGTTTTTATCCATCGCATTTTTTGAAATAAAAAATGCATCAAGAACCCCACCTTTGCAGTGCGTGGGATTACTTTTAAAACTATCCAATGGAGTAAAACCATAACAGTCAATCATGTTAAGAAATTTGACTGCATCTGCTGAATTAGTTTCAAAATGAAAGTTAAAGTCACCACACAAAATAATTTTATCTGACAGAGTAACTTTATTGCTTAAATAATCTTCAAATTCTGACCAAAATAGTGATGTAAAGCTAATATTTTCTTTCTTAATTCTTTTTGGCTTGTTAATTCCAGGTCTGTACATTAAGCATATCTTAATCCTTTCTTGAGCTAATATTACTGCTTCAGTAACTTCAAATGACTTAAACTTTATAGATTTTTGATTCTTAATTGGAAATCCACTCTTGAAAATGAAACCAACCCCACCTCCTCTTCCAGCCCTTGGTGCACTGAAAATATCAAAACCCAATTCATGTAGTTCTCTTATTTTAGCTTTGTCTTTAACTTTTAGCCAAGTTTCAGTGACACATAATAAGGCAATGTTATTTTCATGGATGAGCTCTGTGACCAAAGCAATTTTATTGCATAAAGATCGAGCATTAAAAAGACCTATTTTAAGAGAATATTTTAATATATTGGAATTATTGGGAGTAAGCACATTCATTGAAGAACCAATATTAGCATTGGATTTATCAAAGAACTTGCTCTTATAAGATTTAACATGTTTTCCAGACCTACAACCTCTTTTGGTTGGTTTAGATATTCCAATAGACTGCAAAAAACTCCATATTGATTTGGGTAAAAATAAACCAGAATTATTAAAATTTAACAGGTTGAAGAGAAGGTCAGTTAAGAATTAGAAATAGTTAAAATTTAAAAACCCCGCTATAGGCTGTTTCCCCCTGTTGCACTTACGGTGTTTAGAACTTTCTGCATCATTAACAGGCTCTGGCCCATGTTAATTGAGCACTTTGGAAACTGGGAAAACAGTGCACAAGTCAAAGTGATACTGTATGTATGTAAATCATAGTCGAGTCACACAACAATTCTTTTTTTTTTAAGACTTCTGCCAATTTTCAAAGTAATACAATCATGAATATTGCAGATTTATTAAGAATTAGCTAGCCAAAAAAAAAACTTTTCTAGAGCAGATGCCAGTAAGAAGTAAATAAAAAACTTATATTTTCAAAAACTATGTGCGAATTATATATTGATGAAAAAAAAAAATTGGTTGCAGCGATGCGTTTACACCCCGAAATTTCCCCCCAAAGTTGGGCACTCATCAAAATTTAAAATCAATTTTTCACCATGAAGCAGTCATATTTTTGTAATTTTGACATCAAAAATGAATTCCTTGACCTGAAAAACTCCCATATAATAATTTTCAGGCATCAGACTGCTTCAGAAATGGAATTACAGGACTATTTTCAAAACTCGAGAACAAAATCTCCCTGTAGTGATCGAAAATTCAAACTGCGATAACTTGAAAACCACTAGAGGCATTCGAAAAAAAATTTTTTTTATTTATTATCATTTTTTGACACCTTTAGCCTAAAAAACAAATTTGTAATATACCAAACACTAGGTTACAAATTTTTTTTTTAAATTTTGAATTAAGCATGGAATGACCCTACATACAATTTCTCACGTTTAGCATAAATAAAGTGATGATGCAAGAGCCAACCAGTACTGGATGATGCAATAGCATGAACCCTAAATATTTGTTACTATACTGTGCTGCACGTTGCACAGTTGAGGAAGGCTAATTGCCATTAAAGAAACTATTTTTAGCAGATAAAGCAGCATGGCACACTGAAAGTGCAAATATACATAAATTTAAACCTGATCTGACTTATTTTCAATGCTAGTGTGAATTGCAATGCATTTGAAGTTGAGCACTGAAAACTTATCAATAATCAGTAAATCTGTAATCAATGGTTTGGCAGTAACTTTTTTTTTGTACGTTTTTGTGGCAAAGTTCTTTTTAATGGAGATATAAATGTGCTGTTTCTGCAACTTTTAAGCTTAAAACTAGCTTCCTAGTGTGAGTGGTTAGTGAGATAAGGCAAAATTGGCTATTTTAAGCTTGTTCAATCAAATTGCAAGACCACTAGAGGATGCAAGAACTCAAAATTGTGATGGAAATATTTCATATGGTATTTGAAGCCATATATCAAGACCACTTCTTTAAATTCAGAAATCTTTATTTTTCACACCACCCTAATACCGATGTATTATTGAAATAATATCAGTATATTGATATGTTGCTTTTGAAACACCCTGTATAAAGCCTTTGCAATGATTAAAATTGTATTTTATTTGTATTTTATAACAAAAATGCTCTAAAAACCATTGCAACAATGACACCAATCGTGTGGTTGACTAACATTTATTATATTAGTCAGCAAGACCAACGTAATGCTATGTATAATTAATTTGTGGCCAAAATGTCTACTTATGTTCATTACGTGTTACATGCAGCTGTATTGTTATTTGCTCTGCTAGATTGTCTGGTAAAACTAAAATGCTCTAAATTTGTCTCTTTACATATCCATACTTTCATTTTACTGTGTTTTCTGGACTATAAGGCGCACCGGTATATAAGGCGCAGTATCAAAAATTGGCTTGAAACGATTTTATTTTCATAGATAAGGCGCACCGGACTATATAGCACCATTTGCAACATAAAATTGGTTCAGAGCATGATCATAAAGCCGATCCTAATCCATACATTAGGCGCACTGGACTATGAGGCGCACACTCAATTTGAGCAATATTTAAAGATTTTTCATGCACCTTATAGTTCGGAAAATACAGTACTTAAATGAAGAAAGTTTAATGTGCTGTTTTTGTTGCAATATCTTGATAGCTGAATAGTCAGATAGCGATATAACAGCAAAACAAATTGTTCTGTTTACACACATTGCTAATCAATTGTAATCCTAAATTCTTCATCAAGAAGAAAGAACAACCTTTATACTACCCAAAAATATTTTTGTTTAAAAATTTTGTTCAATCCTTTATCCCCAATTTTTGACCCCAGTTTACCCCCTCCAAAACCTAAAAACTAGCAAAACAAAATTTTATATCAAAATTAGCCTTAATGAAATCTCTAATTTAGGTTTTCCATCCTCAAAAACATATACATGGACACAAAAACCAACTTTCTGCCCTAAGTAAAATCCTCAACATTAATTTTTGCATTTTTACGTACTTTGTCTGACCTCTAGTGGTGGATTTCGATATCTCATTAACGGACAGTCTGATTTCAAAAAATTTTTTTATATAGTTTGTGCCATTTTATGTAGATGATCTGTAAACATTTTATATAAATTTTCCAACCTAGGGTATTTGAAGTTAACTCTATCATCTATCTCTATTGAAATTAGATGAGAATTAGATTGGGCAACTTTGACTCACTAGTGCATTGCATGTTTGATTAGCTTAAAAATCTTTGATTTCTTGTCAGTCTTGTATGCCAGCATTTGTCTCTGAAAACTTAATTTCTGAAATACACTTTAAGAAGGATTATAAAGCTATCAGGTTGTAACTCATGTGGTTGAATTATTATCATCATTATCATCATGAGATCATTATCATCATTATCATCATGTGGTTGAATTATGAGATCACAAATTTGTATCCCGCTACACTTTGGTGTGTTAGTTTTGTTCTTTTTGGTTTTCTTTTGCTTAAAAGCATTTTCAATTTTTATTCAGCAGGATTCTGTCAGTGAATACTAGAATATTGGTAATAGTATTAGTGAAGTAATGACCTCTTCTTCTGGTAGCAGTCACCTACCCAGTTTGGAAAGGTAAGAAGAACAGTTAGGTAGTTCGTTATTTGCTGCATATATTTGCCGAGTTGTCTCAGTGAGGAGACAGCAAAATGACCATACAATCATTGAGTGGCTACCTCCTACATTTACCACGTAACTGAGTTGGACGCTCCACAAGTCCAGGCTGTCTCTTTACCGCTGAACATCGAATAGGGAAGCTACGAATATCATAGTTTAAAGTAGGGCTGCCCAAAGTCTTTTTCTACTGGCTGCGTGCAGTCAGTTAGGAAGAATTTGCGGCCCGCAGTTTGTTTTGAGATAAAAGAATCAGAGAAATATGGCAAGAAACCAAATCAATATCTTCCTATCTCGTTCGGTCACCACCTAAAATTTCAGAAAAAATGCATCAAAATATGGCAAAATTCTTTTTTTTGTTGTTACCGAAATAGTTGCTGGTTTTGCATCTAGTCTCACTAGAACCCGTTTTCACTGCGATCCATTCCTCAAAAAATAAAGTCACTGCGGCTGTTCCTCAAAAAGTTTGGGCACCCCTGTTTTAAAGTCTTTGGGTCTGACTAAACTACGTAATGAACCCAGGTCTAGTGATTGCAAGGTGGACAGTTTAACTCTATACCATCTCTTTGGTTAAGGCCATCTTCTAAGCAGTGTTAAAAATGCAGTTGATTTCGACAGTAGCACTCTTATCATGCCATACACTCACAAAAAAAAGAAAACTAAGCAGAATATTAATCTGACAAAATATTGATATTCAAACAGGGTGCAAATAAAGAAATAAACTCTTGACTGTTGTTGTTGTTAACTGCTATTTTTCAAAAACTCTGCCGCAACATTAGGCTATAGAGTTTTTTTTTTCTTTGTTTCTTTTTTTGTGTTTTCTATTTTCGTTTTATGCTTTACATAGTACATTGGAAATCATTTGTCATTTATCTGATGTTATGCTGCCTGAAGGTCTTTGGACACTTGCAGTCTTCTGCCGAGTGGGGTTGAAGTATAGTTTTGTTTTCTTAGCGTTTTGTTTTTCATGTTACTGCTCTGGTTGTTGCCGCTCGGAAATAAATAATTTGTCAATTACTACTGAACTATCATTGAATATACAATAAAGAGAAGGCTGTACATGAATACAGGTGCCACCAAGTTTACACCATCCATATACAGTAGTACTGCTTGGTACTATAAAGTTTTGCTATGCTTTTATAAGAGAGAGAAAAGAGGTGCTAATTATGATGTTTTCTAGTTCACCGGTTTCGGATTACTCCAGTACAAGTTTTGCAAGGTAAGAATCAAATTTGTTTGTGTGCTATTTATAGTATGTTGTATAACATCTGTATGAAATTGAAATAGTGATTGATGACATCAAGAATGCACTAGTGCTCTTCATGAAAATCTAGTAGAATAATGGAATTGGGAGAGTTAAACATCAATGTCACTGCTAGTTATACTGAAGGGAGATGGACTGGAAGTGTGAATGCCTGTATATTTGCTTGCTTGATCTTGTTTTTTACTGTACTTTTGTTGAATGGTGAACTAGGCTATTATTTCCTTTGTGCAGTGCAAATCTGTGCTTGCTTGGTGAGGTGGCAGCGGACATGGTAACTGCATAGTTTTTTCGCTGACTCCTTGCCAAGTAACTGCTTTTGCTGTCACTTGGTAAATAAATTGAAATTGATTGATTGATGTAGCAATAGTTTCGGAAATTGAAACAGTTTGATCTGCCACTACTTCTAATCTATATCAATGAGTGTTAAAATTTGCATGTACGAGTATTTGTCCAAACAAATAGAAACCTGTTGTATTCTGGAAAGGTTCATTAATGTGATGTTGTGGTGTAGTGGAACTGTGAAACTCACGCAATGAATCGTTTAGAAGGGGTTCAAAACTAGACTTTCAGGCTGTTCAATGTAACTTTAGGCTTGTCAGTACTCACATTACTTTGGAAAGGATTAGGTTACTTGGTCCCTTACAGCAGTGCTCCATTTGAGTTATGGTGGTGACATAATTTAGAATTAATAGGCTTTTCGTTTGTGGTATATAAATAAATAACGCAATAAAGTCACTGCGGCTGTTCCTCAAAAAGCTTGGGCACCCCTGTTTTAAAGTCTTTGGGTCTGACTAAACTACATAATGAACCCAGGTCTAGTGATTGCAAGGTGGACAGTTTAACTCTATACCATCTCTTTGGTTAAGGCCATCTTCTAAGCAGTGTTAAAAATGCAGTTGATTTCGACAGTAGCACTCTTATCATGCCATACACTCACAAAAAAAAGAAAACTAAGCAGAATATTAATCTGACAAAATATTGATATTCAAACAGGGTGCAAATAAAGAAATAAACTCTTGACTGTTGTTGTTGTTAACTGCTATTTTTCAAAAACTCTGCCGCAACATTAGGCTATAGAGTTTTTTTTTCTTTGTTTCTTTTTTTGTGTTTTCTATTTTCGTTTTATGCTTTACATAGTACATTGGAAATCATTTGTCATTTATCTGATGTTATGCTGCCTGAAGGTCTTTGGACACTTGCAGTCTTCTGCTGAGTGGGGTTGAAGTATAGTTTTGTTTTCTTAGCGTTTTGTTTTTCATGTTACTGCACTGGTCGTTGCCACTCGGAAATAAATAATTTGTCAATTACTACTGAACTATCATTGAATATACAATAAAGAGAAGGCTGTACATGAATACAGGTGCCACCAAGTTTACACCATCCATATACAGTAGTACTGCTTGGTACTATAAAGTTTTGCTATGCTTTTATAAGAGAGAGAAAAGAGGTGCTAATTATGATGTTGTATGTATATGTATCATGTTATATGTATGTATATGTATGTATATATGTATAACCTCATGTTGTATGTATCTCAGAATCCCAAATTATATCTCAACCCCTTCTAAATCTTGGCCTTGAAAATTACAGCTTTGCTCACGTTAGTCCTGTAATTATTAGGGTTGGCGGTGTGGCGGTGTATGTTCATGATGATATGAGTTTTAGAATATGCCAAAACCAATTTACACTCGCAAATTCTAAATCTTTATGGATACATTTAAACAATAATATGGGCTGGACCTTTACCATTGGCATTGTTTACCGTCACCTGAAGGTAAACAATTTTATCGAAGATCTGTCAACTTGTATAACTGAATTATGTTCAAACAATGAAACCTTTTTCGTTCTTGGCGATATTAACATCAACATATCTCTTGTTAACTGATCAACCGCTGCTAATCGGTATATAAATATGTTACTAAGTCATGGTGTTCTACCGCTTATCATTGCCAACCAGAGTCACTGACGTTAGTGCCACAATAATTGACCACGTTTTAACGAATGACATTAAGCATAGTCTTGAACCCGGAGTAATACAAACGCAAGTCATTAGTGACCACTACCCACTTTACTGCCAAATGGGTAATGTGCCTACCTATAAAAAAGCTGAAGAATCATTTGGCTATTATCGCGACAAATCAAAATTTGTCAGCGACAAGTTTAACGAAGACTTGAATCAAACTCGGGCCAATTATTTCTCAAGTGTCCCTGACGTTACTTGAAACAATTTTAATGAAATTTTCAATGAATTCTACAGACTAATATCTAAAACTATCAGTCAACATGCTCCCTTAAAAAGGCATTCAAGAAAGGAAAGAAAATTGCTTAAAAAAACCTTAGATTACTAAAGGAATTCTAACATCAATTAAGAAGAAGAATTTCATGTTTTAAACCCATTTTCTGTACGATAATGCAAGTCAAAAATTGTTTTTCAAACGATACTCCAACAAGCTTAGTAAAATAAAAGCAATGTCTAAACGTTCCTATTTTAAATCTAAATTGCAAAACCACCAAGGTGACGCGAAAAAGACATGGGAAATTTTGCGAAAATTACTTCCTGCGTCGGGAAAAACATCTAAAGTACCTACTACTAGTTCCCAAATCAGTGAAATATGCGGTAACTGTAGCGTAACAGATAAATGTGAAGAATTTAATAACTTTTTTTGCACTATTGGTAAAAAATTAGCCAACAACATTTCATTGCAATCTAACGAACCTTTTAAGAATTTAAAAAAAAAGCGCACAGCTTCATCTTTTTTTCTTGAGCCTCCGACTGTCAATGAAATCATGGAACTCATCTGTTCCCTTAATGTGAACAAAGCTGTCGGCCATTACAATATTCCTCCTTTCTTCCTTAAAACAGCCTCTTTTGTAATTGCCAACTATCCTTGTGTGTGTGTCAAATTTTTCTTCGAAAATGGTATTTTTTCTGATACTTGTAAAATAGCAAAAATTGTCACCATTTACAAAAATGGTAACAAAAGCAATCCCAGCAACTACAGGCCGATTTCTATCCTTACTTGTTTTTCAAAAATCTTTGGGGGCATGCTGTATAAACGATTCGTTTGTTTTTTTGATAAACATAAGATCCTAATTCCGGAGCAGTAGGGCTTTCGAAAGAATATTTCTACTTCACATGCTCTATTACACATTGTCACAACTACTTATGACAATATCCATAAAAAACATTGCACTGGAGCGATATTTCTTGATTTAAAAAAGGCTTTTGACTCTGTTTGTCACAGGACCCTACTATGTAAGCTCGACCATTACGGAATACATGGCTCCCCGCTAAATCTTATCAACTCTTATCTTGAAAGAGAACAATTCGTTAGCTTAAATGGTGTTAACTCTAAAACACAGTGGAATAATTTCGGAGTCCCACAAGGAAGTACGTTAGGCCCACCTTTTATTTCTGATATATATTAACGATATGCCCACGGCTATTGAAACCCCACCAAGGCTATTTGCTGATGATACTTGCCTAATAATTAACCATGAAAAAGTAAGCACTTTGCAGGATAAAATGAATATGGAACTAAAAAAACTTCATAATTGGTGTAATGGCAATAAACTAACTATAAACCCATCAAAATCTACTGCAATCCTAATCTCCCCCAAATTAAACACCCAAATTACTAACGTCAATATCACAATTGATAATTCCCCAATAACAATCTCAGAAACTGCTAAATATTTAGGAGTTATGATCGATTCCAAACTGAATTTTCAGAACCATATAAAAATCATCGAAAGCAAATTATCTAGAGGCGTCGGAATACTATATAGATTGAAAGCTGTGCTGCTTCGGGAGGCATTATGTACAATTTATTTCGCACTATTTCACCCTCACCTTCTTTATGGATTGGTCGCATGGGGATCTACGTTTCCTACCTATATAAGTAAATTAAAAAGTCTTCAAAATAAAGCTGTTAAAATTATAGGTGGTGGTACTACCAGAAAAAGCCCAACTCCATTTTACGGTCAACTAAAAATCCTGAAACTTACTGATTTGTATAAATTTGAAATTGCCAAACTAGTTCATGGTTTTTTACATGACAAACTGCCATCCTCTTCCGTATTTTCTCATCTTTTCCAAAAATCCTTGCAAATTTCCCATCGCTTTACCAGATCCAGTTCAAACAAAAACAAATTGCATATTCCTCTTTATCGCACTAACCGCTTGCAACGTAGCATCAGGTATCATGGTGTTTTCGTGTGGAACTCAATACCCATGGAAGTACAAAATCGTCCCAAGCATTCCTTTAAAGTCAAACTCAAAGAATATCTTTTACAATTGTACATCTGATTATGAGCTTGTCCACTTGTTGTCGCATTATACTCGAACAATTGATAGACTTAAAGTTCTGAAAAAGAAAAAATAGCATTTTTTTTTTTTTTGTTTTTTGACGTTCAACAATTCTCTTCGAATTGCAGACATATAGGGTGGCTGCTTTGACTCGATGACCGATGAGGTCTTTTTGTAGCCATCCTGTTGCCGAATTACCTAAATTTTTCAAGCTGCGTTTTTACTAAATCGTTTGTTTTTGCTTTTTCGTGATGATATCAATTGAAACTGTGTTGTAGTCGCGACAAAATAAACAATTGATCGATTTTTTAGTTCACCGATTTCGGATTACTCCAGTACAAGTTTTGCAAGGTAAGAATCAAATTTGTTTGTGTGCTATTTATAGTATGTTGTATAACATCTGTATGAAATTGAAATAGTGATTGATGACATCAAGAATGCACTAGTGCTCTTCATGAAAATCTAGTAGAATAATGGAATTGGGAGAGTTAAACATCAATGTCACTGCTAGTTATACTGAAGGGAGATGGACTGGAAGTGTGAATGCCTGTATATTTGCTTGCTTGATCTTGTTTTTTACTGTACTTTTGTTGAATGGTAAACTGGGCTATTATTTCCTTCGTGCAGTGCAAATCTGTGCTTGCTTGGTGAGGTGGCAGCGGACATGGTAACTGCATAGTTTTTTCGCTGACTCCTTGCCAAGTAACTGCTTTTGCTGTCACTTGGTAAATAAATTGAAATTGATTGATTGATGTAGCAATAGTTTCGGAAATTGAAACAGTTTGATCTGCCACTACTTCTAATCTATATCAATGAGTGTTAAAATTTGCATGTACGAGTATTTGTCCAAACAAATAGAAACCTGTTGTATTCTGGAAAGGTTCATTAATGTGATGTTGTGGTGTAGTGGAACTGTGAAACTCACGCAATGAATCGTTTAGAAGGGGTTCAAAACTAGACTTTCAGGCTGTTCAATGTAACTTTAGGCTTGTCAGTACTCACATTACTTTGGAAAGGATTAGGTTACTTGGTCCCTTACAGCAGTGCTCCATTTGAGTTATGGTGGTGACATAATTTAGAACTAATAGGCTTTTCGTTTGTGGTTCCTACTGCTTCTTTATAGAGGGATGCTTTGGCATCACTTTAGGCAAGACGTACTGTTATCGCTGCTAATAACTCTAGTGACTGATAAGCTATCAAACTATTAGTAAAAGCAGATACTTATATTGCAGTTAAAAACACACAACATCTGATTTGTACCAGTGCTTTAACTACCAACTGACTCGAGTGAACAGTTACAACAAATAACATGAACATGCAACAATTAAGCCTGTTGATTCAAAAACTGGCATTTCGATTATACTGTAGAGCTCTCATATCATTATAGGTTCCACAACAACTAACCCCGACAAACTGACTGCGGACAAACTGACTGTGAACAAACTGATCGCGAACAACGTCGATTGGCTGAGAAGGGCGATCCTAAATATATTTTTGCTATCCCCAGAGCCATCTTGCCCCAACTCTCACTTCGTGATGAAATCACTGTTACGAAACCGTTGGTTTGTGATCAGTTTGTTCACGGTCAGTTGACTTGGCTCGATCATTATAACACAATTTTACAGTACCAGATGCCAGCAGGGCACAGCTTAGTAAGCTGTTACTTTCACTTTTCACAGATTTGCTTTTAGTTGTGTGCAAATTAGATCTTTCTTTCTTTTATTTAATTTTGTTGTCCATTGGTTCATTATTGGGACTTCGTTAGTGCATCCATAGGACCTTTGTTTTTACTCAACCATTTTGCTAGATGACAATAGAAATCCATGATTTGTTTATAACTACGAAATGGTTAAACCTAGAAAGTTGACTTTTGAACACGTGTGGATAAATGATTACTAATTTTAGTGATCCTAGATCACATGATCAAAGTATAGATAACCAAAAACTGGAAAAAATGACCATTTTTGTGATGAAAATTCATGACTCCTTTAACCCCAAAATGGTTGGATGTGGAAAGCTGAAGTTTCGATACAACAAGAGTGCAGTTAGATTGTTTATTTGTGCAAAGTTTCAGAGCGCCTGATCACGTGACTGCAATGTTAAAGGTCCAAATCAGGCAAAAAGTTGACTAGTTTGAACTGGAATATCTCAGTATCGATGTAGATGAAAAAAGATTTGTGGTGGTGTTTTATTTTAACACACAATTGACCACCTTTCTTATGGCTATGTTCATTTACCCCGACTTGAATACAATTTATCTTCACTTTTTTTATTATTTTTTTTTCTTTTTCCCATATCTACTTTTAAGCCAAAAAATGCAGACTTGAAAAGTTTGGTCAATCACAGATATCAAGCAGAGTTGTAGTCAAAACTGACTCATCTGAGACTAAGACTGAAATATTTTTCGAAGACCAGTCTCGGTATTGATTTTGGTTTTGAGACGGAGACCGGCAGTGTTCAAGACAGAAACTGGAAAAATAATGTCATTATTGTTTTTTCGATTTTTTAAAAAGCGGTTTTGGAGGCTCAAATTTGCTCATAAGTTGGTTTGATGGTTAGATCAATTGAGTCAGATAGCAAATTGCTTCAGTCAAAGTGATTACATCATCAACACATCTCATGATGTCATTTTATGTAGAATTCCACTAAAATTATTTTTGCAGAGTGCCTTCAACCAAACTTAATGTCTCTTACTCGAAGGTCGGTGCATGATCTCTTTATCATCTTCAGGAATTACATGTCAATAAAATTGACTAAAACTTAGCTTGTATAAATTCGAAAAAAATTATAAAAATCTCATTTTAAATTTGAAGTAGCGTAATATACATAGCTACAAAGACGCAGCGTGGTTTTTGATTGGAGGGGGGATTTTAGGTGCTCAAGCATGATTATCTTGAAAAATGTCAAACAAAAAAATGTTAGCCTAACAATATTTTGTGTTATTGTGCTGAGCAAATTGGTGCAACTTGATCGTATCACAGCTGGAGATTCATTCCCAGTCGCTAAGCGATTTTTGCATTTTTTTGTAAAAATTTTTCAATTTTTTGTCATTTCAGTCATATTTTGCAAGTTTTCAGAGCTGTTTGAAAGAACGTACTACAATTCAGAAGATGGAGTCAATCAAATTGCCCAGCACCTTTAACTCCTTTTCTTTACTTACAGGTTAAGTCCAAGACACGTTTAAAGGCTTGCATTTATGGATTAAATTTTCTAAGTGATGTGGATAAAAGGGGGAAAGCTAAAACCCCCTGTTTAGGTCACTGGTTATTTTGCATTTAGCTAATGAATTTGATGATGAGCATCATGAGCAAATAAATTTACCAGTTTTGGAGTTTTTGGTTTGTTCACTGTTGAGTAAGAGACGAAAATGTGTAGGTTGTTATCACTGCTATCAACATTCGACAATAAAATAAACATGCATTATGCACAGAGCTGGGCACCCGCTACTTGAATAGTAGCGTCGCTACCGCTGCCGCTATTTGACGTTTAAAGCAGCGGCGCTGCCGCTACCGCTGCTTGATTTACAAAAGCAGCGGCGCTTCCGCTGCCGCTAATGGGTTCAAAAACAGCGGCGCTGCCGCTATTCGCTGCCGCTACTTAACAAAACAAAACAATTTTTTTTTTCTGAAGTTACAAACCAAATGTAATCACAAAAGTATACCGTCATTATAATAGCACACATGCAAGCAGCCAAGCAATTATAGTTCAATAAATTGTTCGCAAGTTCCTTTAAAAAGACAAGCATCTCAAAATGCTCGTCGGTCAAACCTGAGCGCTTCGGTTTGAGCACGTCTTTTCCGACCGAAAAAAGTCGTTCCACAGCAGCACTTGAAGGGAGTGCTGTATTATATTGAATGAACAAATTCATTAATATTTTGCTTTTAAAGTGCAAGGGAGAAGGCCTCTCGCGATGTGGGGCAGTTGTACTGCAGTTATCGTAGCATTAACAAATGGCTATATACCAAACACAAACTTCGCTATTCATCACTAAAAATAAACTATTGGACTGTAACAGACAACAGTACGATTAAGTTAATTAGAAAAACGATCAAAGAAAATAGAACGCGAGGAACAAAAGCCAGTACTGCACAATGCATAATTTATTAAAACCTTGTCTTTTGATTACCAATAACGAGAGCAACCAGTGCTTGTGGCTGTCAATCAGGATTAACGAGGACAGCGACGAAAACTGTAAAGTGATAACGTGAGAAAAACAGAACTATTTTGTCGTTTTGGATTCAGAGCAACAAGTGTCATTACGGATTAAAAGAATCGAAGACAAAAGCTTTATTTTATTGTTTACATTTCTTAATTGCAGTTTAAAAGAATGTTCTTTAAAGTTTTTTTGCAGTAGCGGAAGCGGCAGATTTATTGCTTTCACAGAAGCGCTGAAGCGCTGTTCGCTACTGGGCCTCAAATATAGCGGCGCTGCCGCTTTTCGCTGTTAGCAGAAAAAAGCAGCGGCGCTTCCGCTTCCGCTATTAAAAAAACAGCGGCGCTGGTAGCGCCGCTACTGAACAGCGGCGCTGTGCCCACCTCTGATTATGCATAAATATGAAAAATACAGAGAGTGCTCACTTCATTGCAAAACCTCTTCTTCATTCAAAATGCAAGCTAAATACACTTCTTAGTCAAACTATGAATAGTTCGTTCGAAACGCAAGCTAAACACATGTCAAAGTCAAATTTGAGCTTCAGTTGATGGACTGACCCATAGCTGTAAATTTATCACACATGCTATCTCAGACAGTGGCAAGTTGAAATTCTGTTTGAAAAATGAGGCAAGTGGCAAGTTGTTGCAATCTGAGGCTTTGATTACACATTCATAGCAGTTTTTAAAGTAGTTTTCACATCATGAAATCAGTTTGGCACATATTTTCTGAGCGGCTTTCACTCCTGATTTCGCGATTTTCACCCCTGGTTTCGCGAAGTAAATTGTCAACCTTCATTGTGTTAGCGCTTTGACTCAAAAACTTTGATCACATGATGTGTATTGTGTGGGATTAAGGTAGGTCGAAAATTTACCTTAATCCCACACAATACACATCATGTGATTAAAACTCCTCATGATTAAAACTGCTATGGGTAAACAACTTTTTTTGTCATGTATAAACGTGACAGGTTTGTTCACCAGGTGGGAAACCTAGTCGTCAAAACTATATGTAGTAGTTTTCCACTTTCTTACCATGTACCCCTGCTAGTCCAGGAATCTAGGAAATACTGACGTGTTTTTGTTTACCTAACCGATTGAGGTTTCTAATGCAGTTGAGCACTATGCTGCAGTGCACTTTATGAGCGCTTTGGTAGCTGCTTGACAGCGCAACACTCCAGCGCAACAATACTTTGATTGTGCATTTTTTCCAATTGCAGGTTCTTTTGCCACTTTTGAACCAGATAGGACTTCTGCCTGGAACACAGTGCTGTAAATTCCAAGGTGAAAAATGCTTGTTTTGGAAAGTTGTTAAGGTATTCTGCATAAAAATCCGCACCTATTCTCCCATCTAGTTTCGAGCCATCAGTGTAAACCTTGACAGTGTTCTGATTTAGAATGTTTTCAAATCTGATAGCATTCTTTTTATCCATAATTTGGCATGTGAAATTTCTCTCGAATACCTTTGCTTTTTTATTCGGTCAGCTCGCATTTGCAGCAGAGGTAGGAATCTTCTTGCCTCATTGCAAACATCAACTTGGCTTTTCATTTTCCCAAAGGAACCAACTGGGTTGACATGCCAGAGCCCACTAACAGTAATTCTGTATGACCCTCGCGCTGCCTCAGCCAATAAGAATTCCTTAATGAGAGTTATGTTGAGCAATATTTTCAGAGCACTGGTATGGGCGCAAGGAAAACCTGATGAAATCATCACGAAAGCAAGTCTCTGCACCTTTGTAAGTTTCCTCACTGGATACTTTTTGTTGAGACCGCCAGCCCAGGATATATATGCATAAGACATGATTGGACGTATTGTAGCTGTGTGTATCCATTTCATCATTGATGGTTTTATCTCCACATTTTACCCACAATGTGTCTACATTGCATTAATGCTGTAGTTGTTTTGAGGATAATTTGAGTAATATGTGGTTTCCAAGTTAGCTTGCCGTCCAGAGTAACACCTAACAGTCTTTCTTCCTTGGAAAGTTTTGAGCCATTTATTGACAAGAAACCCAAATCTGGATTTCGTTTGTGAGTGAACAGTACGATTTTGGTTTTCTTGCTGCTAAACTGTAGCTCTGGTTCCGAAGCCCAGTTTACAGCAATGTTTGTTGCATTCTGGGCCATACCTCTGATCCAAAGCATTTCAGCACCAGTCACCAATACTGCTAGATCATCGGCATTGGCTTGAACATAAAAGCCTCTGCTATGTAACTTTAGCAACAGGCTGTTTAAGACACAGTTCCACAGAAAAGGGGACAGGATACCACCTTGTGGGTTCCCCTTCAGTACTTCCCTTTTAACTTTATCACCTTATAATTCTACTTGGACTGAGCGATGTCTTAGTAAATTCTCTATCCATGAGGTGAGAATCTTAGACATGCCCAGCCCTCGCAGAGCTGCAACAAAGCTACGGAAGGTGACATTGTCAAAGGCATCAACAATATTCAGGAAAATACCCAAAGCTGGCTTTTTTCTAACTAGACAATACTCTACACGGCGCACAAATTCATGCAAAGCCGTTCGCGTGGAAACGCTCGCACAAAAAATTTGTACTGCAATGCAGAAAGCTTTGCCTGCATATTATTATCTTTATTAATATGATACAGAATTAGCCTTTCCAACCATTTCAGTTGGAAAGAAGTTAACCGTTCCAATGCTGGGTTTTTTGGTCACCGTAGAAAACTGGGGTGGGGAGGCGAGCTTGACCGGGTTGTTTGAACGCTTATATCTTTGTAAATACACGTGCTAAAAAAATACACGAAAAAAAAAAATCAGTATGCCAAGAATTTTATACACTTTTTTGCCAAAGTTTGATATTCTAAAAAAAACTTTATATTAATCAAGAAATTATTAGTCTTTGTGACCCCACTCAAAATCAGCTTATTTTTAGAAAAAAGAGAAAAAAGAAACAAGAGCAGTTACGAGTCGACACGCTACGGTTGAATGACTCAATGATACGCAAAGCTTATATCGCGAGACCACCCATACCTCACGCATAATTATGACGTATTTGGTTAGTGTTTTGACTCATCTGTTATCGTTTTCAACAAGTCAAAAGGGTATAGCAGAAATCAAGCTCTTCAACAACATGCCCAAAACACATCCATCAATAAGCAATTTTCTGTTGTCATTTGTTTTTCCTCGTGCTTCATCACTACTGTTCATTATAACATTTTTATGATTCGCAAAGCTTTATGGCTAAAAGCCATTTACCTCACGCGTAATTAACACATTGACTTAGCTATCAAATTGTGAACATTTTGATTTTACAAAAAAATAATTACCAATTATAATTTGCAGTTAAATAAGTCGTGTCCTATATCAAAAAAAGTAAGCAAAATATTCAAATACTCAAGTGTAAAATTGTGGAAAATCAAAATACAGGGTGGGCCAGAAGTTAGGGGGCAGTGATACACAAGCACTGATTGTATCACTGCCCCCTAACTTCTGGCCCACCCTGTATGTTTGTACGATTAGTTTGAAACAATTCTGACCAGCAATTTTGGCGTTTTTAGTAGAAATCTCATCGATTTGCATAAAGTTTGCGGAACTTTTCTGGCTTATTTCTAAAATGTGACAAAAGATTTGATACACCCATATTGACGCATTATGCTCCAGGGAACTGCATAATGAGAGTTAGCGAATTTCATAATATTCCGAATTTTTTGCAGTTACCGAAAATGCTGCGGAAAAAGTATAAAATATTTCTGGTGCTGCTGTAGCAAGTTTACGGAAGAAAATAGACCAATTTGAAAAATTTAATTTTTTTTCTGCTAACAAAAATATACTGAGTCACGCAGGTAAATGAAACAAAAAATGCAGAACAATCTTTCGGAAGAGAGGTTGCAAAAAAAAATACAATGGCCATTTCTTAAAAATAACTCAGGGCCCTTTCCAAGGAAAGGCGCTGCCGTTGCGTGAGTAGTATTGATGGAAATCTACTAATATGTAATATCGATGCGCAGTAGCGCATAAAATGTTAGGTATTTTCTTTATGCAGCCAAGGATAGAAAATAACTATTAACCTTGCGGTAAATCTTTACCAAACTTTTGTGAATACTGGTGTAGCTAATTCTTTGCACACAATAGTATACATTTTCCGTCATCTAAGGTAACCACAACGTAACAAAATTGTAATTGAATACTTTTAATTTTTCTTTTCATTTGGGATTTTATGAAACCTTCAAAATAATTTGAGAAGTTGACGACAACAAAGCACTGGACTGTATAAGGGCTTATAGTTGCGGACCATGCAATATAGCCACCAGCAAACATGCAACTAAACTTGTTAAACATTTGCACAATTAAAGACTCGCAGTCGCAAAAATCAGTTTTTATTCTCAAACTTTAGCATTTCAAATAGTTTGGTTTGTGGTTTGAGCCCCAGAACTTCGTTTACCCTGATCTGTTTGTAACGTTGTGCATTAGCTATAGGTATTTTGCATAGGTGGGCACAAGTCCGTTAATCGTTAATCCGTTAATAACGAAGCTAACTTTTTCATTAACTCGTTAATCCGTTAAAAAGTTTTTTCATGTTAACGGACTAAATTAACCTCCGTTAAGTGCTGTTAGCGGACTAAAGTAACTTCCGTTAAGTTCTGTTAACTTCCGTTAAGGTTTTTATCGTGAATATCTTGCAGCTTCGTTGTGCATTTGAACTTGTTTTTATCTTGAAATTAGATTAGACTGTAAAATGTATCTTTCAAAACACAAAAAGACCACCATAGCAATAAATATTTCCTTACAATCAGCTCAACAGCGTCAAAACGTGTTCCGGAAGCGAGTGAATAAAACGAAATGTAAATTACACGCAAAATGTTAACGGATTAACGGACTTTATTAACTTCCGTTAATTAAAGCTGAAAATAACGGATTAACGTTAACGGAGGTGTGAAGTTTGTTAACGGACTAGTGGTTAACGAAGCTAACGTTTTGCGTTAACTTGCCCATCTATGGTATTTTGTCTACGTACATGATAATAATCAAAAATCTGCCTATAGCTGAAAGTCCACTTACTGCGTTTGCACCCACGCAAACGAAATGTATGTGAAGACCAAAAAATTTTAAGGTTTTGCTTCTGAAAAAGGACAGCTTTACGCTAGAAATACAAACGAGAAACGAACAAAAAGGTTTTCAACTTGTTGAAGGGCTGTTACACCCCGGGACCCTGGTTTCTGCAGGCGCTTTTTCCTCCTCTCCATTTTACGCCACTAATATACAATTAAATTTTATCATCTGCATCAATGATGGTAATTGATACGATGGGTAGTTTTATAGATATTTTTCTTTGCGACTGAGAACTCAGCACTACTCTACAGTTCACAAATAGATCAAAAAACGCTACCATTTAATTTTCTTTTATGCTGTAATGCACCATAGATCATCAAGCGGTTCCTCTAATTATCTGGCACGTAGCCAGCAGGATAGTTTTGGAAGAGCAATATCTTTTCGATCCTAATAGTAACTACATGGTTTTAAAACGAATAATTTTTGTTTTGGTAAAGCAGTTTGCAGAAGTTTTGCATTCATTCCTTGTCATCATAAAAAGTTTCAGTCGTAATAAATTTCTGAGGTTATTGGGGGCTTAGGGGTAAAGCCCCAGCTACCAGAAACAATAGGTTTGGGGTCTTTGTCCCTACTGCTCAGAGATTTTTGGAATGTTTTTTGCAAAAAACAAAAAAACAATTTCAGGCCTATTTTGGTTAAAATTATTGCTTATGAGCACCGCACATAACAGCAATGCAAAGCATGATTTAAATGGCTGCCTAAAAAAGCTAAACGAGCGATGTCTATAATAGTATTTAGAAAATTTCATTCATTTTAATTCCAGCCATGATACAAATCTGTTATTCGAAAAACTAGCAAGTTTTATCAACCTATCTCAGAATATCCCCCATGCCCCTCAAAAACACAAACACTTATTTGATTAGCTTACCTAAGCATTTTTTGGCAAGCAATCAATTTTGATCATGTTTGGTCAAATTATTTTTACTGATAATTTTAAGTTACATTTTTAAAAAATTTATGCCCCCTCCCAAATAGATAAACCAAAAACGACTTTGAAGTCTCTTCCATCCCCCCGGCCTAGGCTGTAATTACTGTATTAATGAAATGTGAAACAGCAAGTTTCTGCGAGGTGGTTGCATGGTCACAAATTGCAGTATATTTGTGATTCTTGATATGTGCATTCCATGCAACTAGATTAAGCAAAATTGCGCAGCATATTGTTCAAACTACAGCTACCAATTTGTCAAATAACATCAAACATGTACAGTACTTCCTCGATTATCCGTACCTCGTTTATCCGGCATTCGATTATCCGTCCATTGGGTCAGATAATAATTTATGATATAACTAACACTTTTCCAGTTAATGTGGGGCAATAGATAGCCCTACTGTAATTTTAACGATCATGCAAATTTACATTGCTTTCAATAAAAAAGTACTGAGATCCCTCAATGCGGTACATTATTTGATGTTGAACCTCGTTTAAGTTTTGGTGCATTCGAATCTGCTTCTTGCTGCATTGTTTTGGTTTAAATAAAGAAATTCAATTATGCGGTTTTTTTACTTATCCGTTCAGGTTTTGAAGAAATGCTGTCCCGACTAGACCGGATAATCGAGGAAGTACTGTATTGCTGAAATTTTTTTTCCATATTTTTGAAGCTACCAAAGGCCACTTGTTGTCAACTTATAATACTGCATATGTAAATTTTACTTAAAAAGTTTATTATCTTACCAATATCTGAGCTTTTGATAAAGCTTTGTAGATTTGTTAGTGAACTGTCAACGTGAGTAGAAAAAGAAATTGTCGGTATAGGCTGTTCTATTTAATTTAAAAACAGATAGATTTTGTGTTCTTTCTAACCAAGTAATGAATAACATGCTTGTATCTTACCTGTCGATTAGTTATGTAATTGAAAATTGAAAAGTATGCAGATATTAACGATATGCTGTTGTATGCAATCAAACAACTGACTGCCAATGATTTTCACTGATTTTTCGCTCCTCTTACCTTACTATAAGACAAGTAAGATTTGCTTGGGGGCAAAATGAACCTTAAATGAATCCCCAGACTCTCCCTTGACAACGTGACTGCTAATTATCACAAAGTAATGTAAAGCGAATCTTTGCTGCAGTAGTATGTAACAATTTGTTTCTAATCCTAATTGAATGCTGTGGCTTTGAGTTATCACAATATTTTCACCAGTAGCGGCCACGTAACCAGTGGGCTAAAGCCTTTACCCTTAGCGAAGTCACTAAGAAAATTTAATTCAAATATGCATGCTTTAGAACATGCTTTAAACTATTTCTTTTGACAAAGAAGTGTAAAGGGAACTGAATCGGCTATAGGTAATATAATTTTGTTAAAAAGTTTCCAAATCTTTGCAAGATTAGTTGTTTATGGCTCTACACCCGGGCAATTGTCATCAAAATAGCATTAATACTCTTTGAAAAACTACAAACTTTGCCAAGTGGCGAAACCATGCCCTTAACGGCTGCTTGTGCCCCCTCTTTTGGTTCACTATAAAGATACTTTTTTAGAACATCACGTTACGAAAAGACAACCGACGATTATGTGAAAAAGGAATAGTAACGTTCAATCTTATGTGTACCCTAGCAGTAAATTGATGTTTTTGATAATTGAAAGTTTAGTAGTTCAAGTTTCAAATACCAGCTTTAATATTCAAAGTTTACACCTCTGAATCCATTAGGTCATGAATTAGACTATTCATATCAATTTCAAAACCAGGAGCGTTTGCATTATATGCAATTCAAAGAATTCTAAGCCTAAACTCAGTGTTTCTCAAACTATGGTCGGTATGCACATCAGGTTGCTAAGCGTTTATGGATAGTGGTACAACCAAGAACTTCTCTCCTCCCTTCCCCCTTGCCAGATCACTAAGAAACTTGAACCTTAAAATGCAGGCGTTTAAATGTGCTTTGGACTTAACGTAAAATAAAGCAAGGGCTGAATGGACTGGTAATTTAATTTTTCAACTGGCTTCCAAAACTTAGCAATTTAATTTTTTCAAATAGCTTTAAAAACGTGCGATATGTGATCCATATGGCGTTGAAACGGCTATTTTTCTCAAAAAAAAAAATCTTCCAGCATCTGGGGGCTTTGCCCCTACACCCCCGTCTATGATGCCCTTGGATTGTACCATTTCGCTCAGCTCGACATGCAATTGATGCATTTATCAAACAAAAAATTTTAACTTTTGGTTCAAGCTCCCTTTTCCCCCTTCAGCAAAATCTTGGTTCAAAATGTTAACTAGAGTGTAGGAGCGTAGATATGTCAACTAACAAAATAGTTAGTTTGTTTTTTTAAATGGCTAGCGGTTTTTGTTTTTAGAGCATGCTCGAGCTTGTTTTGATCACAGTGACCGCTGCAAATAAATTTTTCAAGCAATTATGGACCGGAAACGAAGAGCTAAGAAACGCTACTGGCCTTATATGCCTTTTTTTAAACATGAATACAAAATTTTGTAACTTGCTCATAATTTTTAGTTGTTCAAGATTAATTTTAATAATTAAGTTTATTTTAGTACCCTCTCACTCTCGGCAAGTGCCCACTGCCCACTCACTTCGTTTGCTGTGGGCTAGCGACTGCTCTTCAAGCAGCTGTAGGCTAGGCTCCTACACCCCCAGTTTGGAACGCAGACAATTTTAACCGAGGGTTCTAGCCTCAATAGCAAAATTCTGGTAGTGCTCTGATTTTTCGCAATTTTTTGCGCAGCAGCAGCGAAAATGTATATACTGCAATTAAATGCACATTATTTTCCAAATTGCCGAGTTTTTAAATCTTGTCTCGCGTTTTTGAAAAATTTAAAAAAAAAATCTCTAATTTTTTCGCCGTTGTATGGAAGTCAAATGAATCATAAAGTTATTAAAAACACAATATTGAAAGTTGAAACCCACATATTTGAAACACAATTTGCATACGTGCATTTCAAAAACGCAACTTCGGCAGTGGCAAAAACATTTTGACAAGAAAAAATATATAAACGCTTTTGGCGTAAAACTTATTGGGTCAAAGTTGCTTATTAGCCTATTAATTGTTTGATTAAGATGCTTCCTAAATACTGCAATAGCCAATAAGTTATTTAAGTGCAACAAAAGAAACCATTTTCGAAGCCTAAATATTGCAATAGCCAATAAGTTATTTAAGTGCAACAAAAGAAACCATTTTCGAAGCCAGCAACTAAACTACCTTTCAATTGACAGCACTCAAGCTTTGCATCTATTGTTTGTACTACTTGTACCATGTACTTGTGCAATATACAGTACATAAATCAGCAATAGGAAAATTTGTCATATTAAGTCAAAACTATGGTTTTGTTTTTCAGACACATTCAAAAGGCGTAACTTCAATAATAATAAGCATAATAACGCTGGAACATTGAACTTATTTTGTTGGTTTTGCAATTTGTACGCATGAATTGTGATACAAACAGTAAAATGAAACTTTGACCTGGCGACAGAAAGACACAAAACAATCCGTTATATGGAAGCACAAATTCTTTGCCGATTTGATTGATGATCTCACTTAGTTGTAAAAGATTCCTTTTCCACAATCAATAAGATTTTTCAGAGTGAAAATAACAGCCGTTTTCATGACGAAATGTTATTCGTCAAAGCGCCTTGCCATTGTACACTCAACTGACGGGTGAAAACTTCAATGACTCACTCAGAACGCATAGTTTCGATATTCGTCGCTAAGCATGCGTGGCTCATTCTCGCCTATTCTCTTTATTTGCGAAAATCAGAACTCGACCTATGTACTGACTTTAATAGTTAATAACTCGCTTTATACGTGGTGAAAAATCTTGAAATTGTTATCAATGGAGGCAGAATTTATTAACTTAAAAAGTCAAGGAATATGATTGATTCTCTTCAAATAGCTTTAAAACAGTAAACGTTAAAAAAAAGCACGTGCACATATAGCCCCCCCAGTTTTTATATTGTTAAAGTGATAATACATAGGTTCAGCTTCAAAATAGCTTTCCTTTCCGGGTTTTGGGAGAAATACTCCTGTGCCTTCTTTCCACGCCAATAGCACATAGCTGTGTCTCAGGCATGTTGGAAAAATGATGTGGTAATGTCCTTTAAGTTGATTCCAACATTTCTGTAACAGTACAGGATAGAGCCCGTCTGGCCCTGGTGCTTTGAATCGTTGAAATTCATTAATGGCTGCTTCCATTTTGCAATGTGAACTCAAGTGAACACATGTTTGCAATCATTTCAGTGTCTTCAGGGCTCATGAATGGATTGTCCGCTAAGTGGGACCTGGTTGCATGATTTTCTGTCTGCTGGCTACCTGGTGATAAGGTATCCTGCAGATAGTTTAAAGTTTCTAGTGGAGATTTTGTGAATTCTTCGTTGTGTTTAATTATGTCGCTAACACGCACCGTTTAATTCCTTCAAATAATCTTAAGCAGCCGAGCTGGTGGTGTTCGACTATTCGTACTTTCTACGAAGCAATGCTATGAATAGCACTTTGCTTTTTTGACAGCTTTTTTGAAGTAGGATAAGGTGAGCTTTTGAGCCTCCCAATCATCTTCGTATTTTAATAGCTTTTTTCCAAGCTCGGTGAGCCTCTTTTCGAAGGCTTGCTAGCTCAAAATTCCACATAAGTTATCTTTCTTACGAGACAACTTTTGTATAAGGCAAGCATCTTCATATGATGTAGTAACAACTGAATGAACCTTGTTAGTTAGCACATCAATATCTTCTTTTGAGGAAGGCGTTGGTACTGGTCTTAAAATTCGTTAATTTAATATTGTTTGAGTTCGTTTACATGCTTGTTCCAGCACGTACGACGAACGTTACAAAAGCATTTAAATCTGTTTTTGGATTCTGCTTTTAACCTGGAATCTAATATACATGTGATCCGAGAATGATGGCGCGTTGCTAACATGTTAGCCAACTACTCGGTCCCATACACACCGGTTCACTAAGGTTAAGTCCAGAACCTCTTCTGGTGTTTTAGTTCTTAATGTTGGTTTGTTACCCACATTCAGAAATTCAGGTCTGCACTAGCACAATATGCTAGGAGATCCTCTCCTCGAGGGTTTATTTCAGAGCATCCCTGTATAGTGTGATGTGCATTTGCATCGGTTCCTACAATAGTAGGAATTTGTTCATTTTCTGAAAAGACTAGAAGGTTTCTCATTAAATTGGGCACAGCTGATTCTTTGGCTGCCTTGTATGCCGACACGAAAACAAAATTATCTCTCTTTCGGCACACATTGTTAACTCTAACTGCCACAATATCCTCATTTGAAAACACCGAGATTAGAGAACAACAGAGATCAGGAGTATCATAAATGCATGCCCTGGGACAATTACCCTTTTCAATACCTTGAAAAAGGTTCCGGCCTCGTGGCTTACTTCTGATTTTAGTGGCATATGTCCATGGTTCTTGAGCTAACACTAACCCGTAACGTACATTTTTTGTAAATTCATACATGTTATAGCTTGCTGCTTTACATCTGTGTGGAATGATTTGCCATCACTCTAAATTATGTAAGGATTACTTAGGTGCCGTATTGGCTTTATTTAATCCCCCCCCGCTTCACCTAGACTTACAAGCAACTCCCAAGAAATTACTTGGATTCAGAGGTTCCACAGCGGAAGTTGAGGTGGTGTTCGGATTCACAACCGACCATACCATTTTTGCTGTACCCTCAGCTTCTGATACCGATTCCTTTAGCAAAGAAACATTCTCAACTTGCAAGCTCAGATTTGATGATTTTTCGGCATCTGGGCTAGAAGGAGCACATGGCCGAGTATTATCTTTGTTGGCATTTTCACTCAAGAACTCATTGATTCTTGGTTGTGACTGTGCCACTTCTTCTATATTTAGGGGTATGATCTGTGTTACTTTTCTTGATCTAATGATATTAGATATAGTCATAGGGTTGGTTTTCTTTAAACTGGAAAAAGCTCCAAAGACTAGATTATCCAAACTAGCAGGAGGCCACTAACTGCCATTTCTGCCGATGACGACTCACCAGCACCGCAAATGAAAGAGTTATCCCTGGAGCAGTGGTCTCGGTGGAGACCCCAATACAGTTGTAGAATGTAGACCCCTACCCAGGTGCCATCTGGAACTACAGGTGCACGGGGATTTTCACAAGCTAATGGACACAAAGTCCTATGTTGGCTAGACTAGAACCAACATCCTCTCTATCTTGTGGCCGGGACACGGCAGCGCATTTTATCCGCTGTACCCTGTACTCGCATTGACATTACGTCTTAATATTGTTCCATCACCACCGGTTTCTATATTAGCCAGCAACCTTCCGTTGGCCTTTGAGTCAGGGGTCAGAAAATAAGAAGGCAGGACTTTGCAGTATCAGGCCTTCGCTTGCGCTATTGCCTGGTTGCTAATTCATGCACTCCTTAACCTCGCCAAACTTCATTAGCCAGTTGCCATTGCCTCAATTTGCCAGTGTTTCCACTGTTACCACCATACACCACGTTTGGGTCTGAGGTTGGACTCTGTCAGGCCAAAACTATATGTAAACACGACCTAAAATACCAGCTAATCACAAAAACACTTAGCCTCTCCACGAAACTCTGTCATTAACTAACAATAAATTACCAATTTCTATACCAGTTTTAAGCTATGAGACCGAGACCACGATGGGATGTCACGTTAGGAACTTTGATATCTGATGACTTTGTGACAGAGTCCGACTTTTAGTGAGCTTTGACTATAATGCGTTCAGCTAATTTGTACATATATGGTTGTTGATTGTCACTTAGTCACATAAAAAATTTGAATGCATTCTCTTTAAATTTGTTAACAGTTTTTTGGGTTATTCACTTTTAAAATTTAAATTTTTAATGAAGTTATGAAAAATAATCAAGTAACATCTATCCAAAAGCTCAGATAAGTGCGTACAATGCAAAAACTCAGCACTTTTTATGATTTTTTAACAGTGTTATTGTTTCATTATGAAATAACATACCGGAAGTCTTGAAAAATTCCAACGACTTCGGAGCCAAATTTTATTACATCAACTTAAATTATTGCTTACCACAGCCAGGGATATGCCACATTTCACCACCATTTTTGATTCTGAGGAGTGAATGCAATTTGGTATTGCAGACCCAACATGCTTGATACCAATACTTTATGTATTAAAGCCATCATTTAGCAACTTCCTTGTTTAAGTTGTTAAACCTTGAAGCGCAAGAAGAGAGTATTGTTATATTTTGCCTTTCTTTAATATTAACCTATATACGAAATTGAGGAGCCCTATAGTCTGTTTACCTCAAGTGGTTAAAAGTGATTTTCAATTTTGGAGGGTCCAATTGGGAAACCTCCAACGTGAGTGATATCATCAAATTCTGTCATAGTTTCTCTTTCGTGTACATCTACTTGACTTTGAAATTTCATTCGTCTAGCTCAATTATTAGTTAAAAAGTCTAAATTTTGAAGAGATATTTTGGGGATCCCCGCTTTTTGGCATCCCCAAATTTTGTCATATCTCATATTGTATTGTCATATAAAATATCGTAGCTGTCTTGTATTTTCTTGGGTCCATGCGAAACAGACTGATTGTTGAAAACTATTGGAGTCAGATAAGTTTCGAGCCAAAACATTGCTTCAGTTTGGACATCAAACTGAAAACTGAAATAATGAACTAACTTGCAGCAGAATTAAAAGACCAAATTTGCATTCAACAAAAAACAAAATCAAATATTCAACCTAAGTTGATTAACACATCTAGCCGGATGCTGTCACTTATGGGTTTTATTTTGCCACTTATGGTGCCACCAGATGCCAAAAGTTATTCTACGACTACGTTTAAGGCAGAGAGTCATGCTACAGATTGTACAGAAACGTTAAGGTGCTAATTAAGTTGTTTTCTAGTTCTACTACAACAATTTCTGAAGACAGCAGTTCTAATCCCAGTTTTGCCAGCACTTCTACAAGGTAAAAACAAAGTTTAGTTTGGACAAACAAATGTGCCAAATACAGTATTATTGGAAAATAATCAAATTTTATTATCAACGGAAATTTGACAAACGAATTGTTTTATTGTTTGCGTGCTATCTAGCCTAAAGGCTGCCAGTGCGGTAGCCTTGGGAAGAGTCACCAGAACGGCGACTACTTAAAAACAAGAGCAGTGGACCGGTAATCCAAAGGCTGTAGGTTCGATTCCTTTTGGAAGACAACTTTTTCGCATGCTTGCTTTTAAGTAGTCGCTGTTCTGGTGACTCTTCCCAAGGCTTCCGCGCTGGTAACCTTTAGGTCAGATAGCACGCAAACAATAATATATTAAAAGCTCTGGCCCGCAAACGTCAAAAGATCAAAACTAAATTATTATTAACAAAATGTTATTGCACTGTTCTACTGGCAAGTAAAGTTTACTATATGTATATTTGACGTCATAGCTATTTCATTTTTTTTAAACAAATCGTCAGTCGTTTGATTCTACAGTAGGTTAATTTCCGTCAATTAAACTCTGCTATCAATTGAAGTGTTGTAGTAAACGATTTTCGCTTTTATCTAGCCAGATATCTTGGCATTTACCATAAATTCATGACCTAAATATGTCTCATTTTTTGCATTTTTAGCACTATTTATTGTTCAGGAGCAATTAGATTACCATAATTGAAATCACTCTTTTCAGTCCAATCATAAAGTCCAGACAAAGCTAAACTGCTTTTTTAGCAACACTGCTTAGTCACATACGTTCAAAAAACAAATTTCAAGTCCGAGCCAAATCATGGCTAATCTAGTTGTTATTTTTTCCATATATTTAGGTATTTTGTTAATTTGCTAATCGGCACATCCTTACACAATAGTTTGTTAGTTTTGTAGACTTTCTATATACTATCAAATTTGAAAATTGGTGATGTTGTCGTAAGAAACTTACACTGCAATCTATATATTAGGAACGACCAATGCTTGCCCTGCATTACCGTCCCACCGCCTCAATGTGGTGGAGCAGTCCTCTCCCTAAAATGCTGTTTGTCGAAATGGTTTCTCGAGAGGCTCGACAAGAAGTTACCCCCGAAGTTTGGACTTTTTTCACTGTTTTTTTGCTATGCAGTCTTTGACCGGTCCCAACAAGGTGGCTTTAAATACCTTTCTTTGACTGGTTTTCCTACTACATCTTCCAGTTATGTCCATCCCAATCCAGGGTCCTAGCACTTGACCTCACACATCACTGTCCCCCCTGCATCACTTGCTTCCTCCTGTGACTGGTACGTATTTCTTGGTCTGGGCTCAGACCCATCTCCCCATTCGATTGTCCTCTCCCTGGTATGTCATCCCAACACCTGCTTCCGTGTGCAGTTCTCCACTTTCAAAATGGTCCAATGGGATGATTGCCAATCGAATATTTAAACCACCTTTCCATTCTTAATGGTCAACATTCACCAAGCAACCCGCTCCTTTTTATTCTCGGTGCTGCAAAGCCCTTTTTACCTTTCGGTCGCCATGGCTGCTTTTCCAAAGCCTGGTGGTCTCAGAAAGTGGAAGTGGTGTCTGAGAACGACAGAGGGCCCACTTCAAGGCATGTGTTTAAGGCTCATTGCCTTAGATACTTGTAGACTCATCTCGGACAGTGACTTTGTCATTTTTAAGGCGAAAGCTGAAACTTGGCAAGCCACTTGCTATGATCTCTCTCTGCTCTAATCCTTGAGGTATGATCAGGCTGCTCAGTGCCATCTTCGGCAAAAAAAAACATACCTAAAACTCCTTCTTTTTCTGATTGCAGTTTTCTTCGTGACTCTGCAAACCTCTACGCTTCTCATCTCCGCTCTCATCTTTCGCAAGGGTTATTAAAGCTTCAAAACTGAGGAAGTTATTAAAGTCTAAAATTAGTGACGTTTGAACCACGCGAAAGATAGGTCCAGAAGACCCCATTTAAGCAATAATTTGCTCATCGGATAGATAATTACTTGTATGTTGTTACATGCTCGCTTCATTAATTATGAAGGTGATGAAGTAATATTATTTTAACTAACCTTATGTTTTATGTGTGCGATAAACGAAAAGAAAAAAGAGACGAAGAAGAGCAAAGCAAAAGAAACGTCACAGTGGGTAAGTTAATAGCAAATATAAAAAAAGTGAACACTGGTTGCTAAAGTTCATATAATTACTTTTATGTGTAGGTAGTTATCAATACAGTGCCATCAGTATTGGCAACAAAATGTTGTGTTAGTTGACACAGTATCCTGACCGTTAGGGCCTTACGATGAGCGGGTTAAAATGTGATGTAAATTGTTGTTGAAGTAAAGTTGCTAGCTGGCTGCACTCTTCAATTCATGTACGTTTTGGATGATAATATTCTCCGATTTTCTTACCTAAGCCTGTCTGTGAATTTAATTTCTTATTGGTTGAATGGTTGTTGGTAGGTATCAGTTAGTATTGCTCAGTTCATTTTGTTATAAATACTTTTTGGCTTATGGAAAAATGATTTCAAAAAGGGATTTCAAAACAAACAAAAGTGAGGTTATTTTTGTTACTTGTAAATATTTGTGGTGCCTGCAACTCAAGTTGTCAAGCTCTAGAGTTCATATTTGTGTTGTGTTACTTTTTCAGCAAATGGGATTCCAGTAGTGAAGACGAAGACAGATGGGATTTTTCAAATAAACAAAAAAAAAGAAAACGGTGAGATTGTTATATGACATACGTAGCACGCCGACCTTTTTGTCTCCACCTAATTCTGCTACGGCACTCTTCTTCGCAGGTTCTTTTCGGCTGAGACCTTTTTGTTGTCGATTCGTTGCCCTTTGACAGTCCAGTTTGTTAGTAGACCACTACGTCATAGTTACGTCACCCTTATGTATGCCTTTGCTGTATGAACTGTCGATGAATCACACTTGTTTTTAGCCCAATTTCGCTTGTATAAATCATCATGCTTTAACTGTATTGTTCATTCTAATAGACCACGTTGTAGAGTTACAAGCCTCCTTATATCTAAGAATCCTAGATAATAAAAGAGACCAAAACACAGTTATTTACTCTTTTTTTTTGTTTGGTTTCTTGCAACTCTTAGATAAGTCAGTAAAACTTCTCTAAAACAATCGTGACTTTAAAGAATTTAAAACAAGAATTAATTATTTACTTTTTGACCTTGTAAATATTGACAAAAACAATCTGGAGACTACGAGCATAACACCACACGAATAATTAACAATTCTTATTATCTGTGACGTGTCAATCTTATTTGCGAACGCTTCTAGTTTAATATGTTCGGTTTCAGCATCTGGATTTCAACGATAGAAATTTGAGTTTCTCCATTATCATAGTAATCATTTCATCCGTTCGCAAACGCATTTCATTAATGATTTCGGTTTCAATTTTAAATAAATAAATACGCAGATAATTATCGTTGCCGAAGATTGCAACATTAATCAAATTATTGAAATTCAGTTACAACTGTTCAATTTTTTAAAGAAATTCTCCTGACTTCTTTGAGAGTTGCGTGAAACAAAAAACAACAAAAGAATAAATAACCGGTATATCTTAGGGCACCGAATCGGTACCAAAAATGTCTGAGACGAAAAGGACCTTCGCAGAAAAGTGCGGGTGCAGAATTAGGTGGCGCAGATAAGGTTCGCGCCAAAGTGGTCGGGCAAAAATGATCTCGTCGAAAAGACGTGATTCCGTAACGTATTTACAGTAGATTCAACTGTAATATCAAGTCAGAACTGAGATGTAATTTTTATGGTATTGTCACTTTTCTGGTCGATTTGGTAACAAGAAATTTTATGTAGTTTTATATAAATGGCGGATGACATCACAGTATAATTGCTCAAGCATGGTTTTGTTTATATGGTAATACTTTATTACTTTCTTTTGTTTTAAAAGAGATTTCTTAACTGCTGAGAATTTGGACTTTCCAAGAAAACGGAGAAAAATAAAGACTAAGAATGAGTGAGTTTGTTTTTTTCAACGCCCCATTTCAAGCCAATTTTCCTCTCCAACAAAACCAATAAGATATGTAATTTACCCCTTCCCTTGCCATATTAGGTGGAGATTTTCCGCAGCTGCTGTTTTATTTTCAAAGGTGACTACAGGTATATAATTGTTGCGAAAAGTGACTAGCCTCCAGAAATTTTGCTCCTAGCTTTTTTTCATTTTGGCTGTGCCCCCTCGACAATCTTTTAAATGCTATTAAGGTACTAAAAAGGACGTACTCGGACATTTTTTTGCTTCAATGTACTAAATGTAATATGCAGCAATTAACTAGGCAGAATATTTTTTCAATGATTGCATCTAATGCGAAGCGTTTGCATTATTGCCGTTACTTTGTCTTGATTGCAAGCCTTTTGCGAATGGGTTAGTGGTTGGCTCTTGCATCATCATTTTATTTATGCTGAACTTAAGAAATTATATCTAGTTAATTCAAAAAAGTTTAAATTGTACAGTTCAATTTAAAAGCACTAAAAGATGCAAAAGTACAAAATTAGAAAAATAAAAATTAAAAAAGCTGTTAGTAATTGAAAAAGCTACAGTTCTAAAAGGAAGAAAATTCGGCATTATATTTAATTCACAATTTGATACCATTGTTTATTGTATTGTAGACACAGTATATACTGTACTCGTTGGCATAAATTTTGTTCTTTTTGAAGCAGCATGCTACCTAAAAAATGATCCAAGTCTAATGTTGTAAAAAGTTGTATGATGGAGAAAATTTTCAACTTCTGATAATTTTCCTCCAGGGTTGCTGCCAACCAAGAGACAAGTGATTTGAGGGCTTGCTCAACTTTAAGCACTTCAGGAAGTTGGATACAGCTCGAATTGTTGCAAAAGACCAGATGGCTTTGGTGTAAAGTTTATTCTATTCATGAGCAGAGTAATGCACAAAGAATCCATCAACTAATGCTGAACTTCAGTGGTTTAACTAAATATCTTGAAAAAAATCTAAAACATCAGATCAATTCAAGGAGCTTAAAACTAATTTCTTGCACGATGCTGATAAACTTTTTGATATTTTTTGCTATGATAATTAATAAACAAAGAAAGCCATATAAAATTTTATATGGCTTGAGAATAACATTTAATGATCATGCTTTTTTTGGAGATCAAAAAGCAGAACCCTAGGCAACATGTTTGGCAGAAATATCAGAACTTTGAAAAATTTCTCCACCGTACAACTTTTCACAAGTAATATTGAACTTGAATCTTTTTTTTTTGTTAGCATGCTGCTTCAGAAACAGTGAAATTTATGCCAGCAAATACAGTATATATTGTATCTACAATACAATAAACAATGATATCAAATTGTGAATTAAATATATTGCCGAAGTTTCTTCTCTTTAGAACTGTAACTTTTCTAATTACTAATTCCGTTTCTAATTCTTATTTTTCTGATTTTGTTCTTTTGCAATTTTTAGTGCTTTTGAATGGAAACATAATTCCTCAAGTTTAGCATAATCAAAATGATGATGCAAGAGCCAACCAATACTGGATGATGCTATATAACACGAAACTTTCAATATATGTTACTATACTATGCTGAACATTGCCCAGTTGTGTAAGGTTAATTGCCATTAAAGAAATTATTTGAAGCTGATAAGGCAGCATGGCACACTAAAAGTGCAAATATGCATAAATTTAATCTTCATTTGGCTTCTTTTGAATGCCAATATAAATTGCAATGTGTTTGAAGTTGAGCACTGGAAACTCATCAATAAGCAGTAAATCTGTAATCAATAATTTGGCTGTAACTTTTTTTCTGTACGTTTTTATGGCAAAGTTCTTTTTGATCGAGATATAAATGTGCTGTTTTTGCAACTTTTAAGCTCAAAACTAGCTTTCTAGTGTATGTGGTTAGTGAGATATGGCAAATTTGGCTATTTTAAGCCCGTTCGATCAAATTGCAAGACCACTAGAGGGTGCAAGAACTCAAAATTGTGATAGAAGTATTTCATACGGTATTTGGAGCCATATATCAAGACCACTTCTTTAACTTCAAAAATTTTTATTTTTCACTCCACCCTATTGGTTGTTGGTAGGTATCAGTTAGTATTGCTCAGTTCATTTTGTTATAATTACTTTTTAGCTTATGGAAAAATGATTTCAAAAAGGGATTTCAAAACAAACAAAAGTGAGGTTATTTTTGTTACTTGTAAATATTTGTGGTGCCTGCAACTCAAGTTGTCAAGCTCTAGAGTTCATATTTGTGTTGTGTTACTTTTTCAGCAAATGGGATTCCAGTAGTGAAGACGAAGACAGATGGGATTTTTCAAATAAACAAAAAAAAAGAAAACGGTGAGATTGTTATATGACATACGTAGCACGCCGACCTTTTTGTCTCCACCTAATTCTGCTACGGCACTCTTCTTCACAGGTTCTTTTCGGCTGAGACCTTTTTGTTGTCGATTCGTTGCCTTTTGACAGTCCAGTTTGTTAGTAGACCACTACGTCATAGTTACGTCACCCTTATGTATGCCTTTGCTGTATGAACTGTCGATGAATCACACTTGTTTTTAGCCCAATTTCGCTTGCATAAATCATCATGCTTTAACTGTATTGTTCATTCTAATAGACCACGTTGTAGAGTTACAAGCCTCCTTATATCTAAGAATCCTAGATAATAAAAGAGACCAAAACACAGTTATTTACTCTTTTTTTTTGTTTGGTTTCTTGCAACTCTTAGATAGGTCAGTAAAACTTCTCTAAAACAATCGTGACTTTAAAGAATTTAAAACAAGAATTAATTATTTACTTTTTGACCTTGTAAATATTGACAAAAACAATCTGGAGACTACGAGCATAACACCACACAAATAATTAACAATTCTTATTATCTGTGACGTGTCAATCTTATTTGCGAACGCTTCTAGTTTAATATGTTCGGTTTCAGCATCTGGATTTCAACGATAGAAATTTGAGTTTCTCCATTATCATAGTAATCATTTCATCCGTTCGCAAACGCATTTCATTAATGATTTCGGTTTCAATTTTAAATAAATAAATACGCAGATAATTATCGTTGCCGAAGATTGCAACATTAATCAAATTATTGAAATTCAGTTACAACTGTTCAATTTTTTAAAGAAATTCTCCTGACTTCTTTGAGAGTTGCGTGAAACAAAAAACAACAAAAGAATAAATAACCGGTATATCTTAGGGCACCGAATCGGTACCAAAAATGTCTGAGACGAAAAGGACCTTCGCAGAAAAGTGCGGGTGCAGAATTAGGTGGCGCAGATAAGGTTCGCGCCAAAGTGGTCGGGCAAAAATGATCTCGTCGAAAAGACGTGATTCCGTAACGTATTTACAGTAGATTCAACTGTAATATCAAGTCAGAACTGAGATGTAATTTTTATGGTATTGTCACTTTTCTGGTCGATTTGGTAACAAGAAATTTTATGTAGTTTTATATAAATGGCGGATGACATCACAGTATAATTGCTCAAGCATGGTTTTGTTTATATGGTAATACTTTATTACTTTCTTTTGTTTTAAAAGAGATTTCTTAACTGCTGAGAATTTGGACTTTCCAAGAAAACGGAGAAAAATAAAGACTAAGAATGAGTGAGTTTGTTTTTTTCAACGCCCCATTTCAAGCCAATTTTCCTCTCCAACAAAACCAATAAGATATGTAATTTACCCCTTCCCTTGCCATATTAGGTGGAGATTTTCCGCAGCTGCTGTTTTATTTTCAAAGGTGACTACAGGTATATAATTGTTGCGAAAAGTGACTAGCCTCCAGAAATTTTGCTCCTAGCTTTTTTTCATTTTGGCTGTGCCCCCTCGACAATCTTTTAAATGCTATTAAGGTACTAAAAAGGACGTACTCGGACATTTTTTTGCTTCAATGTACTAAATGTAATATGCAGCAATTAACTAGGCAGAATATTTTTTCAATGATTGCATCTAATGCGAAGCGTTTGCATTATTGCCGTTACTTTGTCTTGATTGCAAGCCTTTTGCGAGTGGGTTAGTGGGAAACACCATTATGGTTGTGGAAAAACATGCCATTTCGGTAGTTTCCTGTAGGTGTGCGGATGTTTACGTCTTTTTTTTTTTGTGCGTTATTGTTTCACACAAAAAGCGAAGTTGTTACCAGTACTTTTATGTGAACACAGTCAACATAATAGTTTACCGGATAAATGGTTGAAATGATGAAAGCTTGAAGCATTAGTACAGCATTTCATGCTTAGATGTGGTATGAGACAACGTCTGTTTGCTGTTTCAACTGAGAACTGAAAGAATCAATAATGTATCTAAACTGGTTACACTGACGCGAAGCAAAGCAATACTTTTGCATTTTTAGTTGCAAAAGTATGAATTGATTAATGGCATCATCGACGCGAAGCAACTGTGGTATTATTTCTAGCAATAGAAGTGCAAGTAAAATTGCTTTTTTTAGCGTTGATATGCAGCGTTTTTTTATTGGCTTTACCTAATAATGATGATCTAAAAATAAAGGAAGTATTTAAAGTTTTATTAAAATTAAACAGTTTTCTGTTCAAAACGTTAAACAGTTAAATGCCTTTTTTTATTATTTCAGGCACAACGTAAAGCTTGCTTTGGCGTTGCTTGATCAATTGAAAAGTGAGTCAGTTTTTTCAACTGTGATTAGATTTACTGTCACGCTTCTAATGCAGAATATTATGCAAAGCTAAGAAATAAGTAAGTGGAAGAATATAATTATTCGGTTTCTGTCTAGTATTTTTGTGATTAGCTAGCTACGTATTTCTTAACAGTATTCACAGCATACTTGGCACCAAAACAAAGTATTTGCAGTATTGTCGCATAAATCTTCATTTAGTGAACTCGCTAGTATCAAGAGACTCTCTACTAGTTTGGGTAGTTAGTATCATGATTTTGTATTCAAGAATTTACTTCATGTATGCTAAAGTCAGTCGATCCAGTATTAGAGATCTCAAATTAACAGTAATTGAAAGTATTTAGAATCTTCGAGATGTCGCAGGAAATTCACTACTTGCAATTTTAAAGCTAAAGACAATTTCGTTGCATTTTGTTAAGCCTAAATTAACCCATTTTTTCAGAAGAACAGCGTAAGAAGAAAGCAAAGAAACGGTAATATTTTAAGTGCAGTAAACTCCGTAGATCAGCTATACTTGCTTAGCCAGAACAGTGGTATCCCAAGTAGTCAGAAAATGCTTCACATCGCGTATTTATGATATGTGTTAATAATGATATTGATAAATAATACATAAGTGGAAGGTAAACGAGCCATCCGGCCTGACTACATTTATTTTTAAAAAGTGGAGAAAAGATAATATTAATTTTGCTCAGTTTGAGATTTTCAAATGCAGACGTTTCTGAGATCGTTGGATTCAAATTGAATCCTTTGCGCCATATAGCTTACTGCTTTGAGACTTACTATTAACTCCACTTTGTTTGTTCGTTCGTGTAAACCAAGCACGCTGCGTCTTGTCTAATCACACCAACGCTGAGCACCCTCTTTTGGGTTCTTTTTGCAACTCTTTTCTCAGGCTAGCAGCCTTTCGATTTTAGTTCGAACGCTCTTCCACTGAGCTATCGCAGCCTAACTCTACTTATAAGCATTTTTGCTCTTCCAGTATTTGACGAACTTGAAGAGCAAAAGATTTAAAAGCATATTTTCCGGTTGGAAAACCAACAGATATCATTACCGGTGCTTAGTTTTAAATATTTTAGTGTACTAAAATAGCTATATAGATTGATTTATACTTTAAGGCGTAATCGCCAAGATTCAGCTGTAGTCTGTATTGATCTGATTACACCATGGTGTATAGTTAAACTTGCTTGTGATAAATAGACCGACAATACCATCCTATTAACTCAGTATTTCAACTATTAACATGGCTGCCGCTTATCATAAAATTTTCTAAAAAAAATTCAAAAATCTCGAAAAATCAGAAAAAAGTCATAAAATGCATCGCTGTCATAAAAAATTATGATTTTAAGTTGCATTCTGCGTTTATTCACAATGAGCTAAATTTATTTTTGTTTGCGATGTGTTGTATTGTATTGGGACTACAACCTAATAATTTAACTTGCTTAACCTACTCTCCATTACATTTTTGTGGCAACTTCTTGTGTCATTGCCTTTTACTTGCCTCTTATACCGGTAGCATATTCCATAACTTCATTCTGATTTTAAGTCGGCACCGGTATCGATACTTTTCAAAAAGTAAGCTACTACGGTAGCCTACGGTACTCGATATGGTACTGGAAAAATAGATTGAACTCAATTTTTATCTAAAAGTCAAGATTCCTTGTTTGCTGAAGAGTTTATAATAGGTTTTTCGAGTTAGATGAAAATGACAAGAGTTCTGCGAGTTCGAGTTTCCAAAAGGGGCCACTGACTCAAGTGGTTGAAAGGACTTGAGTTTCTTGGTTCAAACTACCATCACCGCGCAATCCAACTTTATACGGAGTTACTCATTGTTGTTCAGGAAAGGGATTAAGAGGCTTGGATTTAATTTGGACGAATTTTTCCATGATATTTATTTTTTTTAAACATTCCTTTGCACGCAGAGAAGACTATGCTTCCGTAGAAGTTAAAGAAGTGGCCACACAATATGCTATGCAACATACTGAGACCCGATGGCTCACTATGAAATATGTGGCTGTAAGAGTTTTGCAACAATGGAAAAATTTCAACGAATATTTCTTGAAGTTTTTACCCAGGAAAAGTAATTTCAAATCTACAGTAGCAAATACGGATCGTTATCAGAGGATATGCGCAGCATTGCAGGATCCTTTAACTGAAGCATATATCAGCTTTTGTGCTTACTCTACTTCTACAGAGTTTGAAGATTTTCTTCTTCAGCTTCAATCAAATAATCCAAAAATACGCTTGCTTTATTTTTTCATTTGTAAAGTTGTTTCAAATTCGCAACAAAAGTTTATTCGGAAAAAGTTGCTGTGTGGTAAGGAAAACAGGAAAGCTTTGCTGTTTGTTGACATTGAAAAGAGCCAAGAGCAAACTAAATGAACAGATGCACCAGCTCAAAATTGCTCTAGACAAGCTGGACAAATTTGGAAAAGATTGTTTGAATTTTTTTTTTTGTACGCAACGACTCATTTCTGGATCGCTTACTCTTTTACGTACCAGTCATAAAGCATGCTCAATATCTTCACCCTTGCAAAAGAAACGACTCTGATGCCACGAATGCCATTAGTTATTTGTCTCTGTGCATGTAGTCTCTGTTAACCAACGAACTCAGTGAAGTCTTTCACATCCAGTCACCCAGCACTTCTGAAGGGGTATGCGATAAAATCCAAACCCAGTGGATGAGGTTCCAAACGGAACCATTACAAGATGTATGGTTCAAAAACCCCTTGGAGCAGATAGATAGTGGCAAATCAGATTGCAGTACAACGCAGCAAACCTACTGGCCGCAAGTTCTCAATGATTGTGGATTACAACCTGCATGCAAAGCATTCCACATTATGCAAATGGGTTGACAATTTCTGGTCCAAGATTAGATATTTGACAAATGAGCATGGCAAACTTAAATATCCGAAGTTGTATGCATTAGTTTAGGCAATATTGTCCCTTATGGCGAGGTGTTAAGAAAAAAAATAAGAAATTGCAAAAAAATAGTCCTCGACTTATATGCCGATTACTGATCCACTCACCTACTTCAAGTTAGTGTGTTTTTATTTCGTGTTTCTCAGAATTAGAGCTCATACTGAGTGCCAGTTTTGAGCAGTATGTAATACGTATGCTACAATCTACTGTAGATACTTTTCTAAATTTTTTTCGTTGCTGCTGTTTAGAACAGACAATAATACCAGTGTCTACCGTTTAGCAAAAATTTAATTCCAAGCAAACCTAGTCATTCATAATTCTGAAAAGTAATAGACTAGTCAAAAGGATATATTTTCGTGATTTCAAAAATGTAGCATATCGATTAACAGTGTATATACCATTATGCAGTGGCGTTGATTTTCTGTTGAAGAAAGCAAATTCCAAGGGGGCAAGAGTTTTTCGTCAATAATGTTTTTGAAAGCATTTTCGTGTGTTTGCGGGTGTGACAATTGTGGTGTTTGTGTTCTTCTGACAAGCCAGATCGTCCAACATTTAGTCACAATTTCAAGTGCTAGTAACATAAGCAGCAAGGCAGGATGCTGGCAAGGTGCACGCCAAGCGTATTAAATTTAAGTTTAAACAAATGAAAGAGTCGCAAGCTTACAAATTTACAAAAAATCTAGATCTTGTCATTACGATCTTTTTGAAATTATGTGGAAATCAAAGTCAAATAAATTAATTTGAAATAGTGAGTGCATAGTCAAGAGCATCTGTTTCAATAATTGCGAGAACGCTATAAGAAAGACTTTATTGGAATATTACCGTTTTTTGCTTACGCAAAAGTGTGTGTAATGGTGAACACCTTATACAAGCCCCCCTGACTGTCAATCTACTTTTGATTAATCGGGGAAGATGGTTTAATTTCTTTTAGTAGACTTCGTGAAATCGTTACTCTATTGGCATTAAAAATTAGTTTAGTTTTACATATCGGTAGTATTCTTTGATATTTCAGTACAAAAAACGCAGTCCAATTTTATCATTTACCAATTTTTTTTTTTCATTATTTTGCAATTGTTTGTGTGATTCACCTTCTGCGAAGTAGTTTGCATGCTTTTTCAATAAGCTTTTGAAAAGCAGAAACTACTATACGCTACAATTAGAATTAATACCGTACTTGTCCAATTAATTTTTCGCATATTGAACGAACAGTTTAAGACTACTGGTTACTGCGGTTCAAATGTGTCGATTCCTAGATTTGTCTTTAAAATGCATAAAAGCACTTCACCAACTAGCCACGTTTTTGATTTTCGCAACACTCACCTGAAAGTAGTATTTTGCAAACCCGCCTGATTATATTTCCCGAAAATATTTGATCTTGCCAATACAGGTCACACATCAAACTTGAAATGCTTTTAACTTGATTTTTCAACACGCTTGCGCAGCACTTGAAACATTCAACAAAACCGAGGGTGCGAGAGGCACTTTGCCCCCTGGAAATCGAGGCCAGTGCCATTATGCAAAATCTGTGTGTTTTCATTTCGTGTTTCTCAGAATATGCGCTCATACCAAGTGCGAGTTTTAACAGTACGTATTCTACAGCCTATTGTAGATACTTTTCTGAACTTTTTCAGTTTCTGTTGTTTGGAACAATACTGTAGACTAAAACATGTCATAGTTGTAGCAGTGATCTGGTAAGCTAACAAAGTCCGTTTAAAGTTTAGCCTACTGCAAATATGACCAAAATATTCTGTAACGTTAATTCGGATCGCCGTAATGCTAATAAGAAATGCCATTTGTTATTTACTGTTCTGTAGTACTTCTACAGAGTCTGAAATTTTTATTTGACATCAAAAAATTACTTGTTCTTGTAATTGTTTCGCTACAATCAGGCTACCCTATTAACCTTGTGATTTACTTCCATGAAGAGTAGAGAAAGATACGGGTACGCGCTGACAAGCAAACCCAGAGGCAGGGAGGAAGAGGGGATGTCGTCGCCGGTCTTGGTTAGCAAGTTCGCGATCTCGTTAAGTACATATATGGCTGTGGCCAGGAATCCAATGAAAGGACAGTTGGGCCAAATCAGATAGGTAGCGATAGAGGACCAGATTGTCTACACAGCATTCGGAGCAAGGAGGTTAAAGGCAGAGCTCAGGAGAGTGACAGAGGACTGGGAGTGTACAAAGACAACTAGGGACATGAATGGGCAAGTGGAGTGATGTTGGAGGCACCATCCAAGGGCATGATGGAGGGCTGTGATCTTTGCGGTGAAGCTGGATGAAATTGGACTGTCGGGGAAGGAAAGTGATGTTGAGTCCTTGCAGATGTTACATAGAATAAGACTCCTGCGTCACCGAGTCCAAAATTCGTCAGGATGGAACCATCAGTTCAGACACAGTTATCGGCAGGGGGTAGATCAAATAGGTAGTCCTCGCTGCGACCTTTCTGTCTGTATGTGGGTTGTGTCTGGAGCAATCCCTTTAATCTCAATATAAGTCTAATATCCAATGAAATAATAAACAACAAACGTCGATTTATGGTTTTGTAGTTATATAATTGTCAATTTTGCACGTCTCTGTATTTTGCTTTTGACTGACAATGAGTGTCATAAAGTTTTGTAAAATTTCATAAAAACTGTCGTAAAATTTTATTAAAAACAGTGTATATTTTCATAAAAAATCATAATTTTTTTGCCCTTTATGTCGTAAAATCACAAATAAAATGGGTATTTTTTTGAGTGGCAGCTCTGTAATAAAAGTTTGAATCACACTTTGAGACCTCTTAAGTTCTTGGGAATTGCTAAACCGATAAATATTATCTGCACAAATAGTTTACATAACTTATTTTTAATGATGATTCAGCCAGAACGGACACTTCCTTTAAATTTGTGATTTTCACCGACATAGAAGTTAATAGATTAAGAAAGTAAATATTGTACCGGTACATTTATTCCAGTTTGAGACAAGCAAATTATGTTGCACCATTCCTGAATATTTGCTCTTGTTTTGGGTTTGTATTAACTGACATTTTTACTCATTTTGTTGCCTATACGATCACAATGACTAAATTATTAAACTGATAGGTACATTTCTAAATTGTCATGATTCAATGCCAACTATAAACTTTTTTTACTATGTTTTGAAAGAATAAACTACTATAATACGGTACCATATTGTCACGTAAGATTATAAAGCTTGCCATGATAATGTGCTTATGAATTTTTCAGAAAATCATCCAGACGAAGGAGAAAATGTCATATTTGTTCGAAGTCATTTGTGAATGTCACTAACCACAGAAACCATCATCACCCAGATGTAAACAAGGAAGAATTTTTATATGACTCCAAATCAAAGGCAGACAAACTGGGACGATATAAAGAATATGAAGGATATCAGTGCTCCATATGCAGCCGTGTGGTAAAAAACTTGAAAAAACATTTTCAAAACATGCACCATGACATTGATATAAACTGTGTTGACTATGAACAATGTAAGTTGCAGAGCTCTTCAAAAAGATCTCTAAAAACTATTTTACAAAGCTATGAGAAAGCACTTGTTTCTAGAGGAGTTGCAAAACGCAACCAGGTTTCTGCAATGGTTGCAAAAAGTTATTGTCGTCAAATATCCAGCCTTATCCAAGGTATGAAAGATTTAGAAAACCCCAACATAATTTATGGGCGACTTCAAGATATTTCAACGAAAGAAGGAGGCGAATCAACCAAATACGCCTATTTGGCAACTTTTACGAACTTCTTGCAATACCTTGAATTAGAGTTTTCTGATATTCGAGTTGAAAAAATAATGAAGCACGTTAATGACTTCTTGAGGAGACAAAGATCCAAGAAAGAAAAGCGATCTACCTTCGTCAAAGAAAAATCGCGGCGAAAGCTTCAAGATGTGAAGTTTCCGTTTAGTGCTATCAAGAAATACGAAGAAAAAACCAAAGCAGAAATTGGAGAGATCTTATCAAAAAAGGTGGGGGCCCTGAAACGGCCCTCAATAGAAACTCTTTATTCGGATACGTTTTTGAAAGTAATTTGCAGGCTTGGCAGTAGACCTGGAGTGTTCATTGGCATGACGCACAAGGAATTGAATGATGCAGAAACAACAAAAAAAGGTAACTTTTCTATATTAGTTGCGAAACAAAAAGAAAAGCAACGGCATGGATGCGTGGTCGTATCTAGTGAGGAGTTTAAACAAATACTAAAAGTATCTAAACATGCCTATGCATATTTAAAAAAAACAATAAGTGAACAAGACCCGGTGTTTCCTTCGTTAGCACAAAAGAAAAACTTACTCCTAGCCAATCAAGAGTTCAACAAAATTTTTGGGCTGAGAAGCAGTATGGTTTTCGCGAAAGTTGTCACTGCAACGGATGTCCGAAAGATTATAACAAGATGCATGGCGGACCAATCACCAGATATTCAACGGTGTGTCGCCCAATCGGAGGGTCACAGTATTGATGTGGCAGAAAAAGTGTACAACATTAGACATCCTTACGAAATTGTAGAAAGAGCAAGAGAAGCAATGGGAAATATTGCCTTACAAGGTATGTTGCCTTTACATATTGCACTGCAGAGTACGTAAATACAATATACTCGTACGTAATTTTTATTACTGAAATTTTGCTGTACGTCTATTAACAGCAATTGCGGCATTAATTATTTCGTTTTTCATTTAAGTGAATCAGTTATGTTCTGGAGTGTGCTGTGGCTTGAATTTTGTCTCCGAGCATTGCGGACTCAAAAAATGCATTAATTTTGTTGAATGCAAAGCTAATTGCGGCGTGAATAGCTGGCGTTTACCTGAATTACCTACTGGCATAGCTCCTAATTTTTTCAATTAGGAATGCCTTTCTACAGTGTTTGCTATTTCCGTTTGTCCGAAACTATTTATTATGGCTGCAAACGTTAAGTTTCGAATTAACATACGCATCAATTATTGAGGTACATACCGCTCATTACGTGACATTTTATCGAGCACTTTCTGCAAGCGTCAAACCACAATGTTCTGATAAAGTTTTGAATTATGCTCATAATGATTCTTTTACAGAAACTGTTCTAGCACCTGTCCAGTGCCAGCACTTTTACAGAAACTGTTCCAGCACCTGTCGAAATTCAGAATGGTGTGTTTTTACGCTAATGTTTCGGTGTCGAAAAGTAGCGGTAGCGAAATGTTTTGGCGAAGAAACGTTAACGGCGAAAGTTGAGCGGCCAAAAACATTTTACTTTTAGTTACAGATTGTGGTTTTACCGATGCTTTTACGGATGCAGAACTTGCTAGTCCAGTGACACTGTGCATTTCATAAGTTAGAACCTTCAAATCGCGCGGAAAAAAGGCCTGCTTTGAAAAGTGTCCTTGCCCAATAGCAGTATGTAATTCTGATAAAAACATGGCATATGAAATCGTACTCGTATATTGCATCTAGTCGTTTGTAATCCTAATTTTTATTCAATTGTTTTAATAGACGAGGAAGACGCAATTGGCAGTGGTATGTAATCTGATAGAAACAGTTTCGTAAAGTAGGAGCAGAAAAAATACTACTTCATTCAAACTGTTTTGAATTTCACTTGGAGGATACCGTTTTTATTGTAGAAATTTTGCTCAAGCGTATTGAATTTTAGCTTTTATGATCCTTCTCTACTTCGCTGTTGATAAAAACAGCCAGCGCCTAAATCAACGTGGTGAAAAGGTTAATAAATCAACAAATGCTGTACGTTTGCTCGAAGGTGCAGTGAAACACCACTTGTTACTTACTTTATATGCTGCATTAATGTTTCGCTTTGTTAGTAGTTGTAGCATCAGCAACGAACGATGTGTGAGTAACTGAGTGTGCAATTCATTGCAAAATAAAGAAGGAACGTTTTGCGCGTAAAATGGTGCATTCCTGAGAAAATGTGAGGGTGACTTCAATGCTAATACTGTAACGGTGCATGTCGTATATACTGTATGATTAACTTGAAGTATGATTCTTTGCTATCCGCAGTTTTGACTAACAAACTTATTTTTATGCAGATAATGCTCAAGATCTTTGGGAATCCAGGCCAAATGAAAACGGTAAGAATTTGTTCACCATGGTTTCTTGGTTGGAATTTTTTATAGAAAGGTCTATTGATGCTGTTCGTGTGAGGAATAGTGGTATTTTGAATAAACTTTAATTCTTGAAGTCGACCAAATTAACTAACTATCTGTCCAACATGATCGGGAATCAGTCCAGAGTTTCGTGAGATTTTGCTGTTTAAAGCAATTTCATCTGCCGATCGCTGGTCAGTAGACGGTTAATAGTGAATATTTGCTGCTTACTCTTCACTCCAGTTTCATCAATTTTAGATCAGATTTCATCAATTCATCAATTTAAGATCAGAATTTAATTTAAGATCAGATGCATATGATCATTGCTAATCGGTAGATCACTAATTTATGAAACAGTTACATGCTACAGTATTTGTATTAGCAGTGATAATGAATTGAGAATCAGTTGTTTGGTTGATGGTACAGTATTTGTATTAGCAGTGGTAATGAATTGAGAATCAGTTGTTTGGTTGAAGACGTCGCATGACACAAACGCTATAGTTCATCATGGCTGCACTACATTCAGAATAGCTGAATATATGCTTATCATATTGATAAAGCGAACAATAACACAGTTCGCAAAAAGACTGCAAATGATTGATTTGTTCCATTTTTATTTTCTTCTCACGAGAAAGCGGCAGTTGCGCTATATCAATAATTGAGTATATGCTAAACAGCTTATCATTCTACAATTCATTGAGCCCTTTCTGCAAGCGTCAAACTAGAAAGTTTACATATAGTTTCGAGTTATGTGTATTATAATTCTTTTACAGAAACTGTTTCAGCACCTGTCGAAATTCAGAATGGTGTGTTTTTACGCTAATGTTTCGGTGTCGAAAAGTAGCGGTAGCGAAATGTTTTGGCGAAGAAAAGTTAACGGCGAAAGTTGAGCGGCCAAAAACATTTTACTTTCAGTTACAGATTGTGGTTTTACCGGTGCTTTTACGGATGCAGAACTTGCTAGTCCAGTGACACTGTGCATTTCATAAGTTAGAACCTTCAAATCGCGCGGAAAAAAGGCCTGCTTTGAAAAGTGTCCTTGCCCAATAGCAGTATGTAATTCTGATAAAAACATGGCATATAAAATTGTACTCGTATGTTGCATCTAGTCGTTTGTAATCCTAATTTTTATTCAATTGTTTAAATAGACGAGGTAGACGCAATTGGCAGTGGTATGTAATCTGATAGAAACAGTTTCGTAAAGTAGGAGCAGAAAAAATACTACTTCATTCAAACTGTTTTGAATTTCACTTGGAGGATACCGTTTTTATTGTAGAAATTTTGCTCAAGCGTATTGAATTTTAGCTTTTATGATCCTTCTCTACTTCGCTGTTGATAAAAACAGCCAGCGCCTAAATCAACGTGGTGAAAAGGTTAATAAATCAACAAATGCTGTACGTTTGCTCGAAGGTGCAGTGAAACACCACTTGTTACTTACTTTATATGCTGCATTAATGTTTCGCTTTGTTAGTAGTTGTAGCATCAGCAACGAACGATGTGTGAGTAACTGAGTGTGCAATTCATTGCAAAATAAAGAAGGAACGTTTTGCGCGTAAAATGGTGCATTCCTGAGAAAATGTGAGGGTGACTTCAATGCTAATACTGTAACGGTGCATGTCGTATATACTGTATGATTAACTTGAAGTATGATTCTTTGCTATCCGCAGTTTTGACTAACAAACTTATTTTTATGCAGATAATGCTCAAGATCTTTGGGAATCCAGGCCAAATGAAAACGGTAAGAATTTGTTCACCATGGTTTCTTGGTTGGAATTTTTTATAGAAAGGTCTATTGATGCTGTTCGTGTGAGGAATAGTGGTATTTTGAATAAACTTTAATTCTTGAAGTCCGACCAAATTAACTAACTATCTGTCCAACATGATCGGGAATCAGTCCAGAGTTTCGTGAGATTTTGCTGTTTAAAGCAATTTCATCTGCCGATCGCTGGTCAGTAGACGGTTAATAGTGAATATTTGCTGCTTACTCTTCACTCCAGTTTCATCAATTTAAGATCAGATGCATATGATTGCTAATCGGTAGATCACTAATTTATGAAACAGTTACATGCTACAGTATTTGTATTAGCAGTGGTAATGAATTGAGAATCAGTTGTTTGGTTGAAGACGTCGCATGACACAAACGCTATAGTTCATCATGGCTGCACTACATTCAGAATAGCTGAATATATGCTTATCATATTGATAAAGCGAACAATAACACAGTTCGCAGAAAGACTGCAAATGATTGATTTGTTCCATTTTTATTCTCTTCTCACGAGAAAGCGACAGTTGCGCTACAGATTGGACGAACCTGCATACGGGCCTCCGGTGTTTGCTTTTCGCATAATTGAAATATTGTTGCAAATCTGTTGCTGCTCGTTATCAATAATATCAAGCAGAGATAAGTGTCGTGAAGCATCTTATCTAAGAGAAAAACAATGCGACAAAGGAGCGAGTTGAACCGCTGAGATTTTGATCATGCATGTGGCCGCCGTGAAAGCGACACTCTTTACCACTCAGCCCCACTGGCAATATTTTGCGGCGCAAAATTAAGAAATTTCGAAACGTATTTTTAAAAAACCTTCAATAGGTGTTTGACTTGTGTGGTCTACCGGAAAGGAATGCCGAACGGCAAATTTAGGAATGCCGAAAAGCAAAATTAAGAAATTTCGAAACGTATTTTTAAAAAACCTTCAATAGGTGTTTGACTTGTGTGGTCTACCGGAAAGGAATGCCGAACGGATTTTCTGGTTGGTTTGGCTACGGTTTACCCCATTGTGCTTTTTTTTTCTTGTGGATACTGTAGCATAATGTTTTACAGTAAATTCATGCATATATGTGACAAAAAGTTATAAGTATGCTGCGCTTAAAAGATTCTTCGTGTTAAGTGTAGGATTTGAACCAAAGCTGTTTAGAAGAGTTAATACCATCTTATGTAATGGTAAAAACAATAAATTTCTAGTTAACATATTGTCAATCAAAGCCCGTATTGTCAAGTAAGAATCAAATAAAAGATCGATTCGCCGCATTGCCTATTGTCTAATCGACAATGTTTTTTTCTTACAAAAAACAACCAAATCTTTTAAATGTCACCTACAATAATCAAAATATATTTTGTTTTTGCCTTCACTTTCTAGCCGTATGGATCGATCTTACTTCGTGACATCTCCCTATGTTCTCACCATCAGTTTTGTTTTGTTAAAATGGTATTTTGTGATTTTCGATTCATTGATTTTTTTGTGCAGATTTTCAGACGAATCTTCAAAGCAATCAGTACATTGGTAGAACTAAGGCGGGTATGTCCTTGATTTTTTTTTTAGATAATAAAATTAAATAAAGTGTATGGTTGGTGCAATGAAAGTTTGTGTATGCAACCATGTCTATCAGTGACTTAATTACTGTTTACGTTGTTATCGCAAATTGAATTTCGCAACTATTCAATTTTACCGGCCGGATGGTGGAGCGGTAACGCATTCGTCTCTGGAGCGGGAGGTCTGAGGTTCAAATCTCTGGCCGCTCACATCGGACACAGTGTTGCCAACGGCTCGCCATTGCTGCGACATTTCTTCAAAAGGAGCTGTGTTGCCCGGGCGCAATGAAGCGGAGATGGGCCCCGCCAAGTCGTTACACGCTTCGGCGTATTACAGCGAGTATAATGAAAGATTTTGATTTGAACTATTCGATTTGGAAATGCATTTCCGCAAGGATTATTTTGCGCTAGCTGTGCAATTGTTATTGTTCAGCCTTCAGGTTGGTTTTGCATGGTCGTCAACTGGCCTCGTACAGTTTATGTGCAAAAGGCACCAACCAACTGAACCCAGCTATGCTGTTTCGGATCCAGTTTTCATTCTCACGCATTAAGAACAATTTATTTTGCTTCCGATATATATTCATTAATCAAGTTCTTTTCTAGGCAAACCATTTGTGCGGGTTAAGTTTTCAGATGATGGCAAAACCCGTGTCATCACAAAAGTTTGCGAAATAAAAGTTGATGGAAAACCCGTAGCATCGCTTGAGCAGTTAAAGATGGGGTTGGCGCTTCGGGCTTATTGGCCCCATATTGGATTTTTTCCTGCTGTAATTGCTAGCATTTCTGGTAAGGGGTATTTGATTGCTTTTATTCGTTGTCTTTTTTTATGCCATGTCGTAGTAAAACGACGGTGTTGCATTTATTGGACGAGTCCGTTTAAAAGTTGATGATTATCGAAACTTCTTGTTATTCCTTGCTTTCTTCTGCTTAATGTTGCTGCTTGTTGACTTGGTCGAACAGAAAAAATCGACGACACAGCGACGGTAGTGATGTTACACAATCTGTTAGCACTGGGTCGCTGTTAGCACTGCTATATATGATTGATTGATTATGATTGTTTCCCAATGGTTTGAACTATGATGTAGTTTTGCAAAAGTAAACTCTCCAATATAAGATGTTGTTTGGTTTTTCGCGCAGTAAACATGCCTACGATATATCTGTTGCTGGAAGTTCACAAAATGCCGCTTTGTAAAAGTGCACATATTTTCGGAAAGCAATTTGCTTCAACATTATTTGAATAGCTTTCCTCGTAAGCCAATAAACTATATTTCGGTATTTTGGTGTGACAAACTATGTATACTTTATGAATTAACACATATTATGAAATCGCAGTGGTTGATTGTATTCCTGTGACTTGCACAGTGTTCAGTCGTAGGATGTCAATGACGACAATATCTATGCAAGTATATGTTTTTAGATACACCACCGAAGCATACGTGCTATTCTGACTCCGAACTACCGTCACCAACAAAACGACGGAAGCTGTTTTAAAGCTTTGAAACGTGACTAAATACGAGGTTGCATACTAACACTCAGCATGGAATAAGGTGTCACATCTTGTTTGTACAGTATTGTTCGAATTAATTGAAATCAAGCATAAAATGGATCAGATTCACTGATTTTTCATTGATTAGTCACATAAAGCAGTTTAAGCAGCACTTAATATTTGATATGTCCTCCACCATTCTTCAACAACTCAGTAACTCGATTTGGCATCGATTCAACTAAGTGTTTGCACTTTTCAGCAATTTCTTCATCCCTGTACCAAACTTCAATGATTGCCTCTGTAAGCTTCCTTTTGTTGTACAATTCTTTTTTAGCAAACGAGATTTGATGATAAACCACAAATTTTTGATTGGGTTTAAATCCGGGGAATTTCCAGGCCAATATAAAACCTTGACATTGTTTTCCTCGTAAATTTTACACATTTTTTTGACGTATGGCAAGGAGCCAAATCTTGCTGGAAGATGCCTTCTCCTGGAAATGCGTTGTTTAGGTTTGGGATCACTTTTTTCTTAATCACTTCAATGTAGCGGTCAGAGTTCATCATGCCCTCCACAGGAAAGAGGAATTCAACATCTGCATAACTAAAGCACCCCCAAAACATCTTTTTCTGTGGATGTTTTACGATTTGATTGACATGATGATGATTCAGCGGCTCTTCGATGCTTCTTCGTACAAATCTGCTGTGTTCACCTCGGACGTAGAAGTGACTCTCATTAGAAAAAAGAACCTTTTTCCAGTCTTCGGCTGTCCAGGTTTTATGTTTTTTGGCCCAACTGAGTCTTTTTATTCCTGAAGTGAAATAGGCCGAACTAATTTAATAGTTCACAGAGACATCACGTCTTACAATCCTACTTCATTTGACAACACCTTAATGCTGTCTCCGCATCGAAATTGGTAATCATTTCAACCCCTAGTGACGCAGGTGAGGCGGAGCTCCCTATCTCGGGAGCATTCCCGTGTTTCGAAGTCAACTGACTTCGACATCAGTATGAAGAGGAGTCGACACAATGCAAAGAATTTTGATCCCTGAATTAGGCTAACTCAACCGGTAAATTTGAATAACCAAGCTATCGGTATAGGCTAACGTCTTCATCTCGTAACTTCAGCTGCTAAAAAGGTAGACCCAATCTTTTTTTTCCTACGTACTTTTTGAGTCTTTTTGATTTCATCTTTTTGGTCAAAAGCTGTTTCTTAGTGGACGCATTGCTTTTCTTCCACTTTCAAGAAGACGTTTACGGACAGTGCTTGCGCTAATTTTCACTCCTGCATGGGCAAAACCTTTGGTTAGTTCGTCGCTTGTTTTTCACGGATTTTTCTTGCTTTCTCTCAAAATCAATGCATCATCTCTAGGGGAGGTATTCCTTTTTCTTCCACATTTTCTTTTTCTTTGGGGGGTAACAAATCCTGTTGCATTAAATTGCTTAATAATTTGGCAAACAGTTGCCCTGCTCATTTCAAGAGATTCTGCAATATTTTTTTGGTCAAGTTCAGTATGTTTGTACGAACTAATGACACTAGCACGTTTTCTAGGAGTAGTATCCGCCATGACAAACTTCTAGTCTAATTTGTTTCAGCTGTAGCCGCTCACTTTTTACTTTAGGTAGTCGTTATGACGTAATAATGTAGTACATGACATCACAAACGTTCTTGAAATATTGACTTGTTATAGCTTTTTGAAATATTGACCTGTTAAAGATGGGGTTGACCTGTTAAAGATGTGAAATATTGATCTGTACATGACGTCACAAACTTTCTTGAAATATTGACCTGTTATAGTTTCTTGAAATATTGACCTGTTAAAGATGGGGTTGGCGCTTCGGGCTTATTGGCCCCATATTGGATTTTTTCCTGCTGTAATTGCTAGCATTTCTGGTAAGGGGTATTTGATTGCTTTTATTCGTTGTCTTTTTTTATGCCATGTCGTAGTAAAACGACGGTGTTGCATTTATTGGACGAGTCCGTTTAAAAGTTGATGATTATCGAAACTTCTTGTTATTCCTTGCTTTCTTCTGCTTAATGTTGCTGCTTGTTGACTTGGTCGAAAAGAAAAAATCGACGACACAGCGACGGTAGTGATGTTACACAATCTGTTAGCACTGGGTCGCTGAATCATCATCATTTCGCTGAATCATCATCATTTTTGAAATTTTTATTGATTTGTGAGTTATGTTTTCGACAAATTAGCCCCCCCTATAATTAATGTTCAAAAGATACTTTAAATAATTTTTTAGTCCATTTCGATGTGCTAGACATTTTCAACGATATTAAACATGTTGTTTTTTTGTTTGTTTGATTGGTTTCATAAAATGATGACACCCGGGGCAGGCCTTCCCCCCCACCCCCCAATAACGGCGCCTCTGGTTAATGGGTCAAATTTAGAACAAAAGTTATTTTTTGATCAACCCTAATGACCAATGCGCGCTGAATTGCTTGTTACAGTTGTAATGATAAATGTGTAGCTGCTTTTTTCAACATTGTTTATTTCGCTTGCGAGTGACATAAATATGGGCTGATTTACATTTTAAAGTTCGCAACACGAAAAACATCTTCAAAATTTCGTTGCATTTCTCTTATCTGTGTTATTGTAGTGTAGTCGTAGAATCTACCAAAATTAATAGAGGTTTGCGATGCCCTCTGTAATGTTAACCACATCTAGCTTGTATCAGTAATTGTTTCAAGTAGTGTAGTCTTTTACCTCGATTATGATCACTTAGATGCTAGTGATTTGTACTGTAAATTGTTGCATTGCATATTTATCTTCCTGTCACCAAACAACGTCAGACGCTAATTATTGGACTATCCGCAAACTTTTCATTGCATTGACTACTTCGTGGTGGAGGTACCCGCACCCGTCCTACTTAGGAGATCCAGTGATCCAATGTTAGTGTGGATTTCTTCGAACTCTTGCCCACTGAATTTGTTGCTTGTTCGAAGCTACCTAAGCGTCGTATCTAAGGACGCAACAGCGTAACCTGGGTGGGGGTTGAACCCAGATCATACGATCAGGATCGTCGTAAAAGCGACGCCTTTACCCATTCGCCACGCATCCGACTATGTTCCGTAGAAGTTTTGCCAGTGTTCCGTAGAAAATATTGACAAACGTAAAATTGCCCAAATAAAAATTTCCACAAAAATTTTTCTTTAACTTTTCACCGCGTTAGAAATATACGAATATTTTGTCATTCTTTTCGTTAGTAATGATAATTTGAAAACTTTTGGCGTGATAGTTTACCTCAAAGTTTTCTGATTAAAGTTTAAAAAGTCTGATTACACTTAACTTTGTTTTCGGATTTTTACACCTTAACAGGGAACACTGGTAACCACTCTGATGTTTAACCGTTCGTAATGGAAAACCTGCTGGCTACTATACATTGACATTGTAATAAAATCGATTCCGCACGGGTTATTAGAAGTAAAAGATATCTTCAATGCCATTTTCAAAATCGATGCGACATAAAAAAATCAATTCGCTTTAATTTGAACCTTCTTAATCGGCTTTCACTGATTACGTGTATTTTTAAGGGGAAATACGCATGATATCTTTTTCAATAGAAATGGAAAAAAGAAAAAACGGCAAAACACATGCAGTCAAGTAAAAAGCGGATTTACGCGTGAAAATATGCGTGGTCGGTAAAAGCCGCCTTACTCCTGCATTTTTTTTAGATAAATTTGTTGACAGTTGTTTAACGCTTGAGTAATGTTGGCGGTGATTGGCTAGCAATGGCAGTGAATTATTCAAGCATTTGAAATAATTTTATGGTTTGGAAAAGAAAACGGCAAAAGCTAGAAGATTGAAATTAACGCTAATCGCTTGCTTTGCGCTTCTTCGTTTTCAAGATAGCAATAAAGTTGATTTTCTACCTTTTTCAACACGTTATTAAATCATTATAGAGGAAAGAAAAAAATTTGTTAATGCGAAGTTAAAAAGTTTTGATGTGTTAATGATTTTGAAATGTAGTGCTTTAGTGAGAACTTTCTGCAATCGTTTTTTCGAATATTAATTGGTTTTATTTCAACCTTATGCGACTCGAAGAACTCTCTATGCTTAATCATGGTAATACTCTTCGAACTTTTTTTGGTTTACTTTGAACAAACGATAGTGAAATCACTTTGGAAACTGCCAAGATTACAAACATTTTATAATGTACGCAATTAAGTTAATCTCTGGCTCATCAGTGAACAAAAATTTTTTTCAATTACATTAAAAACATTGCTAATAGCACTTCGATTATTATGTTTGACCGTTTTGCAATGAAAAAGATCTGTTAGAGGCCGTTAAGGTATCGCATGACGCTTTGCAAATTTAAACCCTTTCTTCCTCATATGACAAAACTGCCCATTTTTTGCTTGGCAGCCAACAGATTTTGACAAAGTCTCGCAAATCAAGTTTTGCATAGCATCTTACGCTTTGTCTAACACTCTCGCCCCTCTGAAAGCGCCATATGATACTTAAACGGCCCCTTATCTGCTGCATTGAGATGTTTTCTATTTATCATCTGCTTTATATTCCAGGATGTATATAAGGCAGATGATAAATTGAGCAGTTTAAGCTGAATTGCTTGTTGCAATTGTGCTGATCAATGTGTGGTTGCTGTTTTCCAACGTTGGTTTACTTCGTTTATGAGTGAGGATTCTTTTTTTCAGCTAGTATGTATTTTGTCAAAGCCATTGTTTTAATCACGTTCTAAAAGTTCAGATTATTTCGTAGAATATTTTCAACGCTTGCTGAATTTTTGGGAAAAGTATCCTCCTCGGGAATCGCCATCATTCTTCATGATATGAGTCACCACATGCAACATATGGCCTAAATTGATGTTTTGTGATCAGGTAAAACAGGAATAATGAAGCACAATTTTGTTATCTTTCTACTTTTTTCAATATGCGCGGTAGAAATGTGGGCCAAGTTACTTATTGGAACCGTTTTCGTCATCATTAAAAGCTTGTTCCATAATGTGCCAAGTAAATTTGGCCAAAAATTTGATCAAAGAGAAAAAGAGTATAGATATCCGGGACAAACGTACTTGACCCAAAATTCCTCAAAAAAGCAGTGCATTTAAATTCATTTTATTTTTTTGACTAAAACGTAATGTATTTGTTTTTTCCGTTTCAGCTTCTTCTTGCAGGCTAAATAATATGGATTCAATTTACTTACAAAATATATTAGTGGTCCAAGTTACGTAGCCCACTATTTTGCAAGAGATAAACTGTCGAAAAACAATATTTTTAGTTTATTTATCATATAAAACTAAAAATATAAAATTTTGTGATGTCTCCTATTATCGCCTTTGTGTCACTAAGCTTATTCAATAAAAATATTTAGCCTTTACTCCGTACACCATCAAACAAATGGGAAACAAGTTTACAAAACATCGTTTTTCTCAAATTGCAGACTTTTTACTTTGTCGATTTTTGAATGTGGTGACTCATATATGTACTTAGAATCGTGTTCCTAAATCGTGCTGTGATCGATTATTATGTGACTCTACGTTGTAATTAAAAACAAGTCGATCAATTTGATGATTGCATCAGTGTATCTTTAAGAGTAACAGACTGGAAAAAAACTCGCTGCAATCTTCTTCATCGAACGTTTGGGTTGCATACTATTTTACAAAGAAGACTACATGAAATCATTTGAAGTTTTTTGTACTAAGTAGTCAATGTCTTTTAAATGCCTTCTCTCTTTCCCCCAAAGTATCGATGTTCGATGCCTCAATTTTCGTTTATTTGCATTGGTAATTTGAACTTATGAAGGTTTATTGTACTCCTTGGAGTTTAGTTGTTTTTACTTATTTGTAGTGCTTCGTAAGGTACTCAGCTGTATAAGAGGAGTCGGTTACAGTTGCGCAACCAGAAAGGGGGGGCTAAGGAGTTACTCAGCTAAGTCACTGAGAAAATAAAACCCCAAAATGCAAGGGTTTAAACGTGGTTAGGACTTGTGCTGTATGTTAGAAGGGCTAGGCAATTTAATTATTCAACTGGCTTCCAAATCTTAGTACAATCATACGGTATGTGATCCTAATGGCATTACAATGCTGTTTTTCCGAAAAGTCGCCCAGCGACAGCAGTCTCCCAATGCTGCGGCTGTTAGAGCCCTGCCCCCAGTAGACCCCGTAAGTGATATGCTGCAGTTGAACCAGTACCCAACAAAGACAATTTTCATTCGAAAATGATCAAGCTTTCTCCTCAGCAAAATCCTAGTTGCTCGCGTAGTTTGAACATCCTCATGAACCAATTGAGTGAATGATTGATAAATAATCAAGGTACCGGTATTTGTTTTGCTGGTTGGAAGTGACAAGTGAACATGTCACCTATACCACGGAAGTTGTGATATCGTACTATCATAACGTTGTCGACTTCCAGAAAGTCGGAACAACCCACTGGGCGTATGAGAGACGTTATTTTTAGTCACTAGTAATCCTTACCATGCATTATGCGCAGTTGCGCTGTTTTCAACTCGATGGTAATCGGTAAGACTAGGACTTACGTCTCGAAGCGTAATGCATATTGAAATTAAATTGAGGAAGCATATTTCAACTAAAAATGATAACTTGTACAAAAATTTTAACAAGTTTTCGACAAAGTTTATTGTCATTAGAAAATGTAAAAAAAATTGATTTTGTAAGATCAAAAAAAAATTGAATTTAATCTCTAGCTTTTGTAAATTTTGTCCACCATAAATAATGCTATTTACATGTCTATTGACTCCTTCATAAACTATCAATTGGGTGCAATTTTGAATAGATTTGGGGGCAAATTCAGTCATTTTTTAATGGGAAAGAGCAAAAAGAAGGAAAAATTTTGAAAATAGTTGCAAAACCAGAGAACCATTGTAGTTTTTAACAAGCATATTTAAGAGTGTTTTGCGGTTTAGGTTTTAACTTGTTAGGCTAATCAAACACAGTAGTCTAGGATAGAGCAAAGTAAAAACTTTAATGTTTAGCTTGTGTTTCTAGAGTTACTATACCGTTTTCAATTTTTGCTTTTGTTGGAAATCGGTTTGGAGAAAAATTCCGTAATGTACTTCGAAATACCATAATTACCGGCGTAACTGGTTAACGACTTTATTTAATTTAAAATTGCTTTTTAACAATTTTCACTATTGTTCTTGACATACTGTAGATATAAAAGCGATTCGCTTATAGCATCCTTTTATTCCTATTATTAGATTTAGCTCACTTCATCAAGATTCACACTGAAAACCATAATGTGCAGCCCCATCAGTACGTTACCCACACCACCCCCATTTTCTCCGTTCCTCCATCACCCCTATCATCATCAACCCCCATTTTTGAACCAAACTATTATTCGCCCATCACCGTCCTACCATATCAGCTCCTTTTCCGCTTCACCTACTCCCCCATCAGCCTCAACCCCCATCATCTTTATTCCCCAATCATCCTCATTTCCCCATCACCCCAACTTTTGATTCCCCATTTTCTCATCCCTCATTTGCTCATCTCTCCCATTTTTACAACACCCGATTTCTTTCATCTCACACCACCACCATAACCTCATATCACCCTTATTTTCCCATCATTTCATTACCGGCCCATTATTCCCACATCACCTCCATTTCCTTATCATCCCCAATTTTCCATCATAGCATCAGCCTTATTTCCCATCACCACCAATCATCTACTAGCCCCAATAACCCAATTTCCACGTCACCTCTTTTCCACCCCCATCATCCAATTCTCTAATCATCCTATTTTCACATTCCTTCATCACAACATTACCTACCGGTATCACTTTGTTTGTAGACTTCCATTTCCACGTCCCCAATCACCCCATCAGCCTTATTCCCATATTACCCTCATTCCCTATCACCCCAATTCCACCATTATCCACAGTTTTCCTACACCCAATTCCCACAGCACTCACACCATTTCCACCTGACATCAGCCCCATCCCCCCATCATCAAGTCCCCCATTTTCTCATTTCTAGATCACAACCATTCCCCCATCAGCCCCATTCCCCTTCACCCCCAATACTCCCATCAGCCTTATTCCTCCATCAATCTTATTGCCCTATCACCCCAATTCTCCATCATCTCCATTTTTTCCTACACCCAATTCCCCCAACACTCACACCATTCCCATCACACATCAGCCCAATTCCCATCACCCCAATTCTCAAATCACCCCGTTTTCTCATTCCTAGAGCACAACCATTCCCCCATCAGCCCCACTTCTCATCACCCTCAACTCTTACCCTTCATCACCCTCATTCCTCCATCAACCCAATTCCCCTACCATCCCCATTTTTCTGCATCCCTTTCCCCCAATCCTCAAACACTTCCCACATCAATCCCATTCCCCCATTCCTCTATCACCTCATTTTAACATCAGCCACTTTCCCCCAAATCAGCTTCAATTTCCCAGTCAGCCCCATTCCAATCCTCATACAGTTTCCCCATAAACCCCATTTCCCCTCAGCCCCATTCCTACATCATCCTCATTTCCCCATCACCCCAATTTTCCTATAATCTCCTTTTTTCTGCACCCTTTTTCCCCCAACCCTCACCCCACATCAGCCCCATTCCCTATCAACCCAATTTCCACATCATTCCCAATCCCCCATAAACTTGATCCCCCATTTCCCCATCAGTCACATTCCACTATCATCCCATTACCCCATCAACAACATCACCCCATTATGACTATCCCATTTCCATCATCAATTTTATTGCCTTTTATCGACCTCTAGCGGAAAAAAAACAGGACCAAATCATATATCTCATCATCAATTTTATAGCCCTTTACGGACCTCTTGTGGAAAAAATCTGGAACAAAATGATCAAAAATAATCAAAAATCACTGATCATTTTGTTTCTCAGGAACAAAGCGTTTTGTTCCCAACCGTAACTATGGTTTGATTTTCTGTGTATTCATATTTTTCCGCATAATTATACAGAAATAAATCAAAATAGTCTAATCTTAGAACTTTTATAATATGCGGTAAAATATGCAAATAAAAATGAGTTCATTTTATTTGCAAGGTTAATTTGAATTTTCATCTTTTTATCCGTATGGTTTTCAACTAATTTTCCGTTTGGAAAAAAACTTTTTAAAGAACTTAACTCGAAGTTTATCAATGATATCTTTAGAATTGATAAATTGCAGCTAAAATTAAGATTCGGATATGCAACAGATATTGTAAGGAAATGTAGCTACATGTTCTAACTTACAGTATACAGCTTTCAAACCAAGCAAAATTTGTTGTTTCTTTTTGCTCAATTTTACCTGTCTGTGAAATACTGTAATAATTGTTAATGGTGTTGTTACTTGGAATTCTTAAAAATTCACTTCAAAAAACTAGTCAATAAATGCTTTCATAATATCCCAATTTACTGAACTTTATTTTCTCAAAAAGTTTTATTTGAAGTCCATCCCGTTGATCCCATCTCAATCTCCGGTTGTGAATTTGTGATTGATTGTTATTTTTGTTGTAGTAATATTTAATTTGATTTAGGGCTAAATTTATTCACAAATTACTCATAAAAATTTCAAACTGCTAAGGTAACGGAAAGTTTCCCAATTTTGAGGTTTTGGAAATCACTTTCCGAAATCTGAGCACTTTATTTGAGCATTAAATCTGAGCACTTTCAGAATCAGACCTCTGAGTATCTTTTTTTTTGTATTAAGAAAGAAAGTACGAATCTTTCAGCAAGAACGCAGACCCGTTTTTTGAAACGTACAACAATTGCATGACATTATTATGACGTGACACGTGGTCGTCATTATTATTACTTACTTTTGTACGCGTAAATCCTAAATTAAAGAAACTGCAATTCCGGACAAGGACAACATACTGGCTATGCTCTCATTATATTTATCATTGGTAGTATTTCAATTGGGGGGGTGTGCTTTATCGCCTGTGTTATAGCATTAAGTTCATAATAATGTTAAACGAAGGCCTGGGGTTGCAACTTTTAGGACAAAGCTCTTAAATTTCTTACAGGTTTTGCATATTATTTGTTATTAAAAATTTGAATTAAGGGGCTCCCAGCCCACGACCCTTAGTCATCAGTCAGGGGCTCTGGGGCTTCCTGGTTGTTAGTTGGGGGCCCTGGGGAAACCTGGTTGTCAGTTACAAGCCCTGGGGCCCCCTGATTGTTAATTAGGGGGCCCAGGATTTTATGATTGTGAGTTAGGGGCCCCGGGGCTTCCTGGTTTTCAGTTAGGGTCCCTCTGGTTGTCAATTAAGGTCCTTGGGGCCCCTGGTTGTCATTTAGGGGCCCCAGGGCTCCCTTCTTGTCGGTTGGGGTCCCCAAAGCCCCCGGATCCCCTAGTTGTCAGTTAGGGGCCCCAGGGCTCCCTGTTCATCAGTTAGGGGCCCCGAGACCCCTTGTTCGTCAGTTAGGGACCCCGGGGCTCCTGGTTGTCAGTTAGGGGCTCTGAGTCCCCCTGTTCGTCAGTTAAAAGCCCCGGGGCCCTCTGTTCGTCAATTAAATTAGGGGCCCCGGGGCCCCTGGCTGCTAGTTAGGGGGCCCATGGTCGTTGTTTAGGTTGTCTGGTTGTCAGGGGTTCTCTGGTTGTCAGTTAGTTGTCGGTTTGGGGCCCCGAAGCCCCTGGTTATTAGTTAGGGGTCCTGGGGCCCCCTAATTATTAGTTAGGGGATCCAGGGTTCCCTGATTGTTAGTTAGGGGCCCCGGGTACCCCTGGTTGTCAGTTAGGGGCCCTGGGGCCCCATAGTTGTTGGTTGGGGCCCCTGGGGACCCCTATAGTTGTTAGTTTGGGACCCCTTGATTGTTAGCTACGGGCTCCAGGGCTCCCTCATTGTCATTAATATTATTGTTAATTACTGTTATGTGCGTAGTTACTAAAAAAAAGCTGCAACTAAACATCGTTAACCTACGTTGTCATCATTTTTATCATTGGTGGTATTTTAATTGGGGGGGACCCGGGCCCCGTGTCGCCCCCCCCCCCCCCCCCTGGCTCGCCTATGATCACTGCTATTGCACATAGCAAAATAAGGGTTTACGAATGGCACGATTGGACCATATGAAAGAATCAGGTCATAATACATATAATTGGAAAGAAAATAGAAAACAAATTTGAGCTATTTATTATTATTATTATTGGGCAGCGGTGCCAGCGAATTTGCTACCGTTAGGTAAAGTCCACCTACACATTGCTAGGGCCTCATTTGGGCTCATTGCAACTGTAGCTGCTATGTCATTGTTGTTTTGTTTGGTTACTGGTCAAACTCAGAAAGCCTCCCAGCGTCCTTTAAGTACGTGGCCAGTTTGTTAATGTTACATTTCGTTACCACATTATGAACAGTGGTTTTAGTGATTACAAAATATTTAACGCAAATATCTTGGTAAAGCTTGCAATTGCCTACTTGATGATTTGGTGTTTCATCCTCTACGCTTCATTTTGGACACAAGGAAGTCTCAGCACGACCTGTAGTTTTCCACTGTAGATTGCAGTGCCCAGTTAAAACTTGCACTACACTATTTAATTAAGGTCTCTTAAGATTAAGGAAACGTATTGTTAGTCGGGAAGACGTCCAATCTACAGATTTCTTCAACCTCAAGCAGTCTTTCCGTTTATTCCACATAGATTTCCATCTACCTGTGGACCAGTCCTTAACCGTGCTAACACAACTGGCATACGGGACTGTAATAAAAGGTTCAGGACCATGTATTTATGATTTAGATCCTGATTTGGCTACATAGTCTGCCACTTTGTTGCCATGTACCCCTGTATGTCCAGGAATCCCGGCAATACTGACGTGGTTTTGTTTACCTAATTGATTTAGGTTTCTAATGCAGTTGAGCACTGTAATTGATGTTACAGAGCACTTTATGAGTGCTTTGATAGCTGTTTGACTATCAACCAGCACAACAATATTTCGATTGTGCATTTTTTCCAAAAGCAGGTTGTTTGCCACTTCTGAAATAGCTAACACTTCTGCCTGGAATACAGTGCCCTGTAATCCAAGGTGGAAAAATGCTTGTTTTGAGGAGTTGTTTGGGTATTCGGCATAAAAACCCGCACCTACTCTCCCACCTGGATTTGAGCAATCAGTGTAAACCTTGACAGTGCTCTGGTTTAAAACGCTTGCAAATCTGATAGCATTCTTTTTATCCATAATTTGGCAGTCGAAATTTCTCTCGAATACCTATGTTTTCTTTATTCGGTCAGTTGGCATTTGCAGCAGAGGTCAGAATTTCCTTGCCTTATTGCAAACATCAACATTGCTTTTCGTTTTCCCAAAGGAAGCAACTGAGTTGACATGCCAGAGCCCACTAACAGTGATTCTGTACGACCCTAGCACTGCCTCATCCAATAAAAATTCCTCAATGGGAGTTATGTTGAGCAGTATTTCCAGAGAACCAATAGGGGTGCCTGGAAAAGGTGACGAAATCATCAAGCAAGCAAGTCTCCGTACCTTTGTGAGTTCCCTCACTAGATACTTTTTGTTGAGACCGCCAGCCCAGGACACTCATGTATACGGCATGATTGGACGTATCAGAGCTGTGTAGTGTGTTTACTCTACACCCATTTCATTATAGATGGTTTTATTCCCTACGTTTTACCCACAATTTGTCTACATTGCATCAATGCTGTAGTTGCTTTGCGAGTAAGTCGGATAATATGAGGTTTCCAAGTAAGCTTGCTGTCCAGAGTAACACCTAACAGCCTTGCTTCCTAGGAAAGTTCAAGTTTTGAACCATTCATTGACAAGGAACCCAAATCTAGATTCCGTTTGTGAGTGAAAAGTACGATTTCGTTTTTTTTGCTGCTAAACTGTAGCTCTTGTTCCGAAGCCCAGTTTGCTTCAATATTTATTGCTTTCTGGACCATACCTCTGATCCAAAGCATATCAGCACCACTGACCAACACTGCTAGATTATCGGCATAGGCTTGAACACAAAAGCCCCTACTACGTAATTCTAGCAACAGGCTGTTTAGGACACAGTTTCACAGAAAAGGGGACAGAATACCACCTAGTGGGTTCCCCTTCACAACTTCCTTTTAACTTTATCACCATATAATTCTATTTATTATTATTATTCAAGATTGTTATTTCCTGTTTAATACTTGTAACAATGAGGCGCATAATTTTGTATCAACCAATTCAAGGCATTAGCGAATGTGGATATTGACAAGCAACTTTTTGCAATCATCTTATTATCGACTACTTATTTTTTCAAAATTTTGTAATATTGCCTTAGAACTTCTTGGTTTTTTTTTTAGTTGCTGGCATCAGGCACAAAAATCCAAATGAAGTTTTCTAAAACTAGAACCAATCTTACAAAAAATAGAAAAACTAATTGCTATTTTTAACAATTTGAAAATATTCTGTTGCCAATAATCTCTGTGGAAGAAAATCTGCTTAAGATGATGAAAGAAAAACGGAAATTTTATTCCAAAATTTCCATTTACTGTATTGTTTGCGTTGCTTTGAAGTTTCGGTTCAAAAAGCAAGGCAATAAAAACAAATCTGAGTACCATGCTTCAAATTGATTTTATCTATTGATTTTTATAAAATTCAGTATTTTTTTGTCGTTTTTGTTCGACTATTTTATCTTAATTGATGAAAATTCCGAAACGATTGAGATCCGATTTCCATTGAAAAAAATTATAGTTACTTCTTATAGCCGGTTTAGAATTATGATCTCACATACCATAATAGCACAGCAAGCAGATTTGTTTCCTTTGTATTGGTAAGTTTACCTTTTTAGACTTTTAAGTAATGTTGGTAGCTTGACTCCTCATCTAAATCAGCAACCTAATTCCAAAAAGGTTTCTACTGTAGGCTAAAGTCTTATTTCTACCCGTCAACCTAATGCAATACAAACGTAGATTCTCCACCGCGAAATGCCAAAGAACTTTCGAAATATAGGAACAAAAATTTGAAACAATATTCCCCGAGATTTAAAAGATTGCTCGTTTTCTAAATTTGAATCAACTTTCAAAACACAATTTATTCGAAAGTATGTCTCTAATCAAGCTATCAATAAAACTCAATAACTCGTGCATTCTTTTTTACATTTAGTTTTTAATTAGCTCTCGACTGCTGTTGTGAAATAAATAATCATAATCAAGAATATCATTTTATTGCATCGATTTAAAATAGAAGAGTTGCAGACTGAATCAAAGACCAATTTTGGTCCTATCGCAGTATTCCCTTGCAGTAGAAATATAGAAATCCTAAAGAAGTATAGCCAAACGGCCAATTTTTGAATTAGTTTTTAGCCTGTATATAGTGTACACTTGCAGTATTTGTATTGTTTGTTTTTGATTTGTTCAATTTTTTTCGCAAGCATAAAACAAATTATTATTGTCTTATATCGTGTCTATATAATTGTCTAATGTTCGAAAACATTAAAATCACAAAATCAAACACAAACCCCAAACCAACTTTATCTCTTATAATTCTAAACCCGGTATGATAAGTACCAGGTCTTTCCCCCGTTCTTACTTCGACCTTGTTGTTCTTATCCCATTGTATAAACCAATAGGTATACTAGTGTAGTTTGGAAGTTCGGTTCGAGCAAGCCCTTGTTCACCGCAATGTTGAAAAAAAAACCGAAATGTTGAAAAAATTAAATTTTTTAAACAAGTTTTTGTTTTTTATACTGCTTTGATAATTAAACCCACTTGTAGTGTGTTAAATTAACAGTGCACTATTAGTAGGTGTTTTAATACAAAACGTTAGTTTCTTTTAATATTTATGTTCAATTATTTATTAGCTTCAATGGAAAAACACATTTTGTACCACAAAAAGACATGTTAGAGTGCGATTTGTAAAAAAACACATTTTTATCAAGATCACCGCTTTTAATTTTCTGCATTTTTGTACGTTTTAGGATTTTTGATTGAAACAAATAGACCTACGTGGTCTTTCAGTTCGCAAGAAATCAAAAAACAGAAAATTCAAGTTTTGAAAAGACGTTATATTTCCATAAGTATTATGTAAATGGAAACTTCTGATTTCGTATGGTGACTTTGCTGCTATCCGGAGTTGAAATACAAAATCGGTATTCTTGTATTACTAATATTTTAGCTTTGAAACTAGGTGATATTTTCTTCCCAGAATTCAGCCATCTAAAATAAAATTACTTAGAAATTAGTAAATATACGTATTTTGCAATCAAAACACAGTAATGAAGCCGGCAAGTGAAATGGATAGCCACAGTCAAAGCTGTATGCGGTCCGACTAGTTTAGGCCCGAACCTGGCCCGAACCCGGCCCGATTCTGAAAATATAAGCTCGAAACCGGCTCGAACCCGAGAATTAATTTGAAGCCCAAATCATGCCCGAAAAAAAAACGATTTAGTAATCTTCATTCAGCAATGTTGCCAAGTTATTTTGATTATATGTTTGTGCACCTAAGAAAAAAGCACGGCTCAGGCCCGAATTAAACCCGAAATTTTGTCAACTTTAGGCCCGAGCCTGGCCCGAACTCGAACCTAACCCGAAAAGCCCAGCCCGACTTACAACTCTGGTTAAAATACATGTCATATAACGTAGATCAAACCTTATTTTACTCAGGGGCTGGCAATAACGGCATCTTTCTGTTTTTTATTAAGTTATAACATTTGTTTACAAAACAAACTTTAAATTATTCCTGAAATGAAATAGGCAGAACAATTTAATAGTTCACAGAGACATCACGTCTTACAATCCTACTTCATTTGGCAACACCTTAATGCTGCCTCCGCGTCGAAATGGGTAATCATTTCAACCCCTAGTGACGCAGGTAAGGCGTTCAAACTAATTTGAATTCGAGTTAAAATTATTCAAGTGGTGAGTTTCGAATCTTGTCTGCGCTTCACCTTAGTTTTTGATCACGTGATTTAATTCTTGCCGCTGTTGTTGCTGGTTCAAGTGCAACTACGCTCGAGCTTTGCTTCACAAACTTCTGTCTAGTCATGCTTGGACCTGTCACAGTTTTGCTGAAAGATGACAGAATGTGTACAAATTAAATTTTATTAGTATGAAGCACTGATTTATATTACAATTATAGTCTTTTAAAGCTTAAATTAAGGTATGGATGAGAAATTGCTTAATGTTATGTTACAGGGGGAAAATTTTCCCATTTTGAAATACAATATGTCAAAGTCACTTCACCACATTTAGTCATTTTTTGGGCCCATATTTCATTTAAATGAGTATAAGATATTTTTGTGACGAATAGTTACTTTAATTCAGACATGCACCTCCCAGTCCGTGTAAAATAGGGTTAATTGACTAAATTTGCAAAACTTCATGGTATTTTACTAAAATAAATTTATTATGAAAATTTTCGTGAAAATGGGACTCAAAAAAAATTTTTTTTTTTGAACTTACGTTGCCTCACCCTTATGCATGAAGTTATTCACCAAAAACAACCCACAGGCCAAAACCAAAATATTACGTTTTCCGGTTTAGAATTTAGGTGGACAAGTGGCAAGAGCTTAGATTGTTGCACTGTTCCTTTACGGTATTGATTGTGGCGGCATTCGTTGATCGCTATTTGTTACGCAGAGTTTGCTTTTAGTTATTATTTTACAATTCAGAATTTATAAATGCTTTTGTTTTTTGTGTATTTTTATATCATCGTATCAAAATTTTGTTGCACCTAACTGAAAATTAAATGACATACAGTGCACTTTTTTATATAAAAACGAAAAGAATTTTGAGTAATGCTGTCTGCTCTTAAATATTTTGTCATTTTCAGAATCATTTGTTTTTACTTCGTTCTTAATTTTTTTTGGAGAATAAAGCGACACAAACTTATTCTTGCTTGGTTAAAAGTAGTCTTTTGTTTATTTAGATCATGATTGCTGATAGACAAATCAACAATGACAAAATACAAAAAACAACAAATTTCTGACGATTGCTTATTTTCTGCGCACTTGTCTTAATCTTTTTTCTTTAATGGGTAGGTTTGCATTGTTCTTAAATTTTTATTTTGAGCATAAAATAATAAGCATCGTATTTTTATAAAAATGTTTTAGTAAAAAAGAGTAATACTGTTGCTCATACAATCACCTCACCATTCTTTTATACAATGCCACCAAAAGTATAGTGTAATTATTCATTTTCATCATTATTTAAAATGATAGCGCAAAGCATTTTGTGCTTTGCATTGTCGCATATTTTTCAGCTGCAACTTTTAAAAATTTGCCAAAAGAATTTTTTGTCTGCTTGGATGAAACGCTTTACAATGATTATCTCTGCTTGGTGTCTTCGAAGAAGCAGCAAATTCAGTGGACAAAAATTTGAAGAAATTCAAACAAATATTGGATCACTGGAAATTTTTTAAGCAGGTGCGGATTCCTCCAAGCACGAAGTAGTTGTTCCAATGAAAAGTGTGCGGATCGTCCAATAGTTAGCGCCTGGCGCTATCCTCCAGTGACAGGAGGGAAATGTGCATTATTACAACACCAACAACAACTGTTTGTCATCTAAATTTAGCTGGTTGACTTATTGAATTGAAGGCCTAAAGGTTTTATTTGTGGCTTGTTTAGTTTTCGTTCTTTGTATAGTTCAAGTTCTCAGAAACCATACCGGTAGTCTAGATATAGCATTAGCGCAAGTAAAAAACAAAAGGTTCGCATTTAAAAGTATGTTTGTTATTGGTTTCTAAAAGTCTTGCTTCCTGTTTTTCTCGAAGTTAGCCAGTATGCTTTCAATAATCAAAACTTCAAAAAAAGATAACGTTTGGAAAAGGCATTCAGTTTCTATTTCTATAATGTTTAAAACAGCTGTATAAAAATGTTGTTATACGTAAGCACTCACTAATAGCGCCTACTCAGTATGGCTTCCAGACCGAGACTTTCCACCATGCATGCTGTAACCAGTGGTGTAAAAAGTACTCAAAATTGTACTCAAGTAAAAGTTTCGTTACTGACAAAAAAACTACTTGAAGTAAAGTACAAAGTACTGATCAAAAAAAGTACTTAAATAAAAGTAAAAAAGTAGTCAATTTAAAACTACTCAAGTAGAAGTATTTCTGAAAGTATTCACGCAAAATAAACAAACTATTCAATTGACATATGACAACTGGTCTACTACCTTCACTTCACTGCCACAAGCGCTTAATTTTCTAACCCCTCACCATCTTAAGAAGTCATGAAATATAAATTGTGCAGGTTTTTTGTTACTATATTCAAGGAATCAAATCATAAAATATTTGTTCAAATACTCATTCACTGCCATGGTTAAATTTATATTCTAAAAAGTAAAAACACCTTGGAAGAGCCTTGTTAGAGAACAGCCTACTATGTCGACAAAGTGCGCCAAAAGTCAAGCACCAAAGCCAGTTCAGTAGTCTGCGATAAACTTTTTTTGGATTAAAGAAGAAAAAATTATTGTGAATTTTTTTTAATTGATTTTATTTCATGACACGTGAAGGCAGATAGAAACCGGTAGAAACATAACTGAAACTGTGAGTGAAGCACAGTCACACATTGATTGATATCAGTGTCCTGTCGCCGCATTAGTAGGTTAGACTGCATCTTAATTTAATTCCAATTCAATTTATTTGCTGCACTTTAGAAAACCTGCTGCCTGCCTTGACAAAGTTCATCATGCAATTCCTGAATTCCACCATGTTTGTTTTCAGTTTTACTGATTTATTCACCGTGTTGCCTTGACCAGAAAAACCGCAAAGTGATATTAGGGTCGTTGAGGCAAGCTGCCACCTCTCTACCATACAAAAGTGTAAGCACTGAGCTGCACATTATCACCATCAATGCAGAATGTCAAGCAGAAAGATGTAAATACAGTTTGCAGTAGGCTACCTATTTTTGAGTCTTTGGCTTGACTGGACCAGATTTGAACCCAAATTTTCAGCTTGATATACTGATGGTCTAACCACTAGGCTATACCATCTAAGCGGCATATTTATCAGTTCAACCCCAGGCCCTCAAACTGCAAGACACTGTTCTCAAGAACAGAGAAACTAAACATTTCATCAGTTTATTACTCAATGATGAAGTTTTACTGCTACAGTGCTACTCAGCTGAAGTGGAGTCCTCGAGGACGTTCTTGGTCTCCAGGACATATTTTGAAGTCCTTGGTCTCTGAAGGTTAAGCCCTTGGCCTCGAAGTCTCAAGTCCTCGAAAAATGCCCTGTCTCGAGGACAACAGTATTTTTTGAATTGTTAAAATTTTGTAGTTTGCCAAAAAAAAAATTTGAAGACCTTTTTTTCTGGAGATCGCCTAAATTTGGACTGTAAAACCTACTCAATCTGCGTGAAAACCGATCAAAATCTGGGATAAGATCGTTGGATGTTTTTTCCAGCCTCTGAATTAGCTCCCCATTGCAAATTTCTGGCTATGCGCCTGCCAGAATCTCATATCTTCACTTATCAATAAATTTCTGCAATTGCCTAATCCTTCAGTCCTACAGAACAGCAAAACGCTAGGGGACCTTTCACCCTACTTACGAACTGCTCGATTGTAAATGCACCCTAACCTACTAACTCTACTCATGACTTCAGGAAAACTGTCGATTCGTTTGCATTTTATTGGTGTTAAAATGGTTAGATTAACTTAAGGTGTTGCAGGCCTACTATTCGGTAGAGCTTTGGTTCCTAGTCCTGATTAAGAAGTCGATGTAAGCAAACACAAATCTTATCCTACTGCTTTATCGCTTGTGTCATGTCCAACAGCTTACAGGTACCTGATTAGAAAAAATGCAATCATTTTCAAAAGCACATGAGCGCAGTCAATGGTGGAACTTCAAGAAAGAAAAGACCAAGGGAGAATAGCCTGACTACGCGTTTACGAATGATTGCCTGCAAATGCCCTCAGTCAAAGTGCAGTCAACACTGCGGCTCAAATTTTAAAACTACTTTGTACTTTTATCAAATAATAAGTACTTAAGTAGCGTTACTTCAGATAAAAAGTACTTAAGTAAAAGTACTGTAGTTAAAAAAAACTACTCAAAAAAGTACTCGTTACCGAAAAAAACTACTTAAGTAATCTACTCAAGTAAAAGTATTTCGTTACTTTACACCACTGGCTGTAACCTATGAGTTCACTCTAGTTAATGATAACATCATTGATAAGAAATATTCTGAATTAATATTTCTTGACGTTCAAAAAGCTTTGATGCAGTGGACCATGAAATACTAATTGCAAAGCTTGAGCACTATGGCATCAGAGGCACTGCTAAACATCTCTGAGTCTTATTTACATGATAGACAGCAATTTGTTGCTTGGGTTGATGATTTAAGACTATACTCAGTTAACTGGCGAGTTCTCCAAGGATCAACTTTAGACACACTATTAATTTTGATTTACACCAATGGCTTCGTCAATTCCACACCAGTAAGAGCTCAAATGTTTGCATATGATACTTGTTTGAGCTTTAGTTTTCTAAAACTTGAAAACTTGCAAGAAATAATTAACTATGACTTAAAAACTGCTTCTGAATAAATAAATAACTGCTAACAAATCAGTAGTGTAGCATTAGCTTGTCAACCAAAATGCAGAATAAGAAACACAACAGGTTTTTAGCTCTCCTGAGACTGTTTTTTGCGCTGGAATGAACTCAAAATTGATTTAAAGCATCTTTTGAAACATATATTCAGGGGGGGGCTGATTTGTCGAAAATTAAAGTTACAAAGTAATGAAAACTTTAAAAAATGCCCAAAAATAAACAATCAGATTTGATCGCTAGTGTAAAAACGCCAAATATAGGTTTATTATAAACTCAGAAACAAAACATGGGGGGCTATTCAGTGTTAGTTAATTACCAATCATTTCTCTCAAACATCTTTCCATTAGCCCCCTCCACTCAATTATTTTTCTTGATAAAATATAGACGAAATCAATTACTGCAAGTGAGTTTTATTGTATGATAGGATTGTATGATTTTGAAAAGAACTGCAATGTTATCATTAGCCACTTCCCACATAGTCCATTAATGCAACCAGTTGAATCTTGTTGCGCTGCTGACTTCTATGCCACGTTCTAAAAGCATTATTTTTTATTAAAATAGCTCTTAAATTAAGTTATTTTTGCAAAAAAATGCAAAATTTCTAGCGCTGGGGGCTCCGCCCCCAAAACAGCCCCCTTATTGCGAATTTCTGGCTACGCGCCTGTAACAAATTGCGTATTAATGCTCAAAAATCTTCACTCTTCAGCCTTGATTATATTGCCAAAATACTGCACAATGATAAAGCTTCTTATCAAAACTTGACCATTCTCTTTGACGGCTCAAAAATTGTGCTTTCTGAAACAGTTAAATATCTTGGATCTTGTGTACAAATAGACGATGACCTCACATTCAACGCTCATATTAATTTCTTCCATTCTAGGCTTTCCAGAACTCTAGGTGTAATGTTCAAAATCGAAGACTATTTATCAAGAAATGATCTAATACTTCTTTTGTACAATGCGCTCTTTCACCCTCATTTAAATTGCTGCATCTCTGCTTGGTCTTCTGCATTTTCTGCTTTGCTAAATCCTTTACAAACACTTCAAAATAAAGTAATAAAATTCATTGAAGGGTTAAGTCATTGGCAGAGCAGTAGGCTACTACGACATAAAAGAAACTAAACATTCTCAAAATAAACGACTTACTCGGCTTTGAATTAGGTAAATTTGTCCACGGACATTTCAATAATAAACTTTGAATTTTCAAAACTGTTTTAAATCAAATCAAATCTTTGATTATACGCCGAAATGTGTAACGAGTTGGCGGGGCCCATTTATGCGTCATTGCGCCGAGGCAACACAGCTTCTTTCAAAGAAATGTCACAGCGGTGGCAAGCCGTTGGCAACACTGTGTCCGATTTGACCGGCCCGAGATTTAAGCCTCTGACCTCCCGCTCCAGAGACGAACTCGTAATCGTTCGACCAACTAGCCGGACCTTGCTCGTCTAAATCAAATACACGCAGTAGACATTAGGCGACAATTGACTGTTTGCGACTATCGCATTCCACTTCATAAAACGTTTTGAATTGAACGATTAACCCAAAATGAAGGCGTCATTATTTGGAACACTATTCCTTCTTATATAAGGAAAAACACTTTTTAGAAATTAAAAGCTAATTTCAAATACCGGCTAATTGCAAATTACTAATGAACAAGTGAACTTGGTGGAATACAGTATGTTGATGTAAAACAAAACAAGTTGCTGGGGACATGCAAATGCAATTAGCTTTTATTCTAATTACAGTAATTGGCAAGTTGCCTACCTATATTGGGTGGCTGCTTGGCTCGAAGCCCTAACGGTCCCTTCGCAGTCCCCCTGTCCTTTCCTTGTTGATAATTATGCACATTAATACGATTGTGTTTTGTATTATTTAAAAGCTTAATGAGTTGGACTCAAATAAATGTTGATTTTAGTTGAGTTGAGTTGAGAACTAGAAAGTACAGTGCTATAACCGATCAGTTGTCGAGTGGATAGAGCGTCTGCTACTGAAGCGGTAGACGCTGGTTCGATTTCCGGTTGGGTCAAACTAAAAACTATAAAAATTTGTTTTCACAGCTTCCCTTCTTAACGTTGAGCAATTAAAGGGACAGTGTGAAGCCTCTGCCGTGTGTGGTAGACTGGTGGTCAGGTGGCAGCTTGACTCGAAGACCGAAAGGTCCCTTTGCTGTCTGCTGGCCAAGGCAACTTGGTGAATAAAATGTAATTACAATTACAATCATATCAGACTCGTACTCTGTTTATTTGGCCTTTATTTTGAACTATTTCTTATCAATTGCATTTGAAATTGTTTTGCATTTCGGCATCATGAAGTTCGAAAGATAAAGGTTTTTTGCATTACGTTCAATTATGGAATTCATTTTTCGAGGCTGGGATATTTTTGTAAGTTTTTGGAAAAAAAGTTTTTTTAATCCCGTTGGTTCACATTTCGCACGTATTCACAGCAATTTGAAAGAACAGATTTTTAACATTTGAAAGCCAATCGAAAACTTTTAATTGTTCAATCCTCCTTTTACTTGCAATTAAAGTTCAAAACACGTTTAAAATCTTGCATATGGTGTAAAATTTTAATTGTAAGTATTTTGGTCCATGTTGGGGGAAGTAAAGTTACTAAGGCACATTGCCTCCTGCAATATTTTAGCAGTAAATAATAATCAACTCGAAGATTTTCCTTAGAGATTTTTGTTTTGTCATGAAGTTAGCCAGTTATAGAAGTACATGTACGGCTAGGGGGCCCAGGCCTCCTCAATTGAAATTCAATAATTTGTTCAATGAGGATTTACCCTAGCTGATTTTTTTTTTAAGTATTTTTTACGTAAAAACTTGCAAGATGGAGGTGAATCGTTATTGGAAAATGGTACAATAGATGGTTACGCTTACCAAACATGTTATTTCCGGAACGGATTTACATTGCGGCGGACCCTTGACGCTTTGGGGATTTTCCAACATCTTCCTGCCAAATTTAAGTGAAGACCAAAAAAAGTCTTACCATCTTAGCGCGGGGCCCTGGCATTGTGCCATACGGCAAATACGGCGCTGGTTAAATTTGCAAAACGTTCATAAAAAGTTTAGATGAGGTAGCAAGTTTTAGGACAAAAACTCTTAATTTCACCCTGGTTATACGTTTAAATTGATTGGAAAAAATTGAATTAAGGGGTTGCACCGGGCCCCCTGGTCGTCAATATTATTTGTTTTCGATTTCTGTTGTACGCGTGTACTGTTGTACGCACAGATACTGAAAGAATCTGAAAATGAAGAAACAAGGCTTTTTTGTCAATTTTTGTCATTGGTAGCATTTCGATTGAGAGGGCCCGGGCCCCCTGGGCCACCCCCCTGGGCCACCCCCCTGGCTACGCCAATGATTTTGAGATAAGATCACACCCTTAACTTCTTTAATTAAAAAAAAAACATTTAAAGCAAAATTGAAATAAGTTTTTTGCAAGACGTGGAGGACTCGAGTCAAATCACTAGACAGTTTTTTGAATCCTCCAAGAATCGCATGACATTATTACGACATGGACACGTGGTCGTCATTATTATTACTTACTTTTGTTGGCGTAAATTCTAAATCAAAGAATCTGCAATTCCAGACAAGGACAACATACTGGCTATGCTTCTATTATATTTATCATTGGTAGTATTTCCATTGGGGGTTTGCATTACCGCCTGTGTTATAGCATTAAGTTCATAATAACGTTAAACGAAGGCATGGGGTTGCAACTTTTAGGACAAAGCTCTTAAATTTCTCACAGGTTTTGCATATAGATTGTTAAAAATTTGAATCAAGAGGCCACTGGCCCGAGACCCTTGATCGTCAGTTAGGGGCTCCCTGGTTGTCGGTTAGGGTTCCGGGGCCCTTTGGTTGTTAGTTTGGAGCCCTGGGGCTTCCTGGTTGTCAGTTAGGGGCCCCCTGGTTGGTAGTTAGGGGCCCTCTGGTTGTTAGCTAGGGGCCCCGCGGCTCCTTCGTCGTCATTAATATTGTTGCTAATTACTGTGATGTGCGTAATTACTGAAAAAAAAAACAACTGCAACTAAACATCGCTAGGCTATGTTGTCATAATTTTTTTTATCATAGGTGGTATTTCAATTGGGGGGAGGGGCGAGCCCTCCGGGCCCCCCTTCCTGGCTACGCCTATGCGATGACTTCACATTGAAAACAAATATTAATTTACTCAACTACATGCTTTTCAGAACCCCAGGTTTAATGTTCAAAGTCAAACAATTATTTACCAAATCCTATCTACTTTTTTTGCACATTACCCTCTCTATAGTTTATTTTAACAGCTTTGTGGTCATTCGCTCTCAAAGTTCAAAGGTCTCAAATTGCTATCAAAATAATCAAGCAACGTTAACCAAATATCTCATATAACAACGCTAAAACTCAGCACTTTCTAGAAGTTTCCAACGGTTGTTCTCTTTATTATGACGTAACAGAGAGCGCTCTTTAAATTCCCAGCGACTTTTGAGCAAAATGTTATTACATCAGCCAAACTTAGCAATAACCACAGCCAGAAATATTCACGCATTTTACAGCCATTCCTATTTTGAGAACGCTGTTTAGCACTGCGACCCAACCGCCAACATACCTGATACTGTACAGTATATAGCGCATACTATATATCCATTATTCTTATTCAGCACTAAAGCTTTCTTAATAAAATTGTTCAAAAACTTTAAAGAGCAAGTAAATGATTTTTTCAATGTCACAAGTAACAGTTTAGTATAAAGTCTACCATCCAGCTTAAATTTATCAAAGACATTTTGCTCAAGTACTTCAGAGTCTTAAATGTTGGAGTAACCCCACAAGTTTGACTCATCTGCTTTTTTGTGATACCAATATATTCTGAGAATTCATCCTAGTTTTGAAGGTCCATTTAAGGGCTAATTGTTCAACATGGCATTGCCAAGTTTGGCATGTTTTATTTTTTTCTTGTATTAGCCTACCGTTACTCTTAAAATTTGCAATTAGGTATGTCTAGCTGGAGTACTTCGTAATGAATATTTTAAAGTTTTGAGGGGCGCATTTGGTATGGTCTCCACAATGTGGTCCACTAAATTTTGTTACATTTAATCTTTGATTCATATTAACCTATCCCAGGCGCGTCGTCAGCAGGAGGCAGGGGGGCATTGCCCCCCCGATTTTCGTTCTTGCCCCCCCGATTTATTTCTTGCCACCCCACGGTATTTTTTTGGGAGGAAAAAGTTGCTGTTTTTGGCCGGAAAAACCGTTTGAATTTGTGATTTCGGCCAGAAAAAGCCTTCAGATTTCGGCGAAGACCTTTTTTTTTGGAGATCACCTGATTTTGACTGAAACTTCGCCTTAATCCAATTCAGGAGAAATGAAAGCTTGGGTCAAGTTCAACGCTGGTTTTCAGCTTTGCCCCCCTGATTTTAATTTTGCCCCCCCGATCTCACGAAGCTGGCGACGTCCCTGACCTATATAATAGATTTAATTTGTTTAGCTTCTGTAGTTGATTGGGGGAGGTGTCAATATAGTTAGAGGATCCTTATAGTATAGCATCCCCAACATTCTTCATATTATATTTTTACCTTTCTTGAAAGTTTCATTTGCTTGAGTGATTAAAAATTTTGAAGGGCCTATTGGATATGGACTTCCCGATTGTGGCATTTCAAATCAGTCATATTTTAGATTTCCTTTATATTAATCTGTTCTTAAAGTTTCATGTCTTTAGCTTGAATGGTTGAAAAGTTTGAATTTAGGAGGACCCAGTTGGTGGACCCCTATTTTTGTGCATCCAAATTTTGTTATATAACTGTTTGTTATATTTACCTATCTTAAAAGTTTCCTGTGTCTAGCTTAGGTGGAAAAAATTAAATGTTAGAAGCCTCGTTCGGGGAGGACCCCCTATTGTGGTACCCTCACATTGTTTCATATTTCATGTTTTCTTTATATTTATCTGTTCTAAAAGTTTAATGAGGCTAGAATGAATGGTTGAAAATTTTGAATTTCGGAAAACCCAATCGAGGGACCCCCGTTTTGGTTCCTCCAAATTGTATCATATTATAACTTTTTGTATTACCTATCGTGAAAGTTTCATGTGTATAACATAAGTGGATAAAACGTTTTAATTTTGTTGGACCAGTTCAGGGAAAACCCCCCATTGTAGGACCCTCAAATTTTGTCAAATTTTTTTTTACCTATATTTATTGCACCTATTCTGAAAATTTTATCTGTCTGTCGTAAGTGGTTAAGAAGTTTGAATTTGGGTGGATCCGTTTGATGAGGACCCCATTTTGGTACCTCAAAGTTTTGTCAGAATTTATCTTTTCTTCATCTTGTTTATGCTGAAAATTTCGTGTGTCTAGCTTGAGTGGTTGAAAAGTTTGAATTTTGGCGACCTCATTTGAAGAGAACCTCCATTTTGGTACCCTTAAATTTTATCTTTCCTTTGTGTTTGCATCCCCTAAAAAGTTCATGTGTCTAGCTTGAAGGGTTAAAAGTATGGATTTTGGAAGATCCATTAGATGGGGACCCCCATCGTGGTAGCCCCCAATTTTTGTTAGATTTAGTTTATTTTTAATACCTACCTTTCTCAAAATTTGATTCGTCTAGCTCTAACGGTTTAAAAGTTTAAAATTTTGGAGGACCTGTTTGAGGGAGATCCCCCAACTTGGCAGTCCCAATTTCAAGCGGACACTGGTCGTTCCTGATGTCTTCAATTGCTCAAACTTTAGCGTTTAGCGGTTTAAAACTAGATAGCTCGGTAAGAAAAAGAAAAAAGAAAATAAAAAAAATTGTTCAAGTTGGGGTAAATGAATATAACCAAACGAAAGGTGGTTACTAGTGTGCTCAAAAATCACAAACCATTTTTCATCAATATCGGTACTTACCAAGATATATTGGTACAACTTCGTCAACTTTTTGCTCATTTTTGGCTTGTAAAATTACGGTCACGTGACTGGTCGCCCCTAAAATTGGTTCGCTAAAAGCATTCATAAACATCCATGTTGTGTCAAATTTTCAGCTTTACATATTAAATGGTTTTTGAGTTAAAAGCAAGTATATAATTTTTTGACCCCAAAATAGCCTTTTTTTCCCCGTTTTTTGTATGTCTTAATTCACGATCACGTGACCTAAAATCCCCAAAACTGGCGCACACGACACTTTTCTTAATTCTTATGTTGAGTTTAAATTTCAGTTTTGTAGGTTTAAACGTTTGTTAAGATATGAGCAAATCAACCCTCATCTATCAAAATTCGCGAACAAAAACAAAGGTCCTACACGCTTGCACGAAGTTCCAAATATAAAGCATAATATGGAGAATTCAAGGATTACAACACACGGTGGCATAAATTCTCAATTAAGGTCTTACAACATATTTAAGAACAAACGAATCCAAAACTGCGCAAAGTTAGAGCAGCTATTCTCAATCAAAACTTTACTTATTTTGTTTAAAAATAATTCGATATGGTTTACTACGAGTTGCGCCGCGAACCAGATCGTTGACGCTATCATAAGTCAGAGCATTAAGTTAAAAACTTAAAACCCGTAAAACACCTGTAATTGTAATTTATAAAATAATGTCTTCAACTAGTTGTTTCGCAGTTAAAAGCCCGATCTACTTCACTAGGCGTAAATTCGCGATCTTACCAACGTATTTTTATTTTAAGCCGAAAATTTAGTGCGCCCAGCGTACCGTTCTATACCAGTGTACTTGCTGCCAGTTGGTTGTAATAAACTAAAAAAATAAGCATATATGCTCACTATTTTACGTCCCGTGTAGACCGGGTATTAGGCTCTTCAGATAACAGTAAATAATATATTTGAAAAAGATTTACTGTTACCTCCCTGAAGAGCCTAACGGCAAAACAACCTGTTGGGGGCATTATTTTATAGATTATGTTTTACTGATTTACTGTAGGTTTTTTAATGCATGTATGATTTAGCAGTTTTGTTTGACTGTGTTGGAATAGACCCATTTTATGTATAACTTTCTTGACTCGAAAGACGTATTCACTTGGCTAGAGATTTGCTCTTTTACTTGTATATAATGTAAACTTTTTATTTTATTTCTAACAATTCATGAACCAAAAAGGCCAAAATATTTCTTGACGTGCCTTGAGATTTTGTATTTATTTGATTTGAGAGAAACATATATTGTTACAAAGTATATTTGGCTGTTCTGTACGCGCAGTTGTAACTACATTTTATTCACCAAATTGTCTTAGCCAAGAAACAGCTAATGGACCTTTCGATCTTTGAGCCAAGCTGCCACCTGCCTATTCGTCTACCACATACCGTGAGGCTTCATGCTGACCCTTTTTAGTTGCTAAAAGTCAAGCAGAAAAACAGTGAATACCAATTTTTATAGTTTTTGACCAGAGGAAATTGAACCTGAGTCTGCCGTTTCATTAGTAAACGCTCTATCCATTCGACCACGAATGGTTGTGTGATTTGCTTTTCCGTAATTTATTTTAGGTAATTTACTCCAAAATGTATGTGGTTTGTTGTATGCATCATCGCATTAAGTTATTTCAGTTGTCTGAATTAAGTCTGTAAGCAATGATTATCTGGAATAATCTGAAGTCAAACTTGCATTGGCACATTTGAACTTTTAGATTCAACCAATGTTTTCGTATTTGACGAATAGGATTAGAAATTCCGTCTTTTTATTATAGATTTTCTCATAAACTAGACTGTAGATTTTCAAACGGTATGAAACTCGCTCCAAACCAAGTTAAATTTCAAAAGTAAATGCAATAATATTTACTGTAACTTCGTATTGATTTTGTGTAAAAACTAAAACTTCCAAGATGTTGTAATTTATGTAATAATAATAAATTAGCAAAAATACGGGAAATAAAGTGAACGCAGTACAAGAAGCACATGCATTAGATAAAGCTTCAAAGCGAAACACATTATACTGCTAAGGACTATAAAGCAGGAAGAGGATTATTGTTGCTTTTTATAGTTTAATACTTAGTTTCTATAGTAATTACAGTATTACTCACCAACATGTAAATAATGTGAGCACAGCACCATTGAAAATACAATATATTCCGCTTAAAACGGCGCGACGTTAGTGAAATCAAAATACAAAATATTTAAATATTGGCAAAGTAAAATATTTCATCTGAGCTAATTACAACATAATATTGCAATGTTTTCGGAACAATTGTAAACACTTTTGAAATATATCATTTTTAGAATGTTTCCTTTTGTTGCTAATACTGTAAATCTAACTCATTAGTAAATAAATAAATAAATAAATACATAAGGAAAAACAAAAATTAATTTTAAACAAATATTAAAAATGAGGTCACAAAAATATAAAAAGTACAAAAGTAGTACAATGCAAAAAATTACGAATTCTTTTAGCAATCAGTTTGGAGTGGCTGCTCCAATCAGAATTCGACAATGCATTAAATACTAACAACGTATTAAAAATTAGGGATTGATATAAAAGCGAATTTGTCAGCCGGAGATTTTTGGTTGTGCTGCACATGTAAATCCAAGGGTAACTTTGACTTTCTTCATTTCGTTGGTAACTCGATCATACGTACTAACAACAGTAGAAAGAGCATGAGGTTTATAAGATAGATCATTATCTATGAAATTAAGAATTCTGCAAGCCGGTCTTACATCTACAAATTTTTTCGGAACTTTGGCTGTGATCGCATGAGGAAGATTTTTCAGTTCCAAGCTGCAAAAAACACAAAAAGTTACAATCTTGGAAATGCATTAAATTTGAGAAAGCCCAATATTATTTTTTAAATTTGAAATATGGTCTAATATCCTATTTAAAAAACATGCTCGTATTTATCGAAATTCAGAAGTCAGATAATTTAATTTGAAAAAATGATACTCCAGTATTTGAATAAGAACTTGTGGTATCTTTTGGATAAATCCGATTTTGAAATAGCAGTTTTGTTATTCAAAGTAAAACTAAATCTGTTCTCTCCTAGTCACTGCTAAAGCTAAAATATTGATTTTAAAATAGGTTGCATCACACTGTAAAACACAAAACACGATTTTTATTGATTGGTCTAACATAAATTTTGAATGGCCAACTGCAACTTCAATTTTGAAAAAACTACTACGAAACTTTTATGCTATATATTCAGCCACAGGTTTAAAAACCAAACTAAAACAGACGCTTACTTTGCGGTATCATAGTAGTGGATTTTCCAACAGTCAAGTTTGTGAAATGGAGTTAGCGTCCTTTGGCATGGATTATTTTCTTGTTCTCTTTTAATCTCATGCAAATTAAAAGGGATCCTACAACAATAGAAATAGTAAATACTAAATAACGTTTGTTGCAAAGCTTACTGCCGTTCTCTTTGTCCGCTTCAATTTAATCATGGAGCACAATAAACCTATATTGAGGACGTGAGTTCGTTAAAATTTGTAATATTCGACGAAGTTGATCTGTCATGGTTAGGCTATTCTTACGTGAACTCAAAACAATTTTGTTCTAAAACTGCGTATTATTCGTATAGGAACACATTTGTCGTACAACATTTGACATGCCAGCTTTTTTGTTGTTTCAAAAATTCAAAGTTTTCTTCTCAAAAAAAAAAGAAACTGAAAACACTATAAGTATATCATTTAAAAGGTCTCTAGGCCTGTAGGTTGCTGTGGCTCCACCTACGATAACAGATAACGCCACTTGGTGTCACAAGGATCCCCATTCCCCAATACCCTAATGCCTCATTGCTGCAATAAGTTCTTACTGTGAAATATTAATTCAATTTCTTACCTCGTAGGTTGTGGAAGAGGTGTTCCACAAACCAGTCCAAAGGAAACCAACAGGCTAATAAAAGAAGCTACTTGAATACATTCCATGATCGTTTTTAATTTGAAGTTTTAATTATGTTGAAGCTTTTAGTCGGTTGAAGCTTAAGACTGAATGCTGACTAAAGACTGATTTGGGCCATTTATACTAAACATAGAAGCCTTTTTTTCTTTCAAGTTTATTTTCAGAATGAAAACTAGGTCGCTATTTGGGAAACTACCTTGCGTATTGAAATATCACGCAACAGTTTAGATATTCTTGCTTTGCAAAAATGAATTTCCGGAATATATTTTTAACTTGGATTTTAGTCTGCGTATCAGAGCAAAATTTGCTTTGTCCATAATGCTAATCGAAAGGAACAGGAAATCTTAATAAGCACTTTCCATCGTTTATTTTTGAAACCATTTTACTGTATTTTTCTATTACAGCTAGAAAACTGTTCTAATTTTAACAAGCGTAAATCGATTGTTTTAGACTAATTTATTTCTTGTTGGTTAACAAAAAAAGCAGCACAAGACAAAAAATTTCACAAAATTTGATCAAATACAAAAATAAATTAGGTAAAGTAATGAAAGGCAGGTATATGGCTTTTATAGAAAATTACATGTTCTTGAATTTGTATTAAAATGAATTTACAATTATACAAAAATGCCCAAGGGTATTTCGCCATTAGCCTTTTTAGGTGGCCACGGATAAATACGGTAAAACTTTAAAAAGTTTTAAAATCTTATAAAGCAGAACACAATCTTATCACACAGAACATAAAGCTGGTAGATCTACAAATCACTTGTTGGAACGCTGTTGAAGCGTGACAATAACTATTTTGAGAATGCGCCGTCAAACACGCCAACCTTATTTATATTTTTTGGAATGCTAAAAGCTGAGAGTAAAGTAAACTCTAGTTTATCTATATAGCTTCAAGTGTTTCAGAAAGGAGTAAGTAATTGGCAATTCTTGGCTCCCACTCTTTTTCAACTTGTTACTATTATTTCAAACTTTGTTACTATTATTTAGTTACCAGTTTCATGCCAGTATTTAGTAGCTTGTAATTGAAGGTTTAATATATTTCTTTGTGTGTGTTTGAGTTTATTTCTACAAAACTATTTTCTTTGAATAGTTGCCATGGCCCCTCAGTTAGGATACATTGCCACCTATTGGTGTTATCTCAAGGAGGATATAAAATTGATTACTTTTTTATACTGTAGCTTAATTGGACTTCTACCCAGTATCTTGATTTTTGATCTAGGTCCAACTCTGTCCTAAATGCCCGAAAAGGTCTTGATGAAACCAGGTTATATTGTTGAAAGTAGATCAACTATATTTCTCATTACCAGTATTCATTAGCTTTGAAAAAGTTAACATCACAAAATATTGACTCCTGATTTGATTTTGTTTCGTAGTTTTGACAAAATCCTATTTAAGTCGGCCTCAAAAAATGTTAATTTGGTACATTTTTAGGGCGATTTATTGAATAGCTACGTGCCTATCTGTTGCTTACCATATTTGCTTGAATTGTTTTTCCTCATCATTGTTGTACGTACTGTACGTACCGAAAATTACGCAAAAGCGGTACGTTTTTTCTATTTCAAATTAGTCCATTGTAGTTGCACACGAAACGCCGGCGTTCCTATTACTACCTCCCAATATAGGCGACATAAACATAACAAAAGTAACAAAACACAAAGACAAAACATGATTTTCGGTGACTTCTTTTAGCAAAACTAATCACGCATGACTTAAAATAACTAACAATTACAAAATGGGACTATTTCTAACCAAGTGTGGCGGTCCTCCTTCCAGCCTGTCTCGTGAGGGGCCACAATTTCTTTCCAGTATGATAGATTACTCGAGTGATCGCTTGTTCCACGTTTATTGTTTATTACCAAATTGAATTCACAAAAATTACCATAATCGTCGATTAACTCAGATGAATTTTAGTAGTTCATTATCCTGCCACGTTGGCAGCCGAAAGAGAAAGACTGATTATTTTTAATTGCGTAATAGAAAAAAAAGAGTTGCCAAAAAAAAATAATAATAATAACAGACGGAGTTAACCGTATTCCCACAATACCCCCCACCAAGGCATCGGACGATTGGTACAATCGACCGAAGCCTGAATGACGAATTCGTGGGAATACAAAAAAAAACTGATGAACAGAGAAACGAACTAATGTAAACACAGCGGAGCATTGAAACAAGCAAATGACACACAACAAGAAAACTGACACAAATAAAAGAATCAGCCTCCGCTTTAGGCTGGGGGCAAAAAAAGAAAAGTTAAAAAAAAATCCAATGAGTGGTTGAAGGAGTAATCTTTTGAGACAGTTCTTCTACCAACGTCCACAAAGGATTGCATATTTCCGGATCAGACGTCAGTGGCTGCGAGCGAGGGACAAAAAAAATTTTTGAGCTACACATTGCTGAAATGATTTGGTAGATGGAGCAAAAACGAAGTCTGCTCCAAAACTCGAAACAAAAAAAAATCCGGGGATGGAGAAGGGAAGGTGTCCTATTTTGGAGTTTCAGATGCAAAACGGAGAGCAGCTAGGAACCGACACCCCACCAAGCTTAGCTAAGAAAAAAAAAGAAAAAGGTGAGATTACAAAAAAATAATTTACCAAAAGCGAAACCGATCTCAGCAAAAAAAACTGCTGAGCCAAAACAAGGCTACACCAAGCATGTCACAGACACAAACACACAAAAAAAGTATCCAGCCACAAGATTTCAAACAGAAAAGGGGAGTATCAAGAACAGTAACAGCGGTATGATAGCTGAAACTCAGATGGAAGGATTAAATAGAGAATAAATTTGGAACTCGGCAACCGCACCCGACAAAAAAAAATCGGCGAGGTCTCCATTGGAGTCTGGGGTGCACGACCCAGAGCTGTGCACGGTGATCAGTCGTCCACCCATGAAAAACAACGCCGAAAACCCGAGAAAAAATTCTAAAACATCCTAGCCGTGGTTCGACTCTCTGAGCAAACCTGAAATATCCAAGCAGTAACGAGGAAAAACAAAGCAATGAACAATAACTCACGCGTGATAAGGCTGTAAATCCTCCAAAAGAAAAAAACGGGCGCTTGTACCCAACAAAAAACTCATCAAAACAAACTAAAGCATCAAATTAACCGAAAAGGAACAGTTTAGCTTTACAAAGGGACATAATCGTCAAAACGGACGGGCATGCGAATTATCCTACCCAACCTATTGCGAAAAACAGGAGCAGGTTGCTCATCAAACGGCGCTGCTGCCAACTCCACAGGATTAGAGGACTCGCAAGCTACGTTGCCATTGAATGTACAGTCCAAACAATCGTCGTCTGTTACGTTTTCCAACAAATTAGCGGCTTTCAATCTATCAACGCTCACCGTGTCAATTCTGTTGCCAAGGTGTAGGGTGAAAAACTTGGCATGTTTCGACACAACACGAAATGGTCCTTTGTACGCTTTGTGAAATCCACCACTCGTCTCATCGCGTACAAAAACATGATCACACGTCGCCAATGCTTTTTCAACATAAGTGTCGCGTTGGGTGTGATAGCTCGTCGGCGGAGCTTTCAAAGACGACATTAAGGAGTTAAGCTCTTTTACGTATGTCGTCTCACAGACCGATTTAGGCGACTCAAAAAATTGACCAGGCAGTCGCAGGGTAGTGCCAAATGTCAATTCCGCCGAAGTAAATCCATGATCACTTTTAGGGGCAGATCGCAGAGCGAGTAAAACCCAAGGCAGGTTGAAAAACCACCTGTGCGGCTCTCTTTGGGCTTTAAGGGCCGCCTTCAAAGTTCTGTGCACTCTCTCACAAAATCCGTTAGCTTGGGGTCTATACGCACAAGTGTGGTTTAGTATACAACCCAAAAAACTGCACAATTCATTCCACAAGTGCGAAGTAAACTGAACTCCTCGATCACAAGTTAACTCAGTTGGGCAACCGAATCTGGCAACCCAAGTGTGCAAAAATGCATCAGCACATTCTTTGGCGCTAGTGCTCTTAAGGGGCGCTACTTCTACGTGCCTCGTAAACCTGTCAATGAAGGTCATTAAATACGAAAAGCCGTTACACTCAACCAATGGGCCTACTATGTCGCAATGTATGTGGGCAAATCTAGCGTCAGGAGTTTTAAACCTTTGCAAAGGGGTTTTATTGTGGCGAACAATCTTAGACTGCTGGTAGGGGATGCAGGTTCTAACAAACTTTGCCACATCTATTCGCATTCCCTTCCATACGAATCGCTGACCAATCAACTCTCTGGTCACTTTCACACCAGGATGCGCTAAAGAAAGAACTTCGTCAAAAATGCGGAAGCGCAGCTTTTGCGGAACTGGAATTCGAGGTACATTACAAGACTTGTCTACCCAAATACATTCATAAGAGCAAGGAATAGTGACCTTCTCCAAACACAAGGAATGAGTTTTATCCCTAATCATATCATTTATCTCTGAATCAGTCTGTTGCTCAGCAGCAATCTCGAGCAAATCTACCGTCTGGAAGTCACCAAACACAGCGCCAATGTCAGGGGGTCGACTCAAGCAGTCCGCAACCACATTTTGCTTTCCCTCAATGTGGCGAATATTTGACGTAAATTCAGAAATTAATTGCAGCTGTCTCCATCACCTACCAGAATACTCCCTATGGTTAGACCTCGGAGCAAAAACTAAAGCAGAATGGTCCGTTTCAATCACAAAATCGCGTCCTTCTAGAAAATATCGAAAATGTTTTCTCGCTAGGAATATATCAAAGCAATAAGCAGCAACTTTGTTGGATTTAACATTTTTTTTATTAACAGCAAAACATATCGAACGTTTTCGGATTAAAACAATTAAGCCCTCCTCAGGATATTATAAACAATAATACATAAACATCTGTAAAGGAAATAGAAGCATTACGGCAACATAAATTACGTATGCTTGACCAATAACGTACATTATATGAGGAAATACTTAAAATTATTATCTAACAAAATAAAAATGCCTTTCCAGTTTTGGAGCAAAGCAATCAGATTAAAATTACAGTCAAACAAGCAACAGCATAAAGTTTTTAGCGTGAAATAAACCAATTCAGTTAGAATAACTAATTCAGTTAGAATAAATAAACCAATTCAGTTAGAATAAAAATTCCATTTTTCCATGAAGACACAAAAGACCAAATTAAATATTTGTTTCAAAAGTTTGCTTTAAATGCTGAACACCAATGTGCATCGAAACGCAATCAATTTCTCCACAGAACATTAGAGTCACTTTCCAATAATACCGATATTAAAGTTTGCAAATTGGGCAAAGGTCGTGGTGTGGCAATACTGAACTCCGATGATTATTACGCTAAACTAGACAACATTCTTGCAGATAAATCTAAATTCATCAAAATTAATACAGAACAAGAAATTCATCCAATAATCACAAAAGAAAATTCAATTCGTTACTATGTTCGCACATATTTAAAAGGTTATGGTGATGAAATTATCAAAAGCTTAATTCCATCAGGAAGCAATCCTGAAAAATTGTGTGGCCTAATAAAAGTTCACAAAGATGGCAATCCAGCTCGACCTGTGGTTTCCATGATCGGTACTCCTGAATATAAACTAGCAAAATGTTTGGACTCCATCATCAAACCCTACATTCCTGATTCGTACATTATTCAGTCAAGTGAAGAATTTTTAAACAAAACTAATACTTTCAATTTTAACTCATCTAATCAATTTCTGGTCAGTTTTGATGTAAAATCGCTATTTACTAACGTTCCTTTAAGCCAAACTATTGATATCATTGCTAATTACATTTTTTCTTCTGACCGTAATGATCATCCTCCCATTACTAAAGAGGTATTTGTGAAGCTGATGCACCTGGCTACTGAATGTATGTTTCTGTTCAAGGATGAACTGTACAAGCATGTAGATGGTATTGGTATGGGATCCCCACTTGGTTGCACTATGGCTAATTTCTTTTTGGGACACCTGGAAACGTTAATTTTTAAAGATCAAATGTCTTGTCACCCTAAATTATATGTTCGCTATATTGATGATGTGTTTGCTGTTTTTGATGATGTCAACGCGTGTTCGTCTTTTTTGAATATTCTAAACAGCCAACATGATAATATTAAATTTACTATTGAAAAATCCACAAACACTTTGCAATTTCTGGATGTTGATATCAAAATTAGTGAGAATACTGTTGATACATGGGTCTGGAGAAAGCGTACTAATACGGGTTTATTCCTTAACTTTGCTGCTATATGTCCCATTAAATGGAAATCTGGTTTAGTGTTTTGTATGCTCCACCGTGCCAAGTTAATTTGTTCAAGTGATTGGTTATTTTTCAAAGAGGTTGAAATTCTTAAATCGTTATTTTTATCTAACAATTACCCCCCACAGTTCTTTGATAAAATATTGCGCAAATTTCTTGCGCTTTCATCCCATCATACTCAAGAAAACGAAAACAGCGATGAATGCGAGACTTGCTTTTTTAAAGTTCCGTATATAGGTTCTGCATCCAAACAATTTACCAAAAGTCTGTCTGAACTTGTTTATCGGGAATTTCGTTTAAAGTTAAAAGTAGTTTACGATACATTTAAGATTAATCGCTACTTCCAGCTGAAAACAAAAACACCGCATGCTCTCTGCTCCAATGTTGTGTACCAGTTTCAATGTTCGTGTGATACGAACCTTGCTACGTAGGCATGACTACCCGACATTTGGCTGCAAGAGCTTGCGAAAATTTGGTTTTAGCTGGACCGCAAAAGAGCGCTATAAAAGAACACATACACTCATGTGCCATTTGCCGTGAGGAAAAGTACACCGTAAACTCTTTCCAGATTTTAAAAAGTTGCCATACTGAGTATGAAACTAAAATCCATGAAGCTCTTTTGATCAAAAAATTAAATCCTAAATTAAATAAGCAACTTTATGCTAAAGGTGCCTCTTTCTTGCTAAGTATTTTCTAATTTCCCAAATTTTCTGTTACGTCATAATATCATAAGTTAGTTCTTACCTTGATTTGACTTGATTTTCTCTTTAATTCAATTCACCTTTACTATCACATTAATAGTTATTCTAACTGAATTGGTTTATTTCACGCTAAAAACTTTATGCTGTTGCTTGTTTGACTGTAATTTTAATCTGATTGCTTTGCTCCAAAACTGGAAAGGCATTTTTATTTTGTTAGATAATAATTTTAAGTATTTCCTCATTTAATGTACGTTATTATAGTCAAGTATACGTAATTTATGTTGCCGTAAAGCTTCTATTTCCTTTACAGATGTTTATGTATTATTGTTTATAATATCCTGAGGAGGGCTTAATTGTTTTAATCCGAAAACGTTCGATATGTTTTGCTGTTAATAAAAAAAATGTTAAATCCAACAAAGTTGCTGCTTATTGCTTTGATATGATTCTGCAAATCAACCTCTTTGCCTAAATTATATTACGCTAGGAATATAGCCAACAATTCCGTACCAAAGTAAGATCATTTCTTTGTGTAGCGTTCAACGACTTTGAAAAGAAATCAATCGGTGTCAGCTCACCACTCACAACTTGATTTAGAGCGGCCCCAACAGCTCCATCCGAAGTGTCACAAGTCAATATATAGTTTCTTCTCCTTTAATCGGAAAAGCTAAACTAGTAACATTTGCCAAAATGTGTCTAGCGGACTCAAAAGCATCAATACTTTCCTCTGACCACGGGATGCTTTTCTTGCTGTTCTTCTGTGGGGAAAGAAGCCGTTCCAGGAGGTGCAATATTGCTCCAGCCTGCGGGATGAAACGTCGGTAGAAGTTGATCATCCCCAAAAATTTTCGCAGTTGTCGCATGGTTTTAGGCATGGGGAAATTCTGAATAGCTTCAACTTTTTGAACCAGAGGTAGGACTCCTTTGTGACTAATCCTGTGTCCTAAGAAGTCAATTTCAGAGACTTTGAAAATGCATTTGTCACGATTCAGGATTAAGCCGTATTGGGATAGGCGTTCAAAGACCAATTGTAGGTGTCGGAAATGCTCCTTCTCGTTCCGACTAAAGATGAGGAGATCGTCAATGAAGCAAAAGACATTAGGAATTCCCTGAAGAACTTCACGCATGAAACGTTGAAAAGAGTTGGCTGCGCAAGAGATTCCCATGGGGAGGCGTCGAAATGCAAAGTTGCCCAACGGCGTTATGATACTCGTTTTGCATTGATCTTCTGGGGCGATTTCCACTTGATGGTAACCTTTGTACAGGTCAAGGCTTGAGAAAACGGTTGAACCTTCCATATCACCGACAAAGTCAGATAAAAGGGGAATGGAGTAGCGGTCTGATATGGTTTGGCGGTTTAGTTGCCGAAAGTCTCCAGTAATTCTCCAGCCGCCGCCTTTTTTCTGGACTAGATGCACAGGGCTAGCCCATTCGCTCTCGCTTCTGTAAATGATTCCCAACTGAAGTAGCTTATCCAACTCCGTGCGTAAGATCTCCAATTTTTCTGGACTTAATTTTCGAACTTTAGCAACACATGGTGGGCCGGAGGTGCGTATATGATGCTGAGTCTTATGCTTAGTCGGTTTTTTAAAATTGTCAACGTCAAACAAATCAGAGTAAAAGGTGCAAAGCCTATCAACCGAGTCAAAACTACAATCATCAACTAGGCTATTTTCAACAAAGTTAGCTGGCAGCTCGGGACAAGACTTATGGTCCAAAACAACATCTCTTTGCGATGCCTCGTCCTCTGATGAAAAACTATTGTCGACACGCTCAACAGCTTCAGCAATCGAAACGTCGGGTTTCTTTATTGTACTACCACAACGAGGGCGAGTGAGCTTAGCATCAACCTTATCATGACATGGGAGGTGCAACGTTTTATTTGCTAAGTCCAAAACAAAACCAAAGTGAGTCAAAAAGTCAAGTCCTAAAATAGCACAACTAACACCAGCGCGTAAAAAGTTCCATTTAAAACTCTTGCGCAAACCAAAATTTACCGTTAACGGGATAGTCTCGTAGGCAGTGCACGGCATCGCAAGTTTTTTTTTTTAAGTCCGCAGTCCGCAAATCCGCAACCAAATTTTAATTTTCTTAATCCGCAACCGCAAGTCCGCAACTTTCTAATTCTTGAAGTCCGCAACCGCAAGTCCGCAACTTCGTAATATTTGAAGTCCGCACCGCAAGTCCGCAACTTTTTATGAACCGAGTGAATAAGTTTTGCAATCAACCACGTCCCGAAGTGAACTGCTCAGAGTTGATTACCAACAATAAGTGAAAAGTTGTGACTTGTGGGAAGTTAAGCAAACGTATGGTGAATACATTCCACGCAATAGAAGAAATTACTCACAATCGTTGATTGCAGTAAATGTACCACAGCATGACTTGTTATTGAGCTGCTTTTTCGGATGGCAAACTTAAGAATTGAATAGCCCAGCCTCTCTTACTTTCAAGTCCAACTCAAAACAGATTTTAACGCTCGTAATTTTGCTTAAAGTTTTTAAGTGACTTGACTAAGGGTTTTAGCCCCCAGCCCTCCTGGTTGCGCTTCTGCTTATACAGTAGGTGCCTAAACTGCATGGAAGCATAATGCACAACCCTCCGGCGAACCCTCAAAAATGCTACAATAAAGCTAGGGATTCGAAGATTAAAAGCCATTGGATTACAGTGAGAAGCCATCAAATAGCAAAGCACAATCCGCATTTTCGCTTGCAACAATATATTTTTAGAAAACAATTTTTTTTCGAAGCAGGAAAAGGCAAAAGCAGTAGAAGGCAAAAAAACATTCATATCACTAATCGTATTACTAAATTTTCAGTCCCTAGTTTCAATAAATACTCTAGGAACGAGAGAAGCACACGCTACCAGCAGTGCCGTCGCCAGACCAAACGAAGAGGGCCCTAGCCGAAAATGGACTGAACTTTTCCACATAAAAACTGATATTTTAAAGCTACAATTTTGTATTTATCTTTGGAAAAAGATAGGTATAAGCCCGGCAGCGTTTATTAGCTCGTTTCGCATGCGGCCGGTATAATCGCTTAAAAAATATGTCTGCAGGAGTGAATGCGACCAGAAGCGCAACGAGGGTTTTGTTAAGTAAGAGAGAGAGGGCTTTAACCAGAAGTAAATGTTTTTTGCACAAAAATTGTCTAATGTAGAGTAGGTCCGTGCTGAACAGACCGTTGCTATTCAAGCGTGTTACAGAGGGGGCTCAGCTGCTGGGTGATTTTTGCAATTTTGCGGCAAAAATAGCTGTTTTAACGCCATTTGAATCACATTTCGCACGTTTAAAAACCATATCAATAATTACAGTAAATTGCTAAAATTCAGAAGTCATTGAACGATTTAAATTGTCTAGCCTCTTGAGCCCCCATATACATTAGGTCAAGTTCAAAACACGTTTAAACGCTTATTGTTTTTTTGATTATATTTTCTAAATGACTTGGGTAAAGGGGATTGATGACCCCTATAGCCTCTTCCCTCTAATTGCGTCACTGACTGCGAACTAAAATAAATCTTGAGTGTGCTCTAAAAAAAACAGCTGTTTGTTTTTTTAAATGTTTTCACTTATTGTTTCAGGTCATAATCACTAACGAAACACCGGTAACGCTTCTGCAGGCATACATCCCTATTCCGCGACACATCGGTAAAGGCGTGTTAATAAGACAGATTATTGGGTAACATTTATGTACAGCAGTTTGGTGGCCAGCAATTTTGCAAACAATCGAGAAAACTTTGAACGAGAATCATGTTTGAAAATGATTATTCCTTTTTCCATTATTGCCTGTTGTCTTGTCGTTACGCGATGCTCCAAAAAAGCATTCTGAATGAACCAAAATGGGGGGGCACAAGCAGTCGTTAGGGGGGGACGGTGCCCCTGGCCCCACCGTAGCGACGGCACTGGCTACCAGTACAAAAACTGATATCCCAAAGGCTAATTTTGTGAACTCACGGTAAAACACAACAAAGCCATATTTTGAACCAGGGCTGCAAATTCGAACTTAAACCCCAAAAAAATCGGTTGTTTTGCCGAACCCGAGAAAACAGTGTTGACTCCAATTTGAATCGGGTTAGACCCGCTTGTAATAGCCTGTCTCGCCGCACGCCGTATCCTTTATATTTCTGCAGTCATACCACACTTTGGACATAAATATAACAATGTTATTCCTCACAGAACACCAAAAATTTGATTCATCCAAAGGAGCACGGCAAAACAAGAAGTCAATTATCAGCTAGCCAAATCAATATCAATTAACTAAAATTTACTAGGCCAAAATTTACGCTATTGATTATGCTAACACTATGCTAGACTTTACTAGACTATACTATTAAAAAACTGCTTCGAGGTCTCACTATAGAGATAGAAACATCAGCAACCAACTTACTACACACCTAACTTGATACACTAAACTACGAAAATTTGAGACACCACCTCACTCGTACTGTCGAAGACTATCCAATTTGAGCACTAGTTGCAAACTTGAAGATTATGAGATTAAGGGTCTGAAGACAATACAGTTAAAATTACCACAATGACAGTTCTAGAAGATTTTTAAAGCAAGCACAAAAGGGGGTTCTAAAATGTTCTAAAAAATCAACCAACTATTTGCATAAAAGATGAGAACGCGGCATGTATTCGTTTCTCAAGTTACCAAACAGCATGTCAACAAATAGAAAGCGATTAAGTCGAAAAGCAGACCTAGTATTTATGTCAGCCTGAACTCGAAACACTTGTTATTTTTGCCGAACTTGAACTCGAAAAAATTAAATTGATTTCTTATGTTTAACTGGGTAAAAACATGAATATTTTACGAAAATAGTAAGAAATTTCAATATTTGTATAAAACTTGCGGAATTGCGGACTAAAATTAAAAATAGTCCGCAACCGCAAGTCTGCAATTTAAACTGCCAAAGTCCGCAAGTCCGCAGGTTTTTTCGTTAGTCCGCAATTGCGGATTTGCGGACTTGCGGACTAACTTGCGGACTTGCCCAGCTCCGCTCGTAGGTCGGAACTAAAGTGCCATTAGCCGCCGTCATGTAACCTGTTAATCTTTTGTCGCCTGCAGAACGGGAACAAGGCAAAAGTGAGACTGCACTGCCCGTATCTACCATAAAGTTTACCGAAGTGTTAAGGTCTTTTACCATCCACACACCAAAATTAGCATTTATCAAACCAACTGGCTTGTCCCTAGGGTTGCGAAACAGACTTCTCCGTGAGCCGCGCCAGTTGCACGATTGCCTGCAAGAACGGGCGCTAGCGCCGAAACGTGCGTGATAGAAACACAAATCCGAGTTGGGGTCGTTAAACTCGTTTTCAGATCTTAAAAAAACGTCCTTGCTAGTTTGGTTTCGGTTGGGTGTTTTCGAATACGTTGCGTGAGCAGCTTGGCCTTGAAAGTTAGTTTGGGAAGAATTACGAAAGTTTCTTGGGCCACTAAAAAATTCACCGTCTTCTTTAGGAGTCGAAAAATGCTGTGGTGAAAAGTTGTTGTGTGAAGCAGGGTGAGATCGAGAAAGGTTACTAAGCATAGCATTCAGCCTCTCAACACACATGCTCAAATCATTTAGTTTATCGGAGACCGAATCCAACGATAATGAAGTCGTAGGCGATTTGGTCACTTGAGAAAAATGGCCTGCTGAGCTGGCAGCAGTACGAGAGACACGACTATCATTTTCATGAATTCGGTCTGCCATTTTGGCCAAGCCATCTAAATCCTCACTGTCATGCATCGATAACATTTTTCGTGTTTCGCACGGCATTTGATCCAAAAATAGTTTGCGTAAAACACGCGGGGGTAGCACTACGTTTGGACCCATGAGACTGCGCATGTTGCCAAGCAATTCGCTTGGTTTCTGCTCAAAACTAAGCGTGGTTTGATACAGAAGCTGATGCAGTTTCTCCTCCTCCGTGGGAGCATAGTGCCTTAAAAGCGCAGATTTCAAATCGTCATAGGGGTGCTCTCCTAGGTGTGCCAACGGAAACTCCAAAATCGATAAATGCCTGTGGTTTAAAACGGACAATAGAAGCTCGCATTTACGTTTGTCATCACTCAGGCCACGAAAGTTAAAAATTGCCTCGTCTACTTTAAACCATAGCAGGCCGTCATCATCATAGAATTTTGGGAGCTTGATTGGCGCACCCAGGTCTCAAAAGGCAGAAAAATGGGGTGTGCCCGGTAAGGTAGACGAAGTGGGCCAGCTGCCCCTTCCACGGCCAAAAGGGGTTGAGGCCAAATTTGAAAAATTCATCGAAAGGATTGTAGCTAAACAAACGGTAAATATTGCTAGGCTAGTAGGCCTACCGCGATACCGAGACCGGTTCTTTATCGTTGTTGTTCGTCCAATTGAAATTTTCTTGAATAAATGCGAAGCCAAATAATGATCCAAATGCCGGTTGCGTGTGTTCTGACGATCCAGTTGTCGTCGGCGGTGTCACCAGTTTGTGGCAGTCCTCCTTTCAGCCTGTCTCGTGAGGGGCCACAATTTCTTTCCAGTTTGATAGATTACTCGAGTGATCGCTTGTTCTACGTTTATTGTTTATTACCAAATTGAATTCACAAAAATTACCATAATCGTCGATTAACTCAGATGAATTTTAGTAGTTCATTATCCTGCCACGTTGGCAGCCGAAAGAGAAAGACTGATTATTTTTAATTGCGTAATAGAAAAAAAGAGTTGCCAAAAAAAAATAATAATAACAACAGACGGAGTTAACCGTATTCCCACACAAGTCCATGTTTAAACTTTGTTGATAACCGAAACCAATTTTTATACACTAGTTTTCAGCAACTTTTTTAAATCTAGATGATGTGAATAAGATTTACGTTCTACCGCAGCATACAGGCTATTTTTTAAATTTACTACTCTTTGCAAATGAGACATGTATTAATGGTCATTGACTTTCCCTACTTTAATTGAGAGTTAATTACACAAAACACGCTACAGAGTCACTAATGATCTATTTTATTGACTTAAACAAACGGAATTTACCGATCACAAGTATTTAGGCAGAAATATGCGTGTTTGGTAAAAGCCGGCTTAAGGAGAAAAATAATAAACAAGTTTAAACAAATCACAATATTATTAAGCTGAATCGCGTAACATAATCGTTTATTACTAGAAATAGACGCATAAATTGTTTATTATCAGCAAGCAATTTAATTGCATTTCGTTATTTTTGTACCGATAATTACTAACGTTACCATTCTGATAATATCTTGGATTCTTATTACAAACGATTTTGTTCTTTCTCAGAAACAAATATACCGTACAATTTCTTAAAGCATGCCTAATAATTGGTGATTTACCAGCAGAATATACAGGCAGTGAAGTAAGACAGTTTCTTCAAACTCAGACTGAATCACATTACCAGCACATTTCTAACATGAGTCTTCACAGGTTTTTTGGCAAAACGAGTTCTGAAACATTATACTGTTGTTTATACTGTGCATAATTTCCCCCTTGCAACAATAGTAAGCACATGGTTACAGTAGTTAAAACTGAAATCCCTTAACCGATTTTAATCAAGTAATATCTGTATAATACATTCATAGTTTTTTCGGCAATTTTGCTTTCACTGCTATTTTTTCTCGTCATTGCTATTGCTATATTTACTCTCTAGTAGCAGTACGACAATCACAGTTTATACAATAATTGCGATTAATTTATTCCAAGGGCATTAAAAAGTAAAAGTTTATTCTACAATTTTGTATTGTTTTGCGAGTTCTTAGCTTTATCCACCTCGCTAGAAAGATAGACTTAGTCGCAATTGATTCAGAAGGTTAAAAATTTTGCAAAAATCAAAAGAAGAAAACAACAAAAAACTTTATCTCTTCAAACTAAACTCCAATACGGCTATTGAGTTAGAGTGTTAAAAGAACCCATAATGTGTCTAAAGGTGCGTTTAGACTGGACGCGAAGCAACGCGAAGCGGAGGTTGGCGACCTTCGCCAACCTTCGCGAGTGGTCGACTACGTCACTCGCGAAGGTTGCCAACCTTCGCGAGTCTTCGCAAGTGGTTGCTAATCTTCGCGACTGGTCGCTTCGTAGGCTAATTTTAATAACTTACTTTTAAAATGTATTCAATGAGCAGAAAGCGTTGTGTACTTTATTATTGAAGCGCTATTATAGTAATCACAGGTTCTGTTTCGTCATAGAGCGCTGGAATTACCGGTAAAACGAAGATTGAGTTTATATTATGTTATCACGCAATAACCGTGAAGAAGAGTCTAGACTAATAGCTCAGGTAACAAAACAATCTTGAGAAAAAAGTTTGTCAAGTATTAGTGAAAAACGAAGTACAGTAGATCGAATTTGGAAACAAAAAGACTAGTCATTTCTTCAAAAACGTAGTAGTACTTAGCCTATTTGCTAGCTATCAATGATTTGTTTAGATCCTTCCTCTGAAAACTTGCCATAATCTGTTGTAATTGTAATTGTAATTACATTTTATTCACCAAGTTGCCTTGGCCAGGAGACAGCGAAGGGACCTTTTGGTCTTCGAGTCAAGCTGCCACCTGCCCACCTGTCTACCACACACGGCGGAGGCTTCACACAGTCCCTTTGATTGCTGAACGTCAAGCATCATCATCATCATCATCATATTTATTTATTTACCAAGTGACGTCATATCACAAGAAAAAAACTGCAACTTCCTCTAGGTCTATCACCAAAGCATCGAAATATGCAATTCCTTTAAAACCAAGCACACAAACTTGCAGAGTCAAAGCGATATTTAGTCACTTGGTGAGGAGACAGCGAAGGACCGAAAGGTCATCTAAGTCTACTGCCACCTCACCAAGTCAAGGTTAAAAAAAAAAACAGCTTCTAGATTTTCTCAGTCTGCTACTTTCTATGACAAAAAATTTTACGCAAAATTAAAACAAAGTGTTGCAAAGATATGTACATTTTGTACAGTGTATACACAATACCAATAGTCACCATGTAAAGAAAATGCAAGGCAACATTAGAATTGTTCTAACTCTAAGCATACTAAAAAATGAAAATACTGTAACTACAGATTGGATAGAAAATAAAATCAATAAAGTTCATAATGCTTATTTATGTTTTATAGAATACAAAGTGGGCAATTGGAGTGAAAAAAAAAAACCTCCTTGCTTTGTTTTGTATTGTTTGCCAATATGTCATTAGTACTGGTACAATTTCCAATACCAGTATATATCAACATCAGTCAGTTACTGCAAAATTATTAATAATTCAAGGGCACATCAAAATGAGAGATGACGTATTGCATAAATGTGTGATAGATGAATGCACCAAACTCATGCTATTCAAGCAAATAGAATAGGTTATTGTTGAACTCAAGCATAAATATGCAACTATGATTCCTGTAATTACTACTGCATAGCTGATAGAATGCTGTTATTCTAGCTTTTATCGGTTTCGTAGTTTGATAAAAAATGAGCTTTAACAGCTTTTTTAAATCTGTTGAATGAAACTTCTTTTTATACTGCTTGGAATTTCATTCCAAACTTAAATTCCTGCGAATGATAAAGACTTTTGCCCTAATCTTGTTCTAGTTCTTGGAAGAAAGAAGTTGTTTTTGTGGCTCAATCTTGTCTTATGAGTATAGCAGTTTTTTATTACGTTAAACTTATCTGAATTTGCAAAAGTTAATACATTATTGTGAATTTTGTACATTAGCTTTGCAGTTTCCAGAGAGTAAATATCCTTGAGTTTTAAGCATTTAGCTCGATAGAACAAAGGATTAGTATGTTCACGATATCCACTTCCAGTTAACAATTTGATGCTTCTTTTTTGCAGAATAAAGAGAGGTGCTAATGTTGATTTTGAAGCAGTCCCCCAACTACTTATGCAGTATTGTAGATGAGAGTATATGAGGCAGTAGTAAACAGATCTTAAGGTTTGCTCATCTACAAAGTGTTTTAATTGATTAAGGGCCCAAGATCCCCTTGCTACCTTTGAACATTGTTCCTTGATTTTTTGTTTGCAGTTTAGATTGTCGTCTATGAGAACACCTAGATACTTTATGTGATGTGATCGCTTGATTGGATTATTATCTATTGATACTTTGAGTTCAGGTTTATTTTGTTTTGTTGTCACTACCATAAACTCAGTTTTATTAAAGTTAATTGATAATTTATTCACCTTGAGCCAATTGCTTACATTGACTAATTCATCATTAATATTTTGTTGTAGTGTTGAAACATTAGAATGGGAGAGAGTAAGGTTTGTATCATCTGCAAAAAGATGAATTGTGGAATTTGAGGCAAGTGGAAGATCATTGATATAAATATTAAATAACAACGGACCTAGAGTTGAGCCCTGAGGAATACCGCAAATAACATCTCTTGACTTGGATTTATATTGATTTACAATTGTATAGTGTTGACGGTCAGTCAGGTAACTTGCTAGTAACTGTAATGGTAATCCTCTAATTCCATACTTTTCTAGTTTCTTGATCAGTATTGTGTGATTGATGGTATCATATGCTTTTCTTAAATCTAAGAAAATAGAACATGTAATGAGCTTTTTATCCATATTGTCAAGTAGCTTATTGTAAATATCTAAAACGGCTTCATTTTGTTGAGCAATTTTCCTTAAAACCATACTGGTTTGGACTAATCAAATTATTGCTCACAGTAGATGATCAAATTATTCTAACCAAATTATTGCAGGAAAGCTGTGAATACCAATTTTTATAGTCTTTGGTTTGACCCGACTGGGAACCGAACCCGAGTCTACCGCTTCAGTAGCAGACGCTCTATCCACTCGATCACTGATCGGTTAATTTTGACCATGACAGTTCTGGGTTTTAATGCAGAAACCAAAAAGCTGGAAGCAGATGTCAAAAGTTCTCTTTAGGTGTTTACTCAGTTAACAAATCCTTTAACGCTTTCACCATCCATGTCTCATTATGGTAGTGGTAGATCAACCGGTATCTTGTGGAGTGTAGACCAATAGTCTAGTCTACAGGTAGATTTAAAGCATAAACTATGTTGTTGTTTGATGTGATTTTTCTTTTTCAGGCAAGCATGTTATGATACCTGTAGTAAGCTTAAACAATTGTTTGTATTTCTTATTTATTTAGAGCTGTTTATGAAGACTCCCAATGTTAACGCTATGAGTGAAACTGAAAGCTGGATTTGTCATCAGTTATGTAGTGGATTTTTTGCTTATTGTGCAATGGATTGCTGTGTTGATTTGCTGGAGAAAGCAAAAAGACATTGCAGTTATTGCATGATTTGACACTATCATCGAAGGACAAGAATTTAGCATAGTAATACCTGCAGTTGCTTTGAGGAAAAGTCAGCTTCTAAAACTAAGTTTGGTGTTTTACTCGCTAGCGGAGTGCGTATCGATGTTTAGTGCAAAGTTAAATGCTTTTGAGAGCATTTTATTGGTTTGCATTATCTTGCGGTACCAGTAGGCTGCGTTGCGACGGTCGCGTTTACCTCAAAGGGCTTTGCTCCAAACCACCGTTTGCAAGATACAGACAAACTTATAGCTGTAAGGTCAAGCCCCCTCTTCCTAGCAAGTTTTTGGTTATGTCCCTGATAAAAAAAACACTTAGATTTTTTTATGTGAAAATTGTTACTCAAGCATCTGAATAAAAGTGTTGTTAGTTCTCACATTTTTATGTGACTGACGCTTCCTTCCTCAGTCCAATTATTATTATTATAAATGCTGTATCAAGTTTTTTGTTTAGTGGTGACTAATGAGAATGAAACAATATTAATGAACTTGCTTGGCGGGTACTTCTCTACCAATAATAGTAACCTCAGCAAAAAAATAGTACTCACTTTCTACTGGTTAGATATGTATTGGCTTTCTAGTTCATCTAAATACACTGACTTTAATTGTAATGATTGAACTTCAGACCTAAAATAGTTTACTTTGTCACTTTATTCACCATGTAAAGCAGTTAAAATTTTAAAAGGAAGTAAAAATATTTTAAATTTCACAAACAACTAAATTCAGATATTACACAAAGACACAGTAAATGAATATTTAAAGGCGGTGAATCATCCATCCAATTCCAGTGGTTTACAATAGCTAAAATTGAATTATAATTATTGATATTTTTTGTTTTAATTTTGAAACTGCGGTTGCAAAGATATTCAACAAATACAAAAAAATGTCCCCCCGAAAAAAGTTTTTGGAAACTCTGAGTTTTGTTCTTCCCGCCAAAACCACAGTAGGCCTAATGGCTTAGAGAACTGTGGTAGGCCTAATAGTTTAGAGATAGTTTATTTCTAAATAGTTTATTTCTAAATAGTTTAGGTCTAACTATCTCTAAACTATTAGGCCTAATACTTTAGAGATAGTTAGGCCTAATAGTTTAATAAGATTACAATAGGCCTAATAGTTTAGAGAACTGTGGTTTTGGCGGGAAGAACAAATCTCAGAGTTTCCAAAAACTTTTTTCGGGGGGATATCTTTTTGTATTTGTTGAATATCTTTGCAAACGCAGCCCCGAAATCAAAACGAAAAATATCAAAAATTATAGTTCAATTTTAGCTATTGTAAACCACTGGAATTGGCTGGATAATTCACCGCCTTTAACACACTTGACACTTCTATTTTCATCACATAGGACTGGAGTGAAAAATCACTACCAGACTACAATATTCATGATTATAAAACTTGGGGTAGTCCAAAACCATTGCTTCCAGTTCAACTTGATCACGGTTACAAACCTTCAGAAACAAGAAGACTTTTAAGAGGACAGTCAGAAGAAAAAATTCCATGTTTGTAGCTATTCAAAGAAGTGGCTACTAATTAGGCCAATCCAAAAGTTCGTAGGAATTTTTCGATTTTTTTGTATCTATCTAGCTCTTGTATGTAGCAGTGTAGCTTGAAACCAATTCTAAATACAGTTTTATTCACCAAGTTGGCTTGGTCAAGAAGACAGTGAAAAAACTTTTGCGAGTTTTTCAGTATTCAAGGAATTGTTTAATTGTGGTTACTTTTAAAACAACAAGCTAACAAACAATGGCTAAAACCACTATCAACACATTCAGAACTAGCCTGTTGGTGGATTATTTTATATTCTGAAAAAACAACACCATGTTAGTTTAAGTTTACTAAAAGACAAAAAAGCAAAAGCTGCTCAGCCAAAAGAACCACTGGAGTGATACAATAGCTTCTGCTATGCTGCACAGAATAAAAAGTTTTGTTTTAAAAGCTAGATGTCGTGGGGCTAGGCCTACTGCTTTGTTGTATTCATTATAATGAAGCTCTGAGATCCAGCATAGCTATGAAAAATCACTCTAGGATTTACAGCCTTAGCTGTCTAGATCCAAATTAACTTGGCTAGCCTAGGGCTATCGCGAATCTAAAGGCGGGTTTAGATTCTCGCGTTGCGTTGCGTTGCCTTTCGCGCGCAGTTTTGAAGAAAATAAAACTTACAAAAGGGGTTTACATTCTTGCGAAAGCGTTAACGCAGTGCCAGTGACGTCTAGCAACGACGCGAGCTGATGAAATAGATTTCATAATGTTGCATTGGAACGCGTGTACGTCAGAGCAGTTCTTGGTTGTGATTGGTCAAAAAAGATCATTCTTAAACACAGCAATTCGAAAAAATTGATATCATTTGCACACGACCTCGAGGAAAGCGGAGCAGTGAGCTATTGATGCAAATCTAAAGTTACTGCTAGAACAGCCGATTAGGTGTTTGTGGAATTTTAGTTTGCTTTTCATCGGCTATTGAAAACAAAAAAGGATAGCCTACACAATGATCAATAGAAGAATTAGTGACAAAGCAAGACAGGCTAGGCTCTTTTCAAGAATAGAGAATACATCAGTAAGGCATTAGTATCAAAGATTAGCAAACTCTATTAGCAGATTAGTCTAGCCTATCTAATTGTACAGCCAAACCAATCGGTATCTCTCTTGTTCCAGCTTGCACTGTTTATGGCACCAGCATTTGTAAGCCTAGCAGTCTTTACTTAAGTTGTTGACTACTTGTTGAAGTGTTTAGGCAATATTATTGGCTGTCTTTTCCAGTTTCCGAAAGGTGATTAATTTTGTCTTTGGTCTCAATAGCCTAGTCAGTAACTGAATTGTTTATTGTATGTAGGCTATGTTGTTGGAATTAATTTGAATTATTTTAAATAATTGGCTGATCTTCTAATTTATTTAATTTGATTTGAAATTTACGGCTACTGCCACTAATCTACTGGTGCTGCAGCACTGTTAACCATTATAGATTTTTCAACAAAGCTCAGCGTACCTTGGACACTCGGTGCACGAAGCTCAGCTGCTCAGTCCTGAATCCCCTCAGCCCTACCACCACGTGTCCACTATGGACCATATAACAGTACCATTCATTGGCCTGTCAACCAAAATGCAAATAAAAAATTGTCACGTTTTTAGCACCTTTGAGACTGTTTTTCGCACTAAAATAGACCAAAAACTGATTTAAAGCAATTTTTGGAACATATGCTTAAGGGGGTAAGCTAATTTGTCGAAAATAAAACTCACAAATCTAGAAAAACTTTAAAAAATACCAAAAAATAATCAATAAAATTTCATCGCTAGTGTAAAAAACTTGAACACGGGTTTCATCAACAATTATATTATAGGCCTAAACTCAGAAATGGGGTGGAGAGGCTAGTCAGTATTGGTTAATTACCAATCACTTGTCTCAATTCTCTTTCCATTAGCCCCTCTTCAATTATTTTTCTCTGTAAAATATAAATGAAACAAATTACTCCATGTGAGTTTTATTGAACTATAAGATTTTATGCTTATGATTTACCAGCATCCAACTAAGAGAACTAAAATTTTACCATTACCCACCTCTCACATAGGCCATTTATGCAACCAATTGAATCATGTTTGACTGCCAATTTCTATGCCGTATTTTAAAAACATTATTTTATCAAACTAGCTCTAAAATTAAATTATTTTTGCAAAAAAATGCAAAATTTTTGAGCGCTGGGGGCTCCGCCCCCAGACCCCCTAAAACAGCCGCTCCATTGCGAATTTCTGGCTACATGCCTGGTTATATTACCTCCGAATTTTTGAGGTTTTGTGCTTAAAATTTTTATCATTCTCCCCCACCAAAATTTTCTGGATCCGCCACTGGTGAGCTACTATTAATTTGAACAAGAATAAAAAATCCATTGGTTATTATCACCGATTCAAACTTTTTTCACAGAATTAGCTTTGTTGGTAACCAACAACAACGAACGTAATGCAACGCGAGAATGTAAACCTCACAAGCGCAAGCGTTGATGTGTTGCGCTGCAACGGAACGGAACGCAACGCGAGAATGTAAACACGGCCTAACTTTGCCAACAACCTACTCTTTGGACCGATAAATAGGCGCTAAACCATACAAACATACTATTTACATTATTTTCTAGCAAACTGCGATCGTAAAAATCCGATCAGTGATTTAGTAGGTTATCTTACTACAGCTTGCAAGCAAGCGATGTTGCGCAACTGCTCGCGAAGGTTGCGAGCGGTTGCAACCTTTCGCGAGCTGTCGATGACGTCAAATTTTGGTTGCTTCGCGTCGCTTCGCGTCCAGTCTAAACGCACCTTAAAACATCCGAAAGAAGGTCTAAAATCATTGTAAAAACGTTTATAGCTTAACAAAAACTTCAATCCCAAAAACTCCACAATATTGTTTTCGAAAGAACTTTGCTACTATAACTTGTGAAAATAGAAATTATTACAAAGGAAAATCACTTATTCAATGGAAGATTAGTGGATAGTTTAATAGGAAATGTTGCAATAGACAAAGTCATCGTGTGCTTGCGGAGTAGCTATTGAAATTAGTCATTGGTTGTTTAGGTAGCAAGTAAGTTAATTAGTCATGTCATATACTAACTATTTTATTGTTGCTTTTGACTTCAACTGATAGCAGTTTTCCACCGAAAACGATACCAACAAAAATAAACTGTTTCAAAGCAGACGTTTGTTTGCTGTAAAGAAAGTTGTGAAACACTTGATATTATAGGAAACTATTTTAAACCCTTCAAGGAAGTAAAAATTAAGTGTGTGCTGGAGTAGTTGAAACTATTTATCAATTTGTCCATGTATTTATCAATTGTTTTTCTTTATTTTCATTATACTGTAGTTTTTTGTTTGTTTGCTTATTTTTCTTTGTCGATATAGTTTAGTATATCTCTGGCACTCTCTTCAATCAAAGCACGAGTAAAGTAACATATTGAATAAACAAAAATGGTAATGTAAAAAAATATAATGAAAAAATAACTTATCTAAACCATAGATCGGTTTTGACCGCATAGTGACATAACGTATAGCAAAAAAAATTAACAAAATAATACTTCGGCTAAAAACAGAAGCAAAGTACAAAAGTCGTACAGGCGCAACAAAAAGCCATGTTTAACAGTCATAGACATACTCTTTAGCAAGAATTTTCTTGTTTTCGCTTATTGAGGGAAAAAGTTGATTTAGAATTTTGGACGCATGGTCAGATAGCAAGCATTTTTAAACTACTGTGTACTCTTATAGTACTGTAGTTCTTTATCAAAGCAATAAGCAGCAACTTTGTTGGATTTAACATTTTTATTAACAGCAAAACATATCGAACGTTTTCGGATTAAAACAATTAAGCCCTCCTCAGGATATTATAAACAATAATACATAAACATCTGTAAAGGAAATAGAAGCTTTACGGCAACATAAATTACGTATACTTGACTATAATAACGTACATTAAATGAGGAAATACTTAAAATTATTATCTAACAAAATAAAAATGCCTTTCCAGTTTTGGAGCAAAGCAATCAGATTAAAATTACAGTCAAACAAGCAACAGCATAAAGTTTTTAGCGTGAAATAAACCAATTCAGTTAGAATAACTATTAATGTGATAGTAAAGGTGAATTGAATTAAAGAGAAAATCAAGTCAAATCAAGGTAAGAACTAACTTATGATATTATGACGTAACAGAAAATTTGGGAAATTAGAAAATACTTAGCAAGAAAGAGGCACCTTTAGCATAAAGTTGCTTATTTAATTTAGGATTTAATTTTTTGATCAAAAGAGCTTCATGGATTTTAGTTTCATACTCAGTATGGCAACTTTTTAAAATCTGGAAAGAGTTTACGGTGTACTTTTCCTCACGGCAAATGGCACATGAGCGTATGTGTTCTTTTATAGCGCTCTTTTGCGGTCCAGCTAAAACCAAATGTTCGCAAGCTCTTGCAGCCAAATGTCGGGTAGTCATGCCTACGTAGGCAAGGTTCGTATCACACGAACTCAAACTTACTCATATGGTAAATTTGACTAACTCAAATGGTAAATTTGAATAACCAAGATATCGGTATAGACTATCGTCTTTATCTTGTAACTTCAGCTACTAAAAAGACAGAACTAAATTTTTCCCTCGTACTGCCCTGGACTCGAGTTTCTCGCACTACCAAACGCTCATCGGCAGGGCTGACTTTTAAACCGAAATTCAAAAGCTAAACTAAGCTGGCCGACAAACCGAATTCAAAATCTGACTACACTAGCTCATAAAATTAAAATCAAAACATGATTGTGAAAAATAATTGTATTTGTGACCATGGTAACCCGAAAAAAAATGGAATAAAATTGACTGTGGGCAGGGGACTAAGTGGGCTAATAGACAGGGATGAAAAATTAATAAAATAAAATGGGCAAGGGGATCTAGTGGATAGGGGGCCAAGGAGTTAAAGGACAGCGATAAATAATTCCCCCAGTGCGAATACAATATTTATATAGGCAGAACTAATTCAAAGATTCACAAGACATCGCGTCATATAGTCGATGAATACTTTCATAATATCTTAATTATTGAACTTGTGTTAAGAGTGAAAACCGTCGAAAAAATTGGTTTGGAAAATGCCTTACGTAATAGCATAAAAAGAAGGTGGTTATCTGAAGCAATGACACTGCAAAATATTTTTGAAAAATTGAATTGTTTCAGGGTTCCGCAAGCAAAATATTTGCACATCCCAATTTTTTACTGAAGAACACACTAATTGTGAAAACGAATGAATTAATCTTTTTTTATCTTAAGAGATCGATGTGAAAATATTAATTTCTTTGCACGGATACAGGTTCTAACTAGTGTTTTAAAAGGGTACTTCACATATTGATGTGTTGTTGCAATGAATTTGTACATCACAATGTCAAAATTTGCATGTTCTTCAAAAAATTTTGCTAAAAATGCTTTTTTTAGTAAAAAATCTCCCCACCTCGACAACCTAATTCAATACAGTAATAAAAAAATAATTAAAAGTAAAAAGTTGCTTTTGACCGCAGCTCCGGTGCCTTAATAACCAACTTAATGCATCTTTCCACTGCTTGAGTATGGTGTGGATAGTTTTCCAATAGTATGACACTATTGCTTGAGCCGTCCTCAATTCTAGTGAAGGTTTTTGGGACAAAAGCGTAGTTAAAAGCAAGCACGTAGCCAGAACGGAATTTTTTGTGGGGCAAGCAAAGTTTTGGCGGACAATGGCTCCGCAACGATCTCCAAAAATGAAGAAACAAGCGTTCTTCACAAACTGAAGAGTCGATTTCGCTCTCAAATTTAGGTGAAGACCAAAAAAAATATTTTCATGAACTGAAAAGCCGATTTCGACCCAAAATTTAGTTGAAGACGAAAAAAAAAGGTCTGCAGGAACCGAGGAGCCGGCTTCGCCCCCAAATTTAGGTGAAGACCAAATAAAAAAACAAAAAGATAAATGGTCTTCACGGACTGCAGAGATGATTTTGCCTCCAAATTTAGGTGAAGACCAAAAGAAAAAGTATTCACGGACTGTAGAGCTGATTTTTGTGGAGTTAAAGATTGGTTTTGCTCGCAATCGGCTGCCTTACGACATTTTGTTCCAAATCATTTGGGGCGAGGACAAAAAAATTCTGGGGGTGTGAAAAGTAACGCTTTAGACAGAAAATGCATAAAATTTTGTTAAAAATTACGTTTAACTAAAAGTATTTGGGGAGGGCAAAGTAACATTTTGAGGGAGCAGTTGCCCCCCCCCATCTGCTCCCCTTAGCTACGTCCCTGGTTGAAGGAAGTTCAGTTAACTTATTCAGAAGTGTAATCAGATTTTTTTATGTAATTGTTGCATTCAAAATTTAATGACGGGATTTTAAATTTTCAAAAAAATTCTTGTTTAAGTTGATTGTCGGTCTTCTACTACCCAGCGTATGCCAAAATTACGAATATGTGTTCTGTCTTCGAGCAACTTTACTAGCATGAAAATCTCTGGTAAGTAACAAAAAACCTATGTTTAGATGACAGGGTCAACCACTTTTTTCAGTGCCATGCTCAAATATACAGATTTAGGAATTGTTTGGAAAAATGTGTCTTGATTCACTTTTTGCCGAAAGGATTGACTTAGGTCATAAACCATACTGGTGCATAAACTGCCACAATGTACTTAAAACTTCGATTAAATTTCCAGAATTAAGATCTTCCATTGCGACATATCAAAGTATTCCGTGAGCGGTATCCGTTGCAGCATATCAAGCAAATGTGCAGAAGGTTGATTGTACAATCGAAGTATTCGGTTAGCGATAGTCAACCAGCAAGACGAATTTTGAGGCCAGGATTTCGAAGAGATAAATCAAGGAACCAATTACCTTGTGACTCAACTTAACACAATTCATACTTTAAAGTAGGAAGATTACGCTGATCTGTGCTTGTATCGTTAGAATTTCAAGTAGAAAGATTACTGGGAGTTGTTGTTGTTGTTGCTGTAGCGCATATTTATCCTCCTGTCACTGGACAGCGTCAGACGCTTACTTGTTGGACGATCCGCACACTAATCATTACCAGGACTACTTCGTGATTGGAGGAATCCGCACCTGCTTAGGAGTTTCCTATGATCCAATGTTGCTGTGGATTTCCTCGAATTCTTGTCCACTGAATTTGCTGCTTGTTCGAAGCCACCAAGCAGAGATAATCATCGTAAAGCGTCTTATCCAAGGACGCAACAACGTGACCAGGGTGCGTGTTGAACCTAGATCATTCGATCAGAGTTGTCGTAAAAACGACGCCTTTACCCATTTGGCCACGCTGCCGATAAGTTGCTGTAAATGATTTGACCTCAAGCTTTTTACAGTCTATTCGAGTTTTGCCAAGCATCCCAGACAGGTGCGTAGCCAGAAATTTGCAATGGGGGGGCTGTTTTGGGGGTTTGGGGGCGGAGCCCCCAGCGCTCGAAAATTAGGAATTTTTGGGCAAAAATAACTTCATTTTAGGGATATTTTGATTAAAAAATAATGGTTTTAAAACGTGGCTTAGAAATTGGCAGTACAAACATGATTAAACTGGTGGCATAAATGGGCTATTTGGTAGGTGGCTAATGGTAAAATGCTAGTTCTTCTGTTTAGATGCTGGTAAATTATAAAATCGAATAGCTCAATAAAACTCACACGGAGTAATCTATTTCGTATACATTTTATAGAGAAAAATTATTGGGGGGGATTAATGAAAAGAGATTTGAGAGAAATTAATGGTAATTAACTAATACAGAATAGCCCCCCCCCCCCCCCCTATTCCTCAGTTTATATTATATTTGTTGATGACAGCTATGTTTAGCACTTTTACGCTTGCGATCAAATTTGATTGCTTATTTTTGACCATTTTTCAAAGTTTTTATTTATTTGTTAGTTTTATTTTTGACAAATTAACCCCCCCCCCCCCCCGAATATATGTTTCAAAAGATGTTTTTGAATCACTATTTAGTCCACTCCAGTGCATGAAACAGTCTCAAAAGTGCTAAAAACGTAGTGCTTTTCTCATTCTGCATTTTGGTCGACATACAAATTTTCATTTCTCATTCGCCCACCTCCCCCCCCTAGCTACGCTACTGATCCCAGAATAACCTAACAGGCCTGTACATGCTGTTCCTTCCAAAGTCTTAAATAAATGCCTCAGTGACAACTCGTTTGCATGTAGCATACAAACGAATCATTGCAATGGCCTTGACAAATTTTTTTAACCAACGTATCGCTCCTCATGCATTTTAAACCAATAATTAAATTTTAAACTAATGATTTAACTAAACAAAAAACGAGCCTAATTTGCATCTATTTGGACTTAAAGGACTGTTGTTAAATATTGTTCATGAACAGTACCCAAATTCAACATTGATCTGCCACGTGGTATTGCTGTGGCGTAGAATTTTATGTATTTTAGGATATAGCCTAATTTATGGCGTGAACCATAGCTAAAACCTGGGAAAGTGGACAATACCAGGCACAATTTACGTTGAGATTTCACAAAAGGCATAACTTTCTAGTTCCACGGAGGCGCTGAGTAACGTCAGCTGCTTAATTTGCTCCTGGTTACTTTTAATTAAGGCTAGGCTATCTAAAAAAGTTTTAACTCTACAATCAAATTCTTTCAATATGCTCACTGAAGGAATTATACATTGATTCACGGTAACGTCCAATGCTTTTGTAATGGCATTTTGACGTCAAGTGGTTTTGGTGGAAAAAGGCTGTGCCGTAGCTGCAATCCACCAATTGTTTCCTCAGTTTCAGTTTCTTTCAGCATTTTTCGCGTTCAACATACACGCGTACAATAGTAATTAGTACTAATATTGACGACATTTTTTGCCAACCCCCTCAATTCAATTTTTGCCAACCAATATACGTGTAACTCGCGTGAAATTAAGGGTTTTTGTCCTAAAAGTTGCTATCTCTGGCCCTCATCTAAACTTTTCATGATCGTGATGCAATAATCAGGGCCGGATTTACCATATGGCACAGTACTTGGGCCCCGCTCTCAGATGGTACGACTTTTTTTTATGGTCTTCTTCTATATTTGGCAAGAAGATTATGAGAAAATCCCCAAAGTGCCAAGGGCCCCGGGCAACGTAAATCAGGCAATAATATGGTTAGTAAGTGTAACCGCTTATTGCATTATTTTTCAATAACCATTCACCTCCACCTTGCCAGTTTTTACGCGACAATATACTTTCGAAAAAAAAATTAGCTAAAGGCATAGATGGGCAAGTTAATGCAAAACGTTAGCTTCGTTAACCACTAGTCCGTTAACAAACTTCACACCTCCGTTAACGTTAATCCGTTATTTTCAACTTTAATTAACGGAAGTTAATGAAGTCCGTTAATCCGTTAACATTTTGCGTGTAATTTACATTTCGTTTTATTCACTCGCTTCTAGAACTCGTATTGACGCTGTTGAGCTGATTGTAAGAAAATATTTATTGCTATGGTGGTCTTTTTGTGTTTTGAAAGTTACATTTTACAGTCCAATCTAATTTTAACATAAAAACAAGTTCAAATGCACAACAAAGCTGCAAGATATTAACGATAAAAACCTTAACGGAAGTTAACAGAACTTAACGGAAGTTACTTTAGTCCGTTAACAGCACTTAACGGAAGTTAATTTAGTCCGTTAACATGAAACAACTTTTTAACGGATTAACGAGTTAGTGAAAAAGTTAGCTTCGTTATTAACGGATTAACGATTAACGGACTTGTGCCCATCTATGGCTAAAGGGAAATGCTCATAGAACAAATTATTGAATTTGAATTGAGGGGTCTTGGCATAAGCGTATGCAGGATTTTTGGTTGAGGGGGGGCTAAACCACAAATCACATGCAATGACATCATTCGAAAATTTTGAAAGAGGCACTTTGTATGGGACAAAGATATCGTAAAATGGAAGATTAGAAGCCGTAGCCTGTTTTTTTACGTGAACATGATTTTGCTGAAGGGAAAGGACGCGAACCGAAAGTTAAAATGTCTGAATTGGGAGACGCGTTGGGTAAACTAGTGAAACTAAAACGCATCACAACCGGGGGTCTGGGAGCAGAGCCCCAAGCCACCGGAAGCTATGGGGGTCTGGCGGCGCATCCCCCCACCGCTGGGCGATTTAGTGTATGTTTTTGGGAAAAATATCTATTTTAATGCCATTAAATCACATTTAGCACGATTTTTGAGCAATTTGAAAGAACTAATGTTTTAACATTTGAAAGCCAATTGAAAAAACTAAATCGCTCAATTCTCCTACCTACAATTTAAATCCCAAACACGTTTGAAATGTTGCATTGTTTGAATAAATTTTGTAAGTGATTTGGCCATGGTAAAGGGAAGTAAGGTACATTGCCTCGTGCAATATTTTAGCAGTAAATAATAATCCACTCAAAAATTTGCCTTAGAGGTTTTTGTTTTGTCATGAAAACAACCACTTGTAGGAGTACATGTACAACCAGGGGGCTCAGGCCCTTCAATTCAAACTCAATAAGTTGTTCAATGAGCATTTTCCCTCCCTAATTTTCTTCAAAGTATTTTGTCGTATGAAAACTGGCGAGGTAAAAATGAATTGTGATTGAAAAATGGTACAATAGAAAGTTAGGCTTAATCATGTTTTTGCCTGGGCCGAATTTACATTACGTGGGGCACCTGGCACTTTGGAGATTTTCGCTACACCTTCCCGCCAAATAAAAGTGAAGACCAAAAAAAAGTCTTACCATCTGAGCGCGGGGTTCCTGGCACTGGGTCATATGGTAAATCCGTTTCTGGCGATTGCATTACGGTCATAAAAAAATTAGTGAGGGCCTGAGATTGCAACTTTTAGAACAAAAACCTAATTTCTGGTCGTCAATGTCAGTATTTTGTTATTGTTCGTTATTGTTGTGCGCGTGTACTGCTGCATGCGAAAATGCTTAAACAATCTGAAACTGAAGAAACAATAGGATTTAATGTCACATTTTTATAATTGGGGACATTTCAATTGGGGGGATGGGCTCCCGAGGCTCCCCTCCCCCCTGGCTACGCCTATGCGACCTGGGCCCTCTGGCCAAACATTTACTCCTACAGCTACTTATTTTCATGGCAAAAGAAAATCCTCAGAGGAATATCTTCGAGTGGATTATTGTTTACAGCTAAAATATTGTTGGATGCAATGTACCTTACTTCCCTTTATACCTGGGCCAAATCACTTACAAAATTTAACCCCAAAATGCAAGGTTTTAAACGTGTTTCAGACTTTCCTATATTTTCAGTAAAAGCAGGATTGAACAAATCAATTTTTTCAATTGGCTTTCAAACGTTAAAAATCTTGTTCTTTTTAATGGCTCTGAACACGTGCGGAGTGTTAGTAATCCAATGGTATTACAATAGCTTGTTTTTCGAAAAAAACTGCCCAGCCTCAATGGGTTTTGCCTCCAGACCCTCGTCTGTGATTTGTTTGCGTTACCCGAGTTTACTCACAGACGTCTACCAATTTAGACATTTTCACTTATTAACTTTGGTAAACTAAACCATATGGCTTCTGGTTTTCCATTCTAGGATATCTTTGTCCCTCAAAAAATTCCTCTTTTCGAAATTTGTGATGACGTCATTACATGTAACTTTTGGTAGTTCTTGGCCTTGGCCTCGAAGCCTCAATTCCTCGAAAATTGCCCAGTCCTCGGCTAGAGGAGAGCATTATTTTTTTTAACCGTTAAAATTATATAATATTATTATCATTACTGGGCAGCAGTGCAAGTGGATATGCTACCGTTAGGTAAAGTCCACCTACACATTGCGTAGGCCTCAGTTGGGCTCATTTCAACTATAGCTGATAGCAGTGATGGGCGCAGCGGCACTGTTCACCGGCGGCGCTACTAGCGCCGCTACTTTTTCAGTAGTGGTAGCGGCAGCTCCGCTGCTTTTTTTCGTCACCAGCGAAAAGCGGCAGCGCTTCAGCACTGTTTTTTAAGCAAATTTTGTGCCGCGCCGCTACTCCTAGTAAACCTCTTCCAAGACTTTTTTCGATTTAAATTTTTACGCGTTACTGTTTGGAGTCTTAACAATTATTTTTCTCTCTGCTCTTGCTACTACATTATTTTAGTTTAGTAGAACAAACAATGCTACCTTTGTTAAGTTTTGTCGTTGTTTAATAAAGGCGAGTTTTATCGTACGTGGTTCTATTTTTCTGAACCAAAATTCGGCAAATAATGTGGTCTGGTAGCGGGCCAAATTAAACTCTGAGTGTAAATTGACACACAAATCAATGCGTTGGTAAAGTTTATCAGTTGCAAAATTGCAAGCTACTGAAACTGTACATAGAACAAGACCAATCATTTTTTTACGAAAGCAAGTAGTAAGTACTAATGCTACCTGACAGTCGGTTTCTGACACTCCCTTCTTACTCGTACAGAATGCACATACACACTAGACAGTTGATTTTTATGCAGGTGTTCTTCGTTATTGTCAAGAGATACTGTTTGAAATCGGTTTTATTGAAGAAATGAGAACTAATTGTGATAACAAAGAGTTGCGCCAAACTTTTTTCACAATTCCGAATTCCTCTTATTCGCGAAAATACGCTTTAATCCATTTGACTAGTACCATAGGTGGGCAAGTTAATGCAAAACGATTGCTTCGTTAACCACTAGTCCGGTAACAAACTTCACACCTCTGTTAACGTTAATTCGTTTTTTTCAGCTTTAAATGACAGAAGTTAATACAGTCCGTTAATTCGTTAATGTTTTGCGTGTAATTTACATTTCTTTTTATTTACTCGCTTCTAGAACACGTAGGCCTATTGACGCTTTTGAGCTGATTGTAAGGAAATATTTATTGCTATGGTGATCTGTTTGTGTTTTGGAAGTTACATTTTACAGTCTAATCTAATTTCAAGAAAAAATTAAGTTCAAATGCATTAACAAAGCTGCGATCGAAAAACCTTTGGAAATTGCGAACCGAGATAATAAATGGACCTATGAGGCTGCAGCAGTATCATGTTCTACAACAAAGAGCTCTTTTCTTAGCTTTCTTCGATAAAACTCGTGCTAACACGCTCTAAGTGTTGCCAGTGCAAACTGGTTTGTAGCGGTACGATGAATGAATGGTGCTAGATGTTAACGATAAAAACCTTAACGGAAGTTAACAGAACTTAACGGAAGTTAGTTTAGTCCGTTAACATGAAAAAACTTTTTAACGGATTAACGAGTTAATGAAAAAGTTAGCTTCGTTATTAATGGATAAAAGATTTACGGATTTGTGCCCACCTATGACTAGTACTATTGGCAATCTTGCTTTTCGCAATTTTGTAAAATCACAAAGGCTTAGGCTACTGTACTGTAGATCAGTACTGGTAGCGTTGGATTACATGTTCCAGTGACAATAGCCAAGTTTTCAGATTTGGTGATCGCTAGGCTACTCACTGCTACTAGTTAACAATCGCGTTTCTTAGTTTACAAGAATTTTTGCAAAATTATGCCTTTTGTAATGTCACGAAATTGCGAATGCAGCGTTGACGATTGTACGGAGTCAAACGAATTTAATCGTATTTTTGCAAATAAAGGAAATTGTGGAAAAAGGTTTAGAGCACCTTTTTGATACCACAAATAGTTCTCATTTTTTCAATAAAACCGATTTCGAGCCGTATCTTTTTAACCCTATTCGGCCCAGGGGGGGATCGATTAGCTCCCCCCCTTCGTTTATTTCGAAATTTTGTTGTGAAGCAGTCAAGCCACAATAATGAAATTTCTTGACTTTTCCTAAAATTTACTGCTTCAACTTTCATTTTTAAAACCATTGTCGTGTGACAACTAGATTTGGAATTATTAATGTAATAATAATTGTTTATCTCTGGTCAAATATATACAAAATTTCAAGACACGTAAGGAGATTTTTTGGGTTTTTTGGCTCATGAATTGTTGCGAATTCATTAAAAAAAGTAAAATGAAAAGTTTATTACATAAAAGTAAAAATGCTAATCTCTAGCCTCGTGAACACGCCATTCGAGTCAAGTGAGTTATACATAAAATGGGTCTATTCAAATCAGATCAAACAAAAGTACTAAATTACATATGCATCAAAAAACTTAAATCAGTTAAACACCTATATATAATTTACGAAATAATGCCCCCAACAGGCTGCTTTGCTGTTAGGCCCTTCAGGGAGGTTACAGTAAATCTTATTTAAATTAATTATTTACTGTTACCTGAGGAGTCTATAAGACCCGTTCTCCACTGGGCGTAAAATTGTGAGCGTATGAGCTTATCTTTTCAGTTTATTGCAACCAACTGGCAGCTAGTAAGCTGGTATAGAGCGGTACGATGGGCGCACCAAATTTTCGGTTTGAAATAGAAATACGTTTGCACGATCGCGAATTTATGCCCAGTGACGTACATCGGACTTAACTGCCAAACAGCTTGTTGGAGACATTATTTTATAGATTATATAGATGTTTTACTGATTTTAATTTTGCAACTTAATTCTCTGACTTATAAAAGCGTCAACAATCTGGATCGCGGCGCAACCCGTACTAAATTTTTATTTGTTAAACAAAGTAAGTAAAGTTTTGGTTGAAAAAAGCTGCTTCTAAATCGGCACAATTTTCGATTCATTTGTTCTTAAATATGATGTGAGAACTTAAACGGGAATTTATGCCGCTGCATTTTGTAATCATTAAATTCTCCTTGTGCTCTGCCAGCAGCTTTATATTTGAGACTTCATGCAAGCTTATAGGACCTTTGTTTTTGTTCGCGAATTTTGATAGATGAGGATTGATTTGCTCATAACTAACAAATTTGAACAAACAAACAAACAAACAATTAAACAAACAAACAAGTTTGGACCTAAAAAGCTGAAATTTGGACTCAACATAAAAATTAATAAAAGTGTCATGTGTGCCAATTTTGGGATCCAAGGTCACGTGGTCGTCAATAAAGACAAAAAAAAAAAACGAAAAAACACAAAAAAAACGGGAAAAAACGGCACTTTTGTGGTCGATAAATTATTAATTCGCTGCTGATAACTCAAAAGCCACTTGACGTGCAAAGCTGGATTTTGGATACAATGTTGTGCTAATAAATGCTTTATACGAACCGAGTTTGGGGCGCCCGGTAACGTGGCCTGAATTTTACAGGCCAAAAATCGGCAAAAAGAAGACGATTTTGAACCAATAAATCTCGGTATATGCCGATATTGATGAAAAATGGTTTGTGATGTTTGAGCATGCTATCAACTATCTTTCCTTTAGTTATATTCAGTTACCTAACTTGAATACTTTTTTCTTCTTACTTCTTTTTCTTTTTCTTCGCAAGCTATCTACTTCAAATTATTCAAAATTATTCGTATGAAAAGTACATACAACATGATAAACTAATTCATCTAAAAATGTGATCGCTTTTTTAAAATTTATTTAATATTTTGCTGGATGTAAGACTTATTTATTCTTTAAGTGCAAATTAAAAAAATGCATTTCGTATTAATTTTATAGCTCAACTTTTGAACGTTAGCATTAAGCTTGGTAATATCCTGTAATGTTGTTGTTCTGCAACAATTGTTTGTGGTTAAAATAATTGACAAATTCTAAAAATAATGTAGTTCCTAAAACTGCATGCGTTCATTAATTTAGGACGATATCGTGCACTGCTCACTGCACAAGCAGCAACGTACAAAGAAGTAAAAAGATTTACAGTATTTTACAATTTATGACCATTGCTATAAAGCAAAAAAAAACAAATGCATGTCACTATATTTCTCAAAAAGCAGTCACTTGAATTGCAATAGAAAGCTGCAAGGGGAACTTATGCACGGTTATCGAGTTGAATATCCTCCTATAAGTTAGCTTTGTTTGATTTCAAGGCTTGCTTACATCTCGGTAAAACAAATCAAAATCAGATGAAGATACTCATGTGGTTCGTGCGTTTATATCGTTTTTACTAAAGTAAAGTATGAGTTGAAACTGTTAGGTAATTTTTTGCATTAGACTCGGAATTCGAAAGTTGAAATTGAAATGTTTAATTTCCTCATTATTATAAATATAATAACCTAGATCAATATGGTTCCAACTACATTCGCAAATGGTTGATAACGTCACCAAGGAAATCTGCCAACCGCTTATTATTACTAAGATTGAGCCAGTTTAGACCATAGCCACTACAAACGTTGAGACAAAAGCAATAAAAACCGGTAAAGTAGGGTAAATTTAGAAAGTTAGCAAACAGGATAAATTTGGATGAAAGTGTTGGACTTTTTTCATTTTAATATCTAATGCTCAAAATTTAAGAACAGATTAAGAATAATGTCATCTTTGACATGAACAAAATAAATAAGTACACGGGCCAAATTGAAAAATGGATAAATTTATTTCATATACAGTGCAGTATCGTAACAGAATTGCCAGATTTTAACAATCACGGCCAATGGACTGTGCAGTTATATAAATTTGGCAAAAATCGCTCTATTGCAACTTTCCACTTAAGAACAAATTAAGAACAATTTACCCTAAAAATTTGTGAAAACTTTGCAGTAACCAGCCTCGAGTCAAAATTTTCTGGTCTTCAAAAAAAGACTGTACTGCAATTATACAACTTTTGCGGTTTTTTCAGGATTGGACTTTTCGATAATCAAAAAGATTTAGTCCAAAACACGAAATTTTGTGTAGAAACTGAATTAAAAACTAATTTTCAGCTTATGTCCTTTTCATGGACTGTACTGGTTTTGATTTTCATTTATCGTTTATGGAACTGATGGCATTGCAGTATCTTAGAAATATATACGTTCTCTCTTTAGTATACTGTTAAATAACCGCTAAAGTTGCTATGTTTAAAACGAATAAATAAGTTTAAATAATCGCTTACCGTTATGTTTAAAGCAAACTTCGCTTTTTACGCTACTCTTTTTTTTATAAAACCACGAGGCTCATTTTTGCTCAAAATTTAAGAACAATGCCAGCTTCAGCATGAAAAATAATTTAAACATTAGCTAGCACAACGCAACTTTGTACGTCAGAAGCAGATTTTTCTTGAGTTCTTCTAAGTTGCCCACGTAGTCTAACAGTTAGTGGTCTATAACAAACGACAATGCACCAAGCAAGAATAAATTTGAATGGTTTATTCTCCAATAAAATTAGAGACAAATTTAGAACATATAAGGCTGAAAGTTAGTAAAAATTTAAGATCAGCCAGCCCCAACACAAAATTTTGCTGTTTTTACGAAAAAGTTAATGTGTAAAAGATGCGTTTAGACCGGAAGCAACGTAAAGCGAAGCAACTTTCGTAATAAACGGTGAGCAAACTTCGTTTGTGACGTCATTGATTACTTGCATTCTAATGAAACCAACCCGATCTAAGTTACTTGTAATGATAATCATTATATTACTTTCAACACTTTCGAATTCGAATTTTTTATTTGTTTCAAATGGAATTTTTCCCGTCGAGAAGAGTATAAATAAACGCCGTTTTTTCCTCCTTTCACTGTTTCTCGAGGGGAACCTTAACCACGTTGCGCGACGAAAACAGTAAAGGTTTTTTACTTTTTATTTTCTCGTTTGAACAACTTGTGCTGGCACAAAAATTAAAAACTGCTTCCATATAATTTATAAATATGCAGTACAAAAGATAGTTCCAATACTTTTAGAAGGAATTTTTGGTTTTGTGCCAGCACGACAAGTTGTTAAACGAGAAAATAAAATTAAAAAAAAGTCAAGTTGATCTGCTTGACTCAAAGCGGAGTGAATCCATCAACTTTTTTCCAAAACGATTTCAAAACAGAAAAAAATTAAATTCACTCAACCATTAATTCGGACAAGAGATTTTTTTGAATCGATAAATTGTTGCAAGATTATCATAATTGCGAAGTGCAAGCACTTTTGGGTATAGTATATGGCGTGTAGTTACTAGTTAGATTCCTTTTTTTCAAAAACTATTTCATAAGAACACAAGGCTAATTTTTTTTTGCTTAAATTTTAGAACGAATTAAGAAAAATGCCAGCTCGGTATAAAAAATTAAGTAAGAAAGAACACAGGTAAAAAAAAAGTCATTTTTTGTTAGGTTATACAGTGTGTAAGCTATCTCAGCTAAATAACCAGGTTTTAACCATCATTGTAGTCAGTAAACTGATGCACTGTTTTGTTCAGAACAAAAATGGCCTTTTGTCGACCAAAAATGCCGTATGTTTCTTTCTGGTTTTCGAAAAACCACTTGCTAAGAGCAATTTAAAAAAATGAGGTCTAAAATTTGTAAAAAATTTAACAACAGGTAGTTTCAACACAAACTTACTTCGTAAATAAATTCAATTCAATCAAACACAAATCATTAGTTTGCCATTATCATAGATAGCATTGTCCAAGTTATAGATAGCAAAAGAATAAAGTCAAAAATGAATCACAATTTCGTAAAAAATAGTTTTTGCGTTGGACGAAAATCTAATTTTTGAATGATAATACTCACCTACAAAATTGTTATTCATATTGAAATTGAAAAAAAGCTTATCATAAGTTTAAGAGCGCCACCAAGATATTGCAAAGGGGCGGGGGCGCGGGACTTGAAATTTACGTTATAATTTTTTGCTCAGAAAAACGACCAATTTTAAATGACGAGTCGAGCAAATCGATACTACTGCGTGTGCTACAAATGATTTTTGTAACTTTTTGGAAAAAATAGCCAATTTAACGCAATTCGCTCGCTTTTCAATCCATTTGAAAAAAACTAAATTGCAAAAATTAAACGTTATTTGCAAGAATTGAATTGCCTAGCCCCTCCCCTCCCCCCTTACTCACAGATGAAGTGCAAAACACGTTCAAAACGCTCGTATTTTTGGTTGAATTTTTTAGATGAATTGGCTAAGGGGGGACTGAAACCACCTTAGCCCCCCTGGTTGAGCCACTCCATAAGTTGCTGGATAATTTAAAATGCTAGGTGGCTAAGAATGTTGTAAAATTGTAAAATAATTGCATACCTTGGTTTTGCCAATTAAAAAACCTTAAAAAAAATTAAAAAACGATTATGCTGTTGTGGGTGAAAAATATAAAGAAATTAATACGTATAATGTGTAAAAACATTTTTTTTTCTAAAATGTAGTTTTAAACCTGTGCGGTAAAACCTCGAAAAAGATTCTGTAAGGTAATTTTGGTTTAGATATTTTTGACATCTACGGTAAAAAGAGTCATTTCAGAATACATCAGTCAAAAATACTGTGTGGACTGCTGAAGTATGTACATTATCAGGGACGTGCGGTCAGGGGAGGCAGGTGAGGCCGTGCCTCACCTGAAGGATTGTACAAAGAAAAGCAAAAATAAAAGTATATAATTAGAATAAAATGTTTTCACGCAAATCAAAATATTTCTCAAAAACTTTACTAATTTTTATCATATTTAGTTTTTTTGTGTATTCGTTGCTTTTATGTAATACTCTTCGCATTAAAACGCCGAAACTATTCGATTAATTGCTATCTCTCTATGAGCGCCATCGAGCATCGCTTGAAATATGCGAAGTGAGGCATTTTCGATTGTGCCTCTCTTCAGCCAAGCAAATTTTAATAAACGAACTAAAAGTATGCTTTTTTCTCTCAGACAAATCGCGGACAACGCATAATGCTCTGATTTTGAGGCACGCCTCACCTATGACGTCATAGAATAAGAAAAAGTCAAAGCAGTTTTTTGTAGTCTTTCGTTCATTGCGAAAATGAACGAGTTACTTTTCTAGCGAAATAAAAACAATTTATTACAGTTTAGCTCGAGCAAAACCAGTTTAAAAGATTTGCTCGAGACATCAATACGAAAGAATCCCTCATTTCAGAAAAAGTACTACCGTACTCAAGAAAAGAGTGGTTGCGCACTAAAAATCGTCATTTCTGCTTTCATATTTTTAGCAAATAATAATGTTTGGACTGAAACCTGGTTTTTGTGACTTAGCAAGAACCAAAACTTCAATCATGTCCACAGTCAAAGTCAAATAATTGACCACCTTTATAGATTTTCGAAACTTGAAGAATTGACTTGGCTTTAAGTGAACAGCAGAGATTAAACGAGTAATTAATTATCGAAAAATTTGGTCTTCATTTAATGACTATCAAAACAGTTATTTGCTTGTCATTCATTGTCTAAAATAATTTTTTTGCAAACATGTGTCAGGGCCACTACTAGGGGGGGAGCCAAAAGGGGGTGGCGTCCCCCTAAACAAAACTCCCCCCCCCCAAACTGCCTAGCATACCCACCCAAACTTTTGTTACCCTTGCAGCAGTTTCAAGATGGTGGCTTTTTTTTTGGAAACCAACCGAATCCTCGGAGAAAAGTAGACCATATTGGCGCGATGACCTTTTTTTTTAGATATCAACAGAGAACTTGGTGAAAACTAGACCAACCCAAAAATTTTGGCCCCTCCAGAAACAAATTTTGCCCCCGTTAAAACTACGTTCTAGTTGCAGCATTGACATCTGTGTGAAAAAAATTGTGCCTCACCAACCAGAAGCCTCACCGCTCGTCACTGTACATTATACAACGCAATAAAGACGCATAAATTTATTTCCTGTTTTTGACTTTTTTCACTGGGAAAGCGAGTAGTGCGAAGTAAAAATAGGCATTAGAATTCTTTTAGTCGGCAAGTAAACAAAAGATAAAACATGAAAAACGTGAAAGTGGTTTTTCTAACCTAACGTTTTTGCAAAAAATATTGTTGGAAAAAAGAAAATTGTTATATAAATAGACAGAGCATTCTACACATGTTAGGTCATAGCATTAAATCCTGATTTGCTGTATAGCATTTTTCGAATTCTTGATTTGTTTGCCTTCACGCAAAGAGCGCGGTCTGCAGGGCATTTTTGCAGCTGTTGTAATTTAGCTCGAAACTTGTTACAAATCGCTGGAGTTTTGTACGTGTTTGAATTTGCATATAATTAAGTTTCTTTCTTTCTTTATGCGCGAAGCATGAAGAAGGCAAACTTTGCAATTCTTGACTGTGATGGCAAGCATTCTTCAATTCATTCTTCTTTTTAAGACCTGATGGTCAGACGCTGAAATGACGTTACTTATGTTTTAGATATTTGTTAACGTGCATTTTTTGGTTAAGCCAGCTGGGATTTTCTTTCAGTAGCTCGCCGGTTTCAAGTTTATTTTGAAACCGTGCTGTGTGGCGTGGTATTTATTTTTGTCAATTTTTTTTGTCTTTGAATAAAGAAGAACTGGAACCATGGCAGCACGCGTCCTGTAAGAACCCCAGGCGAGCTTAGTCTTTTTTTTTTTTGGAGTTCGTTTCATGAAGTTTCAAAATAAATTTGTTTTAAAGAAGTTTCAAAATAAATTAAGAAGAAGTTTCAAAATAAATTCCTTCTCATCGGCTGGAACAAAGTTTGATTTGGCTTCTTTTGGCTCCACATTTAAAAGGTCTCTGGTTTTCGGATCACACGAGCAGTTTTGCCGACTGCAACTCTGAGTTCTTGCGCTGTGTTTTCAAGTAATCAACGGCGAATTATATCCGCATTTGGTCCGTCAAGCACAAGCAGCAATCAACTCAACATCTACAACTTGTTGTTGTTCAATCAAGATTCTGTGAGAAAAGGACAATCTGGTTAGTTAAATTTGTATACGTAAACTATTACTTTTTAGTGATTTTCAGATTATCTGTGATCGTTTTTTTTTGTTAGCGTTCGAATTTAAATTTTTCCTTTCCAAACGAGAAAATATTCTTCGAAGTGTTTGCTGGAGGTTCGAGCGAGCATCAACCTATCTGCTGTATACGAATTGTTCTATGCTAAAATTAATTAGTTTTTTGTGTGTGCTAGATTTGTTGCAATTGTTTGGCCCACTAGCCATGCTGGAGTCCGAAATTCCTGGCCTCTGTCTTGATAAGAGGGGGCAAGATCAAGAAATTGAAAAATTACATTCTGTTCTTGACGCCAATTATTCTGCCGCTGAAAAAATCATGAGCTTGCGCAATCCAAATTTTAAACAATTAGAAAAGGTTATGCGTGAAGTCAATGACAATAGTTCTAAACTAACTGAAATGGTTAAAAATGCTGATGACGAATCTGCAACCATTACTCCGTTTGGGTTAACACAAAGTAAACAAAAGTTTAACGAACGCGTTAAACAATGGCTTCGTGATGTTCCTCAAACTTCCGGGGTAGATAACGAAACTAAAACTGTTGTGCCCGAAGAAAGTGGGATAGGCAGCGAAACAAAAACTGTTCCCTATGACGAAAACCAAGCTACTACTGCGCAAATTGAAAATGATTTCTATAATGACGTTCATGATCACTCGTCAACTATGACTAGTGTGACCAGTAAAACGAGGGCAAGTTCGACGACCTCTAAAATCAGCGTAAAACGCATGCAAGCCCAAAAACGGCTAAAAACTGCACAGCTGGAAGCAAGCCAGCTCGATGAGCTGGCAGAAGAAGAAAATGCGCAATTTGAATTGGAGTTCGAATTAATGCGCCGTAAAAATGAATTAAAACTTGAGGAAGACCGCCGTAAAAATGAATTAAAACTAGAGGAAGAGCGTGTCAAAAATGAACTAAAACAACAAATTAAAAAACGCGAGGCACTTCGTAAACTAGAATTGGCGTCTGTCCAGTGTGAGGTATGGAGCGAAACCGGATCGGTAAAATCTTTTAAACGCGACACTGCACCTAGACCTAAAATTGAGATCCCTTTCGCCATTCGCACTGCCTAGCATAATACTAAATCGACATGCCTTGTCAAAGAAAAACCTTGCAATGTTTTTAAATCGGTTATTCAAACTGATACTGCTGGCCCTCAAACTGCGGTAAAACTGGCTAACCTTCCTCAGGAAAAGAATTCAGCAACCACTATTAAGAAGGCCTCCTCTAGTATAGTAACCGCGACAGCCTATGAGTTTCGGCCAGGAACATCTACTGTTTTACCAAAAAATAGGGTGAACCGCTCTACTGAACCGAAAGGTGGTGTAGAGTCAGAAAGTAATTCGTTTGTGAACTACAATCGTCAAAGTTTTCCTGCTCCTACATTTCTTTTTCCGTGGCAGACTAATCTTAGCTACAAGAGCCTGTTTTTGCCCCGGCCTGAGTTTGCTAAATTTTCAGGTGACCCACTCGAGTTTAAAAATTTTTTAAGTAATTTTGAAACCCACGTTGAGTCACGAGTCACAGACCGAAATAGTTTATTTTGTCTACTTGTTCAACATTGTACGGACCCCATTAGGGATAAAATTAAGCACTTTTCTAAGAAGGGTGAGCTTTGCTATCAGTCGGCGAAGCAAAGGCTTATAAAAAAATACGGTCACGTTTTCTATGTAGTTGTTTCGTAGCATAAGTTTTAAATCAGGAGAAGGACATTTACTATTAGGAGTTCGATATATCATATGCTTAGTTTTTTTGATATTCAGAAATAGTCTATTAGCATTCAACCAGTTGTCAATTTTGTTTAGATAAGTATTTGCATTGTTATAAAGTGTTTCATAGCAGTATTCACTCAAAAAAATACTGGTATCATCGGCAAACGTCAAACGTTTGCGTACAGATAAAGCATTTGAAACATGTTAACGTAGATTAAAGATCATAAAGGACCGAGAGTAGAGCCTTGAGGAGCACCAAAATCAATGCTTTTGCCGGCAGATAGCTGATAGTCCATTTCAACCTTCTGTGTTCTTTCTGTAAGATAATTACGGAACCAGGTGTGCGCCAAACCTCTTATACCATATTCGTTTTTGCTTGTTTGTTGTTTTGCCTGTTTTGATAGCCGGGTGGCGTAAGCATAGCAGTCTCTATTACAAGTATATTGTATTTTATTGTTATGATTTTGTTTTTGTGATGTTATAACGTGAGTTTGCGTTTTTCTTGCGCCTTTTTTTTGGAAGTCAACGTTGTGACTTGGTATTCAAAATAAAACTCCAAAAGAAAGAAGTTTTGCATTCATAACGATCAGTTGCCAAACGACGATGGTCACGTGACTTCAAAGCATGTCTCCATGTTTTAGAATTCAAACTAAATATGCAAACTTTTCAACAAAAAACTAACCCTTGATTAATTATTTTGTTTAAATTTATCGTATTTCTAATTTTTACATTCAGAGAAAGATAAAAAATATCTTACTTGTAATTTGTGGATTATTTGACGGCAAGATTAACTGCAAAAAAATTATTAAAGCGTATGATCGTAAAATATTTGTCCGTGCTCGAATAAAAGGGTCATATCTAAAAAATGGCACCGGGTTGCAACCGAAGACATTTCAATCATTAATCAAGCATTAAAAATCTATTTATAATAGAGTTTTTCAGGAGGTACCTCGATGGGTATCACGAAACAACACAATTTTGAACTGCGTAACAAGGCCTATTTTCTATATTGCCATTATTGATACAATCATCAATTGACAACTTTTAATCAAGCAAGAATACATTTGTATCCATTTATTGTCCAATAAAGATAAGAACTATAAGGCTGAAATTTCGTGAAAATTTCAGAAAATCCAGCCTCAATGCAAAATTTATCATAGTTTTATGAAAAAAAAAATGTATTAAAGCTAAACTCTGTAAAATGCTCTCAAAAGAGAAATGCTAAATATATTTTAAACCATCTTCAGCCACCCGCTCAGCTTAATTATATGCAGCTGAAAAACAAAATTTTTTGTCTTCTGGTTTTAGAAATAATGTGGTTACCGCTTATCAAACAAACAATTTTTAAACAGTCTCAAAAATATTGTTTACCTTATTGTGCTAAAAATTCACTATATGTTTTTACAAAGTTCAAAAATTTCTGCGTTTAGTTGTTGACAGGAAATAATGCAAACTGAAAGCGAAACAGAAAGAAGTTTTATTTTTGATAACAAAATTTTCCAAAGAATTGTTTTTTATGTTTCAATTATTTCAATTTGAATTAATTTCGATTCGAATTTTGTCAAAAAAATTTTAAACACAAAATGACCCGTATATAGCGCACTTTTTCACGTTTTTTCATTGCATATTAAAATATTCTTTAGTCTTATATCAAAAAATTTATTCATTTACATAAACTGTTTTACAGTATCATCTACTTTACGGAAAAAATTGATTTTAGCCACTATTTATTGATCTGGATTATTGATATGAAGTAAACAATATTTTTTCATTTTTGCTGAATCTGATATATATCAGAAATCGAAAAACGCTTTGCAAAAAAAGTAACTCTTAGTAAAAAATGATGTAATGTTTACGTTTATAGTCTAAGTTTGATGTTTTAAGGTTTGTGAGCCAGATTGTTGATGTCGTTTGCATGCTTTCTGGCCTATGGGCTACCAGCACAAAAATCTAAAGAAGAGGCACCAAATGGCAACTACACTTTATTTTGGTAGTCGTAGTTTTTTTATTGCTTTGGGTAGCATTCTTGCTGGTGGCTCTTTCCTACGCTTCCGCGCTAGTAGCCTATAGGTCAGAAAGCACGCATAAACGATAATCGTAACAATAATGATGTTAGCACTCCCAATTGCAATTCAAATTGCTCTTGGTGTTTCAATTAAAACAACCCAGTTTAAGTAAAATGATTATCGAGTACATCCTTTGAAACTGGAGGTATCGAGTTCGATACCCGTAGCGGTTAGATTAGACTGAATGTTGCCCCTACTCATCAGAGCTTTGATATTTAAAGAAACAGTGTAACCCTAGAGGGAAAAATATCTTGCATCATTTTGTTTCCTTTGTTTATTTTATTATTAATTTTTTGCAACATCATTGAAACATTTTAAATGATATGTAAAAATGTGGCAAAAAGTCTATTTCCTTTTCTTGTTGAATAGACTGGCTCTGAAACGGTCAAAATGTTTAACATTCATCAGTATTTTGAAGTCCCAAAGTATCTTCGAGTCTGTGGTTGAGGTTTTTCTTTATCTTGATGCAATCTGAAGGTATCCCTTCAACGCTGTCGATCACTTGCAAGAACAATCATTGTTTCATCTATGGAGTTACAGTAATTTGATGTTGCTTTAAATCTCTGAGTAATGCATTTGAAAGTGTGAGTAGATGTTGGTCTTCTGCGGTTCTTTTTATTTGCTGTTGGTCTTCCGCGGTATTGTTCTTTTATTCCGCGGTTCTTTTATTTTATTATTGCTACACCTTTAACATTGAGTGATAAAAGTTGACATTTAAATCTTAAAACTGCCGTAATAATTCACAAAAGCCATTGCCAAATGTAGTGGTGCCCTGGCAGAAAAAACATCAAAAAGAGCACCATTCAAACGCACGTAAACATGAGGTGCCGCGCAAACTAGTAACAACCTTTGACAAACTGCGGCAAAAATAATAGGGATGTTTTCTTCATTTATTGGTTTTTTTCATTTATTTCCGACTTTTACACATTTTTGCAGTGAAAATACTAAGTACCATTTTGCTGATAAACAAGAAAATCGCTAAAATCCTAATTTTAAAACATACAGTAGTAAGGTAAATTCTAATTGTACTGTTAGCTTAGCCTACAGTCAAAAGACTAAGGAGTGATATTTGTAAAACCATATCTAGGTACCGATAGTAGAAAAAAGGGGCAACCATTGACATGATGTGTATTGCAAATAGGTTATGCGTTAATGGTAAAAATAAACAACTACCATAAAGCTATTCGTGAAACAAGTAGAATGATCACTAGCTAAACCGCTTTGACAAAGCAAATAGGTTTGTTAAAGCTTTATGATTTAATGCATAAATACGTTTGATTACAAAATAAAGCCTACATACTTGGACCTTGGACTAAGATTTTGTTCATACCTACAGTATGTGATACAGCACATGAGATCGTTTAATAAGGCTATTACACAGAAAAATAGGAGTTTACGAATGCACCATGTGAAGACATAATTGGAAAGAACATAGAAAACAAATTTGAGCTATTTAATGACCCAAATTTTTGGCTCAAGCATGTAAAAATTACTTTGTTTTGTGATGGGTCAAATCGCATAGGATGACTTCGGCCTGTTTAATGCTTATAACAATTGGTTGAATCTAATAGTTCAAATGTACCAATGCAAGTTTAACTTCAGATTATTCCAAATAATCATATTGCTTACAGATTTAATCCATACAACTGAAATAACTTTACACGATGATGCATACAACAAACCACATACATTTTAGAGTCAATTACTTAAATTAAATAACGAAAAGCAAATCACACAACCATTCGTGGTCGAATGAATAGAGCGTTTGCTAATGAAACGGTAGACTCGGGTTCGATTCTCTCTGGTCAAAAACTATAAAAATTGGTATTCACTGTTTTTCTGCTTGACTTTCAGCAACTAAAAAAAGTCAGTGTAAAGCCTCACGGTATGTGGTAGACGAATAGGCAGATGGCTGTTCGGCTCAAAGATCGAAAGGTCCATTTGCTGTCTCTTGCCTAAGACAATTTGGTGAATAAAATAAAAAAAAATGCACGTATAGGACAGTCAAATATACTGTGTAATAATATATGTTTTTCTCAGATCAAATAAATACAAAATCTCAAGGCACGTCAAGAAATATTTTGGCCCTTTTGGCTCATGAATTGCTAGGAATAAAATAAACAGTTTACAATATATCAAAGTAAAAGAGCGAATCTCTAGCCAAGTGAATACGTCTTTCGAGTCAAGTAAGTTATACATAAAATGGGTGAATTCAAATCCAGTCAAACAAAACTGCTAAATCATACATGCATTAAAAAACCTAAATCAGTAAAACACAATCTATAAAATAATGCCCCCAACAGATTGTATTGCCGTTAGGCTCTTCAGGGAGGTAACAGTTAATCTTTTTTAAATATATTATTTACTGTTACCTGAAGAGCCTAATACCCGGTCTACACCGGGCGTAAAATTGTTAGCATACATGCTTATTTTTTTAGTTTATTGCAACCAACTGGCTGCTAGTACGCTGGAATAAAACGGTACGCTGGGCACACTAAATTTTCGGTTAAAAATAAAAATACGTTCGTAAGATCGCAAAATTACGCCTAGTGAAGTAGATCGGGCTTAACTGCGAAACAACTTGTTGAAGACATTATTTTATAGATTATAATTACAGGTGTTTTACGGATTTTAATTTTTTAACTTAATGCTCAGACTTATAATAGCGTCAACGATCTGGTTCGCGGCGCAACTCGTATTAAATCACATGCAACTATTTTCAAACAAAATTAGTGAAGTTTCGATTGAAGATAGCTGCCTAAAATTAGCACAATTTCGGATTCGTTTGTTCTTAAATATGTTGTAAGACCTTAATTGAGAATTTATGCCACCGTGTTTTGTAATCTTTAAATTCTCCTAACGTGCTTTATATTTACGACTTCGTCCAAGCGTGTAGGACCTTTGTTTTTGTTTGCAAATTTTGATAGATGAGTGTTGATTTGCTTATATCTTAACAAACGTTTAAACCTACAAAACTGAAATTTGCCCTCAACATAAGAATTATTAAACGTGACATGTGTGCCAGTTTTGGGGATTTTAGGTCACGTAATCTTCAATTTAGACACACAAAAAACGGGAAAAAATGGCTATATTGGGGTCGAAAATTTATAAATTCGCTTATAACTCAAAAACCATTTAATATGTAAAGCTGAAAATTTGACACAATATGGGTGCTTATAAATTAGGCAAACCGAGTTTAGGGGCGCCCGGTAATGTGACCGTAATTTTACTAGCCAAAAATGAGCATAAAGTTAACAAAGTTGTGTCAGTATATCTTGGTAAGTACCAATACTGATGAAAAATGGTTGGTGATTTTTAAGCAAGCTATCATTCAATCACCTTTCTTTTGATTATATTCATTTACCCCAACTTGAACAATTTTTTTTTATTTTCATGCTTTCTTCTTTTTCTTCCCAAGCTATCTACTTTTAAACCGCTAAACGCACAGTATTTAAAGTTTAAGCAATTGAGCAAAAGCTTAACACATCGTTTTTCTTTTCGAGGAAGTTGCGACAATTTTTAAAATTGCTGTTGCGATTTAAAAATGCGTGATTCTACTGGTCACATATTCTTCCGTTTGACACCGAATTGTCTTATTTAACATTATGAAGAAAATTTGAGAAATTGCGAAGATTTCTGCCAAATACACTGCAAGAATCACTCATGCGTAGCATTGATTAAGAGTTATTTGATTGTGAAACTCTTAAAAATCATTCATGCATAACGTGATTCGAAAACTATGCCAAATGATTTTCTGACTCTTTGTTTGAGCAAAGTCGGAGCCTCTTGGTCATATTGACTCAAATTAGGTCTGTGGCAGTGCTTTCAAAGCTGTAAAAAGCAATTTTGCTTCAAAAATTACTCAAGCGTAACAAAAAATCATTTACAAAACACTTCATATCGCTCAACTTATTGGGTCAATTCAAACAATATTTTTAAATTGCACAGAATTAAATGCTCTTTCAAATAAAATTACTCCCTGTATCATGACTTTAGAAGTAAAAACGCTATTCAAAATTTTAACCAAATTTTGAAAAAGTGGTGGGTCAAAACCCCCCCATAACTTCCCGGAAGTTGATCGGATCACATTTTTAAGCAAATTTTCGTAATCAGCACAAAAAACTGCATAAAAAAAAAAAGTCACAAAACACATGAAAAGAAGAGAAAAGTTGAAAATCTGGGTGCCCTAATATACAGTGTTGTTATTTTGCAGGGTTGCTTGTTTTTGTTTTCTTTTCTGACTTGATTTTGCTATGAAAAAGGTGTAGCGTACGTCACAATATCAAATTTATGAAGTCATAGTGGTTGTTATATTGTTGCATTTGTGTTTTGCAGACAATATTTTGATAATCTTTCATTTCTAAATTTTACAGTTACGTCCTGTGAATTGCCGTTTAATTTGCTGAGGAGTGCCATTTAGAAAATGCCCCTAAAATGTTTCGAATAAAATAAAATGCTATCGGGAATAAAACTTCCGCTTACATACGCTTTGTGGTTGGAAAAAATTTACACCTCTTTACCGAAATTTTATTAAAAACCAATCATTCTTCAATTAAACGAGAGGCTTTGCACGCTAAATTAGAACTGTAGTTTGTGAACATTGATGCCTATTTTGGTGTGTTCAATCGCAAGTAACAAGCGAGACTTTTTTATTTAGAAGATGATCATAGGTAGCATTACAACTGTTAACTGTTTGATATCAACTTATTACAAAAATTGGGTTTTGGTAGTTCTTTTGCGTTTTAATAAAAAGTATTTTGCACAAATTTGTTGCGGTTATTCTTGCTTTTTTGTGTTTTCTATTCTCAGTATTGCTTGCTAAATATGATCACAATTATATTGCTGCAATATTACCTGCAAGATCCTCATTAGAAAGCTATAAATCAGACAACGCAACTTAGTTGAAACATTGCAAAATTTTTGACGAAATTCAAATTGAAATTAAATCAAATTGAAATAACTAACAAAAAAAACGATTCTTTGGAAAATGTTGTTATCAAAAGTAAAACTTGTTTCTATTTCGCTTTCAGTGGGCGTTATTTTCTGTCAACAACTAAACATAGAAATTTTTGAACTTTGCAAAAACAAGTTGTCAATTTTTAGCACAATAACGGAAATAATATTTTTGAAACTGATTAAAAATTGTTTGTTTGATACAGTATACGGTAACCACATTATTTTTAAAACCGGAAAACAAAAAATTTTGTTTCTTTCAACATCATAAATAGACTTGATGGGTTAGCTGATGATAGTTTAAAACATATTTAAAATTTCTCGGTTTAGAGCATTTTATAGAGTTTAGCTTCAATACACTGTTTTTCATAAAACTATAATAAATTTTGGGTTGAAACTGGCTGTTCTGAAATTTTCACAAAATTTCAGCCTTATTTGTGTTTAGCTTTATTGGACAATAAATGGACCAAAATGTATTCTTGCTTCGTTAAAAGTTGTCAATTGATGATTGTATCAATAATGGCAATATAGAAAAGGCCAAAATACTCTGCTGATTACCTACAAATGCGTTATACTAGCTCATGTTCCTAATTTTTTTCAGCTAAGCCTGGCATTGTTCTTAATTTGTTCTTAAATTTTGAGCGTAAAAATAATGAGCCTTGACGTGTTCTTATAAAAAAGTCTATCGATATTTACTTCTAGATAAGCAGAAAGTTTTTACACGTTTTACCTGACGAGGTCAACATGTCTGCACCAACGTCCTGCCACCTCGTTATTATACCTCCAAATCCCTGGTTATTATACCCTCCGCACGGACCGGACATTCGGTAGACAAGGTCCTGTTTTCTCCGGTACTCATAACACTGGTGGTGGTGTCCTCACTCTCATCCACTCTAAGCTGGCTTTCTCTCCTGTTTCTGTCTCCTCTCTGTCTTCCCAAGACCCCTACTCAGACTACACCTGTGTTAAAGTCCTTCTCTCCAACCACTCCCCTCTTCAATTTCTTAACCTTTACTCCCCTCCCATCAGAAACACTCCTTCTGACTCTCGCACCAGGACCTTCTATCCTGATATCCTTCCTAACTCCCCTGACACTTTTATCCTCGGAGACTTCAATGCTCACCACCCAACATGGGACAGACTCATTCCCCCTAACCCGCTCGGAAATGACCTGTTTCGCTGGATCACTTCCTCCGGTCTGGAAATTCTGAACGACCCCGCCTCTCCCACGCTCCTTCACCATTCCACTGGGAGCCGTTCTTCCCCTGATATCTCGTTAGCTCCTGCGTCTCTCGCTCCCCACTGTGAGTGGCGCACTCTCCCTGGCCTTGGCTCGGACCATCTCCCCATTGAAATTGTCCTCCCCCTCTCTCCAGTTCGTCACCCGAACACTCGTCCTCCCAAATTCAACTACAAAAAGGCCAATTGGGATATTTACCAATCTTATATTGCTGAGCACCTTCCCTCTCTTGATTTTGATGCACTCAACATCCACCAGGCTGCCCACTCCTTTTCCCTCTTCTTAGTCGAAGCTGCCAAGGTCTCTATCCCCTTTGGCCGCCTTGGTCGCTCCACCAAAGCCTGGTGGTCCCAGGAAGCGGATCTGCAGTGCGGGAATGACGGAGGGCCCGCTCCGTAGCACATCGATCCGAGTCGCACCGCCTCAGATACATAGACGCTTCTCGTAGGGCGTCCTCAGTCATTTCTAGAGCCAAATCTGCAACCTGGCAAGCCACCTGTTCTAACCTGTCTCCCCGTTCTGATCCTCGTGCTGTCTTCAGGCTTCTCAATGCCATCTCGGGCAAAAAGAACACCTCCCAAGACCCTTCTTTTCCTGATTGCACTTCCCCTCTTGATACTGCCAACCACTACGCCTCTTATCTTCGCTCACATCTATCTCAAGCGACACCCCGTTCCTCGCGCAGAGCTGAAAGACATTTCATGAATGAACTCCGGAAAGCTAGCTGTGAGGATGCTTCTTCCCTCCACAATTCTTTCTGCTCCCCCTTCTCCTTGACTGAACTCTCCACTGCCATCAGCAATCTCTCCTCTTCCACTGCGTCTGGCCCTGACCAGATTGCCTACCCTTTACTAAAGCACCTGCCTGAACCTGCACAGCTCCTCCTTCTTTCTCTTTTTAACAGGTCCTGGCACACTCACACCTTCCCCTCTTGTTGGAAACCTACCACCATCATTCCCATTCATAAACCTGGAAAACCCACTTCCTCTCCATCCTCTTTCCGCCCCATTTCCCTCACCTCCTGCATCTCCAAGCTTTTTGAGCGCTTGATTCTTTCTTGCCTAACTTTTCACCTTGAATCTAATCATCTCCTCTCCACTTGCCAGGCCGGCTTTCGTCCTGGTAGATCTTCCCTTGACCAAATTCTAACTCTGTCTCAATCAATCTGGGACGGCTTCCAAAAGAAAAAACCTCCAGACCGAACCATTTTGGCTTCTGTTGACTTCTCCAAGGCTTTTGACTCGGTCTGGCACTCTGCTCTTTTTCACAAACTCCTCTCGCTCAAACTCCCCCCTTGCTTCGTTCTCTGGGTGCGCTCCTTCCTTTCTGATCGTAGAGCTAAAATCCAGATTGGTGGTTCCCACAGCCGCTCCTTCCGCATCAGACGTGGGGTCCCACAGGGCTCGGTTCTTGGTCCAGTCCTCTTCATTCTGTTTGTTGATGACATCACTATGGATTTACCTCGGGATGCCTATGCCTCCCTGTATGCTGACGATCTGGCCATCTGGTCCTCCTCCCCAGACCCGCTCAAAGCCTCCTCTGTTGTCCAATCCTCCCTCGCCGTCCTTGAAACTTGGTCCAACTTATGGAGACTTCCACTCAATCCAAAGAAGTGTGAGTTCTCCTTTTTCTCTACAGATCCCCATCAAGCCACTTTCCAACCCCGACTGAACCTCTTGGGCTTCCCTCTTTTGTTCAATCCCACCCCTAAATTCCTTGGAGTAACCTTTGATCGGACTCTATCCTTTGGGGCCCATGTCCAATCCCTGTGTTCCAAATTCTATCCACGCCACAAAGCCCTTCGCTCAATTGCCACTGCCTCTTGGGGTCCCACAAAAAAATCTCTCTCCCTACTCTACAAAGCCTTTGTCCGTCCAGTGCTCACATATGCCTCTCCTGGATGGTTTCCATTCCTTTGCAACACTGCAACCAATCACCTGGAAGTTCTACACAGAGCTGCATGCAGGGTCATTACTGGTTGCCTCTCTTCCACCCCCTCCTCACTACTCCTTCTCGAGGCCCAACTCCCTCCTCTAAGCTGACTCTTAAGCATCATACCCTCTACTCCTTTGAACGTGCTCTGCGCCTTCCCCCCGATTTCTCCAGCCTTTATGCTTTGGCAATTAAAAACGTTCCCTGTCGACTAAAGAAGAAACCCTCCTGGAGATCATTCTGTTCTTCAGCCACCAAGCCACTCCCATCCCCACGCGAGTCTCTGATCACGTGCCCCCCTTCTCCACCATGGTCAACAACCCACTTCACTGTTTCCCCCTTCACTCCCGACTGCACAGGCAGCAGTTCAGCCCGACTCCAAATTGCTTCAAGCAGACTATCCTCCCTCCCCCCCTCTGATATCCAAGTATGGACTGACGGATCTGTCCCCTCCCTTTTTGGTCCTGGTGGCGCTGGGGTGTATGCAACATGCTCCAAATGCAACACATCCCATTCCTTATCCTTTTCCTCCGGTCCAATTGCCTCCAGCTTCACAGCTGAAACCTTTGCCCTCAAGCAAGGTGTTGCTTGGTGTACTAGCCATTTGATGACCTGCAAATTCCAGTCAGTTCTTTTCCTAACCGACTCTCAATCAGCCCTCTCTATCCTTTCTTCAGCCCTTTCTTATCTTCTGCCTGAGTCCCTATGGAATGTTTGGTCCCTTGCCTCCTCCCTCTCCAACAATACCACTTTGAGCTTCCAATGGGTCCCCGGACACTCTGGTCTCCCCGGAAATGAAAAAGCTGATTTACTTGCCAAAACTAGTGCCTCTCTGCCCACTGATGCGATTCCAAGCCCTCTCCCCCCAGTTATTGCCAAAGTCCGTTATTCCCAATACCGCAACTGGAGACGTCACATCTCTCACTCCCATCTGAACTTCCAAGTCCCCGAAGTCTCTTCGGAAGAACTTCTCCTTTCTCGCTCCATACGCAGTGAGCTCTCTCGTCTTCGCTGCCATGGTCACAGTCTTCTTCTTTCTTCTTATCTTCACAGGATCAGTCGGAAGGAGAATTCTGATTGTAGTGCCTGTGGACACCCTCTACAGGACCTCAATCATCTCCTCCTCGACTGTCCTGCTTCTGAACCCCTTCGCAAATCTATCTTTGGCTCCTCTCTCTCTATTCTCGATCTATGGTCCAGACCTTGGGGTGTGGCCCGACTGTTGGGTCTCCGCGGAGTTCCTCCGCGCCCCCATCCCTCGGAAGGGGTCGGGTAGTACCACCACCACCACACAGGTCAACATGTGTTGACGAAAGTTCGTCAATATTTCAATAAAGTCTGCTTAAAAGTGCTAAAAAATCTTTTTCTGCGTATTAATTTTCATTAAGACGACAGGCGGCTGCATTATCTTCACTACTTAGAGATAGTGGCAGCGCTTTCATCAATGTACATTTCTCAAACTTGTACGTTTCATATATAAAACAAAAAAAAAGAAACCTGCAGTGTTGTAAACCGATGTCGAATAAATTTAGAAAATTTTTCGTTTCCAGAAAACATCATTTCTATGTGAAGTATAGTACCTTATGCAATATTTTACCCTTGTGAGTTGTAGTATAGTTTATTATGCCCACTATTTAGTGCAGGCACAAAGAGTGATCATTAAAGTAACAACAAAAAATTACCAAGGGTTTAGAGATTTTTCAAAGCAGTTCTAAGTTAGCAGATTTTTGCTTCATTAGTGTAATTTTTAATAAATAAATTTAGTACGCAATATTGCAAGCAAATCAAAATAAAACCACTTTGTCAGAAAATAAGAGAAAAATACAGTATAATAAGCTGCTTCCTTTAACTTAAGTATCACAAAACACAAACTACATTGCAACTTAATCATTATTAAACTTTAGATTAGATTTGAATTTGAGTGTCGCGATCATAGCCACCACAAATGCCAAAAGTTCCAAATAGAGTTTTGTCTAAATTTAATATTGCCGAATATATTTTGTTGTTTTTGTTGTGATACAAGTTTTGATCGAGTGTTTTAATTCTAGTCATGACCTCAGTATTGATGACGTCAAACTTAGCCTTATATCAGAAAATTTATTCATTCAAAAAAAAAACTGATTGGCAACATTGAGTATGATTTGGTAAAGAATTGATTTCAGCCAATGTTAGCGGGTCTGCATTATTGATATAAATTAAACAATATTGTTTTTCAGTTTTGCTGAATCTGATAAACATCAGAAATCGAAAAACGCTTTGCAAAAAAATTATCTCTAAGTAAAAAATGATGTAATAGTTACGTTTATAGTCTAAACGTGATGTTTTGAGGTTTGTAAACCAGATTTTTAATGTTGCTTGCAATCCTTTCTGGCCTATAGCCTACCAGCGCGAAAACCTAAAGAAGAGGCACAAAACGGCAACTACACTTTATTTTGGTAATAGTAGTTTTTTTATTGCTTTGGTTAGTGTCCGTGTTGGTGACTCTTAATACGCTTCTGCGCTACTGGTAGCTTACACGCCAGAAAGCACGTATGTCGTATAAACGATAATCGGTAACAATATTGATGTCAGCACTCCCTATCGCAATTTAAATTGCAGTTGGCGTTACAATTAAAAGCACCCAGTAGTTGTGGAATAACAACGACTATCGAGTACATTCTATGGAACCGGAGGTATCGCGTTCGATTCCCGCAGCGGTTAGGTCAGACTTAATGTTGCCACCTGCTTATCAGAGTTGTGATATGTTCAAGAAATAGGGCAACTCAAGTGTGAAAAATACCTTACATCATGTTGCTTTCTTTTTTATTTTATTATTATTATTAATTTATTTATTTTTTTTGCAACATCGTTAAAATATTTTAAATAGCAAGGATTTTATTTCCTTTTCTTGTTGAATAGACTGGCGCTAAAACGGCCAAAATGTTTAACATTCGTCGTCATTTTGAGGTACCAAGGTATGTTCGAGTCCGTGGTCTTGCCTAATCCTAGTGCAATCTGTAGGTATCTCTCCAACCATGACGATTAGTGACAAGAACAATGATTGCTTCGTCTATGAAGTTACAGTAATTTGATCTTGCTTTAAATCTCTGATGTTGTTTTAAATCTTTAATGTTAATGCATTTGAAAGTGGAGATGTTTGTCTTTCTCGGTTCTTTTCATTTGTTGTCAGTCAATGCTTAACATCGAATAATAAAAGTTGACGTTTAAATCTTAAAACTGCCGGAAAAATTCACAAAAGCCATTGCCAATGGTAATGGTGCCCTCGCAGAAAAAACATCCAAAAAAGTACCACTCACACGCACGCGAACATGAGGTGCCCCACAAACTAGTAACGTCCTTTGACAAAATGCGGCAAATGATGTTTCATTTATTTCCAGATTTTATAGACTTTTACAGTGAAAATACTAAGTACCATTTGCTGATAAACAATAAAATCGTTAAAATCCTAATTCCAAAACATACAGTATACAGTACTAAGGTAAATGGTTATTGCAGCTCACTGATAAAAGACTATGGGGTGATATATGTAAAATCATATCTAGGTAGTTGCACAGGTGGGCACAAATAACATTATGTCAGCAGCGCAGCGCAACAAAGCGCAACGATATTTTCAATCAGTAAAAGCGCAGCGCAAAATGCGCAATCTAATTTTTGAATTTCTGAAGCGCAGCGCAACTTCCGCAAAGGACTTTTTGATTCAGTTGAAGCGCAACGAAATTCCGCAATTGCGGAACGGCATTTTTGTACCAAGTAAAACCGCAACCTAACTTCCGCAATTAAAATTTCACAACACAATGCAAACATCGCATTTTTTGCGATTTTAGACAGAAAAAGAGCAAATAGTTTGCTAAACAAGGCCAACATTTGTCAATATTACGATTGAAATGGAACAAAATCAAGTTCAATGCATAAAATTGCGCTATTAACCGAAAAAAAAAAAATTGAAAACGCAGTGCAATTAAAGCGCAACAAATTTTAAAGACTTTAGCTCGCAAAAGCAACTTTCGCAATGTTTCAAAATAAAAATTAAAGTGCAACGCAATTTCCGCAATTGCGGAGCTTGCGGAAGTTGCGCTTTGCGCTTCTAATTGCGTTTTGCCCACCTCTGCCGTAGTTGAAAGGAGAGACATCATAAAAGAAAGGAGCTTTGCAAATAGGTTCAGCGTTCACGGGAATAATAATTAAATAACTACCACAAAGGTATTTGCAAGACGCATAGAGAGAGAGAGAGAGAGAGAGACATGTTTATTTTGTTGTATCTAACATAAATTCATCACATAACAAACACAAGTCACATATATAACATAACTGTGATAGCAACGGGAAAGCTGTGAAGGGACCAAACGTATAGGTCTTCTAGTCAAGCAGCCACCCTATAAACACCTGAAGTCATCAGAACGTGACTTGTTTGTATAATACGGAACTGTTTGCTTGCATCGAATTGGGTGAACATCAAAGAATAGATTAAACTTGTTCAGTCTGTGTTAGTCGTGTTTAACAGCAACTTTTTCAATTCTTTCTGAAAGTGATAAAATGATGCTTGCTTTAGTTCGTTCGTAAGCTTATTCCAAGCTTTCACTCCGGAAAATTTTATTGAGTTTTGCAACCGGGAAGTTTTGTATCTGGGCATGTAATATTGTTTAAATTTGTTTGAGTTTCTTGTTTCTCTGACGCTTACTAAGGAAATTTCCTGAAAGTAATCATTAAATTTGGTTGGAAGTTGTTTATGGGTGAACTGAAACATAAATTTACAGATCTGGAACTGCTTCAATTTATGAAGTTTCAAGACATTAAGATTTAGGTAATAAGGTTCCGCTTTCTCAGACCAGCCACTACCTGATGCAATTTTTACCGCTTTATTTTGCATTCTTTGTAGTTTAGAGAGATGCGTCTTATAGGTGGCACTCCAAATTAACAGGCCATATTGTAAATGCGAATGGACAAAGGCAAAATACACACATTTCAATACATTCATTGGTACATACGGTTCTAGTTTGGACATGATACCAATTGATCTGGAAACTTTTGTTCCTATGTATTTGATGTGATCTTCAAAATTTAATTTGTTATCAATATGTATACCCAAATATTTTGCCGATTTGACTACTGGGATTGACACATTATTTATCATAGGATGCAGTTGAAGACAATTTTCCTTTAATTTAGGAAAAATTATGAGGCATTGAGATTTTAAAGGATTAATTGCTATCTTATTTTGTACTGTCCAGTTGTAGACAATTCAGAATTTGCTTTCCCTTCAAGCCCATTGAGGTTGTCGTTCGATATTATCAAACAAGTGTCATCCGCATAGAGCCTGGGTGTGATGTTTAAGGAACAGTTAGGGAGATCATTGATAAAAACCAAAAATAATAAAGGACCTAACAAAGATTCCTGGGGTACCCCACACTTAACTAGTTTTAGGGAGGAATGGTAATTATTCATGGCAACATACTGTTTTCTATTAGTCAAATACGAATTTATTAAACGGTGAGGAATCCCTCGCACCCCGTATTTGTCAAGTTTCTTGAGAATAATTTGGTGATTTACAGAATCAAAGGCCTTTTTTAGGTCGAGCATAATTAAAGCGGTGTACAGTCTTTCATTTAAATTGTCGTATGTAGTAGTAATTACATCCAGGACCGCGTGGCTAGTTGAGCAATTGCGTCGGAAGCCATACTGAGTAGGGTCAAATATTGAGTTGGTTTCAAAAAACTTCATAAATCTTTTATAAATTATTTTTTCAAACACTTTAGAGATACTTGTCAATAATGATACAGGTCTGTAGTTGAATTTACTTGTTTTGGACCCAGATTTAAAAAGTGGAATGACTTTGCCCACCTTTAAACAATCAGGAAAAACCCCTAGCAACAAACATTGATTGATCAATGTACTGAGTATTGGCGCAATTACTTCAGATGCTGCGTGCAAATAAAATGCTGATATGCCGTCGCATCCTCCTGCTTCTTTTGTCGAAAGAGAATAAATCACATCCTGAATCTCGTGAGGATCAGTCGGCGTCAAAAAGAGTGAAGACGAAACTCGCCCATCAAAGTTATCATTATTTGATGTGTTAGGGTTTATTCTGCTGCATTCGTCGATAGAATCTGCAATACTTTGACCTACGGTACAAAAATGTTTGTTGAATTCTTCAACAATTACTTGGGGATCATCAATAATATTACTATCAATTTCAAGTTTTTCACAAACAGTAGCCATGTTGACTTTAGAGTGTAGCAAAGAGTTTTCTGTTTGCCACAGTTTTGATTTATCATTTTTATTTGCTACAAATTCATCTCGATAGTAAGATTTTTTTGAAAGTAATTTTAGTTTTCTTAATTTATTCACGTACTTTTTATAGTTGAGTTTTTGTTCAGAGGTTCCTTCTAGAAAATGACTCTTATATAATTTTTGTTTATTTTTGATAGATTTAAAGATACCTTTTGTTATCCAAGGTTTTTGGATCAATTTTCGTTGCTTTCGAGAAGCTCGTTTAAATGAGGCATGTTTGTCTATTACACATTTAAATATCTTGACGAATTCAGCAAATAAAAAAGCGATGTTATTATTTGAAACAGGTGTAACCAATGTAGAAAAGCAATGCAATAACTCCGAAAGATCCTCCCGAAACTCAGTCACATCGAATTTCTTGTTATCACGATAAAAGTAGTAATTCATGGATGATTTCCTTTTCAGTTTGGTAGTTGAAATACAAAACACTGGGTAATCATCGCTGATATCAGAGGTTATTATTCCTGGAGTTATTGTTTTGGTAATTACATTAGTAATCACATGATCTAGTAAAGTTGATGAAAGCGGAGTTACTCGAGTAGGTTTGGTAATGATAGGATATGCGCCGTTACTTACAAGCATGTCAATGTAATTTTGGGCAGCAGTTGATCTTTGACCAAAATTCAAGTTGATATTGAAGTCACCAACGATATAAAAGGAAATATTTTTTTGATTAAGTTCTAAATTTTTTCGTTTAAAATATCAGTAAATTTGGTCGCATCATTTCTCGGGTGTCTGTAAACAACTCCAATTACCAAGGGTCGATCGCTATTGCTTTTTTCAGTCAACTGAAGCCAAATGTCTTCACGATCATTGTGATTAAGACCAAATGCATTAAGAGATTTAAAAACATACTTGGTGGAAATGTAGACTCCTACACCTCCGGCATTTGAATTGGTGGGAACATGACAGAAATGATAACCAGGAATTTCAATATTTAGTTTAGGCAGTTGATCAACGATCATTGATTTTAAGCTTGGATTCTGTTACCGCAATGACATCCGGGGAAGAGGGAAATTGCTGAACAAACTCATAAAGCAAGTCAAAATTTTTTGCAAGGGAACGAATATTCAAATGTAAAATATAAATGGACTTGTTGCTGTTAAAGTTGAAAATTTGGGAATTTTGCGAATAGTAATGGTCACATCGCTTAAAATTATTTAAAGTATTAGAAAAATACTGTTCATCTAAGGACAAATGCTCTCCTTGAAAACTCAAGTGCTGGAGAGCCGCTTGACAAGCAGACAAAAATTGCAGCACATTCCCATCAAATTCAGACATAGTTGATGAGTCACTGGTATCACACGACATAAGTAGCGATGCTTGCGTGTGCTAGAAGGCAACCGGGCGGTTCAAGGGGCTTGACCAATTAACGATATATATAAATAAATGAATAAATAAATGAAACACAATTTGAAACAACAGCAGTTGCAGGTTGAAAGCATAAGTCATTAATGAACATATTTTATGATGGAAAAGAAGAAAAACAAAAAAAAGCAACTTAGTACATTGAAGAGTTTAGAATATATAAAGGATTATCAATATTCACGTTCATATATTAAATTTTTTTTCAATCATTCTGCTGTTAATTAATAATGGTCTCTGTATATTGGCGAAATTTTTTCATTATCCACGAAAAGGCAATACTCGCCTTTCACCAAGCGCCATGCTGTTTTGCTTTTATCTTTCTTTGCTTGCTTAAAAATTGGCATTAAGCTTTTGCGTTGCTCTTGAAATGCAACAGGCAAGTGTTCTGTGACATAGACTAACGGAGCATCACGCGCTTTACGATCTTCGTTGTAGCTTCTGAGATTGCACAAGGCTTCTAAAATTTCATGTTTTTCGACTGCTGATCTTAATTTTGCTATTATAGGTCGATTAATCTTTTCACCATTCCTAAACATCGGGTGCTGTGGGAGCCGGTGTAAATCCAAGGGTTTTATTGTCAAAGGGTTGTCTAGTTTTAAACCATCTCTTAGAAATTGGTGAAATAGGGATAAAGTCATCTCCCGATTCTCCCAGACTGAGCCCTTTTGTTCTTCAATACCATGTATCAAGATATTCATTCTTTTATTATATGCCTCTTGCGCTAAAGTCTCTTTTCTTTGTATTATCACGTATTCTTGCAATTTTTCTAACAGTTTCTTATGTTCATCAAATTCGTTTTGATCAACTTTTGCGTCAACTGAACTAGTTAGCTCTTCAAATTTGGTTTCATGATTTTCAAATTTCGTTTCAAGGTCAGTCACCCGATCATTTATTTTGTCAAGTTTGCTGTCCATTAAAGTCACTTTCCCTTTTAATTCTGTAACAATACCTATGAGATCATCTATTTACTTCTCTAGTTTGGCCATTTAGCTTCTTAACAGTAGTTTTTCTATACACGCGAGAGAATTCTACGCTGCAGTCTTTTTAAGAACTTGTAAAAAATACGTGCCGGCGCTTTTCTGCACACTTTGCAAATATCAGACACGTCTGCTCACCATCGATGCAAATCACCATCGATGCAAAATAGGAATGATAAGTTTGCCAAACCTGTTTAACAAAGCACATACCTTTGCTAAACTTTATGATTTATTACATAGATTTGATTACAAAATAAAGCCTACATACTTGCACTTTGGTCTTTCTTTTATGTGACATAGCACATGGGATCGCTTAATAAAGATATATAGCACATAGCAAAGTAAGGGTTTACGAATGGCACCATATGAAAGACCCAGGTCATAATACTTAATACTATAAATGGAAAGAAAATAGAAAACAAATTTGCGCTATTTAATGACACACAAATCTTTGGCTCAAGCATGCAAAAGTTGCTTTGTTTCGTGATGGGTCAAATTATTCAAGATTATTATGGCCTGTTTAATACTTATAACAATTAGGCATAATTTAGTATCAACCAATTCAAGGTATTAGCGAATTTGGATATTGACAAGCAACTTTTTGCAATCGTCTTAATTATTATCGACTATTTATCTTTTCAAAGTTTTTTGATATTGCCTTTGACCTCCTTGGTTTTTCTTTAGTTGCTGGTGTCAGGCACAAAAATCCAATTGAAATTTTCTAAAACTAGTACCAATCTTACAAAAAAAAAAAAAAAACTTGATTGCTATTTTTGACAATTGGAGAAAATCTGATAAAGAAAAAAGGGAATTTCGGTTCAAAATTTCCATCTATAGAATTGTTTACGTTATTTTGAAGTTTCAGTTCAAAAGCAAGGCAATAAAAACAAATCTGATTACCATACTTCAAATTGGTTTTGTCTATTGATTTTTATAAAATTCAGTATTTTTCGTCGTTTTTGTCCGACTGTTTTATGTTAATTGGTAAAAAAATTCCAAAAAGATTAAGATCCGATTTCTATTGAAAAAAATGATTGTTACTTCTTATAGCCAGTTTAGAATTATGATCTCACATACCATAATAGCACAGCAACCAGATTTGTTTCCTTTGTATTGGTAAGTTTACCTTTTTGGTGTTTTAAGTAATGCTGGTAGCTTGACTTCTCATCTAAATCAGCAATTTAATTCCAAAAAGGTTTCTACTGTAGGCTAAAGTCTTATTTCCACTAGTCAATCTAATGCGATACAAACCTAGGTTCTCCACCGCAAAATGCCAAAGACCTTTCAAACATATAGGAACAAAAATTTGGAATAATAATCCCCGAGAAATAAAAGATTGCTCGTATTCTAAATTTAAATCAACTTTCGAAAAACAATTTACTGGAAAGTATGTCTCATGATCAAGCTATCAATAAAACTCAATAACTTGTGCATTCTTTTTTACATTTAGTTTTAAATTACGTCGCGATTGCTGTTCTGATATAAATATTTATAATCAAGAGCACCATTTCATTGCATCGATTTGGAGTGGAAGAGTGGCTGACTAAATCAAAGGCCATTTTGGTCCCATCGCAGTATTCCCTTGCAGTGAAATATAGAAATCTCAAAGAGGTATGGTCAAACGGCCGATTTTTGAATTAGTTTTTAACCTCTTTAGTGTACTCTTACAGTATTTGTTTTGTTTGTTTTTGATTTGTTCAATTTTTTTTGCATGCATAAATTAAATTATTATTGTCTTATATCATGTCTATATTGTGTAATGTTCGAAAACATTAGAATCACAAAATTAAATAAAATCCCAAATCAACTTTATGTCTTATAATTCTAAACCCAGTATAATAAGTATCAGGTCTTTCCCTCGTTCTTACTTCTACCTTGTTGTTCTTATCTCATTTTATAATTCAATAAGTGCTAGTGTATTTTAGAAGTTGGATTCGGGCAAACCCTTGTTCACCGCAATGTTGAAAAAATTAAAATTTTTTAAACTAATTATTGTTTTTAAAGTTACAACATACTGCTTTGATAAATAAATCAATTTGTAGTATTAAATTAACAGCGTACTGTAGGTGTTTTAATGCAAAGCGTTAGTTTCTTTTAACATATATGTTCAATTATTTATTAGCTTCAATAGAAAAACACATTTTGTACCACAAAAAGACATGTTAAAGTGCGATTTGTAAAAAAGACAACTATTTTATCAAAATCACTGCTTTCAATTTTCTGCATTTTGTACGTTTTAGATTTTTTGATTGAAAAACATTATATAGATCTACGTGGCCTTTCGGTTTGCAAGAAATCAAAAAACAGAAAAGTTAAGTTTTGAAAAGACGGTATGTTTCGAAAAGAATTATGCAAATTGAAACTGCTAATTTTATATGATGGCTTTGTTGCTATCCGTAGTTGATATACAAAATCGCAATTTTTGTGATACTAATATTTTAGCTTTGATAGTAGATAATATTTTGTTCCAAGCTCCAAACTGGCTCCAACCCGAAAACTAATTTGAAGCCCAAATTATGCCAAAAATAAAAAATGAAATAAAATCTTCATTCAGCAATGTTGCCAAGTTATTTTGATTATATGTTTGTGCACTTTAGACAAAAGCACGGCTCTGGTCCAAGTTAAGCCCAAAATTTTGATAACTTTAAACCCGAACCTGGCCTGAACCCGAAAAGTCCGGCACGACTTACAACTCGGGCAAAAATACATGTCATATAATGGGATTTAACTCTATTTTACTCAGCGGGAGGCACTACCGGCCTCTTTCTGTTTTTTATTACAAAAATTTGCTTTCAAAACAAACTTTTTTCTTCAAACTAATTTGATTTCAAGTTAAATTTATTCACAAATAACCCTTGAAATTTTGAAGTTGTTGAAATGGGGGTGCGGTGAGTTTCAGATCGTGTGTGCGCCAGGAACGAGCGGTCAGGGGAGGCAGGTGAGGCCGTGCCTCACCTGTAGAATTGTGCAAAGGAAAACGAAAATAAAGCATATAATTAAAATAAAATGGTTTCACACAAATCAGAATATTTATCAAAAACTTTATTAATTTTTGTCATATTTACTTTTTGTGTATTCACTGCTTTTATGTTATGTCTTTCGCATTAAAACGCCCCAACTTTTCGGTGTAATATTGCTATCATTACGGCGTGCCATTGAGCATCGCTTCAAATATGCGAAGTGAGGCATTGTCGATTGTGCCTCACTTCAGCGAAGCAAATTAGTCAGGTCAATATATGGTTTGACCCCAAAAAAATTCCTACAAAAGGTTTTTCAACGGTTTTTTGTAGTATTTATCATCAAGAATAACATATTAAAAATCTAGGAGAATCAGAGCACCGGAAAGTTGTCATTTTTAATATGGCCGCCAAAACAGTATAATGACAATAATTCACTTAATATTCATGCTAGAGCTCTAATTCTGGCGTCTATCCCTAGGTTTTAGGTGGTAAGGAATTCATTAAAACAATTCAAAATGAAATTAACTCATTACTATAATGGAAAGACTTATATGAAACAAAAACAATAGTGAAACACTGGCAGTATAAGAATCACACACCACTTATTAAGTTATTTACATTCAGTTGCTTAATAAGTCCTGGTCATCATCTTCATCCAGTAATGACTGATTGTACGTATTGTCACAGGCATCAAGTTGGCACTGTCCACATGCTGAGGTACAGGGTAGATTATTCTGCCTACAGCTACACCTGGCAGTGCTACAGGCAGTTCTGCAGTTGCAGTGGATAATCTTCAAGAGGGAATCTGGGGCCGCATTCATGTCCGACTCTGTTGGCACAAACTGACTGCCTTCCAGTTTCCAACCCCACCCGCAAGTTTCCATATCACTCTCCTGTCCTAGCCAGACCATTATTTGGTAGTAAACCCTTAGGCAGTGAAATTTTGTTGATGACTCAGTAGGTGGTAGGCGTTCTGGTGTCACAAATGATTGGGAAGAGACTACTTTTTTTCTTAGTACTCTGTAGCGCAATGACGAGAGGGAATCCGTCCGCGTGCCCCCAAAAATCACAGCCATCGCTTGACAACCTTTGTTCACAATGGATGCTGCTGTCTGCTTTGGAAGAAGGAAGTAATTGGCACAGTCTTTCAGAGTAGCATCACCCTTCACCAGCTTGTGAAAGACAGATTTCTTACCCACACCAAAGATTCTTGATGTTGTGTCACATCCAGTGTAGGCATGTATAAAAAGTAACTGGGAACATAATTCTTCACCCATCACCATTTTCAGTTCGTTTATATGATACACTTTGTCAGCATTTGCCTTGTCGGAACGGAAATATAGATCTTTGTTTGCTTGTTGCGCATAATGAAGAAGCAGGACCAACAGATCTGTGTCTTCTCCAATCAAAGTTGTCGAGTGTGACACTGCACTAAGAACAGCAGCCTTCACAATCGGAACATCAGCATCCCCTGGGGCATTGATCACTTCGCAGCCTTTACCCCGAAGTGTTTCACTGATCAGGTCGATCATTTTTTGTTTGTTCGTGTCCCTTGAGAGAAACTCATCCTTCTTTCCATCAAACACTGTCTCTTCCGTAAAGCTGATGACTGCATGCACATTCTTCCCACGCCTCTGGTGTGTGTTGTCCTTGATTGTCGGTCCTCCTAGGTACCCGTCAAAAACAACCGTTGCCCTTTGATAACGCCGAGTCGTGAATTCAGCATATGATTGTGCAATGGAGCCGTAGGTTTCTCCCCTCTTCCATTGTAGCTGCTGTAGTAGTGAACCTCCATCTATGACGTAGTGTTGAGTTTTTGGTGGAGTGTCTCCTATGGATTCACGAATTTCCCGAACTGCCTTGGTTGCATAGTCTGTGATAGCATTCGCAAGTTGAGGCTTATCAGGCTTCCGGAGCACTTTCCTTGCTTCAAAAAGTGCTGGAGGGAACGGGCTCAGCTCATACTTCAAGATATCTTCGAGAGATAAGACCCCTAGTTGTGAAACAACTAGGAAACGTTGAAAAAGCAAACCTGGGTCAATCGTTCTTTCAGGTGTCAACTTCACTAATGAGATGTTTCCAAATGTCTTGGCTTTATCCTTCCGCTTAAAAGATATTGAGAAAACAGACTGTCCAATCATTTTGTCCATAATGTTCCTTCCGACTGCTTCGAATTCATGTACATTAGTGTCATCCTCGGCCACAACACCATTCACAATATTCCTCAGGGTTTGATCCTGAGAAAAAGGTGCATAACCAGCCAGTGATGTCTTCAGCTTTTCAAGATCAGAACTGTCTCTCTGAACCCTATCCTGTGTTGCTTCCTTGTTTGTTCGCTTGTTGTGTAGGAGAGTGTATTGAATTCCTGCATTGCATGGTTGTACTCCGACGTGATTGGAGTCGACATTGTCCACAAGGATCGTTGTTCTTCTGTCATGCCGGTTCCACGCGTTAAACCTCCCGACGTCTTCAGCGATCTCATTAGGCTCTGTTCAATAACTAGGTCTGAGCTGAGACCTGCCCAAAACTGATTCGAGCGACGGATAACATGGTACCCTTGTTGAAACCTTTGAGATAACTCTGGGTGTCGGTTCGGGAGTTGGTTCATTTCTTGGATGTAATAGTGAGCAGATTTCAGGTAATTGAAGTGCCCTGCAGCCGCGAATATTGGTAGACAGTCAGAAACTGCACGAAGGTGCATCTGCCAATTGCCTGTCCTGTCCGCTTCGATTAGTGCTCGCGCTACCCGAACCATAGACTGGTAAGTCAAGTCAAGTCAAGTCATTTTTTATTTTTGTCTGTATCCGAAATAATACGGTAACAGAATTCACATAATCAACGATAAACGATAATAATAAACAGGCTCATATACCTCTTAGAGTCAGTTGTCACGACAAGGAAGCTGCGAAAAGACCTTATCGGTCATCGAGTCAAGCAGCCACCCAGATGCCAACATATTACAATTTTTGATAATAAATAGAGGTAATAAGTAATACATGAGAAAGAGTGTGAGTTATATTATTGAAATAATTCCGCAAATTCGGTTGAAATCCTAAATTTTAAGACTCATATGAATCCACAAAAAATTTTTTCAACTTTTCTCTAAAGGAAATTGGAGATAGTAAGCGTATTGAATGAGGAATGGAATTCCAAATTTTGACGCCCTGGTACCTAAAACTATTTTGCAATCTGTTAGATCGAAATCGTGGGATATATAAGAGATCATTTTCTTGAGTTGTAGATCTCGTCGATCTCTGTGAGATTTTGCATGCCTTTTCAAAATATTTGGAAAAGTTATTCGGAAGATATTGAGGTTTGTGTACAATATTGTACATTAATTTTGATATTTCAATTTTGTACAAATCGGTCAATTTTGGAATGTTAAGTTTAAAGTAAAATGGGGTAGCTCGGTCTTGAAAGGCACCACCCCCTATCAGTTTTACTACTTTATTCTGAAGAGTGCTTATTTTCATCAAATAGGACGGATACGTTGATCCCCAACTAATTAGGCCATATAACAAATGTGGGTGGAAAAGGGCGTAATATAGTTTTATTAATGCATCTTTAGGAAGGACGAATTTTAGTTTATAAATAATGCCAGCAGCTTTGGACAAGTTGGTTTCTAAGATTTTAATGTGACTCTCGAAAGTTAACTTGGAGTCAAGTGTTACCCCCAAATATTTGACAGAGTTAGAAAGGGGGACAGTAATACCGTTCAGATGTACATCAAAATCCATCACTAGCTCATTCAATCTTGGGGATATTACGAGGAGTTGGCTTTTTGTGGGATTAATTGTTAATTTATTAGATTTGCACCATTCAGAAAGTCTAGTCAGTTCCAAATTTAACTCAGTTTGGAGATTGCTTAAATTTGAATGATGAACAGATAAACATGTGTCGTCCGCAAATAATCTGGGAATAGTCTGGGTTGAATTAGGTAAATCATTTACGTATAATAAAAATAATAATGGGCCTAATGTTGATCCCTGAGGAACACCAAAAGGATTTGTCATTAATGAAGATTGTGTTTTGTTCATGGAGACAAATTGCTTCCTAAGTAAAAAAGATTTAATTAGTTTTAGGGTCTGGCCACGTATGCCGTAATGATCCAGTTTTGCTAGAAGAGTCGAGTGGCAGACAGAGTCAAAGGCTTTTTTTAAATCTAAAAAGAATAAAGCCGTATAGTGCTTAATGTTGATGTTATCATATGTTAAAGTTACAATGTCAGTTATAGCATGGATAGTAGAAAAATTACGTTGGAAACCATATTGCGAGGGAATTAAAATATTATACTTGCCCAAAAATTGAATTAATCTTTGATATATCAGTTTTTCAAGTATTTTAGAAAAACTGGAAAGAATGGCAATGGGGCGATAGTTGTTTGGATCATTCTTGTTACCATTTTTATGAATCGGGATAACTTTGGCGACCTTTAAAATATCTGGGAAAATCCCATTTGAAAAAGCATAGTTATAAAGTATAAGGAGGTAAGGAGCAATTATCAGGTTGGCTGTTTTAATAAAGAAAGCTGGAATATTATCCTGACCTACGGCTTTGTTCACGCTCAAGGATTTTAGAGAATCAATGATTTCATCGAGCTTAGGTGCTTCTAAAAACATACTAGATGAATTTCGATTTCTCAAGTAACTCATAAATTTTCTGTTATTTTGGCATGGTATATCTTTAGCTAAGTTTTCTCCAATTGAGCAAAAAAATTTATTGAAGTTTTCAGCTACTTCAACAGGATTATTACTATCATTATCTAAATCATTACTCTGAGAATTTAATGATTGTTTAGACTTAGAGGGCAGTAATGAACGAATAATTTTCCAAATTTTGCACGGATCATTTTTGTTTTTTTCAAGTTCAACTTTGAAATAATTTCTTTTTGATGCAGCCTTAATTTTGGTTAGTTTGTTAGAATATTGCTTGAAAATAAATTTTTGGGCTTCGTTGCCATTGATAAAATGCGATTTGAACATGGAATTCTTTTTGCGTATGGAGATCAGAATTCCCTTCGTGATCCAAGGCTTTTTAAGTAGTCTACGCTGTCGACGGGAATACGATTTCAGTGGAGCATGTTTATTAATTGTTTGTGACACAATTTCAACAAAATTGGTAAAAATACTATTAAAGTTTTCATCCGTGAATAATGGAAGTCCAAGAAAAAATTTTTGCAGGGAAAAGCTTAGATCTTGACTAAAAGATTCAGTATCAAATTTAGATTTGCTGCGGTATAAACCGGATTTAATTTTGGCATTATAATTTTTTGTCGTGAGAGTGCCTATTTTACAAAAGATTGGATAATGATCACAGACATTACATGTTTCAAAAATTCCAGGCAAAATAGGATGTTTAATATCATTGGAAATGATATGATCTATAATGGATGAGGAATTTTCGGTTACTCTTGTTGGTTTAGTGATTAGAGGGAACGCACCGTAACTAATTAACATTATCAAATAGCGCATTGAAATAGGAATATTTTTTTCAATTTCCAAATTGATATTGAAGTCACCCAAAATATAGTAGCATTCAGAATCTTTGTTCAAAGAATCGAGGCATTTAGAAAAATCATCTAAAAATTGTTCAGCAGTTTGCGTACGAGGATGTCTATAAACTACGCCTAATGTTAATTTGGCGTCAATATTCTTAATTTTGATCCATAAGCATTCAGAATCACACATTTGAATTTGGTTTTCAATTATTTGATAGTTAATATTTTTATGAATATACATAGCCACACCACCAGCATTAGATTTTGAGTTTACATGCGCAAAGCCGTAGTTTGGGATTGAGACATTAATTTGTGGTTGGTCTTTGATTCGTGTTTCTGTAATGCAGATGATTTGAGGGATAAATTGAAGAGATTGGATAAATTCATAGAGAAGGTCAAAATTCTTGTGGAGAGATCGAATGTTGATATGCATTAGTATCAAAGCGTCATCATAGGAACCATTTACAATTTGAGAATTTACTTCAAAGTATTCACAATTAGATATATTTTGATTAAGAGATTCATTTAATTTATCACACAACTTCTCTGTATCAGAAAGATTGTTGGCATCTTGTGTGGCTGCGGGACCCGAGCGAAGGAGGTTAGTAAGTTGCTCCCCTTCGTTCGAATTCAGCCGCGCCATTTGAGGGCAGTTAACTAGCTCAGGTGGGTTGTAATTAGCAGCTGTCGAAATAAGGCGCAGGGAAGTGCGCATTGCAGTATTAAAATATCAGTAATATAGTGCTGGAATAAGGTGCGCCAACGAGTTCTATCCCAAATCAGAACGATAATGTAACATTTTTTTTTTTTTTTTTTTTTTTTTTTTACTTCAGTTATTTTAATTAACAACTGTATAAGTAATATTAACACAGTAGCAAAGTTATAGTCAAAACATAATTATTATTGCATTGCTACATGAAATTGTATCGGAATCCTATCGAATTATCTTACTGGCGCACCTCATCAGAGCAATTATAGTGTTGTCGAGTCGGTACCAAGCACACACAAAAAAATAATAAATAAATCAAATTCGTATTGTCATAATCTATACAGAAAACAATCTGTCCACTATGTTCCAAACAGAGGTTTGAACAAATAACAAAAAAACAAATAACAAAAAATGTAATGAGTGAAAGATATGGTAAGCCCGCGAATTAGTTATCAATACATAGTGACAAGTTCATCGTCCACAAATAAACAGTAATCTCCATTGTGAATAGCCCATCTTGTTTTTTTATGAGATTTGCAAGCAGATTTGAAGGCTGGCATAAGCTTCTTCTTTCTTTCATAATATTCTTTTGGCAAGTGATCAGTGATAAATACTGAGCTTTTTCGATGCGATGAACCGGCATGAAAGTGATCGTTATTAAAGTTTTGTTTTTTTAAATTATAAGCTTTTAGGTTTTTGAGGTTACTCATTACGATGTGCTTATCCATTGCTGTTGCTAGTTTTATTATTATAGGTCTTGTAATGTTTCTTCCCTGTTTAACAACGGGTCTCTGAGGCAGACGGTGAATGTCAACCAGCGAGATTGACTTTGGGTCAAGGCCAAGTCCGTCGGTCACAAATTTGTTGAATATATCAAGAGTTTGAGTTTTAGTTTCCCAGACAGTGGAACCGACCTCGTCTAGACCATGAATGAGAAGGTTTAGCCTTTTGGAGTAGGACTCTCGTTGCAATTCTAATTTTTTTGCTTCTTTTTTTTCTAACTCCAGCCTAGCTATTCGATCACAGAGTTCGTGATAATCAGCCAGAGAAACTTTCTCTTCAAGATCATTGCTGATATGTTTGATTTTATGTTCTTGCTTAGCCAATTTTTCATTAAACTCAGCAATGTTGTCATCGTATTTGTCTAATTTTTCTTCTAAGCTCGCTATTCTTCTGACTAAATTAACGTTAGTATCAGTCAGATTCTTAACTGCAGTCAGAATGTTGTCAATTTTGCCTTCCATTATGTCAACACTGTACAGTAGTTATCTTGCAAGCAGAGCTTAGTTTGGCAAAACTCGTTAACTGCTGCAACTTTTGCACATACCGCGCTTGAGATTTCAGCTGCTAAAAACTCGTCTGAACGCCAGCTTTGTCTGATTCGAATGTCTGATTTGTCTGATTCGAATGGTAGCACAACCACAGTTGACTGCTCTTAGATCTTGCACGCAACTCAGTTTTCTTATTGCCCAACGCCTCCCTCAAACTGACAAGAGTATCAGATGCTACAGCACTATCCAAATTTGACTCGCCATTTACTAACGATTCATAGATGCCTTCAGCCTTGTCTACAAGTGACCCCAAGTTCGGATGTTCATCTAATACTTCAGACATAATCATTTGGTTCAGACACTTAGTGATGAGAAGATGACCACGGAATGCCCGTTGGACGGATTTCCCAGTCATCATATGGACAACAGCGTTTTCTCCATAGACTTCTTCAAGAATCCTCTTCAGCCCCGTTCCTGCCATAAGTTTGCCTATTGCTCCAAGTACGTTCATGAACGTATGGAAACAACCAAGCATTACAACAATTGATTTCAGGTGCCTGTTTTGAGGTGCATCAGCAATGATTTCGGAAGCTTTCCAGTACAGTGGCTGATCGAATGTGATCACTGGTGGAACGTGATGTTTGAAGGCAATATTGGATACATACTCTAATGTGGACAGAATGCACGTTTTATCCCCAGAATACATGTCTATCATTGGCAAAAACACTATCGACGACTGGCCAGGATGATCGTTCCCTTGGTGAAGAATGTGCATCATACCTTGCCAGTTGGGCAGGGTTTGCTTGAAATTGAATGAAAGCTCCCACAAAATGTCAATCCTGTCATCACAATCAAGAAATCTGGGGAGATCTTGAAACAAGATGTCACGACGCGCTTTATTGGCAAAGCGGAGTTGTTTGATTTTAATCCTAGTCTTCTCTGTGATGTTGAGTTGTGATATGTTGTGCCTTGGAATCATACGGTTTGCTTTCTGACCCGGTGTCAAGGTAGCAATCATTCCCATCCCGTGGAAAGTCCCCTTCCCATCCAGGGTGATAATATTATGATCAACATTGTCAGCTGCAAATAACAGTGTACTTTCGAGTAGGTCTATGTTCTCTGAAACAATGGATTCTGACGCTACACAATCAGCTGCATTCTTCTCAAACCTCTGGACTTCTGCGTAAGAAGAACAATATCCCATATTGTGTAAAGTATCAACAAGAAATCTCGACCTGTACAAATGATGTCCTTGAACAGCAAGACCAATTTGCAATGGTGCAATCACCGCTCGTGGTCTGACAGCTTGGACAACAGCTTGGCCAATACTTGCAACCTTTCGCTTTGTGTCTTTTCCTACAAATAAGGAACTCAACAGTGTTCGCAAAGTTTCAGGCAAGTACATTAGAGCAGGACCGAGATTGAGTGCGTCTGTGCTTGGATAGTGATCATTAACAGATGGAACATCATTTTTGATGTCACTTTTGATGAGCCTTGCCGCAGTTTTAATTATTTCTCTCTTTTGTGACTCTTCATCATCCTCATGCCTTGTTTTTAGGTAATGAGATCGGAGGATTTCGGATGTTTTCTCTCTCATAGTGACAATGCCATGAAGGCCCTGACCTTCAGCTATACAAATAGATTCACCGTATCGTTTCTGTAATTGGGTTTTCAGATATTGTGATCCATAAGGAAGGCAATCATCATTTGCTAAAAACTCCTTCATTTTAGATCTGAGGTCTGATATCGTTAACTGTTCTTCATCATTCTGTTCAAGATGGGAACACATCTTTAGAAATGCCTGGTCCTGTTCCTCATCCTTCGGTCGCCCAGATTTTCGACGTTTTGCCTCAGGTACTCTGCCGTATTGCAAGGGTACGTTAAATCCATATCTAAAATTAACACTACAAGAATGATGGTATAAACAGTCTGCAGCATGCAAATCGCCACCGTAATATTCAATACGACCTTTCACGGCGAATGACCAATCGTCAGAACGTCTCTCACAACACTCTAATATAGTCCTTGCAAAAACATCTGTTTTAACGAAACTAAAGCCAGGTCTGTTCGTGAGAACTCGAGTCCCACAAAACAAACGATCAGTCTTACTGTCGAAATTGCCATCAAGAATTCGAGCACTTCGTTTCCTCGTGACGCAGGACCCACTTTCCTCTCTGTTCTTCTTAAGCTGTATATCGATGGAGTTGGTGTAACGCTTACGACAGTCTATGTGTACTTTTCGACCAGCTGTCACAACAATGTTGTCCCCTCTATTAGTACTGGCAGCATTAATCCCATCAGCACCCTTTTGACGCAGTATACTGGAGGCTTCAGAAGCTTGAATTTCCTTGTCACAGATCGAGCAGAGGTCTTCGTAAGCATTCGTGTCCATACCTGAAAAAAAAAAGAATTAGAATAGAATTATAGGTTATGGTTATGCATTCAATATTGATTCTTAAAGTCATAGTCAAGTTGCTCACTACTCAGGCTACGTCAACAAATTCATAAGTAAAACAAAAATATGTGAACAGTAGGCATACATACCGTTTTCTTGTGACGTCGAACGCAGGTAAAAATGCAAACGTGAAGTAAAATCCTCAAATGCAGGCCTAACTTTAAAACAGAGAATGCCAAAACTTGCTAAAGTAAATTATTAAATAACAAAATGCTGAAAAACACAAGATTTTTTTTTTTCAATAAAAAATGTCAAAAAAATTTTTTTTTCTCCTAGATTTTTAATATGTTATTCTTGATGATAAATACTACAAAAAACCGTTGAAAAACCTTTTGTAGGAATTTTTTTTGGGTTCAAACCATATATTTAATATATTGACCCTACTAAATTTTGATAAACGAACTAAAAGTAAGCCTTTTTTCTCAAGACAAATCGCGAACAACGCATAACGCTTTTAAATCTGATTTTGCGGCACGCCTCACCTGTGACGTCATAGAATCAGAAAAAGTCAAAGCAGTTTTTTTTAGTCTTTCGTTCGTTGCAAAATTGAACAAGTTATTTTTCCAGCAAAATAAAAACAATTTAATACAAGAACATGAACTAAAATGGAAGAAAATTTAGTCTCAGAGCTAAGAGACTTTCTAAACTAAGTTTTTAATTTAAACTTGAAGTTATAGCTAAAAGAAAACCGATTTAAAAAATTTGCTCGAGACATCATTACGAAAGAACCTCTCAATTCAGAAAGAGTAGAACCGTACTCAAGAAAAGAGTGGTTGCGCTATAAAAATCTTCATTTTTGCTTTCATGTTTTTAGCAAATAATAATGTTGGGACTGAAACTGGGATTTGTGACTTAGAGTAATTACCAAGAAAGCTTAGCAAGCACAAAAACTTCAATAATGTCCACACACAAAGCCAAAGAATCGGCTAGGCTACATTTATAGATTTTCGAAACTTCAAGAATTGATTTGGCTTTAAGTGAGCTGCAAAAATTAAACGAATAATCAATTATCGAAAAATTTGGTCTTCGTTTAATGGTTATGAAAACAATTACAGTATTTGCAGTGGCGTCGCTAGGGGAGAGCGGCCCGCCCCGGGTGTTACCATATTGGGGTGACACCATTTTATAATGTGTTTGTGATGAAGACCTTTTGCTTCAATTTATTGGGTCTCAATCCACATACGCAACGAAAACCCACAGAGTTTTTGGTGAAGACCTTTTTTTTCTTTTTTTGGTCTTCACTTACTTTTGAACCTAAAACCCACTGAACTTTTGGCGAAGACCTTTTTTTCTTTTCGGTCTTCACTAACAGAGAGGTGACATCATGAAGGGTGCGTCACCAGTAGCGTAGCCAGGGGGGGGGGCTATAGCCCCCCCATTGGCCTGCCGACCAAAATGCAGAATAAGGAAAATACCACGTTTTTAGCACTTTTAAGAGTGTATTTTGCACTGGGTTAGACTAAAAAAGGATTTAAAGCATAGTTTAAAACGTTTATTTAGGGGAGGGGGCTAATGAACTGCCTACCAAAATGCAGAATAAGGAAAATACCACGTTTTTAGCTCTTCTGAGACTGTTTTTTGAGCTGGAATGGACTAAAAAGTGATTTAAAGCATCTTTTGAAACACATCTTCTAGGGGGGGGGGAGCTAAATTGTCAAAAATAAAAGTCACAAATCAATAAAAACTTTGAAAAAATGTCCAAAAATAAATAATCAAATTTGATCGCTGATGTAAAAATGCCAAACATGCAGATTTTATCAACAAATATATTATAAACTCAGGAATAAAGGGGGGGGGGGGCTATTCCGTATTAGTTAATTACCAATCACTTCTATCAAATATCTTTCCATTAGCCCCCCCCCAATTATTTTTCTTTATAAAATGTAGACGAAATAAATTATTCCGTATGCATGAGTTTTATTGAATAACAGGATTTTATGATTTACCAGCATGCACACAAGAAAAATACAATGTTATCATTAGCCACTTCCCACATAGCCCATTAATGCAACTAGTTGAATCATGTTGCGCAGCCAATTTCTATGCCACGTTTTAAAAAAGTATTTTTTATTAAATAGCCCTAAAATTAAGTTATTTTTGCAAAAAAAATGCAAAATTTTCGAGCGCTGGGGGCTCCGCCCCAGACCCCCAAATTAGCCCCCCCATTGCGAATTTCTGGCTATGCGCCTGTGCATCACACATACAGGGTGACACCACGCACTCCCTGCCCCGGGTGTCACCATCCTAAGCAACGCCTCTGATTATTTGCTTGTCATTTATTGTCTTAAATAATTTTTTTGCAAACATGTGTGTGAAAAAAAATTGTGCCTCACCAACCAAAAGCCTCACCGCACGTCACTGGTGTGCGCTTCACTTTGGTTTGTAATGACGTGCTTTAATTCTTGCCGCTGTTGTTGCTAATTCTAGTGCAATTACGCACGAGTGTTGCTTCACAAATTTGTGTACGGTCTTGTTTCTACCTGTCGCAGTTTAGTTGAAAAATGACAAAAATGTGTACGAATTGAGTTTTGTTACTAAGAAGTGCTACTTTATATCAAAATAAGAGTCCTTTAAAGTCTAAATAAAAATATTAATAAGAAATTGCTTGATGTTATATTACTGGAGAAAAGTTTTCCTATTTTGAATTACAGTATGTCAAAGTCACTTTACCACAATTGGTCATTTTTGGGCTCAGCATATTTCATTTAAGTGATTATAAGATATTTTTGTGACGATTAGTCTCTTTGATTCAGACATTCACCACCCAGTCCGTGTAAAATAGGATTTATTGACTAAATTTGCAAAATTTCATGGTATTTTACTAAAATAAATTTATCATGAAAATGTTAGTGAAAATGAGACATATAGGTTTTTTTTATCAAAAAATTACTTTACCTCACCATCATAAATAAAGTTATTCACCAAAAACAACCCACATTCCAAAACCAAAATATCACGTTTTCCGGTATAGTTATTTAGGTACACAACTGGCAAGGGTTTAGATTGTACTCCTCGTTTGCTGTATTGATTGTGACGGCATTCGTTGATCGCTATTTGTTACGCAGATTTCGTTATTACTTATTATTTTGCAATGCAGAATCTATAAAATTGCTTTTGTTTTTTGTTTATTTTTGTATCATCGCCTGAGGCGCCAAGTGATGACCAAAATTCGCACGTTATTTTTGTGAGTTCTTAGTTGCCAATTTGTGGATTTATTTAAATCTGTAAAAATTGGCGCGTTTAATCTGCAGAAAAAGTACTCGCAAAAATTGGCACACTAAATCTGCAAAAATTGGCACGTTCAATCTGCAAAAAAATACTTGCAAAATTGACACGTTAAATATGCAATAAAAGGCATTATCAAAATCTGCAGGTTGAGTTCGTGTTTACAAAAACAATTTGACTCTTATGCTCACTAAGCGTTCAGCGCATGCCGCATGGTCACAAATTTGCACCTCATAACTCAGAACGACATGCACATTTCGGTGAACACTTAGCGTCCTAAAGGCGCTAAATATTCACCAAAATTTACTTATTTTTGCAGATTCAAATAAATCCACAAATTGGCACGTCATGACTCAGAAAAACGACGTGGACATTTTGGCGAACACTTGGCGCCCGAAAGGTGCCAAATGTTCCCCGAAATTTGCCAATTTAATAAATTCACAAATTGGCACCTTATAACTCACAAAAATAACGTACAATTTTTGGTGAACACTTGGTGCCTCATATGATCGTGTGAAATTCTGTTGCGCCTAATTGAAAATCAAATGACATACGGGGCTTCTTATATAAAACCAAAAAACGTTGAGTAATGCTGTCTGCACTCAAATATTTTGTCATTTTCAGACACATTTGTTCTTTCTTTGTTCTTAATTTTTTTTGAGAATAAAGCGACACTAATTTATTCTTGGTTGGTTAAAAGTTGTTTTTTTGTAACATAGATCATGATTGCTGTTAGACAAATCAACAATAGCGAATCAGATAAAAACAAGAAAATTCTGCCGATTGCTTACAATTGCGCACTTGCTAGCCTGTGTTCTTAATCCTTTTTTTTATGCTTAGGTTTGCATTGTTCATAATTTATTATTTTGAGCATAAAATAATGAGTACCGAGTTTTTATAAAATTGTTCATATAAAAAGTGTAATCCTGTAGCTCAAACAATCACCTCACCATTCTTTCATACAATGTCACCAAAAGTATAGTGTAATTATTTAATTTCATCATTATTTAAAATGTTAGCCCAAAGCATTTTGTGCTTTGCAATGTTACATATTTTTCAGCTACAACTCTTAAAATACTGCCAAAAGATTTTTTTGCCCCCTTGGATGAAACGCTTTACAATGATTATCTCTGCTTGGTGTCTTCAAAGAAGCAGCAAATTCAGTGGACAAGAATTTGAAGAAATTCACACAAATATTGGATCACTGGAAACTCTTAAGCAGGAGCGGATTCCTCCAAGCACGAAGTAGTTGTTCTAATGAAAAGTGTGCGGATCATCCAAAAGTTAGCGCCTGGCGCTATTCTCCAGTGACAGGAGGGAAATGTGCTCTATTGCAACACCAACAATAACTTATTTGTCATCTAAATTTAGCTGGTTGACTTATTGAGTTGATAAGCCTAAAGGTTTTATTTGTAGGCTTGTTTAGTTTTCGTTCTTTGTGTAGTTCAAATTCTCAGAAATCATCCCGGTAGTCTAGATATAGGATTAGCGCAAGTAAAAAAACAAAAGGTTCGTATTTCAAACTGTGTTTGTTATTGGTTTCTAAAAGTCTTGCTTGCGGTTTTTCTCAAAGGTAGTCAGCATTTTGTCAGTAATTAACCTAAGTTCAAAAAAGTTAACGCTCGGAAAAGGCATTCAGTTTCAATTTCTATGATGTTTAAAACAGCTGTATAAAAATGTTTTTATACGTAAGCACTCACTAATAGCGCCTACTCAGTATGGCTTCAGACCGAGACTTTCCACCATGCATGCTGTAACGTATGTGTTAACTCTAGTTTACGATAATATCCATGATAAAAATTATTCTGAAATAAACTTTCTTGAAGTTTAAAAAGCTTTGAGACAGAAGGCTATGAAATACTAATTGCAAAGCTTGAACACTATGGCATCAGAGTCACTGCTAAACATCTCTAAGTCTAGTTTACATGATAGACAGCAATTTGTGGCTTTGGATGATGAATCAAGACTATACGCAGTTAATTGTGGGGTTCCTTTAGGCACACTACCAATTTTAATTTACATCAATGGCTTGATCAATTGCACACCTGTAAGACCTCAATTGTTTCCATATGATACTTCGCTGTGCTTCACTTTTCTAGAACTTAAAAACTTGCAAGAGATAATTAACTCTGACTTAAAAACTGTTTCTGAATGGATAACTGCTAACAAATTGCATATCAACGCTAAAAAATCTTCATTCTTCAGCCTTGATTATACCGCCAAAATACAATGATAAAGCTTCTAACCAAAACTTGACCATTCTCTTTGACGGCTTAAAATTATGCTTTCTGTCTCTGAAACAATTAAATATCTTGGATCTTGGTCTACAAATAGACGATGACCTCACATTCAAAACTCATATTAATTTCGTCCATTCTAGGCTTTCCAGAACTTTGGGTACAATGTTCAAAGTCAAACACAATTTACCAAAAAACGATTTGCTTCTTTTGCACAATACGCTCTTTCACCCTCATTTGAGTTGCTGCATCTCTGCTTGGTTTTCTGCATTTTCTACTTTACTAAATCCTTTACATACACATCAAAATAAAGCAATAAAATTCATAGAAGGATTAAGCCATTGGCAGAGCAGTAGGCTACTACAACATAAAATAAAACTATACATTCTCAAAATAAATGACTTAATCGGCTTTGAATTAGGTAAATTTGTCCACCGACATCTTAATAATAAACTTTGAATTTCCAAAACTGTTTTAAACCAAATCAAATCTTTTATTATACTCACTTTATTACGCCGAAGTGTGTAACGAGTTGGCAGGGCCCAACTCCGCGTCATTGTGCCGGGGCAACACAGCTTCTTTCCAAGTAGTATCTTAGCGGTGGCGAGCCGTTGGTAAGATTGTGTCCGATTTGACAGGCCCGAGATTTGAACCTCTGACCCCCCACTCCAGAGACGAACTCGTAACCATTCGACCAACTGGCCGACCCTTGTTAGTTTAAACCAAATACACGCAATAGACATTAGGCGACCATTGACTGTTTGAAACTATCGCATTCCACTCGGTAAAACATTTTGAATTCAACGCTCAGTACAAAATAAACAGTGCTTGGCACCGCAAGTTTTTTTTTAAGTCCGAAGTCCGCAAATCCGCAACCAAATTTCAATTTTCCTAATCCGCAACCGCAAGTCCGCAACTTTTTATGAACCGAGTAGAAGAGTTTTGCAATCAACCACGTCCCAAAGTGATCTGCTCAGAGTTGATTAGCAAAAATAAGTGAAAAGTTGTGACTTGTGGGAAATATAGCAAGCGTATGGTAAATAATAGAAGGAATTACTCACAATCGTTGATTGTAGTAAATGTACCACAGCATGACTTGTTATTGAGCTGCTTTTTCGGATGGCAAACTTAGGAATTGCCCAGCCCCTCTTACTTTCCGGTCCAACTTAAAACAGATTTAAGGGCTTGTAATTTTGCTTAAAGTTTTTAAGTGATTTAGCTCAGGGTTTGTAGCCCGCAGCCCTCCTGATTGCGCTGCTGCTTATACAGTACGTGCCTAAACTGCATAGAAGCATAGTGCACAACCCACCGACAAACCCTTAAAAATGCTGCAATGAAGCTAGGGATTCGGAGATTAAAAGCCATTGGATTACAGTGAGAAGCCATCAAATAGTAAAGCACAATCCGCATTTCCGCTTGCAACAACATATTCTAAGAAAACAATTTTTTTCGAGGCAAGAAAAGGCAAAGGCAGTAGAAGGCAAAAAAAACATTCATATCACTAATCGCATTACTAAATTTTTAGTCCCAGTTTCAATAAAATTACTCTAGGAACGAGATAACCACACGCTACCAGCAGTGCCGTCGCCAGACCAAACGAAGTGAGAGGGCCCTAGCCGAAAATGGGGGGCACTATAAAATGGACTGAACTTTTCCACGTAAAAACTGATATTTTAAAGCTACAATTTTGTATTTATCTTTGAAAAAAGATACATATAAGCCTGGCAGCGTTTATTGGCTCGTTTCGCATGCGGCCTGCATAATCGCTTGAAAAATATGTCTGCAGGAGTGAATGCGACCAGAAGCGCAACCAGGGTTTTGGTAAAAGAGAGGGGCCTTGAACCAAAAGTAAATGTTTTTTGCACAAAAATTGTCTAATTTAGGTCCCATGCTGAACAAACCGTTGCTACTCAAGCGTGTTACAGAGGGACCAGAGCCCCCAGCTGCTGGGTGATTTTTGCAATTTTGCGGCAAAAATAGCGATTTTAACGCCATTTAAATCACATTTCGCACGTTTTAAAACCATACCAATAATTACAGTAAATCGCTAAAACTCAGAAGACCTTGAAAGATTTAAATTGTCTAGCCTCTTGAGACCCATATACTTCAGGTCAAGTACAAAACTCGTTTAAACGCTTATTGTTTTTTTGATTATATTTTCTAAATGACTTGGTTAAAGGGGGCTAATGACCCCCTTTGCCCCTTCCCCGTGGTTGCACCTCTTACTGTGACCTAAAATAAATCTTGAGTGTGCTCTAAAAAAAAACAGCTGTTCTTTTAAAAAATGTTTTCACGTATTGTTTCAGGTCATAATCACTAACGAAATACCGGTAACGCTTCTATAGGTATACATTCCTATTCCGCAACACTTCCGTAAAGGCGTGTTAACAAGACGAATTATTGGGTCACATTTATGTACAGCAGTTGGTGGCCAGCAATTTTGCAAACAATCGAGAAAACTTCAAATGAGAATCATGCTTGAAAACTATTATTTCTTTTCCATTATTGCCTGTTGTCGTTATGTGATGCTCCAAAAAAGCATTCTGAGTGAATCGAAATTGGGGGCACAAGCAGTTGTTAGGGGGGGACGGTGCCCCTGGCCCCACCGTTGCGACGGCACTGGCTACCAGTACAAAAAATGATACCCCAAAGGCTAATTTTGTGAACTCACGGTAAAAAACAACAAAGCCATATTTGAACCAGGGCTGCAAATTCGAACTTACACTTAAAAAAATTCGGTTGTATTGCCGAACTCGAAAAAACAGTGTTGACTCCAATTTGAATCAGGTTAGAACCTCTTCTAATAGCCTGTCTCGCCGCGCGCCGTATTTTTTATATTTCTGCAGTCATACCACACTTTGGATATAAATATAACAATGTTATTCCTCACAGAACCCCAAAAATTTGATTCATCTAAAGAAGCACGGCAAAACAAGAAGTCAATTACCACCTAGCCAAATCAATATCAACTAACTAAAATTTACTTTACCAAAATTTACGCTATTCATTATACTAACACTATGCTAGACTATACTAGACTATACGATTAAAAAACTGCTTCGAGGTCGTACTATAGAAATAGAAACATCAGCACGTTAACATTTTACATAACCAACTCACTACATAGCTAACTTGATACACTAAACTACGAAAATTTGAGACACCATATCACTCGTGCTGTCAAAGACTATCTAATTTGAGCAATAGCAGCAGACTTAAAGATTATGAGATTAAAGTTCTAACGACAATACAGTTAAAATTACCACAAAGACAGTTCTTAAGAGATTCTTAAAACAAGCACAAAACGGGATTCTAAAATGTTCTAAAAATTAACCAACTATTTGCATAAAAGATGAGAACGCGGCTTGATTCGTTTCTCACGTTACCAAACAGCATATGTCAACAAAAAGAAAGCGATTAAGGCGAAAAGCAGACTTATTAATTACGTCAGCCTGAACTCGAAACACTTGATTTTTTTGCCGAACTTGAACTCGAAAAAATTGAATTGATTTCTCATGTTTTGGATAAAAACATAAATATTTTACGAAAATAGAAAGGAATTTCAATATTTGTATAAAACTTGCGAAATTGCGGACTAAAATTAAAAATATTCCGCAACAGCAAGTCCGCAATTTAAACTGCTAAAGTCTGCAAGTCCGCATGTCCGCAACTTTTTTCGTTAGTCCGCAATTGCGGATTTGCAGACTTGCGGACTAACTTGCGGACTTGCCCAGCTCTGAAAATAAAGGCGTCATTATTTGGAACAATATTCCTTCCGACGTAAGGAAAAATATTTTTCAAAAATTAAAAGGTAATTTCAGAAACCGGCTTATTGCAAATTCCTAATGAACAAGAGTACTTGGTTAAATATGTTGACGTAAAACAATACAAGTTATACTGGGTACATCTAGATGCTATTAGCTTTCATTCTAATTACAGTAATTGGCAAATTGCCTACCTATATAAGGTTGCTGCTTGACCCGAACCCTAACGGTCCCTTCGTAGTCCCCCTGTTCTTTCTTTGTTGATAATTATGTACATTAATACGACTGTGTGGTAAACGCTTAATGAGTTGGACTCAAATAAATGTTGAGTTTAGTTGAGTTGGATTGTCAAATAGAAAGTACAGTGCTATAACCGATCAGTGGTCGAGTGGATAGAGTGTCTCCTACAGAAGTGGTAGACTCGGGTTCGATTCCTGGTCGAGTCAAATAAAAGACTATAAAAATTGATATTCACAGCTTTCCTGCTTGACTTTCAGCAATTAAAGGGACAGTGTGAAGCCTCCGCCGTGTGTGGTCGACAAATGAGCAGGCGACAGCTTGAATCGAAGACCGAAAGGTCCCTTTGCTGTCTGCTGGCCAAGGCAACTTGGTGAATAAAATGTCATTACAATTACAATCATATCAGACTCGTACTCTGCTTATTTGGCCATTATTTTGAACTATTTCTTATCAATTGCATTTGAAATTGTTCAGCATTTTGGCATCATAAAATATGAAAAATAAAGATTTTTTGCCTGACATCCAATTATGGAAGTCATTTTTGTCAAAACTATTGGACAAAAAAGTAAACTTAAATTAATACGAAACTCAGCATTAAACGCTTTTTGGAAATGTTAGTACCGATGTAACTACAGATGAACGCTGAAACATAGGTGTAACGCCAAGTTGAATCTGAACTGAATATTTTCAGAGTTATATATAAAATACAAACAGCACTTTATTTGGTTCCAAATCATGAAGTTTGTGCTTTGTGCAGAAAAAGTTTGTGAGCTTGTGCTTCAATCTCGAGCTGCACGTATTTATTTCTTTTTGGTAATTCATTATGAGATGACCTCCTTTGTGCTAATTTCGTAGTTATGGTTACTTCGGCTTTGATTCGTAATAACACAAAACGCAGCACGATTTTTTTTCCCTTGCTTCATTTGAGACAAAATAATAGAATCGCATGCCAAGCGGGTTGTTGGAAGCTGCCATTGGGGATCCAAAAGCTGTGGCCGTATGTTTGGTGATAGAATGCACATTATTTAAGTGGTCTGGAAATGGCCACTTTTCTCTTCCAACACCTCCAACCCAGTTGGAGTTCTGAGGCATTTCGGCTGCACTGCGCCCTCGTTCATAGGAAACAGCCAAGTAGTTTCAATCAACTCAGAGCTGTAAGTTGAGGGATTCACTCCACTCTGGGTCAAATAGAACAACGTAACATTTTTAACATTTTATTTTCTCGTTTAACAACTTGTCGTGCTGACACATAAATTAAAAACTGCTTATAAAACTAATGGAACTATCTTGTGTACTGTATATTCATGTATTGAAGCAGTTTCTAATCTTTGTGCCAGCACGGCAAGTTGTTTAAACGAGAAAATAAAATGTAAAAAAAACCGTTACTGTTTTCGTCGAAAAAGCAACGTTTACTTGTACTCTTCTCGACGGCAAAAAATCCATTTGAAACAAATAAAGAATCCGAATTCGAGAGTTTTGAACGTGATGTACTCATTATCATTTAAACATAACTTAGATTTGGTTGGTTCCATTAGACAGACCGCAAGTAATCAACAACGCCACAAATATAGTTTGTCCACTGCTCATTACGAAAGTTGCTTCGCTTTGCGTTGCTTCCTGTCCAAACGCATTTTTACACATAAACTTTTTTATTGGAATCAACAATTTTTGACTTGAGGCTGGCTGTTCTTAAATTTTTACAAACTTTCAGCCTTACAGTATTTGTTCTTAACTTGTCCTTAACTTTATAGGAGAATACACCACTCTAATTTATTCTTGCTTGGTGCATTTTCTTTTGCCACAAATTAAAACTACAATAAGAATTATGACTGCTCAGTCAATTTAGAAACACTGTAAAAAAATCTGCTTATTACGTACAAAATTGCGTTATGCTAGCTAATGTTTCAATGATTCTTTTATGCTGAAGCTGGCATTGTTCTCGAATTGTTCTTAAATTTTGAGCAAAAATTAACGAGCCTCGTGGTCACAAAAAAAAGACGTGAAGTTCGTTTTACACATAACAGTAAGCGAAAAACTTTAGCAGTTATTTAACAGTATACTAAAGAGAGAACGTATATATTTTTAAGGAATTGCAATACCATCAATTCCATAAACGATAAACGAAAATCAAAACCAGTGAAATCCATGAAAAGGACATAGGCTGAAAATTAGCTTTTAAATCAGTTTCTTGACAAAACTTTATGTTTCAGACTTAATCTTTTTGATTAACAAACAGTTCAAACCTTACAAAATAGCAAAAGTTGTACAATTACAGAAGATTCTTTTTTTATGAAAACCAGAAAAATTTTGGCTTGAGGTTGTTCTTGCTAAATTTTCTCGAGTTTTTAGCATAATTTGTTCTTCGTTTATTCTTAAGTGGAAAGTTACAAAAAAGCGATGTTTGCCAAACTGATATGGAAGCAAAAACAACACTGCACAGTCCATTGGCCGTAATTTTTGAAATCTGTTTATTCCATTACGATACGGCACTGTATATGTGAAATATATTTATCCATTTTTCAACTTTGCCCGTGTTCTTAATTATTTTGTTTATGCCAAAGATGTCGTTATTTTTGATCTGTTCTTAAATTTTGAGCATTATAATATATTAAAATGAAAAAAGTTTTGTCATAATATATCTTTTCTTCATTTTGTTTACGCTGAAAATTTCGTGTGTCTATCTTGAGTGGTTGAAAAGTTTGAATTTTGGCGACCCCGTTTGAATAGGAACCCCTCATTTTGGTACCCCCCAATTTTGTCAAATTTTTTCTTTCCTTTTGTGTTTACATATCCTAAACAGTTCATTTGTCTAGCTTGAAAAGTTAAAAGTTTGAATTTTGGAAGGCCCATTTGAGGGGGACCCCCATCGTGGCAGCCCCAATTTTTGTTATATTTAGTATATTTTTAAAACCTAAACCTTTCTCAAAACTTGATTCGTCTAGCTCTAACGGTTTAAAAGTTTAAAATTTGGAGGACCCGTTTAAGAGTGATCCCCCAACTTTGTACTCCCGATTTCAAGCGAGCACTGGTCCTCCCAGATGTCTTCAATTGCTCAAACTTTAAATACTGTGCGTTTAGGGATTTAAAAGTATTAAATAGCTTGGGAAGAAAAGCAAAAAAGAATGAAAATAAAAGAAAATTGTTCAAGTTGGGGTAAATGAATATAACCAAAGGAACGTGATTGATAGTGTGCTCAAAAGTCACAAATCATTTTTTATCAATATCGGTACTTACCAAGATATATTAGTACAACTTCGTCAACTTTTCGCTCATTTTTGACTTGTAAAATTACGGTCACGTGACCGGGCGCCCCTAAACTCGGTTCGCTTAGCATTCATAAGCACCCATGTTGTGTCAAATTTTCAGCTTTACATATCAATTTTATAAATTTTCGACCCCAAAATAATCTTTTTTTTTCCGTTTTTTGTGTGTCTTAATTCATGATCAAGTGACGTAAAATCCCCAAAACTGGCGCACATGACATGTTTCTTAATTCTCATGTTGAATCCAAATTTCAGTTTTCTAGATTTACAGGTTTGTTAAGATAACATAAACAAATCAACTCTCATCTATCAAAATTTGCAAACAAAAACAAAGTTTCTACACGCTTGCACGAAGTCCCAAATATAAAGCACAGTATGTCAAACATAGAGCGCTTGCACAAAGTCCCAAATATAAACTGAAGAGTTTAACGGCAAAACAACCTGTTGGGGGCATTAGTTTATAGATTGTGTTTGACTGATTTAGGTTTTTTAATGCATGTATGATTTAGCAATTTTGTTCGACTGGATTTGAATGGACCCATTTTATGTATAACTTACTTGACTCGAAAGACGTATTCACTTGGCTAGAGATTCGCTCTTTTACTTTTACATATTGTGAACTCTTTATTTTATTCCTAACAATTCATGAGCCAAAAAGGCCAAAATATTTCTTGACGTGCCTTGAGATTTCGTATTTATTTGATCTGAGAAAAACATATATTATTACACAGTATACTTGGCTGTCCTGTACGTGAAGTTGTAACTACATTTTATTCACCAAATTGTCTTAGCCAAGAGACAGCTAATGGACCTTTCGATCTTTGAGCCAAGAGGGAATCGAACCCGAGTCTACCGTTTCATTAGCAAACGCTCTATTCATTTGACCACGAATGGTTGTGTGATTTGCTTTTCCGTTATTTAATTTAAGTAATTGACTCTAAAATGTATGTGGTTTGTTGTATGCATCATCCTGTAAAGTTATTTCAGTTGTCTGGATTAAATCTGTAAGCAATGATTATCTGAAATAATCTGAAGTCAAACTTGCATTGGTACATTTGAACTATTAGATTCAACCAATGTTTAGTTTCGTATTTAACGAATAGGATTCGAAATTCCTTCTTTTAATTATACAGTAGATTGTCTCATAAACTAGACTGTAGGTTCTCAAACGGTATGAAATTCACTCGAAACCGGGTACAATTTCAAAAATAAATGCAATAATATTTACTGTAACTTCGTATTGATTTTGTGTAAAAACTAAAACTTCTAATAGGTAATAATTTATTCAATAGTAATAAATTAGCAAAAATACAGGAAATAAAGTGAACGCAGTACAAGAAGCATATGCATTAGATAAAGCTTCAAGGCAAAATACATCATACTGCTAAGCACTATAAAGCGAAGAGGATTATCGTTGCTTTTTATAGTTTAATACGAATTTCTATTATAATATTACTCATCAACATGAAAATAATGTAAGCACAGCACCATTAAAACTACAATATATTCCACTTAAAAAAATGCGACGTTAGTGAAATCAAACTACAAAATATTTAAATATAGGCAAAGTAAAATATTTCATATGAGCTAATTACAACATAGTATTGCATTAATGTTTTTGGGACAATTGTAAACATTTTTGAAATACATCACTTTTAAGATGTTTCCTTTTGTTGCTAATACTGTAAATCTTAACTCATAAGTAAATGAATAAATAAATAAGGAAATACAAAAATAAATTATAAATAAATATTAAAAAACAGGCCACAAAAATATAAAAAGTACAAAAGTAGTAAAATGCAAAAAAATACTAAGTTTTTTAGCAATCAGTTTGGAGTAGCTGCTCCAATCAGAAATGGACTATGTATTAAATACTAATAACGTATTAAAAATTGGGGATTGATATGAAAGCGAGTTTGTCAGCCTAACACTTTTGATTGTGCTGCACATGTAAATCCAAGGGTAACTTTGACTTGCTTCATTTCGTTGGTAACTCGATCATACGTACTAACAACAGTAGAAAGAGCATGAGGTTTGTAAGATAGGTCAATATCTACGAAATTAAGAATTCTGCAAGCCGGTCTTTTATTTATGAATTTTTCCGGAACTTCGGCTGTGATCGAATGAGGAAGATTTTTCAGTTCCAAGCTGCAAAAAATACAAAAACTTACTATCTTGAAAATACAGTGAATTTGGAAAGCCCGATTTTTTTTTAATTTGAAATATGGTCTAATATTCTATTTAAAAAGCATATTTATCGAAATTCAGAAGTCAGGTAATTTAATTTGAAAAAAAGATACTCCAGTATTTAAGCAACAGCTTGTGGTATCTTTTGGATAAATCTGATAATTAAATAGAAGTTTTGTTATTGAAAGTAAAACTGAATCTGTTCTCTCCTACTTATTGCTAAAGCCAAAATATTGATTAAAAAATAGACTGCATCACACCGTAAAACACAAAACACGATTTCTATTGATTGGTCTTACATAAATTTTGAATGGCCAACTCCAATTTTGAAAAAAAAACTACGAAACTTTAATGCTATATATTCAGCCACATGTTTAAAAAACAAACTAAAACAGACGCTTACTTTGCGGTATCATAGTAGTGGATTTTCCAACAGTCAAGTTTGTGAAATGGAGTTAGCGTTCTTTGGCATGGATTATTTTCTTGTTCTCTTTTAATCTCATGCAAATCAAAAGGAATCCTACAACAATAGAAATAGTAAATACTAAATAACGTTTGTTGCAAAGTTTACTGCCGTTCTCTTTGTCTGCTTCATTTTAATCATGGAGCACAATAAACCTATATTGAGGACGTGAGTTCGTTAAAATTTGTAATTTTCGATGAAATTGATCTGTCGTAGTTGAGCTATTAGTACATTAACTCAAAACAATTTTGTTCTAAAACTGCGTATTATTCGTATAGGAACACATTTATCGTACAACATCAGACATGCCAGCTTTTGTTTTTATTTTTTTGTTTCAAAAATTTAAAGTTTCCTTCTCAACAAAAAAAGAAACTAAAAACACTGCAATTATATCAATAAAAAGGTCTCTAGGCCTGTAGGTTGCTGTGGCTCCACCTACGATAACAGAGAGCGCCACTTGGTGTAACAAGGATCCCAATTTCCCAATGCCCAAATGCCTCATTGCCGCAATAAGTTCTTATTGTGAAATATTAATTCAATTTCTTACCTCGTAGGTTGTGGATGAGGTGTTCCACTAACCAGTCCAAAGGAAACCAACAGGCTAATAAAAGAAGCTACTTGAATACATTCCATGATCGTTTTTAATTTGAAGTTTTAATTATGTTTAAGCTTTTAGTCGGTTGAAGCTTAAGACTAAATGCTGACTGAAGACTGACTTGGGCCGATATTTATACTAAACATAGAAGCCTTTTTTTCTTTCAAGTTTATTTTCAGAATGAAAACTAGGTCGCTATTTGGGAAACTACCTTGCGTATTGAAATATCACGCAGTTAGATATTCTTTCTTTGCAAAAATGAATTTCCGGAATATACGTATTTTTAACTTGGATTTATTAATGGTTTGCGTATCAGAGCAAAATTTGCTTTGTCTATAATGCTAATCGAAGGCAACAGGAAATCTTAATAAGCACTTTTCATCGTTTAGTTTCGAAACCATTTTGCTGTATTTTTCTATTAGTTAGTGAACTGCTATAGTTTTAACAAGCGTAAATCAATTGTTTTAGACTAAATTTTTTCATCGGTATACAAAAAAGGCAGCACAAGACAAAAAAAATGTAACAAAATCAGATCAAATACAAAAATAAATTAGGCAAAGCAATGAAAGGCAAGTATATAGTTTTTTATAAAAAATTACATGCATACTTGAATTTGAATTGAGATCAATATGCAATTATACTGTAAAACAAAAATGCCCAATGGTGTTTCGCCATTAGCCTTTTTAGGTGGCCACGTATAATTACGGTAAAAATTCAAAACGTTTTAAAATCTTATCAAACAGAACGCAATGCAATTCAAATAGAACATATAGCTGGTAGATCTACAAATCACTTGGTTGGAACGCTTTTGAAGCGTGACAACTACTTATGTTGAGGATGCTCCATCAAAAACGCTGACCTTATTTTGTACTTTATGGGATGCTTAAAGCTGAGAGTAAAGTAAACTCCAGGTCATCTATATAGCTTCAATTGTTTCAGAAAGGAGTAAGTAATCGGCAATTCTTGGCTTCCACACTTGTTCAACTTGTTACCATTATTTCACATTTGTTTCTGCTATTTAGTTACCAGTCTCATGCCAGTATTTAGTAGCTTGTTATCGTAGGTTTAATAATTATATCTCTGTGTGTGTTTGAGTTTATTTCTGCAAAGCTATTTTCTTTGAATAGTTGCCATGGCTCCTCAGTCAGGATCCAATGCCACCTATTGGTGTTTTCTCAAGGATGATACAAAATTGATTATTTTTTTAATATTGTAGCTCAATTGGACTCCTGTCCAACATCTCGATTTTCAGTCCAGGTCCAACATGTCCTAAATGCCCGAAAAGGTCTTGATGAAATCAGGTCATATTGTTGAAAGTAAAATAACTGTATTTCTCATCACCATTATTCATTAGTATTGAAAAACTTAACATCAAAAAATATTGACTCCTGATTTGATTTTGTTTTGTAGTTTTGACAAAATCCTATTCGGCCTCAAAAAATGTTCATTCGGTACACTTTTAGAGCGACGTATTGAATAGCTACGTGCATATCTGTTGCCTACCATAGTTGCTTGAATTGTTTTCTTCATCGTTGTACTGTACGTAGTGTACGTACCGAAAATTACGCAAAAAGCGCTACGTTCTTTCTATTTCAAATTAGTCCATTGTAGTTGCACACGAGACGCGGGCGTTCCAATTACTACCAACCAATATAGGCGACATAAACATAACAAAAGTAACAAAACACAAAGACAAAATATTGTTATCGGTAACTTCTTTTAGCAAAATTCAATCACGCATGACTTAAAATAACTAACAATTACAAAATGGGACTATTTCTAACCAAGTCCATGTTTAAACTTTGTCATTAACCGAAACCAATTTTTATAGACAAGTTTTTTAGCAAGTTTTTAAAATCTAGATTACTTGAATGTCATTTAAGGTCTACCGCTGCAGCATATAAGCTATTTTTTAGATTTACTTCTTTTTGCAAATGAGACATGCATTAATGGTCATTGACTTTTCTTACTTTAATTGAGAGTTAATTACACAAAACACGCTCCACAGTCACTAATAATCTTTTTTGCTGCCTCAAACAAACGGAATTTACCGATCACACGTATTTACGCGCAGAAATACGCGTGTTCAGTAAAAGCCGGCTTAAGGAGAAAAATAATAAACAAGTTTAAACAAATCACGCCATCTTTAAGCTAAATTGCGCAACATAATAGTTCATTACTAGAAATAAACGCATAAGTTGCTTTTTATCAGCATGCAATTTAATTGTATTCGTTAGTTTTGTGTTCCGATGATTATTAACGTTACTATTCCGATAATTTCTTGGATTCTAGCTACAAACGATTTTGTACTTTCTCAAAAATAATTATACGGTACAATCTTTTGCATAGCTAATAATAATTGCTGATTTTCCAGCAGAATATACGAGCAGTGAAGTGAGACAGTTTCTTCAAACTCAGACTGAATCACATTACCAGCACATTACTAACATGAGTCTTCACAGGTTTTTTGGCAAAAAGAGTTCTGAAAAATTATACTGTTGTTTATACTGTGCAAAATTTCCCCCTCGCAACAACACCAAGCACATAATTACAGTTAAAATTTAAAGCGCTTTACTGTTTAATGAAGTAATGTATAATACATATATACAGTAGTTTTGATAGCAATTTTGCTTTTAGTACTATTTTTTCTCGTCATTGCTATTGCTATTTTTACCTTCTTGTAGCAGTACGACAATGATAGTTTTTTCAAAAATTGCGATTAATGTATTCCAAGGGCATTAAAAAGTGAACGTTTAGTCGTCAATTTCGTATTGTTTTGCAGTTTTTAGCCTTATCCACCACGCTAGAAAGATCTACTTAGTCGCAATTGATTCAGAGGGTTAAAAATTTTGCGAAAATCGAAAAAAAAAAACAACGAAAAACTTTATCTCTTCAAATCAAACTCCAATACGGCTATTGAGATAAAGTATTGAAAGGACCCATAATGTGTCTAAAACATCCGAAACAAGGTCTAAAATCATTGTAAAAACGTTTATAGCTTAACAAAAACTTCAATCCCAAAAACTCCACAATATTGTTTTCGAAAGAACTTTGAAACTGTAACTGGTGAAAACAGAATTTATTACAAAGGAAAATCGCTTATTCAACAGAAGACTAGTGAGTAGTTTAATAGCAAATGTTGCAGTGGACAAAGTCATCGTGTGCTTGCGTAGTAGCTATTGAAATTAGTCATTGGTTGTTTAGGTAGCACGTAAGTTAATTAGTCATGTCATATACTTACTATTTTATTGTTGCTTTTGACTTTTACTGATAGAAGTTTTTCACCGAAAACGATACCAACAAAAATAAACTGTTTCAAAGCAGACTTCCGTTTGTACTAAAGAAAGTTGTGAAACACTCGATACTATAGCAAACTATTTTTAAACCTTTCAGTGAAGTAAAAAGATTGTGCTGGAGTAGTTGAAATTATTTATCAATTGTTTTCGTTTATTTTCATTATAGTTTTGTGTTTGTTTGTTTGTTTATTTTTCTTTGTTGATATAGTTTAGTATATCTCTGGCACTCTCTTCAACCAAAACTCAAGTAAAGTAACATATTGAATCAACAAAAATGGTAATGTAAAAAATATACTTAAAAATAGACTTATCTAAACCATAGATCGGTTTTGACCGCATAGTGATATAACGCATAGCAAAAAAAATTACCAAAATAATATTTTTGCTAAAAAACAGAAGCAAAATACAAAAGTCATAGAGGCGCAACAAAAAGCCATGTTTAACAGTCATAGACATACTCTTTAGCAAGAATTTTCTTGTTTTCGCTTATTGGGGAAAAAGTTGATTTAGAATTTTGGCCGCATGGTCAGATAGCAAGCATTTTCAAACTACTGTGAACTCGTATAGTATTCTTGCTTTTACTACTGATTAGCTGTTTTCTGATTTCCTAATGTTGATTATTCTTTCAAAGGTACGCACGGAAACCAAAATGCAAAGCGCAAGCTGAGCAAGTTAAAGTTTTAACAAATGAAACGCAGCGCAACTTCCGCAATTGCGGAACAATTGTTATCAAGTTAAACCGCAAAACACAAAATGATTTGGGCATTGGTTTAATATTAGGCAGAAATAGGCAAGTTACTTGCTCAAAAAGATTGACATTAGTCAATATTGCAAATGAACAAAATACAAATTAAGTTCAAAGTATACAAAATTTAATTTATTACAAAAAAAAATTGAAAAACGCAGCGCAATTAATTCGCAATAAATTTTAAAAGCATGAGCTCGCAACATTAATTTGAATAATTTAGTTGTGATGTTTTTGACGTTTGCTGGCCAGAGCTTTTAATATTTAATCGTTTGCGTGCTATCTAGTCTAAAACCTACCAGCGCGGAAGTCTTAGAGCCAGATAGCACGCAAGCAATTAAATTTTAATTTAAATGTCACAAAATAAAAAGTTGCAGTGATAGCGCAAAGCAACTTCTGCAATTGCGGTCGTTGCGCTTCTAAATCGCTCTTTGCCCACCTCTGGTGCTTTTGTACTAATATGGAAGCATTTGCATGCGACTAAAAAACAACCAATAATGATTTTGGAAATTTTTCAGGAAATTTTGATCGCAAAATAGTTTATACACAGATCGTGTAACATAAGAATTTTGCATTATTTCGGTTTTATTTTCTGTATATTTTTATTTTTCCGCATAATTATACAGAAAATAAATCGAAATAGTCTGATCTAAGAACTTTTGTAATATGCCACAAATATTCAAACAAAAATGAGTTCATTTTACTTTCAAGGTTAATTTGAATTTCCAACTTTTGATCCAAATGGTGTTAAGCTAACTTTCCGGTTTAAAAAAAACTTTATGAGATCTAACTCGCATTTTATCAATGACATCTTTGGAACCGGTAAATTGCAAGAAAAATTAAGATTCGAATATACAGCAGATTTTGTTAGAAAATGTAGCTACATGTTACAACTTACAGTACACAGCTTTCAAACCAAGCAATTCTTTTTTTTGCTCAATTTTACCTGTCTGTCAAATGATGTAATCTTTGTTTATGGTTTTATTACTTCGAATTCTTAAAAATTTGCAACAAAAAAAAAGATCAATGAATCAAATTATTCCTGAAGTGAAACAGGCAGAACTAATTTAGTAGTTTGCAGAGACATCACGTCTTGCAATCCTACTTCATTTGACAATACCTTAATGCTGTCTCCACATCTAAATGGGTAATCTTTTCAACCCTTAGTGACCCAGACCCCCATCGCGGGAGCAATCCCGTGTTTTGAAGTCAACTGACTTCATCATCAGTGTGAAGAAGAGTTGACACAATGCAAGGAATTTTGATCCCTGAATTAGGCTGCCTCAACTGGTAAATTTGTATAACCAAGCTATCGGTATATTGTCATCATCTCGTAACTTCAGCTACTAAAAAGGCAGAACTAAATTTTTTCCAAGTACTGCCCTGGACTCGAGTTCCTCGTACAACCAAACGCCCGTCGGCAGGGCTGACGTTTAAACCGAAATTCAAAAGCTAAACTAAGCTGGCCTAAAACCGAAAACCGGAATTCAAAACCTGACTAAACTAGCTCATAAAATTAAAATCAAAACATGATTGTGAAAAATACAGTAATTGTAATTGTGACCATTGTAACCCGAAAAAAAGGGAATAAAATTGATTCTGGGCAGGGGACCAAGTGGGCTAATAGACAGGAATGATAAAGTAAATAAATAAAATAAGCTAGGGGACCAAGTGGATAGGGGGTTAAGGAGTTAAAGGACAGAGAAAAAATAATTCACTCAGTGCGAATACAATATTTACATAGGCATAACTAGTCCAATAATTCACAAGACATCGCGTCATATAGTCGATGAATACTTTCATAATATCTTAATTACTGAACTTTATTAACCTAAAATGTTTTACTTGAAGTCCATCTCGTTGATTCCATCTCAATCTCTGGTTGTGAATTTATGGTTGATTGTTTTTTGTGTAATAATAATATTTAACCCCATCTTACATGAAAGGGGGCATTTTTGACTTCTCTCCCGCTTTTTTCGTGATAAATCCTTTCAGAAAAAATGGTTTTTATTTTGAATTAATTTGACTTTGGGTCAAATTCATTCACAACTAATTCGTAAAAATTCCAAGCTGCTAAGGTAACGGAAACTTTCCCAATTCTGGGGTTTCTAAAATCATCTTTCGAAATCTGAGCACTTTAATATTTAACTTAAATTCCGTCATAAAACGTTTTTGTGACGTAACCAACTTGACTTAAGCATTTTATGATTCAGCATTAAAAAAAACAAACCTACGGGTAAAATTTGAACCGCCTGTGACGTCATCGAAAAGATGACGTCAGTTTTTGGAATTGTTACTGTGACCTAACTATGATGAGATCATCAATTCAAAACCAAATAAAAAAAAAATTGGTGAATACCAATTGCAAACCAGTTTTGATGTTCCCATAACTTTTGGGTTAATAATTAGATAGGGGAGCGTTTTAACGCCACCCCTCGGAGAAAATTCGTTGGTGAAATGAATACCTCGTGTAAACACATGGTTAATTTAATTATGGGACAAAACTAAAAATAGGACTTTAGTATAAAAATTTAAATTGAAAATTAAAACTGAAACAGAACTCTGAATATCTTTTTTTGTATTAAAAAAGGAAATGTCGTTCAGCAAGCACTATGCTTAAATCTCATCCCTATCATACAAGAGCTGTTCGACCAACGCATTTTAACCTCTAGGGCAAAAGCCATAAGATCAACAAATTTGGCATGTGGATCGGCTTTCACCAAGATTTTTCGAAAAATTGGTTTTGAGTTGATGACATCAAAGCCTTTTTTTTTAAATGATTTACCGTTCTAAACTTTTAAACTGAAAACCGGACGTATGTCATTGTCTTTTAATGCAAATAATTTGGTAAAAAATTCTGAGTATATGATAGCAAGACATTAGAATAATTTGAATTTTTACTTCAAAACATGGGCTTCTTTTGATTAAAGTTTTTTTTTATGCTGTAATTGACGATGTTTCACGAATAATTACGGATCAACTGATTATCTTTTAGACGTAATCTTGATATTATCTTTATTTTGTTTGGTGTTGTATTTTTTTGTTTCTTTTCACTTCAAAGTTTACTCAATAAAGAACTATTGCGTTTTTTATTACTGTGTTTGTGTGAGTGCGTTTGTGTTAAAGTGCTATTTTTGCAAAAAAGTCAAAAAATAAAGGAAACCCCCCATGAGTTACACCATATGTCTGTCATGCTAGCCTATCCACAAAATGTCGCTAGTACAGCTGCTGTTTAAAGGAATATCACATCTCCTCAACTACGCTTGCTAGGTGGGCTTATTAACCCTCAAATAACCATTGTGCTACATTGAACAGTAGGATGGAGTGAAAACCGCCGAAAAATTTTTTTTGCAAAATGCCTTAGGTAATAGCAAAAAAAGAACGTGGTTGCCTGAAGCAATGACACTGCAAAAAATTTTTGAAAAATTGAATTGTTTCAGGGTTCCGCAAGCAAAATATTTGCACATCCTATATTTTTACTGCAGAACATATTAACTATAAAAATGAATGAGTTAATCTTTTTATCTTAAGAGATCAATGTGAAAATATCAATTTCTTTGCACGGATACAGGTTCTAACTTGTGTTTTAAAAGTCCACTTCATATATTGACGTGTTGTTGCAAAGAATTTGCACATCACAATGTCATAATTTGCATGTTTTTCAAAAATTTTGCTAAAAATGCTTTTTTCAATAAAAAATATACCCACCACTACAACCTAATTCAATGCAGTGTAACGAACTCCGAAAAAAAAAAACTAAGCTCGCCTGGGGTTCTTACAGGACTTGTGCTGCCATGGATCGAATTCTTCTTTATTCAAAAACAAAATCTAACGAATGGATAGCTGTTCCATGGACAGCACAGTTTCAAAATAAATTTGAAAACCATGAGCTAAAGAAAAATAACTAATAAAGCCCAGCTGGCTTAACCAAAAACGAAGACGTAACAAAATGTTCCATTCAACACAAGTAACGACATTTTAACACGTCTGATTATCAGGTCATGAAAAGAAAAATGAATTGAAGAACGCTTGCCATCACAGTCAAGAATCGCAAAGCTTGCCTTCTTCATGCGTTACGTATAACAAAGAAACAAGCTTAATTATATGCAAATTCAAACACGCACAAATTCCAGCGATTTGTATCAAGCTTCGAGCTACTTCGAGCTAAATTACAACAGCTGCAAAAATGCAATGCAGACCGCGCTTAGCGTGAAGGCAAACAAACCAAAAATTCGAAAATGCAATAAGTTACAGCAAATCAGGATTTAATGCTATGACGTAACACTCCCGCCCAAATGAAAACCCCAAAAAGGAAAACATTTGCCAACAGTTACAAACACTTCATAGCAAACGCAAACAATCATGATTGACTGTATATTCCTCATGAAACGTCATGATTTACTAATTAGTAACACAGAATATAAGCGTACTTATGTTTAACAATGGACGCTTTGCAAACGAAACAGTTTTAACACTACAAAACACAGTAACGCAAAATAAAATACAGTAGTTAACTAGCAGATTCACTTAAAATTACACATAATTTAGCATCTGGTCTTTTCATAGTTGATCTTGGGGTTTTCAATAATACAGTAAGTTGTAACTACACCATGCTTTTCACGGTAAGTTTCTAATACCCTTCCCATAACCAATTTGGACCTCTGCTGCATGCTTTCTGCAAGCAGTACTACGTCATCGACTTGGACATTCCGTTAAGGTTGGAACCATTTCTGTCTTCCGGTTAAGCTCGGCATAAATTCATTTACCCTTCTCAATCTCAAAATCATGAATAATCGAGCGCTGTTTGCAATTTTTCTAGTAAAACACAATGTCCGTACAAAACAAAGTAACAAGCATTTTGCATGGTTCAGTTTCGCTGTCATCTCTGGAGCGGGAGGTCTGAGGTTCAAATCTCGGGCCGGTTTAATCGAACACAGTGTTGCCAACAGCTCGCCACCGCTGCAACGTTTCTTTGAAAAGAGCTGTGTTGCCCGGGCGCAATGACGCGGAGATGGGCCCCGCTAACTCGTTACACGCTTCGGCGTATTAGGCTACAGCAAGTATAATGAAAGATAATGAAAGATTCAGTTTCAGTCAAATCCTACAATATACGACAAAGCTTTCTAACTTGCACTCTAACTATATTATGAACGGCAATGATATTGATACAAAATATTAATGATATTGGTAAGAAATATTCATGATATACTAACAGCAATAGTGACAAAAAACACGACACGTAGTAACATATTGTTAGTCAATGTTAAAATTTTAAAATTTTGAGAAAGGCTAAGACAAGGGTCATAGTCAAGAGCTTCCTAAACCGAGAGAGCTCAAACCACTAACTTGGTGAGCGAAATCAATGTAACATAGTTTATAAAGCAGTAGCGTAGCCAGAGGGGGGGAGGGGCGGGGGGCCTGAAAAGTATGCAAAATCGCACGTTTTTGGAGCTTTTGAGGCCGGTTTTTGCTCAAAAAATGAAAACAGACCCCCCCCAAAAGAATTTGGGTGCCGAAGTTGAGAAGGAGTTGCCGTAAATCGGCCGGAAGGACCGCTTGAATTTCCGATTTCGGCCGAAAAATCCGTCTCAATTTCGGTGAAGACCTTTTTTTTTTTTTGAAATCACTTGTTTTTGGGCTGAAAAACCGTTCGAATTTCCCATTTCGGCCGAAAAATCCGTCTCAATTTTGAATACAACCAATGAAAATTCGGGTCAAGGTCGCTTACAGTTGTCTCACTCTATCAAAAAAGCCCCCCCTTTTCGAAATCCTGGCTACGCGCCTGTTATAAAGAGTGTAAATTAGCGTAAATCAATGTTAGCGTAAATCTTCGTGAGCTGAAATCAATGTTACTTAGTCGATGTTACATAGTTTACAAAGAGAAACTCTTGTGCACAGCAATAGGATTCATTGAGAAAAGAACACAGAGATTGTCACACAGAGAAACTAAAACAACAGATAAATATGACGTGACAGATGTATCAAACACAAAACGTGTTACAGCATAAAAGCAAAGAACTGGACTCAAATCAGCGAGAGCAGTAGAAGAACCAGTATACTTGGGAGAATGGATTGGATCAAGAAATGGTAGAAACTCATGGGCAGGAGGACCGGAGCTCAATCCAGCAATGATAACTGACCCAAGGGCATAAACAGGATTCAGCAAATCCGGGAACCCAGAAACTGGAGGACCGTGGCCCAATCCAGCAATAATAGCTGACTTAAGGGCGTAAATAAGATTACACAAGCCCAACAGAGGCCGGGGGACATTTGACCGAGGCCCCAACCAGCAAGGACAACCGACCCTGGAGCATAAATGGGATTATACGAATTCATGGATCCGGAAATTTTAGGGCCGGTGCCCAAACCAGCAATGATAGCTGATTTAGTATGCCAAGGGTAGAATAAAGAAATGTCAGAATTTAAAGACCCAAACACAGAACAACAGGGGCTCAAAACATCGCTTACAGCAAATCCAGTAAACTCGACGTCAAGAACTGGACTGCCGGAAATCAAGCATGCATCAACTGAAGACGCAGCATTTGCATCTGTTTCGACAGTGTTCCGAATATGCACATCGGCATTGCCATCGGCTAAATCTATCAAAACTCCACTGGCTGGAGATTTAACAACCCGGCCGTCAACATGGGCAGTGGTATCAGTATGCATTTCTGTAGTGACTAGATCTAAAGACAAAGACTCGTCAACCAAAGATTCAGCATCTTTGCTGACATTGCTAGTGGTCCCAGCGTGCATATCCGCATCGACTAGACCTAAAAACGAGGAATCATCTTCTGAAAAATCAAGCACCCGATTATCATGAGCAGGAAGATCAGCGCAGGGAAGAACATTGGTCAAGCTCGAATAAATTGAGGTCTCAAGCGAGGATGCAGATCCGAAAATATTCTCAACTGAGGTGGTGGGCACAACACAGTCAGCATCAAAACCTGTGCCGTCGCTGCGGGGAGGCCAGGGGGGTCCTGCTCCCCCAACAACTGCTTGTGCCCCCCCATTTCGGTTTAGTCAGAATATTTTTTGAAGCATCACGTAACGACAAGACAACAGGCAATAATGGAAAAAGGAATAATAACGTTCAAGATAATTCTTGCTTGAAGACGAAATAATCGGTCTCGTTAACACGCCTTTGCGGATGTGTCGCGAAATAGAGATGTAAGCCTATAAAATCGTTACCGGTACTTCGTTAGTGAATATGACCTGAAACAATACGTGAAAACATTTTTTTACAGACCTACAACTGTTTTTATTTTGCTTGAGCACACTCAAGGTTTTTTTTAGGTTGCTTTCAGTCTCGCAGCCAGGGGAAGGAGCTAAGGGGACATCAGCCCCTTTAGCGAAGTCATTTAGAAAATTTAACCCCAAAACACAAGCGTCTAAACATGGTTTGGACTTAACCTTAAGTTTAAGGAGGGCTTAAAGGGCTGGGCTATTTAATTCTTTCAATCACTTCTGAATTTTAGCAATTTACTGTAATTATTCATATGGCTTGAAAACGTGCGAAATGTGATTGAAATGGCGTTAAAACCGCTATTTTTGCCGCAAAATAACAAAAACTGCTCAGCGGCAGGCCCCCTCTGCTATACGCATGAGTTGCATCGGTTTGTTCAGCGCAGGGCCTAAATTCGACAATTTTCGTGCGCAAAAAATTTTACTTTTGGTTGAAGCTCCCTCTCTCTGAGCAAAATTCTGGTTGCGGTTCTTGTTGATTTACTTGTCGGTATTCATTGAGTCTGCGTGTAAATGTAACGTGACTTTGATGTGATTGTGGCCAGTATAGTTTGCTGGTTTGCCTGCCTTAATGCGTACACTCAAATGAGCGTAAAAGTATGTATGGACGGTGTGAGCTGAGGGGCATGGCTAAATAGATAAGAACTTTTAATAACATGGCTAAAATAAAAGCATCGCAAATTGACACATCAGTTTCAAAGTCATTACAACCAGTAGCAATTATCATGGCCGTTACGTTTTGATACATACAGGCGCGTAGCCAGGATTTGGAAAAGGGGGGGCTATTTTGAAAGAGTGAGAAGTGTGCAAACGACGTTGACTCGAATTTTCATTGACCTTGAATCAGTTTCAGATGGTTTGTCCGAAATTTGAGACGAAATGTCTCGGAGAGATCGGAAATTCAAAGGTTTTTTCCGCCCAAAATTAGGTGATCTCCAAAAAAAAAAAAAAAAAAAAAGGTCTTCGCCAAACTTCAGGGCGATTTTTCACCCAATTTCGCAAGTTCAAACGTTTGAGGGGGGGCTCTTTTCGTATGGGGGGGGCTATTTTCCATTTTTCACAGAAAATCGGCCTCAAAAGCACAAAAAACATGCTTTTTTGCATACTTCACAAACCAATGGGGGGGGCTCGAGCCCCCCCCGCCCCCCCCTGGCTACGCTACTGGATACATACGATTAATTTTAGGTAGAATAGCTCTAAGTTTTTCCGACTTAGGATCACTTAATGACGTAATTTTCCAGGCACGTAAATGATTTTGATCAAGCACATCTTGCATTTGCTCAATGGCTGATTGCGCATTCAACACAAGTGCTTCCAGTCGCCATAAGTTAAGTAAACAATGCAGTAAATAAGTTCGTCACTAAAAGATTTTTAACTGCAAAGTAAAACTAATTTGGGGTAACAACTAAAGTCTATGATTTCTTGGTCAGCACAAAAGCGGGATCTCACTTCGGCACAAAAATGCACTCAGCTGCTCACTATAATTGCAGCTCAAGAAAAGGTAAACAAATTCAGTCCTACCGTTTTTGAATGTTTAAAAGAGTCCTAGAAATCTTTTAAGATCGACAATCAAATCCTCTCTTAAAGCTGCATTTACACGGGAGACTTTTATCTGCAAAAATTGACATTTTGCCTTTTTTTGTTTCTCGAACCGCGTAGGTCATTTACACGGCGAAAGATTCTCGTGAGATTTAATCTGCGGGATATCGCCAGACACGCCCCCAAAAAACTTAAATCGCAGCAGTCACTCACACGGGAGAGATTTTAACGCGATGCTCGCGTACGATTGCAACTCGCAGAAGTCACTTACACGTTGAGACTGCGTGCCAGTGATTCTCGCCAAATCGAGTCGGCGGAAGAGTCGCTATCGCACTGGTTTACTTACACGGTGCGAGATAGTTTCAAAGCGCGGCTTGCTGGTTTTGAATTTGGGAAAGTCAACTGCCGCAAAAGCACTTCAAGTGCGCTGCTGGTCAGCTTTTGCATTTGAAACAATCACGCTTCAGAACTTTGAAAAGAAATTGTATGAAGCCAACGCAAGCGTAAAACGAAATACAGTGAATACAATTAAGCAGCTAATTTCGTTAAAATTTGCAATGAAAATACAAGGTGAAAGATGAAGCAGCAAGGGCGGCGCACTGCTCGTGCAAGATGTGTGATACGTAAACGCTTGAAGCTACTCGAAAAAGCTTATTCATTCTGTATCATTCTGAGTTGGCTTGGATAAAGTCAAGCGGGCATTAATGCTCATCATTTGTTATAAAATTCTATCATTTACGCTTTGGTCTTGGTTTTTCTTTACCGCAACCCATCTCTGACTGTGTTTCTTGTTTTGTTATACATAATAATGGGTAAAATATAATAATAAAATTTAGCAACAGTTTTGTCCAATTAATTCTTAAAACCCTTTTGAAATTACCTTTTCCCCAAGTATGTGAGGCTGACAAATTCATATTGTTTATTTACGTAATAGTGCACAAGTATTTTGTATTTTATAGTAGATCTGTGCTGTCATATTTTACGAAATGGTAATTGTTAAATTTTATTTTTGCTTTTTTACTTTTTGAGTTCTTCTGCAGTGATACCGGGCGCCTTCCGTCGCTACAGTAGTACTGGCTCTTTTTTAATTAATTCAACATTTAAAAAATCCATATAGCATTTATGTAATATGTGCTTTAATGTAATTTTGTTACGGAGCTACAAAGCCACAGCTGTTACAAAGCACCAATATCCACCATAATAAAATAAGCAGCGCATGCATTTTCTAAACGCTAGGCAATTACAGTAAGTATAGTGCGGAGGATGAATTATTATGAACAGTGCAAAAATACGTCAGTGACTTCAGATCAAAACTCTCTCCTGACGTTATTCAAATGAAAAAGCACCATAAAACCACTTGAAATTGAGAACATGATTTCATTAGAAACACCATTTTTATGAAATTAATGTTTAATTACAATATGTGGTGCAGTAGGTGTTATGTTTCTCCTCTTAACTGTGGTGATTTTAACCGCAAGAGATGCCGGCAGGGGCGCCGAGAGCCAAACGTGGTCCTGGGGTCAGCTCAAATATTAGGCATCTTTGGTTTTGTGTACTCCAAAATAGAAGAGGGAAATGCCACAGTTGTCTCCGGATTTTGATGTGATCTCCAAAATAAAAAAAAAGGTCTTCGATTTTTCACATACTGATTTCTCAGAGTCACTTCGATGGGCACTCTGAAGCCCATGGGCCCTATGCTGGGCCCCATGATGGGCCCCCTAAAGTCCATAGGCCCTGAAGTCATTGTCCCCCCTACCTCCCCCCCCCCCCTTTAGATGGCCCTGGATGCCGGTAGGCTTCTAGCAATCTCGGGTCAGAAAAGAAAGCAAACGCTAATACGTTTTTAGCCGACAAAAACCAGTGGATGGTACTTGTATACAAGATGCTGGACCCAACGAGTGAGCTTAGGGTGTCAGCCTACACTGCTAGCACTGTTACTGCACCAATTGACCTATTTTGTGTTGCCCCGCTCTAGTTTCGAATTTGGCAAATTCTTTTTTTTAGTTTGCTCAGTTTGCGCACGTCACTATATTTCCTGCAACCATTGGCTGCACACTTCTTAAAAATTACGCCCTTTTTGTTAATTCGTGTACGTCTTTGTGTTTAGCCGAGTTACGTCTGTTCTGGCATTCCTTTTCATTCGAGTAATTGGCAAACGAACGTATTTATTTTGAAGACCGCCCGTGCGGCACTCTTTTAGTTCATTATTTTCAGGTTAAATTTTAGTAGTATTTTGCCATGCCGTACCGTTCCATGTTATTTATTTTGTCTGAACAATACAGTTTAAGTCGGAGAATTTTAATTGTGGTTTGCCCAGACAGACACGGTGAATTCTCTAGGGTTTCGCTGGAGCACCTACAGTCAACAGTGTTACGTAGGGTTTCTGTAACAAGCACCTCCATTTCCAAAGTATATTGTCCAAATGACATTATTGTGAATCCATTGTCTTAGCTTTTTTAGGATTTTCAGACTTTTAACTTTTGTTTTTGCTGTGTCAGAATATTAGCAATGACAAAATTCATTACCATTTTTTTATACAAGAAAAATTTGCTAGAACACGAGGCTCAATTTTGCTCAAAATTTAATAACAAATTAGGAACAACACCAGTCTCAGCAACAAAAAAAATAGCAACAATAAATCCCAAACCAAAAAAGAAACTAAATTTTGTACTGATTCAAAACGACAAAGTTTGAGTGGTTTTCTGGTATCTAAGAGCAAAATTGCTACAATTTTGAGACTATAGAGCAATATTGCGCATTGCGCAGGTAACAAAAAAACTTTTTGGCTCTCGTTTAAACGAAAATTAGCCCTCGCTTTTACGCTTTCCGCAATTTTACGATGCTGCAAGAGCAGCTAAAAAGGCGTTTATAAGCAGACAGATCATTAGGAGTTAACAAACATGGTCGCCATAATTGACATCAATGATCTCAAAATTTGAGAATCAATTAAGAGCAACTGAGGCTCAACATTGGCAAAAAATTAAGAACAGCCGCCTCAACTCAAAATTTACTGGTTCATTCAAAAAAAAGTGTACTTACGGTATTATAAAAGCAGAATACAATTAAAGGTATTGTTACCTGTGGTTAATTTATCATACATTTTATAAAGGGTTAAAGTCCTGCTTAATTGGCTTCACAGTAGTGGCTCATGACTGCCTTATCTGCAGTAGACCAGTGCCAGCATCAACAAGAAAAGTATTACTTCTGCGTTTCGAACTAATATGAGGTAAATTTAGTATCAAAATCCCGATTAATTACGGTAAAAGCACAACAGACTATTTTGTACTATGAACACAATATTTTATGATGTAAATTTAGGATAATAGCAGCCAGCGACTCGGATCGCATTTGTGCGTTGCGCTATGCCTGGACGACTTGTAAATTGCTTACGATTTGCTGTTTACACGAGCGCGACTTTGCCCTGGGACTCTCGAGACGTTGAAATCGATCTCGTGTAAGTGATCACGGGCGAGAACGATTCTTGCATCGAGTCGCGCAAAATATAATCGGCATCGCAAATCGTAGGTGTTACTTACACGGCGGCGATTCTAGCCAAACGCGATAGCCGCAAGCGAATCTCGCCTCGTGGTAGTAACCACTCTGCGAGAGATATTTTAGCGCATAAAAAGCTTCGAATCGCGTTGCAAAAAAGTCGCCCGTGTAAATGCGGCTTTACACACACTAAAAGCTTCAGGAAACCTTTAGAACGGTGGCCGGCTAGATGAAGATCCTTGATATTTTGGTATCCAACAGGAAGATAATCATTGAAACTTTGGCAACCGGCAAGAGAAATTTATTGAAAGTTTGGTGACCAGTGATACGAAAATTATCAAAACTTTGTTCCAGCCAATGAGAGTGAACGCCCTGAACTTCCAATTTAATGCTGAAAAACTTCCTCCAGCCACCGGAAAGCAACTATTCGAAACGTCTTGCAGCCATTGGAAAGAAGTAATTTTGAAACTTCGTGTAAAGAACTCCAAAAAATAAAAACTAAGCTCGCCTGGGGTTCTTACAGGACGTGTGCTGCCATGGATCGAATTCTTCTTTATTCAAAAACAAAATCAAACGAATGGGTAACTGTACCACGCACAGCACGCTAACTATACCACGCAAAAACCGTGAGTTAAAGAAAAATAACTAATAAAGCCCAGCTGGCTTAACCAAAAACGAAAACTTAACAAAATATACCATTCAACACAAGTAACGACATTTTAACACGTCTGATTATCAGGTCATGAAAAGAAAAATGAATTGAAGAACGCTTGCCATCACAGTCAAGAATCGCAAAGCTTGCCTTCTTCATGCGTTACGTATAACAAAGAAACAAGCTTAATTATATGCAAATTCAAACACGCACAAATTCCAGCGATTTGTATCAAGCTTCGAGCTACTTCGAGCTAAATTACAACAGCTGCAAAAATGCAATGCCGACCGCGCTTAGCGTGAAGGCAAACAAATCAAAAATTCGAAAATGCAATACAGCAAATCAGGATTTAATGCGATGAAGTAACATACAGTTATAAAAAAAATAAACAACATCAAAAAGTTGTTTTTGATGCCAGCTTCCGAGCCTCACTAACCAACTTAATGCATCTTTCCACTGCTTGAGTATGGTATAAATAGTTTTCCAATAGTATGACACTATTGCTTCAGCAGTCCTCAATTCTAGTAAATGTTTTTGGGACAAAAGCGTAGTTAAAGGCAAGCATGCAGCCAGAACGGAATTTTTGGGAGGGCGAGCAAAATTTTGGGGACAATGGCTCCGCAATGATCTCCAAAAATGAAGAAGCAAATGATCTTCACGAACTGAAGAGCGGATTTTGCTCTCAAATTTAGGTGAAGAACAAAAAAAAATGTTTTCAGGGACTAAAAAGCCGATTTCGACCCAAAGACGTCATTCCAAATTTTCGAAAGATGCACTTTTTTAGGGACAACGATATCGTAAAATGGAAGATCAGAAGCCATAGCCTGGTTATTTACGTAACTAGGAGTTTGCTGAAAGGAGAGGACTCGAACCCAAATTTAAAATATCTGAGTTGGGAGACGCGTTGAGTAAACTAGTGTAACTGAAACGTATCACAGACGGGGGTCTGGGAGCAGAGCCCCAAGCCGCCGGAAGCTATGGGGGTCTGGCGGCGCACCCCCTACCGCTGGGCGATTTAGTGTATGTTTTTGGAAAAAATTATCTATTTTAATGCCATTAAATCACATTTTGCAAAATTTTTGAGCAATTTGAAAGAACTAATGTTTTAACATTTGAAAGCCAATTGAAAAAATTAAATCTCCGATCAATTCTCCTGCCTACAATTTAAGTCCCAAACACGTTTGAAATGTTGCATTGTTTGAATACATTTTGTAAGTGATTTGGCCCAGGTAGAGGAAAGTAAGGGACATTGCCTCGTGCAATACTTTAACAGTAAATAATAATCCACTCAAAGATTTGCCTTAAAGGTTTTTGTTTTGTCTTGAAATTAACCAGTTGTGGGAGTACATGTACGACCAAGGAGCTGAGGCCCTTCAATTCAAACTCAATAATTTGTTCAATGAGCATTTTCCCCAGCTAATTTTTTTTTCAAAGTAATTTGTAGGATGAAAACTGGCGAGGTAGAAATGAATTGTGATTAAAAAATGGTACAATAGATGGTTAGGCCTAGGCGCGTAGCCAGGATTTCGCAAAGGGGGGGGGGGATTTTTTGGAAGTTTGATCCAACTGTAAACAAACATGAACCAAATTTTCATTAGTCTTTAATTGGATTGAGGCAATTTTTTAGTAAAATTAGGTGATCTCCCACAATAAACATAAAAAAAAGTCTTCGCCGTAATCCAAAGGCTCTTTCTGGCCGAAATCACAAATTTAAGAGGTTTTTCCGCCCAAAACAGGTAATCTCAAAAAAAAAAAGATCTTTGCCGTAAACCAAAGGCTCTTTCTGGCCGAAATCTGAAATTTAAGAGGTTTTTCCGACCCAAAACAGGTAATCTCAAAAAAAAAGGTCTTTGCCGTAAACCAAAGGCTCTTTCTGGCCGAAATCAGAAATTTAGGAAGTTTTCCGGCCAAAAACAGGTGATCTCCAAAAAAAAAAAGAAATGTCTTCACCGACTTTGGGTGAGCTCTAGAACCAAAAAACTCCACTATTCTAGTCCAAATGACGGCATGTCCTTCACAACTTTGGCTCTCAAATCCCTTTGGGGGGGCTGTTTTCAATTTTGGAGCAAAAATCGGCCTCAAAGGCACTAAATCGTGCTATTTAGCATACTTTTCAGGCCAATGGGGGAACTCGAGCCCTCCTCCCCCGCCCCGTGGCTACGCTACTGGTTGGGCCTATGTTATTGCCCAGGCCTAATTTACATTGCGTGGGGCCCCTTGCACTTTGGAGATTTTCGCTACATCTTCCCGACAAATAAAGGTGAAGATCAAAAAAAGTCTTACCATCTGAGGGCGGATTCCCTGGCACTGTGACATATGGTAAATCCGTTTCTGGCTATTGCATTGCTTTCATAAAAAGATTAGATGAGGGCTTGAAATTGCAACTTTTAGAACAAAAACTCTCATTTCTCCGGGTTTATGCATTTAAATTTGTTGACAAAAATTTAATTGAGGGGACCCAGGCTCGCTGGTCGTCAATGCCAATATTTATTGTTGTTCGTTATTGTTGTGCGCGTGTAATGAATGCTGCTTGCGAAAATGCTTAAACAAACTGAAACTGAAGAAACAACAGGATTTAATGTCACATTTTTATCATTGGTGGCATTTCAATTGGGGCCTGGGCCCCCGAGGCTCTCCCCTGGAGAGGGCCGTACATTTAATCCTAGAGCTGATTATTTTCTTGACAAAACAAAAATCTCTGAGGAATATCTACGAGTGGACTATTTTTTACAGCTAAAACATTGCTGGAAGCAATGTACCTTACTTCCCTCTATACCTGGGCCAAATCACTTACAAAATTTAACCCCAAAATGCAGGATTTCAAACGTGGTTTGGACTTGTATTGTAAGTAAAAGTAGGATTGAACAATTCAATTTTTTCAATTGGCTTTCAAATAGTAAAAATCTAGTTCTTTCATATGGCTTTGAACACGTGCGGGATGTGATCCAATGGTATTAAAATAGCTTGCTTTTCGAAAAAATTTGCCCAGCCTCTAGGGGCTTTGCCCCCAGACTTCCGACTGTGATTTGTTTGAGTTTCCCGAGTTTACTCACAGACGTCTACCAATTTAGACATTTTTACTTATTAACTTTGATAAACTAAACCACGGCTTCTGGTTTTCCATTCTAGGATATCTTTGTCCCTCAAAAAATTTCTGCTTCCAAAATTTATGATGACGTCATTACATGTAATTTTTGGTTTGGGCCCACTTAATCAAAAATCCTAGCTACCAAGATGCGGAGTCCTCGAGGACGCCCTTGGCCTCGAGGACACATTTTAAAGTCCTTGGCCTTGAAGCCTCAAGCCCTTGGCCTTGAAGCCTCAAGTCCTCGAAAATTGCTCTGTCCTCGGCTCGAGGACAGCACTATTTTTTGAACCGTTAAAATTATGTAATATTATTATCATTACTTGGCAACGGTGCAAGCGGATCAGCTACCGTTAGGTAAAGTCCATCTACACATTGCGTAGGCCTCAGTTGGGCCCATTTCAACTATAGCTGCTTAGTTGCTGTAGTTTTGTTTGGTTACTGGTCGAACTCAGAAAGCCTTCCAGCGTCCTTTAAGTACGTGGCCAGTTTGTTAATGTTACATTTCGTTACCACATCGTGAACAGTGGTTTTGGTAATTCGAAAATATTTAGCTCGGATATCTTGGCAAAGCTTGCAAATGTCAACATGATGATTTGGTGTTTCGTCCTCTAGGCTACATTTTGGACATAGACTCACTACGACCTTTAGTTTTCTTGTGCCGCTGTAGATTGCAATGCCCTGTTAAAACTTGCACCGCTCTATTTAATTGAGGTCTCTTAAGATTAAAGAGACGTTTTGTTAGTCGTGAGGACGTCCAATCTACAAACTCCTTCATCCTCAAGCAGTCTTTCCGTTCATTCCACATAGATTTCCATCTATCTGTGGACCAGTCCTTAACCGTGCTAACGCAACTGGCATACGGAACTGTAATAAAAGGTTCAGGACAATGCATTTTTGATTTAGATCCTGATTTGGCTACATAGTCTGCCACTTCGTTGCCATGTACCCCTTCATGACCAGGAATCCAGGCAATGCTGACGTGGTTTTGTTTACCCAACAGATTTAGATTTCTAGAGCAGTTGAGCACTGTAATTGATGTTACAGTGCACTTTATGAGCAATTTGATAGCTGCTTGACTATCCACCAGCACAACAATACTTTGATTGAGCATTTTTCCAAACGCAGGTTTTTTGTCACTTCTGAAATAGCTAAGACTTCTGCATGGAATACAGTGCTGTGTATTCTAAGACGAAAAAATGCTTGTTTTGAAGAGTTGTTTGGACATTCTGCATAAAAACTCGCTCCTACTCTCCCATTTAGTTTCGAGCCATCAGTGTAAACCTTGACAATGTTCTGATTTAGAACGCTTTCAGATCTGATAACATTTCTTTTATCCATAATTTAACATTCGAAATTTCTCTCTAATATCTTAGTTTTCTTTATTCGGTCAACTGGCATTTGCAGCAGAGTCGGCTTTTTTCTAACAAGTCAATGCTTTACACGGCGCACAAATTCACGCAAAGCAGTTTCCGTAGAAATACCTGCCCGAAATCCGTACTGCGATGCAGAAATCTTTGCCTGCACGCTATTATCTTCATTAACATAATACAGAATAAGTCTTTCCAACCATCTTAGTTGCAAAGAAGTTAAAGTGATCATACGGAAGGATTTAGCTTCAAAATAGCTTTCCTTTACGGGTTTAGGGAGAAATATATCTGTGCCTTCTTCCCATGCCGATGGCACATAGCTGTGTTTCAAGCATGCTTGAAAAATAACATGGTAATGTCCTTTCAGTTGATTCCAATCTTTCTGTAACAGTAAAGGATTGAGCCCGTCTGGCCCTGGAGCTTTGAATGGTTGAAATTTCGTTAATAGCTGCTTCTATACGCTCGAATGAACATAGGTTTGCAATCATTTCAGTGTCGTCAAGTCTCATGAATGGATTATCCGCTAAATCGTACCTGGTTACATGATTTTCTGTCTTCTGGCTACCCGGTGATAAGATATCGAGCAGATAGTTTAAAGTTTTTAGTGGAGATTTCATGAATTCTCCGTGTTTAATTACGCTGCTAACACCCACCGTTTCATTCCTTAGAATAATCTTAACCAGCCGAGCCGTTGTTGTTTGACTATTCATGCTCTCTACAAAGCTATGCAATGAATCGCGCTTTGCTCTTCTGATAGGTTTTTTGGAATAGGCTTAGGCGCGCTTTTGATCCTCCCAATTTTCTTCTTGTTTTGTTTAGCTTTTCTCCAAGTTTGGCAAGCCTCTCTTATGGATAAAACTACATTTTAATAGCAATGAGACCCTTTTAGTTTGCGTTTTTTATAGACACCCCAAACTAAACTTTAACGATTTTGTCAATAAAATACGTATTTCTTTGTCGAAAGTTTCTGCAGATAACTTAAATTGCGTACTTTTGGGAGACGCAAACATCGACTTAAAAAAAACTAATACGTGTAATAAAACACGTAGTTACTCGAATATGCTTAGTAGTAATTCCTTTCATAGTTTAATTGATTTCCCTACAAGAGTCACGGCTAAATCCCAGACTATTATTGACCATGTATACTCAAATCTTTATAGATATAAAACAATCCCGGGTATCATTAAAAGTTCGTTGACAGACCATTACCCGTTATTCGTAATTCTCAACCATACAAAACTAAATGTAGAGCAACCTTATTTTTATACCCGATCGCTGAAAAAATTTAATTTCGAAAATTTCAACAATGATCTTAAATTATCGCTGGATAAACCATTGAGTGATTCACCAAAATTAGACGAAAATAATTTTGATCAAGTTTTTTTCCGATTTTATGGAGGTCATTAAAATAACAATAAATCGACATGCGCCGCTTAGGAAATTAACACGTAGGCAAAAACGTTTAAATAAAAAACTATGGTTTACAAATCGTATACTAATCTCGATCAAAAAAAAAAAACAAAAACTGTATAGAACACATTTTCTTAGCTCAAATCCAATTAACCGTATTATGTACAAAAAATACTCAAATATGCTAACTTGTGTTAAAGCCGCCTCGAAAAAGCTATATTTCCATGATGCCATTCATAAAAGTAAAAACAGCCCACAAAAAACTTGGGAGGTTTTGAATGAACTGTTGGTGGGGAAAAAAAAGTCACTTGTTAAACCATCAATATTGAATGTTGAAGGGAAACGCATTGAAGAAACAAAACTTATGGCCGAATCTTTTAATAATTTCTTCGGTAAAGTTGGTTGAAGACTAGCGCAAAATATAGATCAGCCAAATAAAACTTTTCAATATTTTCTGCATAAAACAAAAAAAATAGCATCCACTATTGCCTTGATACCACCTACTGTCAATAAAGTTTTTAATGAACTAAACTCACTGAAAAGTAAAAAAGCTGCTGGCTCTGATGACTTGGCGCCTTTTTTCATCAAAACAGCTTCGCTGGTAATTGCACCTTATATGACCTATTTTACCGAGTTTATGTTTAATCAAGGATTTTTCCAAATATTTTGAAAATAGCTAAAGTGATTCCAATATATAAATTCGGTGATAAAAGTTTAACTAAAAATTATAGACCAATTTCTCTGCTACCGACCTTTTCTAAGATAATAGAAAAAATGATTAAAGTGAGAATCTTTAGCTTCATTAATAGGCACAATGTATTATATGACCGCCAAAGTGGCTTTCGAAAAAAACGCAACACTATGTACCCTCTCATTGATATAATTACTGAATGTTATGACAATACTAACAACGGAAACCTATCGTGTATTATTACTCTAGACATAAAAAAGGCTTTTGATACGGTTAAGCATGATATTTTGCTCAACAAATTGAACTATTATGGCATACGTGGCCCATGTCTCAAACTCCTTACTAGTTATTTAACCAATAGAAAGCAATACGTTTATTTGTCTGGTTACAAATCCAGCTTTGTTGACGTAGAGTGTGGAGTTCCTCAGGGATCAGTCCTTGGCCCTTTATTATTTATCCTTTATTTAAATGATATGATAACTGCATTGCATTCTACTCCACGATTGTTTGCTGACGACACTTGTTTATTTTTAACTGCTAAAAACACTTTTGAACTTGAAGAACTTGGTAATTCTGAACTAAGTTCTTTAAAGAACTGGATGGATGCAAATAAGCTAACTGTTAACCCAACAAAATCAAATTTTATTGTAGTGAACTCCAACATCCGAGCTCCTCAAATATATTGTTCACTGTTTTATAATAATACATGTATAAGAAATAACAAATCGTTAAGGTACTTAGGAATTGAACTAGACCGAGAATTAAACTTTTTACCCCATCTTACCAAACTTGAAAATAAGTTATCTCGAAATGTGGGTATAATAATGAAGCTTAAACATTTCTTACGTACTCCTGCACTACTAATGTTGTACTGTTGTTTACCCACATATTTTGTACGGTATTATTATATGGGGATCAACGTATACTTCGCATCTAAATAACCTACAGTTGATTCAAAACGAAGCCGTACGAGCAATTTGGTCATTGAACTGGCGCGAGCACGTAACGCCGTGCTTTCATCGTCTAAAGATTCTAAAAATGAAGGATGTAGCCAAAATGGAAATCGCGAAATTCGTTCATCAATCTGTCAATCACTCCCTCCCAATGTATTTTCAATATTATTTCCACAAAGTCTGAATGACGCACAAACGTTGTACTAGGTCTTCTTCTAGTGATAAACTATCAATACCTCTATATCTAATAAATCGAGCGCAAAGATCTATCAAATACCAGGGTTCGAAGACTTGGAATTCGATACCAGCTGTAATACGATGTTTAAAGTTGAAAAAGTTTTCTCAAAAATAACGCGTGCAATTATTAACTTCATATCATAACTAATGTACTAAAGTTCGTTTTTAAATAGACAAATACCTGAAAGATATTGATGCTCATGCAAGAAATAAAAAACGTGAGCTTCATTCTGCTCATGTTAGCAATCAAAAGGTAACCGTTTGACTTGAAGACTTCACGTCCCTTCACGGCTCCCTCATATTGCAGTATGAGTTTTTATAACTTTGCATTAATTTTGTTCTATTTATTTTGTTGTGTTTGCTTATGTTGTGATATCAAAATAAAAATCTCTCTCTCTCTCTCTCAGAATTCCACCAAATGTTATCTTTCTTACAAAGCAACTTTTGCATAGGGAAAGCAGCTTCATATCGCTAGCCTAATAAAATAAATGTCTAAGTCGATTTTTGGGCAGATTGAGTTATTCAACCCAAAATGATCAGCGTGGAAAGGCGCACCTTGTGAACTTTTCAAATTTCAAAAATCGCCACTTGAGGGCGATTAATGACGTTATAATAAAAATTTCTAAGTCCAGATGAGAGGGACTTGGACAATTTCATGATTAGCCTATGTCATTTGATATTGACTTAGGCAATTTTATGATTAGCCTATGTCAGTCAATGCTGACTTAGGCATCCAAAAACTACACTAGCTGTTAGAAAAAAGAACGAATTCTTTGAAAACAGAAAAGATTTTTTTGAAAACCGCAAAGTTGCTCGACCAGAGGTGTCAGTGACTAGTTACTTTTGTAACTAGTTGCTGCAACTAGTTACTTTTTGGGTAGCTGTAACGGTAACTTAGTTACTTTTTTCAAACTGTAACGAAATCGGTACCTAGTTACAAAATTAGACCTGTAATAGTTACTAGTTGTTACAGTTACTTTTTTTAGTGACAGCACACGCATGCCGGGCTACGTTTGGTAATTATCAGGGCAAGTTTTTGCGACTTTTTCAACTTTTTTTTACAGCTGTTTCCATAAATTTTATTTTGCAACTTTTTGCAGCTTTTTTCGATTTTACTTGCAACTTTTTACGGCAAATTTTATCGATTTTTGAGCAAAATATAAAAAGTGTGCATTGAAAAATATGCTTTAAAACTGCAGTATTCCAGTTTAATTGTGGTATTGTCTTTGAATTGTGTAGCAATGAGCTTTGTGACGTATTGGCTTCGTCTCAATGTTATCTATGATGCAACAGTTGGTTTGCACAAACAGGTTCAGCTACAACCGTAGAAGTACTAGTGCCATAGTGTCAGAACCAGGGGAGTGAAGCAATTGCAGAAATAACTCGGCCAAACATTAGGCCCGAACTTTGTGCAAAATTATTAAACTGCCAAGCATCTTCAAGCTCTGTGGAGCGAAGTTTCAGTATGCTGCGGAAACTGTTGTCAAACGATAGCCATTTCTCTTCAGACAATGTTTGGAAGAATCTAGCATTGCATGTTAATAAATCTCTTGTAAACTATTGCGATTGACCCTTTTCCAGTTTAATGGTTTTCCTTTTCGTTTGATGGCAACACTTGTATGCATGTTTTTCTTTTCGGTTGGATTTGATGGTAGAAAAGCGGTTAGTGTTTTGTTCCTTAATTTGATCAAACCAAGGTTATTTGAAAAGTATAACTGTGTGGTAACTAGTGAGTAGCTACAAAATCAGTGTTGTTTAAACTCGTTGGGCATAGGCCTAAATCCAACTTTTTACTGCAACTTTCGTTAAAAATAAATGCAACTTTTTAGTGCAAATTTTGTTAAAAATAAATGCAACTTTTTTAGAATTTTAGTGCAACAAAAACTTGCCCTAGTAATTATATTAACTGCATGCGCTGCGCAAGCCGATTGCTAGATTCACGGACATACACAAACCTGGTCATCATCACGGGATTACATCAGTTTCACTGATTTATTTGCCAAGTTGCCTTGGCCAGGAGACAGCGAAATGACCATACGGTCTTCGAGCCGCTGCCACCTATGTCAACCACACCAATGCTAAATCTTCACACGGTCCCTTTAATGCTGAACGTCAAGCAGGGAAGCTGTGAATACCAATTTTTAAGGTCTTTTGGTATGGCTCGATAAGCAAACGAACCCCGGTTTACCGAATGGAAGGAAGACGTTCTTACCAATACACCATCGCTCTTACCACTACACCATCGCTCTTCAATCAAGCGTTGCAAAACCCGTAAGCCGCAATGCACAAATATCGACTAATAACAAAATGACCGTCCTGAGCAGGAAGCACTTGCTTTAGTAGGGTCAAAATTTTGTTAATCAAAATAACTGTAGCCGCAACTGTAACGGTAATTACTTAGTTTTTCAAAACTGTAGCAGCACGAAAACTTAGTTACTTTTTTCCCAAGTAACTGTAACTAAATTACTTTTAGAAACTAAACGCAACTTAGTTACAGTACTTTATATACTAAGAGCCAGAATTGGGCCAGGAGACCCGGGTCACCCCAATTGAAATGTCACCAATGAAAAAAATGTGACAAAAATCCTATTGTTTCTTCACTTTCTTTTAGAATTTTTCGCGTACAACAGTAAGTAACAACAATATTGACGACCAGGGGGCCCGCGCTCTCTCAATTCAATTTTTACCAACCAATTTAAATGTACAACCCAGGCGAAGTTAGGGTTTTTGTCCCGAAAGTTGCTACCTCAGGCCCTTATCTAACTTTTTTATGAACGTAATATAAAAACCAGGGCTGGATTTACCATAAGGAAGAGTGCCATGGGCTTCGTGCTCAGATTGTAAGACTTTTTTTTGGCCTTTACCTATATTAGGCAGGAAGATGTCGCAAAAATCCCCAAATTGCCAACGGCTCGCGCAGTGTAGATCCGGCCCGGGCAATTACATGTTTAGTGACCCTAACCATCATTCTATTGCACCATTTTTCAATAACAATTCACCTCTATCTGGCCAGTTTTTACGCGACAAAACACTTTTGAAAAAAATAAGCTGGGGAAATGCTCATTAATTAAGGCATTGAATTTGAATTGAGGGGGCCTGGGACCCCTAGCCATAGGTGTAGCCAGGATGCCCAGGGATCTCGCCTCAATTGAAATGTTATTTATGACAAAACTGCGGCAAAAAGCCAATTGTTTCTTCAGTTTCAATTTCTTTTAGCATTTTTCGTGCACAACGCTTTCTTTTAGCATTTCTGAATAATATTGAAGACCAGGGGCCCGGGCCCCCGTCAATTCAATTTTTGACAACCAATTTAAATGTATAACTCAGGAGAAATTGAGAGTTTTTGTCCTAAAATTTGCTATCTCAGGCCCTCATCTAACCTTTTTATGGTCGTAATACAGTAACTAGGGCCAGATTTACCATAATATGGCACAGTTCCAGGACTCCGCGCTAAGATGGTGAGACATTTTTTGGTATTCACCTATATTGGGCAGAAAAAGTTGTAACAATCTCCAATATGCCAAGGGCCCCGCGTAATATAAATCGTGGCTGGGCAATAACATGGTTAGTAGGCGTAACCATCTATTGTACCATTTTTATATAACAATCTACTTCCATCTTGTTAGTTTTTATGTGACAAAATACTTTTGAAAAAAAAATTAGCTAGGGAAAATGCTCATTGAACAAAGTATTGAATTTGAATTGAGGGGGCCTGGGCCCCCTCAAATTCAAATTCAATAATACATTTACTCGTACATGTGATCCTACAACTGGTTATTTTCATGGAAAAACAAAAATCTCTAAGAAAAATCTTCGAGTTCATTATTATTTCCTGCTGAAATATTGGAAGAGGCAATGTACCTTAATTTCCCTTACATAGGCCCAATAACTTACAAAATTTAACCCCAAAACGCTAGATTTTAAACGTGATTTGGACTTAAATTGTAAGTAAAAGAAGGCTTAAACAATTTAATTTTTCAATGTGCTTTCAAATGTAAAAAATCTAGTTTCTTCAAATAGCACTAAACACGTGCGAGTTATGATCCAATGGCATGAAAATAGCTAGTTTTTTTTTCACAAAAAAATTGCACAGCGGCTGAGAGCTTAGCCCCCAGACCACCCCCCGACCCCGTCTGTGATGGGCTTGAGTTACACTAGTTTACTCAGCACATCTCCCAATTTTCACTTCTGCACTTTTTGTTTTTGGTTTAAGTCCTCTCCCTATAGCAAAATCCTGGTTACGTGCAAACACACAGGCCACCGCTTCTGATCTTCCCATCTACAATATCTTTGTCCTGCAAAAAGTTCCTCTTTTGAAAATTTCTGAAGACCTCATCACTTGTGATTTGGTCCCCCCCAATCAAAAATCCTGGTTAAACACTTATGCCCCTGGTCGTACATGCACTCCTGTTATTGGTTATTTTCATGACAAAGCAAAAATCTCCAAGGAATTTCTTCGAGTGGATTATTATTTACCATTAAAATATAGCACGAGGCAATGAACCTTACTTTCCTCTACTAGGGCCAAATCACTTACACTTAAGTTGTGAGTAAAAGGAAGATTGAACAATTTAATTTTTTCAAGTGGCTTTCAATCGTTAATAATCTAGTTTTTTGAAATGGCTCTGAACACATGCGAAATGTGATCAAATGGCATTAAAATAGCTTTCTTTTCCCAAAACTTTCCAGCGGATGGGGGCTTCGCCCCCAGACCTCCATAGCCTCCGGAAGATGCTAAAGAAATAATAACAGAGGTGGAGTCGAAGACACAAGGCTCGAGGCCGAGGCTGGGGCTAACGACGCAAAACAATCCGAGCCAAGGACCAACCCTATCGAGGCCAAGGACAGGAATGCTCGAGGCCACGGTCAAGGACACAACGTTCTCGAGGAAGTCGTCGAGGACTCCACCTCCAAAAAATAGCAATGCTAATCAAGATAAAATTAACATTTTTTTTGCCTAAGTCACAGAAAAATTTGAATTATTTTTGCCTAAGTTACTTTGCCATCGAGTGGGATGTTTTCAAGCAAAATCACGTAGATCATTGTTGATATAATCAGTTTGAAGCATTTTTGCCAAATTTTGATAACGATACGTTATTTCACTAAAAAATGAGAAAGTTTTTTTCGTTTTTCTCAAAACTCAAAAAAACGACTTGGGCATTTTTTTTATTAGGGTGACGATATGATTTAGTTATTACTGAATGAACCTTGTTTGCCAGCACATAAATGTCTTCTTCTGGGGAAGGTACTGGTACTGGAGGTAAACTTCGTTCATTTAATTTTAATTCAAGTTCGTCTACATACTTGTTCTAGCACTTGCAACGAATATTTCAAAACAGTTTTGGATTCTGCTTTTTACCTGGAATCTAGTACACATGTAATCCGAGAGTGATAGCACGTTATGCTAACATGCCAGCCAACTACTCGGTCACACGCGCACCGGTTCACTAAGGTTAAGTCTAGAACCTCTTCACGCGTTTTAGTTCTGAATGTTGGTTTATTACCTACATTACAGAAATGCAGGTCTGCACTAACACAATACGCTAGCAGATCCTTTCCTGGAAGGTTTGTATCGGAAGATCCCCATATTGTGAGATGTGCATTTGCATCGGTTCCTATACAACAGTAGAGATTTGTTCATTTTAAAAATTACGTAGGAAAATGCCAGAAACCTCGCGTAAAACTTGCGAAGACCTTCTTGTTTTCCTCTTTTGGAGATCGCCTGAAAAAGTTTTGAAGACTTTTTTTTAGAACACTTGCGTCTGTGTCCTTGGTCCTTGGCCTTGGCCTCGAGCATTTCTGTCCTTGGCCTCGAGAGGGTCTGTCCTCGGAAGGGCTGTCCTTGGCCTTAGCCTCGGATTTTGTTCGTGTTCTTGGCCTTGGCCTCGAGCCTTGTGTCCTCGACTTCACCTCCGCTAGCTATGCCTATGCAAGCGTACATTTTGGTTTTGCATTGCTTTAAAACCGGAATTTGTTTTACTCGACTTTCTGTTCTAGTTTGATGCTTTTTAATAATCTAAAGTTTGATTTACAGAAATTGTTAAGTTAATTTAAAGTTCGTTCATTAATTTTCCAAATTACTTTCATAAAAGAATTCGTTAATTGAAGAAGAAAGAAAAATCGAGAAAAAGTAATTTTGTGCTAATAATCAAGAAGCTTTAGACGTTGGGGAATTGAATTTCTCCCTAACGCTACATCCACCGAACAATTGAAAATATAAGAGATGACGCCCGTGAGGGACTCCTTACGGATAAAGTGGTAGGCCACAAAATCGGCACGCCAACGTATCCGCTAGATTATGATGCCAACATAACCGTTGAATTACAACGCATAAAAAATTGTTATTTTCGTCCATCAACAAAAAAAAGATTCAAGGACTGATTTTCACTTTATTATTGGATTGCTTTCATGCGCACAGTTTTTAATTTACCGATGTAAAGCTTTGAACTCTAAAACGTACATGTTTCAGCTTTTCAATGCGATTAGTATGGTTAAAATCTCAAAATATGTAATAGCAATGCATAGGAACTATTTGAAGCTCACTGTTAAAATTGGATTTATTTTAACTAATTTTTCTATTGTTGATGGCGCTTAGTGAAGTATGACAGATTAACTGATTTTTTTGTGATAAAATTTGAACTCATCTTTGTTTTGCGTTGCACTTTATAATTTACTCAACAAAAAAAAAATAGCCTATACCACAAAAAAACATCCACAAAAAATTAACATTAATTTTTGCTTTTATTGCGAGAAAATATCAAAACTAAAGAAACACAATTTAACATAAAAAATTTGTAACAATGTTTCATAAAACTAAAGCATAATTAATTCGTTCTCAAGAAACTACACTTAAAAATATTCTTAGTTCGCGAAAGCAAGCAGTGTTAATAGGTATCTACGTTATCAAAAGAATTTAAGATTCAACATCATCGTCAATGTTTTTGCATTTAAAATTTGTTCGAAATTTAACCAATATATCTTTCATTTAATAAAATAAATAAATGATTGAACATAGTAATACACACTGCAAGGGCTAATCGCTCTATATTTATTGTCCTTTTTCTTTTTTTTTCGGTTTTATTGTTAATTTGAATGAAAAACTCCATTATTTAAAGTTCTTTTTACATTAGGACAAACTCAAAATCATGCAATTTTCAAAAAAATTTTGATTGGCTTTTAAAAACGCAAAAAACTTATTATACTTCCAGTTTCTGCTTAATTCTAATTTTGTAAAATTACGAAAGAAAATTTCTTACAAAATAAAATGTTGTTTTTTTTTTCAGTAAATCTTTCACCGGTAAACACAACACTGCAAAACAGGTGAGCTGTTGCAGTATGCAGTATATAAATAATGACAAAAGACCTGTTTAAATATGTTGAGGCTAAAAATAAGGAATACGAATGAGAGACTTTTAGATTTTTGCTTTTTAAAGGTACGAGAGACATTTTATTAATAAAAGCAACACAAAAGTGTGCCAAAAACATACATACAAAATAAATAAATAAATGCAAACTACAAGAATCGAAAATCGTTTAGCGCATAAACAAAACAAATATGTTACAAATATGCAAACTAATTAAACAAAATATATCTGAAAAAATAGTTCCTAAAATAAATGTTGTTTTAATGTATATAATTTAAGTTTAAATAAATTAAATATTCTTTTCAAAAGACAATGCACAAATTGATTTTGGAAAATTTATGTTTAAATTACAGTGCGCAAGTAAATCCAAGGACAGGTTTGATTTTGTGTGTTTGCTCCATGGTTACTTTGTCGTAAAGTTGAACCACAGTGGAAAAAGCCTCAACGATAAAACTCTGACTGTTTATAAATTTGGGAATTATGCATGCTCGATTACCAAAGTCTGAGGGGACGGGAATACGAGTATTATTTGGAAAGTTCTTCAGTTCCAAGCTGTAATCCAAAATATCAATTTAAAAATCAAAAACCAAAACGTAGATACAGTATTATAGCGAACTTGGTACATTTTAATGTGCTGCAGGAAATTTTTCTGATTTAATTATATGGATATTTTTGCTGCTAAAACTCAGCTTAAGGTACTAAGTAGCATTTCTTCAATAAAACAACTAAACATAAACAGAAACAAGACGTTTTGAGTAGTATTCGTGGCTGCTTTTTGTTCAAACTTAAAACTTGAACATTCCAACGCTTTTGTTCGACTGCGTTTTTAAATTACTCCCCAGTTCAAAAACAAAATAATGCCAAAATTTTTTTTCAAATAAACTGATCATTTTTTTGTCTCTCGGTGACGCACATCAATAAAAAAACATCTTACAGTAAAAGAGCCCCTGTCTCTTATCATAAATAAAACAATACAAATACTGCCAACATATGAATCAAATTAAGTTATTAATTTTTGTCAGTGGATGTTCAAACGTGGGTTAACTTTAATTTGCGGATTAACAAAACTTTAGAGAAAAAGCTTGGACCAATGGACTGGCAAAATGTTATGAAATAAAGAAATTCAAGGATTGTTTCTTTGAACTTGCGATTTCAATTTATTTTATTGTAATAATTTCAATGCTGTAGAAGGTAGAAAGCTGATAATCCGTCGGTCAAAGTTAATTCGAGTCGGTGCATACTACACTAAAAGAATTTTACCGACTCGGTTGGAACAAATGCTCTTTAAATAATTTTATTATGTTCAATTAATGTTGATTTGAATATCGTTTCAAAAAAGCTTACTTGCGAGTTCCTTCTTCAAAATATTTGACAACTTTGCAATCTTCTTTTTTAAAAGGCACATATGTTCTCTGACACGATCTGTTTTTAGGCTTGTAATAATCCTCGATTTTTTTTGAGCTTAGCTTTCCTTCGTTGACTTCGCTGAAAAAAAAAACATTATGAAATTCATTGCTTATGTAGCACGATCTCTTTTGTAAGCTTCGAGGCAAAAAAAACAAAAAAACATGAAGAAACAATCTAAGCATTAAAGGCTGTTTTTTGATTAGATTATTTCTTAACAAATACAACTAATTTAGTATCGCACTTTGAAACTGAACAATAGTCGGCAAACAAAGATGTTAATATTTATTTTATTTGCGTTATTTAGTCTTTCATCGGTAATATTAATACATTATCAATGTTTTTCTAGTAATATCAACATATCGTTAATTTAAAGAACATATTTAGAACTTTGGTTAAAACAGCAAGGCCTTAGTTAAAAACAGTAAACTTTTTTAACGTTTTGGACTTGACCGCGTCCATCAAATAACATGCTACTCAAACAGAAAGTTTCTGGTGGATGTTCGATCATCGAACGTCGCGTTCCTTATTTTGCAAGAAATTTTGTCAAGCCATACTTTTCTGATGTCACCAAATTTCAAAACGCCGTAGCTAATGGTACAAGTCAAACGGATTAAATCGATTTTCGTAGATCAGATGGATAGTGAAACAAGGTTAAGAACACCTTTTCATTACCTCAAGTACAGTTTTCATTTTCTCAACAAAACCAATCTCAAGTGGTATCTCTTAACATATGTCCTAAAAATGCTCAGATTTTGGAAAGTGACTTCGGAAAACCTCGAAATTGGGAAAACTTTCCCTAACCCTAGCAACTTCAAAATTTCAGGAGTTATTTGTAAACAATTTTGATTCAAAGTCAAGCTAGTTGGCAAAATATCTTAGATTTTTCTATTGAAGAGATTTATTACAAAAAAAACAAGAGGTTGGCATTATTGCTCCCGTGTAAAATAAGATTAACTATAGCTATGCTATTTTAAACCAAATTAAATATCTTTGCCATACTGTTCAATCACCATCGAATATTTGTAACCATAGAACAATTATTTTCATTGATTGAGGTTATTTGATAATTTGCGTGACACCAAACGGAAGAACGCAGTGCTTTCTTAGCCAGATAAAATATTCATTCTTTCCGTTTTATGTTATTACATCAAACCTCTTTTTGGCACACATGCTCAATGTTGTACAATATATGTTCAATATACGAGCGCTGTGTCTGGTAGCCAAAATGAAACAACAGAACAGCAAAAATATTGTTGCAAATGCAAAAAATAGCAATAATGTTACAAAACATTATTTTTCTTTCTTACCGCTTTGTCAATCTAAAAGATGCTGATGCTTCCAACAAGCAAGCTATTACGCAAACCAATAAAATTGTTGAAATGAAATTCATTTTTATGAACTTTGATAAAACAATTTACTTTTTTAAATACTTGCAATCACTGTCAAGTCTAGTGCAAATGATGAACTGTGTAGAATGTAATGTGTATTTATATACAGTTTTTCTTTTTTCCTACAGTATTTTTTCTCTGTAATGTCGCAAAAATGTTTACGTAGGAAAAGCACTTTCACATTTTTATGATTTATCTTTAGTTTACTTGCCAATCGAAAGAATTCTAATGCCTATTTGCACTTCGCAATACTTGCTTAGTGAAAATAGTCAAAAACAGGAAATCAATTTATGCGTCACTATTGTGTTGTATAATGTAAATACTGCAGCGGTCCACGGTATTTTTAGCTAATCTATTTTGGAATGACTCTTTTAACCCTAGATGTTAAAAATATCTGAACTAAAATTATCTCACAGAATACTTTTTCAAGGTTATACCGCACAGGTTTTAAAATTATATTTATAAAAAAAATGCTTTCGCAAGTTATACGTATTAATTTCTTCATATTTTTCACCCAAAACAGCATTATCGTTTTTTAATATTTTTTAATTTTCATTTTTTAAGATTTTCCTTTAACTGTTAAAAAATGAAGTATGAATTATGTTATAATTCTGCAACATTCTTAGTCAAATAGCATTTTAAATAACTTATGCAGTAGCACATACTGGGCTTCAGCCCACCACCCTCCCCAATCCCCTATTAGACAAGTCACCTACAAAATTTAACCCAAATACAAGCGTTTTAAACGTGTTTTGCACTTCAGCTTTATGTAGAGGGGGCTAAAGGGACTGGCTATTTTTTCCAAAAAGTTTCAAAAATTGTCTGTGGCACACGTAATAGTATCAGTTTGCTCAATATACGATTTAAATGAGTCGTTTTCTGAACAAAAAATTTCAACTTGGAGTTCCATTTCTCCCTTTTGGCAAAATCCTGCGGTAGCTTGCCTGAACTTATGATAAGCCTTTTTAATTTTAAACGAATTTCAACACAAGTAATAATTCTGTATGGTTAATATAATTATTTACGTAAAACTTAGATATTCGTCTAACCCAAAAACTATCTTTTTACCAAGTTGTAATTTATTTTTGTCTTTATTTTTTTGCTCTCTATAGGTTGGACAATGCTATCTGTGATAATGGCAAACTAATCAACTTTTTCTTTGTTTTCAATTGAATGGAATTGAATATTTACGAAGTAAGTTTTGTGTTGAGACTATGTAGCTTTAGGAATTGTAGACTTCATGTTTTTTTATATTGTTCTTAGCAAGTGCATTTTTCTAAAACCAGAAAAAAACAAAAGGCATCTTTGGTCGACAAACGGCAATTCTTGTTCTAAACAAAACAGTGCATCAGTCCACTAACTATGATCGCCTAATCTGATTATTTTGCTGCGATACGGTAGCTTATACTGTACGTATGCTGTATTAGCTAATAGAAAATGACTTTGTTCTTTGAGCGTTTTTATTTGGCCTGTGTTCCTACTGATTTTTTAATACCGAGCTGGCATTGTACTTAATTCGTTCTTAAATTTTGAGCAAAAATGAGTCTCGTGTTCTTATAAAAAAACGGTGAGCGAAGTTTGTTTTAAATATAACAGTAAGTGAAAACTTTACCGGTTATTTAACAGTATACTAATAAGCGAACGTATCTATTTTTAAGGAATTGCAATACCAACAATTTCAAACAAGATGGATCAAAATCAAAATCAGTATACTCCGTGAAAGGGACAAAGGCTGAAAAAAAATTTTTAATTCAGTTTCTATAAAAAATTCTATGCTTCATACTTAATCTTATTCATTGCCAAAAAGTTCAAACCTGAAAAAAGAGCAACAGTTTTATAATTATACAACATCAATTTTTGTTATGAGAACCAGAAAATTTTGGCTCGATGCTGGTTGATGTTAAATTTTCACGAATTTCCAGCCTCATTTGTTCGTGGGTGAAAAGTGACAAAAAAACGATTTTTGCCAAATAGCTGTAAAGCCAAGCACAAAATACTGTATAGTACAGTCCAATGGCGGCGATTGCTGAAATTTGGAATTCCGTTACGATATGGCGCTGTATAACTGAAATAAATTTATCGATTGTTATATTTGGCCGTGTTATTAATTATTTTGTTTATACCGAAGATGACATTATTCATAGTTTGTTCTTAAATTTTGAGCATTAAAGGCGGTAAATCATCCAGCCAATTTTGGGGGTTTACAATAACTAAAATTGAACTATAATTGAAGCACGTTTTAGCAAAAGTTGATAAGTCGCATTTCGCCATTTTGAGAAAATCGCGATTAAAGTTTTAAACTTTCATTTGGCTCCATTGCCAAGTGCAACATAATAAGCTATTTATTACCAAAAAATAATTGAAAATAAACATAAGTTTTTACTCAAGTAAAACATTTTAATTAAATAACTCGAAAAATATGAAAAATTCATTTTTTGAAAAATGTCATTTATCAACTTCTGCCAAAACATGCTTCAATTTTTGATATTTTTTGTTTTGATTTTGGGGCTGCGTTTGCAAAGATATTCAACAAATACAAAAAGATGTCCGCCCAAAAAAAGTTTTTGGAAACTCTGAGTTTTGTTCTTCCCACCAAAACCACAGTTCTCTAAACTACTAGGCCTACTGTAATCTTATTAAACTATTAGGCCTAACTATCTCTAAAGTATTAGGCCTAATAGTTTAGAGATAGTTAGGCCTAAATTAGGCCTAAACTAGTTAGAAATAAACTATCTCTAAACTATTAGGCCTACCACAGTTCTCGAAACTATTAGGCCTACAGTGGTTTTGGCGGTAAGAACAAAACTCAGAGTTTCCAAAAAATTTTTTCGGGGGGATATCTTTTTGTATTTGTTGAATATCTCTGCAACCGCAGCCCCAAAATTAAAACAAAAAATATCAAAAAATTATAGTTTAATTTTAGCTATTGTAAACCACGGGATTTGACTGGATGAATCACCGCCTTTAAATATTAAAATGAAAAAACTCCAGCGTTTTTATCGAAATTCATCCTATTATCTAAAGTTTTTGAATTCACCCTACTTTGCAGTTTTTAACTGCTTGTGTCTCAATGTCTGTAGCGGGCTAAATAGTCTTAATTGGCTCAATCTTAGCAATAAGCGGTTGGGTTAGCAAATTTCGTTAGTGACATCATCAACCACTTGCAGTTAAGTAGAACCAAGTTGTTCTTGGTTATTTTATTTATAATAATGTTTCAATTTCAAACTCGGATTCTAATGCAAAAAATTACCAAACAGTTTTAACTTTGCTTGACTTTAGCAAAAGCGATATTCAAACACGAACTACGCGATTACCGCCGATTAGCCTCATCTGATTTTGATTTGTTTCTGCCAAGATATAGAACTAAAAACCAAAATAGCCTTTAAATACCAAGAAGCCAAAATGTGGAACGCAATATTAGATCGACTTTTTCAAACTGAAATATAATCAGCGGCATAACTACGAGAAACAAATTTTTTCTTGCAGTTTAACAAATATGTCTACGGCAAATGATATTATAGAGAGTAAAAACGAAACCTGATTTTCGAAACAAAATGCTGTTTTACAAAACAAAGCCCGGAACAAAATGCGTATCGAATGGGAAAATTCATAAGCGTTCATATACGAAATATATTGCTGAAATACAAGTGATAAATTGTACAATAATATTTGTGAACAAAAAGAAACTAGTAGAAACATGTAACCATCTATGTTCCCTCTAAACTGCGCGGCCGCGCAAATGGCCTCGAACCCCTCACAGTGCTTCAATTCTGCAGCGCACTGCATGCGTATTGATAAGACAAGGTAAATACGTGTCTTCAATCGTAAGCAAGCTCCATAATTGAGATTTGATAAAATTATTTCACAAAAAATAATTAGAAATTCTGGCCGAAGTCAGTCCCGATTCACGGAAAGACCTTATCTTTTTGGTCTTCACCTGAATTTTTTAAGTTCAAAATTGATTTTAACCGCACAATTAAAACTATTTATTGAAATTGCTTTTGAACTCGAAATATTATTATAAATGAAGATTCACTAAAAAAGCACTTTTATAATTATGCACTGTATTTATAAATTTCCAAGGTTTTTTTTTTTTTCCGCTAGCGCAGCACAGCTAGTTTTTGCTTTTGGCCTTTTCGTAGTCAAAAACGCTATGCGGGAAAACTTTTGCAAAAATTTTCGTTTAGTTTAAATTTAACTCAGAAGCAAACGAAACTGAAAGTAGCATAATTTCCATCACAAGTAAAAACCCTTTCAGTAATGTATAATTATTCACCTTTTTTCATTTTTGAAAGACAAAATTAAAAAACAATATTCCTCTTACTGACGACGAGGAATGAAAGACGAAAGTCGATTCCGAAACAACATGTATTTGTGGGCTGTTTGGTAATCAAAGGTGTGCCTGTGCCTCCAAGACTCTGGATACTGTCTATAACTTATCAAGAAGTAAAAAAATTAATAAAATATATAGCCCCAATTTCAAAACAAAATTACCGTAATTCTATATGCTTGTGGGGTTTAACATAATCAGAATCATTATCCAAAATTATTGAAGCTTTAAAATATTTTAGTATATATCTGTTTGTTTTTCAATCAGTTATGTAAATTTTCTAAAGACATCAGTTTCTATTTCAATTCAACTGTTTTACGCATCGAGTATCTAATTTTATTTCCACTTACATTTTTGGCGAATATTCGATCAATTAATGCCAGAAGCACAAAAATATGTATCTATATAGTACCTGCTGATCCTCTGAAAATTTTCAACATTAGCAATTTTTGAAACTCTCTTTGCCATAGAACAGTTTATAAGAAATAGATTACCAATGCATCCGACCTGAATTCACCGTTAAAAAATTTCAGGTTTGATTTCCGGTTGGGTCAAATCAAATATCAGAAAAATTGGTATTAACTTCATTTCTGCTTGAGTTCAGCAAATAAATAACGAGAGTATAATGAACGCATATCTAAAATCCACAAAAAAGGGAATATTTTCGGAACTCGAAATATCTCTGTGCAAAAATCATAATGTTTTTATTTATCAACCCCATTGGCCTGAAAAGTATGCAAAATAACATGTTTTTAGTGCATTTGAGGCCGATTTTTGCTCCAAAAATGAAAACAGCCCCCCCCAATGGGATTGGCTAGCAGATGTTGTGAAGGACTTGCTGTTATTTGGACCGGGAAATTGGTTGTTTTTGCTGGATCTCAACTAAAGTTGGTTAAGAAAACTGATTGAATCGTTGATTTGTTGAATACCTTTTTTTTTTGGAGATCACCTGATTTTGACAGAAAAACTGCCTCAATCTGATTGAAGACTGATGAAAATTTGGGTCAAGTTCGTTTACTGTTGTTTCTAGCTTCCAAACCCCCCCTTGCAAATTCCTGGCTACGCGCCTGAATAAAACACGTATTAGTATGTTTTGTCAGTGCTAATATTCAAATACAATCGGTGCAAAACTATCAACTGGCACGTATACTATATTCAAAAGATTGCCGCCGTCTGACTTACACAGTATCAGATAATTATAAAGTCAGTGTTTCAATATTCTTTATTGTTCTAGCTGATGCATGGCTTTATTACAGTAGCGAGCTTTTAAGGAATTTAGGGTAAAATGTCATTGGCATAGAAAGCATTCATCGCATTGCTTTAAACAAAAGCAACTTTGGAGAAACCGTACAGTTAGTCCAGCGGTAACGCGTTGTCTCTGGAGCCGGAGGTTTGAGGTTCATACCTCGGGCCGGTCAAATTGGACACAGTATTACCAAAGATTGGCCACCGCTGTGACAATGCTTCGAAAGAAGCTGCGTTGACCGGGCGCAATGACGCGGAGATGGGCCCCGCAAACTCATTGCAGGCTTCGGCGTATTACAGCGAGTATAATGAAAGATTTGATTTGACATCTTTGGGCTTCTCATAGACACTGCGGCTTCGCATTTTATTTTATTTCGTTTTAATTAGTTTTGTAAAATAAAAAGAAAAAAATAAAAACAACTTTTGATTGATCTTATATAGGAAATTTAGCTCATCAATAGAGATGTTCAGTTGTTCGCTTACTGGTAAAATCATGATTTATTTGTTTTATTCAGCTAAACATTTTTCTGCTACTAAAAAATAGCAAACTCCTTGTTTTAAAGTAATCTTAATTAAAGGAAGTTTAGAAACCATATGATAGTAACCAAACCCATTATTCTTGAATCATAAAATTAGGGTTGGTCATTAACAATTCAAACTACTGTGGAGAACAATAACTTACGTTTTTGAAGTGAAAAAATCGATGGGTCAAATTATTGCGACAGCGGTAAATCTACCTAGTGTAAAAATTACCGCCGTTTGCTGATGTAGGACTGTAGGTCTGATTCAGCAAGCCATGTCTAAATGTCTATACTGTGCATTTAAAAGAGCAAACTGTTTGCGATGCGTAACCCGCAAATGCATAATCACGCAATGCCATTTAAAAAAAAGAGTGTTAAATGAAGAAATTTTATTCAGATATATTAAAATTACTCAATTTATTAACAAACATAAAAAACTTACTTGGATAATTTAAAAACAATCGAGGGCATAGCTTTGTGCAAAATCACAAAAACACTAGGGTTAGTAATAACAAGAGAACGACAATTTGTCTACAAAGGAATTATTTTTTTACTTACTATAACAAATGCTGTAAGTACACATCATCTTGGCATGGGTATATAGAAGCGCCTCAGTAGAAACTACAACCACTCAAAAGCATCATTTGCATAATAGTATTGCAGTTTTTGCAGTTTTTGTTTGGTCTATTACAGTTCCTCTAAAATAAAAATGCTGTTTGAAAATCACTTTAAGCTAAAAACAAATCTAATTTCTAAGTATTCAACGTCAAATTAGAGAAAAAAGTTAGTTTGCATATAACTTTTTGTTTTGGCAATCTCCATATAAACGAGTAATATGAAAGTACTGTAATTATTAAGAATTTCGGTATTGCCCAACTGAAATGATTTTCCACCATCTATCCAAAATTGTTTCAGGTAGTAAAAAAGTTAGTCTGCATTTTTTAAAGTCGGCAAAACTTTCGTGAACATGTTTATTCAAATTTTTAGCAGGTAAAAGTTTCATGGAACTTTTGAAGAAAATGAACTTTACTAAAACAGTTCACAGCAAAGTCTTAGCGGAACAATTACAACTATCATGAAATCGCCTAGGACATAATTAATAATTCGTCTTTATCTCTTGTCAGCACGTTTTTCTTAATAGCTCAACAAAATTCAATTAATTTTGTGGCAGGTTTTTTTGCTCTGAGCTTATCCACTAAGAAAGTTTAAAGACCCGATATTCAGAGGGAGTAAAACCCAGAGCGTTCGAGCGTATTTTTGGTTTATTCTTAAACAGAAATTCGTTACGTTTCGCGCACTTCCTGAGCAACGTACACGCTGCCAGTTGGTTAAAATAAAATAAGGATACACTCGTACGCCTACGATTTGACGTTCCAGTACTGTAGATCAGACTTTAAAAGATTTTTAGTAATTCCAGCTTAAACACCCATACAAACCACTACCTACTACAATGATTAATTACTTTCCATATCAATCACTTTTGTTAAAATTTAGATTTTTTTTTTTTAATTCTCACTTCAAACCTGCAAAAGCAACAGCTTAACGGTATCATTTACTGTTGGTATGCTGAATTTTCCAGCACAAAAAAGACTATTCGCCTTACACTCTGATAGTTTTTTGTTTTCAAAGTATTTTCATTTTAAACACTGTATTAAAACAAGACAGCTAATAGCGATTGAAAGAAGTGACAAAACGACGTGATAAAAAAGATGTTTTTTTCGCGCTTTGCACTTGTCGATTGTTCAGTCTTTGATATTGATTTGCAGCTTGACTAAAGGGGTTTGCCAGAAGCATTTGCCTCTCGTTTTTTTTGTGTGGCCCTTCAGCGTATTTACGTCGCACCTCTCCAACATCATTTCGAGCGTTTTCTGCATTTGCAGTGATTTACATTTCGGGTTTTGAGTGTTTTTAATGCTGATATTTTGCTAGCTGTAATACATGCAGCTATATCCAGGGTGGACGGTTAAAACCTATAGCATTCTTACCCCGGATTTTTGTCTTATTATTTATTTTAAAATTAAATAGTTTATTATAAGAATGAACAGAGATGTACGGTAAAGTACAAAAAATACTGCAGCCGACACAGAGTAGTAAGTCGGGCACGGCTTTTTGGGTTCGGGCCTAAAGTTGACAAAAATTTCGGGCTTAATTCGGGCCTGAGACGTACTTTTTGTCTTAGGTGCACAAAACTATAATCAAAATATTTTGGAAACATCGCAAAATTTTTCAGACCTAACTTAACTTTCGGGTTTTTCGGGCATGGATTGGGCTTTAAATTAAGTTTTGGGTTTGAGCCGGGTTCGGGCTTAGTTTTTTGGGTTCGGCCCTAAACTGGTCGGCCCGTGTACAACTCTGAGGCATCAAGAAATGGTCGTGACATTTCGATCGCAAGGAAAGCTGACGAAGTGTTTACAAAAGATGAGCAAAAAACACTATCTTTTCCAATTTACATTAAGGCAAATGTTAAAGCTCAAAGCAAACCTACCAAGAATTTTGTTAGAATTTAATTACATATTTTTAATTTTTTTTTTTTTTTAATTTAATCTTTAGTCAGTGGCTTTTGTGACTCGAAGACTCCTCGTGGGTCCCTTCACAGTCCCCGGTGTTCTAATTTATACTACCTAGCTATTTGTTTATTGTTATATTTAGTTTACGACAAATAAATAACAAAAATTGAAATAAAAAGATATGTCACGCGTTAAATTAACTTCTCCAGCTCGGAACGTGCAGTCGTTCATACTGTAGTATGAGCATAAAATTTTGGATTAAGTATCACGTCTTAAGATTGGTCTCTTAAATTCATTGGATTTTGAGCCAACTGACATGCACGAAGGAACGGCTCTTATAAGTAATTTAGTGTAAATCAACACTATATTGATGGATTGCACGCGAGGTTATCGCGCTGCTAGCCAAACCGCTGGACGTCGAAATCGCGGATCGGCGCTATGTTGATGCATGCAACAACACTGATAGTAAAGACATAGGGCTTATTTTCAGGCTCTAAATCAGTTGATTCTTTGTAACATTGAAGTTAAATGCTACATAAAAGCCTGTAAAACTGAAAAAAATTTTGATTACTGAGAATTCGGGGTTTTTGTTTGTTTTTTCAATGACATAAATTCTGCATGCGGTCAAGTAATCCATGAGAATCATGTAATATACAATAATACACTACACTATGGTAGCTAGCTTCGGCTATCAAATGCAAGGTTTACTATTGACGACGCTAAATAGAACAATAAATCGTGACAAATTAGAGAATTTTTAAACTTTTGGAATAGTTGCTAGGAGTTAAAACGCATAAGCAGTTGCTTTCATTGAATTATTTCGTAGAGATGTCATTTAAATTTTGAACTAATGATTAACTGGCCTGAGTGTAATGTTAATCGAGCCTTAATTTGCATCTATTTCGACTTGAAATAGTGGTGTAAAATATCGATCAAACAAGTATTTGACACAAAGTTTCTAGGTCTTACTTTAGATGAAACGCTATCTTGGAAAGTACACATGCAAAATTTATTAAAACAAGTTCGTTCAACTTTTGGTATTGTCAAAGTATCTAAAAGATATTTAAATTCCCATTCACTAAAATTACTGTACTACACTATGATTCTGAGTAAGATACAATATTGAATAGCAACTTGGTGCCACGGCAATAAAACAATCAAATCCAAGTTGCAAAATACTCGTAATAAATAAATCAAATTAATAAATAAAAAACAACGTAAAATAAATGGTCTATTAAATCTTTTCCCTTTCTTTCAATTGACCAACTTATAAGCAAAGAAATAGCTACTTTCATTTATAAATTCAACAATAAGCTACTACCAAAAACTTTGAAAAAATTTTTCCAACTCAACCACCGTAACAAAAGAGCAACAAGAAGTAATAACCAAATTATTCCAATTAGTTGTTCAACAAACATTGGTCAGCAGTCTATGCATTATTTAGGTCCAAAAATTTGGAACAATCTCCCCAAACTTGTTCAAGATTGCAAAACAGTAAAAATACTTCAAAAACAATTAACTTAACGTTTATTAGGTGTTGATCATTAAAGTATTTTATGTAACGTATCTATCATGATTTTGCAACTAACATTTGACTGAAATACAACTAATGTTTGAAACTCAAAAAAAACATGATGAACCTAAAGTGTTCTTAATGCGTAAAGTTTAACAGTAGATACAAAATGAAAGAAACAAGAAAAAATATTTTTTGTTTGGTATTGAACTAGACTACAATTGATTCAGGTTGTGCGTCTGATATTATGTGTGACTGTAAGTGTGTGACTGAAGGTGGCTGCTGACTGTGCTGAGTAACGGAACTGAATGTATGACTGAACTGAATGTGTGACTGAAGGTGACTGCTGAGTAATGGTGTGAGTGGATTGTATGCATGTGTGAGTGTGAGTTTGTTTGTAAATACCTCTTTTTTTTGCTCTGTAGATATTGCAAGTTGAGTTGCTTTTTCTCTTATCGGTTTTTTAGCTGTAGCAGCCATGCATAGTATTGATAACTCCGGCCATACTACCTTGACTTGATGCATGATACAACGTTATTCGTTTTGCTGCTTTTCCTATTTGTGCCAAAATATTGTGTTTTTTTTAAATGGCTACAATAGACTGGTAAAGTTGCTAGGTGGCGCTATCTTAGCAACGGCCGTCACTGGTTCTAAACAATCGCGGCATTATCGTAGTTACCAGTGTAATGAGAGTGTCGGATCGTGTGATCTATCGTGTCACTGCTTTTGTATTAAGCTGATGAACCAAAATCGGTTGATTGAGGGGAAAATCATTATAAATCCAATCGTGTTGAAGCGTTTTTATATTCTGCTGGATCTTTAAGAGAAAAGATACACGCTAATATGAAAGCTAGATCATACAACACAAAGTAACGGTAAGTTGGCAGGTTGATTAATTCTGTGTCAAAGTAAAGCTTGACTTATTTGTTTGGTTCTCATTTGGTACTCTACTAATAGCAATACTGTACGCGGAAGTCTTAGCTCAATGTCAGAATCGGACAATAGGTTAAGGTTTTGAAAAAAAAACTAACTTTATGGTAAAGCCTAGTTATAAACAGGTAAAGCAAATGTTTTTCTAAAACATGGGTCTTTTGATGTGGCCAAGAGTTGTGAAACCTTCATTTCAGAATAGCTATGGAATAATGTTTGATTCAAGTTCGATTGGCCTTTCTTTTTCAACAAAATTGTTGATATTTCTATATGATAGCCTGCATAACCATCACCCAATGGCTATTGAGAGAAATTATTTGACTTTAGTGCTTTAAAATATATTAAACAGGTTTATTTTCAATTCTGCTGTGCAGATGGCCAATGGCCATATATATTTTTGGATAAGGGACTTATAAAATAGTATCATAAATCAACTGATAGGCCTATGGGGTCTTGGTTATTAGAATCGGGGGTGTTGAAGTAGTAGTAGATTGGCATATGGCTGTAGTAAAAAAGATTGGTATGGTCCCATATGCCAGTTTATCAATCACATGATTTCAAAATGTTACATAGTTATACATACAAAGTGCTTTTTGCGTGTGTTTAATTGTTATAACATTAATAGTTCTGAGCTTTGAGCTGCTGCAACCACTATCACAGGTTTTCTCATTTTATGATCTGGATAACCCTATTCAATATTCATTTCAATATTCAAGATCTGGATAAACCTAGTTTATAGGGTTTTCCACTAAGCTACCTATACTAATGTTTGGCATATTATTTTCAGGTACATGAGTGGTGACGTAAGAAACCCCCTCAAATTTTAACGGTGGAAATCTTGATAGATAAATCTTACTGATAAACACTACTTTTTCTGTGCAGCTATACAATCAGTTTATGTGCTCGATTTAATAAAATTATTGCAAAGTAAAAACTGCCAAGTCTGTTTAGATTTTTAGATTGATTTTTTAACACTTTTGTAATTGATTTCTTGCCAATCTCTAAAAAGAATATTGTCACTGCTTGTATTTTTTATGTATTTATTTAATCTTTAAATCGCCTAATTATTAATAGCGGGGTTCTCGATGACATATGACACTGTAACGTACCACTGTATGTTGTGAACAGTCACATTGAAATTAATTAACTTAAGGGTCCAGATAATTTTTATAACAGTAATTTCCATGATCAGTTAACTTGCTTTGTTGCTTTGGCAAGTAAAAAACCTGAGCTATAACAATATTGTAATACAATATTTATAAAAAATAATAACATGTTTCTTTATTTTCTATTGTTTTAATTTGCTATTATACTGTAAATCTGTTGTGTTGGTTATACCCGTGATAAGTTTTGCTATATCGATAGCCTGCTCAAATACACATTTTTAACAGTACAAGCAATTTTATTGTGGAAAAGTAAATTGTGGAGAGTCTAACAGTTGACGTGGCCAATAGAAAGATAACAAATGCAATACACATAGAAAGTCTCAATAGATAACATAACAATATTAAAAAAGTTGTCATATTGCAAAAATTGCTTAGCATAAACACTTTGAAGTGATGTTAGTGACGTTAGGCAGTTAAATGTAATTATAATAAGTTTGATCCCTGAGGTAATTAAAATTAAATCTAACTTTTAAAAACACGCGCAAGACAAGGTTTTTGGTTTCAGTCAGCAGTGGTATAAGTATATTAACCTCGTGAAAAAACTTATGGAATATATGACATATACTGCATAGATCCGCAATACTCGTACAAACTATGCAGAGAGGTTTACTAAATACTACATAACCTAACCAACAAAGGTGAAAAATACCTAAGCAAGCAAAAAATTTATACATGGTAAAACTGGTCATAATCAATACCTTCTAAATGGATCAAAAATGCTTGCATTTACAAAATAATACTAAACCAAAAGTTGCTTTCTTTGCAATAGACAGTAATAATACTAATTCTAGTCAAAATAAGCACCCTGAAAAGCAATTGGCTTAACACTTTCAGAATTCATCATCATCATCATCATCATCATCATATTTATGTATTTACCAAGTAACGTCATATCACAAGAAAAAAACTGCAACTTCCTCTAGGTCTATCACCAAAGCATCGAAATATGCAATTCCTTTAAAACCAACACACAAACTTGCAGAGTCAAAGCGATATTTAGTCACTTGGTGAGGAGACAGCGAAGGACCGAAAGGTCATCTAAGTCTACTGCCACCTCACCAAGTTAAGGTTAAAAAAGCAGCTTCTAGATTTTCTCAGTCTGCTACTTTCTATGATAAAAAATTTAATGCAAAATTAAAACAAAGTGTTGCAAAGATATGTACACTTTGTACAGTGTATACACAAAACTCGCAGTCAGCATGTAAAGAAAATGCAAGGCAACATTAGAATTGTTCTAACTCTAAGCATACTAAAAAAAAATACTGTAACTACAGATTGGATAGAAAATAAAATCAATAAAGTTCATAATGCTTATTTATGTTTTATAGAATTTAAAGTGGGCAATTGGAGTGAAAAAAAAACCTCCTTGCTTTGTTTTGTATTGTTTGCCAATATGTCATTAGTAGGTACTGGTACAATTTCCAATACCAGTATATATCAACCTTAGTCAGTTTCTGCAAAATTACTTATAATTCAAGGGCACATCAAAATGAGAGATGAAGTATTGTATAAATGTGTGATAGATGAATGCACCATCTCATGCCATTCAAGCAATAGAATAGGTTATTGTTGAACTCAAGCATAAATATGCAACTATGCTTCCTGTAATTACTACTGCAATGCTGATAGAAAGCCGTTATTCTAGCTTTTATCGATTTCATAGGTTGATAAAAAATGAGCTTTAACAGCTTTTTTAAATCTGTTGAATGAAACTTCTTTTATGCTGCTTGGAATTTCATTCCAAATTTTAATTCCTGCGAATGATAGAAACTTTTGCCCTAATCTTGTTCTAGTTCTTGGAAGAAATAAGTTGTTTTTGTGGCTCAATCTTGTCTTACGAATATAGCAGTTTTTTATTAGGTTAAACTTATCTGAATTTGCAAAAGATAATACATTATTGTGAATTTTGTACATTAGCTTTGCAGTTTCCAGAGAGTAAATATCCTTGAGTTTTAAGCATTTAGCTTGATAGAACAAAGGATTAGTATGCTCTCGATATCCACTTTCAGTTAACAATCTGATGCTTCTTTTTTGCAAAATAAAGAGAGGTGCTAATGTTGATTTTGAAGCAGTCCCCCAACTACTTATGCAGTATTGTAGATGAAAGTATATGAGGCAGTGGTAAACAGATCTTAAGGTTTGCTCATCTACAAAGTGTTTTAATTGATTAAGGGCCCAAGATCCCCTTGCTACCTTTGAACATTGTTCCTTGATTTGTTGTTTCCAGTTTAGATTGTCGTCTATGAGAACACCTAGGTGCTTTACGTGATGTGATTGCTTGATTGGATTATTATCTATTGATACTTTGAGTTTAGGTTTATTTTGTTTTGTTGTCACTACCATAAACTCAGTTTTATTAAAGTTAATTGATAATTTATTCACCTTGAGCCAATTGCTTACATTGACTAATTCATCATTAATATTTTGTTGTAGTGTTGAAACATTAGAATGGGAGAGAGTAAGGTTTGTATCATCTGCAAAAAGATGAATTGTGGAATTTGAGGCAAGTGGAAGATCATTGATATAAATATTAAATAACAACGGACCTAGAGTTGAGCCCTGAGGAATACCGCAAATAACATCTCTTGACTTGGATTTATATTGATTTACAATTGTATAGTGTTGACGGTCAGTCAGGTAACTTGCTAGTAACTGTAATGGTAATCCTCTAATTCCATACTTTTCTAGTTTCTTGATCAGTATTGTGTGATTGATGGTATCATATGCTTTTCTTAAATCTAAGAAAATAGAACATGTAATGAGCTTTTTATCCATATTGTCAAGTAGCTTATTGTAAATATCTAAAACGGCTTCATTTGTTGAGCAATTCTTCTTAAAACCATGCTGGTTTGGACTAATCAAATTATTGCTCACAAAATAATTGTTTAGTTGATCAAGCAGACATTTTTCAAAAAGTTTGGCAAAAGGATTTAAAATAGAAACAGGGCGATAATTACTGCATAACTCTCTTTCGACTTTTTTGAAAATTGGAACAACTTCAGCGGTTTTTAACACTTCTGGAAAATATCCTGTTGATATGCATGCATTAAAAATGTTAGTTAGAACTGGAGCTATAACAGAGCCTGACATTTTTATATACTTTGCAGGAATTCCATGTCTTCCTGTACTTTTTGATGGATTCATAGCTCTGATGTAATTTACTACTTCTTCTTCAACTATTGGTTCCAGAGAAAACGAATTGCAACTACTCTGAATCAAAGATGTGGCATTAAATTTGCCATCAATTATAGCTGGTGTTTCGATTGTAAATGCAAGGTTAACTCCTATCTCTATGAAATATTTATTGAACAAGTTACTGATGGTCTGTGGACCTTGCGCACTTTCACTTTTGGAAGCATACATTTTATTAGGAATGTTATTTTTCTTCACATTTTTCAAGTGAATAATTTTATTTATAATTTTCCAAAGCGATGAGGTGTCATGCTTATTATCATTCACTAAATTTTTAATGTAAAGTCGTTTTGCATATTCCTTAATATGAGTCAGTTTATTTCTATAGACTTTGTATTGTGCCCATGTATTACTATCATTTAATTTAAGGGCTCTTTTGTACAATAAATTTTTTTGCTGGATTGATATAAGGATTCCTTTGGATAACCATGGTTTGTTTTTTAGTTTTGTTTCCTTTCTGCTTTGTTTTCGTAATGGTGCATGTATGTTTAATGTCTTATGAAAAATGTCAATAAACTTTTCAGTGTAGTTGTCAATGCATTCCTCTTTGATATCACCTAATAGCTCCATTCCTTCAGTTAATTTGTCTAGAAATTTTTCTACTTCAAAATTTTTTGTATCGCGAATTAGGTTGACAGTTGATTTTTCACTCTTGGGCAGGCTTAAATTAGAACACACCATTACTGGCAGGTGATCACTTACATCTTCCACCAGAATAAAAGTTTTGTGTTCACCCACTACATTGTTTGTATAAACATGATCTAAAAGAGTTGAGCTTGTAGCGGTTATTCTTGTCGGGTGTGTAATTAAGGGAATGCAGCCTAAGCTATATGTTAAATTCATGAAATCATTAATATTGATATCAGAGTTACTTTTCAACAAATCTGCGTTGAAGTCTACTCCAATATAATACATCAATTTTCTACTATTCAATTTTTCAATGGTTGATTCAAAACTCTTGCAAAACTCTGATAATTTCTGTTTAGGGTGTCTGTAAATTACTCCCACTATACATTTTTTGTTATTCCCTAAATCTAGTTGAATCCACATATCTTCGCAGTTAGGAATGTTTAAATCAAACTCCTTGCAAATTGAAATTGATAAAGACTCCTTAATAAACAATCCTACTCCTCCCCATCTTGTAGTTATGCCTTTGTGGTAAAAATGGTACCCACTTAACTTTGCATTGTATACCTGTAACAATTTAAGTTTGGTTTCACTTATAGCAATGATATCAGGTAAGATATCATAATTTGTTAAAAGTTCATTCAATTTATCAAAATTTGCATTTAAGCTTCTTATATTCACGCAAAGCAAAGAAAATTTACACTTTTTATTAATAATATTGGCTTCAGCCTGTGAGCAGTATTTTGAGTCAACCAAACCAGAATTTAAATCATTTAGTAAGCTTTTTATCTTGTTGTCTGCCTGTAAGCATTTAGCTGGGAAAAACGAATTATTTGTGTGATTAATATCAAAGTTTAGTTTGTCATCATTTCTCATTTCATTTAACAATTGCTTATCATCTAGGGTTTGAAAAGGAAACGATTCACTGTAACAATTTTGGCAGAGGTATGGTTCAGTTGAAGAACAAAGAGTGTGAAATTTAAGGGGACTAATGACTGTGCAATTGAGGTGAATCCATCCATCACACATATCACACTAAATAGCACACTGATTCCTTTTACAAGGTCTTAAACATATTTCACATGGACATTTAACTGGCATTATCAAGCAGTCAAACTAATGAAAGATTCTACACTAGTTAGACAAAATAGCAAATTTAGAATCAGCCACAAAATATGCAGAAAAGTTGTTTTGAATTTAAAATGAAAACAGATGAAAAGTATCTTTCAATATACTGGTAATTATAAATTTATACAGAAAGGTACAGAAAAACAAAAAAAAGTCAGATCCTACTATGTACACAAAAATATAAAAACTACAAATGTCAGATCCTGCTATGAAGGCACAAAACACCAAAAGAGTGCTGAGTGTCAGGTTGAAGTAGCCTTCTTATTCATACACCCAAGAGTTGTTAGCACAGCAATAATTGTTAAGTTCACCTTCTTTAAACCATAAAGCTATTTCTTTCTTTGCTGTTTCCACACAATCAGATCCATGACATATGTTTCTTTTAATGTCAATACAATAATCTCCACGAATTGTTCCAGGAAGAGAATCAGCAGGGTTAGTCTCTCCAAGCATTTTACGATCAGTTTTAACTGCTCCTTTTCCTTCCCAAACCATTGCCACAACTGGCCCAGACAACGTAAATTCAACAAGTTTTGGGAAAAATGGTTTTGAACTGAGATCTGCAAAGTGCATTTCTAGCAAATCTTAACTGGCAGTCGTCATTTTCATGGCACAAAGCCTAAAACCTTTCTCCTCAAAATGGCAAATTATTTTGCCAACTAAACCCCGCTGAACACCATCTGGCTTCACTGCAATAAAATCTTTAAGAAAAAGTTGGATTTGACCAAAGAGGGGGAAGGCTTGAACCAAAAGTTAAAAAGATTCTACCACCAACTATCACTAGGCCTACCGCTTATTCAAAATCTGAAATCTTATTCAAATAGAATGAAAATATTCAAAAATTGTTAATTCACAGATAAACATGATACGCACAGTATAGCAACACTAAATACTAATCCAAACTGCAGTACTGGCAAAACACAATTAAAATACCCTTGTATAACTCAAAAGAATTATTATCACATGACTCTTTGATCAGAGGAAATTGTAAGTTAACTAAAGCAGCCACTAACTAAAACATAACTCCAAAGCCATTATGGAATTAAAGCTAAAAGCTTTTAAGCCGAGCATTGGCTCGTTCCACATGAATTCAAAATTTAGCAATGCTTTTTGTTTCAACAATTTTATTTTAAGTGAACTTACTATGTTGAAGAAACATCGGAATGTTGACACTTACTCCTGCTGGTGCAATGTTTTGAATTAAAAATCCTTTTTCTGCTAGTATGAGATTAACCGCAACAAAATGACGTAAAATCCCACACTTTTGAACTTTTACTTTGTCGGATGTGGACCCAAAATACAGCTTACTGATAAAAATGATAACACCAATAGAAGCGACACCAACAAGGGCCTTAAACGAGTTCATAGATCTGTAGGTGGAATAAGTAAATTGCTGCAAATCCATTCTTTTTGGTGTGACCAGTTCTATATCTGTACAATCTAATATAATGCAGCAATTTGGAAAATCAGCAAATGCACCTGGAGCAGATACGTTATTTTGAAATCTTGAAGGCACATTTGGCATAAGATCATCAAACAACAATTTAAGTAACTCATGAATAGAATTCAAAATTAAGTTTGCAATTGTAGTTTTGCTGTAAGAAAACAAGTTTGCTTTGCAAGATGCAAATTGGAATAATTTTGCCTTATTTCATTAATGCGATAAGAATCTGATCCACAAATTCTATGCTTTCCACCCTCCAACCATAAAAATATATGTCATCTTCAACTCTTCTTGCATAATCTACTTTTAATGAACAAATTTATTTTATGGAAATACCAGTTTCTATTTGTATAATTTCTTCATTTAAGTTTTTAAATGAATAAAATCTACTACTGGTACAAGTAGCAACATCAGATTTTTTGTACTTGTCCACACTTTCTGAATAAATAGTTCAAGGATCCATTAATGCTGATTTATCTAGATGTAATGAAAAATTGTTCAACTTGTCATCGTCAATTTTTGGTACAAGGAATGCCTCTGAAGTACTGAGTGATAACCCTTAGTTTGCGCTGTTTTGCTGCATTTTCCACAGGAAAAAATTTGTCAACATTTCTTCTGAATATTGTTGGATCATTTTCATTTTTTTTTCTCTTGAAAATGGCAACTGCACACTCAAGAGTTCAAGTTTGGCTCTCTGTCAGCTAGTCTGCAAAAAGTAAATGGAAGTTTTAGAAGTACTGGTATATCAATGTTGGTAATAGTTTATGTCAATTAAGCTGCAACTTTGTTGAATACTACTTAATCATATTTGAAGCCTAAAGTGAACCAAGCTAAGCTAAGGTATTAACATCCAAAAATGCTTTACATAATTAGGCGTAGCATACTATTAATGTCATAAGTTTATTGCCTAGAATGTAGAGAACTTGAGATCAATATCAAGCTTGACTGATTTAACAACTCTGCTCTATATTGATTCACTGCTAGGCCTAGTCTAGTCTAGCTGATATCCACCTATACACTAATCTAGCCCTTATACAGCAGAATTGAAAATAAACCTGTTTAATATATTTTAAAGCACTAAAGTCGAATAATTTCTCCCAAAAGCCATTGGATGATGGTTATTGGCCAAGGCCATCGTTATTGGCCAAGGCCATGGCTATTGGTCAAGGCCATGGCTATTGGTCAAGGCCAATCGAACTTGAATCAAACATTATTCCATAGCTATTCTGAAATGAAGGTTTCACAACTCTTGGCCACATCAAAAGACCCATGTTTTAGAAAAACATTTGCTTTACCTGTTTATAACTAGGCTTTACCATAAAGTTAGTTTTTTTTTCAAAACCTTAACCTATTGTCCGATTCTGACATTGAGCTAAGACTTCCGCGTACAGTATTGCTATTGTGACGGCTGTCACCTCGCCTAGAATCGAAGCCTTGTTCTGCTCAACCAGCTTGTGATGCTAATCATGTGACTTCAAGTCGCTGTTGGTGTTTGCAAGAAGGTTGCTTAGAGCATGCGCTGATTGGTGGCGTGACATTTGCCTTTTTCTCACTGTCCGAACTCAGACGCAGAAAACTATTTTGAGTTCTCTTTTGGTTTTGGAACAAGCAACAACAACGAGCAACAACAGCAACTTATTTTTCATCAACGTCGACGTTTTCAGATCAATTTCAAATCAAGTATTTTGTTGATCTTTATTTACAGTTAAATCGTTTACATTTATTTTTATTTTGCTTTGTTAGAGATTAGTGCAATAAAAAGTATTTTTATTTACAGTTTATTGTGGCGTGTGTTTTTCTATAATTTACGGAGTTAACTACATTATTTACAATTAGAACCATACGTCACACTATTAGTAGAGTACCAAATGAGAACCAAACAAATAAGTCAAGCTTTACTTTGACACAGAATTAATCAACCAGCCAACTTACCGTTACTTTGTGTTGTATGATCTAGCTTTCATATTAGCGTGTATCTTTTCTCTTAAAGATCCAGCAGAATATAAAAACGCTTCAACACGATTGGATTTATAATGATTTTCCCCTCGATCAACCGATTTTGGTTCATCAGCTTAATACAAAAGCAGTGACACGATAGATCACACGATCCGACACTCTCATTACACTGGTAACTACGATAATGCCGCGATTGTTTAGAACCAGTGACGGCCGTTGCTAAGATAGCGCCACCTAGCAACTTTACCAGTCTATTGTAAAGTTACTTTTGATTTATTTATTGTTCATTTGATTAGAATTGTATGTTGGCGCAAATAAATAAATAAATAAATAAAATAAAAAACAAAATTATTCTTAAATAGTCTTTAAATTAAACATTAATCTGCCACCTGGTATTGCTGTGGCGTAGAATTTTATGTATTTTAGGATATGGCCGAATTTACGATGTGAACCAAAGCTAAAACCGGGCAAAGTGGACAATATCAGGCACAATGGACAATGAGATTTTACAAAGGGGATAACTTTCTAGACCCGCTAAGTTACATGAGCTGCTGAAATTGATCCTGGTAAGTTTCAACTAAGCTAGGCTATCTGAAAAAGTTTTAACTTTACAATCAAATTCGTTCAATATGCCCACTGAAGGAATTAACATTGATTTACGGTAAGGTCCAATGCACTTTCAAAACAAGGATAATGCACCCAATTTAAATTTATGAAAAATCACTTGACGATACTCTTGCAGTTACTCAAATATGTGAATATATCAGAAGTAAACAAACCAAAACAATAATGACATTGCTGTTTGGTGTAGACTTGGCGAAAGCTTTTGACACTGTTAATCATGAAATTGTTCTTGAACTTGGATACCGAGTAAGAAGCTTAGCAAACAATGTCATACACGATTATTTACCTAATCGTAAGCAGTATGTCAATATGGAAGGTTTTCATATTTTGTAAGAAAACATTGGCGCGCCACAGTTTAATGTGCTGGAAAAGATTTCATTTTTTATTTATATTAATGATATTGCTAAATTAAATCAAGTTCATTAGTTTAACTGGTGGGGCAGAAAACTTTTTTGCCAACGTTTCGATAGGCTATGCTCATGGCATGTACTACCTATCTTCGTCAGGGCTAGAATGAAAAGTTAAAAAACAAGCATACGATAGATGTAAAAATTACGTCACAAATGAATCACAGGTTAACACAAACATTACAACAAATTGGAAGCGAAAAACTGACAAACTGGCAGAGCGTGAAAAACAACAATATTACGTCATGTGGTTTGAAGTAGAGTAGCCGAATAAATGCTTGGGAATTTGTCGTTTTGCTTATCATTCATAGTGTTAGGAATTTGGTTAATGAAATACGACTCTATAAACCGGCGTTTTGCGAAGTCAAGTTCGAAATCTAGAATTTTAGCGTTGGCCCAATCCATGGAATGTTCGTTGTCAAAAACATGCTTAGTGCTGACTTATCGAATCGTAGGTGCTGAATGTCTGCTAAGTGTTCTTTTTTGCGGATGGAAAAACTGCGTTTTGTTTCGCCGATGTACAGTATGAGAAGTCACAGTCATGGCAAGGGATTTGATATACTACTCTTTGTCGCATATTGGGGACCACTGAGTCTTTGTAATTAGCGAGCTTCTTGCCAATGGTGTTGCACGGTTTTAATACGGTTTTTACATTATGGTTGGACAAACAACGCCGTATTTTTTCTGTCAGTTCGGGGTAGTATGGTATTATGGCAAAGCCTTTGAATTGTTGTTCAGTGCGGTTTGAAGGTTTCGTGTTGAGGGTCATGTTCGGGTACACGTTCAATTTTAAATTGTCTTTTACGTGCTTGATTTCATCTTGACGGCTTTTCGTGGTAGAGCAAAGAGCATTGGCCCGGTCAATTAGTGATCGTACAACAGAATGTTTGTGTTCCAAAGGATGGTCAGATCGAAAGTTTAAACATCGGTTGCTGTTGGTTGGTTTTTGGTAGACTGATGTGGAGAAATCGCCATGTTTATTTCGTCGGACCAATGTGTCTAGAAAAGGAAGTGTGTGGTTGGCTTCTTTTTCGATGGTAAATTTGATTGAGTTTTCAATCGTGTTCAAATGATCCAAAAAATCTTCAACCGATTTTTTGTGGATTATGACGAAGGTGCCATCTATATAGCGTTTTCAGATTTTTGATGGTGAGTGAAATGTCGACAGGGCTCTTTTTTCAACATCTTCCATGACGAGGTTGGCGACCACTTTGGAAACGGGTGAGCCCTTTGCCGTGCTAAAAATTTGTTTGTAGCGTTTTCCTTGAAAGGTTAAGTTGGTAGCATTTAAGCAAATTTGAAGGCCTTTGCAAATATCCTCCACTGTCCAAGAAGTGATTTCTTCCAAATTGTCCAAACCTTCTAACCGGCTTTTTGCGATTTCGACGGCCAATCCTGTGGGTATTTTTGTGAAAAGGGAGACAATATCAAAAGGCACCATTTGTTCATCATCGTTAATTGTAATAGATGTGATAAATTTTGCGAAGTCTTTCGAATTTTGAACACGGTGGTCGCTTTTTTCTTGTCAACTCACTAAGAATTCGTCCAAGTCTTTTGATAAATTGTAAGTCGGAGAGCCAGTGAAAGATACGATGGGTCGCAGCAGGGTATTTTCTTTGTGCAGTTTTGGGAGGCCGTATAACACGGGTGCTCGTCCGTTGGAACTTTTAAGTCGATAGCTTTGAATTTTCGTTATTTTATTGTCGGCAGCTAACTGGGAGACGAACTCGTTGACAGTTTTTTCAGTGTTGGGGGTGGGATCTTTTTGTAATTGTTGGTATGTGGTATTATTTTCTAACATATTAAGCAGCCGCTCTTCATAGTCAGATTTGTCCAAAGCAACTGTTATGTTACCTTTATCGGCTTTTGAAATCACTAAATTTTGATCATTGCGTAGTTCTTTTAATGCTTTCGTTTCTTCTGAGTTTAAGGGGGGTTGGGGTTCTTAATAACGCCAATTACCTTGCTCCTTACGTGGTTGGCTCTTCCAACAGTAAATTTTGTTAGGCTCTTTTCTACGGCCGCTAGGATGTGGTGTGTAGGAATCTGTGTAGGGGCCGCAGCAAAGTTTAATCCAAGTTGGAGTACATGTGTTTGGGCTTCACTCAATTTTGTTGTGGATAAATTTACATCCCATTTCTTTTTAATTTCATTGTGGGGTAATCTTGTTTGCGGCAGGGCTGATTTTATGGCACTGGTCAGTGAGTTTACTTGAACGTCATGCTTGCGTTTGTTTACCTTCATTAGTTTGTTCTGAATTGCCGAAAGGTGATCGATAAAATTGTCCAAAAACTTATGGGATAGGGTAGTGCTCAATTTAACTAAAAGTTCGCTACATTTGGCTGCTATATTCCTGGTGACAGCAATTGAGATGATATTGCTAAATGTTCAAATTTTGATGTTATTTTCTATGCCGATGATAATATGTCAAATTTAGTCGTTATATATGGTGTTTTTTTTGGACACTGTAAAATACCAACAACTGTAAAATAACATCTACCTATATGGTACAATATAGACATACAAAAAAAATGTTTGAAACACATTCAAAAGAAAAGAGCAACCGTTGGCGCATTATTGTGAATTCAATCGTGGTGTTAGTTTTTTTATCAATAATGCCTCCTGTATTTTGGTTTCATGTTCAATGTGACAGTTTCTAATTACTTTACACGAACTAACATCCAAATTACAATTTTGAAAACTTTGGCAAGAAAAAATGTGTTGGCTTATGGCACTTTAGGCGGAGTTGGAGTTAAGCTGCAAGTGTTCTCTGGCTCTTGTTACCAAGTGGCTCGTTGACATACCAATACATGTTGTATCCACATCACGTGAACGTGTAAATTTATAGATCACATTTGATTTCAAAGCAGCAGGAGTTTTGGATTTGGATATGACCCAGTTTTAAGCGAAGTGTAAATTTTTTCTTGCCAAAGTTGTCAAAATTGTAATTTGGATGTAATTAGAAACTGTCACAATGAATATGAAACCAAAATGCAGGAGGCATTATTGATAAAAAAGCTAACACCACGATTGAATTTACAATTATATGCCAACGGTTGCTCTTTTCTTTTGCATGTGTTTTAAACATTTTTGTTTGTGTATGTCTATTGTCTATATTGTACCATATACAGTGTTGCTATTTTACAGTGTTGCTTGGTTCTTCTTTTTTTCTTTTCTGACTTGATTTTGCGATGAAAAAGGAGTAGCGTACGTTACTACATCAAATCTTTGAAGTCATTGTGGTTGTTATATTGTTACATTTGTGTTTTGCAATTTTGATTTTCGTTCATTTCTAAATTTTAAAGTTGCTGTGAACTGCCTTTTAATTTTGATGAAGAGGGCCATTTAGAAATTGCACCGAAAACTTTCGAATAAAATAAAATGTTATTGGGAATAAAACCTCTGCTTAGATACGCTTTGTGTTTGAAAAGAATTTACACCTCTTTACCGAAATTTTAATAAAAAACAATCGTTGTTTAATTAAGCGAGAGGCTTTGAATGCCAAATAAGAACTGTCATTTGTGAGTATTGCCATCTATTTTGATATCTTCAAACGCAAGTAACATGCGAAACTTTTTTACTAAGGACCTGATTATAATTGCATTACAACTCTTAACTGTTTGATATCATCTTATCACGAAAACTAGGTTTTGATGTCAATTAATTGTTGTTCTATTGTGTTCCACCAAAAACTAATTTGCACAAATTTGGTGCGGTTATTCTTGCTTTTTTTTGTTTTCGATTCTCAGTATTGCTCGCTAAATATGATCAAATTATATTGCTGCAATATTGCGTGCAAGATCCTCATTAGCAAGATATATAACATAAAATGCAACCTGGTTCGAGCGTTCAAAGTTACAACCTTGACGTCATCAATACTGAGGTCGTGACTGGAACTAAAACACTCAAACAAAACTTTCATAATTACAAAAAAACACAATATATGAGGCAAGGTTAAATTTAGACAAAACTTTATTTGGAACTTTTTTAGATTTGTGGTGGCTATGAACGTGACACTCAAATTCAAAACTAATCTAAAGTTTAATGATGATTAAGTTGCAATGTAGTTTGTATTTTGTGATACCTAAGTTAAGGAAGCAACTTGTTATACTCTATTTTTCTCTTATTTTTTGTCAAAGTAGTTTTATTTTGATTTGCTAGCAATATTGCCAATTAAAGTCATTTATTAAAAATTACACTAATGAAGCAAAAATCTGCAAACTTAAAACTGTTTTGAAAAATCTTTTTACATTTGGTGTTTTTTGTTGTTCATTAATAATTACTCTTTGTGCCTAAGCTAAATAGTGGGTATAATAAACTATACCATAACTCACAAGGTTAAAATATTGTGTTAGGTACTACACTGCACCTAAAAATGATGTTTTCTGGAAACGAACGATTTTTTAGATTTATTCTACATTGGTTTACAACATTGCAGGGCTTTTTTTTTCTATATGAAACGTACAAATTTGAGAAAAGTGCATTGATGAAAGCACTTCCACTATCTATAAGTAGTGAAGATGATGCAGTCGCCTGTCGTCTTAATGAAAATTAATACGCAGAAAAAGATCTTTTAGCACTTTAAAGCTGACTGTCTTGAAATATTTACGAACTTTTGTCAACACATGTTGACCTCGTCAGGTCAAATTTGTAGAATAATTTTGCTTATCTACAAGTAAATATCGATAGACTTTTTTATAAGAGCACGTCAAGGCTCATTGTTTTATGTTGAAAATTTTAAAACAAATTAAGAGCAATGCCAGGCTTAGCTTAAAAAAATTAGGAACATGAGCTAGTACAAAGCATTTGTAAGTAATCAACAGAGTATTTTGGCCTTTTCTATATTGCCATTATTGATACAATCATCAATTGACAACTTTTAACACAGCAAGAATATATTTTGTGTCCATTTATTGTCCAATAAAGTTAAACACAAATAAAGCTGAAATTTTGTGACAATTTCCAAACAACCAACCTCAACCCAAACTTTGCTATAGTTTTATGAAAAAAAAGTGTATTGAAGTTAAACTCTATAAAATGCTATAAAAAGAGAAATTCTGAATATATTTTAAACTATTATCATCTAACCCGTTCAGTTAATTTATGTAGTTGAAAAGCAAAATTTTTTGTTTTCCGGTTTTAGAAATAATCTGGTAACCGTATATCAAACAAACACTTCTTAATCAGTTTCAAAAATATTATTTCCGTTATTGTGCTAAAAATTAACAACTTGTTTTGCAAAGTTCAAAAATATCTACTGTACGTTTAGTTGCTGACGGGCAATAACGCCAGCTGAAAGCGAAACAGAAAGGAGTTTTATTTTTGTTAACAAAATTTTCCAACGAATCGTTTTTTATGTGTTAATTATTTCAATTTGAAATAATTTCGATTTGAGTTTGGTCAAAAATTTTGTAAACGTAAAATCTTCCGTACGTATAGGACTTTTTCACCTTTTTTCATGGCATATTAAAATATTACTTAGTTTTGTATCAGAAAATTTATCGGTTCAAAAAAAAGTTCTTTTGAAACGTCGAGAATGATTTGGTAAAGAATTGATTTTAGCCAATATTAACGCGTCTGCATTATTGATATAAATCAAACAATTTTTTTTTTTTTCATTTTTGCTGAATCTGATAAACATCAGAAATCGAGAAACGCTTTGCAAAAAAATTATTTCTATGTAAAAAATGATGTAATTAGTTACGTTTATAGTCTAAACTTGATGTTTTGAGGTTTGTGAGCCAGATTTGTAATGCTGTTAGCATGCTTTCTGGCCTATGGCCTATCAGCACCAAAACCTAAAAAAGAGGCACCAAACGGCAACTACACTTTATTTTGGCAATCGTAGTTTTTTTTATTGCTTTGGTTAGTGTCCGTGCTGATGGCTCTGAATACGCTTCTGCGCTGCTGGTAGCCTATAGGCCACAGAGCACGCATAAACGATAATCGGTAACAATATTGATGCTAGCACTCCCAATCGCAATTCAAATTGCAGTTGGCGTTACAATTAAAATTACCCTGTAGTAGTGGAATGACTGACGAGTACATCCTTTGGAACCGGAGGTATCGCGTTCGATTTCCACAGCGGTAAGGTTAGACTTGCTCTGCTCATCTGCTCATCAAAGTTGCCACCTGCTCATCAGAGTTGAGATTTTTGCAAGAAATAGGGCAACTCAAGTGTGAAAAATATCTTACATCATGTTGCTTTCTTTGTTTATTTTATTATTATTATTTTTTTTTTTTTTTTTTGCAACATCGTTAAAATATTTTAAATAGCAAGGATTTTATTGCGTTTTTTGTTGAATAGACTGGAGCTAAAACGGTCAAAATGTTTAACATTCCTCGTCATTTTCAGGTCCCAAAGTACCTTCGAGTCCGTGGTCTTGCCTAATCCTCATGCAATCTCATGCAATCCCTCCAACCCTGACCATTACTGGCAAGAACAATGATTGCTTCGTCTATGGAGTTACAGTAATTCGATGTTGCTTTAAATCTCTGAGTAAGGCATTTGAAAGTGTGGATGTTGGTTTTTCTCGGTTCTTTTTATTTGTTGTTAGTCCATGTTTAACATTGAATAATAAAAGTTGACGTTTAAATCTTAAAACTGCCGGAAAAATTCACAAAAGCCATTGCCAATGGTTATGGTGCCCTCGCAGAAAAAACATCAAAAAGAGCACCACTCACACGCACGCAAACATGAGATGCCCAGCAAACTAGTAACATCCTTGGATAAATTGCGGCAAAAATGATGCTTCATTTATTTTCAAATTTTACACATTTTTGCAATAAAAATACGAAGTACCAGTTTGCTGATACACATAAAATTCGTTAAAATCCTAATTCTAAAACATACAGTACTAAGGTAAATGGTTATTGTAGCTAACTGGCAAAAGACTATGGGGTGATGTTTGTAAAACCATATCTAGGTAGTTGAAAAGAGCGACATCATAGTGCTTTGCAAATATAGGTTCAGCGTTCGCGGAAATAATTAATAACTACCACAAAGCTATTTACAAGACACATAGGAATCAGAGGTGGAGTCGAGGACACAAGGCTCGAGGCCAAGGCCAAGGACACAAAAAGAAGCCGAGGCCAAGGCCAAGGACAGCTATTCCGAGGACGGACACTCTCGAGGCCAAGGACAGGAATGCTCGAGGCCAAGGACCAAGGACACAGCCGCAAGTGCTCTCCAAAAAAAAATAAAAAAAGGTCTTCAAAAAAGCTTTTCAGGCAATCTCCAATTCATAGGCGTACCCAGAATTTTTGATTGGGGTAGGTCTAAACCACAAATCACATGCAATGACGTCATCAAAATTTTTCCAAAGAGGAAGTTTTTGTGGGACAAAGATATCGTAGGATGGAAGATCTGAAATCGTTGGCTGCTGGCAGGTATCCAGGATTTTGCAAAGGGAGAGGGCTTAAACTAATAGTTGAAAAATGCAAATATCTAACTTTGAAAACGTGTTGAGTAAGCTAGTGTAGCTCAAAGGTATCACAGACGGGGATCTAAGGGCGGGCGCTCCAGCCGCCGGAGGTTTTAGGGGTCTTGGGGCAAAGCCCCCAACCGCTGGGCGATTTTTTGTAATTTTTTGGTAAAAAAAGCTATTTTAATGCCATTGAATCACATTTCGCAAGTGTTCAAAGCAGGGGTGCCAATCTTTGTTGAGCATTGGAGGGGATAATTTGCAATTTTACCCCAATTTTGCCCTATTTTCAACATTGGGGGGATGAACCTCTACCACGATTTTTTTCAGGTGAGCAAATTAAGCGAAGACCAAAAAAAAAAACGGTCTCTACCAAAAGTGGAAGACTTTTTTCCTCGAATTCAGGTGAAGACCAAAACAAAAAAAGGTCTTCACCAAAAATGAAGCACTTTTTTTCCCCGAATTCTAGTGGAGACCTGCGCTCAGATGCACATCAGAGTCAAATTATTGGGGGACCCATTTCTTTCGGGTTATACGTTTAAATTGCAAATGTAGACCATCCTCAAATTATTGGGGCGGATACAGTCAAATTATTGGGGGGATTTATCCCCCCCGGGTATCGGCACCCCTGGCTCAAAGCCATTTGAAAGCACTAGGTTTTTGACATTGGAAAGCCTACTGAAAAAATTAAATTGTTTAATGCTCGTTTTCCTTGCAATTTAAGTCCAAAACACGTTTTACATCTTGCATTTTGGAGTTAAATTTTAATTGTAAGTGATTTGGTCCAGGTAGGGGGAAGTAAGGTGCATTGTCTCGTGCAACATTTTAGAAGTAAATAAGAATCCACTCAAAGATAGAGGTTTTTGTTTTGTCATGAAAATAATCAGTTATAGGAGTACATGTTTGGACAGGAGACCCAGGCCCCCTCAACTAATGTTCAATGATTTGTTCAATCAGCATTTTCCATGGCTAATTTTTTTTTAAGTATTTTGTTGGTAAAAACTGGCGAGGTTGGAGGTGATATACGGAATTGTGTTTGAAAAATGGTACAATAGATGGTTACGTCAACTAACCATGCTATTGCCGGGCCGAATTTACATCGCGCTGGGCCCTTGGCACTTTGGAGATTTTCGCAACATCTTTTTGCCAAATATAGCTGAAGACCAAAAAAAGTCTTACGATTTCAGGACGGGGCCCCTAGTTGGTACTGCGCCATATTATGGTAAATCCAGCGCTCTTTAATGCATTAAGTTGATAAAAAGGCTAGATGTGAGCCTGAGATAGCAACTTTTAAAACAAAAACTCTCCATTTCTTTCGGGTTATACGTTTAAATTGGCTGGCAACAATTGAATTGAGGGGGGCCTGGGGCCCCTGGTCTTCAATAATGCTGCTAGTAACTGTTGTAAGCGAAAAATGCTAAAAAGAAACTGAAGAAACAATAGGCGTTTTTGGAAAAATTTCAATTGGGGGGGGTGGGCCCCCTGCCCCCCCCTTCTTGGTTATGCCTATGATCCAACTGAGGAAAACAAAAAAGTTTTTTGCAAATTTTCCGCGAGGTTTCTGACGTTTTCCAACGAAATTTCAACTGTTCAAAAAATAGTGCTGTCCTCGAGCCGAGGACAGGGCAATTTTCGAGGACTTGGGGCTTCGAGGCCAAGGCAAGGACTTGGGGCTTCGAGGCCAAGGCCAAGGACTTCAAAATGCGTCCTCGAGGACGTCCTCGAGGCCAAGGACGTCCTCGAGGACTCCACCTCTGATAGAATGATTACTTAGCCAAACCTCTTTAACAAAGCACATGCCTTTGTTAAAGATTTAATACATAGGTTTGATTACAAAATAAAGCTCACACACTTGGACTTTGGACTAAGATTTTGTATATGTGATATAACACATGGTATCGCTTAATAAGGCTATAGCACAGTGTTTCTCAACCTTGTTTGCCGACGTGTACCAAAATAACGTCATGCGTTGAATGCGCGTGCCACTAATTTATTTTAATCAAATTTGACAGTAAGACTGTAAAGCATTGACAAGCGTAGCTCTAACCACTTCAAAAGTAACGCTAAAAACCTACAAAAAGCATACAAACCTACAATCATAATTTCGCTTGGACATGACTGAAGTGGCCAAATTTTACTTTGCGTATGCTATTTTTTAGTTTTGTCAAAATTCCTAAACAAATTTTTGCGAAAACTTGCTGCACGTGCTACAGTACTCACTGCTTACTGTGATTCAAAAGTTTCTCAATATGACCAAACGCAAAAACGTTCTTTATTACGTCATCGATCTCATTTACCTATGATTTAAGACTTCAGTTAAGTATCAGATTACGCAGTTAACACTTTAGCCGCCGCAATACCAGATATCGGGTCTCGGGCAGTTAATTAAATAGCGTGCGCGGCAGTACACTCGGAAAGCGCTAATTATCACCTGCAGCAGCGAAAGTGTAAAACTATGCTGTACTAGTGGGAATAGAATATTACAAACTGAAAATAAAAAATTAACCTTCAAAAAATAATCAACTCGCGTACCACCTGAAAGACTTTCGCGTACCACCAGTTGGGAATCAATGGCAGTAGCATAGCCAAGGGGGGGATTCGAGCCCCCTCCATTAGCCTGAAAAGTATACAAAATACCACAATTTTAGTGCTTTTGAGGCCGATTTTTGGTCCAGAAATGAAAATAGCCCCACCAACGGGATTGGCGATCAGAAGTTGCAAACGACTTGCTGTGATTTGGACCATTTTTTTTGGACCCCACCTAAAGTTGGACAGAAAAACTTACTGAATTTAAGTGAAGACCTGTTTTTTTTTTGTTTTTATTTTTGGAGCTCACCTAAATTTGGCCGGAAAAAGCCTTTCAATTTGGGTGAAGTTTTTTTTTTTTTGAGATTACCTAAATTTCGCCGGAAAAAGCCTGTCATGTTTCGTAAAGACCTTTTTTTTGTTTTGGAGATCACCTAAATAGGGCCGAAAAAAACCTTTTAATTTTGGTGAAGACTTATTTTATATTATTTATTATTATTATTATTTTTTTTTTAGTGTTCACCTCATTTTGGAAGAAACAGCCGACTCAAATCTGGGTCAAGATCGTTTGCTGTTTTTTCCAGTATCCTAAACAGCCCCCACCCCATTGCAAATTCCTGGCTACGCGCCTAATTACTGCCATAGTCGTAGCCAGGATTTTTGATTGAGGGGAGCCCAAACCACAAATCCCATTCAATGACGTCATCAAAAATTTTCAAAAAAGGAACTTTTTGTGGGGCAAAGGTATCGTAGAATGGAAGATCTGACGTCGTGGTATGTTGTCACTTAACCAGGATTTTGGTAAAGGGAGAGGGCGAAAACTAACGGTTAAAAAGCGAAAATGTCTAACTTAGGAGAGGTGTTGAGAGAGCTAGTGTACTCAAACGTATCACAGACGGGCGCCTGGGGGCGGAGCCCCCAGCCCGCCAGTGGCTATGGAGGCCTGGGGGCAAAGCCACCAGCCGCTGGGCAATTTTGTAAGTGTTTGGAAAAAAAAGCTGTTTTAATCCCATTGGATCACATTTCGCACGGGTTCACAGCCATTTGAAAGAACTAGATTTTTAACATTGAAAGCCAATCGAAAAAATTTGATTGTTCAATCCTTTTATTACTTGCAATTAAAGTTCAAAACACGTTTAAAATCTTGCATTATGGTGTAAAATTTTAATTGTAAGTGATTTGGTACTTATAGGGGGAAGTAAGGCACATTGCCTACTGCAATACTTTAGAAGTAAATAATAATCCACTCAAAGAATTTCCTTTTATGAAGTTAACCAGTTATAAGAGTATATATACGGCCAGGGAACCCAGGACCTCTCAATTGAAATTCAATACTTTGTTCAATGAGCATTTGCTTAGCTAATTTTTTAAAAGTATTTTGTGCGTAAAAACTGGCAAGGTGAATTGCTATTGAAAAATGGTACAATAGATGGTTACGCTTACTAAACATTTGCAACATCTTCCTGCCAAATATAAGTGAAGACCAAAAAAGTCCTACTATCTGAGGGCGGGGCCCTGGCCCTGAACCATATGGCAAATCCGGCGCTGGTTATTTCATTACGTTCAAAAAAGTTAAGAGGAGGGCCTGAGGTAGCAACTTCTAGGACAAAAAATTGATTACACCCTGGTTATACGTTTAAATTGGTAGGAAAAAATTGAATTAAGAAGGTGCGCCGGGCCCCCTAGTCGTCGATATTATTTATTGTTAATTACTGTTGTGCGCGTGTACTGTTGTACGCAAAAACGCTATAAAAAACTGAAAACGAAGAAACAAGACTTTTTTGTCAAATTTGTGTCTTTGGTGCACTTCGATTGATGGGGGGCCCGGGCCCCCATGGCCACCCCCCTGGCTTCGCCTATGATTTTGAGATAAGATCGCGCCCTTAAGTTTGTTCATAAAAAAAATCAAAGCAAAATAACTTTTTTTCCAAAACGTGGAGGACTTGAGTCAAGTCACTTGACAGTTTTTTGAGTCGCAGACCCGTTTTTTGAAACGTACAACAATTGCATGACATTATTATGACGTGACACGTGGTCGTCATTATTATTACTTACTTTTGTACGCGTAAATCCTGAATTAAAGAAACTGCTTTTCCGGACAAGGACAACATACTGGCTATGCTCTAATTATATTTATCATTGGTAGTATTTCCATTGGGGGGGGTTTGCTTTATCGCCTGTGTTATAGCATTAAGTTCATAATAACGTTAAACGAAGGCCTGGGGTTGCAACTTTTAGGACAAAGCTCTTAAATTTCTTACAGGTTTTGCATATTGTTTGTTATTAAAAATTTGAATTAAGGGGCTCCTAGCCCACGACCCTTAGTCATCAGTCAGGGGCTCTGGGGCTTCCTGGTTGTCAGTTAGAGGCCCCGGGGAAACCTGGTTGTCAGTAACAAGCCCCGGGGCCCCCTGGTTGTTAATTAGGGGGCCCAGGACTTTATGATTGTGAGTTAGGGGCCCCGGGGCTTCTTGGTTTTCAGTTAGGGTCCCTCTGGCTGTCAATTAAGGTCCTTGGGGCCCCCTGGTTGTCATTTAGGGGCCCCAGGGCTCTCTTCTTGTCGGTTGGGGTCCCCGAAGCCCCCGGATCCCTTAGTTGTCAGTTAGGGGCCCCAGGGCTCCCTGTTCATCAGTTAGGGGCCCCAGGACCCCTTGTTCGTCAGTTAGGGACCCCGGGGCCCCTGGCTGTTAGTTAGGGGGCCCATGGTCGTTGTTTAGGTTGTCTGGTTGTCAGGGGTTCTCTGGTTGTCAGTTAGGGGCCCCAGGGCCCCTGGTTGTCGGTTTGGGGCCCCGAAGCCCCTGGTTATTAGTTAGGGGTCCTGGGGCCCCCTAATTATTAGTTAGGGGATCCAAAGCCCCCTGGTTGTTAGTTAGGGGCCCCCTGGTTGTCAGTTAGGGGCCCTGGGGCCCCATTGTTGTTGATTGGGGCCCCCGGGGACCCCTAGTTGTTAGTTTGGGGCCCCTTGATTGTTAGTTACGGGCCCCAGGGCTCCCTCATTGTCATTAATATTATTGTTAATTACTGTTATGTGCGTAGTTACTAAAAAAAAACTGCAACTAAACATCGTTAGCCTACGTTGTCATAATTTTTATCATTGGTGGTATTTTAATTGGGGGGACCCGGGCCCCGTGCCGCCCCCCCCCCTGGCTATGCCTATGATCACTGCTATTGCACATAGCAAAATAAGGGTTTACGAATGGCACGATTGGACCATATGAAAGACCCAGGTCATAATACTATAATTGGAAAGAAAATAGAAAACAAATTTGAGCTATTTTTTATTATTATTATTGGGCAGCGGTGCCAGCGAATTTGCTACCGTTAGGTAAAGTCCACCTACACATTGCTAGGGCCTCAATTGGGCTCATTGCAACTGTAGCTGCTATGTCATTGTTGTTTTGCTTGGTTACTGGTTGAACTCAGAAAGCCTCCCAGCGTCCTTTAAGTACGTGGCCAGTTTGTTAATGTTAGATTTCGTTACCACATTATGAACAGTGGTTTTAGTGATTACAAAATATTTAACACAAATATCTTGGTAAAGCTTGCAATTGCCTACATGATGATTTGGTGTTTCGTCCTCTACGCTTTATTTTGGACACAAGGAAGTCTCAGCACGACCTGTAGTTTTCCGCTGTAGATTGCAGTGCCCAGTTAAAACTTGCACTACACTATTTAATTGAGGTCTCTTAAGATTAAGGAAACGTATTGTTAGTCGGGAAGACGTCCAATCTACAGATTTCTTCAACCTCAAGCAGTCTTTCCGTTTATTCCACATAGATTTCCATCTACTTGTGGACCAGTCCTTAACCGTGCTAACACAACTGGCATACGGGACTGTAATAAAAGGTTCAGGACCATGTATTTATGATTTAGATCCTGATTTGGCTACATAGTCTGCCACTTTGTTGCCATGTACCCCTGTATGTCCAGGAATCCCGGCAATACTGACGTGGTTTTGTTTACCTAATTGATTTAGGTTTCAAATGCAGTTGAGCACTGTAATTGATGTTACAGTGCACTTTATGAGTGCTTTGATAGCTGTTTGACTATCAACCAGCACAACAATTTTTTGATTGTGCATTTTTTCCAAAAGCAGGTTGTTTGCCACTTCTGAAATAGCTAACACTTCTGCCTAGAATACAGTGCCCTGTAATCCAAGGTGGAAAAATGCTTGTTTTGGGGAGTTGTTTGGGTATTCGGCATAAAAACCCGCACCTACTCTCCCACCTGGATTTGAGCAATCAGTGTAAACCTTGACAGTGCTCTGGTTTAAAACGCTTGCAAATCTGATAGCATTCTTTTTACCCATAATTTGGCAGTCGAAATTTCTCTCGAATACCTATGTTTTCTTTATTCGGTCAGTTGGCATTTGCAGCAGAGGTCAGAATTTCCTTGCCTTATTGCAAACATCAACATTGCTTTTCGTTTTCCCAAAGAAACCAACTGAGTTGACATGCCAGAGCCCACTAACAGTGATTCTGTACGACCCTAGCACTGCCTCATCCAATAAAAATTCCTCAATGGGAGTTATGTTGAGCAGTATTTCCAGAGAACCAGTCGGGGTGCCTGGATAAGGTGATGAAATCATCAAGCAAGTCTCGACATCTTTGTGAGTTTCCTCACAAGATACTTTTTGTTGAGACCGCCAGCCCAGGACACTCATGCATACGTCATGATTGGACGTATCAGAGCTGTGTAGTGTGTTTACTCTACACTCATTTCATCATAGATGGTTTTATTCCCTACGTTTTACCCACAATTTGTCTACATTGCATCAATGCTGTAGTTGCTTTGCGAGTAAGTCGGATAATATGAGGTTTCCAAGTAAGCTTGCTGTCCAGAGTAACACCTAACAGCCTTGCTTCCTAGGAAAGTTCAAGTTTTGAACCATTCATTGACAAGGAACTCAAATCTAGATTCCGTTTGTGAGTGAACAGCACGATTTCGGTTTTCTTGCTGCTAAACTGTAGCTCTTGTTCCGAAGCCCAGTTTGCTTCAATATTTATTGCTTTCTGGGCCATACCTCTGATCCAAAGCATATCAGCACCACTGACCAACACTGCTAGATTATCGGCATAGGCTTGAACATAAAAGCCCCTACTACGTAATTCTAGCAACAGGCTGTTTAGGACACAGTTTCACAGAAAAGGGGACAGGATACCACCTAGTGGGTTCCCCTTCACAACTTCCTTTTAACTTTATCACCATATAATTCTATTTATTATTATTCAAGATTGTTATTTCCTGTTTAATACTTGTAACAATGAGGCGCATAATTTTGTATCAACCAATTCAAGGAATTTGCGAATGTGGATATTGACAAGCAACTTTTTGCAATCATCTTATTATCGACTACTTATTTTTTCAAAATTTTGTAATATTGCCTTAGAACTTCTTGGTTTTTTTTTTAGTTGCTGGCATCAGGCACAAAAATCCAAATGAAGTTTTCTAAAACTAGAACCAATCTTACAAAAAATAGAAAAACTAATTGCTATTTTTAACAATTTGAAAATATTCTGTTGCCAATAATCTCAGTGGAAGAAAATCTGCTTAAGATGATGAAAGAAAAACGGAAATTTTATTCCAAAATTTCCATTTACTGTATTGTTTGCTTTGCTTTGAAGTTTCGGTTCAAAAAGCAAGGCAATAAAAACAAATCTGAGTACCATGCTTCAAATTGATTTTATTTATTGATTTTTATAAAATTCAGTATTTTTCGTCGTTTTTGTTCGACTATTTTATCTTAATTGATGAAAATTCCGAAACAATTGAGATCCGATTTCCATTGAAAAAAATTATAGTTACTTCTTATAGCCGGTTTAGAATTATGATCTCACATACCATAATAGCACAGCAACCAGATTTGTTTCCTTTGTATTGGTAAGTTTACCTTTTTAGAGTTCTAAGTAATGTTGGTAGCTTGACTCCTCATCTAAATCAGCAACCTAATTCCAAAAAGGTTTCTACTGTAGGCTAAAGTCTTATTTCTACCCGTCAACCTAATGCAATACAAACGTAGATTCTCCACCGTGAAATGCCAAAGAACTTTCGAAATATAGGAACAAAAATTTGAAATAATATTCCCCCAGATTTAAAAGATTGCTCGTTTTCTAAATTTGAATCAACTTTCAAAACACAATTTATTCGAAAGTATGTCTCTAATCAAGCTATCAATAAAACTCAATAACTCGTGCATTCTTTTTTACATTCAGTTTTTAATTAGCTCTCGACTGCTGTTGTGAAATAAATAATCATAATCAAGAATATCATTTCATTGCATCGATTTAAAATAGAAGAGTGGCAGACTGAATCAAAGACCAATTTTGGTCCTATCGCAGTATTCCCTTGCAGTAGAAATATAGAAATCCTAAAGAAGTATAGCCAAACGGCCAATTTTTGAATTAGTTTTTAGCCTGTATATAGTGTACACTTGCAGTATTTGTATTGTTTGTTTTTGATTTGTTCAATTTTTTTCGCAAGCATAAAACAAATTATTATTGTCTTATATCGTGTCTATATAATTGTCTAATGTTCGAAAACATTAAAATCACAAAATCAAACACAAACCCCAAACCAACTTTATCTCTTATAATTCTAAATCCGGTATGATAAGTATCAGGTCTTTCCCCCGTTCTTACTTCTACCTTGTTGTTCTTATCCCATTTTATAAACCAATAGGTATACTAGTGTAGTTTGGAAGTTCGGTTCGAGCAAACCCTTGTTCACCGCAATGTTGAAAAAAAAAACCGAAATGTTGAAAAAATTAAATTTTTTAAACAAGTTTTTGTTTTTTATACTGCTTTGATAATTAAACCCACTTGTAGTGTGTTAAATTAACAGTGCACTATTAGTAGGTGTTTTAATACAAAACGTTAGTTTCTTTTAAAATTTATGTTCAATTATTTATTAGCTTCAATGGAAAAACACATTTTGTACCACAAAAAGACATGTTAGAGTGCGATTTGTAAAAAAACACATTTTTATCAAAATCAACGCTTTTAATTTTCTGCATTTTTGTACGTTTTGGGATTTTTGATTGAAACAAATAGACCTACGTGGCCTTTCAGTTCGCAAGAAATCAAAAAACAGAAAATTTAAGTTTTGAAAAGACGTTATATTTCCATAAGTATTATGTAAATGGAAACTCCTGATTTCGTATGGTGACTTTGCTGCTATCCGGAGTTGAAATACAAAATCGGTATTCTTGTATTACTAATATTTTAGTTTTGAAACTAGATGATATTTTCTTCCCAGAATTCAGCCATCTAAAATAAAATTACTTAGAAATTAGTAGATATACGTATTTTGCAATCAAAACACAGTAATGAAGTCGGCAAGTGAAATGGATAGCCACAGTCAGAGCTGTATACGATCCGACAAGTTTAGGCCCGAACCTGGCCAAAACCCCGCCCGATTCTGAAAATATAAGCTCGAAACCGGCTCGAACCCGAGAATTAATTTGAAGCCCAAATCATGCCCGAAAAAAAAAACGATTTAGTAATCTTCATTCAGCAATGTTGCCAAGTTATTTTGATTATATGTTTGTGCACCTAAGAAAAAAAGCACGGCTCAGGCCCGAATTAAACCCGAAATTTTGTCAACTTTAGGCCCGAGCCTGGCCCGAACTCGAACCTAACCCAAAAAGCCCAGCCCGACTTACAACTCTGGTTAAAATACATGTCATATAACGTACTGTAGATCAAACCTTATTTTACTCAGGGGCTGGCAATAACGGAACCTTTCTGTTTTTTATTAAGTTATAACATTTGTTTACAAAACAAACTTTAAATTATTCCTGAAGTGAAATAGGCAGAACCAATTTAATAGTTCACAGAGACATCACGTCTTACAATCCTACTTCATTTGACAATATCTTAATGCTGTCTACGCGTCGAAATGGGTAATCATTTCAACCCCTAGTGACGCAGGTAAGGCGGAGCCCCCTATCGCGGGAGCATTCCCGTGTTTCGAAGTCAACTGACTTCATCATTAGTGTGAAGAGGAGTCGACACAATGCAAAGAATTTTGATCCCTGTATTAGGCTAACTCAACCGATAAATTTGAATAACCAAGCTATCGGTATAGGCTATCGTCTTCATCTCGTAACTTCAGCTGCTAAAAAGGCTAACCTTTTTTTCCCACGTACTTCTCTGGACTCGAGTTTCGCGTAATACCAACGCTCATTGGCAGAGCTGACGTTCAAACCGAAATTCAAAAGCTAAACTAAGCTGGCCTGCAAACCGAAATTCAAAATCTGAGTAAACTAGCCCATAAAGTTAAAATCAAAATAAGATTGCGAAACATAATCGCAATTGTGACCTTGGTAACCCGGAAAAAAAAACAACTCTGGACAGGGGACCAAGTGGGCTAATAGACAGGGTTGAAAAGATAATTAAATAAAATAAGCTAGGGGAACAAGTGGATAAAGGGGTCGGTGAGTTAAAGGACAGAGATAAACGATTCACCCAGTGCGAATACAATGTTTTTAATAGGCAGAACTAATTCAGTAGTTCACAAGACATCGCGTCACATATCCTAGATGACACTGCACCCGTGCTGTTTTTATGCAGTGGACAATCTCTCAACCACAGACAACCATAATTTAACAAGTTAAATTATTCCTGAAGTCTTCGAAGAAGCAGCAAATTCAGTGGACAAGAATTTGAACAAATTCTCACAAATATTGGATCACTGGAAATTTTTAAGCAGGTGCGGATTCCTCCAAGCACGAAGTAGTTGTTCTAATGAAAAGTGTGCGGATCGTCTAATAGTTAGCGCCTGGCGCTATCCTCCAGTAACAGGAGGGAAATGTGATTTATTGCAACACCAACAACAACTGTTTGTCATCTAAATTTAGCTGGTTGACTTATTGAATTGAAGGCCTATTATTTGGAGGCTTGTTTAGTTTTCGTTCTTTGTATAGTTCAAGTTCTCAGAAATCATACCGGTAGTCTAGATATAGGATTAGCGCAAGTAAAAAACAAAAGGTTCGTATTTCAAAGTATGTTTGTTTTTGGTTTCTAAAAGTCTTGCTTCCTGTTTTTCTCAAAGTTAGCCAGTATGTTTTCAATAATCAAAGTAAACTTCAAAAAAAGATAACGTTTGGAAAAGGCATTCAGTTTCTATTTCTATAATGTTTAAAACAGCTGTATAAAAATGTTTTTAAACGTAAGCACTCACCAATAGCGCCTACTCAGTATGGCTTCCAGACCGAGACTTTCCACCATGCATGCTGTAACCTATGAGTTCACTCTAGTTAATGATAACATCCATGATAAGAGATATTCTGAATTAATATTTCTTGACGTTCAAAAAGCTTTGATGCTGTGGACCATGAAATACTAATTGCAAAGCTTGAGCACTATGGCATGGGAGGCACTGCTAAACATCTCTGAGTCTTATTTACATGATAGACAGCAATTTGTTGCTTGGGTTGATGATTTAAGACTATACTCAGTTAACTGGCGAGTTCTCCAAGGATCAACGTTAGGCACACTATTAATTTTGATTTACATCAATGGCTTCGTCAATTGCCCACCAGTAAAAGCTCAATTGTTTGCATATGATACTTGTTTGAGCTTTAGTTTTCTAAAACTTGAAAACTTGCAAGAGATAATTCACTCTGACTTAAAAACTGCTTCTGAATAAATAAATAATTGCTAACAAATCAGTAGTGTAGCCAGGGGGGGCTATAGCCCCCCCCCCCCCATTGGCTTGTCAACCAAAATGCAGAATTAGAAATATAACAGGTTTTTAGCTCTCCTGAGACTGTTTTTTGCGCTGGAATGAACTAAAAATTGATTTAAAGCATCTTTTGAAACATATATTCAGGGGGGGGGCTGATTTGTCGAAAATTAAAGTTACAAATTAATGAAAACTTTAAAAAATGCCCAAAAATAAACAATCAGATTTGATTGCTAGTGTAAAAACGCCAAATATAGGTTTATTATAAACTCAGAAACAAAACAGGGGGGAGGCTATTCAGTGTTAGTTAATTACCAATCATTTCTCTCAAACATCTTTCCATTAGCCCCCTCTCCTCAATTAATTTTCTTTATAAAATATAGACGAAATCAATTACTGCATGTGAGTTTTATTGTATGATAGGATTGTATGATTTTGAAAAAAACTGCAATGTTATCATTAGCCACTTCCCACATAGTCCATTGATGCAACCAGTTGAATCATGTTGCGCAGCTGACTTCTATGCCACGTTCTAAAAGCATTATTTTTTATTAAAATAGCTCTTAAATTAAGTTATTTTTGCAAAAAAATGCAAAATTTCTAGCGCTGGGGGCTCCGCCCCCAAAACAGCCCCCTTATTGCGAATTTCTGGCTACGCGCCTGTAACAAATTGCGTATTAATGCTCAAAAATCTTCACTCTTCAGCCTTGATTATATTGCCAAAATACATTGATAAAGCTTCTTATCAAAACTTGACCATTCTCTTTGACGGCTCAAAAATTGTGCTTTCTGAAACAGTTAAATATCTTGGATCTTGTGTACAAATAGACGATGACCTCACATTCAACGCTCATATTAATTTCTTCCATTCTAGGCTTTGCAGAACTCTAGGTGTAATGTTCAAAATCGAAGACTATTTATCAAGAAATGATCTAATACTTCTTTTGTACAATGCGCTCTTTCACCCTCATTTAAGTTGCTGCATCTCTGCTTGGTCTTCTGCATTTTCTACTTTGCTAAATCCTTTACAAACACTTCAAAATAAAGTAATAAAAATCATTGAAGGATTAAGTCATTGGAAGAGCAGTAGGCTGCTACGACATAAAAGAAACTAAGCATTCTCAAACTAAACGACTTACTCGGCTTTGAATTAGGTAAATTTGTCCACGAACATTTCAATAATAAACTTTGAATTTCCAAAACTGTTTTAAATCAAATCAAATCTTTTATTATACGCCGAAATGTGTAAAGAGTTGGCGGGGCACATTTCTGCGTCATTGCGCCGGGGCAACACAGCTTCTTTCAAAGAAATGTCACAGCGGTGGCAAGCCGTTGGCAGCACTGTGTCCGATTTGACCGGCCCGAGATTTAAGCCTCTGACCTCCCGCTCCAGAGACGAACTCGTAACCGTTCGACCAACATAGCCGGACCTTGCTCGTTTAAATCAAATACACGCAGTAAACATCAGGCGACAATTGACTGTTTACAACTATCGCATTCCACTTCATAAAACATTTTGAATTGAACGATTAACCCAAAATGAAGGTGTCATTATTTGGAACACTATTCCTTCTTATATAAGGAAAAACACTTTTTAGAAATTAAAAGCTAATTTCAAATACCGGCTAATTGCAAATTACTAATGAACAAGTGAACTTGGTGGAATACAGTATGTTGATGTAAAACAAAACAAGCTGCTGGGGACATGCAAATGCAATCAGCTTTCATTCTAATTACAGTAATTGGCAAGTTGCCTACCTATATTGGATGGCTGCTTGGCTCGAAGCCCTAACGGTCCCTTCGCAGTCCCCCTGTCCTTTCCTTGTTGATAATTATGCACATTAATACGATTATGTGTTTTGTATTATTTAAAAGCTTAATGAGTTGGACTCAAATAAATGTTGGTTTTACTTGAGTTGAGTTGAGAACTAGAAAGTACAGTGCTGTAATCGATCAGTTGTCGAGTGGATAGAGCGTCTGCTACTAAAGCGGTAGGCGCTGGTTCGATTTCCGGTTGGGTCAAACTAAAAACTATAAAAATTTGTTTTCACAGCTTCCCTGCTTGACGTTGAGCAATTAAAGGGACAGTGTGAAGCCTCTGCCGTGCGTGGTAGACTGGTGATCAGGTGGCAGCTTGACTCAAAGACCGAAAGGTCCTTTTGCTGTCTCCTGGACAAGGCAACTTGGTGAATAAAATGTAATTACAATTACAATCATATCAGACTCGTACTCTGCTTATTTGGCCATTATTTTGAACTATTTCTTATCAATTGCATTTGAAATTGTTTTGCATTTCGGCATCATGAAGTTTGAAAGATAAAGATTTTTTGCATGACGTTCAATTATGGAATTCATTTTTCAAGGCTGGGAGATTTTTGTAAGTTTTTGGAAAAAAAGCTTTTTTAATCCCGTTGGTTCACATTTCGCACGTGTTCACAGCAATTTGAAAGAATAGATTTTTAACATTTGAAAGCCAATCGAAAACTTTTAATTGTTCAATCCTCCTTTTACTTGCAATTAAAGTTCAAAACACGTTTAAAATCTTGCATATGGTGTAAAATTTTAATTGTAAGTATTTTGGTCCATGTTGGGGGAAGTAAAGTTACTAAGGCACATTGCCTCCTGCAATATTTTAGCAGTAAATAATAATCAACTCGAAGATTTTCCTTAGAGATTTTTGTTTTGTCTTGAAGTTAGCCAGTTATAAAAGTACATGTACGGCTAGGGGGCGCAGGCCTCTAGCCGTACATTTGAAATTCAATAATTTGTTCAATGAGGATTTACCCTAGCTAATTTTTTTTAAAGTATGTTTTACGTAAAAACTTGCGAGATGGTGGTGAATCGTCATTGGAAAATGGTACAATAGATGGTTACGTTTACCAAACATGTTATTTTTGGAACGGATTTACATTGAGGCGGGCCCTTGACACTTTGGGGATTTTTGCAACATCTTCCTGCCAAATTTAAGTGAAGACCAAAAATAGTCTTACCATCTTAGCGCGGGGCCCTGGCATTGTGCCATACGGCAAATACGGCGCTGGTTAAATTTGCAATACGTTTATAAAAAGTTTAGATGAGGTAGCAAGTTTTAGGACAAAAACTCTTAATTTCACCCTGGCTATACGTTTAAATTGATTGGAAAAAATTGAATTAAGGGGGTGCGCCGGGCTCCCTGGTCGTCAATATTATTTGTTTTCGATTTCTGTTGTACACGTGTACTGTTGTACGCACAGATACTGAAAGAATCTGAAAATGAAGAAACAAGGCTTTTTTGTCAATTTTTGTCATTGGTAGCATTTCGATTGAGAGGGCCCGGGCCCCCTGGGCCACCCCCCTGGCTACGCCAATGATTTTGAGATAAGATCACACCCTTAACTTCTTTAATTAAAAAAGAAACATTTAAAGCAAAATTGAAATAAGTTTTTTGCAAGACGTGGAGGACTCAAGTCAAATCACTTGACAGTTTTTTGAATCCTCCAAGAATTGCATGACATTATTACGACAGGAACACGTGGTCGTCATTATTATTACTTACTTTTGTAGGCGTAAATTCTAAATCAAAGAATCTCCAATTCCGGAAAAGGACAACATACTGGCTATGCTCCTATTGTATTTATCATTGGTAGTATTTCCATTGGGGGGTTTGCATTACCGCCTGCGTTATAGCATTGAGTTCATAATAACATTAAACGAAGGCATGGGGTTGCAACTTTTAGGACAAAGCTCTTAAATTTCTTACAGGTTTTGCATATAGATTGTTAAAAATTTGAATTAAGAGGCCACTGGCCCGGGACCCTTGATCGTCAGTTAGGGGCCCCCTGGCTGTCGGTAAGGGTTCCGGGGCCCTTTGGTTGTTAGTTTGGGGCCCTGGGGCTTCCTGGTTGTCAGTTAGGGGCCCCCTGGTTGGTAGTTAGGGGCCCTCTGGTTGTTAGTTAGGGGCCCCGCGGCTCCCTCGTCGTCATTAATATTACTGCTAATTACTGTTATGTGCGTAATTACTGAAAAAAAAAAAACTGCAACTAAACATCGCTAGGCTATGTTGTCATAATTTTTTTTTTTATCATAAGTGGTATTTCAATTGGGGGGAGGGGCGAGCCCTCCAGGCCCCCCTTCCTGGCTACGCCTATGCGATGACTTCACATTGAAAACAAATACTAATTTACTCAACTACATGCTTTTCAGAACCCCAGGTTTAATGTTCAAAGTCAAACAATTATTTACCAAATCCTATCTACTTTTTTTGCACGTTACCCTCTCTATAGTTTATTTTAACAGCTTTGCGGTCATTCGCTCTCAAAGTTCAAAGGTCTCAAATTGTTATCAAAATAATCAAGCAACGTTAACCAAAAATCTCATATAACAACGCTAAAACTCAGCACTTTCTAGAAGTTTCCAACGGTTGTTCTCTTTATTATGACGTAACAGAGAGTGCTCTTTAAATTCTCAGCGACTTTTGAGCAAACTGTTATTACATCAGCCAAGCTTAGCAATAATCACAGCCAGAAATATCACGCATTTTACAGCCATTCCTATTTTGAGAACGCTGTTTAGCACTGCGACCCAACCGCCAACATACCTGATATTGTACAGTATATAGCGCATGCTGTATATCCATTATTCTTATTCAGCACTAAAGCTTTCTTAATAAAATTGTTCAAAAACTTTAAAGAGCAAGTAAATGATTTTTTCAATGTCACAAGTAACAGTTTAGTATAAAGTCTACCATCCAGCTAAAATTTATCAAAGACATTTTGCTCAAGTACTTCAGAGTCTTAAATGTTGGAGTAACCCCACAAGTTTGAATCATCTGCTTTTTTGTGATACCAATTCATTCTGAGAATTCATCCTAGTTTTGAAGGTCCATTTAAGGGCTAATTGTCCAACATGGCATTGCCAAGTTTGGCATGTTTTATTTTTTTCTTGTACAGTATTAGCCTACCGGTACTCTTGAAATTTGCAATTATGTATGTCTAGCCGGAGTACTTCGTAATAAATATTTTAAAGTTTTGAGGGGCGCATTTGGTATAGTCTCCTCAATGTGGTCCACTAAATTTTGTTACATTTAATCTTTGATTCATATTAACCTATCCCAGGCGCGTCGTCAGCGGGGGGCATTGCCCCACCGATTTTCGTTCTTGCCCCCCCGATTTATTTCTTGCCACCCCACGGTATTTTTTTAGGGAGGAAAAAGTTGCTGTTTTTGGCCGGAAAAACCGTTTGAATTTGTGATTTCGGCCAGAAAAAGCCTTCGGATTTCGGCGAAGACCTTTTTTTTTTGGAGATCACCTGATTTTGACTGAAACTTCGCCTTAATCCAATTCAGGAGAAATGAAAGTTTGAGTCAAGTTCAACGCTGGTTTTCAGCTTTGCCCCCTGATTTTAATTTTGCCCCCCGATCTCCCGAAGCTGGCGACGTCCCTGACCTATCCAATAGATTTAATTTGTTTAGCTTCTGTAGTTGATTCGGGGAGGTGTCAATATAGTTAGAGGATCCTTATATTATAGCATCTCCAACATTTTTCATATTATATTTTTACCTTTCTTGAAAGTTTTATTTGCATAGCTAGAGTGATTAAAAATTTTGAAGGGCCTATTGGATATGGACTTCCCGATTGTGGCATTTCAAATCAGTCATACTTAAGCTTTCCTTTATATTAATCTGTTCTTAAAGTTTCATGTCTTTAGCTTGAATGGTTGAAAAGTTTGAATTTAGGAAGACCCAGTTAATGGACCCCTATTTTTGTGCCCCCAAAGTTTGTTATATAACTCTTTGTTATATTTACCTATCTTGAAAGTTTCCTGTGTCTAGCTTAGATGGAAAAAATTAAATGTTAGAAGCCTCCTTTGGAGAGGACCCCTATTGTGGTACCCCCACATTGTTTCATATTTCATGTTTTCTTTATATTTATCTGTTCTAAAAGTTTTATGAGGCTAGAATGAATGGTTGAAAAATTTGAAGTTCGGAAGACCCGATCGAGGGACCCCCGTTTTGGTTCCTCCAAATTGTATCATATGATAACTTTTTGTATTACCTATCGTGAAAGTTTCATGTGTATAACATAAGTGGATAAAACGTTTTAATTTTGTTGGACCAGTTCAGGGAGAACCCCCCATTGTAGGACCCTCAAATTTTGTCAAATTTTTTTTTACCTATATTTACTGCACCTATTCTGAAAATTTCATCTGTCTGTCGTAAGTGCTTAAGAAGTTTGAATTTGGGTGGATCCGTTTGATGAGGACCCCCATTTTGGTACCCCAAAAGTTTTGTTAGAATTTATCTTTTCTTCATCTTGTTTATGCTGAAAATTTCGTGTGTCTAGCTTGAGTGGTTGAAAAGTTTGAATTTCGGCGACCTCATTTGAAGAGAACTTCCATTTTGGTACCCTTAAATTTTATCTTTCCTTTGTGTTTGCATCCCCTAAAAAGTTCATGTGTCTAGCTTGAAGGGTTAAAAGTATGGATTTTGGAAGATCCATTAGAGGGGGACCCCCGTCGTGGTAGCCCCCAATTTTTGTTAGATTTAGTTTATTTTTAATACCTACCCTTTCTCAAAATTTGATTCGTCTAGCTCTAACGGTTTAAAAGTTTAAAATTTTGGAGGACCTGTTTGAGGGAGATCCCCCAACTTGGCACTCCCAATTTCAAGCCGACACTGGTCGTCCCTGATGTCTTCAATTGCCCAAACTTTAGCGTTTAGCGGTTTAAAACTAGATAGCTCGGTAAGAAAAAGAAAAAAGAAAATAAAAAAAATTGTTCAAGTTGGGGGAAATGATAATAACCAAAGGAAAGGTGGTTACTAGTGTGCTGAAAAATCACAAACCATTTTTTATCAATATCGGTACTTACCAAGATATATTAGTACAACTTCGTCAACTTTTTGCTCATTTTTGGGTTGTAAAATTACGGTCACGTGACCGGGCGCCCCTAAAATCGGTTCGCTTAAAGCATTTATAAACACCCATGTTGTGTGAAATTTTCAGCTTTACATATTAAATGGTTTTTGAGTTAAAAGCAAGTTTATAATTTTTTGACCCCAAAATAGCCTTTTTTTCCCCGTTTTTTGTATGTCTTAATTCACGATCCACGTGACCTAGAATACCAAAAACTGGCGCACACGACACCTTTCTTAATTCTTATGTTGAGTCTAAATTTCAGTTTTTTAGGTTTAAACGTTTGTTAAGATATAAGCAAATCAACCCTCATTTATCAAAATTCGCAAACAAAAACAAAGATCCTACACGCTTGCACGAAGTTCCAAATATACAGCATAATATGGAGAATTTAAGGATTACAACACACGGTGGCATAAATTCTCAATTAAGGTCTTACAACATATTTAAGAACAAACGAATCCAAAACTGCGCAAAGTTAGAAGCAGCTATTCTCAATCAAAACTTTACTTATTTTGTTTAAAAATAATTCGATATGGTTATTACGAGTTGCGCCGCGAACCAGATCGTTGACGCTATTATAAGTCAGAGCATTAAGTTAAAAACTTAAAACCCGTAAAACACCTGTAATTATAATTTATAAAATGGTGTCTTCAACTAGTTGTTTCGCAGTTAAAAGCCCGATCTACTTCACTAGGCGTAATTTTGCGATCTTACCAACGTATTTTTATTTTAAGCCGAAAATTTAGTGCGCCCAGCGTACCGTTTTATACCAGCGTAGTTGCTGCCAGTTGGTTGCAATAAACTAAAAAAATAAGCATATAAGCTCACTATTTTACGTCCCGTGTAGACCGGGTATTAGGCTCTTCAGGTAACAGTAAATAATATATATGAAAAAGATTTACTGTTACCTCCCTGAAGAGCCTAACGGCAAAAGAACCTGATGGGGGCATTATTTTATAAATTATCTTTTACTGATTTACTGTAGGTTTTTTAATGCATGTATGATTTAGCAGTTTTGTTTGACTGAACTGGAATAGACCCATTTTATGTATAACTTACTTGACTCGAAAGGCGTATTCACTTGGCTAGAGATTTGCTCTTTTACTAGTATGTAATGTAAACTGTTTATTTTATTCCTAACAATTCATGAACCAAAAAAGCCAAAATATTTCTTGACGTGCCTTGAGACTTTGTATTTATTTGATTTGAGAGAAACATATATTGTTACACAGTATACTTGGCTGTTCTGTACGTGCAGTTGTAACCACATTTTATTCACCAAATTGTCTTAGCCAAGAGACAGCTAATGGACCTTTCGATCTTTGAGCCAAGCTGCCACCTGCCTATTCGTCTACCACATACCGTGAAACTTCCGTTATTTATTTTAAGTAATTGACTCCAAAATGTATGTGGTTTGTTGTATGCATCATCGTGTAAAGTTATTTCAGTTGTCTGAATTAAGTCTGTAAGCAATGATTATCTAGAATAATCTGAAGTCAAACTTGCATTGGCACATTTGAACTTTTAGATTCAACCAATGTTTTCGTATTTGACGAATAGGATTAGAAATTCCGTCTTTTTATTATAGATTTTCTCATAAACAAGTATGTAGATTCTCAAACGGTATGAAACTCGCTCTAAACCAAGTTCAATTTCAAAAGTAAATGCAATAATATTTATTGTAACTTGGTATTGATTTTGTGTAAAAACTAAAACTTCCAAGATGTTGTAATTTATTTAGTAATAATAAATTAGTAAAAATACGGGAAATAAAGTGAACGCAGTACAAAAAGCACATGATTTAGATAAAGCTTCAAAGCGAAACACATTATACTGCTAAGGACTATAAAGCAGGAAGAGGATTATTGTTGCTTTTTATAGCTTAATACGTAATTTCTATAGTAATTACAGTATTACTCACCAACATGTAAATAATGTGAGCACAGCACCATTGAAAATACAATATATTCCGCTTAAAAAAGTGCGACGTTAGTGAAATCAAAATACAAAATATTTAAATATTGGCAAAGTAAAATAATTCATCTGAGCTAATTACAACATAATATTGCAATGTTTTCGGAACAATTGTAAACACTTTTGAAATATATCATTTTTAGAATGTTTCCTTTTGTTGCTAATACTGTAAATCTAACTCATTAGTAAATAAATAAATAATTAAATGAATGAATAAATAAATATCGGAGCATAATGATTGGAACGTTTAAGTAATTTTAATATCAAGCAAAGAGCCAAAACGTTCAGTAAAAAATGTTCGCTCACGTTTTGGCTCTTTGCTTTATATTAATAAATAAATACATATGGAAATACAAAAATTAATTTTAAACAAATATTAAAAATGAGGTCAAAAAAACATAAAAAGTACAAAAGTAGTATAATGCAAAAAATTACGAATTTTTTTAGCAATCAGTTTGGAGTGGCTGCTCCACTCAGAATTCGACAATGCATTAAATACTAATAACGTATTAAAAATTGGGGATTGATATAAAAGCGAATTTGTCAGCCGGAGATTTTTTGTTGTGCTGCACATGCAAATCCAAGGGTAACTTTGACTTTCTTCATTTCGTTGGTAACTCGATCATACGTACTAACAACAGTAGAAAGAGCATGAGGTTTATAAGATAGGTCATTATCTACGAAATTAAGAATTCTGCAAGCCGGTCTTACATCTACAAATTTTTTCGGAACTTCGGCTGTGATCGCATGAGGAAGATTTTTCAGTTCCAAGCTGCAAAAAACACAAAAACTTACTATCTTGGAAATACAGTAAATTTGAGAAAGCCCAATATTATTTTTTAAATTTAAAATATGGTCTAATATCCTATTTAAAAAACATGCTCGTATTTATCGAAATTCAGAAGTCAGGTAATTTAATTTGAAAAAATGATACTCCAGTATTTGAGTAACAACTTGTGGTATCTTTTGGATAAATCCGAGTTTTAAATAGAAGCTTTGTTATTCAAAGTAAAACTAAAACTGTTCTCTCCTAGTCACTGCTAAAGCTAAAATATTGATTTAAAAATAGGTTGCATCACATCGTAAAACACAAAACACGATTTCTATTGATTGGTTTCACATAAATTTTGAATGGTCAAATTCAACTTCAATTTTGAAAAAAACTATGAAACTTTAATGCTATATATTCAGCCACATGTTTAAAAAACAAACTAAAACAGACGCTTACTTTGCGGTATCATAGTAGTGGATTTTCCAACAGTCAAGTTTGTGAAATGGAGTTAGCGTTCTTTGGCATGGATTATTTTCTTGTTCTCTTTTAATCTCATGCAAATTAAAAGGAATCCTGCAAAAATAGAAATAGTAAATACTAAATAACGTTTGTTGCAAAGCTTACTGCCGTTCTCTTTGTCCGCTTCATTTTAATCATGGAGCACAATAAACCTACAGTATATTGAGGACGTGAGTTCGCTAAAATTTGTAATTTTTGATGAAAATAATCTGTCATGGTTGAGTATTCTTACGTAAACTCAAAACAATTTTGTTTTAAAACTGCATATTATTCGTATAGGAAAACATTTGTCGTACAACATTAGACATGCCAGCTTGTTTTGTTGTTTCAAAAATTTAAAGTCTTCTTCTCAAAAAAAAAAAAAGAAAAACTAAAAACACTATAATTATATCAATTAAAAGGTCCCTAGGCCTGTAGGTTGCTGTGGCTCCACCAAGATAACAGTTAGTGCCACTTGGTGTCACAGGGATCCCCATTTCCCAATGCCCAAATGCCTCATTGCTGCAATCTTACTGTGAAATATTTATTCAATTTCTTACCTCGTAGGTTGTGGAAGAGGTGTTCCACTAACCAGTCCAAAGGAAACCAACAGGCTAATAAATGAAGCTACTTGAATACATTCCATGATCGTGTTTTATTTGAAGTTTTAATTATGTTTAAGCTTTTAGTCGGTTGAAGCTGATTGAATGCTGACTGAAGACTGATATGGGCCATTTATACTAAACATAGAAGCCTTTTTTTTTCTTTCAAGTTTATTTTCAAAATGAAAACTAGGTCGCTATTTGGGAAACTACCTTACGTATTGAAATATCACGCAACAGTTTAGATATTCTTGCTTTGCAAAAATGAATTTCCGGAATATATTTTTAACTTGGATTATAGTCTGCGTATCAGAGCAAATTTGCTTTGTCCATAATGCTAATCGAAAGGAACAGGAAATCTTAATAAGCACTTTCCATCCTTTATTTTTGAAACCATTTTACTGTATTTTTCTATTATAGTTAGTGAACTGTTATAATTTTAACAAGCGTAAATCAATTGTTTTAGACTAATTTATTTCTTGTTGGTTAACAAAAAATGTCACAAAATTGGATCAAATACAAAAATAAATTGGGTAAAGTAATGAAAGGCAGGTATATGGCTTTTATAGAAAATTACATGTACTTGAATTTGAACTAAAATTAATTTACAAATATACTGTAAAACAAAAATGCCCAAGGGTGTTTCGCCATTAGTCTTTTTAGGTGGCCACGGATAAATACGGTAAAACTTTAAAAAGTTTTAAAATCTTATAAAGCAGAACACAATCTTATCACGCAGAACATAAAGCTGGTAGATCTACAAATCACTTGTTGGAACGCTTTTGAAGCGTGACAATAACTATTTTGAAAATGCGCCGTCAAACACTCTGACCTTATTTATACTTTTTGGAATGCTATAAATGCTTAGAGTAAAGTAAACTCTAGTGCATCTATATAGCTTCAAGTGTTTCAGAAAGAAGTGAGTAATCGGCAATCCTTGGCTCCCACTCTTTTCCAACTTGTTACCATTATTTCAAACTTTGTTACTATTATTTAGTTACCAGTTTCATGCCAGTATTTAGTAATCTGTAATTGAAAGTTTAATATATTTCTTTGTGTGTGTTTGAGTTTATTTCTACAAAACTATTTTCTTTGAATAGTTGACAAGACCCCTTAGTTAGGATACATTGCCACCTATTGGTGTTTTCTCAAGGAGAATATAAAATTAATTACTTTTTTATATTGTAGCTTAATTGGACTTCTACCCAGTATCTCGATTTTTGATCTAGGTCCAACTCTGTCCTAAATGCCCGAAAAGGTCTTGATGAAACCAGGTTATATTGTTGAAAGTAGATCAACTATATTTCTCATCACCAGTATTCATTAGCATTGAAAAAGTTATCATCAAAAAATATTGACTCCTGATTTGATTTTGTTTCGTAGTTTTGACAAAATCCTATTTAAGTCGGCCTCAAAAAATGTTAATTTGGTACATTTTTAGGGCGATTTATGGAATAGCTACTGTACGTGCCTATCTGTTGCCTACCATATTTGCTTGAATTTTTTTTCTTTATCGTTGTTGTACGTACTGTACGTACCGAAAATTACGCAAAAGCGGTACGTTTTTTCTATTTCAAATCAGTCCATTGTAGTTGCACACGAAATGTCGGGTTCCTACTACTACCTACCAATAGAGGCGACGTAAACACAACAAAAGTAACAAAACACAAAGACAAAACATGATTTTCGGTGACTTCTTTTAGCAAAATTTAATCACGAATGACTTAAAATAACTAGCAATTACAAAATGGGACTATTTCTAACCAAGCCCATGTTTAAACTTTGTTATTAACCGAAACCAATTTTTATAAACAAGTTTTCAGCAACTTTTTTAAATCTAGATGATGTGAATAAGATTTACGTTCTACCGCAGCTCATAGGCTATTTTTTAGATTGACTACTCTTTGCAAATGCGACATGTACTAATGGTCATTGACTTTCCCTACTTTAATTGAGAGTTAATTACACAAAACACGCTACAGAGTCACTAATGATCTATTTTATTGACTTAAACAAACGGAATTTACCGATCACAAGTATTTAGGCAGAAATATGCGTGTTTGGTAAAAGCCGGCTTAAGGAGAAACATAATAAACAAGCATAAACAAATCACACCATTGTTAAGCTGAATCGCGCAACATAATTGTTCATTACAAGAAATAGACGCATAAATTGTTTATTATCAGCATGCAATTTAATTGCATTTCGTTATTTTTGTACCGATAATTACTGACGTTACTATTCTGATAATATCTTGGATTCTTATAACAAATGATTTTGTTCTTTCTCAGAAATAAATATACCGTACAATTTCTTATAGCATGCCTAATAATTGGTGGTTTATCAGCAGAATATACAGGCAGTGAAGTGAGACAGTTTCTTCAAACTCAGACTGAATCACTTTACCAGCACATTTCTAACATGAGTCTTCACAAGTTTTTTGGCAAAACGAGTTCTGAAACATTATACTGTTGTTTATACTGTGCATAATTTCCCCCTTGCAACAATAGTAAGCACATGGTTACAGTAGTTAAAACTGAAATCCCTTAACCGATTTTAATCAAGTAATATCTGTATAATACATTCATAGTTTTTTCGGCAATTTTGCCTTTACTGCTATTTTTTCTCGTCATTGCTATTGCTATATTTACTCTCTAGTAGCAGTACGACAATCACAGTTTGTACAATAATTGCAATTAATGTATTCCAAGGGAATTAAAAAGTAAAAGTTTATTCTACAATTTTGTATTGTTTTGCGAGTTCTTAGCTTTATTCACCTCGCTAGAAAGATCGACTTAGTCGCAATTGATTCAGAGGGTTAAAAATTTTGCAAAAATCAAAAGAAGAAAACAACAAAAAACTTTATCTCTTCAAATTAAACTCCAATACGGCTATTGAGATAAAGTGTTAAAAGGACCCATAATGTGTCTAAAACATCCGAAACAAGGTCTAAAATCATTGTAAAAACGTTTATAGCTTAACAAAAACTTCAATCCCAAAAACTCCACAATATTGTTTTTGAAAGAACTTTGCTACTATAACTCGTGAAAACAGAAATTATTACAAAGGAAAATCACTTATTCAATAGAAGATTAGTGGGTAGTTTAATAGCAAATGTTGCAGTGGACAAAGTCATCGTGTGCATGCGTAGTAGCTATTGAAATTAGTCATTGGTTGTTTAGGTAGCAAGCAAGTTAATTAGTCATGTCATATACTAACTACCGGTATTTTATTGTTGCTTTTGACTTCAACTGACAGCAGTTTTCCACCGAAAACGATACCAACAAAAATAAACTGTTTCAAAGCAGACTTTTGTTTGTTGTAAAGAAAGTTGTAAAACACTTGATATTATAGGAAACTATTTTTAAACCTTTCAAGGAAGTAAAAATTAAGTGTGTGCTGGAGTAGTTGAAATTATTTATCAATTGTTTTGTTTATTTTCATTATACTGTAGTTTTTTGTTTGTTTGCTTGTTTTTCTTTGTCAATATAGTTTAGTATATCTCTGACACTCTCTTCAATCAAAGCACGAGTAAAGTAACATATTGAATAAACAAAAATGGTAATGTAAAAAAATATAATGAAAAAATAACTTTTCTAAGCCATAGATCGGTTTTGACCGCATAGTGATAACCTATAGCAAAAAAAATTACCAAAATAATACTTTTGCTAAAAACAGAAGCAAAGTACAAAAGTCGTACTGGCGCAACAAAAAGCCATGTTTAGCAGTCATAGACATACTCTTTAGCAAGAATTTTCTGGTTTTCGCTTATTTAGGGAAAAAGTTGATTTAGAATTTTGGACGCATGGTCAGATAGCAAGCATCTTTAAACTACTGTGTACTCTTATAGTACTGTTGTTCTTTATCAAAGCAATAAGCAGCAACTTTGTTGGATTTAACATTTTTATTAAAAGCAAAACATATCGAACGTTTTTGGCTTGAAACATTTAAGCCCTCCTCAGGATATTATAAACAATAATTCATAAAAATCTGTAAAGGAAATAGAAGCATTACGGCAGCATAAATCACGTATACCTAACTAATAACGTACATTATATGAGGAAATACTTAAAATTATTATCTAACAAAATAAAAATGCCTTTCCAGTTTTGGAGCAAAGAAATCATATTAAAATCACAGTCAAACAAGCAACAGCATAAAGTCTTTAGCGTGAAATAAACCAATTCAGTTATGATAATTATTAATGTGATAGTCAAGGTAAATTGAATTAAAGAGAAAATCAAGTTAAATCCAAGTAAGATGATCCAGCTTATGATATTATGACGTAACAGAAAATTTGGGAAATTAGAAAATACTTAGCAAGAAAGAGGCACCTTTAGCATAAAGTTGCTAATTTAATTTAGGATTTACTTTTTTAAGCAGAAGAGCTTCTTGGATTTTAGTTTCATACTCAGTATGGCAACTTTTTAAAATCTGAAAAGAGTTTACGGTGTACTTTTCCTCACGGCAAATGGCACATGCGCGTATGTGTTCTTTTATAGCGCTCTTTTGCGGTCCAGCTAAAACCAAATTTTCGCAAGCTCTTGCAGCCAAATGTCGGGTAGTCATGCCTACGTAGCAAGGTTCGTATCACACGAACATCGAAACTGGTACACGACATTGGAGCAGAGAGCATGCAGTGTTTTTGTTTTCAGCTGGAAGTAGCGATTTATCTTAAATGTATTGCAAACTACTCTTAACTTTAAACCAAATTCCCAATAAACAAGTTCAGACAGACTTTTTGTCAATTGTTTGGATGCAGAACCTATACACGGAACTTTAAAAAAGCAAGTCTCGCATTCATCGCTGTTTTCGTTTTCTTGAGTATGGTGGGATGAAAGCGCAAGAAATTTGCGCAATATCTGTTAATAATCTGTTAATCTAATTTGCTAAAATTAATGCGCAATAAGCAATAAAAATGCGCAATATTTGCGCAATTACCCCTCACAGTTCTTTGACATAATATTGCGCAAATTTCTTGCGCTTTCATCCCAACATACTCAAGAAAACGAAAACAGCGATGAATGCGAGACTTGCTTTTTTAAAGTTCCGTGTATAGGTTCTGCATCCAAACAATTGACAAAAAGTCTGTCTGAACTTGTTTATTGGGAATTTGGTTTAAAGTTAAGAGTAGTTTGCAATACATTTAAGATAAATCGCTACTTCCAGCTGAAAACAAAAACACCGCATGCTTTCTGCTCCAATGTCGTGTACCAGTTTCGATGTTCGTGTGATACGAACCTTGCTACGTAGGCATGACTACCCGACATTTGGCTGCAAGAGCTTGCGAACATTTGGTTTTAGCTGGACCGCAAAAGAGCGCTATAAAAGAACACATACGTGCATGTGCCATTTGCCGTGAGGAAAAGTACACCGTAAACTCTTTTCAGATTTTAAAAAGTTGCCATACTGAGTATGAAACTAAAATCCAAGAAGCTCTTCTGCTTAAAAAACTAAATCCTAAATTAAATTAGCAACTTTATGCTAAAGGTGCCTCTTTCTTGCTAAGTATTTTCTAATTTCCCAAATTTTTTGTTACGTCATAATATCATAAGCTGGATCATCTTACTTTGATTTGACTTGATTTTCTCTTTAATTCAATTTACCTTGACTATCACATTAATAATGATCATAACTGAATTGGTTTATTTCACGCTAAAGACTTTATGCTGTTGCTTGTTTGACTGTGATTTTAATATGATTTCTTTGCTCCAAAACTGGAAAGGCATTTTTATTTTATTAAGAACAATGTACTAAGAAAATTAATAATAAGCTATAGACAGTATACAGAGTCTTATAGGCACAATCAAACCTATGATTAACAGCCTAAGACATACTGTTTCGGAATCGACATTCGTCTTGTATTCCTCGTCAGTATAGCTAGGACTACAGGTATGAACATGAGCGTAGAAAGGCAAAAAATTGCAAATTAACCAGATCATGACACAATTTTTTTTTTTTTTCCCCAAAATATAAAGTGACCACAATACTACAAGAGATAATTCTAATAGTTCAATGCAAAATAATTTCCTATAGCATGCCTTAGACAGCTGTTTCGCCCAATCTCAGGGCTCATCAGTAAGGCTAGCAAGGCCAAAAAGGACAAATATCACCAGTGATAAAAATTTTTATCACTGGTGATATTTGTCCTTTTTGGCCTTGCTAGCCTTACTGATGAGCCCTGAGATTGGGCGAAACAGCTGTCTAAGGCATGCTATAGGAAATTATTTTGCATTGAACTATTAGAATTATCTCTTGTAGTATTGTGGTCACTTTATATTTTGGGGAAAAAAAAAAAATTGTGTCATGATCTGGTTAATTTGCAATTTTTTGCCTTTCTACGCTCATGTTCATACCTGTAGTCCTAGCTATACTGACGAGGAATACAAGACGAATGTCGATTCCGAAACAGTATGTCTTAGGCTGTTAATCATAGGTTTGATTGTGCCTATAAGACTCTGTATACTGTCTATAGCTTGTTTTTATTTTGTTAGATAATAATTTTAAGTATTTCCTCATATAATGTACGTTATTAGTTAGGTATACGTGATTTATGCTGCCGTAATGCTTCTATTTCCTTTACAGATGTTCATGAATTATTGTTTATAATATCCTGAGGAGGGCTTAAATGTTTCAAGCCGAAAACGTTCGATATGTTTTGCTTTTAATAAAAATGTTAAATCCAACAAAGTTGCTGCTTATTGCTTTAATATGATTCTGTAAATCAACCTCTTTGCCTAAATTATACTGTTGTTCTTACTACTGAATAGCTGTTTTCTGATTTGTTAATGTTGATAATTCTTTCAAAGGTATGCACGGAAACCAAAAAGCTAAGCACAAGCTGAGCAATTTAAAGTTTAAACTGATGAAACGCAGCGCAACTTCCGCAATTGCGGAACAATTGTTATCAAGTTAAACCGCAAAACACAAAATGGTTTGTGCAATGGTTTAATAATGAGCAGAAAAAAGGCAAGTTATTTGCTCAAAAAGTTTGACATTAGACAATATAGCATTGAACAAAATACAAATTAAATTTAAAGTATACTAAATTGCATTTGTTAAAAAAAAAATTGAAAAACGCAGCGCAATTAATTCGTAAAAAATTTAAAAAGCCTGAGTTTGCAACTTTAATTAGAATAATTTAGCTGTGATGTTTTTGACGTTTGCTGGCCAGAGCTTTTAATATTTAATCGTTCGCGTGCTATCTGGCCTAAAAGCTACCAGCGCAAACGATAGCACACATACGATTAAATTTTAATTTAACTGTCACAAAATAAAAAGTCGCAGTGAAAGCACAAAGCAACTTCTGCAATTGCAGTCATTGCGCTTCTAAATCGCTCTTTGCCCACCTCTGGTGCTTTTGTACTAACATGGAAGCATTTGCATGCGACTAAAAAATAACCAATAATGGCTTTGGAAATTTTTCGGGAAATTTTGATGGTAAAATAGTTTATGAGCAGATCGTGTAACATAAAAGAAAATTTTGCATTGTTTCGGTTTTGTTTTCTGGTATATTTATATTTTTCCGTATAATTATGCTGAAAATAAATCGAAATAGTCTAATTTTATAACTTTATAATATGCCGCAAATATTCAAAAAAAAAAGACTTCATTTTATTTTCAAGGTTAATTTGCATTTCCAACTTTTGATCCAAATGGTGTTAAGCAAACTTTCCGTTTTGAAAAAAACTTTTTGAGAACTAACTCGCAGTTTATCAATGATGATTTTTAAATTAAGATTCAGATATACAGCAGATTTTATTAGGAAATGAAGCTACATGTTATAACTTACAGTATTCAGGTTTCAAACCAAACAAAATTTGTTTGTTTTTTTTTGCTCCATTGTCCCTGTCTGTGAAATGCTGTAATCATTGTTCATAGTTTTATTACTTGAAATTCTTCAAAATTTGCAACAAAAAAACCAATCCATGAATTAAATTAATTACTCCTGAAATGAAACAGGCAGAACTAATTTAATAACGGTAGTTCACAAAGATATCACGTCTTACAATCCTACAGTACTTCATTTGACAATATCTTAAGGCTGTCTCCACATCTAAATGGGTAATCATTTCAACCCCTAGTGACCCAGAGCCCCCATTGCGGGAGCATTTCCGTGTTTCGAAGTCAACTGGCTTCATCATCAGTGTTAAAAAGAATCGACACAATGCAAGGAATTTTGATCCCTGAATTAGACTGACTCAAATGGTAAATTTGAATAACCAAGATATTGGTATAGGCTATCGTCTTTATCTTGTAACTTCAGCTAATAAAAAGACAGAACTAAATTTTTCCCACGTACTGCCCTGGACTCGAGTTTCTCGCACTACCAAACGCTCATCGGCAGGGTCGACTTTTAAATCAAAATTCAAAAACTAAACTAAACTGGCCTACAAACCGAATTCAAAATCTGACTAAACTAGCTCATAAAATTAAAATCAAAAAATGATTGTGAAAAATAATTGTAATTGTGACCATGGTAACCCGAAAAAAAAATGGAATAAAATTGACTCTGGGCAGGGGACCAAAAGGGGCTAATAGACCGGGATGAAAAATTAATTAAATAAAATGAGCAAGGGGATCAAGTGGATAGGGGGCTAAGGAGTTAAAGGGCAGCGATAAATAATTCCCCCAGTGCGAATACAATATTTATACAGGCAGAACTAATTCAATGATTCACAAGACATCGCGTCATATAGTCGATGAATACTTTCATAATATCTTAATTATTGAACTTGTGTTAAGAGTGAAAACCGTCGAAAAAATTGGTTTGGAAAATGCCTTACGTAATAGTATAAAAAGAAGGTGGTTATCTGAAGCAATGACACTGCAAAATATTTTTGAAAAATTGAATTGTTTCAGGGTTTCGCTAGCAAAATATTTGCATATCCCAATTTTTTACTGAAGAACGTACTAATTGTGAAAACGAATGAATTAATCTTTTTTTATCTTTAGAGATCGATGTGAAAATATTAATTTCTTTGCACGGATACAGGTTCTAACTAGTGTTTTGAAAGTCCACTTCACATATTGATGTGTTGTTGCAATGAATTTGTACATCACAATGTCAAAATTTGCATGTTTTTCAAAAACTTTGCTAAAAATGCTTTTTTTAGTAAAAAATCTCCCCACCTCAACAACCTAATTCAATACAGTAATAAAAAAATTAACAAAAGTAAAAAGTTGCTTTTGACCACAGCTCCGGTGCCTCATTAACCAACCTAATGCACCTTTCCACTGCTTGAGTATGGTGTGGATAGTTTTCCAATAGTATGACACTATTGCTTGAGCCGTCCTCAATTCTAGTAAATGTTTTTGGGACAAAAGCGTAGTTAAAGGCAAGCACGCAGCCAGAACGGAATTTTTTGTGAGGCAAGCAAAGTTTTGGCGGGCAATGGCTCCGCAATGATCTTCAAAAATGAAGAAACAAACAATTTTCACGAACTGAAGAGCCGATTTTGCTCTCAAATTTAGGTGAAGAACAAAAAAATTATTTTCATGAACTGAAAAGCCGATTTCGACCCAAAATTTAGGTGAAGACGAAAAAAAAAGGTCTGCAGGAACCAAGGAGCCGGCTTCGCCCCCAAATTTAGGTGAAGACCAAACAAAAAGATAAATGGTCTTCACGGACTGCAAAGATGATTTTGCACCCAAATTTAGGTAAAGACCAAAGGAAAAAGTATTCACGGACTGTAGAGCTGATTTTTGTGGAGTTAAAGATTGATTTTGCTCGCAATTGGCTGCTTTACGACATTTAGTTCCAAATCATTTGGGGCAAGGACAAAAAAATTCTGGGGGTGTGCAAAATAACGTCTTTAGACAGAAAATGCATAAAATTTTGTTAAAAATGACGTTTAACTAAAGGTATTTGGGGAGGGTAAAGTAACATTTTGAGGGAGCAGTTGCCCCCCATCTGCTCCCCTTAGCTACGTCCCTGGTTGAAGGAAGTTTAGTCAACTATTCAGAAGTTTAATCAAATTTTTCTATGTAATTGTTGCATTCAAAATTTAATGACGGGATTTTAAATTTTCAAAAAAATTCTTGTTTAAGTTGATTGTCGGTCTTTTACTACCCAGCGTATGCCAAAATTACGAATATGTTTTCTGTCTTCGTGCAACTTTACAAGCATGAGAATCTCTGGTAAGTAACAAAAAACCTCTGTTTAGATGACAGGGTCAACCACTTTTTTCAGTGCCATGCTCAAATGTAGAGATTTAGGAATTATTTGGAAAAATGTGTCTTGATTCACTTTTTGCCGAAAGGATTGACTTAGGTCATAAACCATACTGGTGCATAAACTGCCACAATGTACTTAAAACTTCGATTAAATTTCCAGAATTAAGCTCTTCCATTGCGACATATCAAAATATTCCGTAAGCGGTCTCCGTTGCAGCATATCAATCAAAAGTGCAGAAGTTTGATTGTACAATCGAAGTATTCGGTTAGCAATAGTCAACCATGAAGACGAATTTTGAGGCCACGATTTCGAAGAGATAAATCAAGGAACCATTTACCTTGCGACTCAACTTAACACAATTCATAATTTAAAGTAGAAAGATTACGCTGATCTGTGCTTGTGTCGTTAGAGTTTCAAGTAGAAAGATTGCTGTGAGTTGTTGTTGCTGTAGCGCATATTTATCCTCCTGGCACCGGACAGCGTCAGACGCTTACTTGTTGGACGATCCGCAAACTTTTCATTACCAGGAGTACTTCATGATTGGAGGAATCCGCATCTGCTTAAAAGTTTCCAATGATCCAATGTTCCGGTGGATTTCCTCGAATTTTTGTCCACTGAATTTGCTGCTTGTTCGAAGCCACCGAGCAGAGATAATCATCGTAAAGCGTCTTATCCAAGGACGCAACAACGTGTCCAGGGTGCGGGTTGAACCTAGATTAATCGATCAGAGTTGTCATAAAAACAACGCCTTTACCCATTTGGCCACGCTGCCGACAAGTTGCTGCAAATGATCTGATCTCAAGCTTTTCACAGTCTATTCGAGTTTTGCCAAGCATCCCAGAAGGCGCGTAGCCAGAAATTCGCGATGGGGGGGGCTGTTTTGGGGGTCTGGGGGCGGAGCCCCCAGCGCTCGAAAATTTGGCATTTTTTTGCAAAAATAACTTCATTTTAGGGATATTTTGATTAAAAAATAATGCTTTTAAAACGTGGCTTAGAAATTGGCAGTGCAAACATGATTAAACTGGTGGCATAAATGGGCTATTTGGGAGGTGGCTAATGGTGAAATGTTAGTTCTTTTGTTTAGATGCAGGTAAACTATAAAATCGAATAGCTCAATAAAACTCACACGGAGTAATTTATTTCGTACACAGTTTATAGAGAAAAATAATTGGGGGGGGGGCTAATGAAAAGAGATTTTAGAGAAATTATTGGTAATTAACTAATACTGAATAGCCCCCCCCCTGATCCTCAGTTTATAGTATATTTGTTGATGACAGCTATGTTTAGCATTTTTACGCTTGCGATCAAATTTGATTGCTTATTTTTGACCATTTTTCAAAGTTTTTATATATTTGTTAGTTTTATTTTTGACAAATTAACCCCCCCTGCCCTGAATATATGTTTCAAAAGATGTTTTAAATCACTATTTAGTCCACTTCAGTGCATGAAACAGTCTCAAAAGTGCTAAAAACGTAGTGTTTTTCCCATTCTGCATTTTGGTCGATATGCCAATTCTCATTTCTCATTCTAGAATAACCTAACAGGCCTGTACATGTTGTTCCTTCCAAAGTCTTAAATAAATGCCTCAGTGACAATTCGTTGTCATGTAGCATATAAACGAATCATTGCAATGGCCTTGACAAATTTTTTTAACCAACGTATCGCTCCTCATGCATTTTAAACCAATAATTAAATTTTAAATTAATGATTTAACTAAACAAGAAACGAGCCTTAATTTGCATCTATTAGGACTTAAAGTACTGTTGTTAAATATTGCTCATGAACAGTACCCAAATTAAGCATTGATCTGCCACCTGGTATTGCTGTGGCGTAGAATTGTATGTATTTTAGGATATAACCTAATTTATGGCGTGAACCATAGCTAAAAGCTGGGAAAGTGGACAATACCAGGCACAATTTACGTTGAGATTTCACAAAAAGCAAAACTTTCTAGTTCCACGGAGGCGCTGAGTAACGTCAGCTGCTTAATTTGCTCCTGGTAACTTTTAACTAAGGCTAGGTCATCTAAAAATGTTTTAACTTTACAATCAAATTCTTTCAATATGCTCACTGAAGGAGTTAAACATTGATTGACGGTAACGTCCAACGCTTTGTAATCGCATTTTGACATCAATTGGTTTTGGTGGAAAAAGGCTGTGCCGTAGCTGCAATCCACCAACTGCTTCTTCAGTTTCAGTTTCTTTTAGCATTTTTCGTGTACAATATGCACGCGTACAACAGTAATTAGTACTAATTTTGACGACATTTTTTGCCAACCCCCTCAATTCAATTTTTGCCAACCAATTTATACTTGTAACTCGCGTGAAATTAAGGGTTTTTATCCTAAAAGTTGCTATTTCTGGCCCTCATCTAACCTTTTCATAATCGTAATGTAATAATCAGGCCTGGATTTACCATATGGCACAGTACTTGTACCCCGCTCTCAGATGGTACGACTTTTTTTATGGTTTTCGTCTATATTTGGCAAGAAGATTATGAGAAAATCCCCAAAGTGCCAAGGGCCCCAGGCAACGTAAATCTGGCAAAAATATGGTTCGTAAGTGTAACCACTTATTGCATTATTTTTCAATAACCATTCACCTCCACCTTGCCAGTTTTTACGCGACAATATACTTTCGAAAAAAAATTAACTAAAGGGAAATGCTTATAGAACAAATTATTGAATTTGAATTGAAGGGTCTTGGCATAAGCGTATGCAGGATTTTTGGTTGAGGGGGGGCTAAACCACAAATCACATGCAATGACGTCATTCAAATTTTCGAAAGAGGCACTTTTTATGGGACAAAGATATCGTAAAATGGAAGATCAGAAGCTGTAGCCTGTTTTTTTACGTGACCACGAGTTTGCTGAAAGGAGAGGACTCGAACCCAAAGTTAAAATGACTGAATTGGGAGACGCGTTGAGTAAACTAGTGAAACTAAAACGCATCATAAACGGGGGTGGGAGCAGAGCCCCAAGCCACCGAAAGCTATGGGGATCTGGCGGCGCAACCCCCACCGCTGGGCGATTTAGAGTATGTTTTTGGAAAAAATTATCTATTTTAATGCCATTAAATCACATTTAGCACGATTTTTGAGCAATTTGAAAGAACTAATGTTTTAACATTTGAAAGTCAATTGAAAAAACTAAATCGCTCAATTCTCCTACCTACAATTTAAATCCCAAACACGTTTGAAATGTTGCATTGTTTGAATAAATTTTGTTCGTGATTTGGCCCTGGTAAAGGGAAGTAAGGTACATTGCCTCGCGCAATGTTTTAGCAGTAAATATTAATCCACTCAAAGATTTGCCTGAGAGGTTTTTGTTTTGTCATGAAAACAACCACTTGTAGGAGTACATGTATGACCAGGGGGTTCAGTTCAAACTCAATAATTTGTTCAATGAGCATTTTCCTCCGCTAATTTTTTTTTTCCAAAGTGTTTTGTCGTATGAAAACTGGCGATGTAAAAATGAATTGTGATTGAAAAATGGTACAATAGATGGTTAGGCCTAATCATGTTATTGCCTGGGCCGAATTTACATTGCGTGGGGCACCTGGCACTTTGGAGATTTTCGCTACATCTTTCCGCCAAATAAAAGTGAAGACCGAAAAAGAGTCTTACCATTTGAACGCGGGGTCCCTGGCACTGTGTCATATGGTAAATCCCTTTCTGACTATTGCATTACTTTCATAAAAAAATTAGATGAGGGCCTGAGATTGCAACCTTTAGAACAAAAACCATAATTTCTGGTCGTCAATGTCAGTATTTTGTTATTGTTCGTTATTGTTCTACGCGTGTGCTGCTGCATGCGAAAATGCCTAAACAAACTGAAACTGAAGAAACAATAGGATTTAATGTTACATTTTTATAATTGGTGGCATTTCAATTGGGGGGATGGGCTCTCAAGGCTCCTCCCCCCCCCCCCCCCCCCTGGCTACGCCTATGCGACCTGGGTCCTCTGTCCAAACATTTACTCTACAGCTAGTTATTTTCATGGCAAAAGAAAAACCGCTGAGGAATATCTTTGAGTGGATTATTGTTTACAGCTAAAATATTGTTGCATGCAATGTACCTTATTTCCCTCTATACCTGGGCCAAATCACTTACAAAATTTAACCCCAAAATACAAGATTTTAAACGTGTTTCAGACTTACCTATATTTTTAGTAAAAGCAGGATTGAATAAATCAATTTTTTCAATTGGCTTTCAAACTTTTAAAATCTTGTTTTTTTAATGGCTCTGAACACGTGCGGAGTGTTAGTAATCCAATGGTATTAAAATAGCTTATTTTTCGAAAAAAACTGCCCAGCCTTTATGGGCTTTGCCTCCAGACTCTCGTCTGTGATTTGGTTGAATTACCCGAGTTTTAGACATTTTCATTTTTTAACTTTGGTAAACTAAAGCATTGCTTCTGGTTTTCCATTCAACGAAATCTTTGCCCCTCAAAAAAGTCCTCTTTTCGAAATTTGTGATGACGTCATTACATGTAACTTTTGGTAGTACTTGGCCTTGGCTTCGAAGCCTCAATTCCTCGAAAATTGCCCAGTCCTCGGCTCGAGGAGAGCATTATTTTTTTAACCGTTAAAATTATGTAATATTATTATCATTACTGGGCAGCAGTGCAAGCGGATATGCTACCGTTAGGTAAAGTCCACCTACACATTGCGTATGCCCCATTTGGGCCCATTTCAACTATAGCTGCTAGCAGTGATTTGCACAGCGGCACTGTTTACCAGCGGCGGTAGTAGCGCCGCTACTTTTTCAGTAGCGGCAGCTCCGATGCTTTTTTCGTCACCAGCGAAGAGCGGCAGCGCCGCTGTTTTTTCAGTCAAAAATGCGGCAGCGCTTCAGCGCTGTTTTTTAAGCAAATTTTGTGCCGCGCCGCTACTTCTAATAAACTTCTTCCAAGACATTTTTCGATTTAAATTTTTACGCGTTGCTGTTTGGAGTCTTAACAATTATTTTTTTCTCTGCTCTTGCTACTACATTATTTTAGTTTAATAGAACAAACAATGCTACTTTTGTTAAGTTTTGTCGTTGTTTAATAAAGGCGAGTTTTATCGTACGTGGTTCTATTTTTCTGAACCAAAATTCGACAAATAATGTGGTGTGGTAGTGGGCCAAATTAAACTCTGAGTGTAAATTAACGCATAAATCAATGCGTTGGTAAAGTTTATCAGTTGCAAAATTGCAAGCTACTGAAACTTTACACAGAACAAGACCAATCATTTTTTTATGAAAGCAAGTAGTAAGTACTAATGCTACCTAACAGTCGGTTTCTGACACTCCCTTCTTACTCGTACAGAATGCGCATACACACTAGACAGTTGATTTTTATGCAGATGTTCTTCGTTATTGTCAAGAGATACTGTTTGAAATCGGTTTTATTGAAGAAATGAGAACTAATTGTGGTAACAAAGAGTTGCGCCAAACTTTTTCCACAATTCCGAATTCCTCTTATTCGCGAAAATACGCTTTAATCCATTTCCCTAGTACCATACGTGGGCAAGTTAATGCAAAACGATTGCTTCGTTAACCACTAGTCCGGTAACAAACTTCACACCTCCGTTAACGTTAATCCGTTATTTTCAGCTTTAATTAACGGAAGTTAATACAGTCCGTTAATTCGTTAATATTTTGCGTGTAATTTACATTTGTTATTAACTCGCTTCTAGAACACGTATTGACACTGTTGAGCTGATTGTAAGGAAAAATTTATTGCTATGGTGGTCTTTTTGTGTTTTGGAAGTTACATTTTACAGTTTAATCTAATTTCAAGATAAAAATAAGTTCAAATGCACTAACAAAGCTGCGATCGAAAAATCTTTGGAAATTGCGAACCGCGATAATTAATGGACCTATGAGGCTGCAGCAGTATCATGTTCCACAAACAAGAGCTCTTTACTTCGCTTTCTTCGATAAAACTCGTGCTAATACGCACTAAGTGTTGCCAGTGCAAACTGGTTTGTACCGGTACGATTAATGAATGGTGCTAGATGTTAACGATAAAAACCTTAACGGAAGTTAACAGAACTTAACGGAAGTTAGTTGAGTCCGTTAACATGAAAAAACTTTTTAACGGATTAACGAGTTAATGAAAAAGTTAGCTTCGTTATTAATGGATAAGCGATTAACGGATTTGTGCCCACCTATGACTAGTACTATTGGCAACCCTGCTTTTCGCAATTTTGTAAAATCACAATAGGCGTCGGCTGCTGTACTGTAAGATCAGTACTGGTAGCGTAGGATTACATGTTCCAGTGACAATAGCCAAGTTTTCAGATTTGGTGATAGCTAGGCTACTCACTGCTACTAGTTAATAATCGCGTTTCTTAGTTTGCAAGAATTTTTGCAAAATTATGCCTTTTGTAATGTCACGAAATTGCGAATGCAGCGTTGACGATTGTACGGAGTCAAACGAATTTAATCATATTTTTGCAAATAAAAGAAATTGTGGAAAAAGGTTTGGAGCACCTCTTGGTACCACAAATAGTTCTCATTTCTTCAATAAAACCGATTTCGAGCCGGTCTTATTAACCCTATTCGGCCCATGGGGGGATCGATTGGCTCCCTCCCTTCGTTTATTTCGAAATTTTGTTATGAAGCAGTCAAGCCACAATAATGAAATTTCTTGACTTTTCCCAAAATTTACTGCTTCAACTTTCATTTTTAAAACCATTGCCGTGTGACAACTAGATTTGGAATTATTAATGTAATAATAATTGTTTATCTCGGGTCAAATAAATACAAAATTTCAAGACACGTCAAGAGATTTTTTGCGTTTTTTGGCTCATGAATTGTTGCGAATTCATTAAAAAAAGTAAAAAGTTTACTACATAAAAGTAAAAATGCTAATCTCTAGCCTCGTGAACACGCCATTCGAGTCAAGTGAGTTATACATAAAATGGGTCTATTCAAATCAGGTCAAACAAAAGTACTAAATTACATATGCACCAAAAAACCTAAATCAGTTAAACACCTATATATAATTTACAAAATAATGCCCCCAACAGGCTGCTTTGCTGTTAGGCCCTTCAGGGAGGTTACAGTAAATCTTATTTAAATTAATTATTTACTGTTACCTGAGGAGCCTATAAGACCCGTTCTACACTGGGCGTAAAATTGTGAGCGTATGAGCTTATCTTTTCAGTTTATTGCAACCAACTGGCAGCTAGTAAGCTGGTATACAGCGATACGATGGGCCCACCAAATTTTCGGTTTAATACAAAAATACGTTCGTACGATCGCGAATTTACGCCCAGTGACGTACATCGGGCTTAACTTCCAAACAGCTTGTTGGAGACATCATTTTATCGATTATATAGTTGTTTTACTGATTGTAATTTTGCAACTTAATTCTCTGACTTACAAAAGCGTCAACGATCTGGATCGCGGCGCAACTCGTACTAAATTTTTATTTGTTAAACAAAGTAAGTAAAGTTTTGGTTGGAAAAAGCTGCTTCCAAATTGGCACATTTTTCGATTCATTTGTTCTTAAACATGATGTGAGAACTTAAACGGGAATTTATGCCTCTGCATTTTGTAATCATTAAATTCTCCTTGTGCTCTGCCAGCAGCTTTATATTTGAGACTTCATGCAAGCTTGTAGGACGTTTGTTTTTGTTCTCGAATTTTGATAGATGAGGATTGATTTGCTCATAACTAACATATTTGAACAAACAAACAAACAAGTTTGAACCTAAAAAGCTGAAATTTGGACTCAACATAAGAATTAATAAAAGTGTCATGTGAGCCAATTTTGGGGATCCAAGGTCACGTGGTCGTGAATAAAGACAAAAAAAAAAACGAAAAACACGAAAAAAAACGGGAAAAAACGGCAGTTTTGTGGTCGATAAATTATTAATTCGCTGCTGATGACTCAAAAGCCACTTGACGTGCAAAGCTGGATTTTGGATACAATGTTGGTGCTAATAAATGTTTTAAAGGAACCGAGTTTGGGGGCGCCCGGTCACGTGGCCTAAATTTTGCAGATCAAAAATCCAAAAAAGAAGACGATTTTGAACCAATATATCTCGGCAAGTACCGATATTGATGAAAAATGGTTTACGATTTTTGAGCATGCTATCCACCATCTTTCTTTTGGTTATATTCAGTTACCTAACTTGAATACTTTTTTTTTTTGCTTACTTTTTTTTCTTTTTCTTCGCGAGCTATATATTTCAAATTATTCAAAATTATTCGTATGAAAAGTACATACAACATGATGAACTAATTCATCTAAAAATGTGATTGCTTTTTTTAAATTTATTTAATCTTTTGCTGGATATACGACTTATTTATTCTTTAACTGCAAATTAAAACAATGCATTCGTATTAATTTTATAGCTCAACTTTTGAACGTTAGCATTAAGCTTGGTAATATCCTGTAATGTTGTTGTTCTGCAACAATTGTTTGTGATTAAAATAATTGACAAATTCTAAAAATAAAGTAGTTCCTAAAACTGCGTGCGTTCATTAATTTAGGACGATATCGTGCACTGCTCACTGCACAAGCAGCAACGTACAAAGAAGTAAAGAAAACAGATTTACAGTATTTTACAATTTAAGACCATTGCTATAAAGCAAAAAAACAAATACATGTCACTATATTTCTCAAAAAGCAGTCAATGGAATTGCAACATGAAGCTGCAAGGGGAACTCATGCACGGTTATCGAGTCGAATATTCTCCTACAAGTTAGCATTGTTTGATTTCAAGGCGTGCTTACATCTCGGTAAAACAAATCAAAATCAGATGAAGATACTCGTGTGGTTCGTGCGTTTATATCGTTTTTACTAGAGTAAAGTATGCATTGAAACTGTAAGCTAATTTTTTGCATTAGACTCCGAATTCGAAAATTGAAACTGAAATGTTTAATTTCCTCATTATTATAAATATAATAACCTAGATCAATACGGTTCCAACTACATCCGCAAGTGGTTGATAACGTCACCAACGAAATCTGCCAACCGCTTATTATTACAAAGATTGAGCCAGTTTAGACCATAGCCACTACAAACGTTGAGACAAAAGCAATAAAAATCGGTAAAATGGGGTAAATTTCGAAATTTAGCTAACAGGATAATTTTGGATGAAAGTGTTGGACTTTTTTCCTTTTAATTCTAATGCTCAAAATTCAAGAACAGATTAAGAATAATGTCATGTTTGGCATAAACAAAATAATTAAGTACACGGGCCAAATTGAAAATGGATAAATCTATTTCATATACAGTGCCGCATCGTAACGGAATAGACTGATTTTAACAATCACGGCCAGTGGACTGTGCAGTTATATCAATTTGGCAAAAATCGCTTTTTTGCTGCTTTCCACTTAAGAACAAATTAAGAACAATTTACCCTAAAAATTTGTGAAAATTTTGCAACAACCAACCTCGAGTCAAAATATTCTGGTTCTCAAAAAAAATGTACTGTAATTATACAACTTTTGCGGTTTTTTCAGGATCGAACTTTTTGATAATCAAAAAGATTCAGTCCAAAGCACGAAATTTTGTGTAGAAACTGAATTAAAAACAAATTTTCAGCTTATGCTGTTTTCATGGACTATACTGGTTTTGATTTTCATTTATCGTTGATGGAACTGATGGCATTGCAGTTTCTTAGAAATATATACGTTCTCTCTTTAGTATACTGTTAAATAACCGCTAATGTTGCTATGTTTAAAGCGAATAAATAAGTTTAAATAATCGCTTACCGTTATGCTTAAAGCGAACTTCGTTTTTTACGTTACACTTTTTTTATAAAACCACGATGCTCATTTTTGCTCAAAATTTAAGAACAAATTAAGAACAATGCCAGCTTCAGCATGAAAAAATAATTTAAACATTAACTAGCACAACGCAACTTTGTGCGTAATAAGCAGATTTTTCTTGAGTTTTTCTAAATTACCTTAGTAGTGTAACAGTAGTTGTGGTCTATAAGAAAAGACAATGCACCAAGCACGAATAAATTTGAATGGTTTATTCTCAAATAAAATTAAAGACAAATTTAGAACATATAAGGCTGAAAGTTAGTGAAAATTTAAGATCAGCCAGCCTCAACACAAAATTTTGTTGTTTCTAATAAGAAGTTTATGTGTAAAAGATACGTTTAGACCGGAAGCAACGTAAAGCGAAGCAACTTTCGTAATAAACGGTGAGCAAACTTTGGTTGTGAAGTCATTGATTACTTGCATTCTAATGAAACCAACCCGATCTAAGTTACTTGTAATGATAATTGTAGCGCCGTTTTGTTGTTGTTCTTATTTATTTATTTACTTTGTGTGGTTTCAAACCCGGTTTCATTATTTTTGTTAATTTGCATTTGGAAGCCACGACTCGTTCTTCAAGGTAAGTATTTAATCCGTTGAATCGTTGCAAATGTTGAAATCTGTAAAATTCGGTTGCCGTAAAGATGCTTTTGTTTCTTTTTATATGACGTAAGTTGCTAATTTTCGCGTTGACCTAATTAAGTGCAAATTGTAAACTTTGCAAGCTGAAGCCTTGCGATGTCAAAATCACTATTCAGTTGAGTGTCTGCAGTAAGCAGCGACAAATTTTGTTACTAAATTTTAAAAGGTTGAGTCAGCAAAGAGCTTCTGTTTGAAATTTGAGATATCGCTGCCTTTGCAACTCGTATTGAAGACAGCTGATCTTCCATTAGATTTACTTCAAGTGCCAATTGCCTTGGTTCCCATTTTGATAGTTCGCTGACTCAATCTTAACAAATATTATTTTCTAAATTCCCCCCTCTTTTGTGAGCATAAATGAAAGCGAGTTTGACATCGGCCAGGCTTCAGTTTGAATTCAACATTTGATTTGATCGTATTTGGAATTCGCCGTCTGCATTGAAAAATTCATCAAAACCGCTTCCAATTTTCGCTTTCCGTTTTCGCTCCGCTTACTAGTACACAACAAATAAAAGAAGAAATTTCGAACAAGAACAGCGTGTTACGAATTCTAAAGGCAGACGGTGGACAAACCAAATCCGTAACAAAGTTTTGATGAATCTAATATTCTTATAACTATCAACTAGAATTTCAAGCTTATCAATATTGCAACTACAAAGCAACTTCGGATAAACGGTAGGACTGAATCTTTATATTTTTCTCAACAAGCGCCCAGAGCAGTTGAAGACGATTGGCTATTTTACGGTCACGTTAGCATACGTGAATCTATTTGGACTGTGGAAGAGAATTACATCAGGCTAAATCCGTTCTCGAGATTATATTTATTAGCTAAAGGTCTTGTTGGTTGGATTGTTTTTTTTTTATATTGACAAGTGTTGTCGTTTTGCGATTGTGTAGGCTTAGACAAATGGCTGAATTCGTATCTAACTCTGGCAAGTGTGAAAATGAAACCCCAAGTCAAGACTTTGATTTTAGGACTGATAGCGTTGCTAAAGCCATCGATCAGCTTAAGCACACCTTAAATCAAAATTATCTAAGGGCTGAAAAATTAATGGCATTGCGTCGACCCAACACCGACGAACTAAACGATGTTTGGTTGGAAATTGACCAAAATTATAAGGAATTAATTGAAACGATGACGATCGCTAAGGTTGACTTTAAAGTTGTTGCTACGGCCTCTAAAAATAAAAGCGAATTTGAATTGCGTAAAAATGAGTTTCTCCAGTTCAATTCTGCCACCTCATCCAGTGAAACGCCCTGCTTTTCGCTTCCTCCAGGGTTTAATTTACAATCTGATTGTGAAGTCGCTAGCGTTCATTCATCACTAAGCGCTAAAAGTACCAAAACCTTTAAGTCAAATAAATCTTCTCGCTCGATGGCCTCGACCATAAGTCTTAAATGTCTTAATGCCGAAATTGAGTTGCAAACCGCACAGTTAGAAGCGGAACAATTAAATGAGCGTCTAAAAGAGCAAACTGGTAAAGCCGATCTTGAGATGAAATTGCGTGTTGAAATGCGAGAACTTGATGCACAAGCCCAAGTACGTGAGGCAAAAAGAAAAATTGAACTAGCTAAGAAAAAACGTGAGGTTTTTGACGAGTTTAGTGAGAGCTGCTCTGTAAAATCTAGCCAAAATGTCTTGTCTAGGCACTGTAAGGTTTCTTCTGAACCCTTTCTTTCATTGACGAACAGCAAAAAGGTAAGTATCGGTCAATATTACCCCGGAGGCTTACCCGAAGGGGGTGTTAGTAGCTCTTCTGTTTCTGTTCCTACTATGGTCTCATCCAATATGCCTAAGGTAAGTATTGGTCGAATTGTAGAACGACCTCAGTCGGTCGAAAATCCAACTAGTACTTTACTTTCTGCTTCAGCCAAGGCTTATGAACCTACGGTGAGTATGGGTCGCAATTGTCCACTGAACCGACCGCGGGTGGCCGAGTATCCAGTCTCCTCTGCCCTACCTCTTTCCGTTACTCAAGTTCCATCTTACGAGCACACAATGTCTGATGCAAGACAATACGTACAGAATTCGCAGTGGGCGCCGGAACCAAGATCACTTCCAGAAGTCACTCAGATGACGTCCTACCAGCCCCTCTATCAGCATCAGATGACGACTTCGTTCGAACAACAAACCAGTCAGGTAAGTGGCCCGGTCAACTCTACTGCCAATCAATTTGCTTCTCGCTGTTTACCCTCTAATTCTTTGAGAGGTGATATTCTAGCAACGGCAAATAGTTATGGCAGCCCTCGGATCAGTTCCCAAATCTACGGCAATTCAGCCGTAGTTGAGAGCTTGCATCCAACTCTCGATTCTCAGAGAAATGTCTGTGATTCTCTCCCTTTACCTGCCGATAATTTAACTTTTATGCCCGGTCAAAGAACCATGTGCTTGCCAGGTCGGGTCAATTATGACAGCATGTTCCTGCCGCGACCGGAGTTTCCCAAGTTTTCTGGAGATCCACTGCAATACCGGACGTTTATTACTAATTTCGAAACTCATGTCGAGTCGCGGATTAAAGACCCAAAAATGCTGTTCTGCCTTCTTACTCAACATTGTGTTGACGCGGTGAGAGAGCGGATTCAACATTTGGAGGGAAAGGGAGAGCAGTGTTACAATCTTGCTAAGCAAAGGTGAACGAAGGAATACGGTTCTCCTTGGATCGTTTCTGACTTTTGTGAGCAAAAACTTAAAAAATTTTCCTCTATCAAATCTGGCGATGCTAAACAAATTAAGCAATTTGCCGAACTCCTTGAAAAATCTTATAATATACTGGTTGACATTAATAACTTTGGAAGTTTAAATTCTCTCGACTCGCTGACTGCTTTAGTCACCAAATTGCCTTACGAATTACGGCGTCGTTGGGTGGAAAAGGCAGTTCATATTGAAAATTCAACAGGAATTCTAGCTAAATTTGAACATTTTGTCCACTTTGTTCAAAACGAGTCTGATAAACTGAACTCGCTTTTCGGTTTACGAAATTTATCAGTTAAAGTTAACAAACCAGAGTTTAAAGTAAAGGCTTCTTCTTATAGCGTCTCGAGTAATAAACCTACTCCTAAAAAGGATACAAAATCCTTCCTTAAAACCGGAGTGTGTTGGTTTTGCAATGACACCTCACACAAGTTATTGGAATGTAAGGCATTTCTAAGTAAGTCTGTCAAAGACCGTACTTCCTTTGTTAAGAGTCGCAAACTTTGTCTTAAATGTTTGAGTGCAAGACATCGAACCCGAGAATGCACGAAGGAAAGGACTTGCAACGTTGAAGGGTGTAAAGGCGCTTACCATCATACTTTATTGCACTATCCGAGAGAGATCAAACAAAAGGAAACCTCGTTACGAGATACCAGTTCCGAAACTTCATCAGCTGAAGGTTCCTCGGAAAAGGCGTCTTCGTACTCTATCCTGAATCAGCAACCACACTCTGATTCTGACGTTTATTTGTGTGTTGTTCCCGTGTTCATTAGGAATGGGGACAAGGAATATTGTACCTATGCCTTTCTGGACCAAGGGTCTTCACATACCTTTTGCGATGATCATCTGATCGAAGTTTTGCAAGTTGACGGTTCACAAAGCAAGATTAGTTTGCAAACGCTTAACGGTCTGACTAAAGATCAACCAACTAAAGTGTGCGAACTGGTAGTGTCGGATTTAGATAAACAGTCATCTTTTGTACTGCCAAGCGTACACTCAGTTGAAACCATTCCTGTAAAACCGAACGCTTTAAAGGGTAAATCCGTAGCAGAGATGCCTCATCTTCGTGATATCAGTTTCAGGGAACTTCGTGGCGCAAAGGTTTCTCTCTTGATCGGGGCAGATGTACCCGAGATTTTTTGCATTAAGAGCTTCAGGAAAGGTCCTCGTGGCACACCTGTGGCTATAGAGACTCCTCTTGGATGGTCTCTTCTTGGCTCTTCTTTGTCGCCGTCCTTCAGCACCAATTGTAACGTGAACTTCATCCCTAAACGTGATGAAAGTGTCGAACAACTGGTACAAGACATGTGGGAAGCCGATTTCCAGAAGGGAACCGGTGTTCTAGATGTACCAAACTCTAGCGAAGATCGAGAGGCCTTGCATAAACTGACATCATCCATCAAAGCCACTGATGATGGGCACTACCAGCTTCCATTGCTTTGGAAGCAAGAGAAGATTTCGCTGCCTAACAATTTAAACATGGCGAAACAACGACTTTCTTCTTTAAAGGCAAGGCTGTCTAAGGACCGAACTTTAAAGGACAAGTACACAGAAGTTATTAATTCGTACTTGTCAAAAGGGTATGCCAAGCAAGTGGACTGTGATGCACAGAACGAGCAGTCGAAAATTGCCTGGTACTTGCCTCACCACCCAGTAATCAATCCACACAAATCTAAGATTAGAGTGGTGTTCGATTGCGCCGCGAAATATCGTGGTATTTCATTGAATGACCAACTAGTAAAAGGTCCTGATCTCATGAATAGCTTGATCGGCGTCTTGATCAGATTCAGGAAGGAACGTATTGTAATGGCTGCTGACGTCGAACAAATGTTCCACCAAGTGAAAGTAAATCCTGAACATACGGACGCTCTACGTTTTTTGTGGTGGCCTGATGGTGACTTGCAAAGAGAACCATTGCCACACCAGATGACCGTGCATATTTTTGGGGCTAAGTCATCCCCTTGTTGCGCGAACTTCAGCTTGAGACAAACGGTCGTCGAATTCGGCCATTTATACGAACCGTTGATATCAAAGATTATCTACAGTAGTTTCTACGTAGACGATTGTTTGGTGTCCTTGCCCACTGTTCATGAGGCAATTTTAGCACAGCAAGGCTTACGCGAACTCTTAGCTAAGCGTGGTTTTCGTCTTAGAAAATGGATAACGAACAATGATGAAGTCTTGCAGAGCATCCCCGAGTCCGAGCGCGCTGAAGGTTCCCATGGGCATTCCTTAGAAGATTCGGCAAGCGAGAGACTTCTTGGAATGCTGTGGAGATTAAGAGATGATGTATTTGCTTTCACAGTGGAAATGCCTCAGAAATCTTTGACTCGAAGAGGAATGCTATCCGCGTTAGCCAGTTTGTTTGATCCTTTGGGATTTGTGTCACCTGTGATCTTAGAAGGAAGAATGATGTTACGTAACTTGTGCAGGAGAAAGGCAGGTTGGGACGAGGAGGTTACTTCCTCGGAAGCTGAGCGATGGCTACAATGGATTAACAGCCTACCTGCTTTAAATGACTTGAACATTCCTCGCTGCTTTAATTCGGCTGGCTTTGGAAACTTAAGGTCAATCGAAATTCATAATTTCTCAGACGCATCTTTGTTTGCCTACGGAGCTTGCGCGTATTTGCGACTCGTGGACTGCAATGGTTCTTGCGATTGTTCATTAGTCATTGGTAAGGCACGTCTAGCACCTAATAAAGCGGTGTCTATACCACGACTTGAATTAACGGCTGCAGTTTTGGCGGTGAGATTAAACAATATTGTGGTAAAGGAGATGGATCTTGCTTCTCCTTGTGAATCTCACTTTTGGACGGACTCCACGGCAGTACTCCACTGTATTCACAATAAAGACTAGCGTTTTCCCACCTTTGTCGCAAACAGGCTGGCTGTTATTGAAAAAGACAGCAATGAATCTTTATGGCATTATGTACCATCAAAGCTTAATCCCGCAGATATGGCGTCGAGAGGAATTCCTGCAGAAGACTCTGCAAAACTGCGAGCTTGGTTGAGAGGTCCAGAGTTCTTATTAGACTGGAACGCAAGAACTCATTGGGAAGAGCCAGCAACTTTAAAAAACGTACCTCCCGAATTTTTACCAGTACGTAAACAGGAAAATTTTACGTGCCTAAAAGTTAAAAATGAGATTGCCTTTGATCGTTTTTCGACTTTGTATAAACTGAAACGAGTCATTGCTTTAGTTTTAAGATATAAGACTATTCTCTTACGTCGCATTCGTAAACAAACGGCGGCATTCACAAAAAATGTTTCAGTTGAAGAGCTGCAGAGTGCCGAAACTGCTATAATTGTTTATTTGCAACGTCAACATTTTCCGATGTTAGTTAATTTTCGTGATGACAAAGTATCAACTAAGTCCTTACCACGTTATTTACAAAAGCTTTGCCCTAATATAATTGATGGAGTTGCTCGCGTTGGCGGACGCTTGAGTCGGGCACTCGTTGACTTTGAGATGAAGCATCCGGTTATCTTGCCTCAACACTCTCATTTTACTGAATTGTTGATACGACAACATCATAAGGAGATCGGACACTCGGGTGCTAGTCACACTTGGGCGGCACTTCGCCGCAGGTATTGGATCATCAAAGGCGGAACTGAAGTACGCAAGTGCATTGGGAAGTGCATATTGTGTAGAAAAAGGAACGCATCTGTCAGCAAGCAGTTAATGGCAGACCTTCCGAATTGCAGACTGCAGTTCGATCAGCCACCTTTTTCCAGCACAGGCGTGGATTATTTCGGTCCAATACTGGTAAAGCAGAGACGTTCCATCGTTAAGCGTTACGGATGCGTCTTCACGTGTCTCACAATGCGCGGAGTGCATATTGAGATTGCAAATTCGCTCGATACCGACTCGTTCATTAACGCTTTAAGGAGGTTTATTGCTCGACGAGGCAGACCCAAGAAAATCTTCAGCGACAATGGAACAAACTTTGTTGGAGCTAACAGGGTCTTGCGTGATTCTCTGCAAGCCTTTAACCAAGATAGGATCCACAGTCACTGCTCACAACAGAACATTGAATGCAACTTCAATCCACCTACAGCGAGCCACTTTGGAGGAGCGTGGGAGAGGATGATTCGCTCTATTCGCAGGATACTGGGAGGACTTCTTGGAAACCAAACTTTGAATGACGAAAACTGTCTGACCCTAATGGCCGAAGTTGAGTCAATTCTTAATTCGAGACCACTAGTTCCGATTTCTTTCACTGATTTAGAGCAAGAACCTCTGACACCAAACCATCTGCTTCTTTTACGTGAAAGTCCAAACTTGCCTCCAGGCATTTTCTCCAAAGATTCTTGCTATTCACGTAGACGCTGGGCTCAGGTTCAATACCTCGCCAATCAGTTTTGGCAACGTTGGATTAAAGAATTCTTACCTAATCTTCATCATAGGCAGAAATGGTTTGATGTGAAGAGAAACTTAAAAGTAGACGATATTGTGCTTTTAGTTGAGGATTCGCAGCAACGCTCAAAATGGTTAATGGGGAGAGTTTTAAAAACTTTTCCTGATAAACGAGGTTTGGTACGCACGGTGTTGGTTAAGACGCACACAAATGTGTTCAAACGCCCCATTGCCAAATTGTGCCCCATATTAACTGCTGATTAGTGGAACTTCCTATGATGTTTGTTGGCAATTAGTAAACAGCGCTCAATTATTCATCATTGTAAATGTACCAAGAGCACATTTAAGAGGGGAGTGTAGCGCCGTTTTGTTGTTGTTCTTATTTATTTATTTACTTTGTGTGGTTTCAAACCCGGTTTCATTATTTTTGTTAATTTGCATTTGGAAGCCACGACTCGTTCTTCAAGGTAAGTATTTAATCCGTTGAATCGTTGCAAATGTTGAAATCTGTAAAATTCGGTTGCCGTAAAGATGCTTTTGTTTCTTTTTATATGACGTAAGTTGCTAATTTTCGCGTTGACCTAATTAAGTGCAAATTGTAAACTTTGCAAGCTGAAGCCTTGCGATGTCAAAATCACTATTCAGTTGAGTGTCTGCAGTAAGCAGCGACAAATTTTGTTACTAAATTTTAAAAGGTTGAGTCAGCAAAGAGCTTCTGTTTGAAATTTGAGATATCGCTGCCTTTGCAACTCGTATTGAAGACAGCTGATCTTCCATTAGATTTACTTCAAGTGCCAATTGCCTTGGTTCCCATTTTGATAGTTCGCTGACTCAATCTTAACAAATATTATTTTCTAAATTCCCCCCTCTTTTGTGAGCATAAATGAAAGCGAGTTTGACATCGGCCAGGCTTCAGTTTGAATTCAACATTTGATTTGATCGTTTTTGGAATTCGCCGTCTGCATTGAAAAATTCATCAAAACCGCTTCCAATTTTCGCTTTCCGTTTTCGCTCCGCTTACTAGTACACAACAAATAAAAGAAGAAATTTCGAACAAGAACAGCGTGTTACGAATTCTAAAGGCAGACGGTGGACAAACCGAATCCGTAACAAATTTTAAGATCTATCAAGTATTTGTTTAATTTAAGATCAGCCAGCCTCAACACAAAATTTTGCTGTTTCTAATAAGAAGTTTATGTGTAAAAGATGCGTTTAGACCGGAAGCAACGTAAAGCGAAGCAACTTTCGTAATAAACGGTGAGCAAACTTTGGTTGTGAAGTCATTGATTACTTGCATTCTAATGAAACCAACCCGATCTAAGTTACTTGTAATGATAATCATTATATTACTTTCAACACTTTCGAATTCGAATTCTTTATTTGTTTCAAATGGAATTTTTCCCGTCGAGAAGAGTATAAATAAACGCCGTTTTTTTCTCCAGTCATTGTTTCCCGAGTGGAACCTTAACCACGTTGCACGACGAAAACAGTAAAGGTTTTTTACTTTTTATTTTCTCCTTTGAACAACTGGTGCTGGCACAAAAATTAAACACTGCTTCCATATAATTTATAAATACGCAGTGCACAAGAAAGTTCCAGTGCTTTTAGAAGCAATTTTTGATTTTGTGCCAGCACGACAAGTTGTTAAACGAGAAAATAAAATTTAAAAAAAGTCAAGTTGATCTGCTTGACCCAGAGCGGAGTGAATCCATCAACTTTTTTCCAAAACGATTTCAAAAAAGAAAAAAATTAAATCCGCTGAACCATTAATTCGGACAAGAGATTTTTTTGAATCGATAAATTGTTGCAAGATTATCAGAATTGCGAAGTGCAAGCACTTTTGAATATAGTATATGGCGTGTAGTTACTAGTTAGATTCCTTTTTCATAAAAACTATTTCATAAGAACACAAGGCTCATTACGATTTAAGAAAAATGCCAGCTCGGCATAAAAAATTACGTAAGAGCACGGGTAGAAAAAACAAACAAAAAAACAAAGTCATTTTTTGTTAGGTTATACAGTATATAAGGTATTGCATCTCAGCTAAACAATCAGGTTTTAACGATCATTGTAGTCAGTAAACTGATGCACTGTTTTGTTTTGAACAAAAATGGCCTTTTGTCGACCAAAAATGCCGTATGTTTCTTTCTGCTTTTCGAAAAACGCACTTGCTAAGAGCAATTTAAAAAAATGAGGTCTAAAATTCGTATAAAATTGAACAACAGGTAGCCTCAACACAAACTTACTTCGTAAATAAATTCAATTCAATCAAGCAAAAAGAAAAAAATCATTAGTTTACCATTATCATAGATAGCATTGTCCAAGTTATAGATAGCAAAAGAATAAAGTCAAAAAGGAATCACAATTCCGTAAAAAATAGTTTTTGAGTTGGACGAAAATCTAATTTTTGAATGATAATACTCACCTACTGAATTATTATTCATATTGAAATTAAAAAAGACCCTATCATAAGTTTAGGAGCGCCACCAAGATATTGCAAAGAGGCGGGGGAGGGGGACTTGAAATTTACGTTATAATTTTTTGCTCAGAAAAACGACTCATTTTAAATGACGAGTCGAGCAAACCGTTACTACTGCGTGTGCGGCAAATGATTTTTGTAACTTTATGGAAAAAATAGCCAATTCAACGCAATTCGCTCGTTTTTCAAGCCATTTGAAAAAACTAAATTGAAAAAATTAAACGTTATTTGCAAGAATGAAATTGCCTAGCCCCCCCCCTTACTCACAAACGGAATCCAAAACACGTTCAAACCGCTAGTATTTTTGGTTGAATTTTTTAGATGAATTGGCTAAGGGGGAACTGAAACCACCTTAGCCCCCTGCTTGTGCCACTCCATAAGTTGCTGGATAATTTAAAATGCTAGATGGCTAAGAATGTTCTAAAATTGTAGAATAATTGCATACCTTGTTTTTGCCAGTTAAAAAACCTTAAAAAAAGAAAAAAAAAATTAAAAACGATTATGCTGTTGTGGGTAAAAAATATGAAGAAATTAATACGTATAATTTGTAAAAACTTTTTTTTTTCTAAAATGCAGTTTTAAAACCTGCGCGGTAAAACCTTGAAAAAGATTCTGTAAGGTAATTTTGGTTTACGTGCTTTTGACATCTACGGTAAAAAGAGTCATTTCAGAATACATCAGTCAAAAATACCGTGTGGACTGCTGCAGTATATACATTATACCACGCAATGGGGACGCATAAATTTATTTCCTGTTTTTGACTTTTTTCACTGGGAAAGCGAGTATTGCGAAGTAAAAATTGGCATTAGAATTCTTTTAGTCGGCAAGTAAGCTAAAGATAAAACATGAAAAACGTGAAAGTGGTTTTTCTAACCTAACGTTTTTGCGAAAAATATTGTTGGAAAAAAGAAAATTGTTATATAAATAGACAGAGCATTCTGCACAGTTCATTATTTTCACTAGAGTTGATAGTGATCGCATTGAATATTTGAAGAAATAAATTGTTTCATCAAAGTTGAGAAAAATGAATTCCATTTCAACAATTTTATGGTTTGGCTTAATAGCTTGCTTGTTGTCATTGGGCGAAGAAGGATCTGGATATCCTACGGAAATGCCCGTAAGAAAGCAAAATAATTATTTTGTTACATTTTCATTGCTATTTTTCGCATTTGCAACAAAATTTTTATAGTTCTATTGTTTTATTTTGACTGCTAACCACAGTGCTCGAACATTGAACATACATGTGTACAACATTGAACATGTGTGCGAAAAGAGGCTTAGTGCAGTAATACAAATCGGAAAAAATGAACAATTTAGCTCACTAAGAAAAAACAGCATGCTTTTGTTTGGTGTCATGCAAATTATCAAATCACTTTAATCAATTAAAATTGTGTTATAATTTTTAACATTTAGTACTGAATGTACAGTATGGCAAGTATGTTCTTAATTTGTTTTAAGTAGCAAAGCCATTGTTAATCTTGTTTTATAGCGAAAGCAATAATGTCCCCCTCTTGGTTTTTTCGTGATAAAACACTTCAACAGAAAGATTTAAGTTATTTTATCAACTAGCTTAACTTTAAATCAAATTTATTTACTACAACCTCCGGAAACTTTGAAGTTAGTAAGGTTAGGAAAAGTTTCTCAATTTTGAGGTTTTCCAAAGTCGCTATCCAAAATCAGAGCATTTTTCGACATGAGATTCTAACAGAATCAAACAGATTAAATCAATTATCGCGTACCAGAGGGCTAGAGAAACAAGGTTTAAGGCACCTTATTACTACCTCAAGTACAGTATTCATTTCGTCCACAATACCAATCTCAAGCAGTATTTCTTAAAGTATGTCCGAAAAATGCTCAGATTTTGGAAAATGACTTTGAAAAACCTCGAAATTGGGAATCTTTCCCTAACCCTAGCAACATCAAAATTTCAGGAGTTATTTGTAAATAAATTTGGATAAAGTCGTAAATATCTTAAACCTTTCTTTTGAAAGGGTATATGACAAAAAAACCACCAGAGGGGAACATTAATGCTCGCCTTCCCCGTTTCATGAAAAATAGGATTAACTATAACTTTGCTGTTTTAAAATAAATTAAATATAATTGCCATACTGTACAGTCAGTACTGAATATTCATAAATAGATAGAGAACAATTATTTTAATTGATTGAGGTGAGTCGATAATTTTCGTGACACCAAACAGAAGCATGCTGTGCTTTCTTAGTGAACTAAATCATTTATTCTTTCCGTTTTGTACTATCGCATTAAACCTCTTTTCGACACGCATGTTCAATGTTGTCCAGCATGTGTTTAATTTACGAACACAGTGGTTGGTAGCCAAAATAAAATAACAAAAGTGCAAAAATATTGTTGCAAATGCGAAAAATAGTAATGAGAATGTTACAAAATGATTATTTTTCTTTCTTACCGCTTTGTCAATCTAAAGATGCTGATGCTTCCAACAGGGCCTACGAGAGGGGGGTTCAGGGGCTACTTCGTACCCGGGCCCGGGCCTAGAGGGGCCCGGACTTAGGGGGCCCGGAAGAGTTCAGGTGTCCGTGTTAAGTTTGGGTGTCGCACCCAGAAGTGTATCTATGATACTAAATTTGAGACCTTTTTTTGTGTAGCTTAACACCTAATTTTGGGCAAAAAGTCGGACTAACTTTGAGTGAAACCCAGTATTGCCAAGTCAGTAGCATACGCAGGATTTTGAAAAGGGGGGGCCAAAAACAGGCGCGTAACCAGGATTTGGAAAAGGGGGGGGCTATTTTGAAAGAGTGAGAAGTGTGCAAACAACCTTGACTGGAATTTTCATTGATCTAGAAGCAGTTTTAGACGGTTTGTCCGAAAATTGAGACGAAATTTCTCGGAAAGCTCGGAAATTCATAGCTTTTTCTACCCAAAATTAGGTGATCTCAAAAAAAAAAAAAAAAAAAAAGGTCTTCACCAAAATTGAGAGTGATTTTTCGGCCAAAATCCGAAATTCAAAGCTTTTTTTTGCCCAAAATCAGGTGATCTCCAAAAAAAAAAATAGAGGTCTTCACCAAAATTGAGAGTGATTTTTCAGCCGAAATCCGAAATTCAAAGCTTTTTTTCGCCCAAAATTAGGTGAAGAGCAAAAAAAAAAAAAGAAAGGTTTTTACTCAAGGTCCGTCCCGTTTTTCATCCGAACTCACTCAAATTTCCAGCCAAAAGCCTGAAAGCCTGATGCCCAACTTACAAAGAGGGGGGCCATGCCTCAATTTTGCTCACTTTACTATGCAATTTTGCAATCCTAGCGACCCAAAGGGGGGGGCCATGGCCCAATGGTCCCCCCCCTAAATACGCCCCTGTGCCAAGTGCAAATAGGCATAAGAATTTTTTCGGTTGGCAAGTAAACTATTTTGGGCAAAAACTCGGACTAAATTTGAGTGAAGACCTTTTTTTTGCTCTTCACCTAATTTTGGGCAAATAAACAGTTCTCCGCAAGTTTGGTGCCCGAAGAGATTTGGGGGTCCGGTAGCAATCTTCGTACCTCCTGGAGAAATTTCTCTCTGAGGCCCTGGCTTCCAATAAACAAGCTATTATGCAAAACCATAAAATTGTTGAAATGGAATTCATTTTTCTCCAATGTGATGAAACAATTTATTTCTTCAAATACTTAATGCAATCACTGTCAAGTCTTGTGAAAATAATGAACTGTCTAGAATGTTCTGTCTATTTATATGACAATTTTCTTTTTTTCAGCACTATTTTTTTCTGCAATGTCGCAAAAATGTTTTGTTAGGAAAGTAGATGTTGAAAATATCTAAACAAAAATTACTTACAGAATACTTTTTCAAGGTTATACGGCGCAGGTTTTAAAACTATATTTAAAAAAACATGCCTTCACAAATTATACGTATTAGTTGCTTATATTTTTCACCCAAAACAGCATTATTGTTTTTTAATATATGTATTTTTTCTTTTTTAAGCTTTTCCTTTAACTGTTAAAAAATAAGGTATGCAATTATGTTATAATTCTACAACATTTTTAGGCACCTAGCATTTTGAATTATCAAACTTATACAACGGCGCAACCAGGGGGATAAGGGCTTCAGCCCCCTTTCAGCCAAGCCACCTAAAAAATTTAACCTAAAAGACAAGCGCTAGCATGTTTTTGACTTCACCAATAAGTAAGGGGGCTGAAGGGCTAGCTATTTAATCCAAAAGGCGTTAAAACGGCTATCGAATGGCGTTAAAATGGCTATTTTTTTTCCAAACACTTACAAAAATCGGTTGTGGGACACGTAATAGTACCAATTTCCTCGACATGCCATTTAAATGAGTCGTTGTTTGACCAAAAAATTTTAACTTGGAGTTCAAGGCCGCCCTTACCAAAATCTTGATTGTGCGCCTGAACTTATGATAAGCTTTTTTAATTTTGAACGAATTTCGACATAAATAATAATTCTCTAGGTTAATACCATTATTTAAAATTTTTTAAATTATTAAAAAATTATTTTTACCAGTTGTAATTTATTTTTGACTTTATTCTTTTGCTCTCTATAGTTTGGACAATGCTATCTGTGATAATGGCAAACTAATGAACTTTTTCTTTGTTTTTATTGAATTGAATCAAATTTATTTACGAAATAAGAGTTTTAAGTTGAGGCAATTAGCATTAGGAATTATAGACTTTTATGCTTTTTAAATTGCTCTTAGCAAGTGCCTTTTTTTAAAACCGGAAAAAAATAAACGGCATTTTCGGTCGACAAAAGGCAATTTTTGTTCTAAACAAAACAGTGCATCAGTTCACTGACTGTGCATGGTCGCTTGAACCTGGTTATTTTGCTGCGTTACGGTAGTTTATATGCTGTATTACCTAATAGAAAATGATTTTGTTTTTTTCTTGTAACTTAATTTTTCATGCCGATCTGGCATTGTTTTTAATTCGTTCTTAAATTTTGAGCAAAAAAATGAACCTCGTGTTTTTATGAAATTGTTTCATGAAAAAGGAATCTTACTAGTAACTACACGCTATAAACTATCTAGCAGTGCTTACGCTTTGCAATTGCGATAATTTTGCAACCATTTATTGATCAAATAAAATCTCTCGTCCGAATAAACGGAACAGTAAATTTGGATTCACTCCACTCTGGGTCAAATAGACCAACGTCACTATTTTTTTTTTCTCGTTTAAATAGCTAGTCGCGCTGGAACAAAAGTTAAAAACTACTTCCAAAAGTATTGAAACTATCTTTCGTACTTTACGAGTATTTTCATAAATGTATTTTAGCAAACCTTCACTGTTCTCTCGCGACGTGGTTATTGGGTAAGGTACCGCTCGAGAATCAATAACAGGAGGAAAAAACGGGTATTATTTATACTCTTCTCGACGGCAAAAATTCCATTTGAAAGAAATAAACAATCCGAATTCGGAAGTGTTGAAATTGATATACACATTATCATTACTAACACAACTTGGATTGGGTTGGTTTCATTAGACCGCAAGTAATCAACGACGTCCATAATAAAGTTTTCCCACCGCTTATTACGAAAGTTGCTTCGCTTTGCGAACAAGTCATATATCTATGGTCATATATGGTGTCCATGTTCATTGATGCTAGCGCAATGCGGCTGAGCTAAGAAGAGTGCTGTGCTACGCTGTTACAACGTTTGTGCATCTTATTCAAGTCCTGCCTGAATTGTTGTCTTTGAATTTGTACAAATAAGCATTTTAATTGTGATCTAAACATACATGCTGCTGCATTGTAATCGTAACGTTAATATTAATACTGGCTGTAGACGACGCGAAATCTCTTCTGTCTGCCGTGTCTGACGCCTCTACACGCGTTAACTTATCTTCTTACATTGTCAACGGTTTCTGTAGAAAGTACGCCAATTAGCAATTTCGGAATCAAAAACGAACGTAAATATTACTGCGCAGCACCAAATAACTCCCACAATTTGAACACACACAGTACGCCTAATATCCAAACAGAAAGTAACAACTACGGTATAATTACGATTTAAGAATCAGACTGAGAATACTGATTAGAATAATTGCAATAAAAACCCAAACTCACCGATGGTTTCGTCTTCAGGCAGACAGTAAGCTTTAACTCCAATCGAAGTCTTCAAAGAATGCAATCTCTGAAGTGGGCCCCCGGGAAACGGTACGGAAACACTTGCTAAGAGAGGACAATAGTCCAGTGAAACAATTGTTCTCAAACTTGAGCAACAGCTCAGGGGACAAAAGGTCCAAATATAAAGAGCAACAGCTCAGGGGACAAAAGTCCAAAATATAAATAAGATGGGACCCACCCAGGACAAGTTTAAGACCTCGAGGAAGGACTGCAATTCTGAAACTCCAAAGCTTGCTAAATTTCTGAAACAATCTGATACTTAATAATTTCAAATTTAAAGATTCTTGGTAATTCTGAGTGTAAAAATTTAACGTCCTTCCTCGACTGCAACCAAATTTGACTGACCCAGAACAAAAGAGTTATAGCGCGAAAATTCAAGAAAACGGTTTCAAAAAGTTGCGCAATAGATAATTTGCATACAGTAGAAAAGGCGCGGTAAAACGCTTAATCGCTGACATCACGTGCGTTGTGTAGCGTTACATCATTGTAAATCCTTAACAGCCAAATATACACGAAAAGCTAAATGCAGTAGAGCGAGTGTTCGAAACCAAGTATAAACAAGAAAACATAAGCGACGTTACACTGGCATAGTTTAATATTTTAAGTAGTGTTTAGTATTTGTTATTATTTCAATGGTAAATACATGCTGTGCCCCATTACGCAAGTCTGGTTATCAATCTGGTTATCAGTCAAATCAAAATAATCAGCAATGTTTCTATTCCAAAAGAATGAGGAGCATCATCAAAAATGGATATTTTTTTATGTTCGCCAAGCCAGTGGTGCAGTGGTGCCGAAACCTAAGTGGGATGGGGGGAAATACCCCCCAATAATTTAACTGTGGTCAGCATTTGAGCGCTGAGTGATCTTTGGTCTTTTTTTTAGTCTTCACTTGATTTCGGGGACAAAAACTCGTTTCGGTGCAGACCTTTTTTTGGTCTTCACTTGATTTGCTCAAAAGCGTGTTGAACGTTTGTCATACTTTATTCACGTGAAAAAATAGTGATCGAGCTTCATCCCCCTAATGTTTAAAATAAGGCAAAATTTGGGTAAAATTGCAAATTATCCCTCCCCCCCAATGCTCCACATAAATCGGCACCACTGTACTGGTAGAAATGTTTTTATTTCCGTTTGGTAACTGATACTAGCTGAAAAGAAAGAGTACTGAGCTTGCTTCAGCAAAAGATGCTTGTGGAAGTCTCCGAAGTTTCCTTTGCTAGCAATGAGCAAGATTTATGCACCCCTAAAGATGCTGTTGAAGTTGATTGGTTTTAGAACTTTTTTTGGCAAAATGAAGTTGACAATTTCAACGAAATATTGCTCGAGAATGCCAGTGTAACTTACTTTGACAATGATTATGTTGTCTGCAGTACAGCACTTGTCGGCGAAAATGCACAGGTTGCAAAGTTCTTTTGCTGGCTGATGGCGAAAGACAGGAACAAAAGAAGGAATATATTTCTAAAGATTATATGTCTCTTTTTGACGATACTAATCGACGTCCGTCCGCCATAACTGAGCTGTGCTCCGCTGTTACAACATTGTGCAAGCTGACAATGCTCTTTTATCAGATAGCGAGATTCGAATCAAATTTGTGGCATCTGATAAACAGCAATGTGTTTTTACTCAAGCGCGGTTGCGTCTTTCTTTTTCATCAGCTGCTGTCCTCAACAAGCATTGTTTCCTACACCATGAAAACCTTGCACTGATTTTCCAAACCGCTTTCAATTGCTTTGCTAAGAATGAACTAAAAAGTTTAAGCTGCCGAAAATCAGAGCCATTTGCAAAAATGCAGGGAACAACAAGAAAGCTTTTCAACGAGCCAAGTTGTAAGCATTTAGATGTCTAAAACTTTTGACAGCTAATTTTGAAAGTACTCTTATGACAAGCTTATTTTTTGTGGTGTGACATTAGATATTTTTTGAAATCAGTATTAGCTTATCTTAGTGTTGAATTTTGCCAATAGCTACAGTGTTTGTGACTACTATTGAATGTTGAATGTTTTTATTTAATTTAGATGTAAAATGTACTACTATTTCATACCGTACATACAGTATTTTTTGCATTTCTCTCACTTTTTTTTTTTTTTAGTGTTATACTGACTCTTTTTTTTTTGAAGGTCTGCAAATAATAATAAGTTCGTCGTAAAAAAATGAACTTAAGCATTCTGTTTTGATGTAAATGTAATGTCTAACTAAGAAAAGTTTTTATGACTTGTATGTGAAGTATCATTATCTGTTATAGTTCTGATATATTTACCTAAAGCTTTTTTTGTATAGTTTTGCATCTAAAGTCATTAAATTGAAAGACTTTTTAGTCTTTTCACAACCGACTGCTATTGTTTTCTTAGTAAAACTCAAATTATTGCACAAAAGCGGCGAAACCGCCAACGCGCTATTACCCCTTCTAATGTCAAGCGCGAAAAAAACCTTCGCATCCCGATGTTGTCTAGATATCCCTGAGCTAAGCATCAAAAATAATTAGGAATACGAGCTACGCTATGCAACGCATTTGTAAATAATCAGCGTAGTTTTTGACTTTTTCTCTATTACCATTGTTGATTTGTCTAAAACTAATTATGATCTGTAACAGAAGACAACTTTTAATCTGCAAAAATAAATTTGCGTCACTGAATTCCCAAATACAATATTTAAGAAAAAATTACGAACAAATGAGGTTGAAAATTCGTGAAAATTTTAGAACAGATAGCGTCAACCAAAATGTACTGATTGCTACAAAAAAGTGTAATAAAAATGATTGAAAATCGCTATTTAATTTTCACTTACAATATATTTTCGATCAGGTCGCCTTGACTGGATATCTGTTGCATTGAACATCTCACACAGATGCAAAATACAGTCAAATTCGAATTCATAATAACTGATTTCAACCGCGCATTAAAAACTTAGCAGATAGTGCTATTCATTGAAATCGCTCTTGAACTCGAAATAATTATAAATGAATAATCATTAAATACCACTTTTATGTAATCATTATTCAAAATTAATAAATCATTAATACATTTTATTAAGGTGGGAGATGGTGCGAGACTTTTTTTTGGTCTTCATGTATATTTGGCAGAAACATGTTGCGGAAATCCATCAGTGCCATGAGTCCCGCGTAGTGTAAATTCGGCCAGGAGTTTGTAGCAGCAACCATCTGTTCCACCACTTTTCGATAACAATTCACCCCCAACCTCACCAGTTTTTACGCGACAAAGTACTTTTGAAACAAAAATTAGCTGAGGGGAAATGCTCATTGAACAAATTATTGCATTTGAATTGAGAGGGCCTGGGTCCCCTGGCCGTACATACACTTCTATAACTGGTTGTTTTCATGGCAAAACAAAAATCTCTTAGGAAAATCTTCGAGTGGATTATTACTTACTGCTAAAAAATTGCAGGAGGCAATGTACCTGTTTTTCCTCCTACCTGGGCCAAAACACTTGCAAAATTCAACAACAAAATTCAAGATTTTAAACGTGTTTTGAACTTAAATTGCAAGCAAAAGGAAGATTGATCAGTAAAGGAGGTAAGTAAAAGGAGAATTCATTTGTGCTGCTCGAGATTTACCAATCACAAAGGTAACGGAACAATTGTGGCCATCGTGACTTCGAAGATAACAGACTGTCCCGTATCCATCCTTACTCGCGTCTGCAAAGAAATGAAACTGAATATTCTTTGCGTTTTCAAATTCAATATAAACTCGAGAAATGAATAACCAATGCAGATTTAGTAGAGCCTTTAACCATGCTTTCTAGGCTAGTCTAGCATCATCTGGGATCTTGTCATCCAAACTGAGATTCTGCTTCGCCAGTCATTGCTGTACGAATTTAACAGGTATGAGTATAATTATACCTTAAGGTCCAAAAATGCCGAAAGGATTGTAGCCACCAAACATGCAAATTCGGGCCAACGTTTTGCCAGTATGTTTGTAGCAGCATTGCGTATTGTAATTAGTAAAGTTTTTTGAATTTTTTTGCGCTTCTTTTTTCACTCTGGCGTCAGGTTGCCGAAACAAAGGGGGATGGGGGGATATATACTCCCAATAATTTGGCTGTATCCCCCCAATAGTTTGAGAATGGTCCACATCTGCATCCCCACCCAATAATTTGAATGGGTGTACATCTGAGGTTAAATTTGAGGAAAAAAGTCTTCTATTCTTGTTCAAGACTTTTTTTTTTAATCTTCACCTGAATTTGGGGAAAAAGTGTTCTATTTGCTTTTTTATTTGGTCTTCACTAAATTTCCTCGCCTGAACACAATCGTGGTCGAGGTTCATCTCCCCCAATGTTGAAAATAGGGCAAAATTGGGGTAAAATTGCAAATTATCCCCCCCAATGCTCAACAAAGATCGGCACCCTGTCTGGCATGTTTTCTTTATTGTAGGTATCTTGTTTTGCCTTAAATGCAAGTTTGTATTTGCGATTCACCAACGTTGATGGAATGTTGGGCCAACATCGGTATCATGACGTGTTATTTCTTGTTTGATTTACAGTACGTGCGCTTTGCACTAATCTAGCAAGCGTACGTTTTGTTTTTGCATTGCTTTGAAAACCGAAATTTCTTTTACCTCAACTTTCAGTTATAGTTTGATGCTTTTTGATAATTTAAGAATTGATTTAAAAAAATTGTTCAGTTAAGTTAAAGTAGATCGTTAGTTAATTTTCCAAATTGCTTTTAAGAACGAAATCGTTAACTGAAGAAAAAAGAAGAATCAAGAAAAGGTAACTTTTGTGCTAATAATATAGAAGCTTTAGACGTTGGAAAATTGAATTTCTTTCCAACGCTACATCCACTTAACAACTAAAAATATGAAATCGACACGCCAGCATATCCGCTAGACTATGATGCCAACATAACCGTTGAATTATAACGCTTAAAAAATAGTTATTTTCATCCATCAATAGAAAAAAAGTTCAATGACTGATTTTCACTGCATTATTGGACTGCTTTTGTGCGCACGATTTCTAATTGACCTATGTAAAGTTTTGAAATTTAAAATAGTCATATCTCAGTATTTCAGTGCGATTAGTGTGATAAAATCTTTGAAAATGCATTAGCAAAGCGTAGGAATTATTTAAAGCTTCGCAGTTGAAATTGGGTTTATTTTACTTAACTTTTTTATTGTTAATGACGTTTTGTGAAGTACTACTGATCAACTGATTTTTAGTGATATAATGTGAAATCATCTTTGGTTTGCATTGTACCGGTTCTTTAAAATTTACTCAATAAAAAAAGAAATAGTCTATGCCATCACAGAAAAAAAAACACAGAAAAACTTAAATTAATTTTTTATTTTTATTGCGAGGAAGTACAAAAACAAAAGAAAAACAATTGAACATCAAAAATTTGTAACAGCGTTTCAAAAAACATAATTAATTCATCCTCAACAAAGAATACTTAAAAAATATTCTTCATTCACAAAAACAAGCAGTGTTTATAAATACTCACTTTGTCAATAGTGTGTAAGATTCATTATCATCTTCAATTTTTTCATTTACGATTTGTTTGAAAATTAAGGACAATATTTTTCATTTAATGAAATGAATAAACACAGTAACATATACTGCAAAGTCGAAACGCTTTATCTATTGTCTTTTCCTTTTTTTTTTTCGCTCAGCTTTACAGTTCAAAATTTGAACAAAAAACTCTATTTATTTAAATTTCTTTTAAAACTTAGACAAACTCAAAATCGTGCAATTTTGACAAAAAAAAAATTGATTGGCTTTTTTGAAGAAGAAAAAAAATGCAAAAAAATCAACGTAACTTCCAGTTTTTGTTAAATTTTGTAAAACTGCAAAAGAAAAATTACGTATAAGACGAAATGTTGTTTTTCCCGGCAAATCTTACACCGATACACACAACACTGCAAAACAGGTAAGTTGTCACAGTATGTAGTATATAAACAATGGCAAAAGAGCTGTTTAAATATGTTTAGGCTAAAAACATTGAATACAAATGAGGAAGGTTTTAATTTTTGCTTTTTGAAGGTATGCAGAAACATTTTATTAATATAAGCAACACAGACGTGTGCAAAAACATATATATACAAATTAACAAATACAAACTACAAAAATTCAAAATAAATTAACACATTAACAAAACAAATATGTTACAAATATGCAAACTTATTAAACAAAACATATCTGAAAAGTTAGTTCCTAAAATAAATAATGGCATGATGCATATAATTTGAATTTAAATAAATTTAAATAGTCTACTCAAAAGACAATGCACTAAAATGGTTTAGGAAAAATCATGCTTAAACTATTTTGCACAAGTAAATCCAAGGACAGGTTTGATTTTGTGTGTTTGCTCCATGGTAACTCCGTCGTAAAGTCGAACCACAGTGGAAAAAGGCTGGTGGGTAAAATCTTGATTGTTTATGAATTTAGGAATTATGCATGCTGGATTACCAAACTTTTTGGGGACAGAAATACGGTTATTATTTGGTAAGTTCTTCAGTTCCAAGCTGCAATGAAACATATCGGTTGAAAAATTGAAAAAAAAACAAAACATAGATACAGCATTACAGTGAACTTGGCACATTTTTAATGTGCAGCAGGAATTTTTTCTGAATTTCTGGATATCCTTTCTGCTAAAACTCAGCTCAATCTACTGTACAGTTTTTCTTCAATAAAAACCTACCGAAGAGAAACAGCAACTAAACGTTTCGAATAATATTCGTGGCTGCTTTTTCTTCATAATTGAAACTTGAGCCATACAACGCTCTTTGTTCGACAGCGTTTTTGAATTACTCACCAGTTCAAACACGAAATAATGCCAAAAATTTGCCAAATAAACTGTTCATGTTTTTTTTTCTCTAGGTGACGCATGTTAAAAAGCATCTTACTGTAGGTGATAAAATATTCAAATGCTACCAACGTCTCGATAGAATTAAGGGATTAATTTTTGTCAAGGGGTGCTCAAACGTGGGTTAACTTTAATTCGCGGATAATAAAACTTTAGAGGAAAAGCTTGGACCACCGGACTAGTCAAATGCTATGAAACAAAAAAATTCAAGGATTGTTTCTTTGAACTTGCGACTTCAGTTTATTTTTGTAATAAGATCAACGCTGTAGAAGGTAGAAAGCTGATAATCCGCCGATTAAAGTTAATCCATTTTGGTGCGTACTAACCAAGTTTTATCGATTTGATTGGAAAGATTTGATTTGATCGATTTGATTGTTTTATCGATTTTATCGATTTAATATGGTGCGAGATTTTGATGAGTATCCGGATGTAGACGCTGAATCCAATTTACAATATTCTGGTCTTGCAACTGAAACTTGGTTGTCAAATCACTCAAGGGAGAGAGGGAAGAGAAAGGCTTGAAAGTAGGAAAGACACCGAGGGTCTCAACTGCTTGCTGTCCAAACGGTGCCAAATCGGCAGACTAATGCAAACGGCTCTGAAATTGCCGTGCAATAGAATCTCCAGAATTGAGCTATAAAGGCTCTGGGAAGGACAATTTCTCAGTCCAAAAAAAATAGGACAGCAACTGCTGATTTGCTATTGGGTTTTTTCCTGCTTTTTGGGAGATCTAAAATTACTTCCTCTCTCGATGGCACTAAAATCCTGAGTGATTTGGCATCATAAGCTCGCACCTGGCAAGACCAACAAATTTGCATACCATTTTACATCATAAAGGAATAAACAAGTGATATTAAGCAACCGGATTTGAAGAATTTGAAAAGCAGCTGAAAGTCAAATAGTGTGCTTTGTACTAATTGAATTGTCCAAATTTGGCAATGATTACGTGAATAAAATAAACGAGTAAACCAAGGTACATAAAACAACGCACATAAATGATCAATAAATGAGTCCGAGTTTGAATTTTGAATAAAGCAGAGAAAACGGCGCTACACGCTCTATCCACTCGACATCTGATCGAACGGGTCAGAACAGTGAATTCAGCTGCTTTTCAAGTAAATGATATGAAAGTTTTTGCACTAAAAATAACATGAAAGATTTTGAACTAGAATATCTTGAAAACGGGAAGACGTAGAAACTTCAAATTTGGTGAGAATATATTATAGGCCATCCCAACATTTTGGTTAGCAGTGAAAAACTTAATTTGAACGCCCTTTTGACTATCAATTATCAAAACTTTCAGATTTTATTGTTACTTTAAATCGTCCATTTGACGATCGGTTACGTGCTCGTATCCGGAGGCTGATTTTGAGGTTCAAATCTCAGTTCGGACAAATTGGACAACTTTTGTCTACGACTTGCCACCGCTGCAATGTTCCTTCGAAAACATAAGTGTTGCCCTGGCGCAATGACATAGATGTGTATTATTCATGCCAACACGCTTCGGCGTAATTTAAGAAATACAGTGTAATAAAGATTTGATTTGACTGTAATTTGGATAATTAGATTAGAGCAAGTTAATTAAAAACCAGTTTTGAATGTTTTGATACTTGGCTATACTATCGTCGGAGTAGGCTATATTAAAATTTCCCCGCTATAGATTGCATGGCAGTTTTATTTAATTTAATTAAAAACATCGTTGCCGTGTGAAACTGCCGTACGATTTGTACCGCAGATTTTAAAAAGTCACTACAGTATCGCATACACTAAGTTTATTATCATGGACAAGTCCATGCTATAATTGTCCTATATTTTGTTAAGATTTTTAATGCAATTATGGAGATATAATGCTTTGGGCCACAGAAAATTATTACCGGTACGTCTTGCTATTAGCTAGAATCACGCAAACTGATTAGAAGTAAGACGCTATAATAAATTGCAAATTTAAAAAAGGCTAAGTGTGGCACGTAATGATACTTTGATGCCAGGGCAAGATGAGCAAAGTGCTATAAGCTTAGTGCACAGCGTAAAAATGTTTTTTTGACCCCGTGCCAACTTAGACTTAATTCTAAGTGGGGTTTTTACTCCAAAACCAAGACTCTTGCATAAAACAAAAAAGTTCGATATAAAAACAATAACTGAAATCGTAAATGCAAAGATACTTAAACGTATTGTTACTACAAATTACGTAGTGTGTTCAAGCACGGCGAATTGGGCTGGAGACCTAATACGCTGCACAGGCGCCAACTAGCGTTCCTAAAACTAACAAAATAAATCTCAAAACTGACTTTTGTCACTGCATTTGATTAAAATTGCAATAGTAGCATAATGCTAAAATTAGACGATATTGGTCTGCTTCGGCAGTGTTTATTCAAATCAAAACTTATTCAAATACAATTAGTGCAAAACTATTACCTGGTACCTGTGCCTCGTATATTCAAAAGGTTGCCAACATTTGACTTACACAGTACCATATATGAAGCCAGTGTTTCAATGTTCTTTATTAGTTTTTAGCTGAAGCATGGCTTTACTACAGCGGCGAGCTTTTAATCGCTGTAGTGCATTGACTAATCTTGGGATCAATGCACTGATGAATTTTGAGGTTTTTTATGAATCGAAGTACTTTTATAGTACTGTAGCACAGTGTAAGAGGTTGCGTTGGTACATCTTGCAATTTAGTAAAGTACCAACTATTGACTATTTTGGTACGATTTTTTTTAGCGTATGTTTGTGTGTTTGCTTTTTTCTTTTTTTTGTGTGTGTGTTTTTTGTACTATGATATGGGCAATTCGCCTGCAATAAACACAAATATAAAAATACTAAAATAATAAGGAATTTAAAATGTCATTGACATAGAAAGTATTCACCGCATTACTTTGAACAAAAAAGTATTTTGATTTGTCTTATATAGCAAATTTAGCTCATTAATTTAGTTAGATGTTCGGTTGTTCACTTAGAGGTAAAATGATGATTTACTCATTTTACTCAGCTAAACATTTTTCTGCCACTAAAAAACAACGAACACCTTGTTTTGAAGTAATCTTGATTAAAGGAAGTTTAGTAACAAAATAATCACAACCCATCCCATTATATTTGAATCATAAAATTGGGGTTGATCATTAACAATTCAAACAACTGTAAAATACCAATAGTTACGTACATGAAGTGAAAACATCAATGGGTCAATTCATTGCAAAAGCGCTAAATCTGCACAGTTTAAAAATTACAGCTGTTCGCTGATGTAGGACTGTAGGTGTTATTCAGACGTTTATTATCAAAAAGTTATTTATTGTATGACTCACTTGAGAATCGAATTCGGTAGTCCTAGGCAGTTTGATTTCAAGTTTTTAGATTCGAACACAAAACTAGAATATGATATCGCAAGCGATATCCGGGAACTTTGCGAATGAATCTAACTTTACCGAACCAAGCAACTTCACAATCTTGCGTTAAGTGTATTTATGGTTGTTGTTGATAGTAAGATCTGAAATACATTGCTTTCGAATTTTATAACGTTCCATTGACTTGATCAGGTTTGTGGTTAACGGCTTTCAAATTTTAAATGTCTAAAAAAGGTAGCTATAAAATGTCAATCAAAATTTTACAACTCTGCTTTTGTTCTTGTTTCAATTTTTAGGGAGTTTGTTGAATTTTCACATAGCAGCGCAGCGCAATTGTTAAAATTGCGGTTATTAGCATAGCCCTCGTTAAAACAAATATTTCGACAGTAACCTTCTGCTTTGATTTAACAACAAAAACGAAAGTTTTTGATCTGAAAATGCCAATATGATTTTTAGATTTTGTAACTTACATTATCTTGAACAGAAATTTGACGCATTATGTCCTAAAGATCAAATCTATAACCTCAACTAGTCCACCGCAATATATCTTTAAGAAAAACTTTATATGAGCACATGCACAGTATGAACAGTTCTACTGATTTTTCTCAAACTTTAAGAACTATTTAAAACAATGCCTGCTTTAGCAATTAGCATGGAAACAGATGCGTACACAAACAAAATTTAGAAACAAATTACATCAAATTGTTATATATCTATAATAAGTGATATTGCTGTCTAACTTTAGGATAACTTTGCATTGAAAACTAACACTAATTTGCGCAACTTTGCGCTTCCAGAATTTATCTATTTCTTTTGCACATTTTGCTCTTGTTAGTTCATTTTAACCAGTACTTAAATTGTAAAATTTTGCATGGGGGACGCTTTTGCAGCCTTGATCGAACTTAAGTGGAAATTATGTAATTCCGTTCTTGCAATTGAATGAAGACCAAAGAAAAAAAGGTCTTCGCCAAAAAATGACGTGTTTTTTCCTCAAAATCAGGTGAAGATCAAAAAAAAAAGGTCTTCACCGCAATTTGGGAAGACATTTAGCCGGAATTGGGAGGATTTATTTGTGCTGGCTGGCTCCTGTTCCTTTGATCATCCAGCGCTCAAATCTCGATAGGTGGACGTCTAAATCTCGATGGGGAAACGCTAACTCTCAATGGGGGGACCCGTCCCCCCTACAAATTAAGCACTGATTTTAAAAGCTTAGAGGTTGTTCGCTCTCAAAGTTTAAAGGTCTCCAAAAGTTATCAAAATAATCAACTAACGTCAATCAGAAAGCTATTATGAGTTTCTAACAGTTTTCACTTTACTATAAAATAACACAGAGCGATATTTGAAATTTCAGCGACTTTTGAGCAAAAAATATTTCTGCAACAGCCAAACTTAACAGTAACCACAGCCAGAAATATTCCGCAGGTATTTAACTGCTATTTCTTTTCAGAAAACGCTATTTGGCAGTGCGACCCAACGGACAACATATTGGATATTGTAGAGTATATTGTATTACATCCATTATTCAGCACAATAGCTTTCTTAATAAAATTGTTTAAAAACTTTGAAAAGCAAGTAAAAAATGTTTTCAGTAACAGTTTAGTAAAAAATCTCGGCAATCTAACTTAGATCTAACAAAACCAGCATTAAGCTCAAGTACTTCGAAGTCTTAAATGTTGGAGTAATCCCATAGATGCTACTCTTCTGCTTTCTTGTGATACCAATTCATTGTAAAGGTTCATCGTATAGTTTGAAGGTCCATTTAAGGGCTGATTTCCAACATGGCATTGCCAAGTTTGGCATGCTTTATCTTTATGTTATATCAGCCTACCGGTACTCTTAAAATTTGATATGTTTAGCTGGAGTACTTCGTAATAGAAATTTTTAAGTTTTGAGGGGCCCATTTGGCATGTTCGTTATCTTTATTCTTTGATTTGTATTAAACCGTCCAAAAGATTTCATTTGATCAGCTTTTGTAGTTAATGGGGAGAAGTGTCAATGTGATTGGAGGACTCCTATAGCATGAGAACCTCAAACTTTTTCATATTTTATTTTTACTTATCTTGAAAATTTTATTTGTCCAGCTTGAGTGGTTAAAAATTTTGAAGGACCCATTGGAAGAGGACTCCTCAATTGTAATACCTGAAATTAGTCGTGTTTTATTTAGCTATTTTAATTTTACCTTTATTTGATATTTACCTATTATGAAAGTTTCATGTGTCTAGGTTGAATGGTTGAAAAGTTTGAATTTTGAAGAAGCCTCCATATTGGTGCGCCAAATTTTGGCAAATTTTAGTATTATCTTTTCTTTATATTTGCTTGTGTATTCTGAAGTTTTGATGTGTCTAGCTTAAACAATTAAAAGTTTGAACTGTGGCGTCCTCATTTGAGGGGGATTCCTTATTGTAGTACCCCTAAATTTTCTTAAATTTTATCTTTCCTTCATATTAACCTATTCTGAAATTTTCACCAGTCTAGCTTAAATAGCTAAAGTTTGAATTTTTGAGTTCTTATTTGAGGGGGACACCCTTCATTTTAGTATCTCCAAATTTTGTCAAATTTTATCTTTTCTTCATATTTGCCTCTCCCAAAAATTTCATGTGTCTAGCGTGAATGGTTTGAAAGTTTGAATTCTGGAGGACCCAATTGAGGACGATCCCCTCAACCTGGCACCCCCGATTTCAGCCCCTTCTAGTCATCTCTAATATCTTTAATCGCTCAAACTTTGAATACAGTGCGTTTAGCGGTTTAAAAGTAGAGAGCGGCAGAAGAAAAACCAAAAGAAAAAAATTATAAGAAAAAGAAACAAAACAAGAAAAATAGTATTCAAGTTGCGGTAAAGAAACATAACCAAAAAAAAGGTGGTTGATAGTGTGCTCAAAAATCACAAACCATTTTTCACCAATATCGTTAATTACTGAGATATATCGATTCAAATTTGTCAACTTTTTGCCCATTTTCGCCCTTTAAAAATGTGTTCACGGGACCGGGCGTCCCTAAACTCGGTTTGCATAAAGCATTTATAAGCACCCCACAATGTGTTAAAATATCAGCTTTGTATTAGTATAAAGAGCAGAGATGGAGTCGTCAAGCACGTCCTTGGCCTCGAGGACACATTTTGAAGTCCTTGGCCTCAAAAGTCAAGTCCTTCCCTTGGCCTCCAAGACTACTGATCCTCGAAAATGCCCTGTCCTTGATCTTGGTTTGTTAAAAATGGGCCAAGATTATAAACTTTTCTTTTTTTTCGTCTTGGAGAACGCCGAAGACCTCGCGGAAAATTTATGAAGATCTTTTTTTTTTTGAGAACGCCTGAAATTTTGCGGAAAATTTTCAATTTTTTTGCATGAAGATTTTGTTTGAGAACTCTTGAGATTTTTTTGTATAAAGATTTTTTTTTAAGAACACTTTTTTTCTTGAAATGACTTGCGATCACAAGCGCAAGCGTCTGAAATGAGTTTTTTACGAAGAATCGAAGGAGTTACACTGTTTAGCAAGGTGCGTAGCTCTGAGATTCGAAAATCTACTAACATCGAGCCGTTACGTCTCAGAATTGAAAGATTTCAGCTTAGATGGTTTGGCCATGTAAGCAGAATGCCTCAGGAACGGCTCCCCAAACAAGCTTTACTTGCCAAAGCAAATGGAAGAAGACCAGTTGGACGACCTAGAACTACATGGACCAACTGCATTGAGTATCTTAGATGGAATCGCTTGAGACTACACCCAAGCGAAATGATGGATGTGATGGAAGACCGTGAAGTGTAGCGGCTTGATCTCAAGCTATTGCCCCCGCAACTCTCACGGAAAAGCGGGCAATGAAGAAAGAAGAAGAGAACACTTGCGTGCTGTGTCCTCGGTCCTTGGCCTCGAGCATGGCTGTCCGTGGCCTCGAGAGGGTCTGTCCTCGGAAAGTCGGTCCTTGGCCATGGCTTGGCTTCGGATGTTGTTTTCTGTCCTTTGCCTCGAGCCATGTGTCCTCGACTTCACCTCTAATAAACAGTTATTTCGTTTATTTTGTATCACTTGATCAAAAATGTAATTGACAGCTGATAGCATTTATAATCCTCGTTCTTTTGGCACCCAATTTTTGCATCAAAATTGTATTATTTTGGTAAACAATCATCAAAGTTGTATTACACATTGCAAATTGTGACAAGCATTTGACTATTCTGATTTTTATTACAGCACATGCTTAAGTGTCAATTTTGTATAATCTCAAACTAATCCTGACTACATTTTATTTTTTAGTTTTAACTGTGTACAGAATATTCGTAGTAGTAGTATTATTTATTTCTTGAAATTCTTAGAACATAAAAAAGCAAGAGTTTCAAATAGTAATTCACCAGGAAAACGATACAGCAACAAAACGATGTACGTTATACATGCCAAGAAAATAAAAGTAAGCACGTATATACGCAATAATAATACGCCAAAAGCATGGTAGCTGCACCTTTAATCATAAAACTTAGGATCGCTTGTACTTCAACTTAACAAAAAAAATCTAAGTTAATGCGTAATTGCCACAATGAAAGCTTTAGATGCCTGTTAGTGTCTCAGTTCATAAGCTAAATACGTCTTCAAGATTTGGTTGATAAAAGAAGAAGGCAAAAAGAACTATGCCAAAAATTATAACGCAATACGTCTAATTAGTTTTTAGTTGGTTCAACTTTCGAGTACAAAACCACAGCGTTTTGAAATTTGTTGAGTGGAAATTAATTAGTTGAATTGAAATTAATTGGTAAGATTTAGTAGATTGCGATGTCATGACTATATAGTTTAAAGGATTGGATAATGACTTTAAAGCGCATTTGTGCAGAAAGCGGGTAGAGATGCTCATCGGTACAGAATGAAGATCGAGATGTTGGGTGTAGAGAATAACTCTAACCCTACAAAATATACATTATAATATTAATAATAATAAAATATAATAAAATAATTACACAGGAGCGAAATTATTCTCACAAAATTTATGGCAACATTAACAACATTTTTCATTTTAGTAGACTTGATTTCAAATTGTTTCGAAACTTTTTGTAATTTTTTAATTCTTTTATGTCTGAGGGAACTCTATTCCAGATTAATGGGTCTTTCTATTTTATGGATTGCTTTTGTGACATTGATTCTGCAATAACTTGAAAAAAAATTAAAATCGCTTCTTGTTTGATGAAGTCAGGTTGTATTTTTTGCAATATTTGTGGAGTTTTGGTCAAAAAAAATTGCAAAACGTAGAAGGTAAATTTTCATTTTCATATTTGTGCATAAAGCAGGCTATTTCACAGTTAGCAAATTGTTCAATCATAAGATGCTCATTAGATTTCATTACATCATTTACAGGTGCACGATAATTTAAGTTATAGATCATTCCAATAAATTTATTAGCAGTGCGCTGTAAACTCAGAAAATGCAGTTTTGTTACCGTTGCACCATGTGCAAATGCTATACGAAAGATGAGCCTGTATCATAGAATAATATAATATTTTCAATATTTTAGAATTTAGAAAAGAAGATGCTTTTTTAACTATTCCATAACTAATACGAAATTTCTGCAACAGGTAATCCATATGGGGTTTCCAACTGAGATGCTCGTGCCCATTTATCCTAAGAAATCTTATTGTAGTCACTTTTTCTATGTAGTTGTTTCGTAGCATAAGTTTTAAATCAGGAGAAGGACATTTACTATTTGGAGTTCGATATATCATATGCTTAGTTTTTTTGATATTCAGAAATAGTCTATTAGCATTCAACCAGTTGTCAATTTTTTTTAGATAAGTATTTGCATTGTTATAAAGTGTTTCATAGCAGTATTCACTCAAAAAAATACTGGTATCATCGGCAAACGTCAAACGTTTGCGTACAGATAAAGCATTTGAAACATGTTAACGTAGATTAAAGATAATAAAGAACCGAGAGTAGAGCCTTGAGGAACACCAAAATCAATGCTTTTGCCGGCAGATAGCTGATAGTCCATTTCAACCTTCTGTGTTCTTTCTGTAAGATAATTACGGAACCAGGTGTGCGCCAAACCTCTTATACCATATTCGTTTTTGCTTGTTTGTTGTTTTGCCTGTTTTGATAGCCGGGTGGCGTAAGCATAGCAGTCTCTATTACAAGTATATTGTATTTTATTGTTATGATTTTGTTTTTGTGATGTTATAACGTGAGTTTGCGTTTTTCTTGCGCCTGTTTTGGTAGTCAACGTTGTGACTTGGTATTCAAAATAAAACTCCAAAAGAAAGAAGTTTTGCATTTATAACGATCAGTTGCCGAACGACGATGGTCACGTGACTTCAAAGCATGTCTCCATGTTTTAGAATTCAATAGAAAAAAGTTCATGCTAAAAGACTAAATATGCAAACTTTTCAACAAAAAACTAACCCTTGATTAATTATTTTGTTTAAATTTATCGTATTTGTAATTTTTACATTCAGAGAAAGATAAAAAATATCTTACTTGTAATTTGTGGATTATTTGACGGCAAGATTAACTGTAAAAAAATTATTGAAGCGTATGATTGTAAAATATTTGCCCATGCTCGAATAAAAGGGGCATATCTAAAAAATGGCACCGAGTTGCAACCGAAGACATTTCAATCATTAATCAAGCATTAAAAATCTATTTATAATGAGTTTTTCAGGAGGTACCTCGATGGGTATCACGAAACAACACAATTTTGGACTGCGTAACAAGGCCTATTTTCTATATTGCCGTTATTGATACAATCACCAATTGACAAGTTTTAACCAAGCAAGAATACATTTGTATCCATTTCTTGTCCAATAAAGATAAGAACAATAAGGCTGAAATTTTGTGTAAAATTTCAGAATATCCAGCCTCAATGCAAAATTTGTCATAGTTTTATGAAAAAAAAAAATGTATTAAAGCTAAACTCTATAAAATGCTCTCAAAAGAGAAATTCTAAATATATTTTAAACCATCTTCAGCCACCCGCTCAGTTTAATTATGCAGCTGAAAAACAAAATTTTTTGTCTTCTGGTTTTAGAAATAATGTGATTACCGCTTATCAAACAAACAATTTTTAAACAGTCTCAAAAATATTGTTTACCTTATTGTGCTAAAAATTCACTATATGTTTTTACAAAGTTCAAAAATTTCTGCGTTTAGTTGTTGACAGGAAATAACGCAAACTGAAAGTGAAACAGAAAGAAGTTTTATTTTTGATAACAAAATTTTCCAAAGAATTGTTTTTTATGTTTCAATTATTTCAATTTGAATTAATTTCGATTCGAATTTTGTCAAAAAAATGTTAAACACAAAATTACCCGCATATAGCGCACTTTTTCACGTTTTTTCATTGCATATTAAAATATTCTTTAGTCTTATATCAAAAAATTTATTCATTTACATAAACTGTTTTACACTATCATCTACTTTAAGGAAAAAATTGATTTTAGCCACTATTTATTGATCTGGATTATTGATATGAAGTAAACAATATTTTTTCATTTTTGCTGAATCTGATATACATCAGAAATCGAAAAACGTTTTGCATAAAAGTAACTCTTGGTAAAAAATGATGTAATGGTTACGTTTATAGTCTAAGTTTGATGTTTTGAGGTTTGTGAGCCAGATTGTTAATGTCGTTTGCATGCTTTCTGGCCTATGGGCTACCAGCACAAAAATCTAAAGAAGAGGCACCAAATGGCAACTACACTTTATTTTGGTAGTCGTAGTTTTTTTATTGCTTTGGGTAGCATTCTTGCTGGTGGCTCTTTCCTACGCTTCCGCACTTGTAGCCTATAGGTCGGAAAGCACGCATAAACGATAATCGTAACAATAATGATGTTAGCACTCCCAATCGCAATTCAAATTGCTCTTGGCGTTTTAATTAAAACAACCCAGTTTAAGTAAAATGATTATCGAGTACATCCTTTGAAACTGGAGGTATCGAGTTCGATACCCGTAGCGGTTAGATTAGACTCAATGTTGCTCCTACTCATCAGAGCTTTGATATTTAAAGAAACAGTGTAACCCTAGAGGGAAAAATATCTTACATCATTTTGTTTCCTTTGTTTATTTTATTATTAATTTTTTGCAACATCATTGAAACATTTCAAATGATAAGCAAAAATGTGGCAAAAAGTCTATTTCCTTTTCTTGTTGAATAGACTGGCTCTGAAACGGTCAAAATGTTTAACATTCATCAGTATTTTGAAGTCCCAAAGTATCTTCGAGTCTGTGGTTGAGGTTTTTCTTTATCCTAATGCAATCTGAAGGTATCCCTTCAACGCTGTCGATCACTTGCAAGAACAATCATTGTTTCATCTATGGAGTTACAGTAATTTGATGTTGCTTTAAATCTCTGAGTAATGCATTTGAAAGTGTGAGTAGATGTTGGTCTTCCGCGGTTCTTTTTATTTGCTGTGATTACATGTTTAACATTGAGTGATAAAAGTTGACATTTAAATCTTAAAACTGCCGTAATAATTCACAAAAGCCATTGCCAAATGTAGTGGTGCCCTGGCAGAAAAAACATCAAAAAAAGCACCATTCAAATGCACGTAAACATGTGGTGCCCCGCAAACTAATAACAACCTTTGACAAACTGCGGCAAAAATAATAGGGATGTTTTCTTCATTTATTGGTTTTTTCATTTATTTCCGACTTTTACACATTTTTGCAGTAAAAATTCTAAGTACCATTTTGCTGATAAACGAGAAAATCGCTAAAATCCTAATTTTAAAACATACAGTAGTAAGGTAAATTCTAATTGTACTGTTAGCTTAGCCTACTGTCAAAAGACTATGGGGTGATATTTGTAAAACCATATCTAGGTACCGGTAGTAGAAAAAAGTGACAACCATTGACGTGATGTGTATTGCAAATAGGTTATGCGTTAATGGTAAAAATAAACAACTACCACAAAGCTATTCGTGAAACAAGTAGAATGATCACTAGCTAAACCGCTTTGACAAAGCAAATAGATTTGTTAAAGCTTTATGATTTAATGCATAAATACGTTTGATTACAAAATAAAGCCTACATACTTGGACTAAGATTTTGTTTATACCTACAGTATGTGATATAGCACATGAGATCGTTTAATACGGCTATTACACAGAAAAGTAGGAGTTTACGAATGTACCATGTAGAAGACATAATTGGAAAGAACACAGAAAACAAATTTGAGCTATTTAATGACCTAAATTTTTGGCTCAAGCATGTAAAAATTACTTTGTTTTGTAATGGGTCAAATCGCATAGGATGACTACGGCCTGTTTAATGCTTATAACAATAGGGTATAATTTTGTATCAACCAAATCAAGGCATTAGCGAATTTGGATATTGCCAAGCAACTTTTTGCAATCGTCTTATTATCGACTACTTATTTTTTCAAAATTTGTAATACTGCCTCAGACCTTTATGGATTTTTTTAGTTGCTGGCATCAGGTCACTAATATCCAAATCAATTTTTCTAAAACTAGAACCATTCTTGCAAAAAATAAAACAACTGATTGCTATTTTTAACAATTAAAAAATATTCTGTTGCCAATAACCACTGTGGAAGAAAATCTGCATAACATCATGAAAGAAAAAAGGAAATTTTGTTTCAAAAGTTTTGTCTACAGTATTGTTTACGTTACTTTAAAGTTTCGGTTTCAAAAAGCAAGGCATAAAAAACAACTCTGAGAAACATATTTTAAATTGGTTTTATCTATTGATTTTTACAAAATCCAGTATTTTTCGTCGTTTTTGTCCGACTATTTTATTTAATTGACAAAATTTCCAAACTGATTAATATCCGATTTCTACTGAAAAAAATTGAAGTTACTTCTTATAGCCGGTTTAGAATTATGATCTCACATACTATAAAAGCCCAGCAAGCAGATTTGTTTCCTTTGTATTGGTAAGCTCACCTTTTGGAGTTCTACGTAATGTTGATAGCTTACCTCCTTATGTAAATCAGCTACTTAATTCTAAAAAAGTTTCTACTGTTGGCTAAAGTTTTATTTCTGCCCATCAACCTAATGCAATACAAACCTAGATTCTCCACCGAGAAATGCCAAAAACCTTTTAAATATAAAGGAACAAAAATTTGGAATAATATTTCCCAAGAATTTTTTATCATAAAAAGATTAATCGCATTCTAAATTTAAATCAACTTTCAAAAAACAATCTATTCAAAAGTATGCCTCATTATCAAGCTATCAATAAAACTCAATAACTCGTGCATTCTTTTTTACATTTAGTTTTTAATTAGCTTCTCGACTGCTGTTATGAAATAAATAATTATAATCAAAAATATCATTTCATTGCATCGATTTGAAGTGGAAGAGTGGCTGATTAAATCAAAGACCACTTTGGTCCCATTGCAGTATTCCCTTGCAGTGAAATATAGCAATTCTAAAGCAGTATGGCCAAACGGCCGATTTTTGAATTAGCTTTAGCCTGTATAATGTACACTTAAAGTATTTGTTTTGTTTGTTTTTGATTTGTTCAATTTTTTTTTTCGTTTGAATAAAAAAAATTATTATTGTCTTATATTATGTTTAATGTTCTCAAACATTAGAATCACAAAAAACTCCAATGTGATTGCTCTAACCAAACCTAAAATCCAACACAAACCCCAAACCAACTTTAATCCTTATGATTCTAAACCCGGTATAAGTATCAGGTCTTTCCTTTGTTATTACCCCTACCTTGTTGTTCTTATCCCATGGGATAAATCAATAAGTACTAGTGCATTTTGGAGGTGCGGTGCTGGCAAATTCTTCTCCACCGCAATGTTGAAAAAATCTGAAGTTAAATTTTTTTAACAAATTTTTGTTTTTTTTAATTATAACTTATTGTTTTGATAATAAACCTTCTAGTTGTGTGTTAAATTAGCAGTGTACAGTAGATGCCTTAATCCAAAACGTTAGTTTTTTCTTACATTTTTGTTTGATTATTTATTAGCATCAAAACTCAACGGAAAAACACAAATTGTACCATAAAAAAACGTATTAGAGAGCGGTTTGTAAAAAATACAATATTTTTTTTCAAAATCACCGCTTTCAATTTTCTGCGTTTTTGTACGTTTTAGGTTTTTTGATTGAAACATACAGACTTACGTGGCCTTTAAGTTCGCAAGAAATCAAAACATGGAAAATTAAAGTTTTGAAAAGATGTTTTATGTTTCGATAAGTATTAAGCAAATGGAAACTGCTGATTTCGTGTGGTGACTTTGTTTGCTATCCGGAGTTGAAATACAAAATCGCAATTCGTGTGACACTAATATTTTAGCTTTGATAATAGATAATAATTTGTTCCAAGAATTCAGCCATCTAAAATAAATTTTCTTAGGAATTAGCTGGTATATGCATTATGTAATTAGAATACACTAGTGAAGCATGCAAGTAAGATAAATAGCAACAGTCAAAATTGTAAACGATCCGACTAGTTCAGGCTCGGAACTGGCCCGAACCCGAAAACTAATTTAAAGCCAACTCATGCCCCCAAAAACAACGAAATGAAATCTTCATTGAGCAATGTTGCCAACTTATTTTAATTATATTTTTGTGCAAAAAGGCAAAAAGCACGCCTCGCGCCCAAAATATGCTCAAAATTTTGTTAACTTTAGGCCCGAACCCGATCTGAAAAGTCAGGCCCGACTTACAACTATGGCAACAGTACATGTCTTATAACGTGGATCTAACCTTATTTTACTCAGGTGGAGTCAATAACGATCGCTTTCTGTTTTTTTGTTTTTTTTAAATTCTTTTCGAAAAAAACTTTTTCCTTTAAACTAATTTGACCTCAAGTTAAAGTTATTCACAAATATAATGCTTGAAAATTTGAAGTTTCTGAAATGGGGGTGTGGTTAGTTTTTGAATCGTATCTGCGCTTAACCTTAGTTTGTATTTACGTGAATTAATTCTTGTCGCTGTTGCTACTGGTACAAGTACAATTACGCTCGAGCGTTGCTTCACAAAATTCGGTAAAGTCCTAATTGCACCTGCCGCAGTTTTGTTTAAAAATGAAAAGAATGTGTACGAATTAAGTTTTGTATATACGAAGTGTTAATTTACGTCAATTTTTAGATGTTAAAGTAATAGTTTTTTAAAGTCTAAGTAACGGTATTAATGAAAAATTGTTTGATGTTATATTACAAGAGGAAAGTTGTCCGAATAGGACAAATGTTGTCCGAATAGGACAAAATAAGGTATAAATGAAGATAAAAAGAGTATTTTAAAACTTGTTTTGGGTTTAATTGCATTTTTGTTTTACTCATTACTTGTTTTTTACGATGGGCCAAAATGAAAGAAAGTATTTAGTCAAAGTTGAATGTTTTACTAATCGCTTCTTCAAACCTTTTAGACAAGAGGGCATTTTTAGAATCAAAAATGCCCATATTACCCTGCTAGAGTTAAACTTAATCAAATTTGCCTGAAATTTTTTTGAGGTTTTTTACTCAAAATCGCCATAGAAAGAAAAGGTAAGCTGTTTTGGTACACTTTGGGGTAACTGCAACACCCTACTCGCTCCCAATTGAAATACCACCAATGCTAAATATGTGACAAAAAAGCCTATTGTTTCTTCAGGTTCACTTTCTTTCAGCATTTTCGCCTACAACAGCACACGCGTACAGCAGTAATTAACAGTAATATTGATCTAAGGGACACGGGCCCTCACGATTCTATTATATCACAAATGTATAATCCGTGTAAAATTAGGGGTTTTTATCCTAAAATTTGCTATCTCAGGCCCTCATTTTTATGAACGTAATGCAACCAGGGCCGGATTTACCATATGACGGAGTGGCAAAGACCCCGCGCTAAAATGGTGAGACTTCTTTTTAGGTCTTCATGTATATTTGGCAGAAAGATGTTGCGGAAATCTGTCAGTGCCATGGGCCCCGCGTAATGTAAATTCGGCTAGGACAATTATATGGTTAGTAGCAGTTACCATCTATGCCACCACTTTTCGATAACAATTCACCTCCACCTCGCCAGTTTTTATGCGACAAAGTACTTTTGAAACAAAAATTAGCTAAGGGGAAATGCTCATTGAACAAATATTGCATTTAAATTGAGGGGGCCTGGGTCCCCTGGCCGTACATACACTTCTATAACTGGTTGCTTTCATGGCAAAACAAAAATCTCTTAGGAAAATCTTCGAGTGGATTATTACTTACTGCTAAAAAATTGCAGGAGGCAATGTACCTGTTTTTCCTCCTACCTGGGCCAAAACACTTGCAAAATTCAACAACAAAATTCAAGATTTTAAACGTGTTTTGGACTTAAATTGTAAGTAAAAGGAAGATTGATCAGTAAAGGAGGTAAGTAAAAGGAGAATTCATTTGTGCTGCTCGAGATTTACCAATTATTAAGGCAACGGAACAATTGTGGCCATCGTGACTTCGAAGATAACAGACTGTCCAGTATCCATCCTTACTCGCGTCTGCAAAGAAATGAAACTGAATATTCTTTGCGTTTTCAAATTCAATATAAACTCGAGAAATGGATAACCCATCCAGATTTAGTAGAGCCATGCTTTCTAGGCTAGTCTAACATCATCTGGGATCTTGTCATCCAAACTGAGATTCTGCTTCGCCAGTCGTTGCAGTATGAATTTAACAGGTAGTATATAAGGTCCAAAAATACCAACAGGATCGCAACTAGCAAACAGGCAAATTCGGGCCAACGTTTTGCCAATATGTTTGTAGCAGCATTATATATGGTAATTAGTACGGTTTTTTGAAATTTTTGCGCTTCTTTTTTCACTCTGGCATATTTTCTTTATTGTAGGTATCTTGTTTTGCCTTAAATGCAAGTTTGTAATTGCGATTCACCGAACGGTGGTGGAATGTTGGCCAACATCGGTATCATGACGTGTTATTTCTTGTTTGATTTACAGTACGTGCGCTTTGCACTAATCTAGCAAGCGTACGTTTTGTTTTTGCATTGCTTTGAAAACCGAAACTTGTTTTAACTCGACTTTCACTTATAGTTTGATGCTTTTTGATAATTTAAGAATTGATTTAAAAAAATTGTTCAGTTAAGTTAAAATTGGTCGTTAGTTAATTTTCCAAATTGCTTTTAAGAACGAAATCGTTAACTGAAGAAAAAAGAAGAATCAAGAAAAGGTAACTTTTGTGCTAATAATATAGAAGCTTTAGACGTTGGAAAATTGAATTTCTTTCCAACGCTACATCCACTTAACAACTAAAAATATGAAATCGACACGCCAGCATATCCGCTAGACTATGATGCCAACATAACCGTTGAATTATAACGCTTAAAAAATTGTTATTTTCATCCATCAATAGAAAAAAAGTTCAATGACTGATTTTCACTGCATTATTGGACTGCTTTTGTGCGCACGATTTCTAATTTACCTACGTAAAGTTTTGAAATTTAAAACAGTCATGTATCAGTATTTCAGTGCGATTAGTACGGTAAAATCTTTTAAAATGCATTAGCAAAGCATAGGAATGATTTGAAGTTTCGCTGCTGAAATTGGGTTTATTTTACTTAACTTTTTTATTGTTAATGACGTTTTGTGAAGTACTACTGATCAACTGATTTTGTGTGATATAATGTGAAATCATCTTTGGTTTGCATTGTACCGGTTCTTTAAAATTTACTCAATAAAAAAAGAAATAGTCTGTATTATCACAAAAAAAAAAACACAGAAAAATTTACATTAATTTTTTATTTTTGTTGCAAGAAAGTACAAAAACAAAAGAAAAACAATTGAACATTAAAAATTTGTCACAACGTTTCAAAAAACATAATTAATTCGTCCTCAACAAAGAATACTTAAAAAATATTCTTCATTCACAAAAACAAGCAGTGTTTATAAATACTCACTTTATCAATAGTGTGTAAGATTCATTATCATCTTTAATTTTTTCATTTACGATTTGTTTGAAAATTAAGGACAATATTTTTCATTTAATGAAATGAATAAACACAGTAACATAAATTGCAAAGTTGAAACGCTTTATCTATTGTCTTTTCTTCTTTTTTTTTCGCTCAGTTTTATAGTAAAAGTTTGAACAAAAACTCTATTTATTTATATTTCTTTTAAAACTTAAATCAATGCAAAAAAATCAACGTAACTTCCAGTTTTTGTTTAATTTTGTAAAAATGCGAAAGAAAATACGTTTAAAACGAAATGTTGTTTTTCCCGGTAAATTTTACACCGATACACACAACACTGCAAAACAGGTGAGTTGTCACAGTATGCAGTATATAAACAATGGCAAAAGAGCTGTTCAAATATGTTTGAGCTAAAAACATTGAATACAAATGAGGGAGTTTTTGATTTTTGTTGTTTAAGGGCATGCAGAAACATATTATTAATATAAGCAACACAGACGTGTGCAAAAACATACATGAAAAAACAAAACAAATACAAACTAAAGCAAATTCAAAATACATTAACACACAAGCAAAACAAATATGTTACAAATATGCAAACTTATTAAACAAAACATATCTGAAAAGTTACAGTAGTTCCTAAAATAAATAATGTTTTAATACATATGATTTAAATAAATTAAATAGTCTACTCAAAAGACAATGCACTAAATTGGTTTAGGAAAAATCATGCTTATACTATTTTGCGCAAGTAAATCCAAGGACAGGTTTGATTCTGTGTGTTTGCTCCATGGTAACTCCGTCGTAAAGTCGCACCACAGTAGAAAAAGCCTCAACCAAATAATTACTGTTTATGAATTTAGGAATTATGCATGCTCGATTACCAAACTTTTTGGGGACAGAAATACGGTTATTATTTGGTAAGTTCTTCAGTTCCAAGCTGCAATGAAACATATCGGTTGAAAAATTGAAAAAAAAACAAAACATAGATACAGCATTACAGTGAACTTGGCACATTTTTAATGTGCAGCAGGAATTTTTTCTGAATTTCTGGATATCCTTTCTGCTAAAACTCAGCTCAATCTACTGTACAGTTTTTCTTCAATAAAAACCTACCGAAGAGAAACAGCAACTAAACGTTTCGAATAATATTCGTGGCTGCTTTTTCTTCAAAAGTGAAACTTGAGCAATACAACGCTCTTTGTTCGACAGCGTTTTTGAATTACTCACCAGTTCAAACACGAAATAATGCCAAAAATTTGCCAAATAAACTGTTCATGTTTTTTTTTCTCTAGGTGACTCATGTTAAAAAGCATCTTAGGTGATAAAATATTCAAATGCTACCAACGTCTCGACAGAATTAAGGGATTAATTTTTGTCAAGGGGTGTTCAAACGTGGGTTAACTTTAATTCGCGGATAATAAAACTTTAGAGGAAAAGCTTGGACCACCGGACTAGTCAAATGCTATGAAATAAAAAAAATTCAAGGATTGTTTCTTTGAACTTGCGACTTCAGTTTATTTTTGTAATAAGATCAACGCTGTAGAAGGTAGAAAGCTGATAATCCGCCGATTAAAGTTAATCCATTTTGGTGCGTACTAACCAAGTTTTATCGATTTGATTGGAACAAATGCTCTTTAAATAAATTTATTATGTTCAATTAATGTCGATTTAAATTTTATTGTAAAAAGCTTACTTGCGAGTGCCTTCTTGAAGATATTTGAAAAATTTACAATCTACGTTTTTAAAAGGCACATATGTTCTCTCACAGGGTTTGTTCTCATAGTATTTGTTGAGTACGACTTTGGTAAGGTTTGCTATTCTGAAACAGAAAAACATTATGAAATTTATTGCTTGTGCAGCACGATCTGTTGTTCTAAGTTTTGGGTCAAAAAAACTAAAAAGCATGAAGAAATATTGTAAGCATTAAAGGCTGATTTTTGATTACAGTACTTTCTTAACAAATACGACTAATTTAAAATTGCACTTTAAAACTGAACTACAGTACAATCGCCAAACGAAGATGTTAGTTTTTATTTTATTTGCGATATTTAGTCTTTTATCAGTAATACTAATCTACTACCAATCTTTTTCTAATAATGTCAAAAATGTCGTTAGTTTGAAGATTACTAAACAGCAAAGCCTTGGTTAAAACAGTAAACTTTTTTAAAGTTTTGGATGTGACCGCGTCCATCAAATAACATGCTGTTCAAACAAACATTTTCTGTGCGATCATCGAACAAACACGGCGTTCCTTATTCTGCATGAAATTTTGCCGAGTCATTTTTTTCTGATGTAACAGAATTTCGAAACGCAGCAGGTTAGCTAATGGCACAGAGTCAAACGGATTAAATTTATTTTCACAAATCAGCAGAAGAGTTGAACAATGTTTAAGGTTTCTTTGTATTACTTCAAGAACAGTTCTCATTTCCTCAACAAAACCAATCTCAAGCAGAATTTCATGTCGAAAAATGCTCAGATTTTGGATAGCGACTTTGGAAAACCTCGAAAAAGAAAGGGGGGGGGGGGGGCTAGGCGATTCAATTCTTGCAAATAACGTTTAATTTTTGCAATTTAGTCTTTTCAAATGGCTTGAAAAACGAGCGAATTGCGTTGAATTGGCTATTTTTTTCATAAAGTTACAAAAATCATTTTGCCGCACACGCAGTAGTAACGGTTTGCTCGACTCGTCATTTAAAATGAGTCGTTTTTCTGAGCAAAAAATTATAACGTAAATTTCAAGTCCCCTCCCCCGCCCCTTTGCAATATCTTGGTGGCGCTCCTAAACTTATGATAAGGTATTTTTTAATTTCAATATGAATAACAATTCAGTAGGTGAGTATTATCATTCAAAAATTAGATTTTCGTCCAACTCAAAAACTATTTTTTACGGAATTGTGATTCCTTTTTAACTTTGTTCTTTTGCTATCTATAACTTGGACAATGCTATCTGTGATAATGGTAAACTAATGAGTTTTTTCTTTGTGTTTGATTGAATTTATTTACGAAGTAAGTTTGTGTTGAGGCTACTTGTTGTTCAATTTTATGCGAATTTTAGACCTCATTTTTTAAAATTGCTCTTAGCAAGTGCGTTTTTCGAAAAGCAGAAAGAAATATACGGCATTTTTGGTCGACAAAAGGCCATTTTTGTTCTAAACAAAACAGTGCATCAGTTTACTGACTACAATGATCGTTAAAACCTGATTGTTTAGCTGAGATGCAATAGCTTATATACTGTATAACCTAACAAAAAATGACTTTGTTTTTTTGTTTGTTTTTTCTACCCGTGTTCTTTCTTACTTAATTTTTTATTCCGAGCTGGCATTTTTCTTAAATCGTAATGAGCCTTGTGTTCTTATGAAATAGTTTTTTATGAAAAAGGAATCTAACTAGTAACTATACGCCATATACTATATCCAAAAGTGCTTGCAAATCGCAATTCTGATAATCTTGCTACCATTTATCGATTCAAAAAAATCTCTTGTCCGAATTAATGGTTCAGCGGATTTAATTTTTTTCTTTTTTGAAATTGTTTTGGAAAAAAGTTGATGGATTCACTCCGCTCTGGGTCAAGCAGATCAACTTGACTTTTTTTAAATTTTATTTTCTCGTTTAACAACTTGTCGTGCTGGCACAAAATCAAAAATTGCTTCAAAAAGTACTGGAACTATCTTTTGTACTGCATATTTATAAATTATATGGAAGCAGTGTTTAATTTTTGTGCCAGCACCAGTTGTTCAAACAAGAAAATAAAAAGTAAAAAACCTTTACTGTTTTCGTCGTGCAACGTGGTTAAGGTTCCACTCGGGAAACAATGACTGGAGGAAAAAACGGCGTTTATTTATACTCTTCTCGACGGGAAAAATTCCCTTTGAAACAAATAAAGAATTCGAATTCGAAAGTGTTGAAAGTAATACAATGATTATTATTACAAATAAATTAGATCGGGTTGGTTTCATTAGAATGCAAGTAATCAATGACTTCACAACCAAAGTTTGCTCACCGTTTATTACGAAAGTTGCTTCGCTTTATGTCACTTCCGATCTAAACGCATCTTTTACACATTAACTTTTTCGTAAAAACAGCAAAATTTTGTGTTGAGGCTGGCTGATCTTAAATTTTCACTAACTTTCAGCCTTATATGTTCTAAATTTGTCTTTAATTTTATTTGAGAATAAACCATTCAAATTTATTCTTGCTTGGTGCATTGTCGTTTGTTATGGACCACTAACTGTTAGACTACGTGGGCAACTTAGAAAAACTCAAGAAAAATCTGCTTATTACGCACAAAGTTGCGTTGTGCTAGCTAATGTTTAAATTATTTTTTCATGCTAAAGCTGGCATTGTTCTTAATTTGTTCGTAAATTTTGAGAAAAAATGAGACCTGTAGTTTTATAAAAAAAAAGTGTAGCGTAAAAAGCGAAGTTTGCTTTAAACATAACAGTAAACGATTATTTAAACTTATTTATTCGCTTTAAACATAGCAACATTAGCGGTTATTTAACAGTATACTAAAGATCATTGCACGACGAAAACAGTAAAGGTTTTTTACTTTTTATTTTCTCGTTTGAACAACTGGTGCTGGCACAAAAATTAAACACTGCTTCCATATAATTTATAAATATGCAGTACAAAAGATAGTTCCAGTACTTTTTGAAGCAATTTTTGATTTTGTGCCAGCACGACAAGTTGTTAAACGAGAAAATAAAATTTAAAAAAAGTCAAGTTGATCTGCTTGACCCAGAGCGGAGTGAATCCATCAACTTTTTTCCAAAACGATTTCAAAACAGAAAAAAATTAAATCCGCTGAACCATTAATTCGGACAAGAGATTTTTTTGAATCGATAAATGGTAGCAAGATTATCATAATAGCGAAGTGCAAGCACTTTTGGATATAGTATATGGCATGTAGTTACTAGTTAGATTCCTTTTTTATAAAAACTATTTCATAAGAACACAAGGCTTATTTTTTTGCTTAAAATTTAAGAACGATTTAAGAAAAATGCCAGCTCGGTATAAAAAATTAAGTAAGAGCACGGGTAGAAAAAACAAACAAAAAAACAAAGTCATTTTTTGTTAGGTTATACAGTATATAAGCTATTGCATCTCAGCTAAACAATCAGGTTTTAACGATCATTGTAGTCAGTAAACTGATGCACTGTTTTGTTTAGAACAAAAATGGCCTTTTGTCGACCAAAAATGCCGTATGTTTCTTTCTGCTTTTCGAAAAACGCACTTGCTAAGAGCAATTTTAAAAAATGAGGTCTAAAATTCGTATAAAATTGTACAACAGCTAGCCTCAACACAAACTTACTTCGTGAATAAATTCAATTCAATCAAACAAAAAGAAAAAACTCATTAGTTTACCATTATCACAGATAGCATTGTCCAAGTTATAGATAGCAAAAGAATAAAGTCAAAAAGGAGTCACAATTCCGTAAAAAATAGTTTTTGAGTTGGACGAAAATCTAATTTTTGAATGATAATACACAGCTACAGAATTGTTATTCATATTGAAATTAAAAAATACCTTATCATAAGTTTAGGAGCGCCACCAAGATATTGCAAAGGGGCGGGAGAGGGGGGACTTGAAATTTACGTTATAATTTTTTGCTCAGAAAAACGACTCATTTTAAATGACGAGCCGAGCAAACCGTTACTACCAGGGTTGGATCCATTCATTTTTTTTTTAATTTTTAAATTCAAATTCAAATTCAAATTCATTGACTTTGAAAAAATTAAATTCAAATTCAAATTCAAATTCATTGACTTCAAAAAAACTAAATTCAAATTCATTGACTTTGAAAAATCAAAATTCAAATTCAAATTCAAATTCATTGACTTTGTAATTGTCGAATTCAGATTCAAATTCAAATTCATCAATAACTTGTGAGCGGATTCAAATTCAAATTCAAAATTCGAATTCAATCCAACCCCCACTTTTTACACCAAAGATTCAAAGAGGATTTTGTAATTTGCACCTAGCGAGTCGCAGTCTCGCAGTTGCAGATGTGTATTAGCGAATCGCAGTCAGGGCCTGCAAGAGGGGGGTTCAGGGGGTACATCGTACCCGGGCCTAGGGGAGGGGGGGCCGGAAGAGTTCAGGTTTCCGCGTTAAGTTTTGGTATGGCACCATAACACTGTAATCAAACTTGCCTACAGCAAAAATATCAGTCAGCCTATTCACTATTGGTAATTGGTCTCTGTTTTTGCTACACAGCCTTTAGGGCATCCAATAATGGCCGATTTGATTAAAAAAAGAGGAAAATGTATCAAAAGCCATACACTTGCACCGAACTTACCGTTTTGTTGCATTTCTCTGACTTGAAAGCCTTAATTAATTTCTACTGTATAACAATGTACGATGGCCCACATTTCCAGAGATCCAAAAGCATTTCAACCTCAGAGAGTGGAGTCAAAGTTGACATACTATTCTACTATCATTAAGTGACTCACTCTGTCTGTATGAATTTAATAGGTATTTGGGTTTGTGAAGTCTATGATTGCAGATGACTTCTTAAAACTTTTATCAGTAAAATATTTGGATTTGCAGTATTAAAGTCATTATATTGTATAATATTGTGTCAATGTCATCATCCCCCACTTCACTTACTTTTTTTCATGTATATCACGTTTTCTACTCGTCAGTTTAAGCAAGTTTGGTGCTGGGATGTAGATCAAACGCTGTATTTTGCCCTCGAAAACATAAAAAGTGCTGAAGCTTCCGGGGCTCCGCCCCGGACCCCGCTGGGCGAGCTCACAGCGCCCCCCAAACCCCCTAGCTGGATTTAAACCAATTTTACGTCTAGTTGTGTTTTTCGTAGGATCAACTGTATGCGAATATCGTTATCCCCTCACTTTTAAATGAAGATCTACACCCATCCGACAAAAAACGATTTAACGCCATGGGCCCCAATAAGGCTTGGGGGGTCCAATAAGATTTGGAGGCCTGGTATCGACCTTTGCACCCCCTGAAAAATTTTCTCTCTGAGGCCCTGATCGCTGGTGCGTAATATACCAACAACTCAAGTTGCTTGAATCCAGAGTTGGATCCTTAACGAAGTGCGATGGCGGTTGCCAGAGCAAACGAAGTGGGGGGGCTCTAGCCAAAAGTGGGGGAGGCACTAAAATTTGCGTACAAAAACTGATCTTCAGATCTTGTACGGCTACAATTTTGCGCAATTTTAAAATAAGGCCGGCCGCATTTCTTAGCATGTTTCGTCGGCGGCCATTAATCGCTAGAAAAATCTATCCACAGCAGTGAATGCTACTAGACGTGCAACCAGGATTTTGCTAAGAGAGGTGAACCAAATTTTTTTTTTTTTTTTTGTACAAAAACTGCCTAAATTAGCCCTCGAGCTGAAAAAACTGATGCAACTCAAGCGTTTCACAGACAGACATAGATACTAAATACTAAGTAAATGTGTATGGGGCCTAAGGGCGGTGCCCCCGGCCGCTGCGCAATTTTGAAGCAAAAAAAACGCAATTTTAACGCCATTTTAAAATCATACTTCACACTTTTAGAAGCGATATTAATAACTAAATTTCTAAAATTCAAAACTAATTTCAAAGAATTGAATTGCTTTGCACTTCAACCCCCCATTACTTTTGCTCAAGTCTAAAATACGTTTAAACGCTGGTATTTTGAGATTAAATTTTCTAAGTGACTTTGCAAATGGGGTTTAAGCCCCGTCACCCTAGTTGCACCACTGACTGTGACCTCAGAATGTTGAGTGTGCTCTAAAAATCAAAACAGTTGGTCTTTGAAAAAAGTTTTTACGCATTGTTTCATGTCATGATCACTAACGAAGTACCGGTAACAATTCTGCATGCTTACATGTCTCTTCCGCAATTCCGCGACATATCCGTAAAGTCAGAATAATGTACAGCAGTTGGCTGCCAGCAATGTCGCAAAGAATCGAAAAAACATCAGAGGAGAATTATGTTTAAACGTAATTATTCCTTTTTCCGTCTTTGTCTGACTGTCTGTTGTCTTATCGTTGCGTGATGTTTCAAAAGCAGTATTTTTAGTCAACCAAAATGGAGGCACAAGCGGCCGTTAGGGGGGTACGGCCTCCTTTGCCCCCCTTAGCGACGGCACTGGTTGGATCCATTCATTTTGTTTTTAATTTTTAAATTCAAATTCAAATTCAAATTCATTGACTGTGAAAAAACTAAATTCAAATTCAAATTCATTGACTTTGAAAAATCAAAATTCAAATTCAAATTCAAATTCATTGATTTTGAAAAAGTCGAATTCAAATTCAAATTCAAATTCATCAATAATTCGTGAGCGGATTCAAATTCAAAATTCAAAATTCAAATTCAATCCAACCCTAGTTACTACTGCGTGTGCGGCAAATGATTTTTGTAACTTTGTGGAAAAAATAGCCAATTCAACGCAATTCGCTCGTTTTTCAATCCATTTGAAAAAACTATATTGCAAAAATTAAACGTTATTTGCAAGAATTGAATCGCCTAGCCCCCTCTCCCCTCACTCAAAGATGAACTCCAAAACACATTTAAAACGATTTGTGTTTTTGGTTGAATTTTTTAGATAAATTGGCTAAGGGGGAACTGAAGCCACCTTAGCCCCCTGGTTGTGCCACTGCATAAGTTGGTGGATAATTTAAAATGCTAGGTGGCTAAGAATGTTCTAAAACTGTAGAATAATTGCATACCTTGTTTTTGCCAGTTAAAAAACCTTAAAAAAAGAAAAAAAAATTAAAAAACGATTATGCTGTTGTGGGTGAAAAATATGAAGAAATTAATACGTATAATTTGTAAAACATTTTTTTTCTAAAATGTAGTTTTAAAACCTGAGCGGTAAAACCTCCAAAAAGATTCTGTAAGGTAATTTTGGTTTACGTGCTTTTGAAATCTACGGTAAAAAGAGTCATTTCAGAATACATTAGCTAAAAATACTGTGTGGACTGCTGAAGTATATAAATATACAACGCAATAAGTACGCATAAATTTATTTCCTGTTTTTGACTTTTTTTTGCTGGGAAAGCGAGTCTTGCGAAGTAAAAATAGGCATTAGAATTCGTTTAGTCGGCAAGTAAGCTAAAGATAAAACATGAAAAACGTGAAAGTGGTTTTTCTAACCTAACGTTTTTGCGAAAAATATTGTTGGAAAAAAGAAAATTGTTATATAAATAGACAGAGCATTCTGCACAGTTCATTATTTTCACTAGAGTTGATAGTGATCGCATTGAATATTTGAAGAAATAAATTGTTTCATCAAAGTTGAGAAAAATGAATTCCATTTCAACAATTTTATGGTTTGGCTTAATAGCTTGTTTATTGTCGTTGGGCGAAGAAGGATCCGGAAGTCCTACGGAGATGCCGTAAGAACGCAAAATAATTATTTGATTATATTTTTATTGCTATTTTTCGCATTTGCAACAAAATTTTTATAGTTCTTTTGTGTTATTTTGACTGCTAACCATAGTGCTCGAACATTGAACATATACATGTGTACAACATTGAACCTGTGTGCGAAAACAGGCTTAGTGCAGTAATACAAATCGGAAAAAATGAACAATTTAGGTTTCGAAGAAAGAACAGCACGCTTTTTGTTTGGTGTCATGCAAATTATCAAATCACTTTAATAAATTAAAATTGTGTTATAATTTTAATATTTAGTACTGAATGTACAGTACGGCAAGTATATTTAATTCGTTTTTAAGTAGCAAAGCCATTGTTAATCTTGTTTTACAGCGGAGGCAATAATGTCCTCCTTTTGGTTTTTTCGTGATAAAACACTTCAACAGAAAGATTTAAGTTATTTTATCAACTAGCTTAACTTTAAATCAAATTTATTTACAAAAAACTCCGCAAACTTTGAAGTTAGTAAGTTTAGGAAGAGTTTCTCAATTTTAAGGTTTTCCAAAGTCTCTATTCAAAATCTGAGCATTTTTCGACATGAAATTCTGCTTGAGATTGGTTTTGTTGAGGAAATGAGAACTGTTCTTGAAGTAATACAAAGAAACCTTAAACATTGTTCAACTCTTCTGCTGATCTGTGAAAATAAATTTAATCCGTTTGACTCTGTGCCATTAGCTAACCTGCTGCGTTTCGAAATTCTGTTACATCAGAAAAAAATGACTCGGCAAAATTTCATGCAGAATAAGGAACGCCGTGTTTGTTCGATGATCGCACAGAAAATGTTTGTTTGAACAGCATGTTATTTGATGGACGCGGTCACATCCAAAACTTTAAAAAAGTTTACTGTTTTAACCAAGGCTTTGCTGTTTAGTAATCTTCAAACTAACGACATTTTTGACATTATTAGAAAAAGATTGGTAGTAGATTAGTATTACTGATAAAAGACTAAATATCGCAAATAAAATAAAAACTAACATCTTCGTTTGGCGATTGTACTGTAGTTCAGTTTTAAAGTGCAATTTTAAATTAGTCGTATTTGTTAAGAAAGTACTGTAATCAAAAATCAGCCTTTAATGCTTACAATATTTCTTCATGCTTTTTAGTTTTTTTGACCCAAAACTTAGAACAACAGATCGTGCTGCACAAGCAATAAATTTCATAATGTTTTTCTGTTTCAGAATAGCAAACCTTACCAAAGTCGTACTCAACAAATACTATGAGAACAAACCCTGTGAGAGAACATATGTGCCTTTTAAAAACGTAGATTGTAAATTTTTCAAATATCTTCAAGAAGGCACTCGCAAGTAAGCTTTTTACAATAAAATTTAAATCGACATTAATTGAACATAATAAATTTATTTAAAGAGCATTTGTTCCAATCAAATCGATAAAACTTGGTTAGTACGCACCAAAATGGATTAACTTTAATCGGCGGATTATCAGCTTTCTACCTTCTACAGCGTTGATCTTATTACAAAAATAAACTGAAGTCGCAAGTTCAAAGAAACAATCCTTGAATTTTTTTTGTTTCATGGCATTTGACTAGTCCGGTGGTCCAAGCTTTTCCTCTAAAGTTTTATTATCCGCGAATTAAAGTTAACCCACGTTTAAACACCCCTTGACAAAAATTAATACCTTAATTCTATCGAGACGTTGGTAGCATTTGAATATTTTATCACCTACAGTAAGATGCTTTTTAACATGCGTCACCTAGAGAAAAAAATGATCAGTTTATTTGGCAAATTTTTGGCATTATTTCGTGTTTGAACTGGTGAGTAATTCAAAAACGCTGTCGAACAAAGAGCGTTGTATTGCTCAAGTTTCACTTTTGAAGAAAAAGCAGCCACGAATATTATTCGAAACGTTTAGTTGCTGTTTCTCTTCGGTAGGTTTTTATTGAAGAAAAACTGTACAGTAGATTGAGCTGAGTTTTAGCAGAAAGGATATCCAGAAATTCAGAAAAAATTCCTGCTGCACATTAAAAATGTGCCAAGTTCACTGTAATGCTGATTCTATGTTTTGTTTTTTTTTCAATTTTTCAACCGATATGTTTCATTACAGCTTGGAACTGAAGAACTTACCAAATAATAATCGTATTTCTGTCCCCAAAAAGTTTGGTAATCGAGCATGCATAATTCCTAAATTCATAAACAATCAAGATTTTACCCACCAGCCTTTTTCCACTGTGGTTCGACTTTACGACGGAGTTACCATGGAGCAAACACACAAAATCAAACCTGTCCTTGGATTTACTTGTGCAAAATAGTATAAGCATGATTTTTCCTAAACCAATTTAGTGCATTGTCTTTTGAGCAGACTATTTAATTTATTTAAATTCAAATTATATGCATCATAACATTATTTATTTTAGGGAATAACTTTTCAGATATGTTTTGTTTAATAAGTTTGCATATTTGTAACATATTTGTTTTCTTAATGCGTTAATTTATTTTGAATTTTTGTAGTTTGTATTTGTTAATTTGTATATATACGTTTTTGCACGATTCTGTGTTGCTTATATTAATAATATGTTTCTGCATACCTTCAAAAAGCAAAAATTAAAAACTCTCTCATTTGTATTCAATGTTTTTAGCTCAAACATATTTAAACAGCTCTTTTGCCATTGTTTATATACTGCATACTGTGACAACTCACCTGTTTTGCAGTGCTGTGTGTATCGGTGTAAGATTTACCGGGAAAAACAACATTTCGTCTTATAAGTAATTTTTCTTCTGTATTTTTACAAAATTAAACAAAAACTGGAGGTTATATTAATTTTTTTGCATTTTTTTTCTTCTTCCAAAAAGCCAATCAATTTTTTTTGTCAAAATTGCACAATTTTGAGTTTGTCTAAGTTTTAAAAGAAATTTAAATAAATAGAGTTTTTGTTCAAATTTTGAACTGTAAAACTGAGCGAAAAAAAAAGGAAAAGACAATAAATAAAGCGTTTCAACTTTGCAATATATGTTACTGTGTTTATTCATTTCATTAAATGAAAAATATTGTCCTTAATTTTTAAACAAATTGTAAATGAAAAAATTGAAGATGATAATGAATCTTAAACACTATTGATAAAGTAAATACTTATAAACACTGCTTGTTTTTGTGAATGAAGAATATTTTTTAAGTATTCTTTGTTGAGGACGAATTAATTATGTTTTTGTAAACGCTGTTACAAATTTTTGATGTTCAATTGTTTTTCTTTTGTTTTTGTCACTTCCTCGCAATAAAAATAAAAAATTAATTTAAGTTTTTCGGTTTTTTTTTTCTGTGATCGCATAGACTATTTCTTTTTTTATTGAGTAAATTTTAAAGTAACGGTACTACGCAAAAGAAAGATGATTTCACATTATATTACTAAAAATCAGTTGATCTGTAGTACTTCACTATACGTCATCAACAATAAAAAAGTTAAGTAAAATAAACCCAATTTCAACTGCGAAGCTTTAAATAATTCCTACGCTTTGCTAATGCATTTTCAAAGATTTTATCACACTAATCGCACTGAAATACTGAGATATGACTATTTTAAATTTCAAAACTTTACATAGGTCAATTAGAAATCGTGCGCACAAAAGCTATCCAATAATACAGTGAAAAACAGTCCTTGAACTTTTTTTCTATTGATGGATGAAAATCAGTCCTTGAACTTTTTTTTATTGATGGATGAAAATAACTATTTTTTAAGCGTTATGATTCAACGATTTTGTTGGCATCATAGTCTAGCGGATATGCTGGCGTGTCGATTTCATATTTTCAGTTGTTAAGTGAAATTAGAAAGAAATTCAATTTTCCAACGTCTAAAGCTTCTTTATCATTAGAACAAAAGTTACCTTTTCTTGATTCTTCTTTTTTCTTTAGTTAACGATTTTGTTATTTTGTTCTCAAAAGTAATTTGGAAAATTAACTAACGACCAATTTTAACTTAACTGAACAATTTTTTTAAATCAATTCTTAAATTATCAAAAAGCATCAAACTATAACTGAAAGTCGAGTTAAAACAAATTTCTGTTTCTAAACCAATGCAAAAACAAAACGTTCGTTAGCTTGATTAGTGCAAAGTGCACGTACTGTAAATCAAACAAGAAATAACACGTCATGATACCGATGTTGGCCAACATTCTATCAACGTTGGTGAATCGCAAATACAAACTTGTATTTAAGGCAAAACAAGATACCTACAATAAAGAAAACATGCCAGACAGGGTGCCGATCTTTGTTGAGCATTGGGAGGTATAATTTGCAATTTTACCCCAATTTTGCCCTATTTTTCAACATTGGGGGAGATGAACCTCGACCACGTTTGTGTTCAGGCGTGGAAATTTAGTGAAGACCAAACAAAAAAGCAAATAGAACACTTTTTTCCCCAAAATCAGGTGAAGATTAAAAAAAAAAGTCTTGAACAAGAATAGAAGACTTTTTTCCTCAAATTTACCCCCAGATGTACACCCATTCAAATTATTGGGTGGGGATGCAGATGTGGACCATTCTCAAACTATTGGGGGGGATACAGCCAAATTATTGGGAGGATATATCCCCCCATCCCCCCCTTGTTTCGGCAACCTGACGCCAGAGTGAAAAAAGAAGCGCAAAAAAATTCAAAAAACTTTACTAATTACAATACGCAATGCTGCTACAAACATACTGGCAAAACGTTGGCCCGAATTTGCATGTTTGGTGGCTACGATCCTTTCGGCATTTTTGGACCTTAAGGTATAATTATACTCATACCTGTTAAATTCGTACAGCAATGACTGGCGAAGCAGAATCTCAGTTTGGATGACAAGATCCCAGATGATGCTAAACTAGCCTAGAAAGCATGGTTAAAGGCTCTACTAAATCTGCATCGGTTATTCATTTCTCGAGTTTATATTGAATTTGAAAACGCAAAGAATATTCAGTTTCATTTCTTTGCAGACGCAAGTAAGGATGGATACGGGACAGTCTGTTATCTTCAAAGTCACGATGGCCACAATTGTTCCGTTACCTTTGTGATTGGTAAATCTCGAGCAGCACAAATGAATTCTCCTTTTACTTACCTCCTTTACTGATCAATCTTCCTTTTACTTGCAATTTAAGTCCATAACATGTTTAAAATCTTGAAATTTGTTGTTAAATTTCGCAAGTGTTTTGGCCCAGGTAGGAGGAAAAACAAGTACATTGCCTCCTGCAATTTTTTAGCAGTAAGTAATAATCCACTCGAAGATTTTCCTAAGAGATTTTTGTTTTGCCATGAAAACAACCAGTTATAGAAGTGTATATACGGCCAGGGGACCCAGGCCCTCTCAATTCAAATGCAATAATTTGTTCAATGAGCATTTCCCCTCAGCTAATTTTTGTTTCAAAAGTACTTTGTCGCGTAAAAACTGGTGAGGTTGGGGGTGAATTGTTATCGAAAAGTGGTGGAACAGATGGTTGCTGCTACAAACTCCTGGCCGAATTTACACTACGCGGGACTCATGGCACTGATGGATTTCCGCAACATGTTTCTGCCAAATGTACATGAATACCAAAAAAAAGTCTCGCACTATCTTAGCGCGGGGTCTTTGCCACTCCGTCATATGGTAAATCCGGCCCTAGTTGCATTACGTTCATAAAAATAAGGGCCTTAGATAGCAAATTTTAGGATAGAAAACCTTAATTTTACACAGGTTTTATATTTAAATTGGTAAACAAAAATAGAATCATGGGGGTCCGGGTCCCTTAGATCAGTATTACTGTTAATTACTGTTGTACGCGTGTACTGCTGTACGCGAAATTGCTAAAAGAGACTGAAACTGAAGAAACAATGGGCTTTTTTGTCACATTTTTGCCATTGGTAGTATTTCAATTGGTGGGGAGGGGTGGGCTGCAGTTACCCCAAGGTGTACGAAAACAGCTCACCTTTTTTTTTGTGGCGATTTTGTGTAAAACACCCTCAAAAAATTTTCAGGCTAATCTGATAAAGTTTTCGTCTAGCAGTGTAACATGGACATTTTGATTCTAAAAATGCCTTTGTGTCTAAAAGGTTTGAAGAAACGATTAGTAAAACATTCAACTTTGAATAAAATTTTTATTTCCGTTTAGCCCATCGTAAAGAACAAGCAATGAGAAAAACAAAACTGCAATCAAACCAAAAAATTGTTTTAAAATACTCTTTTTATCTTCATTTACATCTTATTTTGTCCTATTTGGACAGCATTTTTAGTTTTAATTGTGTTTGATTTACGAATTACACTTTGTATTTATCTATTTTAGTTTTCAACCTGTTCAAACAGGAAAATCCTTTTAATAATATACAGATTGATTACTCAATTGCTTATTAACGTGGAAAGAGAATTTCCGGCCAAGAACTATACACAAAACTTCAAACATCTTACCACCCTAACCTCAAGTATGATAAATTCCAAGCTTACATGCTTAAGAAGAAAAAATATTAAAAATACCCTACCGATACTATTTTACTGAACTATTCAGCTCCAAAATACCGTCGTAATCAACAAATTTTAAGCTGGTCTTAGCAACTAGTTCTGAGTTGGCTACAAATAGTACTGTATTTGCGCTGCCACTTAAGCTCTCGAAAAAATCACTTAAGTTGCAATAATTTAGTTTTGTTGAAATTAAGCCAAATGTGAATGCAAATAACACAATAATCCAGTCATAGTGGAATTGAAAGAATTTGAAAAATGACAAGAACTACGTTTTGACAGATTTGAATCACCTCGGCGCAACACATTTTTTGATCCCCCATTTTACTTTCGGTGGCCTTATATCCTTATATCATTTTACTTTCGGTGGCCTTATCTCTCTGATATGCCTGGTCACATGTTCCCTTACTCGTCACTAGTGCCATTTTAAAATTTCAATGGGTCCCTAGTCATGCTGGTATACTGGAAATAATGAGCATGCTGATTCCCTTGCTAGCTTCAGCCTTCCTGCCCAGTGCCCACTGCTATGGTTTCTTATTTTAGCTTTTTTTTTTCTTTTTTTTAAGAAGAAAACTTTGAATTGTTGAAATAAAAGAAAAAGTGTGCGAAAAATGTGTTCCCATACGAATATATGCAGTTTTAGAGCAAAATTGTTTTGACTTCATGTACTAATAGGTCAACCATGACAGATCAATTCCATTGAAAATTACAAAGTTTTAACTAACCTCAATGTAGGCTTAGGGTGCTCCATGATTAAAATGAAGTGGATAAAGAGAAAGACAGTGAGCTCTGCAATCCACATTATTTAGTATTTACTATTTCTATTGCTGTAGGAATTCTTTTAGTTACAATGAGATTGATAAACAACAAATAAATAATCCATGCCAAAGAACGCTTACTCCATTTTCCAAACTTGACTGTTGGAAAATCCGTTACATGATACCCATGGGCGTCGGCAAGGAAGGGGGGCAGGAGATGGCCATGCCCCCCCTGGATTTTCACACACTCTCTCTTAAACCTACGAAATTTCAAAAATTCTTCCATTTTTAGTAGTTGATTCTGGCTCTATTCTTATTGCCCCCCCCCCCCCCTGAAAAATTTTCTGCCGACGCCCTTGATGATACCGCAAAATAAGCGTCTGTTTTGGTGTGTTTTTTAAACATGAAGTTGAACAAATAGCATTAAAGTTTCGTATTTTTTTTTTCAAAACTGGAGTTGCATTCGGCCATTCAAAATTCATGTGAGACCAATCAATAAAAATCGTGTTCTGTGTTTTTTAAAGTATGATGCCGTCTATTTTTAAATCATTATTTTAGCTTTAGCAATAACGAGGTGAGAACAGATTTACTTATCTTATAATACTACAACTTCTATTTTAAAATCGGATTTATCCAAAAGTTACCACAAGCTGTTGCTCAAATACTGGAGAATCTGTTTTCAAATTAAATTATTCGACTTTTGAGTTTTGATAAATATGTTTTTAATAGGATATTAAGCAATATTACAAATTTAAAAAAAATTTGGGATTCCTCAAATTTATTCCAAGACAGTAATTTTTTGCATTTTTTGCAGCTTAGAACTGAAAAGCCTTCTTCATGCGATCACAGCCGAAGTTCCGGAAAGATACGTAAATGTAAGATCGGCTTGCAGAATTTTCTTAGATATAGAATTTTCTTAGATCGGCTTGTATAAGAACACATTTATCGCTTGCAGAATTTTTTAATTTCTTAGATTATGCCGATTCTTACGAACCTCATGCTCTCTCTACTGTTGTTAGTATGATCGAGTAACCAACGAAATGAAAAAAGTCAAAGTTACCCTTGGATTTACATGTGCAGCAGAATCAAAAATCTTCGGCTCACAAATTCGCTTTTATGTCAATCCATAATTTTTGATACGTTATTAGTATTTGTTTTACAGTCGAATTCTGAGTGAAGCAGTTACTCCAAACCGATAGGCAAAAAAATCAGTATTTTCTACATTTTACAACTTTTGTAGTTTTTATATTTTTATGAGCTCATGTTTGATATTTATTTATGATTTATTATTGTATTACCTTATTTATTTATTTATTATACTTATGAACGAAGATTTACAGCATTTTAAAGAAAGAAAAGGAAACATTTTAGAAGTGATGTATTTCAAAAATGTTTACAATTGTCGCGAAAACATTGCAATACTATATTGTAATTAGCTTAGATGAAATCTTTTCGCTTTTCCTACATTTTGTATTTTGATTTCACTGAAGTCGCTCTCTTTTACGCGAAATATAATGTAGATTCAATGGTGCTTTGTTTACATTATTTTTGTGTTGGTGAGTACTACTGTAATTACGATAGAAATTACGTATTAAACTTAAAAAGCAACGATAATTCTCTTCCTGTTTTATAGTGCTTAGCAGTATGATGTGTTTTGCTTTGAAGCTTGATTTATACATTTTATATCTTGTACTGCGTTAACTTTATTTCCTGTAATTTTGCTAATTTATTAGAATTTTGCCAAATAAAACGATTTTGCCTAATTGATATAACCGCACAGTCCATTGGCCGTGATTGTTAAAATTTGGCCATTCCGTTACGATACGGCACTGTATATGAAATAATTTATTCATTTTTTAATTTGGCCCGTGTACTTAATTGTTTTGTTCATGCCAAACATGACATTATTCTTAATCTGTTTTTAAATTTTGAGCATCAGATATTAAAATGAAAAAAGTCCAACACTTTTATCCAAAATTATCCTGTAAGCTAACTTTCTGAATTTATCCTACTTTACCGTTTTTTCTGCTTTTTTCTCAACGTTTGTAGTGGCTATGGTCTAAACTGGCTCAATCTTAAGAATAATAAGCGGTTGGAAGATTTCGTTAGTGACGTTATCAACCACTTGCGGATGTAGTTGGAACCATATTGATCTAGGTTATTATATTTATAATAATGAGGATATTAAACATTTCAGATTTAATTTTTGAACTCAGAATCTAAAGCAAAAAATTACCTAACAGTTTCAACTCATACTTTACTTTAGTAAAAACGATATATTCGCACGAACCAGATGAGTATCTTCATCGGATTTTGATTTGTTTTACCGAGATGTAAGCACCCCTTGAAATCAAACAATGCTAACTTATAAGAGGTTTACAAGATTCGCATAGGCTAGGAAAAACTTTTGATGGATAATCGGTACCGGCAAAGTCCAAAGCATAATAATTTTGTTTAGTCATAGAGCTCAGTCAATTTCTTGACCGAACTACCACCAAGCAAAACAGTCGTGCGAGAAAAGGTCTTTCTTTTTTGCTATGCTTTGACTTTTTTTTAACTTTTGACCCAGGTCTTTTTGACGGAATTGATGGTTGTGATCCCCAATTTTGTGGCTGATCCCATTTTTTCTTGGTCAATTTTTAGACCTATCCACTTATAGGAGGATATTCGACTCGATAACCGTGCATGAGTTTCCTCTTGCAGATTTCTGTTGCAGTTCAAGTGACTGCTTTTTGAGAAATGTAGTGACATGTATTTGTTTTTTTGCTTTACTAGCAATGGTCTTAAATTGTAAAATACTGTAAATCTTTTTTCTTTACTTCTTTGAACGTTGCTGCTTGTGCAATGTGCAATGCTCGTCATCGTCCCTTATGTCAAATATCGATGTTACGCCGTAGGGAATTTTACGGGGATTTTCTTATTCTTGCTGTATGTACATAAATCTAAACTAATGAACGTATGCAGTTTCAAAAACTACACTATTTTTAGAATTTGTCAATTATTTTAATCACAAACAATTGCTGCAGAACAACAACATTACAGGATATTACCAAGTTTAATGCTAACGTCCAAAAGTTGAGCTATAAAATCAATACAAATGCATTGTTTTAATTTGCACTTAAAGAATAAATAAATCGTATATCCAGCAAATGATTAATTAAATTTAAAAAAAGCATCACATTTTTAGATGAATTAGTTTATCATGTTGTATGTACTGTTTATATGAATAAATTTATATAATTTGAAGTAGATAGCTCGGAAAGAAAAAGAACAAAAAGTAAGAAAAAAAAAGTATTCAAGTTGGGGTAACTGAATATAACCAAAAGAAAGACGGTTGATAGCATGCTCAAAAATCACAAACCATTTTTCATCAATATCGGTACTCACCGAGATATATTGGTTCAAAATCGTCTTCTTTTTGCCGATTTTTGGCCTGTAAAATTCAGGCCACGTGACCGGGCGCCCCCAAACTCGGTTCGTATAAAACATTTATTAGCACCAACATTGTATCCAAAATCCTGCTTTGCCCGTCAAGTGGCTTTTGAGTTATCAGCAGCGAATTAATAAATTATCGACCACAAAATTGCCGTTTTTTTCCGTTTTCTTTTTTGTTTTTTATTCACGACCACGTGACCTTGGATCCCCAAAATTGGCACACATGACACTTTCATTAATTCTTATGTTGAGTCCAAACTTCAGATTTTTAGGTTCAAACGTTTGTTAGTTATGTGCAAATCAATCCTCATCTATCAAAATTCGCGAACAAAAACAAACGTCCTACAAGCTTGCATGAAGTCTCAAATATAAAGCTGCTGGCAGAGCACATGGAGAATTTAATGATTACAAAATACAGAGGCATAAATTCCCGTTTAAGTTCTCACATCATGTTTAAGAACCAATGAATCGAAAATTGCGCCGATTTAAAAGCAGCTTTTTCCAACCAAAACTTTACTTACTTTGTTTAACAAATAAAAATTTAATACGAGATGCGCCGCGAACCAGATCGTTGACGCTTCTGTAAGTCAGAGAATTAAGTTGCAAAATTGAAATTAGTAAAACATCTATATAATCTATAAAATAATGTCTCCAACAAGCTGTTTGGCAGTTAAGCCCGATGTACGTCACTGGGCGTAAATTCGCGATCGTACGAACGTATTTTTGTTTTAAACCGAAAATTTGGTGCGCCCATCGGACCGCTCTATACCAGCTTACTAGCTGCCAGTTGGTTGCAATAAACTGGAAAGATCAGCTCATACGCTCACGATTTTACGCCCAGTGTAGAACGGGTCTTAGGCTCCTCAAGTAACAGTAAATCATTAATTTAAATAAGATTTACTGTTACCTCCCTGAAGAGCCTAACAGCAAAATAGCCTGTTGGGGGCATTATTTCATAGATTATATATAGGTGATTAACTGATTTAGGGTTTTTGATGCATGTGTAATTTAGTACTTTTGTTTGATCTGATTTGAATAGACCCATTTTATGTATAACTCACTTGACTCGAATGGCGCGTTTACGAGGCTAGAGATTAGCATTTTTACTTTTATGTAGTAAACTTTTTATTTTTTTAATGAATTCGCAACAATTCATGAGCCAAAAAACCAAAAAAATCTCATGACGTGTCTTGAAATTTTGTATTTATTTGACCAGAGATAAACAATTATTATTACACCGTATATTCGACAGTCCTGTACGTGCAGTTGTAATTACATTTTATTCTCCAAATTGCCTTAACCAAAAGACAGCGAATGGATCTTTCGATTTTTAAGCCAAGCTGGCACCTGCCTACTCGTCTACCACGCACCCCAGGCTTCATTCACACTGGCTCTGTTTTTTGCTGAAAGTCAAGCAGAGAAATAGTGAATACCAACTTTTATAGTCTTCGACCATATCCGAATCGAACCCGAGTTTACCGTTTCAGTAGCAAACGCTTTATCCTTTCGACCACCTAATGGTTGTGTGATTAACTTTCCGTGATTTATTTTAAATAATTGGCTCCAAAACGTATATATGTGGTCGGTTGTATGCACCATCGTGTAAAGTTATTTGAGTTATCTGGATTAAATCTGTAAACAATGATTATCGGGAATAATCTGAAGTTACACTTGCATTAGTGCATTTGAACTTTTAGATGTAACGGACGTCTTAGTTTCGTATTTGACGTAGAATTAGAAATTCCGTCTTTTTTTTATCGATCTTCTCATAATCTTGACTATAATAGGTTCTCAAACGGTATGAAATTCACGCTATACCAATTTCAATTTCAAATGTAAATGCAGTACAGTAATTCTTACTGAAATATTGTATTGATTTTGTGTAAAAACTAAAACTTCTAATATGTAATAGTTTATTTAATTCCAATAAATTAGCAAAATTACAGGAAATAAAGTTGACGCAGTACAAGATATAAAATGTATAAATCAAGCTTCAAAGCAAAACACATCATACTGCTAAGCACTATAAAACAGGAAGAGAATTATCGTTGCTTTTTAAGTTTAATACGTAATTTCTATCGTAATTACAGTAGTACTCACCAACACAAAAATAATGTAAACAAAGCACCATTGAATCTACATTATATTTCGCGTAAAAGAGAGCGACTTCATTGATTTGGCGTAAAAGAGAGTGAAATTCGGCGTAAAAGAGAGTGAAATCAAAATACAAAATGTAGGAAAAGCGAAAAGATTTCATCTAAGCTAATTACAATATAGTATTGCAATGTTTTCGCGACAATTGTAAACATTTTTGAAATATATCACTTCTAAAATGTTTCCTTTTCTTTCTTTAAAATGCTGTAAATCTTCGTTCATAAGTATAATAAATAAATAAATAAGGTAATACAATAATAAATCATAAATAAATATCAAACATGACTTCACAAAAATATAAAAACTACAAAAGTTGTAAAATGTAGAAAAATACTGATTTTTTTGCCTATCAGTTTGGAGTAACTGCTTCACTCAGAATTCGACTGTAAAATAAATACTAATAAAGTATCAAAAATTATGGATTGACATAAAAGCGAATTTGTGAGCCGAAGATTTTTGATTCTGCTGCACATGTAAATCCAAGAGTAACTTTGACTTTTTTCATTTCGTTGGTTACTCGATCATACTAACAACAGTAGAGAGAGCATGAGGTTCGTAAGAATCGGCATAATCTAAGAAATTAAAAAATTCTGCAAGCCGATCTTACATTTACGTATCTTGAGGAAGTGATGGCATGAGGCTGTGATCGCATGAGGAAGGCTTTTCAGTTCTAAGCTGCAAAAAATGCAAAAAATTACTGTCTTGGAAATAAATTTGAGGAATCCCAAATTTTTTTTAAATTTGTAATATTGCTTAATATCCTATTAAAAACATATTTATCAAAACTCAAAAGTCGAATAATTTAATTTGAAAACAGATTCTCCAGTATTTGAGCAACAGCTTGTGGTAACTTTTGGATAAATCCGATTTTAAAATAGAAGTTGTAGTATTCCAAGATAAGTAAATCTGTTCCCACCTAGTTATTGCTAAAGCTAAAATAATGATTTAAAAATAGACGGCATCATGCTTTAAAAAACACAGAACACGATTTTTATTGATTGGTCTCACATGAATTTTGAATGGCCGAATGCAACTCCAGTTTTGAAAAAAAAATACGAAACTTTAATGCTATTTGTTCAACTTCATGTTTAAAAAACACATTAAAACAGACGCTTACTTTGCAGTATCATAGTAACGGATTTTCCAACAGTCAAGTTTGGAAAATGGAGTAAGCGTTCTTTGGCATGGATTATTTGTTTGTTCTTTATCAATCTCATTGTAACTAAAAGAATTCCTACAGCGTTAGAATTAGTAAATACTAAATAATGTGGATTGCAGAGCTCACTGTCTTTCTCTTTATCCACTTCATTTTAATCATGGAGCACCCTAAGCCTACATTGAGGTTAGTTAAAACTTTGTAATTTTCAATGGAATTGATCTGTCATGGTTGACCTATTAGTACGTGAAGTCAAAACAATTTTGCTCTAAAACTGCATATATTCGTATAGGAACACATTTATCGCACACTTTTTCTTTTATTTCAACAATTCAAAGTTTTCTTCTTTAAATAAAGAAAGAAAAAGCTAAAAACACTCAAAGAAACTACTTTGAGATACCACACAGTTTAGATATTTTTGCTTTGCAAAAATGAATTTTCGGAATACTGTATATTTTTAGCTCGGATTATACTCTACGAATCCAAGCAAAATTTGCTTTGTCTATAATGCTAATCGAAAACAACCGGAAATCTTAATACACACTTTCCATCGTTTATTTTTAAAAACATTTTACTGTATTTTTCTATTAGTTAGTGAACCGTTCTAATTTTAACTAGCGTAATCGACCATTCTCGACGACAATTTTTCTCATTGGTTAACAAAAAAAAGCAGCACTAAACAAAAAATATATCACAAAATAAGATCGAAATTAAAAATAAATTAGGTAAAACAATTAAAGGTAAGTATCTTTAGTTGAAATTAAATTAAAGTCAAAGAACAATTATAGAAGAAAAAGGCCCAAGTGTGTTTCGCCGTTAGCCTTTTTCGGTGGCCACGGATAAATACGGTAAAATCTTAAGAATGTTTTAAAATCTTATTCAAACAGAACACAATGAAATTCAAATACAACATAAAGCTGCTAGATCTACAAATCACGTAGTTGGAACGCTTATGAAGCGTGAAAACAAACTATGTTGAGAATGCGTCGTCAAAGACGCTGACCTTTATATTTTTTGGGATGCTAAAAGCTGAGAGTGAAGGAAACTCTATAGGTCATTTGTATAGCTTCAAGTGTTTCATAAAGAAGTGAGTAATTGGAAATTCTTGGCTACCACTCTTGCTCAATTAGCTACCATTATTTCAATTTTGTTACTATTATTTAGTTACCAGTCTCATGCCAGTGCTTAGTAGCTTGCTATCGTAGGTTTAATATATCTCTGTGTGTGTTTTCATGAAACCAGGTTGCATAGTTAGAAGTAAAATACCAGTATTTTTCATCGCCAGTATTCAGTTGTATTGAAAAAGTTAACATCAAAAAATTTTGACTGCCGATTTCATTTTGTTTCGTAGTTTTGACAAAACTTTATTTGAGTCGGGTCCCAAAAAATGCTAATTTTGTACACTTTTAGGGCGTTGTATTAAACTGCTACGTGCCTTTCTGTTGCCTACCATATTTGCTTGAATTGTTTTCTGTAGGTTTTTTTCATCATTGTACTGTAGGTACCGTACGTATCGAAAATTACGCAAAAGTTGAAGTTCTTTCTACTTTAAATTAGCCCACTGTAGTTGCATGAGAAACGCCGACGTTCCTGTTACTACCTACCGATATAGGCGACATAAACATAACAAAAGTAAAAAAACACAAAGACAAAACATTATTTTTGGTAACTTCGTGTAGCAAAATTTAATCACGCATGACTGAAAATACCTAGCAACTACAGAATGGAACTATTTCAAAACCAAGTCCTTCTTTTAACTTTGTTATAAACCGAAACTAATTTTTTATAAACAAGTTTTTAAGCAACTTTTTTGAAATCTAGATTAATTGAATGTCATTTACGTTCTACCGCAGCATATAGACTATTTTTTAGATTTACTACTCTTTGCAGATGAGACATGTACTAATAGTCATTGACTTTTCTTACTTTAATTGAGAGTTAATTATACAAAACATGCTGCACAGTCACTAATGATCTTTACTACTGCATTAAACAAACGGATTTTACCGATTACACGTATTTATGTGCAGTGTTACTGACGTTTCTTCATGTGCCTTTAATGTATTCTCGGAAATGCTTCTTATACAGTAGAATTCGCTTGAACATTTCTAATAGTCGCCTCCCATAAGTGTTGCAAACTTATCAATTATTTTTGTCTGAGAAACAGTTGAAACAAAAGATATTTCCCTGAACCAAATAATTGTATTTCGTTTGTCTCAAAGAACCTAAATTATCCCATGAATTTTCTCACCGCCTGAATTTAGAAGACATTCTGCAGTATAAAACCTAATGCTGTGCTTTTTTATCATTTTTCACTTTGAATCTCAAGTGCGTAGCAAAGCGTTTATATTTGCCGCTGTAAGACCATAGAAAATGTAAAGTTTGGAGTCACAAACAGTCAGTAAGTGAATTCTACTATGTTTATTGTTATAATAACAGTCAATTCTTCAATATTAGTGCGAGCGTTAATGTGTTTCTAAGAATGAGAATAATGCAAACTGTGTAATAGTATGTGATAACGTTGAAGCAACGATATCGATTAAAGTAGAACAACAGATTACCGTAACGCAAGGCTTTTAACTGTCAAACTTATGATATTAGTATAAGTGATTTGTTACGTTTTCTACATTTTCTTACTGTTATTCGTTGCCTATTTACTCGGTTGTAATTGAAAGTCCTTAAAATCATATTTAGCATTATTTGATCTAAAGAAAATACCTAGAATCTGTTCATTGTGAGACTACCTTACATCAGTGTCATATCTGTTGGTATTAATGTTACAGTAGCGTATTGGATTCTATTAATGCATGATCGACTATTTGTTTACTGCGTACTTTTGCTTTGGAAAATCTGTCGCGGTATCAAGAACAAATTTTGGATTATAACCGTCATTATATTTCAACCAAACGATTTCATGAAATGTTGATATCGCGTCTGAGTTTGCGCTGTTAAAGACTTTGGACATTTAGTTTCCAACCCGTATAGCCTGACAGCGGCAGCTATACGCAGAAATACGGGTGTTCGGTAAAAGCCGGCCTAAAGAGAAAAATATTTATCAAGAATAAACCAATCACACCATTGTTAAGTTGAATTGCTCAACATAATTCATTACTATAAATAGATGCATTATTGCTTTTTATCAATACGCAATTTAATTGCATTCGTTATTTTTATGTACAAATGATTACTAGCGTTACTATTCTGATAATTTCTTGGATTCTAATTACAAAAGATTTTGTACTTTCTCAAAAATAATTATACGGTACAATTTCTTAGCATAGCTAATAATCAGGCGCGTAGCCAGGATTTGGAAAAGGGGAGGGCTATTTTGAAAGAGTGAGAAAAGTGAAAACGACCTTGACCCGAATTTTCATTGTTCTTGAATCAGTTTCACACGGTTTGTCCGAAAATTGAGACGAAATTTGTCGGAAAACTCAGAAATTCAAAGTTTTTTTCGCCCAAAATCAGGTGGTCTCCAAAAAAACAAAAAAAAGGTCTTCACCGAAATTGGGACTGATTTTTCGGCCGAAATCGGAAATTCAAACGTTTTTTCCGCCCAAAATCAGGTGGTCTCCAAAAAAACAAAAAAAAAGGTCTTCACCAAAATTGGGACTAATTTTTTGGCCGAAATCGGAAATTCAAACGTTTTTTCCGCCCAAAATCAAGTGGTCTAAAAAAAAAAAGGTCTTCACCGAAATTGGGACTGATTTTTTGGCCGAAATCGGAAATTCAAACGTTTTTTCCGCCCAAAATCAAGTGGTCTAAAAAAAAAAAAGGTCTTCACCGAAATTGGGACTGATTTTTTGGCCGAAATCGGAATTTCAAACGTTTTTTCCGCCCAAAATCAGGTGGTCTCCAAAAAAACAAAAAAAAGGTCTTCACCGAAATTGGGACTGATTTTTCCGCCGAAATCGGAAATTCAAACGTTTTTTCCGCCCAAAATTAGGTGGTCTCCAAAAAAAAAAAGGTTTTCACCGAAATTGGGACTGATTTTTTGTCCAAATCTGGAAATTCAAACGTTTGAGGGGGGCTGTTTTCTTATGGGGGAGGGCTATTTTCAATTTTTCACAAAAAATCGGCCTCAAAAGCACCAAAAACGTGCGATTTTGCATACTTCACAAGCCAATGGGAGGGATCGAGCCCCCCCCCCCTGGCTACGCTATTGTTAATAATAATCATTCTGATTTTCTGGTAGAATTATGTAGCCGATGAACTGAGACAGTTTCTTCAAAACTCAGACTAAATCACATCACCAGCACATTCCTAAAATCAATCTTTGCAGGTTTTTTGACAAAACTAGTCCTGAAAAATTATGCTGTTGGTTTATACTGTGCATAATTTCCCCCTTGCAACAATAGTGAGCACATAATTACAGTAAAAATTAAAATCGCAAAACCGATTCTAATGAAATAGTATCTGAATAATGTATGATATAGTTTTGACGACAATTTTGCTTTTCCTGCTATTTTTTCTCGTCATTGTTTTGCTGTTTTTACTTTCTTGTAGCAATAAGACAATCACAGTTTTACATTAATTACGATTATTTCATTCCAAGATCATTAAAAAGTGAAAGGTAGTCGTCAATGTTTGTATTGTTTCGCGAGTTTTTAGCTTTAGCCAGCACGCTATAGAGGGTCAAATTAGTTCAGAGGGTCAAAATGTTTGCGAAAATCAAAAGAGAAACCAAAAAAAAACTTAAGTTCTTCAAATCAAACTCCAGTATACGGTTATTGATATGGAGTAAAGTGTTGAAAGGACCTATAATGTGTCTAAAAACATTTGAAACAAGGTCTAAAATCATTGTACAAATGTTTAGCTTAACAAAAACTTCAATCCCAAAACAACACAATATATTTTTCGACAAAACTTTGCTCCTGTAACTTGTCAAAATAGAATATAGTACAAAGAAAAAACATTTATTCAATTGACGATTACTGGGTTATTTAGGAACGTGGCTTTTTATGGTATTTTGTGTTTTAATTTATCGTTTTTGATATAATTGAATGAAGTTTTCAAAAACTCCTAGTCTATAGCTTTTAGTTCAGTAGAAAATGTTGCAATAGACGAAGCCATCTCGTGCTTGCGTAGTAGCTCCTGAAATAATTAGTAGTTGTTTAGCTGCGAGTAAGTTAATTAGTCAAGCCATATACTAACTATTTTATTGTTGCTCTTGACTTCAACTGACAGCAGTTTTCCACCGAAAACGATACCAACAAAAATAAACTGTTTTACAGAAGCCTTTCGTTTGTTGTAAAGAAAGTTGTGAAACTATATAACAGACTATTTTTAAACCTTTCAGTGACGTAAAAATTAAATTTTTGCTGAATAGTTAAAATTATTTATCTATTGTTTTTGTTTATTTTTTTTTTGTTGATTTTTGTTTGTTTGTTTGTTTGTTTTTCTTTGTTGTAATGATTTAGTATATCTCAGGCACTCTTTACAAATAAAGCACAAGAAAAATAATATATTGCGAATAGAAATGCTAATGTAAAAAAAAAATTAGAAAAAGACTTATCTAAACCACACATCGGTTTTGACCGCAATGACGAAACGAATAGAAACCAAAAAAACTAACAAAATAAAAATTTTGTAAAAAACCGAAACAAAGTAAAAAACTCCAACAGGCACAACAAAAAGCCATGTTTAACATTCAGAAACATACTCTTTCGCAAGAATTTTCTTCTTTTTGTTTTTTTGGGGAAGAAGTTGATTAAAATTTTGGCCGCATGGTCAAATAGTAAGCATTTTTTAACTACTATATATATAAAGTATTTTTGTTTTTACAACTGAGTAGCCGTTTTCTGATTTGCTAATGTTGATTATTCTTTCAAAGCTATGTACGGAAAACAATTTAGTAAAAGCATAACGCAACTTGCGCAATTTAAAGTTTTAATTGATGAAACGAGAGTTGTTATCAATCTAAACCGAAAAACACAAAATGATTTGTCCATTGGTTTAATATTAGGCAGTATAACAAATAAGTTATTTGCTCAAGAAGTTTGACTTTAGACAATATTGCAATAAACAAAAATCAAATCAAGTTCAAAGTGCACAAAATTGCATTTTTCTGGAAAAAAAAATCGAAAAGCCCAGCGCAATTAATTCGCAATAAATTATAAAAGCATGAGTCCGCAACTTTAATTCGAATGTCACAAAATAAAAAGTAACACTAAAAGTGCAACGCAGCTTTTGCAATTGCGTTCGTTGCGCTTCTTAGTTGCTCTTTGATATCTCTTTATCCGCCTCTGGTGCTTTTGCTTTAACATGGAAGCATTAGCATGCGACTAAAAAACAACCAATAATGCTTTTGGAAATTTTTAAGAAAATTTTGATTGCCAAAGAGATTATAAACAAATCGTGTAGCATAAGAATTTTCCATTCTTTCAATTTTATTTTCTGTATGTAAATATTTTTCCGCATAATTATACAAAAAATAAATCGAAATAGTGTAAATTAATGACTTTTATAATATGCGGCAAATATGCAAATACAAATGAGTTCATTTTATTTTTAAGGTTAATTTGAATTTTTTAATTTTTATCAAAATGGTTTTAAGTTAACTTTCTGTTTTGAAAAACTTTTTTTAAAACTTAACTCGCTCTTTATCAACGATATCTTTCGAATCGACAGATTGCTGCGAAAATTAAGACACGGATTTTGTTAGGAAATGTAGCTAAATGTTATAATTTACAGTATGCAGTTTTCAAACATGAACATAATTTGCTTTTTTTTTCTCAATTTTATCTGTCTGTGAAAAGCTATAATCATTTGTAATGATGTTATTACTTGAAATTCTTAAAAGTTTGTAAAAAAGCTGGTTAATGAATGCTTTCATAATCTCTCAATTTGCTGAACTTTATTTACCCAAAAAGTTTTACTTGAGGTCCATCCAGTTGATCTCATCTCAATTTCCGGTTGTGGATTTATGATTGATTATTATTGTTTGTGTAATAGTAATATTTAACCCAATTTTACATGGGTGGGAGGCATTTTGACCGACCTCCCGCTTTTTTTGTGATAAATCAATTCCGAAAAAACGTTTTTTTATTTTGAATTAATTTGACTTTAGGTCAAATTTATTCACAACTAACCGGAAAAATTTCAAGCTGCTAGGGTGACAGGAAGTTTTTTAATTTTAAGGTTTTTGAAATCACTTTCCAAAATCTGACCACTATATTTGGCCAATATTTAACTTAAATGACGTCAAAAACGTTTTTGTGACGTAGTCCAACTTCACTTAAGCATTTTATGAATAGATTTAAAGAACAAACTTACGTGTAAAATTTGAACCTGCTGTGACGTCATCTAAAAGATGAGGTCATTTTTGAAATTATGGCTGTGACCTAACTATGATGACGTCATCAATTCAAAACCAATTGAAAAAAAGATTGGTGAAAACCAACCGCAAACCAATTGTGGTGTTCCCGTAACTCTTGGTTTAGGAGCTAGATAGGAGAGCATTTTTGACGCTCTTTCCCCCCAGGAGAAAATGCGTTGGCGAAATACCCCGTATTAATTAGGGTTAATTTAATTATTGGACCAAACTAAATAGGACTTTAATTTGAAAATTTAAATTCAAAATTAAAACTGAAACAAAACTCTGAATATCTTTTTTTCGCATTAAAAAAATAGTGTTTTTCAGCAAGAGTTATACGGTATGCTTAAATCTTATCCCTATTTTACAAAGGCTTTTTGACCAACATATTTTAACCTCTAAACTCTAAAGCAAAAGTCATAAGATCAACAAATTGGCACGCCGGTTGGCGTTCACCAAATTTTTTGGAAATTATACTTATCTATCAACACTACTGCAAACAAACTGCTATCTAGGTAAAAATACTACAACCTATCGACTTTGCTGAGGCCAAGGGACCTTTCGATTGATATAATTAGAGTGTTTTTAGCTTTTTCTTTCTTTTTTTTTTGGGAAGAAAACTTTGAATTTTGAAATAAAAGAAAAAGTGCGCGATAAATGTGTTTCTATACGAATGCTACACAGTTTCAGAGCAAAAATGTTTTGACTAATAGAAATCGTGACCTGTGTTTTAAAGTATGATGCCGTCTATTTTTAAATCATTATTTTAGCTTTAGCAATAACGAGGTGAGAACAGATTTACTTATCTTGGAATACTACAACTTCTATTTTAAAATCGGATTTATCCAAAAGTTACCACAAGCTGTTGCTCAAATACTGGAGAATCTGTTTTCAAATTAAATTATTCGACTTTTGAGTTTCGATAAATATGTTTTTAATAGGATATTAAGCAATATTACAAATTTAAAAAAAATTTGGGATTCCTCAAATTTATTTCCAAGACAGTAATTTTTTGCATTTTTTGCAGCTTAGAACTGAAAAGCCTTCCTCATGCGATCACAGCCTCATGCCATCACTTCCTCAAGATACGTAAATGTAAGATCGGCTTGCAGAATTTTTTAATTTCTTAGATTATGCCGATTCTTACGAACCTCATGCTCTCTCTACTGTTGTTAGTATGATCGAGTAACCAACGAAATGAAAAAAGTCAAAGTTACTCTTGGATTTACATGTGCAGCAGAATCAAAAATCTTCGGCTCACAAATTCGCTTTTATGTCAATCCATAATTTTTGATACTTTATTAGTATTTATTTTACAGTCGAATTCTGAGTGAAGCAGTTACTCCAAACTGATAGGCAAAAAAATCAGTATTTTTCTACATTTTACAACTTTTGTAGTTTTTATATTTTTATGAGCTCATGTTTGATATTTATTTATGATTTATTATTGTATTACCTTATTTATTTATTTATTATACTTATGAACGAAGATTTACAGCATTTTAAAGAAAGAAAAGGAAACATTTTAGAAGTGATATATTTCAAAAATGTTTACAATTGTCGCGAAAACATTGCAATACTATATTGCAATTAGCTTAGATGAAATCTTTTCGCTTTTCCTACATTTTGTATTTTGATTTCACTGAAGTCGCTCTCTTTTACGCGAAATATAATGTAAATTCAATGGTGCTTTGTTTACATTATTTTTGTGTTGGTGAGTACTACTGTAATTACGATAGAAATTACGTATTAAACTTAAAAAGCAACGATAATTCTCTTCCTGTTTTATAGTGCTTAGCAGTATGATGTGTTTTGCTTTGAAGCTTGATTTATACATTTTATATCTTGTACTGCGTCAACTTTATTTCCTGTAATTTTGCTAATTTATTGGAATTAAATAAACTATTACATATTAGAAGTTTTAGTTTTTACACAAAATCAATACAATATTTCAGTAAGAATTACTGTACTGCATTTACATTTGAAATTGAAATTGGTATAGCGTGAATTTCATACCGTTTGAGAACCTATTATAGTCAAGTGTAACTTCAGATTATTCCCGATAATCATTGTTTACAGATTTAATCCAGATAACTCAAATAACTTTACACGATGGTGCATACAACCGACCACATATATACATTTTGGAGCCAATTATTTAAAATAAATCACGGAAAGTTAATCACACAACCATTAGGTGGTCGAAAGGATAAAGCGTTTGCTACTGAAACGGTAAACTCGGGTTCGATTCGGATATGGTCGAAGACTATAAAAGTTGGTATTCACTATTTCTCTGCTTGACTTTCAGCAAAAAACAGAGCCAGTGTGAATGAAGCCTGGGGTGCGTGGTAGACGAGTAGGCAGGTGCCAGCTTGGCTTAAAAATCGAAAGATCCATTCGCTGTCTTTTGGTTAAGGCAATTTGGTGAATAAAATGTAATTACAACTGCACGTACAGAACTGTCGAATATACGGTGTAATAATAATTGTTTATCTCTGGTCAAATAAATACAAAATTTCAAGACACGTCATGAGATTTTTTTGGTTTTTTGGCTCATGAATTGTTGCGAATTCATTAAAAAAATAAAAAGTTTACTACATAAAAGTAAAAATGCTAATCTCTAGCCTCGTAAACGCGCCATTCAAGTCAAGTGAGTTATACATAAAATGGGTCTATTCAAATCAGATCAAACAAAAGTACTAAATTACGCATGTATCAAAAAACCCTAAATCAGTTAATCACCTATATATAATCTATGAAATAATGCCCCCAACAGGCTATTTTGCTGTTAGGCTCTTCAGGGAGGTAACAGTAAATCTTATTTAAAGGCCACCTAATGTCTGCAAACCAATGCACTTAAAATGCAATAAAAAAGTATTACTAATCGAATGCTGAAAACCTGGTTTAGATGCACGTTCTCAGTTTCAAGCTTTGGCGTTTTTAAAAAGTGACATGACGTCATTAGACCCAGGAGTTTGGTGCATTCGACTTTACTTTGAGCTAATTACGCCTTTTTTTGCACAACACTTTTTGACTAGCAAGCTGTTATCACGTGCCTTTCCAAAATCGCTTATCCTCTGCAAAGATAAATTAGTCGAAGACACCAAACTCCTAGGTCTAATGACGTCATGTCACTTTTTTAAAACGCGAAAGCTTGAAACTGAGAACGTGCATCTAAACCAGGTTTTCAGCATTCGATTAGTGATACTTTTTTATTGCATTTTAAGTGCATTGGTTTGCAGACATTATGTGGCCTTTAAATTAATTATTTACTGTTACCTGAGGAGCCTATAAGACCCGTTCTACACTGGGCGTAAAATTGTGAGCTTATGAGCTTATGAGCTGATCTTTTCAGTTTATTGCAACCAACTGGCAGCTAGTAAGCTGGTATAGAGCGGTCCGATGGGCGCACCAAATTTTCGGTTTAAAACAAAAATACGTTCGTACGATCGCGAATTTACGACCAGTGTCGTACATCGGGCTAAACTGCCAAACAGCTTGTTGGAGACATTATTTTACAGTTTATATAGATGTTTTACTGATTTTAATTTTGTAACTTAATTTTCTGACTTAGAAAAGCGTCAACGATCTGGTTCGCGGCGCATCTCGTATTAAATTTTTATTTGTTAAACAAAGTAAGTAAAGTTTTGGTTGGAAAAAACTGCTTCTAAATCGGTGCAATTTTTGATTCATTGGTTCTTAAACATAATGTGAGAACCTAAACGGGAATTTATGCCTCTGCATTTTGTAATCATTAGATTTTCCTTGTGCTTTGCCAGCAGCTTTATATTTGAGACTTCATGCAAGCTTGTAGGACGTTTGTTTTTGTTAGCGAATTTTGATAGATGAGGATTGATTTGCTCATAACTAACAAATTTGAACAAACAAACAAACAAACAAACAATTAAACAAACAAATTAACAAACGTTTGAACCTAAAAATCTGAAGTTTGGACTCAACATAAGAATTAATGAAAGTGTCATGTGTGCCAATTTTGGGGATCCAAGGTCACGTGGTCGTGAATAAAAAACAAAAAAGAAAACGGAAAAAAACGGCAATTTTGTGGTCGATAATTTATTAATTCGCTGCTGATAACTCAAAAGCCACTTGACGGGCAAAGCAGGATTTTGGATACAATGTTGGTGCTAATAAATGTTTTATACGAACCGAGTTTGGGGGCGCCCGGTCACGTGGCCTGAATTTTACAGGCCAAAAATCGGCAAAAAGAAGACGATTTTGAACCAATATATCTCGGTGAGTACCGATATTGATGAAAAATGGTTTGTGATTTTCGAGCATGCTATCAACCATCTTTCTTTTGGTTATATTCAGTTACCCCAACTTGAATACTTTTATTTTCTTACGTTTTTTTCCTTTTCTTCCTAAGCTATCTACTTCAAATTATATAAAATTATTCATACAAACAGTACATACAACATGATAAACTAATTCATCTAAAAATGTGATTGCTTTTTTTAAATTTATTTAATCTTTTGCTGGATATACGATTTATTTATTCTTTAAGTGCAAATTAAAACAATGCATTTGTATTGATTTTATAGCTCAACTTTTGGACGTTAGCATTACACTTGGTGATATCCTGTAATATTGTTGTTCTGCAGCAATTGTTTGTGGTTAAACTAATTGACAAATTCTAAAAATAGTGTAGTTTTTGAAACTGCATACGTTCATTAGTTTAGATTTATATACATACAGCAAGAATAAGAAAATCCCCGTAAAATTCCCTGCGGCGTAACATCGATATTTGACAAAAGGGACGATGACGAGCATTGCACATTGCACAAGCAGCAACGTACAAAGAAGTAAAAAAAAAAGATTTACAGTATTTTACAATTTAAGACCGTTGCTAGTAAAGCAAAAAAAAACAAATACATGTCACTACATTTCTCAAAAAGCAGTCAATTATCGAGTCGAATATCCTCCTATAAGTTAGCATTGTTTGATTTCAGGGCCTGCTCACATCTCGGTAAAACAAATCAAAATCAGATGAAGATACTCATCTGGTTCGTGCGTATATATCGTTTTTACTAAAGTACAGTATGAGTTGAAATTGTTAGGTAATTTTTTGCACTAGACTCCGAGTTCGAAAATTAAAACTGAAATGTTTAATTTCCTCATTATTACAAATATAATAACCTAGATCAATATGGTTCCAACTACATCCGCAAGTGGTTGATGACGTCACTAACGAAATCTGCCAACCGCTTATTATTCCTAAGATTGAGCCAATCTAGTCCATAGCCACTACAAACGTTGAGACAAAAGCAGAAAAAACGGTAAAGTAAGGCAAATTTAGAAATTTAGCTGGCAGGATAAATTTGGATGAAAGTGTTGGACTTTTTTCATTTTAATATCTAATGCTCAAAATTTAAAAACAGATTAAGAATACTGTAATGTCATCTTTGGCATGAACAAAATAAATAAGTCACGGGCCAAATTGAAAAATGGATAAATCTATTTCATATACAACGCCGCATCGTAACGGAATAGATAGATTTTAACAATCACGGCCAATGGACTGTGCAGTTATATCAATTTGGCAAAAATCGCTCTATTGTAACTTTCACTAAAAAACAAATTTAGGACAATTTACCCTAAAAATTTGTGAAAATTTTGCAGTAATCAGCCTCGAATCAAAATTTTCTGGTCCTCAAAAAAAATGTACCGTAATTATACAACTTTTTCGGTTTTTTCAGCTTTGAAGTTTTTGATAATCAAAAAGATTCAGTCCAAAGCACGAAATTTTGTGTAGAAACTGAATTAAAAACTAATTTTTAGCTTATGTCCTTTTCATAGACTATACTGGTTTTGATTTTCATTTATCGTTTATGGAACTGATGGCATTGCAGTTTCTTAGAAATATATACGTTCTCTCTTTAGTATACTGTTAAATAACCGCTAAAGTTGCTATGTTAAAAGCGAAAAAATAAGTTAAAATACTCGCTTACCGTTACGTTTAAAGCGAACTTCGTTTTTTACGTTACACTTTTTTTATAAAATTTTGCTCAAAATTTAAGAACAATGCCAGCTTCAGCATGAAAAAATAATTCAAATATTAGCTAGCACAACGCAACTTTGTACGTAATAAGCAGATTTTTCTTGAGTTTTTCCAAATTGCCTAAGTAGTGTAACAGTAGTTGTGGTCTATAACAAAAGACAATGCACCAAGCAAGAATGCAGTGCTGTTCATAATTCAGGAGCCACCCTGCAAAATTGCCCATTTTGTAAGTTCCAAGTCGAATTTATGATATGTGCTTTAATTGTATATGGGCAAGTTATATATTTTTGTAAAGGGTTTGCTACGAGAATTTTACTGAAAAAAAATTTTTTTTGAAATAATTATTTGGGGCCAAAATGCACCCCTTAAGCATGACTTCACTTTGATGGGCCATTTTTATATTGGTAACATGGTTGCAATGATCGAATTAGCAAAATGAAATCGAAAAATTGTGTTTGTAATTATTGTGTATTCTTATGACCTGAGGTCACATCTTGGGTCACATCATGATCACACCACGATTTGCTCCCTATGACGTCATAATGGCAGCAATTTCAGGACTTTCTGGATGTTCAACCTTTTTTTTCAGTTTCAGTCATCATGGGCTTCAAACCGATTAGTGCAGAACAGAGAGGAGTGATTATTTATCTTTACAATGAAGGAAAATCGCAGAGATTTATTGCAAAAAAGACTGGTACATCTCGTAAAGGAGTGCAAGGAGTGTTAAAGAGGTGGATCGAGACAGGAGATGCGAAATGTCAGCCTCGATCTGGAAGGAAGCGGAAATCAACAAAGAGGTCTGATAGAACTTTGGTCAGGATTTCTTTAGGAAACAGGAGACTGAATTCAAAAGAGTTGGCCAGAGAGTTAAAGGAAAGTAGTGGCGTTGAATTGTCTGCTCCAACAGTGAGGAGAAGATTGCTGGAGAATGGTCTTCGAGGATGTAAAGCTCGAAAAAAACCACTCTTGACGGAAAAACAAAGAAAACGCCGATTAGATTGGGCACGCTCTCATGTTAAGTGGCCAATAGAGAAGTGGAGGAAAGTTCTTTTCAGTGATGAGTCGACTTTTACTGTAAACAACCATGCTGGAAATAATTTTGTGAGAAGAAAACCATAGGAAGAGTATCGGCCTTATTGTATTTCACCGACCATCAAGCATCCCCAGTCAATTATGGTATGGGGTTGCATGGCTGCAAATGGTATTGGTAGGCTCAAAGTGGTGTCTGGGATGATGAACGGGACAAAGTATATTGATGTGCTGGAAAATAAAATGTTACCCAGTGCACGTTCTTTGTTTTCCGACGATGATTGGATTTTTCAAGACGATAATGCTCCATGCCACCGTGCTAAAAAAGTCCAACAGTGGTACAGGACCCATAAAATTGAACGAATGGATTGGCCAGCCCAATCTCCTGATTTAAACCCGATTGAAAATTTGTGGTACCGAGTTAGTTGCATAATTGGGAAAAATAAACCAAAGACGAAAAGAGAGCTTATCGAACAGGTCATTGCTGCTTGGTTTCGAGTGATTTCACCCGAAGAACTCAACAAACTTGTTGAATCACTTCCTCGACGATGCAAAATGGTGATCGAAAACCATGGATGGCCAACAAAATACTAAATCAGTCCTTGCCAAATCAAACGGCTCTTTTCAGAGCCACTATTCTGTAAAAAGAGTGTTAATAATTTTGACAATTTTGTAATCTTTCCTAATTTTATTACAGGTACGATATCAACTTGACATTTTAGCAAAAAAATGTCATGCTGCTTTTAGGCTTTAAATAAAACCAAGAAAATATCATAAATTATGACGTCATAATGAGTGACGCGCGATGAAATCATGAAGTAAATATGACATGACCTAAACTTGTTACAATACCCGATAAACTATCCTTATTCATTTAATTGCTTTTGACACCAATACTGTAATGCATATTTGCTGTTAGTAAGGAAATGAGTTTTTTGGCATGACGTCACGTAATGGGGGGCAGTTTGGCTTTAAAATTATTTTCAAAAAAAAAAAAAATTATGTCGAAACATTACCAGCAACAAACCCTTCACAAAAATATATAACATGTAGATATACAATTATAGCAAATAGTATAAATTAACCCTGGAACCCAAAAAACGAGTGTTTTTGCAAGGTGGCTCCTGAATTATGAACAGCACTGTAAATTTATTCTCAAATAAAATTAAAGACAAATTTAGAACATATAAGGCTGAAAGTTAGTAAAAATTTAAGATCAGCCAGCCTCAACACAAAATTTTGCTGCTTCTAATAAAAAGTTAATGTGTAAAAGATGCGTTTAGACCGGAAGCAACGTAAAGCGAAGCAACTTTCGTAATAAACGGTGAGCAAACTTCGTTTGTGACGTCATTGATTACTTGCGTTCTTATGAAACCAACTCGATCTGACTTATACTTGTAATGATAACAATTATGTCACTTTCAACACTTTCGAATTCGAATTTTTTATTTGTTTCAAATGGAATTATTCCCGTCGAGAAGAGTATAAATAAACGCCGTTTTTTCCTCCTGTCATTGTTTCTCGAGGGGAACCTTAACCACGTTGCACGACGAAAACAGTAAAGGTTTTTTACTTTTTATTTTCTCGTTTAAACAACTTGTGCTGGCACAAAAACTAAACATTGCTTCCATATAATTTATAAATACGCAGTGCACAAGATAGTTCCAGTACTTTTTGAAGCAATTTTTGATTTTGTGCAAGCACGACAAGTTGTTAAACGAGAAAATAAAATTTAAAAAAAGTCAAGTTGATCTGCTTGACCCAGAGCGGAGTGAATCCATCAACTTTTTTCCAAAACGATTTCAAAACAGAAAAAAACTAAATCCGCTGAACCATTAATTCGGACAAGAGATTTTTTTGAATCGATAAATTGTTGCAAGATTATCAGAATTGCGATGTGCAAGCACTTTTAGATATAGTATATGGCATGTAGTTACTAGTTAGATTCCTTTTTTATAAAAAACTATTTCATAAGAACACAAGGCTAATTTTTTTTGCTTAAAATTTAAGAACGATTTAAGAAAAATGCCAGCTCGGTATAAATAATTAAGTAAGAACACGGGTAGAAAAAACATACAAAAAAACAAAGTCATTTTTTGTTAGGTTATACAGTATATAAGCTATTACATCTCAGCTAAATAACTAGGTTTTAACGATCATTGTAGTCAGTAAACTGATGCACTGTTTTGTTTAGAACAAAAATGGCCTTTTGTCGACCAAAAATGCCGTATGTTTCTTTCTGCTTTTCGAAAAACGCACTTGCTAAGAGCAATTTTAAAAAATGAGGTCTAAAATTCGTAAAAATTGAACAACAGGTAGCCTCAACACAAACTTACTTCGTGAATAAATTCAATTCAATCAAACAAAAAGAAAAAACTCATTAGTTTGCCATTATCACAGATAGCATTGTCCAAGTTATAGATAGCAAAAGAATAAAGTCAAAAAGGAATCACAATTCGGTAAAAAAATAGTTTTTGAGTTGGACGAAAATCTAATTTTTAAATGATCAAACTCACCTACAGAATTATTATTCATATTGAAATTAAAAAAGACCTTATCATAAATATAGGAGCACCCCCAAGATTTTGCAAAGGGGCGGGGGAAGGGGGGGCTTGAAATTTACGTTACAATTTTTTGCTCAGAAAAACGACTCATTTTAAATGACGAGTCGAGCAAATCGTTGCTACTGCGTGTGCGGCAAATGATTTTTGTAACTTTATGGAAAAATAGCCAATTCAACGCAATTCGCTCGTTTTTCAAGCCATTTGAAAAAACTATATTGCAAAAATTAAACGTTATTTGCAAGAATTAAATTGCCTAACCCCCTCTCCCCTCACTTAAAGATGAACTCCAAAACACATTTAAAACGATTTGTGTTTTTGGTTGAATTTTTTAGATAAATTGGCTAAGGGGGAACTGAAGCCACCTTAGCCCCCCTGGTTGTGCCACTGCATAAGTTGGTGGATAATTTAAAATGCTAGGTGGCTAAGAATGTTCTAAAACTGTAGAATAATTGCATACCTTGTTTTTGCCAGTTAAAAAACCTTAAAAAAAGAAAAAAATTAAAAAACGATTATGCTGTTGTGGGTGAAAAATATGAAGAAATTAATACGTATAATTTGTAAAACATTTTTTTTTCTAAAATGTAGTTTTAAAACCTGAGCGGTAAAACCTCCAAAAAGATTCTGTAAGGTAATTTTGGTTTACGTTCTATTAATATTTACGGTAAAAAGAGTCATTTCAAAATACATTAGCTAAAAATACCGTGTGGACTGCTGAAGTATATACATTATACCACGCAATAAGTACGCATAAATTTATTTCCTGTTTTTGACTTTTTTTTACTGAGAAAGCGAGTCTTGCGAAGTAAAAATAGGCATTAGAATTCGTTTAGTCGGCAAGTAAGCTAAAGATAAAACATGAAAAACGTGAAAGTGGTTTTTCTAACCTAACGTTTTTGCGAAAAATATTGTTGGAAAAAAGAAAATTGTTATATAAATAGACAGCGCATTCTACACAGTTCAATATTTTCGCTAGAGTTGATAGTGATCGCATTGAATATTTGAAGAAATAAATTGTTTCATCAAAGTTGAGAAAAATGAATTCCATTTCAACAATTTTATGGTTTGGCTTAATAGCTTGTTTATTGTCATTGGGCGAAGAAGGATCCGGACGTCCTACGGAGATGCCGTAAGAACGCAAAATAATTATTTGATTATATTTTTATTGCTATTTTTCGCATTTGCAACAAAATTTTTATAATTCTATTGTGTTATTTTGACTGCTAACCATAGTGCTCGAACATTGAACATATACATGTGTACAACATTGAACCTGTGTGCGAAAACAGGCTTAGTGCAGTAATACAAATCGGAAAAAATGAACAATTTAGCTCACTAAGAAAAAACAGCATGCTTTTGTTTGGTGTCATGCAAATTATCAAATCATTTTAATAAATTAAAATTGTGTTATAATTTTGAATATTTAGTATTGAATGTACAGTACGGCAAGTATATTTAATTCGTTTTTAAGTAGCAAAGCCATTGTTAATCTTGTTTTACAGCGGAGGCAATAATGTCCCCCTCTTGGTTGTTTGATGATAAAACATTTCAACAGAAAGATTTAAGTTATATTATCAACTAACTTAACTTTAAATCAAATTTATTTACAAAAACTCCTGAAATTTCAAAGTTGGTAGTTTAGGGAAAGTTTCTCAATTTTGAGGTTTTTCGAAGTCGCTAGCCAAAATCTGAGCATTTTTCGACGTGAAATTCTGCTTAAGATTGGTTTTGTTGAGGAAATGAGAACTGTGCTTGAGGTAATACAAAGAAACCTTAAACATTGTTCAACTATTCTGCTGATGCGTGAAAATAAATTTAATCTGTTTGACCCTGTGCCATTAGCTAACCTGCTGCGTTTCGAAATTCTGTGACATCAGAAAAAAATGACTCGGCAAAATTTCATGCAGAATAAGGAACGCGATTTTCGTACGATGATCGATGATCGCACAGAAAATGTTTGTTTGAACAGCATGTTATTTGATGGACGCAGTCAAATCCAAAACCTTTAAAAAGTTTACTGTTTTAACTGAAGCTTTGCTGTTTAGTAATCTTCAAACTAACGACATTTTTGATGTTACTAGGAAAAGATTGGTAGTAGATTAGTATTACTGAATAAAGACTAAATACAGCAAATAAAATAAAAACTAACATCTTTGTTTGGTGATTGTAGTTCAGTTTTAAAGTGCAATTTTAAATTAGTCGTATTTGTTAAGAAAGTACTATAATCAAAAATCAGCCTTTAATGCTTACAATATTTCTTCATGCTTTTTAGTTTTTTTGACCCGAAACTTAGAACAACAGATCGTGCTGCGCAAGCAATGATTTTCATAATGTTTTTTTTTTTCAGAGAAACAAACCTTACGAGAGTCGAACTCGACGACTATTATGAGAACAAACCCTGTGAGAGAACATATGTGCCTTTTAAAAACGTAGATTGTAAATTTTTCAAATATCTTCAAGAAGACACTCGCAAGTAAGCTTTTTTACAATAAAATTTAAATCGACATTAATTGAACATAATAAATTTATTTAAAGAGCATTTGTTTCAATCGGTAAAACTTGGTTAGTACGCACCAAAATGGATTAACTTTAATCGGCGGATTATCAGCTTTCTACCTTCTACAGCGTTGATCTTATTACAAAAAAAAACTGAAGTCGCAAGTTCAAAGAAACAATCCTTGAATTTTTTTATTTCATGGCATTTGGCTAGTCCGGTGGTCCAAGCTTTTCCTCTAAAGTTTTATTATCCGCGAATTAAAGTAAACCCACGTTTGAGCACCCCTTGACAAAAATTAATACCTTAATTCTATCGAGGCGTTGGTAGCATTTGAATATTTTATCACCTACAGTAAGATGCTTTTTAACATGCGTCACCTAGAGAAAAAAATGATCAGTTTATTTGGCAAATTTTTGGCATTATTTCGTGTTTGAACTGGTGAGTAATTCAAAAACGCTGTCGAACAAAAAGCGTTGTAATGCTCAAGTTTCAATTTCGAAGAAAAAGCAGCCACGAATATTATTCGAAACGTTTAGTTGCTGTTTCTCTTCGGTAGGTTTTTATTGAAGAAAAACTGTACAGTATATTGAGCTGAGTTTTAGCAGAAAAAGATATCTATAAATTCAGAAAAAATTCCTGCTGCACATTAAAAATGTGCCAAGTTCACTGTAATGCTGATTCTATGTTTTGTTTTTTTTTCAATTTTTCAACCGATATGTTTCATTACAGCTTGGAACTGAAGAACTTACCAAATAATAACCGTATTTCTGTCCCCAAAAAGTTTGGTAATCGAGCATGCATAATTCCCAATTTCATAAACAGTAATTATTTTGTTGAGGCTTTTTCTACTGTGGTTCAACTTTACGACGGAGTAACTTTGGAGCAAACACACAAAATCAAACCTGTCCTTGGATTTACTTGTACAAAATAATTTAAACATGAATTTTCCTAAACCAATTTAGTGTATTGTCTTTTGTGTTCGCTATTTAATTTATTTAAATTATATGCATTAAAACATTATTTATTTTAGGAACTAATTTTTCAGGTATGTTTTGTTTATTAAGTTTGCATATTTGTAACATATTTGTTTTGTTAATGCGTTAACATATTTTGAATTTGTTTTAGTTTGTATTTGTTTTGTTGTTTTGTATGTATGTTTTTGTACACGTCTGTGTTCCTTATATTAATAAAATGCTTTTGCATACCTTTAAAAGCAGAAATCAAAAACTCTCTGTTTTGTATTCAATATTTTTAGCCTAAACATATTTAAACAGCTCTTTTGCCATTGTTTATATACTGCATACTGTGACAACTCACCTGTTTTGCAGTGTAGTGTTTATCGGTGTAAGATTTACCGGAAAAAACAACATTTCGTCTTATAAGTAATTTTTCTTCTGTATTTTTACAAAATTAAACAAAAACTGGAAGTTACAGTATATTAGTTTTTTTTGCATTTTTCTTCTTCTTCCAAAAAGCCAATCAATTTTTTTGTCAAAATTGCATGATTTTGAGTTTGTCCAAATTTAAAAAGAAATTTAAACAAATAGAGTTTTTGTTCAAATTTTGAACTGTAAAACTGAGGGAAAAAAGGAAACGACAATAGATAAAGCGTTTCACCATCGCAGTATATATTACTGTGTTTATTCATTTCATTAAATGAAAAATATTGTCCTTAATTTTTAAACAAATTGTAAATGAAAAAATTGAAGATGATAATGAATCTTAAACACTATTGATAAAGTAAATACTTATAAACACTGCTTGTTTTTGTAAATGAAGAATATTTTTTAAGTATTCTTTGTTGAGCACGAATTGATTATGTTTTTTGAAACGCTGTTACAAATTTTTGATGTTCAATTGTTTTTCTTTTGTTTTTGTCACTTCCTCACAATAAAAATAAAAATTAATGTAAATTTTTCTGTGTTTGCTTTAATTCTGTGATCGTATAGACTATTTCTTTTTTTATTGAGTAAATTTTAAAGAACCGATACAACGCAAAAGAAAGATGATTTCACATTATATCATAAAAAATCAGTTGATCAGTAATACTTCACAAAACGTCATCAACAACAAAAATGTTAAGTAAAATAAACCCAATTTCTACAGCGAAACTTCAAATAATTCCTATGCTTTGCTAATACATTTTCAAAGATTATGTCATACTAATCGCACTGAAATACTTAGACATAACTATTTTAAATTTCAAAACTTTACATAGGTAAATTAAAAATCGTGCGCACAAAAGCAGTCCAATAATACAGTGAAAATCAGTCATTGAACTTATTTTTAATTGATGGATGAAAATAACTATTTTTTAAGCGTTATAATTCAACAGTTATGTTGGCATCATAGTCTAGCGGATATGCGGGCGTGTCGATTTCATATTTTCAGTTGTTAAGTGGATGTAGCGTAGGAAAGAAATTCAATTTTCCAACGTCTAAAGCTTCTTTATTATTAGCCCAAAAGTTACCTTTTCTTGATTCTTCTTTTTTCTTCAGTTAACGATTTTGTTCTTAAAAGCAATTTGGAAAATTAACTAACGATCTACTTTAACTTAACTGAACAATTTTTGTAAATCAATTCTTAAATTATCGAAAAGGATCAAACTATAACTGAAAGTCGAGTTAAAAAAAATTTCGGTTTTCAAAGCAATGCAAAAACAAAACGTACGCTTGCTAGATTAGTGCAAAGCGCACGTACTGTAAATCAAACAAGAAATAACACGTCATAATACCGATGTTGGCTCAACATTCCACCACCGTTCGGTGAATCGCAATTACAAACTTGCATTTAAGGCAAAACAAGATACCTACAATAAAGAAAATATGCCAGAGTGAAAAAAGAAGCGCAAAAAATTTCAAAAAACTGTACTAATTATTATATGTAATGCTGCTAAAACATATTGGCAAAACGTTGGCCTGATCTCGCATGTTTGCTGGCTACGATCCTGTTGGTATTTTTGGACCTTATATTCTACCTGCTAAATTGATACTGCAACGACTGGCGAAGCAGAATCTCAGTTTGGATGACAAGATCCCAGATGATGCTAGACTATAGCCTAGAAAGCACGGTTAAAGACTCTATTGAATCTGGATGGGTTATCAATTTCTCGAATTTATATTGGATTTGAAAACGCAAAGAATTCTTCTCGAGTTTAAATTGTTTACAGATTTAATCCAGATAACTCAAATAACTTAACCCGATGATGCATACAACAAACCACATAAATACAGTTTGGAGTCAATCATTTTAAAAAAAGTCACGTAAAGTAAATTATACAATTATTTTTGTTTTTGTTCGCGACTTTTGGCAGTTGAGGATTGATTTGCTCATAACTAGCGAACGGTTAAACCTAGAAAACTGAAATTTGGACTCATCATAAGAATTACTGAAAGCGTTATGTGTGCCAATTTTGGGGATCCTAGGTCACGTGACTGTTAATTAACACAAAACGACATAAAAAAACTACGACTTTTGGTTTGAAAATTTATTAATTTTTCTTTAACCCAAAAAGCACTTGACGTGCTATGCTGAAGTTGGAGCACAATATGGGTGCTTGCAAATGACTTATGCAAACCGCGTTTGGAAGGACCCGGTCACGAGACCAAAATGCTACGGGCCGAAAATGGCTAAAAAAGGACGATTTTGAACCAATATATCGTAGTAAGTACCGATATTGCTGGAAAATGATTTGTGATTTTTGAGCACACTATCAACCGCCTTTCTTCTGGTTATGTTTGTTCATTCCAACCTTAATACAATTTTTCTTCTTTTTTGTCGTTTTTGTTACATTTTTTTTCTTTTTTCTTTTTCTTTCCGGCTATCTACTTTAAATCGCTAAACGTGCTGTCTTCAAAGTTTGAGCAATTAAAGATATCAGGGAAGACTTTGTGCGACTGAAATCGGGGGTTCCAGGTTGGGGGATCCCCCTCAATCGGGCCCTCCAAAATTTTGAACTTTTAAACCGCTCTAAGTAGATAGATCAAATTTTCGGATTGGGTAAATACTAAGCATAAACTAAACCTAACAAGACTTGGGGGTTCCACAATTGGGGTTTCTCCCAAACGGGCAATCCAAAATTCGAAATTTTTAACTTCTAAAGCTAGGCACATGAAATGTTAAAATGAAGTAAATATAGGGAAAAGAGAAAATTTGAAAAAATTTTGCGGTACCAAAATTGGATTTTCCCCCTCTAACAGACCTGCCGAAATTGAAACATTTTAACCACTCATGCTATAGGCACTCGAAATTTTCAGTGTAGATAAATATGAAGAAAAGACAAAACTTGACAAAATTTGGGATTGCCAAATTGTGGATTCCCTTGAAACTAGGCCACCAAAATTATGAAGTTCTAAACCGTTAGAAGTAGATGTATTGAATTTTCAGAATTGGTAGATATTAGAAATAAACTAAACCTAACAAAAATTGCAGGTTCAAAAATGGAGTGTCCCCTCCAAACGCGGCCTTCCAAAATTCAAAAGTTTTTAACCTTTTAAGCTGGAAACATGAAGTGTTTAAGGTACGCAAATATAAAAAAATCATTAAATTTGACCAAAGTTTGGGGTGCCAAAATGAGGGGCTCCCGAAACGGGGCCTCCAAAACTCAAACTTTTTAACCACTGATGCTAGACACGTGAAATTTTCAGCGTATGCCAATATAAAGAAGAGATAAAATTTGACAAAATTTGTGGTAACAAATTGGGGGACCCCTCAAACCGGGCACCAATTTTTTTTAACTTTTGTACCGTTAGACCTTAATGGATCAAATTTTCGGAAGAGATAGATATTAAAAAGTATAGTAAACTTAACAACTAATCAGAATCATAAACTAAATACACGCAACAGCATCAACGGCATAATCATAAACAAAAAGTTGTGATCGAAGACAGAGACAAAAAAATTTCAAACACAATCTAACATTGAAACATTCAAAAATGAGGTCCCCAAATATCACTTGCGATGACATACTATAGTTGAGCTTACGGACTTTGATAAATTTAAGCTTTTCTTTCAGGAAACTGTCACCTGTGACGTTGAGAAAGCGTACTTTTTCTTATGGCTCAAGGTTTTTGAAGAATTTAATTTAGTAAGTTTTAGTGCTAAATAGTGGATTTAATAATTATACAGCGTGTTTCGAAATTAGGGTCCCTCCCTCTACCGCTCACATAAAAAGTTATGAAGTATTCTTTATCAGATTAGTTTGAAGTTCATTAACGTAAGTTTTTTCTAAGCTATTTTTGATTCAAATTTTGTCCACACTCATGTTGAGTAGTTGAGTTGGATGAACCCTCATAGCTAATGATTCAAAGAAAATTAAATGGATTGATAAACAATACAAGCCTGAAACAACGTTGTAAACGCGCCGACTAGTTCAGGCCCGAATCTGGACCGATACCGAAAATACAAGCCAGAACCTGGCCCAAACCTGAAAAATAATTTAAAACCAAAATCATGCCCGAAAAAAACAAAAGTTAAGTAAGGTCTGAAAAATTTAGCAATGCTGCCAAGTTATTTTGATTATATTTTTTGAGCACCTAAGACAAAAAGTACGTCTCATACCCCTAATTAAGTTCACAATTTTATCAACTTTAGGTCCGAATCTGGCCCGAACCCGGCCCGAACCCGACCTCGTTCCCAATGCTCGGCCCGACTTACAGCTCTGGACTAAAATGCCGGTGTATTCTCAACACCTCTTACCTTCTAAGCCAGTGGTTCTCAAACTTTTTTAAAAATTTCGCAACGGTCCCCTAGCAATTTTTTAGATGGCTTACGGTCTCCTTAAAAAATTAATATAAATAAATACAAAATAACAAGTTGTTTTTTTATTGTATCAATGCCCGGTGCACTTCCTTTTTTGCTATAAGTTCAGCTATGCTTGGTTCCGTTTTGGACCACGCCACCTTCATATCGTGAATTGCGTCTAACCAGTTTCGAGCTTTTTGCTTCATGGCAAGTAGCGCTCAGAATAAAGATTCAAACTCATATGTTATTGGGAATTGAATTAGCACTTTCAAGGTCATCCTCGAAATATAAAGGTAGGTTTGTGCCATTTCAATTCAAAAATCACTGTAAGACTTTTCGCTAAATAAGCTTCTCGCACTTCCATCATTCACCAAATCAATAAACTGTTCTTGAAGTAAATTATCTTTTGAAGGCAGATCTCCAACGCTCCTTCCAAAAGAGTTGTTAACAAAACAACTATACTTTTGAAAATCTTCCAAGTACAGCCGAATTTCTTCACCAAGAATGGAAAAGTGTCTTTTTGTTAGCTCGAAAACACTTTGGTTGACGTCAATTTATTTTCATCAAGAAAAGAATTGAGATGCGCAATAGGAGCAAAGTTTTTGTTTTGCAGTTTGAAATTACCATAGCTCCACATACTTTTGGATTTATTATTTATTAATTGATAGATTCTGCAAGCTTATTCAAGGAGAATGAACAATTTGTTAGACAGAAATCACACATTACAGTAACTTTCTCAGAAACCTACTCTGCTGCCGTCAGGTTCATTTTCATCAAGAAAAGAATCAAGATGCGAAAAAGCAGCTAAAGTTTTTGTTTTGCAATTTGGAATCACCATAGCTCCACATAATTTTGGATTTAACATTTACTAATTTATAGATTCTGCAAACTTATTCAAGGAGAATAAACAATTTATTAGACTGAAATCACTCATTACAGTAACTTTCCCTGAAATCAACTCCGCTGCCGCCTCCCACCGGGTTTTTACTTTTAAACCATCTGCAAAACAAACGATCCTTTTTGCTATTAAACATTCTTTTTTCCTCGCTGACTTCACGTAAAAGAGCCATTGCTTAAGTTACATCATAGATCTTATTGTGTTGTCATAAATGTTTATCATAGATATAATTTTGTGTTATCATAGATGAAGTCTGTAAGGTTTGTGTATGTTAAGTTTGGTTTGGAAACTACGTTGCTTGAAAATCTTATTTTATACAATTTTTTTTTCTTTAGGAACGTCGTTTTGATTTTTTTGGAACGTGCTTTGCGGTCCCAAGAAATTGTTTCGCGGACCCCATAAGGACTGCGGACCCCAGTTTGAGAACCACTGTTCTAAGCTAAATCGTCACAAAAGCATGCTGGGTAGTCATCTCGAAAGATCGCGTTAATTAAAGGGCGTATAGAAACCTGCGATGGTTTGCCAAGTTATTCTCATTGACCTGTGACAACTTGTGAGTGAAGCATTTACTCGGGAAAATAAATTATGATTTTCCGCCTTTTTTTGCATTTTGTCAAATTATGCCACTCGAGAATGAAGGTCATGTGGCAAAAGCCTGAACGATTTTGTAAAAAAAATTTAAATAAATGCCTGTTTTAAATTTGCATAACTTTAGCATTTTTTTATTTTAGTTTATGCTGTTGAGGAGGAAGGCTTTAATTTCAAAACAACCGGTATACCAATACTATTATGTTGAATTACGATGCCAAAGAGCGTTTTCAGAACCATACATGGCCGTAAGTTTCGTTGATGTAACGAAATTTGCTTTTGAGTCGCTGTAATTTTAAAGACCGCCTTATGTTATTTCAAATGGAGTGAAAAACTGTTTAAGAACTCGTGAAAAGTGCTCAGATTTGACGTTGTATTGCTGTAAACTGTTATGCGAGCTTTTTGAGTGACGTTACTCGATTATTTTGATAACTTCGAGAGTTTTAAATTTTGAACTCGAATAACCACAAAGCGTTTTAAGGTGGTGAAACAAAATTTGAAAGGAACGCATTTGAATTACTGATCTGACTATCAACGACAGCATTTTTTACAAATACGTTCAAAGCAATCGGATCACTATTTTAAAGCTTAATAAAGTTTAGTAAAAGTTGGATAATGTCCCGAAGTTCCCAGATATCGCTTGCGATGTCACGTTCTAGTTTAAGATTGTTATGGCCTGTTTAATACGGACAACAATAAGGCATAATTTTTTACAGAGCTGGGCACCGCAAGTTTTTTTAAGTCCGCAGTCCGCGAATTCGCAATCGACTTTCAATTTTCTTAATCTGCAACCGCAAGTCCGCAACGACGTTTCAGGATTCTTAAATCCGCAACCGCAAGTCCGCAAATTCGTAATATTTGAAGTACGCATCGCAAGTCCGCAACTTTTTATGAACCGAGTATAGAAGAGCTTTGCGATCAACCACGTCCAGAAGTGATCTGCTCAGAGTTGATTAGCCACCATAGGTCAAAAGTTGTGACTTGTGGGAAGTATAGCAAGCGCATGGTGGATACATTCCACGCATTAAAAGGAATTACTCACAATCGTTGATTTCAGTAAATGTACCACAGCATGACTTGTTATTGAGCTGCTTTTTCGGATGACAAACTTAAGAATTGCCTAGCCCCTCTTACTTTCAGGTCCAACTCAAAACAGATTTAAATGCTTGTATTTTTGGTTGAAATTTTTAAGTGACTTGACTAAAGGGAGTTGCAGCCCCCAGCCCTCTTGGTTGCGCTACTGCTTATACAGTTAGGTGCCTAAACTGCATGGAAGCATAATACAAAACCCACCCACGAGCCCTAAATAATGATACAATGAAGCTAGGGATTCGAAGATTAAAAGCCATTGGATTACTGTGAGAAGCCATCAAATAGCAAAGCACAATCCGTATTTCCGCTTACAATCAGATATTCTAAAAAACAATTTTTTTTTCAAGGCAGGAAAAAACAAAGGCAGTAAAAGGCAAAAAAACATTCATGTCAATAATCGTAATACTAAATTTTTAGTCCTAGTTTCCGATGCAGAAAGTTCATTTAAAAATTAAAACCATTAAAAATTAAAAAAACCCACTTCAGTGTGTTTCCCCTAGGAAAACAGGGGAAACAGACTGTAGTGGGGTTTTTAAATTTTTAATAATTCTAATTTTTAACTGAACTTCCTGCATCGTTAACTGGCTCTGGCCCACTGTCCATTGAGTACTTGGGAAACTGGGAAGACAGTGTGCAAGTTAGTCCCTAGTTTCTATAAATACTGTAGGAACGAGATAACCACACGCTACCAGCAATGCCGTCGCCAGACCAAACGAAGTGAGGGGCCCTAGCCGAAAATGAGGGGGCACTATAAAATAGACTGAACTTTTGCTCATAAAAAACTGTTATTTTAGAGCTACAATTTTGTATTCATCTTTGAAAAAAGAGACATAAGCCCGGCAGCGTTTATTAGCTTGTTTCGTATGCGGCCCGTATAATTGCTTGAAAAACCTGTCTGCAGGAGTGAACGTGACCAGAAGCGCAACGTGGGTTTTGCTAAGAAAGAGGGGGCTTGAACCAAAACTAAATTTTTTTGCACAAAAATTGTCTAATTCAAGTCCCGTGCTGAACAAAACGTTGCAACTCAAGCGCGTCACAGAAAGGAAAGAGCCCCCAGCTGCTGAGCGATTTTGCGGCAAAAATAGCAATTTTAACGTCATTTAAATCACATTTCTCACATTTTAAAACCGTATCAATAATTACAGTAAATTGCAAAAAAATTCAGAAGTAACTTAAAAGATTTAAATTATCTTGCCTCTTGAGCCCCAATATACTTCAGGTCAAGTCCAAAACACGTTTAAACGCTTCTTCCTTTTTTGGTTATATAGCTTAAATGACTTGGCTAAAGGGGGCTGATGCCTCTTTAGACCCTTCCCCTGTTTGTACCACTGACTGCGACCTTAAATAAATCTTGAGTGTGCTCTAAAAAAAAAAACAGCTGGTCTTTTAAAAAATCTTTTCACGTATTATTTCAGGTCATAATCACTCACGAAATACCGGTAACGATTTTGTAGGCATACATCCCTATTCCGCGACACATCCGTAAAGGCGTGTTAATAAGACGGATTATTGGGTCACATTTATGTCAAGAAGTTGGTGGCCACAATTTTGCAAACAATCGAGAAAACTTCAAACAAGAATTACCTTTGAACATTATTATTCCTTTTTCCATTATTGCCTGTTGTCTTGTCGTTACATAATGCTCCAAAACAGCATTCTGAGCAAATCGAAATGGGGGAGAACAAGCATTCGTTAGGGGGGTACGGCGCCCCTGGCCCCACCGTAGCGATGGCACTGGCTACCAGTGCAAAAAATGATACACCATTGGCTAATTTTGTGAACTCACGGTAAAAACCAACCAAGCCATACTTTGAACCAGGGCTGCAAATTCGAACTTAAACTCGAAAAAAATCGGTTGTTTTGCCGAACTCGAAAAAACAGCATGTCAACAAAAAGAAAGCGATTAAGTCAAAAAGCAGACTTAGTATTTTTGTCAGCCTAAACTTGAAAAACTTGATATTTTTGTCGAACTTGAACTCGAAAAAATTAAATTTGACGTGGTAAAAACTTGAATATTTTACGAAAATAAAAAAGAATTTCAATATTTGTATAAAACTTGCAAAATTGCGGACTAAAATTGAAAATAGTCCGCAACCGCAAGTCCGCAATTTAAACTGCCAAAGTCCGCAAGTTCGCATGTCCGCAACTTTTTTCGTTAGTCCGCAATTTTGGATTTGCGGAATTGCGGACTAACTTGCGGATTTGCCCAGCTCTGATTTTTTATCAACCAATTCAAGACATTAGCGAATTTGAATAATGCCAAGCAACTTTGCGATCGTCTTATTATATCGACTTTTTATTTTTTCAAAATTTTGTAATATTTCCTTCGACCTCCTTGGTTTTTTTTGGTTGCTGACATCAAGTCTTTAATATCCAAATCAAATTTTCTAAAACTAGAACCATACTTGCAAAAAATATAACAAATGATTGCTATTTTTAAAATTAAAAAATATTTCGCTGCCAATAACCTATGTGGAAGAAAATCTGCATAACCTCACGAAAGAAAAAAGGAAATTTTATTTCAAAATTTCTATCAGCAAATAAACATCATGAACAAAAAAAAGAAATTTTATTTCAAAATTTTTATCTACAGTATCGTTTACGTTACGTTAAAGTTTCGGTTTCAAAAAGCAAGGCAATAAAAACGACTCTAAGTGCATACTTCAATTTAATTTTATCTTTTGATTTTTATAAAATCCAGTATTTTTTGTCGTTTTTATCAGACTATTTTATCCTCATTGATAAAAATCCCAAAAAGATTGAATTCCGATTTGTATCGAAAGAAATTAAAGTCACTTCTTATAGCAGGTTCTGAATTATGATCTCACAGCCACAATAGCACAGTAAACAGATTTTGTTTTCTATATATTGGTAAGTTCACCTTTATGGAGTTCCAAGTAATGTTGGTTGCTTTCCTCCTCATCTAAATCAGTAATTTAATTCCAAAAAGATTTCTACTGCAGGCTAAACTCTTATTTCTACCTGTCAACCTAATGCAATACAAATTTAAATTACCCCCACCGCGAAATGCCAACGACCCTTTAAACATATTGAAACAAAAATTTGAAATAATGTTCCTCGAGAATTAAAAGATTGCTCGAATTCTAAATTCAAATCAACTTTAAAAAAACAATTTATTCAAAAGTATGTCACATTATCTAGCTAGCAATAAAACTCAAAAACTCGTGCACTTTTTTTAAATTTAGTTTTTAATTAGCTTTCGACTGCTGTAGTGAAATAAATAATTATAATCAAAAGTATCATTTCATTACATCGATTTGAAGTACGAGGGTGACAGGTTGAATCAAAGACCATTTTGGTCCCATTGCAGTATTCCCTTGTAGTAAAATATAAAAATCCTAAAAGATGGCCAAACGGCCGATTTTTGAATCAGTTTTTAGCCTATATAGTGTACACTTACCTTATTTGTTTTGTTTGTTTTTAATTTGTTCAATTTTTTTTTTTTTTGTATGCATAAAATAAATTATTATTGTCTTATATCATGTCTAATGTTCTAAAACATTAGAATCACAAAAAACTCCAATGTCACTACTCTAACCAAACCTAAATCCAACACTAACCCCAAACCAACTTTAACCCTTATGATTCTAAACCCGGTATAAGTATCAGATCTTTACCTAGTAATTACTTCTACCTTGTTGTTTTTATCCCATTGTATAATTTAATCAGAACTCGTTCATTTTGGAGTAGCGGTGCGGGCAAACCCTTGTCTACCGCAACACTGAAAAATTTGAAGTTAAATTTTTTTGACAAATTTTTGTTTTTCAAATTATAACAAACTGCTAGGATAATTAAACCAACTGTAGTGTGTAAAATTAGCAGTTTACAGTAGATGCCTTGACCTAAACCGTTAATTTTTTCTTACGTTTATGTTTGGTTATCTATTAGCTTCAAAATTCAATGGAAAAACAGAATTTGTACCATAAAAAAACATATTAGAGTGCGCTTTGTAAAAACACAATATTTTTATCAAAATCACCGCTTTCAATTTTCTGCATATTTGTTCGTTTTAGGTTTTTGATTGAAACATGTAGACTTACGGGGCTTTCAGTTCGCAAAAAATCAAAAAATAGAAAATTTAAGTTTTGAAAAGACGTTATGTTTCGGTAAGTATTATGTAAATGAAAACTGCTGATTTCGTAAGGTGGCTTTCGTAAGGTGATTTCGTAACCCAGAGTGGAAATACAAAATCGCTATTCTTGTGATGCTAATATTTTAGCTTTGATAACAGATAATATTTTATTCCAAGAATTCAGTCATCTAAAACAAATTTTCTTAGAAATTAGTAGGTATAAGCATTATTCAATCAAAATACAGTAATGAAGCCTGCAAGTAAAATAAATAGCTGCAGTCAGAGTTGTAAACGTGCCAACTAGTTCAGGCACTAACTCAGAAACTAATTTGAACTCCTAATCATACCCAAAAAAAAAAAAACGAAATAAAATCTTCATTCAGCAATTTTGCCAAGTTATTTTGATTATATTTTTGTGCACCTAAGACAAAAAGTGCGTCTCAGGCCCGTATTAAGCCCAAAATTTTGTCAACTTTAGGCCCGAACTCGAGCCGAAAAGCCCGATCCGACTTACAACTCTGGCTACAGTGCACGTCATATAATGTGGATCTAACCTTATTTTACTCAGAGAGAGGTAATAACGGCCCCTTCTGTTTTTTATTATAAAATTTTTTTTCAAAACAAAACTTTTTTCTTCAAACTAAATTGACTTCAAGTTAAATTTATTCACAAATAATCCCTAAAAATTTGAAGTTGCTGAAATGGGGGTGCGGTGAGTTTCGAATCGTATCTGCGCTTAACTTTAGTTTGTAATCACGTGATTTAACTCTTGCCGTTGTTGCTGCCGATTTTAAGCGCAATTACGCACGAGCGTTGCTTCACAAATTTTTATACAGTCCTGTTTGGAACTGTCACAGTTTAGTTTAAAAATAACAGAATGTTTACGAATTAAGTTTTGTTTGTAAGAAGTGTTAATTTATGTTAATTTTCAGATGGTAAAGTAATAGTCTTTTAAAGCCTAAATAACGGTTTAAATGAAAAAATGCTTGATGTTATATCACAAGAGGAAAGTTTCCCAATTTTGAATTACAAAATGTCGAAGTCACTTCACCACAATTGGTCATTTTTTGGGCCCATATTTCACTTAAATGATTACAAGATAAGACGAATAGTCGCTTTGATTTAGACATTCACCTCCCAGTCCGTGCAAAATAGGGTTAATTGACTGAATTCGCGAAAAATTTATGGTATTTTACTAAAATAATTTTATTATAAACATGTCAAATGTTAGTGAAACTCGGATATTAAAGGTTCATTTTTATGAAAAAATTACTTTGCCTCACCATCATGCGTGAAGTTATTCACCAAAAACAATCCACATGCCAAATTCAAAATATCACGTTTTCCTGTTTAGAATTTATGTAGACAAGTGGCTAGGGCTTAGATTTTACTCTTCGTTTGTGGTATTGATTGTGACGGCATTCGTTGATCCCTAATTGTTACGCGGATTTCGTTATTAGTTATCAGTTTGCAATGCAGAATTTGTAATTGCTTTTGTTTTTTGTTCATTTTATATCATCGTACCAAATTTTGTTGCGCCTAACTGAAAACCAAATGACATACGGTGCACTTTTTCTCACATAAAAACAAAAAGAACTTTGAGTAATGCTGTCTGTTCCTAAATATTTTGTCAATTTCAAACTCATTTGTTCTTACTTTGTTCTTAATTTTTTTGGAGAATAAAGCGACACAAATTTATACTTGCTTGGTTAAAAGTTGTCTTTTGTCACATGCTGTAGATCATGATTGCTGGTAGACAAATCAACAACGGCGAAACAAATAAAATTAAGAAAATTCTGCCGATTGCTTACAATTGCGTTGTTCTAGCTTGTGTTCTTAATCTCTTTTTATGCTTTGGTTTGCATTGTTTTTAATTCATTATTTTGAGCATAAAATAATAAGCATTGTGTTTTTATAAAATTGCTCTTATAAAAAAAACTGTAATACTGTATAGCTCAAACAATCACCTCACCATTCTTTCATACAATGTCACCAAGAGTATAGTGTAATTATTAAATTTCATCATGATTTAAAATGATTTAGAGCTTTGCATTTAGTGCTTTGAAATGTTGCATATTCTGCAGCAACTCTCAAAAAAATTGCTGAGAGATATTGGTGCCCCCAATTTTTTTCTTCGAATTTCTTCGAATGCTGTGGATAAAACGCTTTGCGCTGCTTGTCTCTGCTTGCTGTCTCTGAATAAGCAGCAAATTCAGTACAAGAATTCAAAGAAATCAACACAATAATTGAATCAATGGAAACTCCGAAGCAGGTGCGGATTTCACCAAGCACAAAGTAGTTTTTCCAATGAAAAGTGTGCGGATCATCAAAAGTAAGCGCCTGATGCTATCATCCAGTGACAAGAGGGAAAATGTGCACTATTACAACAACAACAATATCTATTTATTATCGAAATTTAGCTGGTTGACTTATTGAATTGATAAAGACTTTATTTTTGGAAGCTTGTTTAGTTTTCGTTCTTTGTACAGTTCAAGTTCTTAGAAATCATCCCGGTAGTCTAGATATAGAATTAGCGCAAGTAAAGAACAAAAAGTTTGTACTTCAAACTATATTTGTTATTGGTTTCTACAAGTCTTGCTTCCTGTTTTTCTCGAAGTTAGTCAGTGTGTTGCCAGTGATCTAAGCAAATTTCAAAAAAGATAACGTTTGGAAAAGGTATTCAGTTTCTATCTCTATAATGTTTAAAACAGCTCTATAAAAATGTTTTTATACGTAAGCACTCACTAATAGCGCCTACTCAGTATGGCTCCAGACCGAGACTTTTCACCATGCATGCCGTAACCGATGTCTTAACTGTAGTTTGTGATAACATCCTTGATAAAAAAACATTTTGAATTAATATTTCTTGACGTTCAAAAACTTTGAGACAGTAGACCATGAAATACTAATTGCAAAGCTTGAACACTTTGGCATCAGAGGCACTGCTAAACATCTCTGAATCTAATTTACATCGCAGACAGCAATTTGTTGCTTTGGATGATGAATCAAGGCTATACACAGTTAATATTGTGGAGTTTCCCAAGGATCAACTTTACATCAATGACTTTGTCAATTGCACACCAGTAAGACCTCGATTGTTTTGCATGTGATATTTGTCTGTGCTTCAGTTTTCTAGAACTTGAAAACTTGCCAGAGATAATTAACTCTGACTTAAAAACTGTTTTTGAATGGATAACTTCCAACAACTTGCGTATTAATGCTAAAAAATCGTCATTCTTCAGCCTTGATTATATCGCCAAAATACTGTGATAAGGTTTTTTTATAAAAACTTGACTATTCTCTTTGACGACTCAAAAATTATTCATTCTAAAACAGTTAAATATCTTGGACCTTAGTGTACAAATAGACGATGACCTCACTTTCAAAACTCACACTAATTTCCTCCATTCTACGCTTTCCAGAACTCTAGTTGTAATGTTCAACGTCAAACACTATTTACCAAAAAAATATCAACTTCTTTTGTACAATACGCTTTTTCACCCTTATTTAAGTTATTGCATCTCTGCTTGATCTTCTACATTCTTACTTAACTAAATCCTACATAAACACTTCAAAATAAAGCAATAAAATTAATTGAAGGATTAACCCTATTTTGCAGGTGCTCAAAATTGATGCTAATGGCGGGACACTGAGTCGTTCCGACACAATCATTTTTAAACGCTTTTAACTTTGAACGAAACAAGCTGTTTGCGTAGTTCCTTGGCAGTTAGACAAACTATTTATTCAAAAATGCTTGGAGCTTAAGTTTATGTGGCTATCAGATGTGAATTTTTGCAAATCTTGCCTTAATCAAAAGTGACCAAAATTACTATTTTTCGCCAATTTTTAGGATCATCAATCACAAAATTAGCAGGAAACCAGGGACTCGCGCAGTTTCTGTATTGCTGATGACGTGCTTTACGTAAACCTCAGGTAAGAAATTTGTCAACAACAAAAAGCACATTAATTACAACTTCACAAATCATTGAATTTAAGCGTCGAAATTCGACCGATCTATTTTAGCATTTACAAGTGGCTTACTGTATACTAAATTATATGGTAAGATTTTAATTTTGTCTTTATGTAAACGACAATTTATTTGTGGTTGCGCGAAATTCAAAAACAGTTTTGCTGCGTCAGGAAATAAATTTTTGATTTAAAAGAAATACAAAATCCATAGCGTTGATGAAAAAATGCTACAGTGTTATTGTTACTGCTTTTATTTTAAAATTAATTAGTTTGTGATACTAAAACAAAATTAATTGCTAATCAAGCTATATTTTAAATTAATTTTAGTGCAGCGTGAGAACTATACAAACTCTATCTAAAATCAATCGAAGTATGATTCATAAGGTAGAAGTTCGATTCTCTCAGTTTTAACCATTTCCGCAAGTTCCTGCAAGTATTTACTACATCATGCGCAAGATACGAAAGATTAAAAAAGCATCTTCGCTAATGATGCTACTACAATCCTAGCGCATGTGGGTTTCGTATTAAATTGTTAATCATCCAACGATATGGGCATAAAAATTTTTACTGCCATCACGTATGCGGTGGTTGCAGTAAAATGCAGTACATGTTTTTAAGAGCCAGTAAATTTTGTATTGAGGCTGGCTGTTCTTAACTTTTCACGATTTTTCAGCCTCATTTAGTTCTTAATTTGTTTTAAATTTTATTACGGAATAAAATGACATACATTATTGTTACTTGATTAAAACTGATGTTTTTTATATACAGCACTACAGATTAAGACTATTCTGTTAGGTAGATAAACAAATTAACCATGGCAATGAAAAAAAAAATATTGCTGATTATTTACAAACGCATTGAGCAAATCTGTCGTTATTTTTTCATAATCAGACTGGCATTGTTCTTAATTTGTCCTTAATTTTTTCTTAAATAGATAGTTCGTTTACTGTCGTGTTACTATAAATTACCGAAATTGGTTACATTCAAACCGTGAACTCATGTAATGAATCAGGTTTCGGCGGTGCGTTATACTTTAATATACTAAGCTGTTTCAATAGTGTGAGGAAGCGGAACTACTGTAAGTTTTTCGGGAACTAAATTCGAAATTCTGAAGCGTTTGATTCATTATTTCGATCTTTACATTGACTACCACTGAACTAAGAAATACCAATAATTGATTTTTTTGAAAATGAGTGTTCTTGTCTCCAATATTATACTGTGCCGTAAATTGTCAATGCAAAAAAACGTATACCGTTAACTGTGATCCGTAATTTTATCAGTCTGCCAGTGAGCATGCAAAATAAGTTAATTTATTTCGTGGTATAGACTAAGTTAATTCATTAATATTTATTCAAACGCTTCCAACTCCTGCAGATAACTAGCTATCGCAATGTAAAACAAGCATCATAAGTCGAATATTACGAATAAACAATGTTGGAACACAAAATGGTTATGCCGTATTTTTCCGGTTTCGCTTGGTTTCTTTTTTTTCAATGTGCATTATATAATTGTTTTGTGGAAAATGATTATCTGATGGAGGCATTACTATTTCATTTGCATCAAAATTTGTTATTACTTTAATATCTAGAAATCTTGGTTTTTATGTTTTTCATTCAAAAATTTTAAAACCGTTTAAATTACTGCAATACTGCAGTTATTACAAACTAATAAGATGCAGTCAATTGAGCTCTAATGATAACTCTGACTCGGATATGAAAAGAAACTCAAACGATGTTACAAAAAAGCGCAACAAAATTTATAAAATACTGTAGCAGCTTACAAAAAGTGTATATATTACTATAATATTTTCAGCATTATTGTGATATGGCTAAAATTAACTTTGTAAGATTAAATCTAGTCAAACGTTTTAGCACATTTCAAAAACTTTTTGTTATTTCATAGGGTACGTCATTTTTGCGATACGCTCCATTATCGTTATAATATAGATAAGACGCTGAAGTAAATGTGCTAAATCAAAACTTTTAACAGTTTCAGAACTGAAAAAATCCCAGAAACAAAAAAAATCCATTTTAATTTCAAGATCAATTGATCAACATTAATGGTGGGTTCTTTAGCGCCGTTGAACGCTGCACCCACTTGTTATTTTGTTTATTACATCTCAACTGTTGTTCTATAGTGCAGTTGGTACCAAACCTGGCTTGTTTTGCGTCAGAGATATAACTAATGTAGCGGTGTGGGGTCAACATCAAAACAATACGATTGTAGTGCATGCCCATGTGAGGAGAAAAGAATGAAGATTCCTTTTTGATGAACTAATCTAACCGACGTCACTGCATATGCGGTGACTTATTACACAGTTAAAGAACATCTGATAAATCGAAAAAAGAATAAGTTTGACGGCTACAGAGAAAACAGTTATGAAACATGGAATGCATTTCCAGAATTAGTCAATAATTCCTAAAAAGTACTAAAATATCACCGTCTCAACAAAATCGTCATTTTGTACTTCTTTATTCTAGGTTTGATTTTCTGTATCTCCCCATCAATAACCATGTAAAGAGGAAACAATTTACTTTTTATGATGCTCCTAAAAATCGAAAGCATTGCTACCTTTCCATTTGGGATGGTTTTTATTTGTTTAATTTATAAACTACGCTTGCTATGAGGTAGGCCACGGCCTAAACGGGACACAGTTTAAATCCAAAGTAACCGAGGTGTAGCGTCTCCGAAACTACCTTTATATTTTTATAAAAACACAAGACTCGTTTTTGCTCTTAATCTGAAAACAAAGTGCTGTATGAGCAATGCTAACTTCAGCATGAAAAAAATAATTAAGAACTAAGCCATAGAGCAACTTATTAGTACGCAATCAGCAAAGCTTTTACGGCTGCTTTTGTATTGACGTTGTGTTGATTTTTTTATTGTGGAAAAAGATAAACTTTACTCTCTACTATACACGAGGTTGATTTGGCTAACGGTAATCATGATCTCATACCAAAAAAAACTGCTTTAGAGCAAGCAAAAATAAATTTGTGTAATTTCATTTACTTATTTTTTAAACGAACAAATGAGGCTGAAAATTCGTAAAAATTTAAGGACATCCAGTCTCGAGCCAAAATTTACTCGTTCTAATAAAAAAAGGGCAACACCGGCCCATTGTTTGGAAGACAAGTTATAGCTTTATAATAATACAATTTAGTTTTTAAGTATAAGATCGCTTATCGATTCTGGATCGATTCAGTTCACGCGAGATTTTACTTTTACTACACGCCAAATCTCCGGCAACTCAGCCGCGGACTTTGCCAAAACCAGAACTAAATTTGAATCGCAAGAATTGCAGACAATTTTATCCTTTTGTTTCCACCCACTAATAATTTTTGATTCCGTAGCGAATCCGAATGTTTTTTTGCTATTAGAACTGCAGCGCTCACCGAGTTGCAAAATCCAAGTATCGTGTATAATAGTAAAATTGGTCGCTTTGCAAAATCGCATCATGAGGAAATTTATTTTTATTTTTGAGCCAATTTCCGAGTTCATGCTAACAATACCGTACTGCAATAATATTTTATTTCTGGCAATTATAATAACTTAGAAATAAGACAATACAACCAGTACTTAAATAGTAGGGGGGACGCGTCCCCTAATGAAAATTCAGCACCCTTCACTAAAAGTAAGCATCTGGACTTTCGAACGAAAAAGTGTGGCTGATAATTTGCCAATTTTCGGCCGAATATTTCACCAAACTGCGGCAAACATCTTTTTTTTTGGTCTTCACTCTAATTTGGGGGCAAAAATCGCACCAGAAGGCGAAAACCTATCTTTTTTTGGTCTTCACCTGAATTTGAGGAAAATTTTTTACCAAGTTTTTGCCGTATTCAAAATGCGTCTGGTCACGGCTGCAAAATCTTTCCCCCATGCAATATTTTACGGTTTAAGAGATGAATACAACGACAAAACGATGTACGTTGTTACACGCAAGAAAATAAAGAAGCTAGTAAAAGATAAATAATGATAACCAATACGCAAAAGCTATGATCGCTGCGCTTTCAGCTGTCCTGCTAAACAGCTTCGATTACTTACTCTTAATTGCAAATGAGCTGAAAGCATTTATTTACGATAAAGACGTCGAAACTCGAAAAAATTGAAGATTTGAGGTTATCATCATGTTTCTTTTTACAATTTCACCAACGTAAGGTATTTTTATTCATTATTTGATCGAGTTTTTTTGTGTCCTTCTATTGGCACAAACTACAGTTAAAATAAAAGTGACTGAACTAAAAGTGACTGAACTTACTGTTTACACTACGAGCCATATTTTTCACTGAGCAGAAAAAAACTGGTTAAATAATATGATAGTTGAAATTCTCAAAATTATTGAAAATGATCGAGTGTAAAAATGCAAAAGTTTACTTTGAACAATGAAAATGTTCATCGGAAAGCTACTGACTATTTGTCAATGTCATACAGCCACAGCGCAACAGCTAACAACCTACAGCTAAACTTTTTGCCTGGAAAGACAGAGTCTAGTTCAACAAATCATTAATTGCATTAAAACAATAACTTTTTTGAAAGCAAGACTTTCACCAACACCAACTTGAGTAAATTTCAGGAAAAGTCATGAAATTTCAAGATTTTTAGATAAAGATATCACCACAAATTTTCGCTCTGAAATTTTCTTGTGTCGTGTCGACACACTGACCCGCTGAATAGGGTTAAGCCATTGGCAGAGTAGTAGGCTGCTCAGCATAAAAGAAACTAAACATTCTCAAAATAAACGACTTAGTCAGGTTTGAATTAGGTAAATTTGTCCACCGACATTTCAATAATAAACTTTGGATTTCCGAAACTATTTTGTCAGTATAGATCAAATACGCACAATAGACAGCAGGCGACAATTGGCCGATTGCAACTATCGCATTCCACTTTATAAAACATCCCCTTCAATCCAAAATAAAGGCGTAATTGGGACTTCGCATAAGCGCGTAGTACCATTGGTTTTGTGCGTGAATTTTGGCAGATGGGGATTGATTTGCTTATAACTAGCAAACGGTAATACCTAGAAAGTTGAAATTTGGACGTAACATAACAATTAATGAAAGCGTCGTGTGTGCCAATGTTTGGGATCCTAGGTTACGTGATCGTGAATTGAAACACAATAAAATATAAAATAACGATAATCTTTGCTTCAGAAGTTATGAAATTGCTTATAACTCAAAAACCACTTGACGTGCAAAGCTGAAATTTGGACACAAATGTGGGTGCTTATAAATACTTTACGCAAACCGAGTTTGGGGGCGCCCAGTCACGTGACCAAAATTTTACAGGCCAAAAGTGGGCAGAAAATGGACGATTTTGAACCAATATATCTCGGTAATTACCAATATTGATGGAAAATGGTTTGTGATTTTTGAGCACATTACCAACTAACTGCCTTTCTTGTGGTTATGTTCATTTATCCCAACTCGAATACTATTTTTCTTCTTTTTTTTCTTTTTTCTTGCTTTTTTTTCCTTTTTTCTTATTCTTCTCCGGCTATCTACTTTTAAACCACTAAACGCACAATATTCAAAGTTTGAGCAATTGAAGATATTACGGAGGAGTAGAGCCCGACTGAAATTGGGGGTGCCAGTTTGGGGGTATCCCCCTCAAACAGGTCCGCGAAAATTTTGAACTTTTAAAACGTTGGACCTATATGAATCAAATTTTCGGAAGGAGTAGATATTAAAAATAAACTAAACCTAACAAAAATTGGGGGAGCCCTAATGGGTAGTTTCCTCCCAAAAGGCCCTCCAAAATTCAAACTTTTTACCCTTTCAACCAAGACACATGAAATTTTAGGGTAAGTAAATACAAAGAAAAAATAAAATTTGACAAAATTTGGGGGTATCAAAATGGGGGGTCCCCCTCAAACGAGGCCGGAGAAATTTAAACTTTTTAACCACTTATGCCAGACACATGAAATTTCCAAACTAGGCAAATATTACAAAAAGATCAAATTTGGCAAAATTTGGGAGTATCAAAGTGGAGGGTCCAACTTAAACGGGGCCGCCAAAATTTTGAACTTTTAAACCATTAGAGCCAGATAAATCAAATTTTCGGAGTCGGTAGATATCAAAAATGAACTAAACCAAACAAAAAATATGGGCTCCAAAATTGGGGTTACCCCCAAACAGAGACCTCCAAAACTCAAACTTTTTAACCTTCAAAGCTGGACAAATGAAGTGTTTAAGATAAGTAAATTTAAATGAAACATAAAATTTGAAACAATTTAGGATACCAGAATGGGGGGTCGCCAAAAATCAAACTTTCTAACCATACATGATAGACACATGAAATTTTTACGGTTGGTGAATATGAAGAAAAGATAAAATTTGCCAAAATTTGGGTGTATCAAAATGGGGGGTACCCCTCAAATGGGGCCGACAAATCCCAAACTTTTTAACCACTCATGCTAGACACCTGAAATTTTGAGGATATGCAAATATAAAGAAAACATAAAATTTGACAAAATTTGGGGGTACTAAAATGAAGGAATCCTCTTCAAACAAGGACGCCAAAACTCAAAATTTAACCACTTACGCTGGACTGATGAAATTTTCAGAATAGACAAAAAGAAGATAAGACCAAATTTGACAAAACTTGGGGGTACCAAAATGAAGGGATCTCCCTCAAACAAGGACGCCAAAATTCAAAACTGAACCACTCACCTTGGACTGATGAAATTTTTCAGAACAGCAGGCAAAAATATGAAAAGATAAAATTTGACAAAACTTGGGAGTACCACAATGGGGGTCCCCCTCAATTGAGGACGCCAAAATTCACACTTTTTACTTGTGTAAGCTAAACACATCACAATTTTAGGATACACAAGCAAATATGAAAGAAACATAAAATTTGACAAAAAGTTTGTGGCACTGAAATCGGGGTCCTTTAGAATTCAAATTTTTCAACCATTCAAGCTAGACATATGAAACTTTCAGAATAGGCAAATAGGCAAATATAAAACAAAAATAAAATCAGAATAGATGAACAAAATATCACTAATTCGGAGCGCCACAATTGGAGAGTCCTCCTCCAACGGGTCCTTGAAAAGCTTTAACCACTTAAGCTAGCCAAAAAAAGTGAGGATCTCATACTATAAGGGTGCTCCAGTTGTGTTGGTACCACCTCCCATCAACTACAAGAGCTAAACAAACTAAATCCATTGGATAAGCTAATATGAATCAAAGATTAAAGATAACAAATTTAATTGGCCACATTGAGGAGACTGTGCGAAACAGGCCCCTTAAAATTTCAAAATTTTTATTACGAAGTATTCCAGCTAGACATAAACAAAGAGAACCGGTAGGCTAACATAAGAAAAAGATAAAACATGCCAAACTTGGCAATACCATGTAGGACAATTATCTCTTAAATGGACCTTAAAACTGTACGTTAAATTCTCATAATGAATTGGTATAATAGAAAAGTAGAAGAGTCAAACCTATGGGATTATTGCAACATTTAAGACGTTGAAGTACTTGAGCTTAATGGCTTTGTTGGATTTAAGCTGTATGGCAAAGTATTTTGGAAGGCTTTATTTCACCGGAAATTTTTATCTAGTTTTTTATTAATTCGGACTCAAATCTAACACAAACTCAAATGCTTACTCTAAAACTATTCCCAAATCGAACCCTAACCCAAACCCTAACCTAAACCCTAATCTTAACCCCTTAAAAAGCAAATGAAAAAAGCGTGGATGAATATTTCTCATTCTCGTTTTATTCTCTTTAAGTTGAAAATTTTCGGTGAAATAGTCACTACCAAGTATTTTTACTAACCTGTCGCTGATGACGTTGAAAAAATCTTTTCCTTGCTCTTCAAAGTTCTTGAACGATTTTATTAAGAAAGCTTTTGTGCTGAATAATGGATGTAATAAAATATACTGTACAATATCTAATATGGTGGCCGTTGGGTCGCACTGCTTGCTAAATAGCGTTCTCAGAATAAGAATAGTTCTAAAATGCGTGCTTATTTTTGGTCGTGGATAGTGTTAAGTTTGGTTGATGTAATCAAGTTGCTGGAATTTTAAACGCCGCTCTATGTTATTTCATAATAAAGAGAAAAACTGTTTGAACTCCTCATAGCTTTTTGATTGACGTTACTTGATTATTTTGATAACTTTTTAGACCTTTAAACATTGAGAGTGAATGACCTCCAAGCTGTTAAAATGAACTAAAAAGAGTGCAATGTGCGAAAGAAGTAGATGATTTTTGGTAAATAGTTGTTCGACTTTAAACATTACCCCTAGTGTTTTGGAAAGCATATAGTTGAGTAAATTATTATAAATTTTCAATGTGAAGCCATTGTAAAGTTAGACTCTGTAATATCCAGTACTTAAATTGTAAAATTTTGCATGAGGGGACGCTTTTGCAGACTTGACCAACTTTGCAAAAAGTTTAGTGAAAATGATGTATTTTCGTCGCCGAAATTGAATGAAGACCAGAAACAAGAAAAAGGTCTTCGCCGGAAATTTAAGTCAGTTTTTCCGAAAATCAGGTGAAGACCAAAAAAAAGGTCTTCGCCGAAAATTGTTGCTGTTTTACCCAAAATTAGGTGGAGGATTAGGTCTTTTTCGTCTGATCATCCAGCGCTCAAATCTCGATGGGGGGACACCTAAATCTCGATGGGGAACGCTAAATCTTGATGGGGGGACGCTAACTCTCGATGGGGGTACGCGTCCCCCCTACAATTTGAGTACTGGTAATATCACTTACAAATTTATAAGAGTTTGATTTTCTGTTTGTAAATTTTGTTTGTGTACGTATCTCTTTCCATGCTAATTGCTAAGGCAGGCATTGTTTGATTTAGTTCTTAGATTTTGAGAAAAATTTGTCGAACTGTTCATACATGTGCTGGTATAAATTCTTTTCAAAAAAAAATATTGCAGGCGGCTAGTTGGGGTGTAGATTTGATATTTAGGATAGTGTATCAAATTTCTGGTCAAGATAATGTCAGTTGCAAAATCCAAAAATCATATTGGCATTTTCAGATCAAAATTTTTTGTTTCTGTGTTTCAATCGTAGCAAAAGGTGATTGTTGAAAGATTTGTTTTAACGAGGGTTTTATTTGTCACCGCAATTTTAACAATTGCGCTGCTACGCGAAAATTCAACAATCTCCTTAAAATTTAAATCGAGATCTAACAGGTATTTACAGATGCCTCTTTTAGACATTTAAATTTTGGAAGCCGTTAAACACAAACTTGACGAAGTTAATGGAACATTATGAAATTCGAAAGCGATGTATTTCAGATGTGATTATCAACACGCATAAACACGCTTAACGCAGTTGTGAAGTTCTTTAGTTCAATAAGTTGAATACTTTCGCAAAGTCTCCGGATATCGCTTGCGATGTCATATTCTAGTTATTAGGAACAATATTCCTTCCGATGTAAGGAAAAACACTTTTCAAAAATTAAAAGCTAATTACTAATACCGGCTAATTGCAAATTACTAATGATCAAGTGTAACTTGGTTGAATATGTTGACGTAAAACAAGTTGCTGGCGATATCAAAATGCTATTAGCTTTCATTCTAATTGCCGTGATCGGCAAATTGCCTACCAATATAAGGTGGCTGCTTGACTCAAAGACCTAACGGTCCTTTCGCAGTCCCGCTGTCCTTTCCTTCTTGATTACTATGTACATTAATACGATTAGGGCTTTTGTATTATTTAAGCGCTTAATGAGTTGAACTCAAATAAATGTTTACTTTCGTTGAGTTGAGTGGTCAAATAAAAAGTACAGTGCTATAACCAATCAGAGGTCGAGTGGATAGAGCGTCTGCTGCAGAAGCGGTAGACTCGGGTTCGATTCCTGGTCTGGTCAAACCAAAGACTTTAAAAATTGATATTCCCATTTTCCCTGCTTGATATTCAGCAATTAAAGTGACAGTGTGAAGCCTCCACTGTGTGTGTTGTGGACAAGCGGGCAGGTGGCAACTTGACTTGAAGACCGAAAGGTCTCTTTGCTGTCTCCTAGCCAAGGCAACTTGGTGAATAAAATGTCATTACCTTTACAATAATATCAGACTATACTCTGCTTATTCGGCCATTATTTTGAACTATTTCTTATCAATTGCATTTGAAATTGTTTTGCATTTTGGCATCACAAACTATAAAAAATAAAGATTTTTTGCTTGACGTCCAATTAAGGAATGCATTCTTGTCAAAATTATTGTACAAAAACGTCAACTTAAATTAATACGAAACTCAACATCAAACGCTTTTTGGAAATGTTAGTACCAATATAACAACAGATGAACGCTGAGACATTGGTGTAACGTCAAGTTGAACCTGAACTGAATATTTTCAGAGTGATATACAAACTGCACTTCATTTGGTTCCAAATCTGGAAGTTTGTTTTCGTGTAGAAAAACTTTGTGAGCTTGAATTTCAGCCTCGAGCTGTATGCATTTGTTTCTTTTTGGTAATTTATTCGGAGACGACTTCCATGAGCGGATTTCATAGTTATAGTTACTTCGGCTTCGGTTGTAAATAACACAAAACGCGACACAATTCGTTTTCCTACGCTTAATTCGAGACAAAACAGTGAAACCAAGCGGGTTGTTGGAAGCTGCCACTGGGGATCCAACAGCTGTGGCTGTATGTGTGGTGGTGGAGTGCACATTACTTAATTGGAGTGGAAATGGCCACTTTTCTCTCCCGAGTACTCCACCCCAGTTGGGGTTCTGAGGTTGTATAACTTTTCGGCTGCACTACGCTCTCGTTCATAGCAATGAGCCGAGTAAGTTTAACCAATTCAAAGCTATAAGTCGGGGAAGCTTTCGGGGTCAGGTTCGAGCAGAGCTTGAACCGGGTTCGGGCTTAAGGTTGACAAAATTTTGAGCTTAATTCAATCCTGAGACTTGTCTTGTGTTATAGGCGCTATAAAAACATAACCATAATAACTTTGTAACTCTGAATAAAGATTTCATTTAAGCATAAACGCGATCATTAGTACACAATTCTATCATTATTGCAACACAATTTATTAATATTATATTTTTATTTAGTCACAGTTGCAGATTAAAGTGTTCAAAGGAAGTGAGTAATTAACCGATAACGCTTTTAGATTCAACATAATTTCAGGCCTAGTTGAGACTTCAAATCATTTTTAGGGCTGGGGCCTTAACTAGTTGGCCAATTTACATCTCTCAAGCAACCATCCCAATTTTTAAAATTTTTTCTATCTCTACAATTCCTGCAACTAATTTTTTTCGGTCATCGGACTACATAAAATACGAATTGGATTCATATTAAGGTAAGTGAAATTTGAGTTAAGGTAATTAATATCAAAAAATACGAGTTTAATTTCTAGTTTTGCATTTTGCTTTTTTTGAGTCTGAGTTCCCCCAAAAAAACATCGAGGTTTTGGAGTTTTATTTATTGCAAGATTGTTTTCAACTTTTAAAACTTTCTTTTCGATTCGAATATTTCCTTCACAAATATTTCTTAGTTTTTAGCTTTTTCTATTTCGATTTATACTCGGTTAAAAAGATTGAACTTGATTAATTATTTAATTAATCACTTATCATTCTATTTGCATAAGATTAATAATGACTTTAGTAGTCGAAACGTCTCGTAAATAGAATGTTTCATTTTATCCTGGCTCTGGTTTTTTTGTCTGAGCCCTTTACATCGTCCCGTTATTCTGCTATGATTAATTATTGTTTTTCAAATTTTCAAAAATTTTCTGGTTAAAATTTAGCAAATGTGAATGGTTTTTGAATCTAAAACCTTAGTTATTTTTAGTTTGAGTTCAAAACTTTTTTTCAAATGACACCCATATAAGAAGTTTTTTGTTTTTTTTATTTATTTATTTTTAATGCATAAAATAAATCACAGAAGAAAAAACTGCGAAAATACACAAATGAAAAAACAATTTTCCGGTTAAGTTAAATATCAGAGGTGGAGTCGAGGACACAAGGCTCGAGGCCAAGGCCAAAGACACAAAAAAAATCCAAGGCCAAGGACAGTCTTTCCGAGGACAGACACTCTCGAGGCCAAGGACAGGAATGCTCGAGGCCAAGGCCAAGGACCAAGGACACAAGCGCAAGTGCTCTCCAAACAAAAAAAAAAAGGTCTTCACAAAAATTTTTTAGGCGATCTCCAAAAAAAAGAAGGGTCTTCACAAAAATTTTTCAAGCAATCTCCATAAAAAACGTTTTCCAAAAAATTTTTCAAGCGATACACAAAATTTTATCAATTCAAAAAATAGTGCTGTCCTCGACCAGAGGACAGGCCAATTTTTGAGGACTTGAGGCTTCGAGGCCAAGGCCAAGGACTTGACCTTCGAGGCCAAGGCCAAGGACTTCAAAATGTGTCCTCGAGGACGTCCTCGAGGCCAAGGACGTTCTCGAGGACTCCACCTCTGTTAAATATCACATAATTATTATAATTTAAAGCAATTTACTATTAGTAGAAATTTGGTCAACACAAATTTTGCACGGGTAAGGGGGCAAAATGCCCTCCTATCGGTTTTTTCGTCATAAATCCCTTCAGAAAATTTTTTTCTCTTTAAACTAACTTTACGTTGAGTAAAATTTATTCATAACTCCTAAAAATTTGAAGTTGCCGGAGAAAGAGGAAGTTTCCCAATTTTAAAGCTTGTTGAAGTCACTTAAAAATATTTGGTCATTTTTTGGTGCATATTTAACTCAAATGTCGTCACACGAACGTTTTAGTGACTAAATTACTTTCTTTGATTTAGGCATTTATAACTTATTATGACTTAGAATGAAAAAAGCTATGCACAAAATTTTAAATGTTTATGACGCCAGAGAAAATTTACGTAATTTTTTGTCAAAATCAACTCAAAACCAATATTTTCGAAATATTTTGGGGAAACCAACCAACATGCCATTTTCGGTGTTTTCATGACTTCCGGTGTAGGAGTTAGATAGAGGGGGAATTTCTCCTTACCCTCTGTCTAAAATGCGTTCGTCAAGTGTAAAAGAGGATTAAACTCTTTCGTAAAATAGCTCTACAGTCAACTTGAAAGGATATTTTTTACTAAATGTTCTGAAGTCTTTGCCAGGGATGGCCAGCACATCGTATCGAAAATCGCATCGCATACTTTTTCTAAAAATATCGCATCAAATTATCGCAACAAAATGCGCAAAAAATCCACATCCATTTTTCGCATCACAAAATTTGTCAAAAAAATCTGCAACTTTGCGATTATTTTGATTTTCATTATTTCTGTTGGTTTCTTCTATTTCTTGTCGGGTAACATTTTAGACAGAAGTTTGAGAATGTTTGGCATTTGTTGCGTCACAATTACAATATGTAATTACAATAAAATCTTGCTCCGGCTGAACTTCAGTTTACATTATTTTAGGCCGCAAACTTTAATTTCAAAATCAAATTCAAAATTTCAAAGTGAATCGTGTCTTTAAATGTTTGCAGAATATGCGATTTATGTATTTGTTTTTGCTCGGAAAAAAAAGATTAGTACTACTCTACTATACTGTACGTAATCATCTCTTTGCTAATGTGCAAACAGAGCGAAAATTACAATTGTTGAATAACTCTCTACCGCCATCTATTAGGTGATAAAAATTTGATAAAGTTTTGAAAAATTAGAACAAAGTTTGATAAATTTTCATGTAGGGTGACGAAGAAAGGACAATAATGACTGAGGAACTTCCTCGCTGACATACAGTGTCTTTCTTTTCTCGGACCCTTCGTGCCTTCAATCAGTTTGTTTGAGGCTTTTCTCTAACTTTTACTGGAGGGGAAGGGCAATTGGCCAATTTCGTAGTGGTAAAGTAGCAATCAACTAGTTTCCTCTAAACCAGGGGTGCCCAAAGTTTTTCAAGAAAGGGTCGCATTCAGGTGAAGTCCAAAAAAGGTTTTCATCAAATTTTGGTGTAACTTTTGTTTGAAATTAAAGTAAAGACTAAAAAACAAAGGTCTTCATCTCGTTTTGGTGCGACTTTTGCGAGAAACAAGTTATAGTTAAAATAAGCTTCAAAACACGTTAATGGGGGGGCAAAAAAGTTATAATGTTAAAAAAAGGCCTCGTCTTTTTCAAATATCTGGTATCGTGCCTTCTCACTTAGATGGTTTGGCCATGTAAGCAGAATGCCTCAGGAAAGACTCCCCAAACTAGTTTTACTTGCCAAAGCAAATGGGAGAAGACCAGTAGGACGACCTACAACTAGATGGACCGATTACATTGAGGATCTTGGATGGAATCGCATGGGACTTCGCCCAAGCAAAATGATGGAGGTGATGGAAGACCGTGAGGTGTGGCGGCTTCATCTTGAGCTACTGCTCCAGCAACCCTCACGGAAAAGCGGGCAATGAAGGAAAAAGAAGAAGAAGTGCCTTCTCGCTCTCTCTTGCAGTACATCACCCTTCCAATGATTGCTAGATTTGTTGTTCAAAGAAGTACTAAATCGTGACAAAACAAACAACCTGATTTTGCATGAAATAAAGCTAGACTAAACTTTTAGCATAAAATTTGAAATTAATGAGCCAAAACACTCGCGATTTAAATTTGTTGCGACTTGGATCTGTATAACAACAACTGTACGATAAAAAGGTGTTGAGTCGCGATTACTATAAATTGTCGCCATACAGATTGAAAAGCTACAGCGTTTACAGTTTCACCATTCACGATAAATAACTCTTAAAACATCAAATATTGATTAGATTATTGCCAATAACAAATGTTCAATTGATGTCGTACTCACATGCTACTTTATTTCCGAGAGAAGAGCCCCAAAATGTGTCCTCTCGGGGCCACGTCAAATACAAAAACTAACTTCATCGAAAAGCTCCGGGCTAGACATGCGATAAAACTCTATGACTCTATTGTTTAATCACGCCATGCAATGAAGCACGACGTGTACCTATTTAACTAATCCATTCCAAAGCATCACATGCGGAGACCCCTCGAGAAATACCGAGACTGGCTATTTGGTCGTAACAATTTTTCATTTGCAAATGAAAAAGTTATTGGTTTGTCTTGTCTTGACTGGTTTGTAAATGCAGTTAAAAACTTTATCCCACAAGTACCCCAGTATAAATACAACAATAAAATGGGGTTTTTATGTCACTATTTGCGTTTATCTTGATACACTTACTTAGTTGGCCTAGCTGATGAGAGGTTACATCCTTCGAAACAGCAGCTGTACTTGGCTGCTATTTTTGTGGGTAGACTATCAAGACAGACATGTGGTGTAACCACGGCCTCAGAGAGAAAATTTTCCAGGGGGTACGAAGGTCAGTACCGGGCCCCCAAATCCTATTGGGCCCCCCAAACTTTAATGGGGCCCATGTCGTTAAATCATTTTTTGTCGGATGAATGTAGATCTTCATTTAAAAGTGAGGGGATAACGATATTCGCATACAGTTAGGACCTATAAAAAACACAACTAGACATAAAATTGGTTTAAATCCAGCTAGGGGGTTTGGGGGATCGCTGTAAGCTCCCCCAGTGGGGTCCATGGCGGATCTCCGGAAGCTTTAGCACTTTTTATGTTTCTCGAGGGTAAAATACAGCATTTGATCAACATCCCAGCACCAAACTTACTTGAATTGACGAGCAGAAAACGTGATATACATGTACATGAAAGAAAGTATGTGAAGTGGGGGATGATGACATTGACACAATATTATGCAATATAATGACTTTAATCCTGCAAATCCACATATTTTACTGATGAAAGTTTTAAAAAATCATCTGCAATCATAGACTTCACAAACCCAAATATCTATTAAACTCACACAGATAGAGTGAGTTACTAAATGATAGCAGTACAGTACGTCAAACCTGAACTCTTCCGGACCCCTTGAGCCCGGGCCCCCTAGGCCCGGGTACGATGTACCCCTGAACCCCTCTCTCGCAGGCCCTGGGTGTAACTTATGCGGTGTTTCGTTGATTTTTCGACTATTTTTGTAGTAACTAAAAACAAAGAAGAACACTCATAAAAACCATTTCGCAGTAAAAAGGCAGAAAAAAGTTTGCTGATAAAAATAAAACACTACCAAATGATTTATTCGATACGTATATGTTGTATATTTTGCCCAATTACACCAAAGCGTTTAATAGAGCTGATTGGGACACCCATCTTCGCGTCATCGCGTATGTAAGCCACATTCACAGTTTCTTTTGAAGAAATTTTCTAGCGGTTGCAAACCATTCGCAATGGGGTGACCAATTTGATTAGCCAAGTCTCCGCACTGCCAAACCTACGTCATTTGACCAGCTGATTGTTTAGACATGCCATTTGATCTAACTACTGCAACTCGACCATCACTTTGTTTGCAACGGAGCAAAAATATCCGATTGTAACTTTTAGTTTAAGCCAAGCTCCCCTCTCGCCAGTAGTTGGATTCAAAGACTCAGAGTCCCATAATACAAGAATTGTGCTGATCGGGGTAGCGATCAACGTGTCATTATTTCCAAGAAGTCTTTCGTTTCTTTCGTTTGGAAATAAGCAGTACTTGCACGGCTTGAACGCGTGAGGAATTTCTCCCACTAACGTCGATCTAGAAAAAATTGTTGAAGAAAAGTTTATTCTTGGTGATGTTTCTACTGTTATTCTACACGTCGTGTACAGTTGCTATAAAACACAGATAAAAACACACCCAGATACAGGTTTGATTCTGTGTTTCACCTTCACCAGATAGAGGTCTGATTCTGAGTTTAAACTTTGATTGTACGGTATTGAAATGCCTGCGACAGCTAAACAACTGTAGGTAGTATAATCATCGACATGGATTAACTTTAATCCTAGGATTTAAAACATTTTAGGAAAAAGTTTGGACTAATAGCCAAGCAAATTGCTATGCTTTAAAGCAATTCAGAAAATTACTCTAAACTTGTGATGAACTCGAGTTTATTTGATGGTATTTTGTTTAACTGTTTAAAGGATAGAAAGCTGATAATTCGTGGGTTAGAGTTAATCCATCCCGCAACCCTCACGGAAAAGCGGGCAATGAAGAAAGAAGAAGAGGAAGAGTTAATCCATGTCGGAACATACGGCCCATCTAACTGTAATTTGATTTTTTTATCTTAACTCTTCTGCCGAAACAAAGAAAAAGGGAAGATATTAAGATACACTGTTTTTTTCAGTAAGTTAAATTTTTCTGGTACCCTGGCCTATTTGATCGATCGGTAACGCTGGAACAGATGTGCAAAGGTTTAAATATCGGGCAGGACAAATTGGGCGCAATGTTGCCAACCACTTGTTACCACTGTGACATTTCTTCATAAAGAGCAATGTTAATCGCGCGCAATGACGCGGAGATAAGCCCCGCCAACACGTCACAAGCTTCGGCGTAAATACATCGAGTACAACGAAAGACTTAAGTTGATATGAACTTTTTTAGCAGCTGAAGTTAATATTAAGTTTTTTAGTCAGCCTTTTTAGCAGTTTTTTAGTCAGCCTTTTTAGCAGCTGAAGTTTTTTAGTTTTTAGCAGCTGAAGCTGAAGGTTTTTAGTCAGCCTTTTTAGCAGCTGAAGTTACGAGATGAAGACGATAGCCTATACCGATAGCTTGGTTATTCAAAATTACCGGTTGAGTTAGCCTAGTTCAGGGATCAAAATTCTTTCCATTGTGTCGACTCCTCTTCACACTGATGATGAAGTCAGTTGACTTCGAAATACGGGAATGCTCCCGCGATAGGGGGCTCCGCCTCACCTGCGTCACTAGGGGTTGAAATGATTACCCATTTCGACGCGGAGACAGCATTAAGGTGTTGTCAAATGAAGTAGGATTGTAAGACATGATGTCTCTGTAAACTATTAAATTAGTTCTGCTTATTTCACTTCAGGAATAATTTAACTTGATATGAACTTGTTCTGCTGCTTTTTTCGGTATGCAGTAAGTTCTAACAAAAAGAAATGATGATCTAAAAAAAAAAGTTGAAACCAGCTTTGCTATGCGATGCCAGAAAAAAAAAAGTTTGCTAGTTATTTTTCTTTTCCAGTTTGTTAGCATGCAAGCCTTCGGTCTTGATTCTGGTTTTCGATTGCTTTTTTCTTTTTTGACGGACTCACCTTTCTTGGACGGAGATTTGGCAATGCTGTTTCGAGTATTGCGTGAAGGTTAGATGGCACAAGTTGCTGGCGTAGTAGTGTATCAAAGCAAAATTACGATTTTCGCACATTTCGTTTTCCACAGACCTTGATTTTCTGTGAATAGGATAAAAGTTTCACGAAAATATGAAAATCAAACAACTGCTTAGCAGTAGAATTTTAAACAAAATTTGAGAATTGATATGCTTTCATTGCCAATAATTTAGAATATGACATTTGAGAGGCAAGAACGGATTAGAGACGGCAAGAATGGAATAATAATTAATCTACAGAGCTGGGCAAAGCAATTGCAGAAGTTGAGTTGCGCTTTAATTTTTTTATTTTGAAACATTACGGAAGTTGCGTTGCGGACTAAAGTCGTTAAATCTGTTGCGCTTTAATTGCGCAGCGCTTTCAATTTTTTTCGTTAATAGCGCAATTCTTTACATTTAGTTTCGATCGAAAGATTGATGTCGGTTTCCTTTAGCAAATTATTTACTCTTTTTCTGTCAAAAATCGCAAAAAAAGCGGTATTTGCAGTGTTTTGTGAAATTTCATTTGCGGATGTTAGGTTGCGCTATAACTTGGTGCGAAAATGCCGTTCTGCAATTGTGGAATTGCGCTACGCTTCCACTAAATCAAAAAGTTCATTGCGGAAGTTGTGCTGCGTTTCAGAAATTCCAAAAATTAAATTGCGCATTTTGCGCAGCGCTTCTACTGGTTGAATCGTCACTTTGTTGCGCTGCGCTTTTGATATAAAGTTATTTGTGCCCACCTCTGTTAATCTAATTATTTAATCTTCGAAAATTCTATCTCGACCCTAAAAATCCCTATTTGACTCATTTCCTTTTTTTTATATGTTTATTTTTTTTGGAGCATATTTCTATTGTACTGCTTCATTCCATTTTTATTTTTGTACTGTTTGATTCCTTTTTTTTTTTATTATTATTCAAAACCGTAAACGGCGCAGAAAGGAACAATATATTGTTGACAAAAAAAAGCGAAAAATCATCCTCATTCGTTTTCTTGCCCTTCAAATTTGACTCAAGCTTAAACTCAAGTCCAACTACGATTTAAGACTTTTGTTTTATGAGCATGATAATTTCATACTCATGGATTTCCTAACGCAAATGCTATGAGAGCCAAGATTTACAGTTTATTTTATGAACGTCAAAGCTGTAAGATTATTACTGATCATATAGAGCTATGATGTGGAGATAATACTGTATAAAAAGAGTTACCAGTATACTGAAGTACCAGAGCTTTTTTGATTCTACAGTGATTACATCGTCGCTAATACGCAGAACTGTCGTAAGTCCAAAATTTCCGAAATTGCTTTTTTAAAATTTTTTGCTAATCAAATGATTCTCTACAAAACTAGCTAGGTTTTACGTTTATATCGTATTTAGTTTAAGAGATATAAATTTAGCTGAACAGTCGAAGTTTAACTTGCATTTTTCAGAACTGTCGTAAGTCCCACTTACGACAGTTTAGAAAAATTTTGAATGTTTTTGTTGTGGAGTTGCGACTGTTTAGTGTAAATAAAAAAAATGAGCACTTTTGATTAAATATGGTGTATTGCAATGTACCATAATATATTGATGGCACTTTTTTTTATCTTTTTTACACTAATTACTCGTAAGTTTATTATCTTAGTAATCTCAGTAAGAAGTACCACCTGTTCACTTTTGTTGTGCAAGCAATAAATTGATCGTTTAATCACGCAACCATTCAATTAAATAGTGTTCTTTTTGTAAGACGTTTTGTTTGGCATGTAATTGTGCTATTAATTGATGTAATTTGCGATAAATCGCTGCAGATGGTACCGATACAATTTTTTTGTATAGTTTATCACCTTTAATGTGGCAACTGCAGCTGTCTGTGAAAGATGCAAGGATATCGAAAAGATCTAATTACTGAAGTTTTGACGGAAGAGCTCCTTCCAGCAGCTTACTTAATAGCATTAAATTGTTTTACACCTTACAGCATAATGTGACAGATTGATTTGCAGTTCACATCACGGAATTGAGGCACATCTTGATAGTTATAAACTGATGGTATTAGCAGCAGCAGTTTAAGAAGCTATGCGCAATTGCACACGCTGCATTATACAGAGACTTAAGGTAGTGACAAGCGGCAGAAATAGATTTTCCCTAGTAGGCCTACTAATTACTATATTTTTGGATATTTTCAACAGAATATTGGTGCTACTAAAATATTTATTATTCCTTACTGGATAGTATTATGTCAAAAGATATATCTGCTAGTAAGGTTGCAGAAAAGATACTCTTTGGCAGTAGTGATGAACACGAAAGCTGGGATGATAGTGACTGCAATCCATCTTTTGCACCGGAAGAGGAAAATGAGCAAACAGAACATTCGTCATTTGATAATAATGAACAACCAAATGAAACATACGAAAAAGAAACTGACCAAGAAGTTCAGAAAGAGAACGAATTTGAATCTGAAGAAAGACTTCCACATGCCCCGTTGCATGCGGAGTGCTCTTATGAAAACGAAACTCCTGTTCAAAATCGAGCAAAACGGGGCAGAAAACAAACAAGACAATTTCGGAAGCAAGAAAATAAAACAAGAAAAAATTCAGGATTATACCAAGATGAAAATGGAAGAGTTGTTTTGGCTAAAACTATGAAAAATAGTTGCAACTGCAAACGTTTAAAATGCAGTTCCAAAATCTCTGAAGAGAATCGCCAGATGCTCTTTGACTTATATTGGAAATTGGGTAACATTAACCAACAACGGCAATACATTGTAAACACAGTTACAACAGCAGAAAAACAACGTAAAAGAACAGAGGGCAGTCACTCACTAAGAAAGAATTCTCTAAAACATTTTTTTGTAATTGATGGTACAAAGTTGTAGGTGTGCAAAACGTATATTTTGAATACTCTTGCAATTAGCGAAAGAACGGTCACTACTGCGTTCGAGAAAAAAATTGGGGATGGAATTGTTTCACCAGATTTTCGAGGAAATAATAGAAAAGAAGATGATGCCATGCAACAGCGGAAAAATGAACTTAGAGAGCATATTTTATCGTTTCCACGAATGCCTAGTCACAACTGCAGAGAAAGCGGTAATTTGCTTTATCTTTCTGCTGACTTGACGTTGGCAAAAATGTATGAGCTTTACACTAGCCATTGTCAAGAAAAGAAACTACAACCTTTAAGTTGCACGGTTTATCGGAACACCTTCAAATCCATTAATTTAGCTTTCCACACTCCCAAAAAAGATAGATGTGAAACTTGCGAAAGATTTTGCAATTTAAGTCCCCAAGAGCAAGAAGAGGAGAAAGTTACTTATCAACAACGTCGACAACGTGCCGAAAAAATTCGCGCCATAAAATCAGATTTGAAAAAAGAAGCAGACAAAAGCAAACTAAATGCAGTGATTGATTTGCAAAAAGCGTTGCCCACTCCTACGTCGGAAGTGTCATTATTTTATTATGCCAGAAAACTTTCGACCTACAATTTTTCTATCACAGACTTGACCAATGACGAAATAACCTGCTTTGTGTGGCATGAGGGTGTATCCGCACGAGGAAGCAACGAAATAGGAAGCTGCTTACTGTATATGCTACAAAAATGGGATAAACAGGGAGGCGTCAAAGAAGTGAATTTCTTCAGCGACGCATGCCCTGGGCAAAATCGCAATTGAAACATTTTGGCTTTGCTTAGAAGCTTTCTGAGCTTCAAATCCAATTATATTCTAAAAATGAACCACTACTGTTTTGAATCTGGGCACAGCCAAAATGAGAACGATGCAGTCCATTCCGTCATCGAACGTGCCGCTAAGAGAGTGGAGGTTTTCGTTCCTGATCATTGGTACATGCTGATCAAAACTGCCTCCAAAAAGCAACGATACAATGTTGTGGAACTGGACAACTCGCTAATTTATAATGTTGAAAATATTTTTCAACAAACAGTAGCACATAAGGGGAGTTCAAAGATTCCAAAAATGCAGGTTATGAAATATGAAGGAGGAAACGTTTTCTACAAAAATTCAGCGCTTGAGGAAGATTTATCGGCAGTAAACGCTCGATTCAAACGAATCACACGGTTGGTGATTAAAGCAGTGAATGAAGAAGTCGGGCGATTCATTGCAAAAAAAAGAAGGACGATTTATTAAAGCTGTGCATGAAACTTGCAATACCAAAAACTTATCACAATTTCTACCAAAAGTTAAAAGTGCATGATGATGACCAAACTGAGCAAGACCAAACAGATTAGAAAGAGTATGAAGTGATACTTAGAAATAGTTTGGAACTTATTTTGCTTGTTTTCTGTATTTTTATTTTCGTTCTGTGGTTTCTACCATTTAGCAACAAAAAAAAGAACAAAAAAAAGCAAACTTCGAAAAATTAATAATCACCTTAGCACAAAATCTAAGAATGATAATTTTAGATTGAAATTTGGTTTGTGGTGTGTTTTTTTAAGCCTTATGTTTGGCTTGATTGACATGTGATAGGCTATGTTGATTCTGAATTGCTTCTTCGTGATATTTTTGCATGAAAGCATTGAAATTGAATTTATTAAAGCTACCTTACAACCTTCTACAGTTTTGGTAAAGTGTCGTAAGTGTTAGTAGACTCCAACTAAAAAAGAAGAAGTGTCGTAACTCCAAGTATGCATTACACACCGAAACAATTGCACCCTTTAATAAACTTGCATATTAGTAAATATGTGTTCGAATTCTTCTGCAGTACATAGGCCAACTGTAAATAAGCAATCAACGCCCTATCTGAAGAATTGCACAAGTCAAAAAAAAAACTAATCTTAAAATGCAATTTTCTCAAAAACACAATTTTGGAGTTACGACAGTTCTGCAAATTAGCAACGACATTAATAATTGTTAATTCTTACCTGATACGTCGCTTTGCGATGGATAAAGGTGCATTTTCTGATAAGTGTATAAGAATAAGCTCTAAAATAACTAACAAAAGCATCACGATTTTACGTTCATCCATTTTATAGCTTTATCAACTATATTATCACTTATTAGTATTTGTCTATGAATAAAACAAAAAGCTGCTGGATGTTTTATAGTAAATTTTCTCTCCTGATCCCGTGATTTTTTATGTTTCATACTTCTTTTAAAAGTTAATTTTTCTAATTAACATGCAGTCGGTTTCAAAAATGAGAGTTCCTGTCGACATTACTTTTAGCTAAATTTGACGTTGACATTGCATAATGTTGTAATTAGAGTAAAATAAATACTACAAACGTCACCAAAGTTCTTTCTTTGATTACGTTATAATGTAATGAAAAAAATTAACTACCATTATTAAGAAATATTTTTATTTATACCACGATCGGAAGCAAGATATTTTTCCATTGCCTTTGGACCTTAGGATATTTCGTCAATTATTAGTTCCTGTAGACACCGGAAACAAAAAAAGCCATTAAAGGGTACCCTGTACAAATAAAATTTTCTCATTATAATTTAAAATAGGAAAAGGCAAGCTCTTCCTTTGAGGCTGAGAATTTTTGTCATTTTTATTTTGCTTTGGAAATCATGTGTTTAAGGTAACTGGCCCAAAACCGCTGCCAACAACCTCTAAAAGGGTCCCTCACAATGCATTCTCTTTTTGATGAAAAACAAAAAAACGTATTTTGTGTTTAAAAACAATTTATTAACAATTTTCTCCCAGGCAAACGTATAGTTGGAAGGAGGCTAATATTTCATTCATAAAAATTACAGCCAATGTGAATGCGATTAGTGTGTTTCGAACGTTTCGGCCCTCTGCCGGTGCCACTATCAACGAACAAGTAAAATTACACAATAATGACTGAAATTGAAAATAATTTTTCATTTCAGTCATTACTAGAATGTAATTCGTGTAGTTTTATCTGTTCGTTGATAATGGCACCAGCAGAGGGCCGAAACGCTCGAAATACTCTATTCGCAATAACATCGGCTGTAATTTTTTTGATTAAAATTTTCTCTTACTTTTTGTATTTTTGTATCTCACTAAGAAAAAAGAACATTATTTCAAGTAGTGGTGTAACTTTTGGCATGTTTAAATAACTGATACTATTCAGTTATAATACAAAAAAAAATCGCAAATTTAGCCAAAACGTAAATTCTTTATCATTCACAAGCGACACTTCGTAGGTATAATCAAACTTCACTAAAACAATCAAAAACTGCAACAACGTTACTCTTACAAAAATTGCAATATACTGTATGGCCGAAGACACTAACAGAAATTTCTAAATGAAAGAAAAACGGAAACAGAAATCTGGCTTCTTAATTGCATGAAATATTTTTTCTTTCATTTGCTAGTCTTATAATGCTCGATCTTTTAGCCTGGGCAAACCGCTACTAATAAGCTCTCCGCAAATTAATTTACGTGACATAATTTGCCGAGTAAAGCGGCTTTTACAGAACATCCGTATTTCCGCATATGCGTAAAACTGTACGCACATGCTTATAAAAAATACGCATATGCGTATAAAGTTTTGCTCTAGCTAGTTTGTTTTATATTGCTCTCTATTGAACATGGGTATTTCAGCATGCGTATTTTTTACGCTAAGCGGCTTTTTCCGAACATCCGTATTTACGCATACGCGTGTGTACGTATTTGCGCCAGGTAATTTAGTGATATACGGAAATACACGTATGCGTATTTCAACTAGCGTATCTCAAAAGTGTGAAATAAATCATGGCTTGTGAGTTTTTGTTTTTTTTTGTAAAATAAAAATAATGTACAGTGTGTGTGTGTGTGTGTGTGTGTGTTATGTGAAGAAATGAAGTCTTTCTGGCTTTAAAATTATTCTAAAAGCACAATATTGCTTATAATAAGTTGTTTCTTATACTCTGGTTTTCTACCATCTTGTTTGGTATAAGACGTTGTTGCTTTGCATGATACCAATGTTTATAACTGCAAAACACCGATCAATGATCAAATGAATGGGCCAAGAGCGTCAGCTACTGAAGCGGTAGTCTCAGGTTCGGTTCCAGCATAGTTTCAGCGCAGTGATAGATTAGACTGACATGTTAAAATATGCTAAAAATCGTACTTTTCTTTACATTTTTTAAAAAAACAACCTTTTAATTTCAAAAATTTTGACACTAATTTTAAAAAGCTTTTGCTCTCGGTGGTATTTGAAGCTGAAAGACACAAATGAGAACAACCTTAAATAATAACAATAGTCAGTGCATAGGCGTAGCCAGGATTTGTAATTGGGGGGGCCCAAACCACAAAGCACATGCAATGATGTCTACAAAAATTTTCAAAAAAGAAATTTTTTGTAGGGCAAAGATATCGTAGAATGAAAGATCTGGAGCCGTTGCCTGTTGGCACTTAACCAGGATTTTAATGAAAGGAGAGGGGGAAAACTAATAGTTAGAAAGTGCAAATGTCTAACTTAGGAGATGTTTTGAATAAGCTAGTGAACTCAAACGTATCATAGACGGGGGCAGTAGTGTAGCCAGGGGAGTGGGGGAGCTTAAGCCCCCATTGGCCTGAAAAGTATTCAATATGCACGTTTTTAGTGCTTTTGAGGCCGATTTTTGCACCAGAAATGAAAATAGCCCCCCTCCCTAAGGGATTTCGGAGCCGAAGTTGTGAAGGACATGCCGTCATTTGGAGCAGAACAGGGAAGTTTTTTGGTGCTGGAGCTCACGCAAACTCGGTGAAGACCTTTTTTTTCTTTTTGGAGATCACCCGATTTTGGCCGGAAAAACCATATGAAATTCTGATTTCGGCGTTTGAATTTGGGCGAAAACCTTTTCTTTTTTGAGATCACCTAATTTTCACTAAAAAATGCCTAAATCCAATTCAAGACTAATGTAAATTTGGGTCAAGTTCGTTTACGGTTGGATCAAACTTCCAAAAAAGCCCCCTCCTTTGCGAAATCCTGGCTACGGGCCTGGACGGGGGTCTAGGGGCAGAGCCCCCAGCTGCCGGTGGCGTTAGGGTCTGGAGGCAAAGCTCTGAGCCGCTGGGCAAATTTTGTAAGTTTTTGGAAAAAAGCTATTTTGATGCCATTGGATCAACATTTCAAACGTGTTCACAGCCATTGGAAAAAATAGATTTTTTACATTTGAAAGCCAATCGAAAAATTTTTATTGTTCAATCCTATTTTTACTTGCAATTTAAGTCCGAAATACGTTTAAAATCTTGCATCATAAAGTAAAATTTCATTGTAAGTGGTTTGGTCCATGTAGGAGGAAGTAAGGCGCATTGCCTCCTGCAATATTTTGGTAAATAATAATTCACTCCAAGATTTTTCTTGCAAATTTTTGTGTTGTCATGAAATTAACCAGTTATAGGCAAGTGCGTAGCCAGAAATTTGCAAAGGGGTGGCTAATATGGGGGTCTGGGGGCAAAGCCCCCAGCCACCGAAGGCACGGGGGTTTGGGGGCTCTGCCCCTAGCGTTTGAAAATTTTTCATTTTTTTGCAAAAGTAGCATAATTTTAGGGCTATTTTGGTAAAAAATAATGCTTTTAAAACGTGGCATAAAAATTGGCAGAGCAACATAATTTAACTGGTTGCATTAATGGACTACGTATGAGGTGGATAATGATAACACTGTAGTTCTCTTGTATACATGCTGGTAAATCATAAAATCTTATTATTCAATAAAACTCACACATAGTAGTCTATTTCGTCTATATTTTATAAAGAAAAATAATTGGGGAGGGCTAATGAAAAGAGATTTGAGAGAAGTGATTGGTAATTAACTAACCCTTATTCCTGAGTTTATGATATATTTGTTGATGAAATCTATGTTTGGCATTTTTACACTAACGATCAAATTTCATTGTTTATTTTTTGGCATTTTTTAAAGTTTTTATTGATTTGTGACTTTAATTTTTGACGATTAGGCCCCCCCCCTAATTATTTGCTTCAAAAGTTGCTTTAAAACATTTTTTAGTCCATTTCAGCGCAAAAAACAGTCTCAGTAGAGCTAAAAATGTGGTATTTTTCTTATTCTGCGTTTTGGTTGACAGGCCAATGGGGGCTATATTCCCCCCTGGCTGCACTACCGCTTGTTTAGATGCTGGTAAATTATAAAATCGAATAGTTCAATGAAACTCACACGGAATAATTTATTTCGTATACAGTTTATAGAGAAAAATAATTGGGGGGGCTAATGAAAAGAGATTTGAGAGAATCGATTGGTAATTAACTAATACTGAATAGCCCCCCCCCCCTATTCCTTAGTTTATTGTATAGTTGTTGATTACACCTATATTTAGCATTTTTACACTTGCGATCAAATTTAATTGCTTATTTTTTACCATTTTTCAAAGTTTTCATTTATTTGTTGGTTTTATTTTTGAAAAATAGCCCCCCCCCCCCTGAATATATGTTTTAAAAGATGTTTTAAATCACTATTTAGTCCACTCTAGAGCATAAAACAGTCTCAAAAGTGCTAAAAACATAGGGTTTTTTTCATTCTGCATTTTGGTCGACATGCCAATGGGGGGGCTATAGCCCCCCTCCCCGCCCCCCCGGCTACGCTACTGGTTATAGGAGTACATGTGCGGCTAGGGGGCCCCAGGCCTTCTCAATTGAAATTCAATAATTTGTTCAATAAGAATTTTCCCTAGTTTTTTTTTAAATTTTTTTGAGCGTAAAAACTGGCGAGGTGGAGGTGAATCGTTATTGAAAAATGGTACAATAGATGGTTATGCTTACTAAGCATGCTATTTCCGGGCCGGATTTACATTGTGCTGGGCCCCTGGCACTTTGGGATTTTTGCAACATCTTCCTGCCAAATATTAGTGAATACCAATAAAAGTCCTACTATCTGAGCGCGGGCCGTAGTACTGCGCCACATGGAAAATACGGCGCTGGTTATTGCATTACGTTCATAAAAAGTTTAGATGACGGCATGAAGACAAAACACTTGATTTCACCTTGATTATACGTTTAAAGTGGTTGAAAAAATTGAATTAAGGGGGTGTGCCAAGGCCCCTGGTAGTCAATATTATTTATTGTTAATTGCTGTTGTACGCGTGTACTGTATTACACAAAGATGCTAAAAGAAACTAAAAATTAAAAAACAAGGCTTTTTTGTCAAATTTTTGATTGAGGTGGCCCGGGCCCCCTGGGCCATCCCCCTGGCTATGTCCATGATTTTGAGGTAAGATCGCGCCTTCAAGTTCTTTCATAAAAAAAAAATATTCAAAGCAAAATTAAAATAACTATTTTTCCAAAACTTGGAGGACTCAAATCAAGTCACTTGACAGTTTTTTGAAACCTCCAAGAATTGCATGACATTATTATGACGTGGACACGTGGTCGTCATAATTATTACTTACTTTTGTACGCGTAAATTCAAAATTAAAAAAACTGCAATTCCGGTCAAGGACAACGTACTGGCTTTGCTCTCATTATAATTATCATTGGTAGCATTTCAATTGGGGGGTTTGCATTACCGTCTGTGTCATAGCATTAAGTTCATAATAACGTTACACGAAGGTCTGGGGTTGCAACTTTTAGGACAAAACTCTTAGATTTCTCTCAGATTTTGCATATTAATTGTTAAAAAATTGACTTAAGAGGCCCCTAGCTCGGGACCCTTCGTTGTTAGTCAGGAGCCCCAAGGCCCCCTGGTAGTCAGTTACGGGCCCCTTGGTTGTCGATTAGAGTTCCCGGGACCCCTGGTTATGAATTAGAGGCTCTTGGCCTCCTGGTTGTCAGTTGGGGGCCCCAGGCCCAATGGTTGTCGGTTGTCAGCATGATCGTTGGTTGCGGGCCATGGGGTCCCCTGTTGTTAGTTAAGAGCCTCAGAGCCGCCTGGTTGTTAACTAAGGGCCCTGGGGCCCCCTAGTTGTCATTTATAAGCCCCAGAGCCCCCAGTTGTTGGTTACAGGCCCCAGGGCCGCCTGGTTGTTAGTTAGGAGCCCTAGGGCTCCCTGGTTGTTGTTTAGGGGGCTCCTGTAAGTTGATTAGGGGCCCCGAGGCCCCTTGATTGATAGTTGGAGACCCTGAGGTTTCCTGGTTGTCAGTTAGGGGCCCCAGGGCCCTCTGGTAGTCAATTAGGGGCCCCGGGGCTCCCTGGTTGCCAATTAGGTGCCACTGGTTATTGGTTAGGTTCCCCGGAGCCCCCTTGTTATCGGTTAGGGGCCCCCCGGTAGTTAGTTACGAGCCCTGGGGCTCCCTGGTTGTTGTTTAGGGGCCCCCTGTTTGTCGGTTAGGGTCCCGAGGCCTCCTGATTGTTAGTTAGTGGCCCTGGGGTTTCCTGGTAGTCAGTTAGGAGCCCCAGGCCCCTTGATTGTTAGTGTCACGAATAATAATTTTGAATACCTGAGATATAATTATTTGCTGTATTTTAACGTGTACGTGACTGATTTACTACTTTTGTTGCTTTTTTTATGTAGAATATTCGAGTAAAGTCGAGGACACAATGCTCGAGGCCAAGGCCAAGGACACAAAAAAAATCCGAGGCCAAGGACAGTCTTTCCGGAGACAGACACTCTCAAGGCCAAGGACAGGAATGCTCGAGGCCTAGGCCAAGGACCAAGGTCACAAGCGCAAGTGCTCACCAAAAAAAAAGGTTTTCACAAAAATTTTTTAGGCGATCTCCACAAAATAACGTTTTCCAAAAAATTTTTCAAGCGCTCCACAAAAATTTAACAATTCAAAAAATAGTGCTGTCCTCGAGCCGAGGACAGACCAATTTTCGAGGACTTGAGGCCTTGAGGCCAAGGCCAAGGACTTGACCTTCGAGGCCAGGGCCAAGGCCAAAGACTTCGAAATGTGTCCTCGAGGACTCCACCTCTGATTGCTATATTTAGACTTGAAGTTGTGACGTCATAATTAGGTTATCGTAAGCTCAAGTATTTTCTTCTATTGTGACGTATCAAGGATTGTTCTGGGATATTCGAGAGCTTTTGCCGTAGCAGTAGTGTAGGCGGGGGGCTATAGCCCCCCCCCCCCCATTGGTATGTCGACCAAAATGCAGTACAAAGAAAATACCACGTTTTTAGCTCTTTTGAGACTGTTTTATGCTCTGGAATGAATTTAAATAGTGATTTAAAGCATCTTTTGAAACATATATTCAGAAAGGGGGGGGCTAATTTGTCAAAAATAAAACTCACAAATGCATGAAAACTTCAAAAAATGGCCAAAACTAAGCAATCAAGTTCGATCGCTAGTGTAAAAATGCTAAACATAGGTGTCATCAACAAACATACTATAAACTTCGAAATAGGGGGGGCGATTTAGTATTAGTTAATTACCATTCATTTTTCTCAAATCTCTTTTCATTAGCCCCCCCCCCCCCCAATTATTTTTCTCTATAAACTGTGGACAAAATAGATGACTCGATGTGAGTTTTAGTGGACTATATAATTTTATAATTTTCCTGCATCTAAATACGAGAACTAAAATTTTACCATTAGCCACCTCCCAAATAGCCCATTTATGCAACCAGTTTAATCATGCTTGCACTGCCAATTTGTAAATCGCGTGTTAAAGAATTATCTTTTCATCAAAATAGTCCTAAAATTAGGTTATTTTTGCAAAAAATGCAAAATTTTTGAGCGCTGGGGGCCTTTTCCCCACACCCCCAGCCTCTGGCAAATGGGGGCTTTGCCCCCAGACCCCCAGATCAGCCCCCCAATTGCGAGTTTCTGGCTACGCGCCTGTGCCGTAGTATAAATAGGGTTGGTCGTTTTTCATTCTATATTCTAATATTCTAAAAGTGGGTGATTTTAGGTATTAGTTTCGTAGGCAAGTTTGCCGAGTTTGTATATCTGTGGTTGGCTTGTGTAGCTGTATATTTGGCGATCTGAATTGGACGATCGCGAGAGTGTGTAAGGTGCGACCTAAACCTGGTCGGTCGCGGTCAAGTCTTTACGATCTAAATTGGTCGGTCGTAAGAAGTTTTAGTGGAGCGTTTTGCTAAGTAATAGTGTTCGGTGTTTCAATCTTAAATAGAAGTTTTAATTTAAGATTGGTGTGCTGCTTTCTGAGATTCAAGAAGTTAAAGGAACTATCAACTGCCCTTTTTGATTCGTTTTTCGGGATTTTCGGGGTAATCTAATTTTCGGCACGAAGTAGGTTTTGCAGCTCGTGCTGACCTTTAGTTCAGTTTTTTTTCAAGTTTGGTCTCCACTCTGTAGCTTGAGGTTCCCCATCCCAATCCATAACAAGTTTCCAACTAAATTTCGCCCCCCCTTCCAATCACAAATCCTAAATCGAACTGTGAAGACTCTTTTTTTTTTGGTCTTCAACTATGTGATTTCTGGTTTGGTCCCCTCCCCAATCCAAAATCCTGGCTACGCCTATGGCGATAACCACAACTAGTATAGTCTACTGCTAGGCCTTAAAAAACCCAGGCAATCCGACAACGTACTGTGGCTGGTTTTAACTGCACCTTTGCTTAAAGATGTAATACTTTAATTTTCCTGCTCCCTTTTTCTAAATGCACGCTTTAAATGAAAAATGAAAGAACTTTCTGTTGAAGTGATAATTCGTGGGGGGCGGCAGCTCGCTCATTGAAGTTCAATATGCCATAAACAATTTTAATCGTGCTTTTTCGAAATGCTGGTTTCCAAATTTTGATCTCGTATTAGGTCGTGATTGCGCTAGGTCAGCATTATGATGTCATACACTGGAGTGATTACCAACGCAAGAAAAGCATTATCATAACGAAGCAAGATGTTTGCGGCAATAATTACTAATCTAAAAACGTCTTGCATCATGTACTTGAATTACATATTTCTCTGCCACGCAAAAACGGCTAAACGTGGTAAATTTTTAGACTACGCTTAATTGAAATCACGGTTGCAACTATTTTTTTCTTGCGGATTAGCGGATTGGCTGAAAAAATTTGCTTCGATAACCAGTCCGTTAACATTTTTGAACGTTACCGGAACCGCTAATCGGCTAATGAAAATGTTTGCTTCGCTGATTAGCAAACTGGCGGATTAGCGAATTGTGCCCCCCTATATAAATAAATACGTCACAAATTGAACAAACCTAGAAATAATGTTTAGCACGACAAGAAGAAGTGACCGTCCAGTTCGTCAAGCGGTAAGGCGTTCGCACATGAAGCGGGAGGTCTGAGGTTCAAATTTCCGGCTGGTAAAATCAGACGCAGTGTTGCCAACGGCTCGCCACCGCTGCGACATTCCTTCGAATGGAGCTATGTTACCCGGGCGCAATGACAAGAAGATGGGCCCCGCCAACTCGTTACTCGTAACAGCGAGAACGAAAGATTTGATTTGATAAGGAACTAAAGACCCAAAGAAAAACATCGATCAATCAAGTACTTTAGGCCGAGTTTTAGAGACTTTGTAAAAATTTCTATACAATAGATTCCGAAATTGATTGCAAAAAAAGGTATTTCTTGTTTGTGCAAAAAATAAGTTTTACTTTTTGGAGAGAACCGAACCAAATAAAAACTTTCACAGGTACGTAACATAACGACTACACCGAGCTACCTTGTGACCTCTCACCGCAAAAAAATGTGTTTATAAATGCCCGAAAAATACGGATACCGTGTCTGGATTTTATTCTTTGCCTATAGCGTAAAAAATGCGCATGCTGAAATACGCATGGTCAGTAAAAGGCAATATAAAACAAACCAGTTAGAGTAGAAATTTTATACGCATATGCGGAAATACGAATGTTCGGAAAAAGCCGCTTAACCGTTACAATGCCGTAAATTTGCACTGAGATAGATTAAAACAATGAAAATAATTTTTCCACGTAAAACTAATAAGCAATTAAATGATATTTAGAAAACAATTTATCTAACATATCGAAATACTTTATTTCAGTACAACTTACAAAACAGTTTCAAAAAATGCATTTTTTTGTTGTTTTGTCGGTCGCAAAGTTATATCAGGATGAGCAATGTTTTATTATTAAAAATTTTGAGTTGAGCAAATGCATTTTGCAGGTTATTGAAGTTAATCGCTCACCCTTTGGCCACGAGGCATTTAAAATCCCATCGAAAATACAGCTTATTTTGGGATCGAAGTATTAATGTATATAGACAACAATAAGCTTGCTCATGATTTAAAGGCCAGGTCAAAATGGTATCAAGAAACGTGAAGAATTTAGATGCGGAACTGACGTTATCAAAACGTGCTCAAACGAAGAGTTTCGATTTAGATTTTGTCATGTTTGGTACCGCATGTGTTCAATGTTCATGCTTGATCCACGACCGCCTATCTAAAGGGCCAGAATTTTCTTTAAAATCGTATTCAATACTGTTTGCTATTGCAAATTTTTAAATAAACAACCGATTGTTGTTAATAATAATTTGTAAAAAAAAAGAAAATGAACTTTTGAAATTGAAGCAAAACTGAATAAAAACGGTAGAAATTTGATTAGCAGCAAGTACACTTTTATTAGATTGAGTTTTTCCACAAAAATTTATCCATGACTCTTTCCACATTCTTTGCTTCGGTCAAAGTAATACACACACGTAGTACTCGTTTAGCATTATCCGAATTAGATCTTTACCTACCCAGATACAAATCCCAAATATAACCAAAAAGTTTTAAATATCAGGTAGTAAAGATATGGAACTCGATACCACAAGACTTAAGACAATTACCCTTAAATCGAATCAAGATAGAGCAGAAAAAATATTTACTCTCAAATTATGTAAGAATATTTTAACCTCTAGTAACGAGTTATTAATCAAAATAAATCACAGCCGTTGATAACGTTTTCAAAGATAGCAAAATTTAACTATACTAAATTAAAACAGCAAACCTCGGTAATGAATTCAAAATTATTAGATGGCTGCTCGTTTTGACGGCAGAGAGGTCCTTTTCGGCTTTCTGCTATATTTTGTTTTAAACAAACGTTTGTATTTGTCTGAAGTGATTTTGAAGTGCAAAATAAACGTCTATTTCTGACGATTGTACAGTATGATGTTAGTATTGCTGCTTCCTCCAACAAAACAATATTTTGGATTTTTCTCAAACGTTTTCTACAATTGCTTCAAATACGGAAACCTAATACAGTCAAACCTCGGTGATCGAACGCTTCTGTTTTCAACTAAATCGGTTTTCGACCAAAAACCTACGGTTCAGACTTCGAACATAAATTCGGGTCACGACCAAACCGAAAGAAGCCGAGCGAACACGATCGCGCCATGATGCTGCATATGTCGGCTTTTTTCACACGATTTTTGGTGTAACTGAGCTGTTGTATTTTTTTTTTACTGTTTCATTAGTAATTTCTGCAAATTTTTTCAAAATTTTTTGTATCATACTGCATCTTAACCTTTAATGTTTTCGATGTTTTAAAAATAAAACATAAGAAATGTTTACTTTTTGTTTTTTTGCATCATCTTAGCTAGGAAATCCTCTATTAAAATAAAACACAATCTACCTCTATCCATTTTTATTTATGGTATTACAGTACACAGTACAGTTTATGGTGTAAAATAGTAAAAAAAGAGTTTACAAAAGTTGTTTTCTAGAGTTGGAACGGATTAAAATTATTTGCATTAATTTTAATGGGAAAAATTGTTTCGGATTTCGAACAAATCACTTTTCAAACAGCCTTCTGGAAAGGATTATGTTCGAAAATCGAGGTTTGACTGTACAGTATTATAGGTTGTTACGTACAGTGGCGGATTTAGGGGGGGGATGCATTTTGGCCGAAAAATCAGCCTCTATTTCGTAAAGTAACGATTTTGTAAAGTAACGATATTTATTTCGTAAAGTAACCACCAGCCTAAAAGTAACGATTTTGGCCGAAAAAGCAGCCTCTATTTCGAATAATTCGGCTCCAGTAAGGGATGCATCCCCCCCCCACCAGCCAAAACCTAACGAACCCGGCCGAAAAATCACTTCCAATTTTGGTGAAGACTTTTTTTTTTTTGAAGACCACCTAATTTTGGGCGAAAAAAACGCTTGAATTCCCGACTTCGGCCGAAAAATCACTCTCAATTTTGGTGAACACCTTTTTTTTTTTTTTTTTTGGAGACCACCTGATTTTGGGCGAAAAAAAGTTTGAATTTCTGCATTCGGTCGAAAAATCACTCTCAATTTCGGTGAAGACATCCGAATTTTTGAGGTTTTGTGCTTAAAATCCCCTCCCCCCACCAAAATTTTCTAGATCCGCCACTGGTTACGTATTTCTCATTCTGTAAAAACATTTCTTGCAATCAGCAAAAATAGAGTAAAAGCGGTGGTTTTTTTTTAATTTTATAATCTTTTACAAGAAAGGCTCAGAAAAATTACGTTTAAACGCAACCAAAATAACAAAAAAGATTAATTGTGACAAAATTTTTATTCATTAATTTTTTATCATTTGGTTGTCTCTGTCCAAGCAAAGTTACACGTAAATGCATCATCATTTATCATTAATGATAGGTGTGGACAAAGATTGCAATAGTTCCTGTTCCAATGCCAACTACTAATGATTCAGAAATGATTATTGTAACAAAATTTTACCGTTATTTCAAGATACAGGGATTATTTTTTAACATAATTACATATTTTAACCAAATTTACCAATAAAAAATCTAGCTGTATTGCTTAATTTGCTAACTAATTTCAAGAGTTTTTATACAGACTTAAAACAAGCAAGCAATCGGATGATGAAATATTTTATTTAACTGAAACTGATTTTCTTTTTAATTGCTATGATTCATTTGGTTAATACACGCGTAGTTCAAGAACAAAAAAAATTCCATGAACGCATATTACACTGCTGTAAATGAGGTTTCTCTCATACCTGCCACCTCTACCTATGGACAACTCCTTATTTAACCTTATTTTACACGGGCTACATGGCCAACGCATTTAACACAGAAAGGGGTAAAATTGCTCCCATTCTAACTCCAAAACCAAAAGTCATGGGAACAGCAAGTTTGACAAGCGGGCTTAGCAAGATTTTCAGAAAAATTAGTGTTTACCAAAATGTTTGAGTAGATGACGTCGTCTTTGTGACATTTTCAAAAAATGACGTCATTTTGTGATGACGTCACCAGCGGTTCACGTTTTGTTATAGGTTTGTTTTTGATACTGAGTCATAAAATGCTGAAGTCAAGTCGATTACGTCACAAAAGCGTCGTGTAACGTCATTTAAGTTAAATATTGCCAAAAAATGCTCAGATTTTGGAAAATGACTTCGACAAACCTCAAAATTGAGAAACTTCTCGTAACCTTAGCAACTTAACATTTCTAGGAGTAACTTTTGAATAAATTTAATTCAAAGTTTGAAAAAAACAAATCTTATTTATGAAGGGATTTATCATGAAAAAACAAAAGAACTCTTCCACCGGGGGATGAGTAGGGTTAAAAGAGGACTGGAAGGAAAATCAATTGGGGTATCTAGAGTTAAGGAAAATCGTGTTAAATTAGATTGGCAATGACAACATACTTTTTGAACCAGTCGTTTCAGATAATGTAGCGCCCCACACTCTCCTGTTCTCTTCTTTTTTAAGCACTTTTTACTCTCCGCTTTTTCCGCTGCGCTTTTTGCAACGTTAATTTTTGCTAATAAACTTTGCCACTCTCCGTAAATTTTGGAGAGCAAAACAATGATATCTTCGTGACTTTTGTTTTTGTAGTATAACTAGGCGAGCTTTCTCGCCATCTCACACGAGGTTGTTTTTTTCTTTTTCTCGCTTTGGACTGACAAGAAATTTCATAATTTTAACGGAACTTAATCACACCGCGATACGTGCTGTGATGGTTATAATCAAAATCGCACTGTAAGTGACCATATGTCACTTGGCAAAGAAATGTACTGTTGTTCTATCTATACTCTATGGAATTGTGAGGGACCCAAAACCTCACAATAATTATAATTTTTATTGGCAACTCTGACTTTTTAAGCAGTATTATAGCCCCCACAAGCTTATATTAACCTATATCTAAGTTAAAAGGCCTCTGTAGGTTAGCCTAATTACGGCATTGCCTTAAAATAGAATTACGGTGGTGTCTCAAGTCTTATCAACGATAGGGTTGCCAATAAAAATTTTGATTACAAAGCCACTACGTCGTGGTTGAAGTGCAACAGCTCAGGAGCGGTTTGGTCAAGAAGGATGAAGTCAACGCCAATCTAATCTAACACGTAGTGGCGTTGCTAAGGATGGTGGCACCCGGAGCAGGATTTTGTGGTGTCACCCTTTTTCGGTCCCGATATAGGTGAAGACCAAAAAAAAAAAGGCCTACGCCGTAAAAGAAGTGGATTTTCGGTTCAAAACCAAAAAACAAAAAAAGGTCTTCGCGGTAAAATTACTGGGTTTTCGGAGCAAACGAGGTTGGAGACCAAACAAAAGGAAAAAACAAGGTCACCACAAATCAGTAGAGTAATGGTTTCCCATCTTAGTATGGTGTCATCCCGAATGGTGTCATCCCGAAATGGTGTCACCCGGGGCGCCCCTCTTGGCTACGCCACTGCTAACACAATTTGCCTAACCCTCCATTGATTTTGCCTTCAATCCTCTTTTAACCCTATTTTCTGTCTTTGCCATGTTCAATCGTTCATACCTGCTACCTATACCTAAACTGAGCACAGCTTTAACATAACCTTGTTTACTTGAAAATTTTCTGAACGAAGAACTATTTAGGCCTTGCATGCAGGAAGTTACGTGGTTTCACTAAGCGTAAAAATATTAATTAATTAGAAAGAAATATGAGTGATAAAAAACATTTGTCTTTGCAAGGAGCAGATGGTGACAGAATAATGTTGCTGCAACCTGCAACTGCAATGAAATTCAAAACAAAATGTAAAAAAAAAAAAAGTAAAAAAAAAAATCACTTTTGTTCATCAAAAATTTGATCAATTTTTTAATTGCATTTTGCTCCAACTCAAACCTTTAGTCCCTAAGTACCCTAGCCTAATTTTCAAACCCTAACCTAACACAAAGCTTTGATTCTAAAAAAGGGTAAACAAAAATTGCGTAAATGATCACTTTTCCTATTCTTATGTATTTTTGTCTTCAATAAGAATATATATTTTTATGTATTCTTATGTATTTTGCTAACCATAGAATAAAAAAATAAAACACAACAACAATACGTCATATCTTTTTTTTTTTGTTTGCATTCAGCTTATGATCAAACTACTACCGGTGCAAAAGGTCTAAAGTGTCAAAGAAAATCAATGTATGGATTTCGCATAAGAAGGCAAATTTTTTACAGTATTAGCAGCAGTAAATAAGAAACCAATAAATCTTTTTCAAAAATATCCAGTAAAAAACATTTCAAGCTACAGCAAAGTTAAAGATTTTGTACAAATTATAACACGATGTAAATAGGCCTACTGCTTATGGCGCTTAAAATACTTATTTCATAACAGCCTAAGTTGTGCAAATTGACAATTTTTAATAAGCATATTTTGATCATTAAAACGGTACTTTCCATAAAAAAGTTTTTTTAAATACGTTTAATCAAGCAAATTTATCATATGACGCGTATATATGGTAAATGTTGATAAATTGGTAATAGGCTTAACTGCCTCGTGGCGTACCAGGAAAAGGAAGCTGATGCCCCCTCCAGCCAGGTCCCTTCAGCCAAGCCTCCCAAAAAAATTAGCACAAATCAATTGCAACTGCATTGAATCTTGACTGGAGCTGTATTTAGTATAGGGAGACATGACTATTGACAACGTTTGCTTCTAAAAATGGCAAAGTGAAGTTTACAAAATTATTACAAAAAAATTTTTTTTGTAAAATATACAAACTAAAAGTACTAAACGTAGCCTGCAGAAAAATAAAATGGAATTATTGTCAGTCATAAGCCTGCTGTTTATTGAACTACTCTAGACCTCGTAAGAACATCGAGCTCTCTTCTAGTTATGCCAGCAAGACAATTTTTTTTTTTGAACTTTACCATAAGAAAAGGGGGGCTGAAGGGACTAAACAATTCCAGTCTGTCAAAGGTCTTCCAAATCTTAGCAATTAGTTTTTTCAGATGGCTTTACAAACGTGCGAAACGTCTTCAAGATGGCGTTAAAATAGCTTTTTTTATCACAAAAATCGCCGCTTCACCGCCAGACCTTCATAGCCTCGGGTGGCTGGGGGCTCCTCCCCTAAACACCGTTTGTGAAGACGCATAAAGTTATTACTCGGAAAGCAAGCCCACCCTTAGCAAAATGTTGGTTAAGCGCCTGTTCGTTACTAATAATCAGACAGAACAGCCTGGTGAAATAAATGTATGCTTGTCGCATTCGACTTGCTACTCTAGTTAATAACATCAAAAACCATGGACTTCAATCAAATTTGAATCTGGAAGTATTTTTATTCATTTTAAACCGGGGGCAAAAAAGTGGAAACCGTATCTGTTGTATAAGTGTCGTAGAAGACTAGAGGCTATTTCAAACCCCAAAACATCTGCTAGATGATGAAATTCGCATGTCTTCCAGGGAACCATAGCTGGGCACCCACTACTTGAAAAGCAGAGCCGCTGCAGCTCTTGGGCAAAAAAAGCAGCGGCGCAACCGCTTTTCGCTACTTAAATGAAAAAGTAGCGCCGCTACTTGCATGCAAAACAGCAGCCGCTGCCGCTACTTTAGTAAGATATCTAGCAAAAAGAACGATGGCATTCAAATAAGGTACCCAATGGTGAAATTTCAACTTTATTTGCGAAAGTTACAATTCAAGCTTTTAAAGTATTGGTACAGATTACAATTGGCATTAGCAGGCTTTAACGGTAAACAACTAAGCAAATCACTATTCAATTGGTTGTTGGCATGCTCTTTTCAAAAAAACAAACATTTCAAAACGCTGGTTGGTAATAACCAGCGATTTAGAATCTACTTCAAGAAGTTACCCATGGAAGTTACACTAGGAAGATAAATTCCTTGTCGCATTTTCTACACAAATAAAAGGCAATAAGAAATAGTTTAAATCACTTAAATAAGGTAAAGTTTTTTCACGATGGTATACAATATATAGCATTGAAGCAGTCAATGTTTTTATCACACGCTCGGCCCTCAACCACTTAAATAGTTCCTCGCGAAGAGATACGGCATGAAAATGTATCAATCGACCGAGTTACAAACATTTCTGGGAATTTTGTAAAAACCGTAGGTGATTAACATTCCTGCGGTGATTTCATCCAACTTCGATAAAAAAGAAGATCGAGCGGTTAAGAATTGGTGTTTGTGAACTCGGAGGAGATATGAGCTGATGACATGTTCTATAGCGCGGGCAGCATGCTATTCGCTGCTATATAGATACATGTTAAGTACTGTAAATGATTCACAATGCGATTCACGTTACACGTATTTTTTCGACGAGTATAACTCCATAACTAAATTATCTATCAAACTTATTTATTACGTGGTTCGATTTATTAGTTCAATTCTGAGCGCACTATAAATTTAATTCTCGGTATTACTGTTTACTGTTGTAGCAAAATTTATTTTGCTATGCATTGATGTATTTACTGTCCTTCTTGCAGTGCACGAACTATTGCTTACTGTGGTCCTTGACCAGATAGCCAACAAATCATTTGTCCTACTAAATGCCAGCATTTTGGGGGAATATCGCAAAAAACCGTCTTTGAGATCTACAAGTCAGGCCCGGCGCCAGGATAGCGTGACTGGGGGGCATAAATAAATTTGGGGCGGGCATAAATAAATTTTGGGGGGGCACAAAATGTACTTCGAATCCGAGAGTGTGGACCAAAAAACAAAGTTCTTTATCGCGAAATTCCACGAAGTCTGGGGTAGACCAAAAAAAAGGTCTTCATCTCAAAAAATGCACGAATTTCCATGAATTCCGGGGTGAAACCACAAAAAAATCTGCAAAAAACAGTTCTTACGAATTCTGTGGTGATAACCAGTATCTTGGGAGTCTCAGGCCTCGAACTGTACGCCAGCGGCACCTAGCCTGTCACTTTCTTTGGGGCACAATCGTCGCTTGGGGGGCACAATTTTCGTTTGGGGGGGTACAAGCAGTGATTTGGGGTGGCACGGCCCGGGAATATCCCCCGTGGCGTCAGGCCTGCTGCAAGTTCACAGCAATTTATCAAACTGCAACTATCGCATTTTTGTTAAAGAGATGCTGCTCGAAATCGGTATTATTGCAGAAATGAGAACTGGTTGAGGTAACAAGGAGGTCCCCAAACCTTTTTCTACCATTTCCTTTATTTGCGAAACTACGATTTAATTCGTTTGACTCCGTACCATTGGCAACCCTGTGTTCGTAACTTTGTGACATTACAAAAGGCATAATTTTGCAAAAATTCTTGCAAACTAAGAAAGTACCACCAAGTAACAGCGAGTAGCCTAACTATCACAAAATCTGAAAACTTGGCTATTGTTAGTGGAACTTGTAAACCTAGCCTACCAGTACTGATCTACAGCAAACCTTTTGCGATGTCACAAAATTGCAAAAAGCAGCACAAGTTAAACGGATTAAAACGTATTTTCGCGAATAAGATGAATTCGGAATTGTGGAAAAAGGTTTGGGGCACCTCTTTATTACCACAAGTAGTTCTCATTTCTTCAATAACACCGATTTCAAACCGTTTCTCTTGACAATAACGAAGAACACCTGCATCAAAATCAACTGTTTAGAGAGTATGTGCATTCTGAACAAGTAAGAAAGGAGTGTCAGAAACCGACTGCCATTAGAACTTAATACTTGCTTTCATAAAGAAATGATTGGTCTTGTTTTATGTGGAGTTTTAGCTGCTTGCAATTTTCTCAAAACGATAACTACTGATAAACTTTACCAACCCATTGATTATTATCATTGTATGTTAATTTACACACAGAGTTTAATTTGGCCCGCTACCAGACCACATTATTTGTTGAATTTTGGTTCAGAAAAAATAGGACCACGTACGATAAAACTCGCCTTTATTATGTATATATCATAGATATAACAACGACAAAACGTCACAAAGGTAGCACTGTTTGTGCTGCTAAACAAAAATAATGTGGTAGCAAGAGCAGAGGGAAAAAAGTGTAGACTCCAAACGGTAACGCGAAAAAATTTAAATCGAAAAAAGTCTTGAAAGGAGGTTATTAGCAGTAGTGGCAGCGGAAGAAAATTTGCTGAAAAAACAGCGCTGAAGCGCTGCCACTTTTTTGACTGAAAAAACAGCGGCGCTGCCGCTTGTCGCTGGTGACAAAAAAAAGCAGCGGCGCTCCCGCTAACGCTACCGAAAAAGTAGCGGCCCTAGTAGCGCCGCTGTGCCCATCATTGAAGGGAACTTATACTAAACTGCATTAGTTCTAAAATATTGAAACTGATTTTGCAGTGCCAACTCCAAATGCTTTGCTTTTTTATCTGTTCAAATGTTTCTGCAACTTTGTTTACAATATCAGTGTTTCATACGGCTGCCTTATTTGCAGTATAAGTACTGTATTAAACAGTGGGGTAAATGAAGCTTCTGTAAAAAATTACACTGTCAAAGTTTTGTGGATTTTAAAGAGCTCAAGCGTTTTTTTTACCATATGGCTTTCATAACAAATTCGAAACATTAGTAATTTTCTTTTTTTTTTAATTTTAACCATATGAGTAAAGTTAACGAATTTACAGTACTACGAAAACCGGCCAATTTAAATACACTGTAATGCAAGTACGAGTAATTTAGTCGATTTTTCCCTAAAAAGGGTACCGTCTGCAAACAGCATCTAATAAAATGTCTGTATTTAGAGGACAATTGAGTATATAGTTTACTAATGAACTTGTTTCTAGGGTCCAAAACCTCAAGTTTTCTCGTTATATCATTTATTACCTCACATACAAATAAAATATTGTCCTTGCAAAAGAATGGCCGTTTTAGGTAACGGCATTTAGGCATTAAAAACTAAAATATATGGCGGAGTAATTATTTCTGTTTCATTTACATCATTCTTTTCGAAGATTTGCATCGAGTTAAAGTCAAAGTCATTGCTGTAGAATGTCGATTCAAAACTTTGAATTTTTTTTATTTTTTCAAAATATTTGAACTCAAAATTTAGATTGGATTCTACTGTGCGTAGCAAAACAAAATAAAAAAATAGAATTGTAAATTCGTCGAATCTTAATTAACTGGAGCTGTTGTATAGTTAATGGAGGGTGACATAATTAGTGACAATTTTTGCTTCATGAAAAACTGCGAAAAGGTTATAAATTTTTTAAAAAACTTATTGTTTGGAAATATACAAACTAAAAGTACAGTGTAATATATAAGTTACTAGGTGTTGTAAAGTTAGCAGCCACAGTAAAAGTCAAACATTCAAATTTGCAAGTTTGCAAAGTACCATATTCAGTACCCTTACTCGTCTATAAGGTAAATTCACAGCGAGGCCGAGGGGGTAACTGATGTAGTTTTTACGACGACCCTGATACTCCCTGAATCCTGATCCCCTAATCGCATTTGAACCGCACCTTGATGACGTTGGATAGGGAGCTTTATAGTGATTTTCTCTAGTTGGTGGTTACAAACAAACATTAAAAGTTTAGGTGGGGAAGTTATCGGGTGTGTTTAGACCGGGAGCAAACTAACATGCGTTATTTGCATCTCCCCAAGTATTGGCGAATAGACTGCAATCCGCTCAAGAAACTCTAAAACAGTAAAAGAGCTAACATTGATTTGGTTTAAAGCTACAGTTATGTTTAAACGTTGCACTACCTCAAATTTTTTGATATTACATAGAGTCCAGTAGTTTTCAAACTTTTTTGGGTTGCGGCACCCTAAGCAGTGATGGATTTGATTTCGACTGCGTCACACCTAGAACTGCTGCATCAAACATATAACTCTGCGTTTACCTTGTTTGTTAAAAAATTGTCTGTAAACCATTGCTAGCATTGCTACCTTGAACGAACAATGCAAAACAGAAAAATTCAGAAGTCATTTTAATGCCTATGCTGGTCAACGTAACGTAAATTGTCATTGTAAGGTAAATCGCCACTTATTTTTTCAAAAGGCAGAAGTAAGAAGAATGGACGTTATGTACAAGTTTTAGGGTTGTTCGAAACAACTTCTTTTTTCAAATTTAATCCATCCCCCCTGCAAATTGTTAGGCTGGTGATGGAAACCCCACATACTAAATTTTATCTCATTTGGTCCAAAGGGAAAAGAGGACATGAAATTTGAAATTTTGAATTTTCGTCGAAAAATAGGGATTTTTTGCCCACTTTAGCATTAATTTTTTCAGTCAAAATACCTGGTATCTAAGCTTTTTCTGATTTAGTATTGGTCAAAGTGCATATTAGACCTAGTCTAAACCAGTTCGTAGTAGGCCTATTTGTTTTGTAAATTTATTAGCATAACAATTTCCTGCTTTTTCGCTATTTTGGCTAAAATATGTTAAGGTGCTTATGCCATCTTGACTGCTATCTAACTCCAATACTGCTCAACAAACCTCCGCATAAACTGAGAACGAGCCAATTTCTACTTGGAAACTCATCTAACGTCTCTCTTCACGTCCAGGCAATGACATACACCAAGTTACTGAACCTATGTTTGGCAACTTCAACCCGTAAGAAAATGATTTATCATTACAATCACAACTGCTATAATGTGAGTCAACAACCAGCAGTTGATGGAGTTCCTAACATTATTTTCTCGCGGCCCAGCATTTCAGTGTTGGTTATTGTAATTCTTAGCAAGAACAACTTCATAGTCGTCCCATTTTTTGACTGTTTGGTTTTTCAAGGTACTGTAAAATAGTAAAAAGTTGGAAGTTGGAGTGATTCATTGCGAAATGTTACAAAGTCTAAGGACCAAACGCTGAATTATCTACCAAACCAACCGATTTTATGCAGTAATTTGGTTCAACAAAACTTTAGGAAACACAATGCCAAAATCAGCTTGTCAACCAACCTTTTATTTTCTTTTGGTTTTAACTAACGCCTTATAAATGAGTGGTATTAGTATTTTTCGCCAAAGATGAAACTGTTGTTTCATTAGATGGTAATACTAACTACACTCGCACAATCTTGAAACAATTCTACGACCTTGTTGTGTGCCCATTTCAAAGAGGCAAATGCAACATTTGTTGCTGGACATAATATTATTCGTGCGGTTGTATTGCGCATCAAAAAAGCAGTCTCTGAAGCCAACAGAGCATTTACCAATACTTGTGACGTGAATGCTAGCAACCAAAACACCATAAAGTGTTGAGCAAGATTTTACTCAAGATTGTTCTGTATAGTATCCTTGATAGTAACACATCCGAAAAGCACTACAATCACTTTGTTATCCTGCATTGTTTGAGCAAGAAGACTACAAGAGGTTGGCTATCGGGCTGATTAAATGAGCTGTAAAAACATATCTTTAGTATACCACATATAAAACATTGAAAACCCTTCAGTCCAGGTCCGGCGCCCCGGGGGGCATTTTGGGGCCGTGCCCCCCCCAAATCACTGCTTGTGCCCCTCCAAACAAGAATTGTGCCCCCCAAGCGAGGATTGTGTTCAAAGAAAGTAACAGGCTCGGTGCCTCTGGAGTGCAGCAGTTTGAGGCATGAGACCCTCAAAATACTGATCATCACCCCAGAATTCGTAAGCAAGAACCGTTTTTTGCAGATTCTGCGGTGAAGACCTTTTTTGTTTGATTTTTTTTTTTTTTGGTCTTCATCCCAGAATTTGTGGGCAAAAATTTTTTTTTTGCAGCTTTTGCGGTTAAGACATTTTTTTTTAGGTCTTTTCTCTCGAATTCGAGGGAACAAAGTTTTTCTGCCCTCCAAAAATTCTTTAAGCCCCCCCAATCACGCTACTCTGGCGCCGGGCCTGCTTTCGTCCGCTTCATCCTAAGCTGTAATAGTTTCAGGAGTTAACCTCTAAAGAACTAGCCAAGTTATAAGAGTGAAACGATAGGGTTCTACTGCTTTTATCTATGGTTTGCTAAATATAAGGTGGGCCATAACTCGTACACCAAAGCATTTAAACCATAGATACAGTTAAACATTTAAACCAAACATAATTTAACTGATAATGCTTGCATTGGGGTCGGCAATAATGTCCGATAGGGACCTGCAAGGGTCGTTACGTTCAAGATAAGTGCGTATTTTTGGAGGTTGCGACTAAATTTTAAATTTATGAGGAATAACGAGTTATTTATTCACTTTGTGTGAGTTCTGCTACTATTTATCCAGGCTATACGATGATTGTTTGGATCTAATTTGCAGGCCACATTTCAATAAATACTTCAAGAGACTAATCTATTCCTATGTTATCTTATTCCCACTTTTATACCGGATGAGGTGTTCCGTTGTGTTTTTATACTGGCAATGGTTTATGTCTGTGACACCCTACTGCATTTTCGCCTTGCTCGAGCCATTCACTTCACTATTAAAAGTTAACAAAACTAGATCCAGAGGTGGAAACTTGCGCCAAAATTATTTTTAAACAATTGTGCTGACTCTTGCGCAGCAAGTATTTTAGAAATTTTGAGCGCAATCGCAATTCAAATTCGATTAGGAATAGGATTAGATTTTTTAATCAACTATGATTAAAGGCTAGAATGAACATTGACAAGGTACATAAGTGTAGACAGGATTTTTGATTGGAGGGGGGAGATACACCGCAAATCACACGTAATGACGTCATCAAAAATTTTCGAAAAGAGGGATTTTTTATGGGACAAAGCTACCGTTGAATGGAGGATCAGAATCCGCGACCTGGATTGGCATGTAACTTGGATTTTGCTAAAGGGGGAGAACTTGAAGCAAAAGTTAAAAAGATTTCAAAAATTGTCTAAATTGGAAGAAGTGGTGAGCAAACTTGTTCAAACCAAACGTATTACAACCGAGGGTCTGGGGGCCAGCCGCTGGGCGAGTTTTTGTGTTTTTTTTTTGAAAAAAAATAGCTATTTTAATGCCGTTTGGATCACATTTCGCACGTGTTTAGAGCCATTTGAAAGAACTAAAGTTTAAGATTTGAAAGCCAATCGAAAAAATTAAATTGTTCAGTCTTCCATTCACTTACAGATCTAGTCCAAAATACGACAAAAAAATTTTTTTAAGTTAAATTTTGTAAGTGACTTGGCCCAAGTAAGAAAAGCAAGGTACGTTGCCTCCTGCAACATTTTTAGCAGCAAATAATTACTCAAATATTTGCCTTAGAGATTTTAGCTTTTTCTTGAAAATAAGTAGTTTTGGGAGTACATGTATACGACCTGGGTGCCAAGGCCCCCTCAATTTAAATTCAATAATTTGTTCAATACGCGTTTTGCTTAACTATTTCTCTTTTTTTACTGAAAGTATTTTGTCGCGTAAAAACTGGCGAGGTGGAGGTGGATGGTTATTTAAAGTTGGTGCAATAATAGATGGTTACCAAGTACTCACTACTCAAGGTATTGCACCAAGTTCACAAAATGGTTAGATGAGGGGTTAAGGTTGCAACTTTTAGGACAAAAACTCTGAATTTCTCTCGGGTTATACATTTAAATTGGTTGGAAAAAATTTGATTTGAGGGGCCCGGCCACCTGGTCGTCAATATTAATATTACTACTAATATGTTGTACACGTATACTGTTGTTCTCGAAAATGCTAAAAGAAATTGAAAAAACAATAGGCTTTTTTGTTATTATTTTTATCATTGGTAGCATTTTAATTGGTGAGGAGGCGGGCTTCTTAGCCCCTCCCGGCTACGCGTATGACGAGGTATGTTCATAAAAGCCTCGTCACGGAAGTTCCATTCGTCTACTGCTAGCAAAACTTCTATTGAATTTACAGCAGGGGTCTTCTTTCGCTGAAACGTTTCTCTCCAAAGTATTTTATGCCGATTTTTAAAAAAAAAATTAATTAAGCATTTTAAAAACGTTTGCAAAATCAAATTTCAAACAGAAAAATTAATTTTGTAATTGTCTTTCTAGAAATACGCTACTAGTATCTAAAAATCGTAAAGTTGCTATGGGCATTACGCGCGTAACCTGCAACAGTCTGACTTTTTTACCGTAATTCAAAAACAAGAAAGAACAAAAACTATTACAACTTTTTTTGCTAGTCCGGTAAAACTTGAAAGATATTGCAAACAAAAGTGGTCAGCATCAGTAGCTCTTAATCAATACTTAGATGGTTTAATTTCTATAAACAAAAACATGATAATTTTTTAGCGTGCTTCATTTGTCAGAGAGTGATGCTAATTGCTCCAGAAGCACAAAATATGCATCAAAGCTTGTAAGGATTTCCTTGACGAGCCACTAGAAAAAAACAGTGACTCCGAAGTCGTTCGCTTACCACCACGTAAAAAATTTATTAGCGAAAGTTTTTAACACCCCGCTTCCTTTACGTGCGGGTGTTAAAGACTTTTTTCTTAGCTACAAAGAAGTTCTTCACCCAACGGGGTTAAGCGATGTCCATTTTCAAAGCATGTATTTTTTAAAGGAAATCAATAATTTTTGATTTACTAAACTTGGTAGCGTGCATAATTTGTTTTGAATGTTGGTTTCGTACCGTAGCCTAGCGCAGTTTGAGCAGTGAGTTAGTTAGAATTACACTTTACAAAACGTCATCCTTGCGCGTGCGCTTGCGGTTCAATTATCTTTTGGGGCTTGCGGAAACACTTGCGGAGCAAGTTTTTCAGAGTAGTTGCACGTGCACTTGCGGCGCAACTTATATCATTTGCGCTGCCCACCTCTGGTTTGCCTCTGACTAGATCGACTTGATATTTATCAATTGGCATCATCTCTTTCTAGTATGGTATCTTTACTTGGTCATTTTATTCAATTTGTTTTGTTTATACTCTATTAAACTTTAGCCCCCAGGAAGAGCCCACAAGGGCAAAACAGACTGTTGAAGCATGTTAAATTGTGATGGTCTGTACCTAGTTAATAATTTAACTGATACATACGCAGTGATGTAAAGTAGCAAAATACTTTTACTTGAGTAGATTACTCAAGTAATTTTTTTTCGGTAACGAGTACTTTTCAAGTAGCTTTTTTGAGGCTACTTTTTTTTACTTGATTACTTTTAGTGTAAATTAACAATATTTAAGTAGTATTTTGATTCAGAAAAGTTCAAAGTACTTTAATTTTGTATTTGAACAACAAATTCGTCAGAACAGTTGATTTTTCTACCGGCATTTGTTCAATTTCAGTGAAGTTAAGATCTATTTTGCTCCTTTTTCGGCTGGCAACTCTTGCGTCTAAGATCAGACCACCACAGCGACTGTCGCAATGCTTTTTTTCTATACGTGTGAGACAGTGCCGTTGCAGCGGGGAGACCTGGGGAGGGGGGCGTGCACCACGTAACGACTGCTTGTGCCCCCCGCATTTCGGTTAACTCAAAATACATTTATGAAACATCACGTAAAGACAAGATGTAACAGGCAATAATGGAAAAAGAAATAATAACGTTCAAACATAATTCTCGTTTGACGTTTTCTCGATTCGGAGAGATATTGTTGGGCATCAACTGCTGTACAAACATTTGACGCAATAATCCGTCTTATTAACACGCCTTTACGGATTTTTCGCGGAATAGAGATGCAAGCGTATAGAATGGTTACCAGTACCGGTACTTTGTTAGTGATTATGACCTAAAACAATACGTAAAAGCATTTTTTAAATACCAACGGCTTTTGTTTTGTTTTTTTGCAACACACTCAAGATTTGGGTAGGTCGCAGTCAGTGGTTCAACCATAGGAAAGGGGCTTAGCCAAGTTATTTAGAAGAAATAACCAGAAAATGAAAGCGTTTAAACATGTTTTGGACTTGCCCTGAAGTATAAGGGGGCACAGAGTTGTAAGTCGGGCCGGGCTTTTCGGGCCGGGTTCGGGCCTAAAGTTGACAAACATTTCGGGCTTAATTCGGGCCTGAGACGTGCTTTTTGTCTTAGATGCACAAAGCTATAATCAAAATAACTTGGCAACATTGCTAAATTTTTCAGACCTAACTTAACTTTCGGGTTTTTTCGGGCATGATTTGAGATTCAAATTAATTTTCGGGTTCGGGCCTGAACTAGTCGGCCCGTTTACGACTCTGAGGGGGCAAAAGGGGCTAGGCAATTTAATTCCTTCAATGACTTCTGAATTTCAGCAATTTACTGTAGTTATTCATGATTATGTTAATCACAAAAATCGCCCAGCGGCTGGAGGATATTCCCCCTCTCCCAGGCTCAGCACGCACACTTTGATACGCATGAGTTGCATCAGTTTGCTCGACACTGGGCCTAAATTAGACAATTTTAGTGCAAAAAATTTTACTTTGGTTCAAGCCCCCGCTCCCTCTTAGCGAAATCTTAGTTGAGTTTCTGGTCGCATTCATTGCAGCAGACAGATTTTTCAAGCGATTATTTGCAGTAGCGGTACCTAAACTGTAAAATTTTGCATGGGAGGACACTTTCGCAGCCTTGACCAAATGCGTTAGCGCTGCGGCTGCAATTTAGTGGAAATTTTGCTTCAAGTTCAGAATCTCCATTTTGCTCCAGAAATTTTGCTTCAAGTTTTCCCCGAATTATATTGAAGACCTAAAAAATATCCTCACCGAAATTTGAAGGGATTTTCTCCCCTAGCTCGAATGAAGACCAAACAAAGGTGTTCACCACTATTTGGCACTGTCTTTTGCCGGAAATTGGTGCTAACGGCCGCTTTTTTGTTTAACCGTCCAAACGCTTACTCTTAGTCGAGGGCGTTGAAAACTCGTTACGGGGGACGCTGCAACCTCGATGAGGAAATCCTAAATCTCAATGGGGGGACGCTAACTCTCGATGGGGGAACGCGTCCCCCAAACAAATTAAGTACTGATTATGCGGACCGGATACGAAACGAGCAAAGAAGCGCTGCCGGCTTTATATGTCGCATTTTTCAGACATGAATACAAAATTGTTAAAATAGCGCACAATTCGTACCCCTAAAATATCAGTTTTTATGTGTAAAAGTTCGGTCTGTTTTAGTGCTCCCCCGCGTCAGCTAGTGCCCCCTCACTTTGGTTGCTCTGGCGACGGCACTGGTGTGAGTATGTGTCTCGTCAGATCTGGCAAATGACAGTTCTTGCTTTTCGTTTCACGTAGCTTGGTGTTCGCTTTTCGCCGCAGCCGCATACTGGCATAAATGTTTACTGTAGTGAAAATGAATCATGAAAGAAACAAACAGTTAAACATAAATTTGTCAAAAATTCGTCCTATGATTACTAAACGGTTCTAAAGCTAAATTCCACAGAGTGAGCCAAAAATCACATACCATATATGCAATAAGCATTATTACACGGCTCTGTAATTATTGAGCAAACGCAATTCCAAAATGTTTTCAATACGATGATCCATTTTTTCCCTGCAGAGACCCAAAACTACCTAGATAGGCTATCAACAATAATTCTGTGCGATTTAGTGATGTAATGTTTTTCAGGATTCCGTCTGCCTTCACATGTGAAATAAATTCAATTCAAAAAAAATTTGCAATAATTTTTATTAATTAATCCAAAAAAATGCTATTGCAAAATATACTGAATTAGCTATGGTGAGTTAGTTTTACCCCATCCTGCAGCTAGATATGTACTGTAGATTATACACCGATAAGACACGTCCACAGTGTTTTTATTTTTTAGCATATCGATTAAACTATGACAGTATTTGAGCAAAAATGTTATAAAATGATTCTATGTAAATAATGCTCGGCATGATTTTCAAATCTCGAAGTCTTACTATTGTTCTTCTTCTCAGTTAACTGACTTAAATTTAATCACATAAAACTCGGAACAATTAGTAATTCATTACTTCTTGAAATAGTGAGGGGTTAGAAGACTAAGCGCTTAAGGCGGTGATGTGAAGGTAGTCGACCAGTTGTAGGTCATATGTCGATTGAATAGTTTGTTAATTTTGCTTGAATACTTTCAGAAATACTTGTACTTAGTACTTTTTAAATGACTACTTTTTTACTTTTACTCAAGTACTTTTTTGGTCAGTACTTTGTACTTTACTTCAAGTAGTTTTTTGTCAGTAATGAAACTTTTACTTCATTACAATTTCCGAGTACTTTTTACACCATTCTATACATGCATAGGTGGGCGCAAGTCCGTTAATCGTTAATCCGTTAATAACGAAGCTAACTTTTTCATTTACTAGTTAATCCGTTAAAAAGTTTTTTCGTGTTAACGGACTAAATTAACTTCCGTTAAGTTCTATTAACTTCCGTTAAGGTTTTTATCGTTAATATCTTGCACCATTCATTCATCGTACTGATACAAATCAGTTTGAATTGGTAACACTTGTTGCACATTAGCACGAGTTTTATAGAAGAAAAAGCAAAGAAAGGAGCTCTTTTTTGTGGCAAATAATAAGCTGCCGCTATTAATTATCGTCTATTAAATATCGTAGGTCTATTAATTATCGCTGCTCTCAATTTCCAAAAATTTTCCGATTGCAGCTTCGTTAGTGCATTTGAACTTATTTTTATCTTGAATTCGATTAGACTGTAATATATAACTTCCAAAACACAAAAAGACCACCATAGCAATAAATATTTCCTTGCAATCAGCTCAACAGCGTCAATGTGTTCTAGAAGCGAGCGAAAAAAAGAAATGTAAATTACATGCAAAATGTTAACGAATTAACGGACTTTATTTACTTCCGTTAATTAAAGCTGAAAATAACGGATTAACGTTAACGGAGGTGTGAAGTTTGTTAACGGACTAGTGGTTAACGAAGCGAACGTTTTGCATTAACTTGCCCACCTATGCATACATGCAATGCTTCATTGCTCTAGAAAAGAACATGTATTTTATCGTCTAAGACACGCACAAAATACATGTTATTTTATAAGTTTACATTGTGTTACCTCACACTCCACGTGATTCTTTGTTGTACGACGTATGGCCAACCCTATGTATGAATGAGCTCCATCTTGGCCTACAACTGTTACTGAGCTCTTTAGTCTTTACAAGCTTGATTGGTAGAGGAGGATGAATGTCCTAAACCAAAACAACACGTATCGTGCGTACGTGATGATTGGTCGATTCATCAAAAACGAGATGTAATTTATCTTGCAAGCTCTATTGGCGGGAACACCCCAGATTAAAATTTAAGCATTATTACCCAAAAAACGATCAGTTTAAACAAGAAACTTTGTAACATTTCGCAATGAATCACTCCAACTTCCAACTTTTTACTATTTTACGTACCTTGAAAAACCAAACAGTCAAAAAATGGGACGACTATGAAGTTGTTCTTGCCAAGAATTACAATAACCAACACAAAAATGCTGGGCCGCGAGAAAATAATGTTAGGAACTCCATCAACTGCTGGCTGTTGACTCACATTATAGCAGTTGTGATTGTAATGATAAATCATATTTCTTACGGGTTGAAGTTGCCAAACATAGGTTCAATAACTTGGTGTATGTCTTTGTCTGGACTTGAAGAGAGACGTTAGATGAGTTTCCAAGTAGAAATTGGTCTCGTTCTCAGTTTATGCAGTGATTTGTTGAGCAGTATTGGTGTTAGAAAGCAGTCAAGATGGCATAAGCACCTTAACATATTTTAGCCAAAATAGCGAAAAAGCAGGAAATTGTTATGTTAATAAATTTACAAAACAAACTCTACGAACTGGTTTAGACTGGGTCTAATTTGCACTTTGAGCAATATTAAATCAGAAAAAGCTTAGATACCAGGTATTTTGACTGAAAAAATTAATGCTAAATTGGGCAAAAAATCCCTATTTTTCGACGAAAATTCAAAATTTCAAATTTCATGTCCTCTTTTCCCTTTGGACCAAATGAGATAAAATTTAGTATGTGGGGTTTCTATCACCAACCTAACAATTTGCAGGGGGATGGGTTAAATTTGAAAAAAAAAAGTTGTTTTGAACAACCCTAATAAGCATACATTTTAACACCTCGCGGCACACAGTTTGAGAAACCCAGTTATAGAACCGTTAGTTACATAAACAGTAATTTCGTTCCAGTAGAGGTGACAAACACAATTTTAAAGCGCAAAGCGCAGTTTTCGCGACCTCTGCAATTGCTAAATTTGCGTTGCACTTAAATTAATACGCAGCGCTTTCAATTTTTTTTCATACATTGCACCTTTTTATAAGAGCATTTTAAAAATGACACAAGATTCATTTTTTGCTCGAAATTTGGAAACAAATTATAGCCAATGCCAGTTTCGGCATCAACAAAATGAAGAAGAACCCAGGCCAAAATAAAAATCAATTTTTTTTTTTGTTTTTTTGCTGTATCGTTAAAAGAATAACCAGATTTTGCAACCATGCATAGCCAGTATACTGCCGTATCGTAAAAGAATAATCAGATTTTTGCAACCATGCGTAGCCAGTAGACTGCCTCTTTTGTTTTTGCATCTTTAACAATTGACAAGGCTTTTCCATGTACAACAAACTTTTCACCAAGCAAGAATGAAATTGTGTTATTTTATTCTCTTATAAAATTTAAAAACAAACGTGGCTAAAAATTTGTAGAAGTTAAAAAACAATCAATCTCAACCCAAAATTTACTGCTGGTTGATATAAACAAAAAGTGTAATTGCGCGATTTGATACTTATATTCTTATGAACACAGTTTTGTTCAGTGGTGGGATTCAAATTTTTTGTCAGCCGGTTCTATTACAAAAATCATATTTTTTTAGCCGGTTTTGTTACAAAAAGTCATATTTTTCAGCAAGGATGGCAGTACGGTATGGTACGCTCAGAATTTGCGTACTACGTACCTCGCATCTTGAACAGTACCGTACCAGCGTACCGTACTTCAATTTAGAGATGGCAACAGCGCAGCGTACGCGGCCGCGCGCTGTTGTTGGTGCACCGCGCCGCGCAGCGTGGCAACTAAAATCTGCATTACGTCAGAGCAACAGCGCCGCATACAAAAATTTTTTTACATTTTTTTTACAATTATTGTTGGTGATTTTCCCTTTGTGAACAACAATGGTTAGTCTGGATGTAGCTATTATATGAATTGAAAATAATGCATGCTAATAAAACAGGAAAAGGTGCCTTCGATTCAAGTTTATTTTTTCAGAATTCGGAGCATCCTAGAATCGGCTATTTTGGCTCCAAGAAACTTAGTTTTGATCGGCTGAACGTGTTTTTTTTTTTTTTTTTGACACCAACAAAAAGATTTTGGTTTTGGTAGGCTAGACTAGGAAAGGTTTAGGACGTTGGGTGAGCAGGGGTGCCTATCTTTGTTGAGCATTGGGGGGGATAACTTGAATTTTACCCCAATTTTGCGCTATTTTGAACTTTTAGGGGGATGAACCTCGACCACAATTTTTTTCAGGTGAGCCAATTTGCCTAAGTGAAGACCAAAAAATAAGGTCTTCACCAAAAGAAGGAAAACTTAGTTCCCCAAATTGTAGTCGAGACCTGCGCTCAAATACACACCCAAGTCAAATTATTGGGGGGATGCAGATGCAGAATATAATCAAATTATTGGGGGGGGTACAGTCAAATTATTGGGGGGATATATACTCCCTCCACCAGGTTTCGGCACCCCTGTCCGTGAGAAGATGAAACAAAAGCAGACAAATGTAGAAGAAACAGATTTGTGAGAAACAATCATCAGAGTGGAGGCACAAAACAAAGCCTAGCGACACACCCTCCCTAGTGTACGCAGTAAGTCTATGGTATCGGTACAAGCCCAAGGCTAGACAACAGTTTTTACTAGGCATGCTGCTTGCATTTCAGAGAGACAGAGTTAGTTCAGTGTAGCCTATTCGTCAACAGGTCATGGCATCAAGAATTAGGCTTTCGGTCCTATGTCTGGAGCCTATCTCAGATCTGGTAGACCTATGTCTGTATGTAGTAGAAAACGAAGACTAGGCTACACAAATTTCCAATGACAAAATAGCCTACGTAGTAGCAAAATTTATTCCACAATCCAACACACATGTAAACGGCAAAAGTACAGGGTGGGCCAGAAGTTAGGGGGCAGTGATACACAAGCACTGATTGTATCACTGCCCCCTAACTTCTGGCCCACCCTGTATAATACATAGGGTAGTTTCATACGAGTGTAGTAGCTTGTGACAGCATGCAGAGCACTTGATACCTTATATTTCATTATTTGAGCTACTGGTTCAAGATTAGTACAGTAGTTGCATGGAATCATCAGGTAGACTGGTAGATTGTTTTTGATTGCCAAAACATGGTGCAGAAAAACTGATAGCAAGCACACACAAGACAAATTAAACCTGAAAGCCTATAATTGAAACGACTGATCTCACGTCGCATGTTTTTTGGTTTTTACTCGGCCATTTTCAAAGTTAACGAGTGCGAAGTCTCAGACTTTTACTTATAACTCAATAACAGATAATGGTTTGGTCTAGCTACATGAAATTTTGACAACAGTTTGAGATTCATAAGTTATTTGTGTGGGCCAAATTTCAAGGCAATGAGTCCCATAACTTCAGGTTTTGGACCCGAAAACTAAAAAAGTTTGGTGTAAAAAGCGGTCTTATTCAAAAACGGCTTAAGTACGGCAAAAAATATTTCACATGGTTATTTGTCGTAAGATACTCTTTCATCTTTACCTACACTTTTAGCCACATTGAGTTTTTTTCTTTTTTCATTTTTTGCTTTCTAAATTTTGTGCACTCTTCTTCTAAACCACACAACATCGATATGTAATTTTTGTGTAAATTTGTTCAGCTGCAAATGCAATTTTGTCTCCTGAATTTTTTTGAGGCTTCTCCCCTAACCCCCCCCCCCAAAATAGGGCCTAAAAAAGTAATTTTTTTTATTGCTCAAGCTAGGGTGATAGTTTTTTGTTTTTATTGGTAGATATTTAAGCAACAAATAGATATTTAAGCAACAAATAGTTTGACATAGAATGGAGTACCACCCCCCCACCCCCCCGGGGCCCCCAAATGGACTTCCCAGAAATTGGTTTTTTGAACGGCTCAATCTAGGGCATTACTTTTTTTATACCAGCAGATGTTCAAAAAACAAATATTTTGACATGGTTTGAGAGAGCGACTCTTTTGAAAACTCCAAAACAATACCCCTAAAATAAATTTTTTTATATGTCATAAGCTAGAGAGCTAATTTTTTTCTGATGTTAGTGGAAATTTAAAGGATATTTAACTTGCGGTGCGGCGCGGTGCAGTGTGAACTTAGTTGTGTTTGAATGTGGTGCGGTGCAGCATGCGGACAAAGTTTGCTGATGCAGCGCAGCATGCGGATGCATTTTTTGTTATCCGCGCCATCTCTACTTTAGTTCAATTTTGAAAGCGTACCGTACCAACGTGCCGTACCCGTACCATTACAAAAAAGGCGTACCGTACCAGCGTACCGTACTTCTTCGCAAAAATTGAGGCGTACCGCACCGTACTTACTTAGCGTACCGTACTGCAATCCTTGCTTTTAGCTACTCGCAACTTTAACTGACTTCAAAATCACTAGCCTATAAATCAGCAAACTCAATCCGCACATTTAGCGTCGGTTTTAGCTATCTTTTGCTTCTGTTTACAAAAAGCCAGCGTAATGTGAGAAAAGTTTGGGGTTTTTAATTAAAAGAGCGTACCAACGTACTGTAACCGTACCTTTACGAAAAAGGCGTACCGTACCAACGTATCGTACCCGTACCATTACAAAAAACGTACCGTACCAGCGTACCGAACTTCTTCGCAAAAATTGAGGCGTACCGTACCGCACCAACGTACCGTACCGTACCGTACTGCCGTCCTTGTTTTTCAGGATATAAACTGATTAGCTTTGATTACTTCCTAATTAACACTACAACATAATGGTTAAGCAAGCATCATTACGTCAAAATTAGCATCAAAATTTTTGATGATATTGAGGATTGTCTATATTGCTGTATATATTATGTACTCGTTGATAATATTGTTATGTACTAGTTCATTCATTACCCACAGAACTATTACAGTTTTGGCTTTATCTAGGTACCATACGTAATCACAACCAAAACTCAACTAAGTCAACAAACCAACTCAGAACTGACACAGCTCTGCAACTTAAATTTTAATTTAGTAGGCCTATAATATTCTTGGCGATAATTTCACTCGTTTTTCGCAACTGACTGGTAATTGGTATGACTGCTAGCCACTATGACCTGCAGCTGAATCCCATCACTGCTAATAGTAGAGGAGCTAAGTCGAAAATCGTTCACTTCCGGAATAAAGTGTGAAGTTTGGCACAAACCTTCCCTAGGGTGAGTATAACGATTTCCGAAGGGGAGCCAAAAAATCGGGCTTGGGCAACTCCTACAGACAGCCCATAAAGTTATGCTGCAGCTCCATCTAGAGGTTAAAGAAAGTTTTGTTTTTCTAAACAAACTTACTGGGCCAAGTGGTGATTTTATGATTTGATTTTATTGTTTTTGCAATCTAAAATATTTTGGCATGCCATGACGTAAATATGAAGCAATTTTTTGCCAAAAATGTATGACGGCAAGCAAAATATTGCTGAGATTGGTGGAGTCTCTCAATGATATCAAACTCTGTTAATTGTTTCAATTATACTGGATAAACATCTTGCGTAGCGTAATTTACGTCATTTTGTAACATAATTATGATGTCATGTTTGCCGAAAATTACCACAAAACGATAGTAATATATGCTAATTAAAAATATTAGTAAGTGATGACATTTCGCAATCAGCTTATTGCTTCAAGATACAATCGCTGCTTGTAGCAGATGACGTCATTTTATGACGTCATGTTTGCCAAAAATTGCCACAAAACAACAAAATGTTATGTAAGCACAATTGTTTTTTAAAAGCATTAGTTTAATGACTACATTCCGTATTTAGCGTATTAATTCAAGATACAGTACAATAGCTGCTTATAGCAGATGATGTCATTTGGTGATGTCATTATATCTGGTTATGTCATATGGCAGTGTTTTGTCCTTTGCTGCAAAGTTGACAAAAATAGAAGATGTGCTTTGTGTAGGAAGAAAGAGAGGATGCGGGCATAATATATTTTTAAATGCAAACCAAGCAAAAATTGTCAAAGCGTTGACTTGTGATCTATATTCCAAGGTGCATCCAGGGTTGTTAGGCAGCTTGCGCCGTATCAAGAGTGGTTTAGAGACAATGGTTTCAGATTGAAATTGTAGTGCCAAACGTTGAAAAACTGAGTCATCCTTAAATCTGACGTCAAAAATAATACCATTTTGTGCGTAGTTCGTCATGCTTTTGACTGCTCTTTGATATAGATAGTGAGGCTTCCTCAACAAAATTCTGTTTGAACCCCCGGATAATAGGAAAAACAATGTCTTATAATGAAATGTTGTGTATTACCGATGCTTACGGGGTAATGAATGTAAAGCAAGCAAAGCTTCAAAATACGTGGATGATGGTTGCCTTCTTGATTGTTTTTGCTAGCATTCATTGCCCATCGGTACAGTTTCCCAAGCAAGCACATACTTTTGTGCATACAATGTCGTTCCTTGCACGCTTAAAATATTTCTTGCACCCGCATTTACTGTAAGTAGGTCACAACAAGCGTTTGAAGCTTCCGGCAAGTTAGTTTTACGGGAGGATATCCCGACTCTGTTGCTTGCCAACCCCATGCCTAAACTTGAAGATGGATTTTTAATCAAACACTGACTTCATTTAATGGCTTGAAAAGCTGATGGTTTAATGTGCTATTTCAAAGCATCCAACATTGGTGGTATATTTTCTACGGCTCGTCCTCCTTAAGCAAACATAATTCTTCTAGCAAGATTGACTTCGCAGGTGTTGATAGTAGAACTGTACAGGCACACGACAAACTGTTCCAGTGCCTGAAAATCAGACTCAGATATTTGTGGAGGAGAGCTAGCCGTTGATGGAAGACAGTTTTGCAAAAGTAGGCGTTATCTCTGGAAACTTTTTTCAGGATTCAAAAAACAACTTTCGTTTGGGGGCTCAAGCATTGATTTTGGAGGGCACAGCTCTGAAATGCCCCCCCCCCATTTTGGTGCCGGGTCTGTAGCCAGTCCTATTCGGGATTTCACGCTAAACCTATGCGCTTTTACAGTTCACAGGGATTGGTCCCTCCAAAATTTACAATGTTACGAGGAGAATAATCGTGTTTGAAAAATCAGCTTTGCTTTGGCACTTGGCATTTGCCTCGACTCATTTATTTATTTTTAGAGGTGGGCACCGCTAACGCAAAAATGAGCTCCGTTAACAACTATTCCGTTAATTTAAAGAATTGCTTTGTTAAAGCTAATCCGATAGCTCAAATGTTTCGCAAGCGGAAGCTAACGCTAATTCGCTAATCCGCTAATCAACCATAATATGAGACGGAAAAAACAAAAAATTAACTTCGTAACTTGTACCAATCGAGTTTTTAAGTTCGTCAGCCAATTCTAAATGTATTGCACTTCCGAAATTTCCTAATTCCAAACGTTTATTCAATACAGACGTTACAAAGCAGATTTGGAACAAAAACTTTTTTGACAACTGTGAGGTAGCACTTACCTTTGATTTTTGATTCGAGGTATGTGCTACCTCACAGTTGTGAAAAAAGTTTATTCAATAGCAAGGTATTGTCACGATTTTGAGCCCATGCCCGAAATAGCATACGGTATTACTGAAACGAGTGCAGAAATAAAAGAAGTACAGAACTGAAATAAGCAAATAAGATACAATATTTTAATCTTTCTGCCCACTCTTTCTAAATGCTCGCTCTGCTTGAAAACTGAAAGAGCTTTCTGCTGAATCGATAATCCGTAGGAGGTGACAGCCAGCTGACCAACACAAACTAAATGAAGTTCGATATGACTAGAACAGTTTTAATAGTGCTTTTTCGAAAAGTTGATTCCGAAATTTTAACCTCGTTTTGGCTCGTGATTGCGCAAGGCCATGATTATGATGTCATTTATTGGAGTGATCATATCAACGCGAGAAAAGCATTACCATATCGAAACACGATGTTAGCGGCAATCTTACTGATCTAAAAACGCCTTACATCGTACACTTGAAGTACGTATTTCTCTGCCTAGCAAAGTGGCAAATTTTAGACTACGCTTTATTGAAACCACCATTGCAGCTATTTTTTTCTAGCGGATTTACGGATTGGCTAAAAAAATTAGCTTTGATTACCAAGGATGGCAGTACAGTGTGGTCCAAGACTACGAGCATTGAGGGCCGCATTAAGTTTTGAAAAAGCTTCGCGGGCCGCAAAGATAAAATCTAGATTTTAATCATAGGCTGAGAGATTGTTATTTTACCATTGACACTATGTTTTACTAAATGTCTTACGTTTCATGCTTGTTTAAGTCTTGAAAATTGACGTTTGCAAAGAAGGCAATTTACATACCACAGCATAAACAAAGTAAAACATTACGGAACACATCCACACAAATAGCAAACTATTCATTGTTTAATGCTTTTGATTTGACTATAGTGTCAATGTTCGCTTTAATCTCGTAGGTAGACAGACGAAGGCGAGCATCTAGGGTTTCATCACTCATTCTGTTCCGTTCGTCGCTTTTTAACCGCTTCATACAAGAAAAAATGCTTTCGCAAATATACGTGCTACCAAACGTAGAACACATCTTCAATGCAAAGTCTCTTAAGCAGGGAAACTGTTCTTTGCTTACAAGTTTCCAAAAAACATCGTAACGCTCATTCTTTTTTGACAACAGAAAAGGATCTGCTTGTAATTCACATAACTCCAGCTGAAAACAAGATGTCTGAGACTCTATGTCAACTTCCATAGGATTATTGAAAAGCTCAAGTTTTGTCTTCAGCAGATCAAAGTCAGCGAATCTGCGGTTAAACTCATCAGCAACTTCACCAATTTTTGCAGAAAATGCACAAAAATCGATTTTTGTCCCTTCACCAATCAATTCACAGCAAGAAGAAAAATGTGAAGCATCGTTTTTTGCAAGGAAGCCTTGAATAGCACGAGTTTCTTGCGAAAACCTTCAATATGCCCGACTAGTTGAGGGATAAATCGCTTCTTACTTTGCAGTTCTAAGTTTAGCATGTTCAAGTGATTACTAATGTCTGTCAAGAATGCCAAGGAACCAATAAACTTATCATCACTTAACTGAATTTGGTACTCTTTGGTTGTAGCTTCTGTTTCACTCTGCAGAAAATGTAATATTTCTTTTCTCAACGCAAAGAAATGTTTCAATGTTTTTCCTGCACTTAACCATCGAATTTTGGAGAATAGAGGCACATCTTCATAATTTGCTTCCAAATGTTTTATGAACTGGATAAATTTTCTATGTCTTTGAGCTTTATTTCCTCCTCTGATGATGTTGACTATATTAGTCACTGTTATCATAACATCACTCATTTGCAAACTTTTGGCACATAGTGCTTCTTGATGAATTATGCAATGGAACATTGGGCAATTAACTCCATGATTCTTTAGAATGCCTGCAAGTCCAATCCCTTGTCCTGTAATTGCTCTAGCGCATCTGTTACAACACACTCACACTTCTCAAAACCTCCATAAGATTCGATGACAGACACAAGGCTGTTAAATATGTCGATACAAAAAAAGTTGATACAAAAAATTTTGAAGTAGAAAAATTTCTATACAAATTAACTGAAGGAATGGAGCTATTAGGTGATATCAAAGAGGAATGCATTGACAACTACACTGAAAAGTTTATTGACATTTTTCATAAGACATTAAACATACATGCACCATTACGAAAACAAAGCAGAAAGGAAACAAAACTAACAAACAAGTACAGAACTGATTCCAAATCTTAACAAGGTTATCCAAAGGTTATCAAGGTTATCCAAAAAAACAAGGTTATCCAAAGAACAAGGTTATCCAAAGGAATCCTTCTATCGATCCAGCAAAAAAAATTTATTGTACAAAAGAGCCCTTAAATTAAATGATAGTAATACATGGGCACAATACAAAGTCTATAGAAATAAACTGACTCATATTAAGGAATATGCAAAACGATTTTACATTAAAAATTTGGTGAATGATAATAAGCATGACACCTCGTCGCTTTGGAAAATTATAAATAAAATTATTCACTTGAAAAATGTGAAGAAAAATAACATTCCTAATAAAATGTATGCTTCCAAAAGTGAAAGTGCAAAAGGTCCACAGGCCATCAGTAACTTGTTCAATAAATGTTTCATAGAGATAGGAGTTAACCTTGCATCTACAATCGAAACACCAGCTATAATTGATGGCAAATTTAATGCCACATCTTTGATTCAGAGTAGTTGCAATTCGTTTTTTCTAGAACCAACAGTTGAAGAAGAAGTAGTAAATTACATCAGAGCTATGAATCCATCAAAAAGTACAGGAAGACATGGAATTCCTGCAAAGTATATAAAAATGTCAGGCTCTGTTATAGCTCCAGTTCTAACTAACATTTTTAATGCATGCATATCAACAGGATATTTTCCAAAAGTGTTAAAAACCGCTGAAGTTGTTCCAATTTTCAAAAAAGGCGAAAGAGAGTTATGTAGTAATTATCGCCCTATTTCTATTTTAAATCCTTTTGCCAAACTTTTTGAAAAATGTCTGCTTGATCAACTAAACAATTATTTTGTGAGCAATAATTTGATTAGTCCAAACCAGTATGGTTTTAAGAAAAATTGCTCAACGAATGAAGCCGTTTGAGATATTTACAATAAGCTACTTGACAATATGGATAAAAAGCTCTTTACATGTTCTATTTTCTTAGATTTAAGAAAAGCATATGATACCATCAATCACACAATACTGATCAAGAAACTAGAAAAGTATGGAATTAGAGGATTACCATTACAGCAGTGACGTGCGGTGAGGCTTTTGGTTGGTGAGGCACAATTTTTTTCACACTCATGTTCGCAAAAAAATTATTTAAGACAATAAATGACAAGCAAATAATTGTTTTTATAGCTATTCAGGGCCGCCGAGAGGGGGGGCAGGGGGGTGAATGACCCCGGGGCCCATGGACTTTAGGAGGCCCATGGGCTTCAGGAAGGCCGTCGGGTTCAGCGGGCCCATGAGCTCGAGAGGGGGCCCATCGAAATGACACTGAGAAATCAGCATGTGAAGCCTGAAGACCTTTTTTTTTTTTTGGAGAACACCTGATTTCGACCGGAAAAACCGTTAGAGTTTCGGTAAAAACCTTTTTTGTTTTTTTTTGGAGATCACATCATTTTTCGGACCAAACTGACCGGAAATCCGTTATATTTGAGCTGGCCCCGAGCCCACTTTTGGTTCCCGGCGGCACTGTAACCATTAAACAAAAACCAAATTTTTCGATAATTAATTATTCGTTTAATTTTTACTGTTCACTTAAAGCCAAATCAATTTTTGAAGTTTTGAAAATCCATGAAGGTAGCCTAGCCTATTATTTATTTGGCTTTGAATGTGGACATAATTGAAGTTTTCGTGCTTCCTTAGTCTTCTTGGCAAATTCTCTTAGTCACAAAAACCCGATTTCAGTCCCAACATTATTATTTGCTAAAAACATGAAAGCACAAATGAAGATTTTTATAGCGCAACCTCTCTTTCTTGAGTACGGTTCTACTCTTTTTGAATTGAGGGGTTCTTTCGTAATGATGTCTCGAGCAAATCTTTTAAATTGGTTTTCTTTTAGCTATATTCAATTCAATTCAGATTATTTGTTCACTTGAGTTCAATTTCCAGAAACTTAACACCAATGAAAAAATATATTCACACGCACAAATAGAATGATTATTAATGCCAATAAAGGAAATAAATGTGGGCTAATTTACTGTAACACTTAACAGAAGTAATTGTTGATGAAGGCGTAGAAATTAATAGGCAATCGCAAAGTTTACCAGTACTGTAGTTTGAATCACTTACTATCAAGCAAACAGGACAGTGAAAGACCTGTTTCTGGTCATCGAGTCAAGCTGCCCTTATAACTAATTTATTATTGTAATTATTATAAGTTTTTTTGAGGGGGTAGGTTTTTTTAACCATTTTTAAAACAAACAAGAAACAAAAGTAAGGATTCAACCAAAAATAGCAGTTAGTATAAGAAAAGAGCACACTAAGGCTTATCTCGAGTTTATCAAGACTGTAAGCACTTCAGTAATTACGTAGCATGGACAATTTTATTTGTTTGCTAAATGAGTATTTTGGTAATTCTTCAAAAGTTGGTGAAATATTATTCCATATTTTTACTCCAATGCACGAGCAAGATCGTTGCCGTTTCGAATTTTAGCTCGTTCCAAATAAAAATTGTCTGCAGTAATCGATCTCGTTTTATAATCATGAAGTTTGCTAGCATATTTGAAATAATTGTCGAAATTTTCAGGTTACCTGGAGTGCTAATAAGAGTACATAAATTTAGCAATTTCTATAACTTCAAGTTCAGATAAAAAACTTAGTTTAGAAAGTCTCTCAGCTTTGGGACTAAATTTTCTTCCATTTTAGTTCATCTTCTCGCATGGCCGTAGGAGCTCAAAATGATTTGGGGGGGCAGCAAACTTTTGCCCGAAAAATGACTTGATGCATTGCGTTTCTCTGTCAAAATTGAGACGGTTTTCTCTGCCCAAATTGAGGTGTTCTCCAAAAAAAAAAAAAAAAAGGTCTTCCCTGAAATTTGAACGGTTTTTCTGTCCAAATGAAGGTGTTCTCCAAAAAAAAAAAGGTCTGCACCGAAGCTGAGACGGTATTTTGGCAATGGTGTGCCCAAATATCCAGACTATTTGCCCAAATAAATAGACCATTTGCCCGAATTTTCGACGATTTTCGACGTTTTGAACCAAATGGGGGGCGACCGCCCCCCCTGCCCCCCCGCTTCCTACGGCTATGTCTTCTCGTATTAAATTGTTTTTTATTCGGCCAGAAAAATAACTTGTTCAATTTCGCAATGAACGAAAGACTACAAAAAAACTGCTTAAACTTTTTCTCATTCTATGACGTCACAGGTGAGGCGCGCCGCTAAATCAGATTTAAAAGCATTATGCGTTGTCCGCAATTTGTTTGAGAAAAAAGGCATACTTTTAGTTTGTTTATTAAAATTTGCTAGCTGAAGTGAGGCACAATTGACAATGCCTCACTTCGCATATTTGAAGCGATGCTCAATGCACGCCGTAGTGATAGCAATAATACACCGAATAGTTTGGGCGTTTTAATGCGAAAGACAAAGACATAACATAAAAGCAGTGAATAGGCTGCACAAAAAAAGTAAATATGACAAAAATTAATAAAGCTTTTGATAAATATTTTGATTTGTATGAAACCATTTTATTTTAATTATATACTTTATTTTCTTTTTTTTTTTGCACAATTCTACAGGTGAGGCACGGCCTCACCTGCCTCCCCTGACCGCACGTCCCTGCATTACAGTTACTAGCAAGTTACCTGACTGACCGTCAACAGTATACAATTGTAAATCAATATAAATCCAAGTCAAGAGATGTTATTTGCGGTATTCCTCAGGGATCAACTCTAGGTCCGTTGTTATTTAATATTTATATCAATGATCTACCACTTGCCTCAAATTCCACAATTCATCTTTTTGCAGATGATACAAACCTTACTCTCTCCCATTCTAATGTTTCAACACTGCAACAAAATATTAATGATGAATTAGTCAATGTAAGCAATTGGTTCAAGGTTAAGAAATTATCAATTAACTTTAATAAAACTGAGTTTATGGTAGTGACAACAAAACAAAATAAACCTGAACTCAAAGTATCAATCGATAATAAATCCAATCAAGCAATCACATCACATAAAGTATCTAGGTGTTCTCATAGACGACAATCTAAACTGGAAACAACAAATCAAGGAACAATGTTCAAAGGTATCAAGGGGATCTTGGGCCCTTAATCAATTAAAACACTTTGTAGATGAGCAAACCTTAAGATCTGTTTACCACTGCCTCATATACTCTCATCTACAATACTGCATAAGTAGTTGGGGGACTGCTTCAAAATCAACATTAACACCTCTCTTTATTCTGCAAAAAAGAAGCATCAGATTGTTAACTGGAGCATACTAATCCTTTGTTCTATCGAGCTAAATGCTTAAAACTCAAGGATATTTACTCTCTGGAAACTGCAAAGCTAATGTACAAAATTCACAATAATGTATTATCTTTTGCAAATACAGATAAGTTTAACCTAATAAAAAACTGCTATACACATAAGACAAGATTGAGCCACAAAAACAACTTCTTTCTTCCAAGAACTAGAACAAGATTAGGGCAAAAGTCTCTATCATTCGCAGGAATTAAAATTTGGAATGAAATTCCAAGCAGTATAAAAGAAGTTTCATTCTACAGATTTAAAAAAGCTGTTAAAGCTCATTTTTTATCAAACTATGAAACCGATAAAAGCTAGAATAACAGCTTTCTATCAGCAATGCAGTAGTAATTACAGGAATCATAGTTGCATATTTATGCTTGAGTTCAACAATAACCTATTCTATTGCTTAAATGGCATGAGATTGGTGCATTCATCTATCACACATTTATACAATACGTCATCTCTCATTTTGATGTGCCCTTGAATTATTAGTAATTTAGCAGTAACTGACTGAGGTTGATATATACTGGTATTGGAAATTGTACCAGTACTAATGACATATTGGCAAACAATACAAAACAAAGCAAGGAGGTTTTTTTTTTTTTTTTACTCCAATTGCCCACTTTAAATTCTATAAAACATAAATAAGCATTATGAACTTTATTAATTTTATTTTCTATCCAATCTGTAGTTACAGTATTTTTATTTTTTTATTTTTTAGTATGCTTAGAGTTAGAACTATTCTAATGTTGCCTTGCATTTTCTTTACATGGTGACTGTGAGTTTTGTGTATACACTGTACAAAGTGTACATATCTTTGCAACAGTTTGTTTTAATTTTGCATAAAATTTTTTATCATAGAAAGTAGCAGACTGAGAAAATCTAGAAGCTGCTTTTTTAACCTTAACTTGGTGAGGTGGCAGTAGACTTAGATGACCTTTCGGTCCTTCGCTGTCTCCTCACCAAGTGACTAAATATCGCTTTGACTCGGCAAGTTTGTGTGTTTGGTTTTAAAGGAATTGCATATTTCGATGCTTTGGTGATAGACCTAGAGGAAGTTGCAGTTTTTTTCTTGTGATATGACGTCACTTGGTAAATAAATAAATATGATGATGATGATGATGATGATACCTTTTGCAGACCCATGAAGTGGACATGTCTTGAGTAGTTCTTCACAAACAATAAAGTTTTCGTCAACGGTACGGATACAGACTAAAAGCTGGCTAATGTCACTTACATCAGTACTTTCATCCAAGGCCAGTGAAAAGTACTTGCAATTTTTGACATTAGTTTATAACTGCAACTTCACGTTGTCAGACAAATCTTCCACTCTTCTAGCTACGGTTTGATGAGATCAAGACACTTTTTGAAACTTCCCTGCTAATTCTTTAGCACCAAAGGCAAGAGTCATCTTAATGGCACACTCTTTTACAACCTCCCCGTCCCGAAAAGCTTTCCCTTTTTTAGCTAGCGTTAGCGCAACGTCGTATGAAGCAGTTAGATGTGCAACTGAATCACACTTGGCAAAGCTTTTCAACATTTCTGTTTGCTTAAAATAGTTTCTCTTTAATTCTTTCAGTATTGCTTCCCTAGCAGTTCCATGGTACTAACTGAATTTTTTCTCATGTACCGTCTTGTAATGTCGCTGAACATTAAACTCTTTGGGAACAGATATTACTTGAAGACTCACCAAGCATTGTGGGGTTTACCATTATTACCGACAAAGAAATATCTGTCCTCCCAGTTTATATTGAACTCTCTGTTTTCCTCGGACACTTTTCTTTTGGCACTCATTTTATGCTAAAAGGTAGTACTACTCACAAAATTTAGTAACTTTTACGCTGCACATCTCGCTGAAGATCGTTTTGAAAAGGCCCACAAGACAGAATGCGCGATGTTACATAACCTGCGTTCAAGCGTACTGTATGCACTGATGCGTTCAAGCGTACTGTATGCACTGCATTGTTCCGCTAAAAGATACTGTGCTATGAAACATTCGTTATTATTCTAAGCTTGCAAATTCCTCGCCTCTTACAAAAATCTCGTTATTAATGCGAACGAGGAAATTTCTAAGCCTTGTTGTTAGATACAATACAGGCAACGAAAGTTAAAGTGTTCGAAAGCCGCACAAAAGTTGCCCGGGGGGCGCATGCGGCCGGCGGGCCAGGGTTTGGACCACACTAGTGTGGTACGTTCAAAAATTGAACAAAGCGTACTTCAAACATTTACCGTACCGTACTAATGTAACGTAACCAGGGGCATATTTGGGGGGTCCATGCCCCCCCCTTTGGGTCGACAGAATAGTATAATTAGCATATAATAGTATGCAAAATTGCGGCATGGCCCCCCCTTTGTAAGTTGGGCAGAAGCTTTGATCACACCAGTAGCATAGCCAGGAAGGGGCGGTTGGGCTATAGTTCTCCCCTCCCCCCCCCCCCCCCCCCCATTGGCATGTCGACCAAAATGCAGAATGGGAAAAACAATACGTTTTTAGCACTTTTGAGACTGTTATATGCACTGGAGTGAACTAAATAGTGATTCAAAACATCTTTTGAAGCATATATTCAGAAGGGGAGGGCTAATTTGTCAAAAATAAAACTAACAAATAAATGAAAACTTTGAAAAATGGTAAGAAATAAGCAATCAAATTTGATCGCAAGTTTAAAAATGCTAAACATAGGTGTCATCAACAAATATACCATAAACTAAGGAATAGAGGGGAGGGCTATTCAGTATTAGTTAAATCTCTTTTGATTAGCCCACCCCCTAATCATTTTTCTCTATAAACTGTACACGAAATAGATTACTCCGTGTGAGTTTTATTGAACTATTCGATTTTATAATTTACCAGCATCAAACGAGAGAACTAACATTTTACCATTAGCCACATCCTAAATATCCCATTTATGCCACCAGTTTAATCATGTTTGCACTGCCAATTTCTAAGCCACGTTTTAAAAGCATTACTTTTAATCAAAATACGAGTAGCCCTAAAATGAAGTTATTTTTTCAAAAAAAATGCAAAATTTTCGAGCGCTGGGGCTCCGCCCCCAGATCCCCGTGCCTCCGGTGGCTGGGGGTTTCGCCCCTAGACCTCCAAAACAGCTACCCTATTGCGAATTTCTGGCTGCGCGTCTGGATCACACTAAGGGTATGTTTTATTCGTTTGTTGTAGGCCTGCACCCAACTCTGGCCAAAAAATCGGACTAAGTTTGAGTGAAGACCTTTTTTTATCTTTTTTTTTGCTCTTCGCCTGATTTTGGGCAAAAAATCGGACTGAATTTGGGTGGAACAATTTCTTATTCTGATCTTTGTTCTTCTCAAATTTTCTAAAGTTCCAGGCCCCCCCCCCCCCCCCCCCTTTTCAAAATCCTGCGTACGCTACTGAACGTAACTTACCAAAAAAAATTTGCTTTCGTACCGTACCTACGTACTTCTCATTGGATGGCATGCTCTAAACGTACTGTACTTGAAAGGGACGGTACGTAGGTCAATCAAAGCTCTAAAAGTACCTTACCTGAAAAATTGCAAAGCTTTTTTTTAAATTGCTAAGGTTTTTTTTTAATTGCTAAGGTTTTTTTGTAGTTCTCGTTTTCCGTGCTTTAAAAAATGGTTTAACTATGAGGCGCCAAGCGTTCACCGAAGTGTGCACGTTGTTTTTGTGAGTTCTGAGGAGCCAATTGTAGATTTATTTAAATGTGAAAAAAAGATGTGTCAATATGCATATTTAATTTGCCAACTTTTGCATTGCATTGCGAATATTGGCACCTAATTGTGTAAAACAAAGCAGTGTTAATTAAACGTGCGAAATTAAATATGCAAAAATTGACACTGCCTTTTTTGCACATTCAGGTGCCAATTTTTGCATTTTGACACTGCCTTTTTTGCACATTCAGGTGCCAATTTTTGCAATGCAAAAATTAGCAAATTAAATATGCAAAAATTGACACTGTCTTTTCTGAACATTCAGGAGTTTTTTTTTGACACTGCCTTTTTTTTTGCACATTTAGGTGCCAATTTTTGCAATGCTAAAATTGGCAAATTAAATATGCAAAACTTTACAGTGCCATTTTTTCGCACGTTTAGGAGCCAATTTTTGCATTAAAATTGGCACATCCTTTTTTCGCATTTAAATAAATTCACAAATAGGTTTCTCAGAACTCACAAAGACAACGTGCACATTTCGGTGAACACTTGGCTGCTCGTATTTAACTGTATAGATATTCTAAAATAGAAATCTTGAATATCAGTTTTGCCAAGTTTGGAGCTTTTCAACTCATGTGACTTCTTTTGGCTTTAGTTTTTGGGAAGAAAGAGAAGTAGAACAAATAATCAGAACTCAGAGCGCGGGGCAAAAGTAATTTACAGACGCGTAACAACGCAGCATACTGACACAACTACGGGACGTAGCGTCGTCAGCGAGTTGCAAACTTTGTTACGCAACGTACTTGCTTGGTAGGGTACGTTTGAACGTTTAGTATGTACATTCAAACAGCGTACCTAACGGGCCGTACCCGTACCTTCACAACAAGCGCGTAACGTACAAGCGTACCCTACTTTTTATTAAAAATTGAGGCGTATGGTACTGTACCGTTCTGTCATCCTTGTCGATAACCAGTCCGTTAACATTTTTGAACGAATCCGTAAATTAAAATGTTAGTTTCGCTATTAACGGATTAGCGATTTGTGCCCACCAATGTTTATCATATTCTTTGCCGCCACAACATAGGCGTAGCTAGGGTTTTTGATTGGGAATGGCCCAAACCAAAAATCGCATGCAATGACGTGATCAGAAATTTTCAAAAGAACTGTTTGTGAGACAAAGATATCGTAAAGTGGAAGATCAGAAGGCAAAGCCCAGTTTTGGCACTTAGCCAGAATTTTGCTAAAGGGAAAGGGCTTAAACCCAAAGTTAAATAGCAAAAATGTCTAAAGCAGGAAACGCGTCAAGGAAACTTGTATAACTCAAATGTATCCCAGACGGGGGGTTGGGGACGGTGCCCCTAGCCGCCGGAGGCTATGGAAGTCTGGGGGCGAAGCCTCTAGCCCAGAGATGGAAACCGGTTGGGTCGACCGGCCGGTCAGGTCGAGATTCTTCGACCGGCCGGTCAAGCCGGTTGAAAAACCGGTCAAATTCTCCTTTCTGGCTACTAAAAGACATCTAAGCACCAACCGAAATATACTTATATATTTTATCATAAATAAAACTTTTTATAAAAAAACAGCATCAACAAACCACATCTTTCGAAAACACTTGTTGAATGGTTTCAAGCTGTGACTAATATGCTGTGACCATTAAGACATGCACATCCAGGGACGTATTTAGGGTGGGAGTATTGTGCCATGCCCCACCACTTTGGGCCACGGCACAAAGCAAAAAAGTGCAAAATATACGTTAAAATCGCGTAATCAGATTCTAGTAAAGGTGCATGTGGAAGAGGCTTGCTCTACCTAGCATTTTAGCATCATTTTAATCAGCTTAAGAGTAGAAGTGGCGCAGATTTCAGATTTTTTGGTACAAGCTAAAATCTTGCCGCTTCGAAAAACTTTTTTCAACTTAATTTTACAACACTCTCCTCTGGGCAAGGAAGACATAGCTCTTATTTTTTTACATCTAACTAACCATGGCTTGTTCTGAAGTAGCAGCATTTCTACAAACTGCTGGGGCACATTATATTTCGAATGTTTTCTAGCCAATGTCATAACAGTTTAGAGTTTTCAATGAAAATAACGCACGCATTGCGTTCATCTGGATAATATTCATAACGACTTCATACTACCGATGAGTTTAATTATTGGTTTGGCATTTCGCTTCCCAAACAGGGAAGCTTCTTCAGAACAATTTTCGGCAGTGCTGCCTTTGCAGTGGCAAAAAAATAAATGAGAAAAAAAATAACAGCAGAAGATAGGTAACAGCAAAAAATACGAACATCACAATACTTGTACTATTATACTCAAAACATTAAAATGATGGAGCAATGACACTATATAATAATGAAAATTATGTCACTAACAGCGTGAAAAAAAGTAATAATATTCATAACAACTTTTGAGAAAGTATGAAAAGGATCTATTGCAACACATTATGCACAGGAAAAGATTTTTAGCTCCACAGAGATTTATATACGGGCGGAGCAATTAATATAAATCTCTGTGGAGCTAAAAACCTTTTCCAGTACACAATGTGTTGCAATAGATCATTTTCAAGGACGTACGCAAGGGGGGGGGTTGGGGGGTTCAACCCCCCCCCCCCCCCCCCCCATTGGTCTGTCGACTAAAATGCACAATAAAGAAAATATCACGTTTTTAGCACTTCTGAGCCTGTTTTTTTGCAATGACATGGACTCCAACATGATTTAAAGCAACTTTTGAAGCATTTAGAGTTTCTTAGGGGGGAAGTGAGTTAATTTGTCAAAGATATAACTTATGAATCAGTAACAACTTCAAAAAATTGCCAAAATTAGCAAATTTAACCACTAAAAATGCTTGACATTGGCTTCATCAAAAATGTTGAGATGGGGTTTCGGTATTAGTTAATTATTAATCCACTCAAATCTCGTTCCATTCGCCCCCCTCCACCCCCCTTCCCAACTGTCTCACTCTATAAACGACAGAATATAAATGCTTGTGAGTTTTTTCAAATTATGATTTTATGATTTACCGGCTTGTGAATAAGAGGACTAAAATGTTACCAATAGCCACCGCCCACATAGCTCACTTATGCGCAAAGGCGTACACAGGGGGGTGGGGGTTTAAACCATCCTCCCTATTGATCCGACGTATATCATTAGAAATATCGTCTTATTGCGCAAAACAAACAAGCTCTTCCTTTCCTCTCATATTAATACGATGTATTTAATTATAGTAAATAATCTTTTTGTTATTTAATGCAACATTGTAAGCGACAAAGTCTAAGACTGAAAATCTGGAATGTCTTGTTACGAGTCAGTAACTTTCAGTAGCGTAGGCGGGTGGGGGGGGGTTATGGCCTCCTCATTGGCCTGTCAACCAAAATGCAGAATAAGAAAAATACCACGTTTTTAGCACTTCTGAGACTGGTTTTTGCGCTAGAATCGACTAAAAAGTGATTTAAAGCATCTTTTGAAACATACATTTAGGGCTAATTTGTAAAATTCAAACCCACAAATCAATAAAAACTTTGAAAAATGGCCAAAAACAAACAATCAAATTTGATCGCCAGTGTAAAAATACTACACATAGGTTTCATCAACAAACATATCATAAACTTCGGAATAGGGGGTGGGGGCTACTTAGCATTAGTTAATTACCAATCATTTGTTCCAAATTTTTTTCCGTTAGCCCCCCCCCCATTGATTTTTCTCTATAAAGATAGACGAAATTGACCACTCTGTGCGAGCTTTCTTGAACTATACGATTTTATGATTTACCAGCATGTAAACAAGAGAGCTAAAATTTTACCTTTAGCCACCTTCCACATAGCCTGTCTATGCAAACAGTTTGATCAGGTTTGCATTACCAATTTCTATGTCCCGTTTCAAAAGCATTATTTTTTATCAAAATAGCCCTAAAATTAAGTTATTTTTGAAAAAACAATGCGAAATTTTCAAGCGCTGGGGGCTCCGCCCCCAGAACCCCGTGCCTCCGGCGGCTTTGCTCCCAGACCCCCAAAACAGCCCTCCCAATTGCGAATTTCTGGCTACGCGCATGCCACACTTTGCACAATTAACATATTGGTTTTCTTAGCTTTTGTTTTGAACAATTTTTTCTTGATCGTTCAGTTGCAAACCTTATGATGTTAACTGTAGATGTATGCTCAGTACTTAATTGTTTTTTGTTTGAAAAGTTTTATTTGCATTACGCACTGAGTGACTTTGATTCCATCTTGTTACATTGCAATAAGTTATTTATTCGCCAAAGTATAGATCGCGAACAAATTTTTGATGTCACTTTTCAAAACCCCCCCCATTGAAAAATCCTGCGTACGCCACTGATCCTTTTCATACTTTCTCAAACTGTTAGTGAAGCAGCCTAGTTGTTATAAATATTTTTAATTTTTTTCACGCTGTTAGTGACATAATTTTTCAATATTCCTTTTTTTCACGCTGTTAGTTACATAATTTTCATTATTATATAATGTCATTGCTCCATCATTTTAATGTTTTGAGTATAGTACAAGTATTGTGATGTTCATATGTTTTTACTGTTACCTATCTTCTGCTGTTATTTTTTTCTCATTTATCTTTTTGTAACTGCAAAGGCAGCACTTCCGAAAAAAAATTTAGTGTTTGCTGCGCGGCAAATTGCAAATAATCTGTCACCAATAGCTAAAATATTGTAACTTCATTTTTTGGCCTTTCGCAAGATATCATTAGAAAGAACGTTTAATAATTTAGTTTGTGCTTTCCAGTGCTTTATATGCTTATTTTGTCCACGTTTTGCGCTGCTCAAAACAGGTGTTTCAAACCGAAACTTAACCAAAAAAGGTCTTACAATTGAGTCATTTTTGCAAAAAGCGCAAAAATTTTTTGAGTTTTTTTTCAGAGATCCCCGTCTAAAGTCACAAATTTTAACACCTCACCCATGCCCCACCCCTTTTGAAAATTTTTCATTAAATACATTGAATAGTGAAGAAAAACCTTCCGTAAAAAAACCAGTCGACCGGACCGGTCGACCAACCGGTCGGCCTGCCGGTCAACCGGCGATGATTTTGAAATTTACTGGTCGGGTCGAGTCGAGAAAATCCTAATCGGTTCCATCTCTGCCCTAGCCGCTGGACGATTTTTTGCAATTTTTTTTTGATAAAAGCTATTTTAATGCCATTGGATCACATTTGCACGGAGGGGTGCCGAAACCCGGGAGGGATGGGGGGATATATCCCCCCAAAAATTTGAGTATGGTCTACACCTGCATCCCCTCCGATAATTTGACTCTGGCGTGCATCTGAGCGCAGGTCTCCACTTGAATTCGGGGAAAACAAGTGTTCCATTTTTGGTGAAGACCTTTCTTTTTTGGTCTTCACCTGAATTCCGGGAAAAAAGTTTTCCATTTTAGATGAAGACCTTTTTTTTTCTCTTCACGTAATTTGCAAAATTGTGGTCGAGGTTCAACCCCCCAATGTTGAAAATAGGGCAAAATTGGGGTAAAATTGCAAATTAACCCCCCAATGCTCAATAAAGATTTGCACCCATGTTTACACGTGTTTAGAGTCATTTGAAAGAACTATAGATTTTTAGCTTATGGAAATCAATTAAAAAATTTAATTGTTCAATTCTCCTTTTATTTACAATTTTAGTCCAAAACACGTTTAATATCTTACATATTGGTACTAAATTTTGTAAGTGATTTGGCCCGAGTAGGATGAAGTAATAAGATACATTGCCTCCTGCAATATTTTAGCAGTAAATAATAATTCACTCGAATATTTTCCTTGAGAGATTTTCGCTTTGTCATAAACATAAGCAGTTATAGGAGTGCATGTACGGCCAGGGGTCCAGGCCCCCTCCATTCAATCTTAATAATTTGTTCAATGAGCATTTTCCTAGTTATTTTTTTGAAGGTATTTTTTCGCGTAAAAACTAGCGAGGTGGAAGAAATTTTTATTGAGAAATGGTATAATAGATGGTTAGATGATACAAAAATTATGCCGGCAATGCAATTACAAAATTACCGGTAGGCCTACATATTTTTTGCTTTTTGGCGCCGATTTCGGTTTTAGCTCTTTAATAACTTTTTTTTATGTATTTTTTAAAGCAGATTAAAAAAGTGTCAGAAAAAGAGAACGAGTAAAATTTAATTTGCGCATTTGCAATTTTGCATAGCGTATTCCCCCCTCACCCCCCCAAAAAAAAAAAAAAATGGGACCAACTTGAGGCTAAAGACTCTTACATCAAACTCAAAATGAATGCCGCAATCAATTTTCTAAGAAAGTATTACCAAAATTAATAGAGATTAATTTTACAAGATACATGAGCAAAAAATCAACTATTTTAATAGCATACTTCAGCGTTAAAAACAAAAATCGGCAAAATTCTGCACTACTTACTGAAATAATTTCAAAATTAAGGTATTAATGTTTTTGCCATAAAAATTAAATTACGTTAATTTCATGCAGAATTGCGTCAAGTTCATAATGCAATTTAAATTTTGAAAAAATATCATGTGTGAGCAGAGTTATGCCATTTTTTGTAACAATTTTCGGCCATTTTCCATTATAAAAGATAGGAAAAACGGCAAATTTTGGAACGACTTTTGTCTCCATTGCCTGCTTAACAATGTAACGAATCATTCGCATAACTAGTACGGAGTTGTACGGACTTAGGTGTCCTCGATTGCAGCACTTCTACCAATGACATAAAACCAGCTTCTACCATCCTAGGCATCTAAAGTTTACCTTTTGATTTTATTATATACAAAGTCAAAAAAGTTTATCGAAGATACAGGATACAGAGTGAATATTAAGTTTACCCTTGCATGAAAAGTGATTGTAATTGATTTTGGATGAATCAGATTCGAAAAGTCTTGCTCCAAAAATTGCCAGTGAGGCTAGCCTAACAATAGAAGCTGCTACCCCCGATAGAACGAGCAGAGCTGATAGTAGCCTTATGGATTATAGTTACTGTAATCCATGGTTTATTTTTGTCGTTCGTTCGTTTTGTAGGCTGTTTCATGTAGGTAAATTTAGACAGTGTGGGCTAGCCTGACAATAGAAGCTGCTACCCCTGATAGTACGAGCAGAGCTGATTGTAGTCTTATGGATTAGCCTATAGTTACTGTAAGCCATGGTTTATTTTTGTCGTTCGTTCGTTGTGTAGGCTATTTCATGTTTGTAAAGTTAGACAGTGTCACAGTGAGGGCTAGCCTGACAATAGAAGCTGCTACCCTGATACTAGTACGGTACGAGCAGAGCTGATAGTAGGCTAGTCTTATGGGTTATAGTTACTCTAAGCCATGGTTTATTTTTGTTGTTCGTTCGTTGTGTAGGCTATTTCATGTTTGTAAATTTAGAGATCTGAGATCCTAGCTCAGAGCTAGAGGTTTGCTCAAGCAGCAGTGGCTATTTTGCCTCTTGAGGCAAAATAGCCCTATGTTATTTTGCCATTTGGAAGCAAAATAATCCTAAATGCTATTTTGCCTCCAATGCCAAAATAGCCTAACCCTAACCTTAGCCCTTATCCTAGCCCTAACCTTAATCCTAAACCTAACCCCAACCCTAACCCAAACAAAGGAAAAACACTATTTTGCCTGTGGAGGCAAAATAGCCTCTTCCTTGCTCAGCTCAGAGCTGTGCTGTAGCACCGCCGTAAGCCTACCAGTACTGTCAGACTGTAACGTATTGTTAGGGTAAAGTTAACATGAATATTATCAACCATTCCAGTCACACCTCGTGACCGATCCAATTTTAATAAAACCTCCCTTTCTTGTCCAAATTGGGGATGGGGGAAGTCAAATAGAGGCTATTTGGTCCCTGCAACTCAATCTTATCCCCCTAAACCTGAAACCCAATAAGAATGAAAAAGCAGGGTTTTACCAAAATGTTAGTAGAGAAAGAAAGAGCAAGTAGCCTTCCAGTAGCCTACAGAAGTGGTGTCTAAAAACTAATACATCAGATATAGCTAGACACCCATTGCAGATCTACCAACCTGACTTATCTGTATGGAGCAAAATTCCGCTACCTAGCTCTAGTTAAAGCCTATTCAATATCCTTGTAGTCCTGCCACTGTACCACAAGTACTAGTTCTCATTTATGCAGATTTTGCTCCTGTTCTGTAATATATTCCGTTTGTAGACTTTTGCTATAGTCATCTGGTCATTACTCATGTAGCACCATTCTGCTATTCCATTACTGGTCTATCCTATCTTAAATTGAGTAGGTGTTTCATAAACTGTGAACTGATTAAGGTAGTTCCTTATGTTAAGTTTGTGTAGGCCTAGTAAGTTTGTTCTGTAGTAAACAATCTGACAGTATAATATTTGATATAAAGTAATAAAAATTGAAATAGAGATATAGTTTTTTAAGAGCATTATTGCTCAACTATCCTGACATTTTCAAGAATGAATTGCTGTTCAGTCAGGTTATTTGTTGTTTTGACATATTACCAGTAGCTTAGCGAAATGGGGTAGACTTGTTTTTAGAAACTTTTTTAACATTACCATAGCCTGGAATGTTATTCAGTGAATTTATCAGTGATATGTAATTATGCACCATATCACATAGCATGGTTGTTTAGAATGTATTATAACTGAGTTAATTTGTTTAATGTTGCTTAAAAATTTCTTATGATGCCTCATAATGGTTCGTAAAGATTCTAATAATGGATTAAAAATTGCATCATCAGCTAACAAAACAATGGCTGCACAAGAGAATAGCAATATATTGATTGCCACAATACTATCAACCATTCAAAAAGTAAGCCAAGATTTCGACATTTTGTTACAGTTTTTTTTTTTTTGCTGTACTAGTATCAGAGCTAAGTCTGTGACTAAGCTTTTTTTTCATATTTGTCAGTACTCAGTCCTCACTTACCACTCTACTGTAGGTTTTAATTGGTGCCAGTATCCTTTTAATTGAACTGGTTGATGTCTTTTATTAACGTGAGATTGACATAAAGATGGCAGACAGCTCAGGTGCTAGTGCCCATTGCTTAGAACTTAGAAGCAGTTTTTGCTCTAACTTTCTGGCAAACCAGAAGGTGCCCAAATTTTTCCAAAATTATTGTACTCAAAGCAAAAAAAATATGATTTTGTAAGCCCTAAATTTCTCACCAATCATAGGCACCGACTTATGAAACTCACCAGGCATGTGAAAACTTCATTAATATGCGGTATCTGCACTATTTTTATAGATTGATATTTGATATGTTGTTACTGTGCTTGAGCATTATGTGAAGGTTGATTTTGTTATTAGTGTGAGTGCCACAAAATAACAATCGCGAAAAACTATGATCGACTAAAGTTGGCAAGGTTGCATAGAATTTTAGTGTTATTTTCTTCAGCTTTAATTTCATTGCTTTTACTGTTGGAAAAAAAATGGTTGGTTTGGTTGGTACTGAAAATTATACTGAGTGATAAATTAGACCCTGCATTTCAAACTAAAACAAGGATCTATACAAAGAAACATCTTCGGTATTAACATGTCAGTTGGGCAAGATCACTACAACACTTTGCAATTGCATTGTCTCAAATATCACCCAATGCCGCATTAACTTTCAAGTTGCAAAAAAACTTTAAAATGCACCGTTCAGTAATGCAACAATGGCTCAAGTGTTGAGTAATGCAACAATGCTGTTTGTGATTACACAAAGCATTTACTACTTGTGTCGCGTAGTAAAAATTGCTTTGCTTGGCAGTTATCGATTAATATCGTTTTAACCATTAGCTTAGGGTATTGTTGTTCAATTTTTGCAATATTTAGCTAGCTATTTGTTGGTGATACAATCGAATTAATTCTGTGATGAAGTGCAACAACAGCTAAAATCAGCAAGCTTGTGCAGCATGCCTGGAGCTTCTAGTCAGGGGTCCACAACAACTGACCGTGACAAACCGATTGCGAACAAGCTGACTGTGAATCAAATGATGCCGATTTGCTGAGAAGAGTGGTCATAAAAATATTTTACTATCCCCTGAGCCATCTTGCCCTAAACCCTCACTTTGTGATGAAATCGCTGACGAAACCATTGGCTTGCAGTCAGTTGACTTGGTTTGTGTAGTCGGTGCCCGACACCCGTGTCAACTGTCCTGTATTAAAATATACTAAACCTTATATTTCCACAAATTTGTCGACTTTTCTGAAGTTATGTTTATCACACTGCCCAAAATTGTTTGCCCTTAATCCACCAAACCACTGATTTGCTGACAAAAATCTGCTCAGAGTGAAAACTGCCTAGAAGTTGCTCTAGGAAAAGGGCTTAAAATTGGATTTCAGGCATTGAATGTCATTTTTTGGGGGTGTATCATTTATGTCCACTGTTCAGTTCAACTATCAAACAGTAGCCACCAGATTTTCACTACCGGTTACCAGTTACTGCCACATTGCTTTAAGCCTCTAGCTCTCCTGATTGATGTCAATTATGTTTTGATAACCATCGTTCAATTCCCAATGCCCTGTCTGCTTTAGCAAATGCTTGCTAGTTAAATTTCACAGCATTGTCAAATCACAAAAGCTAGCTTTGTTCAACTGAAACAAATGCCAAAATAACTCAGTTGTCTGCACAGTCTACAATATCACTCAATTATCAATAATAATCTTTAAAATTTGGAATAGTTGTATTTTTACTTACAATTACTGGAAAATAAACAGCACTTCATTGATTATTAGGCTATTTCGAGCTGTGCTGACTTCATATTTATTGAACTTGACCAAACGTTTGAATCAGCGTTTTGCAGAGCACCCTCATCAGGGAACTAAAAATACAGTAAAGTAAATAACTAAAATCACTTTCAAATAAACTGAAACTTAGTTGAAACCTTTTTTTTTCAACTAACAATAAATAGTAAATAACCTCTCTACCGAAACTATACAAAGAGTGTAATTGGCTGGCTTTAATTTTGTGGAAGAAATTGGTGTTACCCAAACTTATCTAACAGTTTTGTGTGGCATAATTGTTTTGAGCTAGAGCTAAATGCTTCATGTTGGGAAATTTTGGAAGACTTGTAATAAAAATCTATATAAAGATAAACTTTTGAAAAGTTATTTATAATCTTTCTAGATTCTTTTTTAATTAATCAAACAAGACATGTACAAAATTACTCTTAAATGTAGTAAAGCTTAGCTATGTAGTGAAAAGAGATCCTCGTATCAAAACAGTGAAACATATATATTAGTGCTACGGTAGTAATCTTTTTTTTTAAGTTTCTATTTTCATCAAAAATCTGTCTTTACTTTCAAAGAAGTGCTCAAAAACAGTAATATGGTATTTTTTAATGTGATTTTTACAGCTTCGAGACCAAAAACAGAGACCTTCTCTTGAACGAATCAGTAAGTGGGTTGTCAGCCACGATCCTAATCACAAAATTGCTCCTGATGATGTGAAGCACCAAATTGATATGATGACAAAATCGGGACGCTTAATCAAAGTAATAATAGAATTGTTGGAGTTATGCTTTGTGTCATCCTCATCAATTGTAAAATTCAGTGGCTTTATCAATAAATCTGGCACCAGTAGAATAGTGCTTGCAGGGTTCCCTCTTAGGTTTTGGTGAGTAAGCGGACGCCCAAAAAATCGTGATATTTCTACAGGAAACAGTGGAAAATCCTAAAATAAGTCAGCGTGTGCCCAAAAAAATGTGCCAATTCATGGATAAAAATTGACTTCTCGGTTGCATAGAGTGCATGTTTCTGTTTTTTCCTTAATCAATTACTTTTCGCGTGGTTGCAGTCTATTAAATAATTATTCACACATGTGTAACTTTTTGTTCCATTCTAGACTGTTTGCAGTTGGCTGCAGCCAGTGCGATGTAGTGGTCAGTACCACCTGGTTTGAGTGCTGAGTTTGAATTAATACTGTAATGTATATATTACTAGATAACGTCAGATGCTTACTATTAGGTGATCCTCTTACTTTTCATTGATACTTTGTGTTTGGAAGAATCCGTACCTGCTTAGGAATTTCCAATTGTCCAATATTCCTGTAGATGTCTATTTCTTCAAGTTCTTTTCCACTGAACTTGCTTGCTCAAAGACACCAAGCAGAGATAATTATGGTAAAGTGCTTTATTCAAGCCCACAACAACCTGACCAGGGTGTCGATTGAACCCAGATCATGCAATCAAGGTTATCGCAAAAGAGATGCCTTTACCCTTTTGGCCACACAGCCGACAATAATTGGTCTGTACTATTTAAATTTTAGTTTGAATCCTTACTGGGCTAAGCCGATAGATGAGAATAGTGGAACGATTATTTTCTTCTTGCAAGCTCTTTTGGGTAAAATTCTATCGTCTGGTGATGGATTTTGAAGTGGGATAAGTTTTGGGATGGTCATAAAAACACTGTATTTTGGCCCATAATATTTCATTGTAGTTTATGATTATATTGTTTTAGAAACAATAGGCTAAACGACTGCGAACAGGATCGGAAGTCGATGCTGTTTAAAAGCAAAGACGAATCGATAGTTTACACAAAAAGCAAAGACGAAAGTAAAAAAACACAAACCAAAGATTACTAATCGATGCCGAAATGCGAACAAAAGTTTTTATTCTGTTTTTCATAAGAATGTACTAAAATTTTTTGCCGTATTGACCATTATATGAAACTTGTAAGTGGAAAAACTATTATTACCGGTACTATCAAGGATAAAAAAAGAAACTTTTAGGATAATATTATAAAGAGCAGTATAGCATAAGAAAAATGAAACGATGTAAGCTTTGGCAGACTCAACAAGAACAAAAGTAAAGTTTAAAGATTCTACCAATTGATGAAATGTAAGCAAAAAGCATAGAAAAGGTGATAATCGATAGAAAAAATTGAAAGCAAAGCATCTGCGATAATCGATAGCAAAATAGCAAAGAATGTAGTATCGATTACTAATCGATATTTCCAACCCTGTCTGCTAATACTTAGTTTGCATAGAAGTGCAACACAGAGGAGAGGGTTTGATCATTTCACAGCTAATGCATTCCGATTTGTGGTACTAGAAATAATTATATATTTGGCTTTTGTGACTTAAGAAGCTAGTCTTTTCGAACTTAGCATCTAGTAGAATGACACTAAAATGCATTCAGAAACAGATACCCGATTTGTGTTAATTAGTTGCCGCAGTGATGAATTAACCCATTTGGAAATAGGAAATAGAATCTCGCTAATTGTGCTATTGGGGTTAACATTACCTAAGATGTTTAGAAGGAAGATTTGAAACTCGAAGTACTGTTGTGCTTTGCAGTTACACTACCAGGTGGTAGCAGCATACAATTTTTGTCCTCAGTTCGTCATGATTGTTTTGTTTTAGGTGTTTAGTCAAGGGAGCTATTCATATCAAGATCCAGAAGCAAGAGTTAAAAACAAAAATTGCAAAGCCTTATCTCCAGAACAGGACCACAACGAAAAAAATTCGTCCTTATCTAAGCCTCAAACTTCTACAATTCGTTTGTCTAAACCTACATCCTCAAGTCCCAAACTTTCTTCTCCGAAAATAAGACTTGTTCCTAAAGATCCATCGCTTAACCACAAAGCTATTCAGGTAGAGATTGCTGTAGTGCTGTACTATTTACAATTTGGCATTGCTATCAGTTAGTGTAAGAATTATTGTTTGATTTTCTTTAAGTAAAGGGTCGTATTATTGAAAACTTCGCCCTGCCTACCTAATTAATCCTTTTGCAGGATAGTTATCCCAACACCACACGTCAGTCACTATCAAGTTGGAGATGACATTTATGGTAGAAACTGGTGAAGGATAGACCCGATGCTCTTAGATGTAAAAATCAGCTGCCATTTTGACCCATCTTATGACGACTACCTAACACAAGTTGCGGATTGTGTTTTCAAGTAGCCGTGTCACCAGTGTAGCAAGTTATGAAGAAATTATTCTAGATTGCTCAAATGCTCAACATTAACCATGGGTTGAACGTTCTTTCACCATTTTTATGAACTTGATTCTCAATTTGTTTGAAATTCAGAAAAATAAAAATTTATCACAAATAATAATACAAAACTTCTGTTCGGTCTTGCGATGTGGCGTGGTTCACGTACTGTTTTCAATGAGCAGTCCTACCAATGTATTGTTAAATCTTGAGTTAAATAGTTATACTATTAACTGTTTTAGGTGAAGGATTACATTACCCTTATGGATACATCACTGAAAGGATTAAATAAACACAATGGAGCTACAGCTAAAGAAATGTACAAATACTTGATAGCTTCTTACACTATCGAGGTACCTTTGATTATTCGATTAATGTAGTGCAATTAGTTCTTTTTATTTCATTTTTGCTATTTGCTTTTGCACTCCGCAAAATAATGATGCTAATTATGTGAGGTAAGTATGTCCGAAAAAATTAACTTGCAAAGCTGATATTTCAAGCAGGTTTACTTACCTGATAGCCGTTTTTTCTCAAAGATCTAAAAGTAATTTTACATTGGGGGAAAACAGTAATATTTAAAAAGCGTTCAGAAAGAACAAACAATTTCTGAAACATTTAATGACATTTCACAAGACGCATGTAATTTTGACCTGGATTGCCAGTATATCATTTCAATGTTTTGTAATTATAAAAATACTAAGTTTGGTGAAGAAATTGTGAAGTAGACCTTGGTGAAATATTTAAATCACTTATAAAAAAACAAAACGAAACAAAATTATTTTGGGTTACATATACCGATTCTTGTTGATTTGTGGGAACCCTAATATGCATTCTTTTGCATTCTTAAAATCGATTATGTAACCTTGTTGACACTCTATGTCACACCCTGCAGTTACTCACAATTTGATACTACGGCTTTGCAATTTTTCTGTAACTATCGAGACGGCAATATTGAAAGGTAAGGTAATAATATAAAGACAAACCAAGAAAATATTTGAAAGCTGTTGTATTTTGATATGAACGTTTTCTTTTGAATATGCTTTCCAATGGTTTGTGTTCAAGCCATACATGCTGCAACTTGTAAACTCGTACTAACACAAATCTTTACAAGTCTTTCGTCAGACTAGGTTTCCCATTTCATTTAGATTGTGCAAGATCCTGATTAGGAGCTTTAAGATGTAATCGCAATTATGTCCCGGAGAGTTCTGGAGTTCCGATATGTAAAATGCACGCTGTCATTAATTTTGTTAGTTGAGAATTTCGATTCGATTAGTGATTTGGGCTTTGCGGCACTTCACGAGCCCGTCTGCAATGAACCACATATCAACTTGCACATGAAACTTAGAGTGATGCCATAGGAAGAGTTGTTGTAGTGCAGTGATGTTTCAAGTCAGGAAACGCAGCGCAAATAAATCACCGTTTTTATCCTTGGTAAACGCAGTTTACAAACATTAGTAATCTTATCACACTAGAAGAATTATCTTTGCACTCGCACTGCCTTGAATGCCAGAGACAGGTCTATGCATGTAAACACAGTTTATGATAGACGATAATTATATTCTAAGCTGTAATTCTAAACTATATAATTTGCTTTTCATTAGGGAATTTCCACACTTGATTTTAGTCGCCATTTGCGCCTGGCTTGTAAGCGTGGTGTCCAGTCTGGGCGGTTACTTAAAGATGGGCTCTTCTTTCGTATTGCTGATCTTCAAAGCAATGATTCCAGTATCAAAACAAAAAAGGTTAGCATATAACTATATTTCATTATTGTTTTTCGGTTCGCATGTATTGATCTAATCTTGCTACAGATAAAAGCAATTACAGCATGCCTAATTCAACTTATGAAACGTGTAGCTTTCGTCTTTATATAGAGATTAATTACGATAAACTAGCGCTTATCCTTTAATTGAAGATTTTTTATTGACTTTTACCCTTTTAAATGCAAATACTGAAAGTGTAATTGTTTAGTTGAAGCTCTTAAATCGTTCTACTGTATACTGTATTTTTCATCAAGGGTTGTCTTTTTTTTTTGTATCACTTAGTTTTTGAGTCTAGCCGTGCTCATTGCCTGCGTTAAAGCAAACGACGTGACAAAATGATTATTCTGCCGTTCACTTCCGAAATATTCAAACGGGTATTGGCAACCTTATGATTTGTGTTAATATTGATAAACTGCGGTCATCGCAGCAGCGTTATGAGCCGTTGCAATGATGGCAAGTTTTCTTAGTTGGCTGTGCTTTGTTTACGTTGAAATGCAGTTGTCGTTCGACATGTTTCAATTACAAATGCAGACGCTTAAGGCCTTCAACCTTTGACCCATCGATCATCTGGGAACCAGTTGACGATTATCTCAAGGCTTTGGTCGAGTGCAGCCTCTGATCGTTATCAGTTTTTAGGGTTCCTTTAACAGCAGTCGTTACTAAGAGTATCAGGTGTTTGATGTTTTTTACACTGCACGCTTGTCGTTGCTATTCAAACCAAGACAAGTTTTTGCCAAACACAGCGAACGTCAATATGTTTGCGCTAGAAAAGAATATCCACCGCTTGTTTGCAGTTCATTGGTTAACCGCCATAATACAGTTTGAGTTACGTTTACGCAAGTTTTGCGTTAGGCATTGGTTCACTGATTGATTTTAGTAGTTACCGGTAGTTAAAAGAAAACGATATATAGTATAAATTATAGAATATTTACAAAGAGCTGCAATCAGATAATCATATAATCAAACATCAAAAAGAAAATGATCTCTGAAATAATTTTGATATTTGAATCGTTGTTGAACGCCTAACTAAGATTATGAGTTTCTCGCAACAATGAAATTATATTGAAATGAGTGAATGTTTTTCGTAAATTTGTGAATTTAAATCGGAAATTGGTTTATAATCAAATTAGTTTTTTGCTATGATGTAACTGTCAGGAAGTTAGCATTATTTGCGCTCATAAAAATTTACTGTCCTTTTTTTCCCTGTTATCTAGCCTCTTTAAGGTTGAAGCATTTTTTAAATATGAAAAAAAATGTGTTTTGCGAGTACAAATGACAAGAAAAAGAGTCCTTTTTAGATTAGATTTTTTTTACCTGTTTTTAGATTAGATTTGTCCCTGAACATTTACGTTAACAAATTTTTGCTCTTGGAGACAATTAAAAGTACTGCGTTGACAATAAAAGAAGATGGGTGTATTATTTATTGTCCTTTTGATATCAATAATGCCTTTCGTGCGTATTCCAGCTGCAGTTGCAAAACCAAAATTTACGTGCATCGATCTGCCAAGGAACAAAATCTCAAATACTTTAATTTCAGTTAACATAAAATTTCGTGATGTTCAGTAGTAGAAGTGTTTATTTGTTGCTTGATTTAAAATTAGTTTGTCCATTCAAAAGTCGGTATCACAAGTCGGTACTGCTGTGTCCTTATAAAAGTTTCTTCTTTTCCATCTATTTTAAGAATTTGAAACTCATTTCATTTAAATCTCATTGCTTAATTTGGTTAAGTGAAGTTTTGAGTTGTCAAAATATGTTTAGTCTTTTGGCTGGCTCGGCTAACATGTTACATAATCACACTATTTATTGCATCGTCATGATTGGAACTTTCTCACCTTTCCAGTTCGATCTTGGCGATTTGTGCTGCTTGAAATGACATACGCGCTATTTCCAAACTGTTTCCTAACCATAATTTGAAGAATGTCAAGCGACAATTTTTGAGTCTGAATGGAAAGTACTTATGATATTAATTCAATACACCACAGGATATTTTATTTTTTGATTTGTCTAGATTGTATCTTTCACGCTTTCTTGTTGATTAGGGACTGAATCACGCTTTAAGTCGTTACATAAACTTGCTGATATGATAATGTAATTACTTAATTAGTCCTAGAGCAATATGATTTCCTGTTTTCTGACTCTTCCTAGGCCCATGTTTGTACGCTATTGAATATGGTGTGATACTACATTTGTGCAAGAACCGAAAATTCTGCAATGATTTAGCTAATTGGCATTATACTGTTGTGCAGTTTGCATACTTAATTCATATATCATGTTCTTATTGACTGACACTGACAAATTTTGTTAAGCAGTAACGCTTGTTAATTTAAAAAGACAGTAGTTGTCAAGTAGTTAATAAATAAATGAAACTGCTATGCGTGGTAGATTACACTAAGCATTTGAAAAGCTGTATACATTTTGCGATAAATTAGATTCAAACATGTGATAAATTTGGTTCTACGTAATATAATACTTTTTGGATTGCGTACGTGACGGAATTAAAGAATGTAATTGTGCGAAGATAGATGCTTGTGCGGTCAATGCTCATTGATTTAGTTATATTAGATTGAAGAAGTTCCAGGCAGATTCTAAGTTGCAAAAACAAGACTTTGTTGTTCTTGGGCGCTCACTAAAATTGTTATTCAAATTAGTGGAATTTTGTGTTTTGTTCTTCTGTTAATATGATCAGCAATATTCAATTTTTTGTTTTGGAATTACTGTTTTTGCGTTATTTTATCATTTGTTCCATTATTCGAAAAAGAAAACTCCATACAACATCATTTTTGAACAAGATATCCAATATTTTTCAAATAATGCTATATTAATAGGAAACCTTAAAAGTCGACATAATCGATAGAAGTCCAATGTGTAGGTGACTTATCGCTTGGAAAATCTCATTTTGTCTGTAAACGCTGCGGTTTTTGTGCGGTTTTGAGATCTGTTAAAAGAAATGCGAGTTTTGACTTGATTTTGTTTATTGCAAAGTTTGGATGAGCAAGCAAGACTTGTTTTAAAGCCAAATTCTTGTACTCTGTGCTTTGTTTAACCGCTCGTTCGAAATTAGCACTATACACCAAGTTTTAGCTACTTAATGCGTACACTTTTAGTAGTGAAATTGCATACACCTACTGTATGTAAACAAAAATCAATAAGATAAACTTCACAATTAGCCTAGTTTGCTCTAACGGGACTCATCTAGTATATGAGTGCTTCATATCCATTAGTGGAGCTCATTAGGTAAACAATTGTTTTTTCTCGCGTATGGAGCTCATCAGTCGAACGATTGTGCCATTCGGTATTATATAGCTCATCAGGTGAACGACATTCACACACTCTTCTGGAGCTCATCAGGGACACGATTATCCCATTTGTTCTAATGGAATTTATCAGGTGATGAAATGTTTCAAAAGTAGCCCCCTCCTCCTGAAAAAAGAAATAACTTTTGGCAAAGGCAAATTCTGCGTTACGTTAGAATAAGAAAATTCTTGTCTTAGTCCTAATTCCAGCTCTTAACCTTACCCGAACTTCACCTTGTAGCTATGAACTTTAAACCTTCTCGCATACTCAAACCGTAACCCAAACTTTTACGTTACATCATTAAAAAGTAAAAATTAGTGCCCATTCTTTTTTTCTTTGTTTTTTTTTTAGAAACCACGTAACAGTAAATCACGTAGCCATCGCCACTTCCTGAAAGATAACTCTACTTTATTGGGACTTCGCGCGAGCGCGTAGTACCGTTGTTTTTCTTCGCGAAGTTTGGCAGATGAAGATTGATTTGCTTATAACTAGCTAACGATAAAACCAAGAAAGTTGAAATTTGGGTTTATCATAAGAATTAGTGAAAGCGTCATGTGTACCAATTTCGGGAATCCTAGGTCACGTTGTCGTAAATTGAGACAAAAACATAAAACAACGGCGATTTTTGGCTTGAAAATTTATTAATTCGCTTATAACTTAAAACGCACTTGACGTACAAAGCTGAAATTTGGACGCAATGTTTGGTGCTTATGAATGTTTTATGCAAACCGAGTTTGGGGACGCCTGGTCTCGTGACTAAAATTTTACTAGCCGAAAATGGGCAAAAAGTTGACGTTTGAACGGAAATATCTCGGTAATTTCCGATATTGATAAAAAATGGTTTGTGATTTTTGAGCACACTATCAACCGCCTTTTTTTTGGTTCTGAACGTTTACCCCAACTTGAATACTATTTTTCTTGTTTTGCATCTTTTTTTCTAACTTTTTTTTCTTTTTCTTCCCTTGCTCTCTACTTTTAAACCGCTAAACGCTCTATACTCAAAGTTTGAGCGATTAAAGGTATCAGGGAGGACTTTTGTGCGACTGGAATCGGGGATGCCTGGTTGGAGGGATCCCCTTCAATCGGGTCCTCTAAAATTTTGATCTTTTAAACCATTAGAGCTGCTAAATGGAATAAATTTTTGGAATGGGTTAATAATAAAAATAAACTGAACCTATCAAAATTGGGGGTGCCACGATGGGGTTTCCCCGCAAACAAGCCCTCCAAAATAAAATTTTTTTAACCTTTTAAGGTGGGCACATGAATTTTTTAAGGTAAGTAAATATAAAGAAACATAATATTTGAGAAAAATTTGTGGATACCAAAATCGGGGTCCCCTTAAACGAGGCTGCCAAAATTCAAACTTTTTTAACTCTCACGCTAGACGCATGAAATTTTCAGAATAGATAAACGTAAGTTAACAATAAAATATGACAAAATTTTGGGATACCAAAATGAGGGTGTCCTCTTCAAACAGGGCCATCAAAATTCAAACTTTCCGACCACCTAACGCTGTACACATGAAAATTTCAGGATAGGCAAATATGAAGAAAAGATAAAGTTTGACAAAATTTAGCGGTTTTAAAATGAACGAATCCTGCTTAAACAAGGACGCCAAAATTCAAACTTTAACCACTTACGCTGGACTGATGAAATTTTCAGACTAGGTAAATATGAAGGAAGATAAAATTAGACAAAATTTGTTGGAACCATAATGCGGGGTCCCCCTCAAACGAGGATTTCCAAGATTCAAACTTTTTAATTGTTTAAGGTAGATACATCAAATTTTCAATATTTGACAAAATTTGGGGCACCAAAATGGGGGTCCTTCAATTGGGTGCTTCAAAATTCAAACTTTTCAACCATTCAATCTAGACACGTGTAACTTTTAGAATAGATAAATACAAACGAAAGATAAAATCAGAATTTAGGTAAATAAAATATGGCTAATTTCAGGTGCCACAATTGGGAAGTCCTCCTCCAACGGGTCCTCCAAAAATTTTAACCACTCAAGCTAGACAAATAAAATTTTCAAGTTAGGTCAAAATGTATTAAGAAAAAGTTTTGGGATGTCATACTATAGGAGTCATCCAATTATATTGACACCTCCTCCCATTAACTACAAAAGCTAAACAAACTAAATCTATCAGATAGGTTATTATCAATTAAAGATGAAAGATAACAAAATTTGGTTGGCCACATTGAGGAGAGATCATGCCAAATTGACCCATTAAAATTTTTTAATCTTAATTACGAAGTACTCCAGCTTGACACATCAAATTTCAAGATTACCGGTAGGCTAGCATAAGAGAAAGATTAAAGATGCCAAACTTGGCAATGCCACGTTGGACAATTAGCCCTTAAATGGACCTTTAAACTATAAGATGTATTCTCACAATGAATTGGTATCACAGAAAAGTAGAAGAGTCAAACTTATGGAATTACTCCAACATTTAAGACGTTGTACTACTTGAGCTTAATGGCTTTGTTAGATTTATGCTGGATGGCCGAGTTTTTTTTCTAAACTGTCATTTGTGACGTTGAAAAAATCTACTTACTCCTCAGAGTTTTTGAACAGTTTTGTTAAGAAAGCGTTCGAGCTAAATAATGGATGTAATACAATATACTGTGCAATATCCAATATGTTGGTCGTTGGGTCACAATGCTAAATAGCGTTCTCAGAATTAGAAAGCTGTAAAATGCGTGCATATTTCTGGCCGTGCTTGGCGTTAAGTTTGGCTGATGTAATGAAAGTCGCTGGAATTTTAAAGATCGCTCTATGTTATTTCATAATAAGGTAAAAAACTGTTAGAAACTCCTAATAGCTTTTTGATTGACGTTATTTGATTATTTTGACAACTTTTTGAGACCTTTAAACTTTGAGAACGAATAACCTCCAAGCTGTTAAAATAAACTAAAAAGAGCGCAATATGCAAAAGCAGAAGATAATTTTTGGTAAATAGTTGTTTAACTTCAAACATCACACCTAGGGTTCTGGAAAGCATAGAGTTGAGTAAATTAATCTAAGTTTTCAATGTGAAGCCATCGTATACTTAGACTTTGCAATATCACTTATCAATTTACAAGAATTTGATTTTTTTGTTTCTATATTTTGTTTGTGTACGTATCTTTTTCCATGCTAATTGCTAAGGCAGGCATTGCTTTGATTTAGCTCTTAAAGTATGAAAAAAATCAGTAGAACTGTTCATACATGTGCTTACATAAAATTTTTCTTAAAAAATATTTCTGTGGGCTAGTTGAAGGTGTAGATTTGATATTTAGGATAGTGTGTCAAATTTCTTGTCAAGATAATGTAAGGTACAAAATCCAAAAATCATATTGGCGTTTTCAGATCAAACAGTTTTGTTCCTGTCGTTTTTGTTGTTTTAATCGGAGCAAATGGTTACTATCGAAATATTTGTTTTAACGAGGGTTTTGTTTCTAACTGCAATTTTAACAATTGCGCTGCTTAGTGAAAATTCAACGAACTCCTTAAAAGTTGGAACGAGAACTAAGCAGAGTTCTGAAAATTTGAGTGACGTTTTATATGTACCTTTTCTAAACATCTAAATTTTGAAAGCCGTTAACTACAAACCTAATCAAGTTAATGGAACATGAAATTCGAAAGCGATGTATTTCAGATCTTATATCAACAACCATAAATACGCTTAACGCAATTGTGAAGTTCTTTAGTTCAGTATAGTTAGATACTTTCGCAGAGTGCCCGGATATCGCTTGCGATGTCATACTCTGTCTGTAAATACTTTTTTTATTGTGGTAAATACGTAAGAGCGTTTATTTCATAATTGAGTTTCGAAGCTCTACTCCAGTGCTATATAAATCAAGGGTTGACTCATTGTTTCTACTACTTTGTGTACACAGTTAGTTGTTCCTCAAATGGAGCCAGTTTTTTTCCATGACAGTTAGTTAGCTTAATCCATTGTGTATTGACTGCCCAGCGGAAATGCTGTCAACTAGTTTAAGAAAGAAGAAAAATTTTGCGGCATGTGCTAACCGACTCAATTGTCGTTTAGAGTCCTAAAAAGCCGTATGCCGCGTTTTTGTCGTCAGAAATAAGACTGACTGATTTTGTTCTTCTATGTCATATCGTATTAATAATGCATGCCAGCTGGCATGAGCCAATTGATTTTGAGAGGTTTGCACCTTCTAGGACTAGTCAACATATGGTTCTAAAACTTGCCCTGTCTCGTACGTCATTAAACCGTCATACCAATGTAATTAGTTTTTTTCAGTAAATACATAAAAAACTGTATCGCTATAATTCCTGTGGTATTTTTGACCATTTTTACGTACTTTTTCTATGTATTCACCAAATTTGCTTTTCTCTTAAACTGTAGGTATGGCAACTTGTAAAACTTACGTATTTATAACCTTTTCTATTTCTGTCACACACCTAACGTAGTTAATGCTGAGTAGAGAGATAAAAATAATCGTGGTTTCGGCTAATTTTCGTTTTTATCAAGCTAAAATTGCTGTAAAATCGGCGTTTATTTTCGTAATCTGCCAAGCTGGCTAAACTACTGTGTATATTTAATATGCTAAGTATTTTGGTCGGTGATTTTGATTGACAAAAAGTACGTTCAAAAGTTATTATACTGTGGTTGGACTGCGTTTTTTTTTACGGGGTAAACTCCACTCCTGGGTTTGGAGCTAAAACTATTAGGAACATGTAGTACCACAAGGAGGATTTACGCGATTGAAAGAAGCGTTTGCGACAAAAGATCTTGAAATGGCCTACAGACAGATGTCTAGTCTTGAACTTGAAAAAAAAAGTACTACGCTGGACAATTCAATAAGTAAACTAAGATTAAACATGGAAATCGACTCATTAAAAAGGCTTAGCCAAACATTCTATCTCAACTATGAGAACAGTTAAAACACCTGTCTAGGGTGGGCTAAATCAATGCCTAAAAAATACGCTACTGCCAGAAATTAATTTTGTGATTCAGACTGAGGATGTGTTTTTAATTACGAGATTAATTAACGGCCAGTAGTATATTTTTTAGCCACTGATTTAGCCCATCCTAGGCAGGTGTTTTAACAATTCGACAAGAAAGCAGCATATTGTTAAATCGGGGAATACGCAAACTTGGTTTTGGTTTACTTTGTTGCAATGAAAAGGCATTTGAGTATTACGAAGTATAATGCGTTCATACATGTTTATTTTTGATTGTGAATTGGTTTTTGCATGATTCGTTTTATCGTGATTGACCCTGCTTTTGTTAAAGCAATGTCTGTGGGTGACTTCAGTTTAGTGTTTTTGACGTAATTGAAATACAAAATACGTCACAATTCTAATTCCGTGGACGTCACGTGAAAACAACATGTCTGACGTCAAAAATGTTTATCTTGTTACTTACGTTTTTGATAAGTTCCAGCGAAGCATTTTCAACGTATATTAACAACTGACTGATCACGGGTGGGCAATACCAATCTTATAGGCCATTTCCGGTCACTTCGGCTTGCCTAAATTATTATGTTATGAGTGAGATTTGTTTATGAGATCGAATTTCTAATTTTGGTAGTTTGGTATGGTTGTGTGCCCTCTTTGACATGTCTGTGTCATTTTTTCGCTTTATTTTTAGAACTAAGTGATGGATTAAGTCATGATTTTTAGTCGCCATGCTTATTGGATATACTGCGTTGTGAATAAATAGAAGTATATTGTATATACTGAGCTTTTTTTTCTGTACCGGTACTGGAATTGTGTAGTACAGCTATATATAATTTTCTCCGGTTTGCCTAGTATATACAGGGTGTTTCAAAAGTCACTCCCGATTTTTAATATGAAAAAACGATAAAATCGGGCGTGACTTTTGAAACACCCTGTATTTACATTTTATATACTTGCGCCATGGCCAAGACGCTCTTATGTGGATCTTTTCGACTGCATTGCTCCTTTGTGACGTGTTGTATCGCATAATCAGTTGCAGTTGTTGTTATGATCGCTGATTATGACATTTCACTTTCGATTTTTGTTTGTTAGTGAGCATAGATATATTAATGCTCCTTTAACTGATTACATGTGGGAATTCGACACTCATCGTAAATGCCAATTGAACTTAATTAGAGCGAATACGCGCGTTTGACAGATAAATTCAATACAAAGCATCATAGGATGCAACGTAAATTTTGACCCGTTAAAGCGTTAAAAATAAGGCGGTTTCTACCGTGTGACGTCATACCAATTTCATTGGTTTTAAATCCTTATTCAACAGTTATATAAATAGCTTCAGCATACAAACAGTTAAAAATCTCACCATTGTAATTTCAAGATCTTTATTAGTGTTTATCAGAGCATCGATGTGCCAAAATTAAGGGTCCACGACAACTGATCGCTTACTAACCCCAATCTTAATATTGGTGGTCAATTTGCGGCGGCCGGAACTTGGTTCAAAAATTAAAATCCCTCCTAATCAGTTTTTTGGGGTGGTATTACTTCATAGATGTTTCATTTCGGGGATAAAAAAAGTGATCAAGTTATTTAGGAAACTCCATTATAGTGAAGCTGATTGGGGCACATTCCGTAAAGGAGAATTTTTCTCGTTTCTGGTGATTGTTTAAAAAGCGATGATTTGACAACTCATTGTCAAGATGAATTTTTGGTACTGCAGACTTTTTAATTAGAAAGTATATGTTTGAGTCTTGCGTGTTTAAAACACCCGCTGGAAAAAGGAGGCGGAATATGGAAACGATATAGGCCGAATTGGGATTTGACCCTAATTTCTTTTTTAGTTTCGTTGGAGTTCTTATTTGAGTTCATACACTTATATATTCATTTGCTTTACAGTACATTATTGTCAGTCGTTCAAGATGTTCACTTTGAGAGAAAAAACGAGATATATTTTGTGTTCGTTAAAAAAAAAAACGTAACAGTCAAGAAAATATTTTATACGGTCGGTACTGTTACCAAACACAGTACCGCACGTCACGTCGAATTTCGCTTCTGGCACTTAGGTAATTGGGCAGTTATTCGTTCAATTTCGTAATGACGTCACAATGCTGTTACGTGGGAAGCCGAAATGTTTTCGCATTCGAAAATCGCGTCTTATTGCTTAGGCTACTAGGCGTACAGTCTTCTGAGTAACATTTTTAATCTCGTGTCGATTGATGCTTGAATGAATCATGTGTCAACTGTCAAACATGGTTAACTCATTAGCTTTTGGGGATTAGGCCGCTTTTGTTTAGGCAATTCGATACCGATTTTACGCTAATTCTACTTTTGTCCATCGTAGTCGCAGTTTTGACTCGACGATTAGACGTAAACACACATTGATTCATTCGTTACCTGCTGCTTGGATATTTTTGGACATGTCGCGAGATACGGTTTCTAAAGCTTTTCTCCTTGGGTCTTTGATGGTTCAACTTGATTAGACGATAACTGATATCAGTGGATGGATATGTTAAGACAGAACACGTCGATCTGATCTTGCTTCCAATTTCAACTCCAGAGTTTCAACCTACGTGTGTTACACAAAACACACACAGAAACAATTTCTAGAGATTATATTCCTGGGAAATTCAACGTGTAAAAGTGGCGGTATTCTGTTCTGCATCTACTGTACATTAGAACTGTCCCGTCAGATTTGGGACTTGCTTTGGAAAAACATTTTTGGCCTTGTCTATAGTGAAAAGTTTCAAAGTTGTAAAAATAAGGATAGATTTGATATTACAATGGTTATACAGTCGAGTTACTAATGTACCGTAGTCCGTACCAGTGCTGTAGATGACTAGATGTGTATTAGCAAGTTCCAGTTGTGGTAGATGGTTTCAGAAATTTTGCTTACATACAGTTTTTTAGTTGTTAATCCAGTATTGTTAACAATGCATCATATATTTCTTGCTCATACTGACAACAGCTTATGTTTCGTTTTGAAAATGCTTGCTGGAGATAGGGATTGACAGCCTTTATGTGTATTCACTTTATATTTAATACGACTTGGTAATAGATGCTCGATACTGGATTGAAGCGCGATTTTCCAGGTCTATGATAACCTTTATTAGTATTATTAGCTTTCATTGCATTTTGTTATTCATTTCCCTTAAGTCTTTGTTGCTATGTATAGGACCTATCATAACACACTACAGTACTCGTCAAAAATTAAAAATTTAAAAACCTGCAGTCTGTTTCACTCATAATTTGGATCATCAGGGGTGTCTTAGTTATTTGCGTATAAATTGTTCATTTCTGTATAGATTTCTGAAGAAAAAATTGCCTCAGGAACCACTTAAAGTTAAATTGCTCGGCTAACTAGAAGATTATTGTGTCGCTTAAAGTTCGAGTATTGACATTTGTTGTAGTAACAGCTTTAGGTCACCTAACGAAGCTTATAGGAAAAGCAAATAGAGCCAAATCGATAAAATCACAAGAAGGAAAGTTGTTTCAGTAACATACTTATCAAAGTGCCTTTCTAATGCTGCGTAAATTTATTGGTAGAAAGGTCAAGACCATGAGCGTATTCGCTCAGAGCTTCATAAACAGCATTATTGATTTTTGCCGCTTGGACAAAACGGTTAAAAGCGCTATTTAGCCAACACCTAACGCATTGATGATCAGTTGATATTTGTTTTCTGAGTAGCGCGAAAGGGTCTCGCTTGGCTTGCTATTTATCAAGCCACTTACGTAACTAACCGCGATTGGGCATAACAAGAGAGTCAATTGTAGCCGACTTTAGCAAGGTTTCACATGCCAGCGAAGGGCTTGGGGCGATTTACGAAAAATTTCTTGTTCGTGCGCAAAGCGACTTTGTTCAAGTACCTTTCTATAGCGACTAACAAAACATAGATTTCTGGTGGCGCAAAAAACTGTTTACCACTTGTGTTTCACTGGAACATAGGTATCCTACTCGGCGACCCAACGTGAAAAAAAAAACATTTCGGAGAACGGTAGTACTCAGCATTCCACACTCCACAATCCACATGTTTTACTGGTAAAAAACAAAATATTTCTACGGTGACGTACTGGCAATCTATCGAGACCATAGTAAGCGTCGCGTGGCTGGTAGTTCAGCACATGTGCGTCGCAAGGAAAAGACAAAACTCTCCGTCATGGGTGGAGCGTGTAGCGTCACCACTATTTGTCGTTGGCTTATCGCGTCAGGACAGCCAATGTAGAACCAGTTATTGTGATTGGTCTGTAGGTCACATTAATACTAAATTTTGTTAAGCTTTAGTAGCTCTAGCTTGTTTATCTTGAGAAGGCTCCCTGATTCCGCCCAAGGCCGTCAAAGAGTTAGTTATTTATAACCCATTTCAATTGCGTTTTGATGACAGAAAAGTCAGCATAATGTTGTCCGATTTTCAAACTTTTGGCCTTGTTATTAATCACTAAAATGCAGCGCACTCAGAGATCATTGTCTCGTGCGTTACAAAGGTAGGGTAACAGATTTTGTCGTTCGCTATCGATTTTTTCCGAAGAAAAAGCTGCAGAAATCCACATGCACAATATGTCTTATCAATATGACCTTAAATGTCATTGTTCAATGTTTATAAATGTATAAGCAAAGTTAATAGTCACAGCTCGGTGCTTTTGAGGGCCCATAAGTGCTTCTGATTCCAGAATTCGACCGAATTTTTATTTTCTGCGTTTTAGACAATAATCGAAAAACAATTTCAAAACTAAAATTTGCAAATCTAACTTAAAGTGAAGAAAATGATTTATAAAAACTTTTAACATTGTTTAGTATAATTAGCTAAATTGATCTATAAATCTGAGTTTGTGCTTGACGTAATTTGCGTAGCAGTTGGCTCGTGCCAGAATTATCTCAAAATCATGCCCATTTTTGCTTTGATCGAAGTTTTTTCAGAGTTCTTAAATTGTATTTGGCGTTATTATGAATGAGAAAAGCTGTGTGTACATGTTTTACGCCTAAATGAGCTGTTCAGTAGATAATTACATTTTTTCAAGTCGATTGCGATTTTAACTGTTTTAGAGCCTGAGGCAAGCAACTGTAGAACTAAAGCTTTATTGTGGTTATACTAAGATCATTATTATTAGTTAGGTCTTATTTACTTTGTGAGACAAAATATGTATCACTTTTGGAACCTTGTATAACTTGATTCGAGTCTGGAGGGATTTAAAAAGCCTTTATTGTGGCCATTCAATCTACGTCTCCAATCAAAGATAATGTTTCGATAAGGTATTATTGAAAGTGCGTGTTTCAGCTTAGCGCTAAAGATACTTGTTGTATCTGATTACTTTCCACTCATTACGTTTCAGCCGTCAAATGTACCACATCCATAACTACTGTATACGGGCTATTTTTGAGTAGGTTATTGCGTGATTCTTTTGTTGTCTTTGGTCTGTTTGCTATGACCATCTTATGACAAGCCTCAAAGATATCCGTATTTACCCAACCAAGGCTAAACGAAGCGTATTCAAAGGTCATTTAAGTTCAATCTTTTTTGATGCTACACTTAGATACTTCTTACGAAATTAAATTTGTTTTTCTGCTCACAATGCTTCTGAAATTTATTATTGATTTCTACTAATTACTTTGGATCAAAACAAAGATAAAACCACTCGACAAAAACAAGATTTTGAAATTAATGCGAAAAATTGATTTGTAAAATGACTTTTTCGATACCTTATCTTATTTTCGCTGCTTGCAATTGTCAATAATAATCAGCTTCCTATTCATTTTAGATACCGGCACGCAGTTTCGACTTCTTTGATAAATGTATATTGGCCAATAGCCCAAAATTCGCCGCGATATTGTCTTCATTATTGTTGCCGACATGTGTTAAATAGGGGACTAATGAGAATCTTTATTTACGGCGTGAGTTGAAAAGCAGTAATTTTTGATTTCGATATTTTGCAGCTGAAACTTATGTCTTACCAGGAAAAAAAATTTAAAACCAAAAACAAATTAAAAATTGTCGCTTTTCCGTTTTTTTTTTTTGTATATATACCGGTACCTGCTTACAAATCAAGCTTATGAAGCTGTGGGCACTTTTCCCATCCATTATTGCCCGGGTCTCTCACCGCCCCAAGTTTTTGGTAGTTGACATGTTATTTATGGACAGGTTCAAGGGCCAGTTGCTGATTTTTATGACGATTAGAGGCCTGCAGATAAATTTTCAACTACTGAAAGCAGAATGCTCGAATTCAATTTCGGATCAGGTCAATTTAAAGACTCGAAAATTAGTATAAACAGAACACTTTTTTTGCTTAGCGTTCAGCAAGAGTAGTCACAGTCCACACCGTAGTGGATACTGGCGAAACTTTGACTCAAATACTTGGAGGTTTCTTTGCTCGTTCTCTTTTGTCCAAAGTTATTTGGCAAAAAACGACTTTATTCCAATCACAAAAATATCAAATAGAGTGCGGAATGAGCTGTGGTTTATTGGAACATCCCCACTTTCTTCTGCGTAAAAGAGCGTGGTGCAGCATCACACCGTCAAGCCATGTGCTGGGAAACCTACAAAAAAATGTTTTTTTCACACCCGTTTAAAGAGTGTCATAATTACTGCTGATAGGTTGAACTAGTCACAGTCGCTCAACTTTTATTGTTTGTGTTTAGGCTTCGTCCTCAACGTCATTAAGTTGTGTTTACTGCAAAGGTAATGCACAAAGAAATAAAAACGGAAAAGCCGAGCAACTTCTTTCCTGCGTTGATTGTGGTATCAGTGGTAAGTTATGAGCGTGTGACCTTTAGACATAAATCTATTGTTACGTTGTTTTTGGTAGCGAAGTCCGTTACAAGTCGAGACGATTTTGCAAACTTGGAAGGATGGAAATTTTATGATGACAAGACTACAATAGCTCGGTTGCCAATATTGGGATTAGAAGATAAAAAGCGTGCAAAATATTTAATTCTCAATCGGGTGGCAGGACGTTGAGAATTTTCGATGAATTATAGGGTTTTCGAAGTTTTGGGGGGAAGTGTAATTTGAATGACGTAAATTTACGTGGTTTGTATAATCTGAAGGGATATTTTACTTTAAGGGGATTTACTATTACTGAAGGGGATTTTTGCATTCTTTAGAAACCAAAGTTGTAGAAAGTATCGGAGAAATTTGAAGGGAATTTATGATTTGTATTGAACTTCCTCGACCTTTGCAGATAGGGATTAGAATTGTTCGCATACTAACACTTGTTAGGAACACCGTTTTGTTTGAAAAACTGGAGTATTCGAGTAATATGGGAAAAGAGCGTACGAGGAATCGAGAAACACAGTTTTTGTTCTGTCGCAATTTCTGTATTTGTCACATTGGCGTTAATCAAATCTCTCTAAGTTTTTTAAAGTTCACGCTGAACAAGGACAAATTCAAAGCCCTTTCCTCAAACCCCCTTTTGCTGCATTTGTTTTGACTGATTATAAGGAATGATGTTCTTACTGTTCACAGCTTCCTTAAGGAAACCGTTTTGGCATTTGACTGTTACCACTACTGTGCAGTTATGAATGATATATGGCATTATTTTAATGTTTGCTTTTTCAGGTCATCCTTCGTGCTTGGACTTATCCAGAAAACTGGCCGCTAGGGCTCGGCAATTGGAATGGCAGTGCAATGATTGCAAGTGCTGTAAAGTCTGTGGATCAAAAGAAAACGCTGTAAGTGCCAAGATTTTAAAGCAACTTTCGTGTTAACATATCACGTTTTTCACTCTTTGGCCTTTATTGTCTCTCTTGTTCTATGCTTAGTAACTATCAATTTGGCGTCTTCTCACCACTAACCCCCATTTGTAGTATTGTAAGAACATCTTAGTGCTCTTGATGCGTGAGCAAAGGTGTATTCCTGTCATCGTGTCACGTTTCGGTGTTAGGTAATTGCATTTTTCGTTCTTTTTTCACATGCTTATGCAATTCGTGTGACTGTCAATATTCAAAATTTCACCGGATATGCAATTCTGTTACGTGCACTTTAACTACACCACAATGAAGTTACCACGAAATTTTCTGCCTTACAGTTGACCAATGCATTAACATTATCACGTTTGGCGTTGTTGTGATTTTAAAAAGTACAGTCTTTTTATATGGGTGGATAAATAAATTGAAATAATTTCAAGACACACTTAGAAAAGAAACGTTTTTAACATTTTTGGATACTAGCCACATCTACGTCTGATTAACATGTCATTAAAGTTGAAGTTGTAAACAATTTCCCGCAAAGCTATTCTAAATGGTCACTTTTCCGAATAGATACTCCTTTATTCTTATTGTAACCCATATCGTCTTTTCCCGAAACTATTTATTGAAACTTTTGAATCATCTTTTTGCCGAAGTTTTGCTTTTTTAGTTGCGTTCCTTCTGGAAATTATATATATCAGTAACGGCTAACATTTAACGTAGAATAAGGCCAAAAATTAGAAGCAATATTGGTGTGAGGTTGGGAAGGGTAAAGTGCTTCTTTGATGTGGAAAATAAAACTTTTGTTGCAGTGAAGAGTTGTTAAAAATTAGCTTTGTCGAGCATGCGACTAGGCTAATTTTTAAGAACTTTTCTCCGCATTTTTAACAGCTTTCTCGGGCAATTTAATAAAGTATACCGTTTTTGCGATATGTTGCTTTTTGCTCATTAACTCGAGTTAAATACGGCACTTAGGCGATTCGGCATCGTCGTCTCTGTAGTGTAGTGATCGTGGCCACCGAATCCGTATGAAACAGGTCGTGACCTGTTGTTTCGGTGGCCACATTAAGGCGGGCGCCTGACAAGTCTCGCACTGCGTTCTTTTATTCTTTTTATTCAGAACCTTGCATCAGAGTTAAGGTTCAGGCAGCGATGCCAGCTTGAGAGTGCGAAATTGAAGTGCGAAAAAAAAGGGTACTCGTCCCGAAGACCACACATTTCAAGCCGATAATTGCCCTAGCATCATTCAGTTTCTAGCCCATTCAAAAAACTTCCGAATACATTTGGGAGTCTTTTCTTTCAACCGTGATTTAGTTACTAAAAGTTGCTAACTCGTACCAGTACCAAAATAGCTTTAGTGTATTGTCTTCAAGTAGTAAAATATAATGTTACATCGAGACGGTTTCGGGATTTCTTGATTAGTTCTATAGTGTTGGAATAATTACCTAAAACGCCCTGTTTGAACTCAAGAATAGAGTGAATTATGATAAATGTGGAAGTTATATTCCAATAAAATCATAGCTGCTGTTGTGTTTGGAAAGGAAATTGGCAAGCAATGGTCTTTGTTTAATTGTTGATTTTTTATTTGCTCAAAACGCCATCTGACATTTTACTGCTTATCAGATTGAGCTTCCAAACTTTTTGCTAGCCCGCAATTGGTATCATTTGCGTATAAGAATGTTGTGTGTGCGTCGGCTTACGTTTTATTTCTATACTGCCTTGATCACGAATTGCACAAGCTGCTAAAACAACCTTTTTGCCTTCTCTTCATTGATGACGTCACAAGTCATGTGACTTGACAGTTTGAAGTGAACGCGTGTACCCGTATGTGCGTGCGTGCGTTTCGTGCCATCTCAAAGCAAAGAATTGTGTTTTCGTTTCGATTTTTGCGCTTCTATCGCTAGCGTGAAAAAATCCATTCGTATGATGTTGACTCTTTTAACTGGGATAATAAGTCGTCATTCGGCCGACCTTGCTATTTAATGACGTTTAAAATTTACTTTGTGGCTAAGTTCTCTATTGTTGATGCTTATTGACGCACAACTAAACTTAGCTTGCGTCTTTTCTGATGCTTTATTCAAAACCACATTGTTTTCGATGCTGTTATTATGCGAATTAACAACCAGTTTGTCGCCCGGGTTGGAAAATCTTTAATTAAAACGTTTGCCATGTTTCAATCGTGATAAAAATTGCTACAGTAATTGGCATACTGAAAGATCACTAGTCGGTTTTATTCCTAAAAACGAGTGTCGCTTGTAAATGTTAAATCGTGCGACCAAACCGAAGGGATTTTCGCACTGTACTAAAGCAATTTTTGTTTACTTTTTTAGAAAAGCCTAATGTTCTGCGACCTGTGTGACCTAGCATTTCATCTAGACTGCTGCACCCCACCGAGAAAGAAAATGCCAAAAGGTACGTAGTTACTACTATGGCAAAAATATTGATAATATTTCAATTAATTGTTATTTCCATTTACGTGTATTTGCGTTAATTAAAGTGAATGGAAGCGTTAATACGTTCTTAAGTTGTTCAAAGTAAAAACGTTGTCTATTCACAAAAATGTTTAAGTTGCCTTGTCTGTCACTTTTTAACTCGCAAAGCCCCTTGGCTTTTAATAGCGCAGAAACGAATATCTATGAAACGTATGTTACAGTATTAAAACTTTAGAAACATTAAAGATTTAAAACCTATAAAACCCAACAGTCTGTTTCACTCGTGAATGGGATCATCTAACAATTTAAAAAATCTAAACTATTTAAAAAGTCAACAATTAAGATCTAAACTTCAAAGCTTAAAACCTTAAATTTGAGAACTAGTTCAAAACTTCCCAAGCAGCTTAAGTTATGATGTTTTTGTATATCAGTAATGGAATTTTAGAGGTTAGGCATACAGGTGGTGCAAGTTGTGGGCAACATCCTTGCATCAGTTCAAAACTCAGCTGGTGATACCTGTAGTGGGTTAATTCCAACTGAAAGAATTATTGTTGCAAACGAATGTTGTTGCACAAACTTCACTAATGGCTTTTAATTGTAACAACGATTTTAATTGTAACTACATATTTACTGACCCAGTTGCCTTGGCCCAGAGTTGTAAGTCGGGCCGGGTTCGGGCTTAAAGTTGACAAAAATTTTGGGCTTAATTCGGGCCTGAGACGTGCTTTTTGTTTTAGATTCACAAAAATATCAAAATAGCTTGGCAACATTGCTAAATTTTTCGGACCTAGCTTAACTTACGGGTTTTTTCGGGCATGATTTGGGCTTCAAGTTAGTTTTCGGGTTCGGGCCAGAACAAGTCGGCCCGGTTACAACTCTGCCTTGACCAGAAGACGGCGAAGGGACCGTTCGTTCTTCGAGTCAAGCCGCCACCTGTCTACCACTTAATGTGGAGGCTTCACAATGTCCCTTTTTATTGCTGAACGTCAAGCAGGGAGTTGTGAATACCAATTTTGTAATCCTTGGTTTGACCCGACCGAGAATCGAACCCGAGTCTCCCGTTTCAGTAACAGACGCTCTATTCACTCGACTGCTGATTGGTCAACTTAATTAAAGACAAACCAGACTTGTTGCCTTAGACTGAGGCTGGTGGGTTTTCGCTTACAAATAGCCATCTTTCATGTATTTAATTGTCTGCATGCTATCTGGCCTAAAGGCTACCAGCACAGAAGCCTAGGGAAGAGTCACCAGAACGGCGACTACTTAAGAAGAAAGCAATGCGAGAAAGTTGTCTTCCCGCAGGAATCGAACGTGCAGCCTTTGTCCACCGATAATCCAAAGGCTGTCGGTTCGATTCCTGCTGGAAGACAACTTTTTCGCATTGTTTGTTTTTTAAGTAGTCGCTGTTCTGGTGACTCTTCCCTAGACTTCCGCGCTGGTAGCCTTTAGGCCAGATAGCATGCAGACGATTAAATATTAAAAGCTCTGGCCAGCAAACGTCGAAACATCACAACTAAATTATTATTAACATCTTTCATGTGTTACGTGCCGTTAAATGAAGTTCGAAAAACTACTAACGTAACCGCTAATGCAGAGTTGATAATGATCTCTGTATCTCTAATATATTGACTATGATCTTGGTATTACCGTTCACTACTGGATCAGATAAGCGCAAATTTTGAAAATACGGAATAAGGTTGTTTATCGTTTCCCTCGCTTTAAGCTGATACCTGACTGTTTGTCACGTTTAAATACTGTCTGTACTTCCGTTAATAACGGTTGTATGTGCTTTAAACCTGTATCGTTGCGTTTACTTGTGAAACTGAATTTTTTTAACCGTTTATGAACTGACTCTATGAACTGTTCTCGTTTTCTTGTGCTTCTCCAAGGTTAAACATTGAAGCTGCCTTCCCAGCTGGTCGTGACAGGTAACCGATGGGTATCCATAAACATTGGCGCCTCTGTAGTGAAAAGTCGGGCACTTCGGTTAAGTAATGTAAAAATAACCACTTTTCTCCCGGATCCTGCTTGTCTCTGAGGTTCTAAGGTGGGACATTCCATTGCACCATGTTCACCTTTACAGGAAAGAGCCTGTTATTCAGCCAACTCTACTATAATCAATTTCTCTTATCAACTGCAGGTTCATTCGTGTGCGAAATATGCAAAGCGTTAAAAAAGGCGAAAACTAAGAAAGAAGATTTGTCGCATGGGTTGAAAGTTCCAAAAAGGCCCAGGCCAGGTCGACCTCCAGGTTCCCATAATCGAGTGCTTACTTTGGATAAGAAGTCAGAAAAGTCAAGTAAGCTCTACGCTACACTAACCGTAGTGATATAATGCAATACCAAATGCAAGGAGATAATGAGATTTTGCGTTACTCAACGTGGTGTGTTGAAGGCTGCTTTCCCTACCACGAGATCTTCTGTTCATTTGTGGATTCTATGCTATGGTGTTTCGTTTTTCTCTTGCTGTTATGTGCTAGTTTTTCGCTAACGGTAGATACTGTAAGAGCATTGTTTTTATTTTTTCTCATTTTTTTCACGAAAATAAATTATTAACTTCTTATTTTAGAATTTTTAAAAAAGAAGCAAAAAGACCTAAAACCTTCCGAAGAAACCATCTCAGTTGACAAATCTGGCTCTAAGAAACCTAAAGGACTAATTGACGGCATGACAAGGTATTTCAATTTTCTTTTTAGCTCCACACTATGCATAAATATGTTTGTTGCTTTCAATGCCACTTAATGTTTTTGTTTGCCCACCGACCACGCTCTAGGTCGTCTCTTTCTTGACACCCTTAAAGACAATCACTTTTGAATAGAGATTTTCGATTTTGAATTTTTTAATTAGCAACTTTGAATCGTCTTTAAAAGTAGTTGTGAAACTTGAGCCTGAAATTGGACTTTTTTTTTCATGCTCATATTTCTGGTACTTTTCTCGTTCTTGTTTTTTTAAGAAAAAAAAGTGTCAAAAAAAACGGGCAAATTGATTCAAAGCTAAAAATGTTTCCAGGAAAAAGGCTATACCATTCTTTTCTTTTTGTCCGCATTCTTGCACTGCTTCGTGGTTCCTCGAAAAAGAAAATAGGTGCTGAAAAAAACGTAAAAAATATATTCTTAGCCAGAAAATATACAAAAAAGGTTTTAAGAACGATTGATACGAAACCGCCAAGTTTAGACATGTCCTTACATTTATAAATCCATGGATGCCGACAATATAGTTTTTGAAATTATCATATCTGCTTTGTCTCGGTTATCTTCTTAGAATTCCCTCGGCCCTCTCTAACAAAAGTATGAAAAGAATTTAGTGCATTTTCATACTTTTTTACTTTAGGTTTTTCACTCCTTCAACTGAGGGTCGAAGAACTCTTACGTCGCAGATTTGCTCTCCTCAGCTAATGATGTTGTTTCAAAGCAATAGAGAAAAGCACTACGAGGACACAGATTCCTTAACTGATCTTGAAAAAGACATACTTGAAGGTAAGAATTGGAAGAAAGAGCGCAAAGTACACCAGTCCATAAAATTCGTCCAGCCACCTCCCACGTTTTTAAAAAAGTTTTAATTGAAGCGTCCGCTTTTGAACTAAATTAGGTTAAGGAGCGAAAAAGATCTTCACCAGCTTGCCCACAAACCGCGGGGAAATGTTTTGAACCTCTATTGGGCAATCCGTCGCTGGTTGAGAGCCCACTTTTGTAACATCAATACAGTCTGAAATAAAGTGATTGTATTCACAATGAATCTACTACCCCAACTGATAAAAAAAGTTTTACTGATACCTTAGCATGAAAGAGAGATTTTGTGCTACTAAACTAGTAAATTCGAACTTGTGTCCGTTAAACCAACTGCTTCAGCATCACGGTATTCCCACCTTCCCTATGTAACGTCTACTGTCAAAAAAAGCGCCATGGAGTCTACGCCATTTGTTGCAGATAGGGGGGGGCAGCTTGGTCCGAAACGCGCAAGATCTTAGTCTTCCAACCAAGGTAGATTGTTGACACAGTGGGGTAATTACTGTTGCTTAGAAATCGATCGAATGAAAAGAACCATTTTCATTTCTAGTTGGTGCTTAGACCTTAAAAACTATTACCTGCTATTAGGCTGCAACAATATCCCGAAACGAAACTACGTGTAGATTATTTTCATCTTGATATTGTCGTCACGTATGTTATTCTTCGGTAGATTCCGTCCAATTTTCTAGGTATAGACAGAAAAACCTGCTGTTCTAACAACTTTCTGTTCTTCTGTACGAAGTTTTTTGTGTACTGCCACTACTGAACTCAATGCTTATCGTTATACCTCTCAATCAGTTTTCTCCGGACGTGTTCGTTTGGCGTGAAAATGATGAACTGCATTCAGTGTTAGAAAATACATTAATTGTAATACATTAATAGAAAATACATTAATACAAAATACATTGGCCAATCAATCAAAATTGATGCGCAGGGGCACAAGATTCCTATGGTATGAAAAATCATTGGTACAGCATCGAGTTAATGGCAAGGATGCTGTCTCCCGGCTCGATTCCTTAGCTGTTGATGCGCCGTATTTTAGGAGAAAAGTGTTATTTGACGCAAGGGCCAAGTCTTCGGCTTGTTGTGGTGTTTTAGCCTGATGAAAGACTTCCAAATATAACCCCGTAAAGGTGCCTTGTTTAGGCGCATGTTGTTCATAAGCATGATTAGACTGGTTGTGAAATGTCGACACTTTTTGTGCAGAATGATTTTATATTAGAATTCCTTTTTTCTGTAGGCGAAGGGGACAAGCCGTGTAAGGCAATTATTACCGAACAAGACGAAGAAATGTTTGTTCAGGCTAGACAAGAATCGATGCAAGTAAGAAAAAGAAAACCAGATTTTTTGACTTAAATTATTTTCGATTTTACTTTGCTTGTAATTGGAATGCCCCTTTGGTACGTTTCCGCTAACGAGTAAAAAAGAAAATAGAGATCGCGGAAATTTTTGGGAAATTTTAATAACAAAATGTATTTCAATTTACAAAGGAAAAGCGCGCTACTTGTTTTTCATATACTTAAATATTCGATGATAACACGATGTGATTATAACTTATTTTTGCTAGTTTTGATTATTGTTTATTTTTAGAATAGCCGCCGCTAATTTCATCGAATTTCGATAATTTTAGTTATTTTTGTCAATCTCTCTTTGATTTTTTGTAATCTAGATATCAGAGTCGCAAATTGCAATAATTTCAAAGTAGATTTTGGTCAATGGTTTAGTCTGAAGTGGATAGAAAATCTTCTACTGAATCGTTGGGCTCTGATTCGATTCCCGGCCGGGTCAAACCAAAAACTTTGAAATTAGTATTCACAGTGCTCCTGCTCGCCATTCAACATCGAAAAGGACAGTGTTAATCCTCCACCTTGAGTGATAAGCTGGTGCTACCTTGAATCAAAAATTTGTTGGTCTTTTCGGCCTAGGCAAATTAGACTTAGCAGAGATGCAACTGCAGTTACTTTGTACGTTTTTGTTTCTACAGCGAACTGGTGCGCTTCAAAATGAAAGTCCAGATCGATTACCGGCACGGTCTCCGGCAAGTATCGAATTCGGTAAATTCTCGATAGAAACGTGGTATTCATCTCCATATCCGCAAGAATACGCAAGGTAAGACGTTTGTTGCAAAATCATTGGTCAATCGTAAGGTATGCCTCTTTGGGTTTTTGAAACTCAAGCCCATTAGTAGAACCCAATATATAAATCTTGTTGTCGATGTTAAATTAACTTCTAATAGGTGAAGCTACTGTACTTTAACGAGTAGGTGAAGGCTATGTGGTTACTAGGGGTCGTATACGCCAGCGCCCAACATGGATAAACTTTTATTCGATAAATTCGCGGATTATCAGCTTTTTATCTTCTACATTTTTATCTTATACACTCTTGGACTTATTAGAATAAAATAAACTGAATTTGTAAGTTCAGAGAAGTAATCTTTGAATTACTTTATGATTATAGCAATTTACCCGGCTGTTTGTCCAAACTTTTCCTTAAAGGTTTGTTAGTTCTCGGATTAAAAGTCCATTTACTTCGGTGTATACGGCCCTAGGAGGACCTTGATTAGGTCTGCTGTTTTCGTTTGCAACAGAAAGTGTTGAAGAAGAACGAAGATTTTTATGATACTTTGTACAACGAAGTTTTTTATAATACTAAAGAAATTTGCACAAAACAAAACTTTAATTTTTTAGTTTGTTTATTTTTCCACTTATATCACGAAATTGCCTCTTGGGGTATACTTATGAGTATGACATACTCAATAGCGAGGACGTCACCGAAACGTAACTTCTTAGACTCAAACTCATGCTTTTTTCTGCCAATTGGAAAGGCAAACTGCATTACATGTTTCAAAGACTAGGTATTAAATTAATTTTTTATATTCTTAAACTTTTTCCACTTAACAAATGCCTTCGATACAATTATTTTCTCCAGATTAATGAAGCTGTATCTCTGTGAATTTTGCTTAAAGTACATGAAATCTCGTTCGAGTTTGCTACGTCATAGCCAAAAATGCAACTGGTATCATCCTCCCGGAAATGAAATATATCGATCGGGAAACCTTTCAGTTTTCGAAGTCGATGGCTATGTTAGCAAGGTACAGAAGATATAAATTTAACTACCGTATTTAATAGAAACTGTCCCACGCCGAATTTCTGTTTTTGATATCACAGCAAATATCTTTCCCGTTAATGTTTATGTGCATCAAAATGGAGTATCAATATCCGTGTAAACTTTTCGACGCTACTAAGTCCATCATCAAGCTTAGCTTAATAGTGTTTCCAGATATTTTTTGAAAAGATTCAAATTACAAATAGGCTTCCTTACGATTTCCGAGTTTTGTCTAAAGTTAATTGTGTAAAAAAACTTACTTTAGAGTTGAAAGAAAGTTGTATACCGTGCATTATTTTTCCATGCGTCGCAGAATATATTCATTAAATTATTTATTAGTTGTAGTATTTGTCACTTTGAAAATGTTACACATTTTAAAGTAATTCTGTATGTTTCAGATTTATTGCCAGAATCTTTGCTTGCTAGCCAAGCTGTTTCTGAACCACAAGACACTGTTTTACGACGTTGAACCTTTTTCCTTCTATTGCCTGACAGTAAATGACAACAAAGGATGTCATTTAGTTGGCTATTTTTCTAAGGTAATTACATAATCCGACAAAATTAAACTTAAATCCTTATAATCACTTTATACTGTTACTTTTTTCTTTGACCTTCACATATCCTTGATCTATTCGGGTTATTTTGAGACAAATTCATCAATGACTCGGCGATTTTGAAGCAAGGAGGTCTGTCGTGTTGAACTAAAAAACATCACGTCAATTTATGCTCAATGCGCTGGATAAATGTGCTGCTTTTAGCAATTCCAGTCGTGGTTATGTGTGGCGAAAACCTATTGAGTTAATTGCATACTTTAGGTAATGTACTTTGTCTGAACTTTCATTTGATTTTGGTTTAATTTTCAATTAGTATCGTTTTACTGAAAATGTTCTCCAGCTTTGACCCCCCAAAAGAGCCAGATATGTATTCTTTTATTCTATTTAAAAGACCTTCAGTCGTACACTAAAGGCATTTTTAATCTCATTCAAATAGGTTTGAACTAATTTTCTTTAAATATTGTCGAAAATTTCATGTTATGGTCGAAACGTACCGAAAATGCTGCATTTTTAAAAAATCTTTTTCACATTATTTTGTTTTTTGCTTGTTAGTTGGGTTTTTTTTTGTTGGTTTTTTTTTTTTTTTTTTTTGCACCTAGGTTTCCAATACTTTTTTTTGTTCAGGAAAAGCAATGTCAGCAAAAATATAACGTTTCATGTATCATGACAATGCCTCAATATCAACGACTTGGATACGGAAAGTTTCTCATTGATTTCAGTAAGTTGAAATAAAATACTGAAGTCGGAGTGATGTAATTGATTAAGAAAAATGTTTTTGAAATTTTTAAAAAATATCTACTTTGATTTCTTTATTTTGATTGCTAATTGTCCAGTATAATACGCTTTGCAGTCTTTTGACAATTTTTTTAAAGATGAATGTGATGTTTTGAATTAGTGAATGGATTTGCTCTGAAAATGTATGCCATTTTTAAACAAAAATAAAAGTCAGTTTATTATTTTAGGTTATTTGCTGACGAGAAAAGAAGGACTAGTAGGATCACCTGAGAAACCTTTGTCGGAATTGGGTAGGGTTGCATATGAAGCATACTGGCAGTCCACTATCTTGCAGTATTTCTCAACCCGAACAGATGAGAAGCTGATTTCGTTGAAAGACATCAGCCATGAAACTGGTAAATATGAAAAATCCATTTCTATTTGTTCAAATGTTTTTAATTTTGAAATGAAGCCTGGACTTTCACTCGTACCTTGAGCCCATCAGTAGTCGAGTGAATAAAACGTCATTAGACTCTGGTTCGAAAGACTCGAGTAATATTCTGACGGCAATTGTTCGAATCCCTTCGGAAGAGAGGTACCCGGAAAAGGAGATCTGTGGTCAGGCGGACAGAACATCTGCTATTAAAACGCTAGACTCTGGTTTGATTACTGCTCGAATCAAACCAAAGACTATAAAAATAGGTATTCATTCGGTACTGATTGCACGGAAGGTTAATTGAATTTGATTAAAAACAGTAAAGCGTCATTTAAAACGGTAAAACTTTTAAACGTTTCTAACTCAGTTACGTCCATCATCAGTGAAAATGGTATTCATCAGCATGGTATTAGTTAATCATCTTTTTTAGGAATCTTGCCACAAGACATAATTGTTACGTTGAAGAAACTAAAAATGGTTGAAGTGAGGCAACAAAAGAACGGAGAAAGTTCTGCCTTTGTAAATGGAGTCAGGTAAGTTCAAATTGCTAAGCATTAACAAAATGGAGGCAAATACGAATTCAGCCATTCAAAGATGTTATTGCGATTTTATTAGCATTAAGACGCTCTAAAGATTTTATGCTATCACTAGTAACGCAATTTTTGCCCAAATGTGGCTATAGTAAGATGGAACCGTTTTAGTCTGTTGGAGCTCATTAGTTGCTCGTTGTCAGCTGTGGAAGCTGGTTCCAGCGATTATTATTCAGTTAAAAGTTTTTAAGTTTGTGGTACTTTCAGTGAAAAGCTTTCATTACAGTCAGAATGATCAAAAATTGCTGTAGAGCGACACTAGAGACTAGGATGCACAACCTGACTAGGTCAAGGAGCAAATGTAGTCTGTGTTAGACGGAACTGTTTTGCATTGTTCGAGATCATCAGATGCGTGTAGACAGCTTTGAAAGTCGGCTACAAGTTGTAGATGTAGGTTTTTACCATTTTGAATGGACTAATTTTGCTATTGTCAGCCATTTTTATTTTTTTAGTTTTAACTTAAAACGACGACAGTATTTGGTTGATGCCTACCTACAAAAGCAACAAGAGCGAAAACGTGACCCCAACATTCCACCGAGACCCATTTTGGACCCCGATTGTTTACGATGGACCCCGCTAGTGGTGTCAAACTCATTTTCAGACGAGGTAATTAACCGATTGTTGATTTATGTACGAATTTTGTATAGTAATTATTTTGCGATTCGTTTTCTGTAGTTAGAAAGTTCGAATCGGCATTCTACTTTGGTAGGTTATTTTTCAAGTAATGTTAAAGAAGTGCTGTTGCGAACTGTTTGTCAAAGTCGGTCAAGAGTGTAGTTGAAGGCATTGTGCTAAAATTGCTATCGCTAGAGACAAGTTTGTTCTTACTATATCTGAATAAAAAAAAGGCATAAAAAATTCGTAATGTAACAAAACCTTCATCATTACAATTTGATTAGTTTTTGTTCCTCCTTTGGCAGGTGGCAGGGACTTTTTAGCTTTATTTTTGCGAGTTTTGCATTTTTTTAGGTTTATATACAGTATTTTGTAGCTTTTGCAAGATTCACAGAGGCTAGGAAAAATTTGATTGATAATCGGTACCAGCAAAGTCCAAAGCATAACTAGTTTGTTAAGTCATAGAGCTCAGTCACTTTCTTGACCGAACTACCACCTAGCAAAACAGTCCTACGGGGAAAAACGTAGTGCGGCTGATCTTATCTATTATCTATTCTAGATGAATTTTTAGAACTATTCACTAATTATTTTGTTAGTTTATTATTTTTTATATTTTTTGTTAGACCGATTCCGAAAAGGTTGGTTTAGTCCGATCGTTATCTGGGGGAAGCAAGCTGTCAAAATCACGCGACTCCGCTGACGTCACAACGCTTAATGATGACGTAAATGTGACGTCACTAGAAGAGAACAACGACAAGCCAAAGGAAACCTTGAAGATTGAACTATCAAAACCACGCAAGCATGGAGACAGTATTTTGGAAAAATTAAACGCGGAGTGTTTAACTTTAAATCCGACGATTCCTTCCCCTAATGCTACACCTTGCCTCAATTTTACCGACTCCGCGAATCCTCCTATGAGAGTTCGAAAAAGGGGCAGGCCAAGAAAACATTTTCCCCCATCCAAGCCGTCGTTGTCGAACAGCCCCCGCCCCTCCATCAATGTTTCAAGTCCAAGCAATGCCTTCAAAAAACGTAGAAAGCGAAAGGTCAAAGGTTATCCGTGGGGCCCAAACAAAAAGAAGAAAAGGATTTTACCCGAGGTAATACTACGTATAGTTTTTTGTTAAAACCATTACGTCATTATTTGTTACTAGTACAGCGGGTGTTGTTAATGTATAAAAATAAACTGTATATTAAAGTTTTTAACTTTTTATGAGGTTCTTTAAAAAAACTGGTATCTTTGCATTATTTGGAATAAAAGCGCTGGCGTAAAATTTTGATTGATCAAAATTTTTTGTGATTTTACAGACTCCAGCTGTTTCGGAAAATGTTGAGAAACCTGAAACAGTTCCACCATCGCCACCGAGTGAAGATATCCGAAATGTGCCGAACAGTTCCGATCTTTCTTTTCCCATTGCAGATACTTGGCGGTTAGGAAATCCTCATTTTTCGTCGGATTCCGAAGACGATTCGGAAAGTACAGGTGCGTGGAATGCATATTATCAACTCCAAAAATATCGATCGCTATCAGAATATAGTTAATAACCAAGCCTTTCAACTTAGATTATTTTATAATTTGCATATACCAACAATTCAACATAGGGAAGATAAAACTTTTACTATTTTCACGCTGATCTCTGATAGCGTGAAGCTCGGCAGTAATAGCAGGGCAAACGTAGTCAAACAAACAAAGCAGTTTATTGAGTTAGATTTGAGATATCAATAGAATATTTTTTATCGGAACAGATCTTCGTATTCAAATTTTTGGTTCAATTTTATTTTTCTTTTAGACCCTTATGATACGGACTATCTTCCGTCGTGGAAAATGCGATCCCCGAAAAGGGAAAAGAAAAACTCCCCCGCGCCGTTCATCCCCCAACTCGCGAAAGGCCAAATAATACCGGACAAAAAGAGACGCAAACGTAGACCGAAAGGCTATCAGTGGGGCATAAAAATGAGGAACAAACACACACCCGCCAAACAAAAACGTACGAATAGATCGCCGCTATCACCAAAACAAATATCTGAAAGTGGTATGAAAGAAGATGTCCCTTTCAAATCGAAATTAAAATCGAAAAGGTTTAATCGAGACAGAATACGAGACAAAGAATCGTTTTCAACTCCTCAAAAACTATGCAATAACCTGGAAAAACCCAAACCTACTTCGCCGGCTGAAACCAGACCCCCTTTATTTGACGCTTTGTCAGATACCAAAAGGGTTTTGGTTGCTAGTGTAACTGTGAACCCTTCAAAACCTTTTTCCAAAACTACGTCACCAACTTTACCTCCGCGAAATTCCAACGTGGAAGAACCAGTGTTGCCAAGTGAAAAATTAAGTTTATTTTCATCTGACAATGAACCTAAGCGGCGAAGACGAAGTGCAATTGCCGGCGAAAATTTCGTAGCCAGCTGTTTGCTGTTTTCAAGCAACTACCGAAAGCAACTGACCAACGAAAAGAAGAAAACGCGTCGCATTTCCTCAGTCAACGATGCCCAAACTATACCACGAATGAAGAAACTAAACAAAAGCTTCAGTGCCTCATTGTCTGAAAGCAAGTTAAACATTGCCTCGAAGTCGGACCAAAGCGACCAATCTCTCGGCAAGAGCGATGCCCAGGTAGCTTTTGCGCAGCCTTGGTTTAGTTCTCTTACCATTGGTTCTTCGAAGCATTCGAATTTATCGAGTACCCCCTTTAAAATGGCCAATCATAATCACCCCACCTTCAAAGCCATGTCAGCCGCCCACACCCATAAGAAAACAAAGATTTTAATTTCACCCAAAATGAACCGCGCTTCAATGACCACCTACCGTGACATGACGCAATACGATGACGACATAGACGAAGAAAATGACGTCACATCTACCTCATCATCCGAATCAGAGTCATCGAGTTGTTCATCCGCTGAATCGTCTTACGAACTGAGCTCGGATGACGTCATAGAAACAGTGCCGTCTTCTGGTAGTGTTTTGGATAAAAGTCAATGGCGAGACCATGTTAAAAATAAGAGATATGTGAAACGGAGAAAGCAGGAAAGATCGCCAAACTTCAAAAAACAACTGCAAAAAACTAAATCGGATGACGAAACTGCGAAGCAGGTCGTCTTATCGCAGGCGTTTCAAGAAAAGAACCTTAAAAATTCGACGAAAACCACATCTGAACCCACAGACGTCAAATTAAATGACGGAATTGTTATTAAGAGAAAACGTGGAAGACCTCGCAAATATCCTCTGAAGCCTGACGCTCGAAAAAACGGCCCCATATCACCCCATACAATCCCAATTGAAACTGAAGTTAAAAAAGTGGAGAAAGACCAAAGTCCTTCGGAAGAAGCGAAAATAATTGCGCAAATGGACATTCAAGCAACCCAACAACAACCAGTTGTATCGTCACCGTCTCACCCTTTATCTCCTGTGTTCCAAGCTACAGAAGAAGCTTCACCAGGAATCACAAGCCCTATTTATCCAAGTTCTGACAGCCCTGTGCCGGTACGTCCCAGCTTAAGCGACTTCGAAGAAGAAAGTGAAGAAATAGCGAAGGCATTCGAAAATACTAAAAAAAAAGAGAATGATATGCAAATTGAAAATGAATTCGCTACTCCTCTCTCCCCTGGCTCACCTAAATCTCCTAATCTAAGTGAAGGTTCGTCGGACCTAGATGATATTGACAGTTCACTGGACGGCAAAAATCCATCTTCAAAAGTCCAGCCTACTTTTCTCAGCAGGCGTGATCCCACTTTGCCAAATTGGCAGTCGGAAACCAGTTCCTTACAAAGTTCACCACGTGCACAAGCAGAAAATGAATATGACTCGCGGCTTAGCTCGACCATATACAGCGGCGTTTTAGACGATAGTTTCAGTACTATCTTCCCCACCGTTCAGCCAAAATCTCCTCTTGACGACTCAGTACAGAACGAAAAAGGTCGAGAAAAGGACCCGTCAGCTAATCCTGTCGTCGAAGATGGTGCGAGTGAAAGAAAAAGCTTGGAATCTCCTGTAAGTATTTTCAAGTTGCTAAAAACTTTCACAAATCCGCAAATTGTTCCAGTCTTAATAGATAACTAAATAGATTCATCAAGTAAGAATATTCAAGAAGAAATTTTTAATTTATGGACATAGAAACTACAATATCTTCGCATGTAATGCAACTACCTAATAGCATCAACGAATTAAGGGGAATTTTTGTAGCTTTTTAACCTAAGTTATACGTGGGTTAATAATCTAGGTTTAAAAATGACATCCAATCAGTGCTTTTCTCCATTTCCGACTAATTTCCGAATTGCACAAGTCATTCAGTTGTACTTTTATTCGCCAAGTTGCCTTGGCCAGGATAGGGACCTTTCGTTCTTCGAGTCAAGGTGCTACTTGTCTACCATACACGGTGGAGGCTTCACAGATTCACTTATTGCTGTACCACTTATTGCTGATCGTCAAGCCGAAGAGTTTTGAATACCAATTTTAAAGTTTTTGGTTTGACTCGACTGGAAATCGAACCCGAGTCTACCTTTTCAGTAGTCCACGCTCTATCCACTTGACCACTGACCATTCAGTTAGTTTTGTTTCCCATAAATTTACAACAACTTTTAAAACTTATTACAGGCACACGTTTCACCCAAACAAGAAAGCATGCCACTGAGCGCTGAACAACAAGAACTTTACGACGCTGTTGCTTCAATTGCACAAATCGATAGCAGTGACAACCCCATTGGTACGTACTGTAGGAAAATGTAACAAAAAGATATGTTTTACGTCGTTTATTTTATTTTCTGTTTATTAAACATGCTTACGATTTCGCATAGCCAAGTTACTAAACTGTACTTCAATATTTTTTGTTTTTTCCAGACATTTCTTTTTTTTAATTAATCTATAACACTCTTGTGTAATGGGCATTCACCTTCACAGTTTTGCAATGTGCCTTTTATTTCTTACAAACCGTGTGATTTTTAGACGTGGATTTTGATCAGACTTCTTTCGGAGTCCAGCACTCCGCTTTGGAAAATGAGGATCTTTCTCCGCAGAATCCACGTGCTCCTGGCACTTCCCAGCCCACTCCATTGGCCCAATTAGATTCAAATATTTTGGAAGATTTAATCGAAGAAAAACAAGATCTCGATAAATTGCCTTCGCCGCAACAAAATAATCAGACTTTATTGGACAATTCGGATTTTGTAAATGGAAGCAATGCGTTCGAAAGCAACAATATCCAAGAACCTAACCTTGGACTAAGTGCAACCATGGAACCGAAGAATATGTTGAGCAATGAAAATTTGTGTTCAAAACCGTCCCAATCTCAGCTGTATGTCAGAGAAAATTTTGATGAAAAGAACCACGAAATAATTGGCAACCCTGAACCAAAGCTTGTGAACAACAATGACTTCGGCAATACAAATTGGGATCAAAACTTTGCAAATCAATCAAGCGTACCCAAAAATGATCTTTTATCAAGTACAGAACAACCTAACTGCGACAATCTGACACAACAGTCTGGTCATAACCAGGTCCCGTATCAATCAATTGGACCTGAAGAAACTGAGTTAACTTCACCCACTAACTATCACGCTGTAGCTGCTTCAAACTGCATGCAGCAGCAGGGCTTCCAGCAAGAAAATTGTTCAAATTCAAGCGAAACTCAAGCAGATTTTTCAACAGTTTCAAATCAGCACTTCAGCGTACCCTTCAACGACCAAACCAACTTGCAAGACCAAGCCACTGCTTACAAATCCCCGTGTAATACTGAAATAGTCCAATCACAAGCAAATAACCCACTGCCTGTGCAACACATCGACTCCAGTCAGACTATGGTCTCTTCCGACGAACCTTATCCCCAAGCTAATTTTTCTGCTCCAAATTTGCACAGTACTTTGGCGTACAACCCTAACCCCAGTGATGTTTGTTTGGCCCCAGGCAACAAACTCTGCCCCAGTGGTAACACCCAGCAATACCAGGGTCATGGTTACCATGGCGACTTTGGATCCTCCAGTGGCTATGAAACCCAAAGCAACACAAGTGCCAGCCCATACACATCGCCAGACAGTATTGCCAGTTTACAGCAAGGCGGAAGTGACGTCACAACGTGCACTTCCGCCTCCAATTCTCACATGGACATGCAGTTCTCGTCTCAAGTTCAGACTTCTCTCTGTTCCGGAGGACAACGTGTCCAAGGGTATTCCCAACCACCACAATCAAGCTCCTCGTTGATGTATTCCGCTCCGAGCACCGACTCAGGTATCTTTTGTTACATGTTAATTGTTAGTTAGCTTGGTTTATTTTGAAAAATATGAAGTTAAAAGTCATCCTCAACTGCCTCTGGTTTCTTGTTTGATTGATAAGTGTTTGTAGCATCCGAGTGACTCTAAATTTGTGATGTAAACTCGCAAATTCTTTGTCTGATATAAAACCAGTTTGTGTCGGAATAAAGTGCTGATGATCTTTTTGTGAACAAAATTATCTAAATACCCCTTCATAGTTTGATTATCTATATAACAAGTGTCTTCGTCAGATACAAAGATTCCATTACCACCATTTTTTCGTTTTGCAGGTCATGGAAGCGAATTCTTGGCTTCCCCTGGTAATCAACAGTGGATGAACCCCCAACAACGGAACTCCCCGAAGCAGCTAATCATCAAACCGCCTTCCTTGATCAGCCCTGATCCATTCCAGGCTTCTACTCCGAACACTATTCATTCGAATCCGTCTCCATCGCGGATGACTCGAAATCCATCTCATTGCACGGTGCCGAACGAACCGTCTTGCGCCACTCATCAGCGACCCCCTTCGGTATCGCGGACGCCGACAACGCCATCGCAGAACCAGGCGTGCTCTTTTCCTTTCACCGAGGATTTGCAAGGTCGCGCGGGCTTCGCTACTCCTAGTCCTTCCACCTCTCGCCACCCGTCGACAACTCCTGTAGACCAAAGGTTTCAAAATGACCCAAATAGTTTGCGAAAGCGACAACAATTGGCTTACGACAAAGATTCGTCGCAGGCTGTGGAACCTGTACCCGTTTCGCGCAAACTGTCATGCCATGCTGCAAGTACCTTTTCGCCATCCGCTGGCAGCAGAAGACAGCGTTATAAATCTGTGGGCATAACAGAGCGCCCGCTTAGTCAACAGTCCCACCTTTCAAATATTCATGCCTCTTACCAGACATCAGTTACACCCCCAGATCGAGCTTTGGGAGTAAATTCGCAGCAACAGTTCGGAAATTTTGGCGAAGTGCAGCTCAATCAACCTTCGTCTGCTTATAATAAAGACTTAACTCTTCAACGAGTCAATTTTGCCTCGAACGGCCAAGGGTTACACGCGCCGGCTCCTGATTGCCCTTGGCCTACGTATCCTCCGAATCTTGCTCGTCAACAGTCAGCGCCTCCTTACGCTCATTTTTCAGGCTCCGTGCATGAACAATCACGTATTGGACTTCATCAGTACCAGCAGTATGGTACATCAGGGGTAAATTTACCTGGTGACCCGACTTCGGGCTCGCTCAACCCGGCACACTGCGCTTTTCCGACCGGTCTACCCGCCACATACCAGCATCAAGCGCTTATGGCGAGACCATCAAGAGACTATTCTCCTGCCGAGAACTATTATCACCATAGCGATTTTGGACCATCAGGGCACGTGCCCCAAGGGGATGGATCCGTTCCGCCTGGTTTGTTTAACTCAGGACAGTCCCTTTCTGCCTTCCCCCAGCAAAGAAACCCCTACTATAACTCGTACGGAGGAATGTACAAGTAACTATTTAAAGTATTAGCGAACGCACCAAGCATACAAAGTACGAATTGTTTACGGCAGTTAATGCTTCTACAATTATGTGGTGTTAAAAAAAAGTATTTTGAACTGGCTCTTTTGCGCAGATAAACTGCAGTGTTTGAAAGGTGTCTATTACGTCAAGTGCTCGTTTTTGAAAAGTTGCTTTGGACTTTGTTCTTGTTGATTGATACAGTTCGAAAAGGTGTTTTTTCTATTGCATGAGCTGACAAGAGAGTAATATATTTTCTGCCATTTTATGAGTTGAAACTCGGCGCAGATATTTTACCTGTAGTTTGTGTTGTCAAAAATGAACTATTTGCATAAATGCAAACGTAAATTTAACACGATTATTGTGTTTTTGACCACATTTCTTTGTGTTTTTCGTGCGCTGCTTTTGCAATTTATTTAAGTTGTCCAATACAACTCTGTTTCATTATGTTGTTGTTGTTGTGTGGTTCCATATTGGAATTGATTCAGCGATTTTCTGTTTTTTTTTTTGAGCTGGTACCGATACGAGAAAATTCCGACGCTGGTTAGTTGGTACTACTGTTAACCAACTATTTGCATCGAACGGCCTCATTCATTTCTTTCCATCAATGCCTTGAAGAACCCGGGAAAAAAGCGGTTGTTTTACCTTCACCAGACAAGCATCACAGCAGATGGGTACCCGCTACACATTTGTTGATCGTGTATGATCGCTGTGCGAGCTACTCTATTTTGCCCAAAGGTCAAAAAACGCGGAGAAAACTCGCAGGACACGGTCGAACCGTGGCGAAATAATCTGCGTAAACTTTCATCAAAAAAATAAATTGTTTAATGAACTGCGATCCTTTTCGAATGCAGCAGTCTACCACATTAAAAATTGCAATAAGTATGATTTTGCAAATCAAAGTACCGGCCAGTTGGTCGGGCATTAACGCGTTCGTCTCTGGAGCGGTAGGTCTAAGATTCAAATCTCGGGCCAGTCAAATCAAATATAGAGTTGCCACCGCTGCAACATTTCGAAAGGAACTGTGTGGCCGGGTGTAATAACGCGCAGTTGGGCTCCGCCAACACGTTTCACGCTTCGGCGTAATACAGTGAGTATAATGAAAAAGTTTGATTTAATTCCAAGAATAATTGCAATCAGTTATCCAAGTTTCATGCAAACCCTAAAATTGAGCAACCGCCATTGTGAGAGTTGGAGTAGATTACACTAATTTAATAAAAAACTGTAAATTTTGGGTTGAGCCTGGCTGTTAAATTTTAACTTTTTGAGCCTCATTTGCAGAGGTTAAGTCGAGGACATAAGGCTCGAGGCCAAGGACACAAAAAAATTCGAGGCCAATGACAGCTTCCGAGGACAGACACTCTCCAGGCCAAGGACACAAGCGCAAGTGTTCTCCCAAAAAAAAAAGGTCTTCGAAAAATTTTTTCAGGCGATCTCAAAAAAAAAAAGATTTTCGGAAAAATTTTTCAGGCGATTTCCACAAAAAACAGTCTAGAAAAAAAATTTTCAGCCGATCTACAAAATTTTAACCATTCAAAAAATAGTGCTGCCCTAGAGCCAAGGACAGGGCAATTTTCGAGGACTTGACCTTCCAGGCAAAGGAATCAAAATGTGTCCTCGAGGACCCCACCTCTGCTCATTTGTTCTTAACTGTATTGGAAAATAAACTGACACAAACTGATTCTTGCTTGGTCAAAAAAGCATAGGTGGGCAAGTTAATGCAAAACGTTAGCTTCGTTAACCACTAATCCGTTAACAAACTTCACACTTCCGTTAACGTTAATCCGTTATTTTCAGCTTTAAGTAACGGAAGTCAATAAAGTCCGTTAATTCGTAATATTTTGCGTGAAATTTACATTTCTTTTGATTCATTCGCTTCTTGAACACGTATTGACGCTGTTGAGCTAATTGTAAGGAAATATTTATTGCTATGGTGGTCTTTTTATGTTTTGGAAGTTACAGTTTACAGTCTAATATAATTTCAAGATAAAATTAAGTTCAAATGCACTAACGAAGCTACGATCGGAAAATATTTGGAAATTGCAAACAGCGATAATTAATAGACCTATGAGGCTGCAGCTTATTATTTGCCACAATAAAGAACTCTTTTCTTCGCTTTCTTCTATAAAACTGGTGCTTAAAGGCAACAAGTGTTACTGGCGCAAACTGGTTTGTACCGGTACGATGAATGAATGCTTCAAGCTCTTAACGACAAAAGCCTTAACGGAAGTTAATTTAGTCCGTTAAACGAAAAACAATTTTACGGATTAACGAGTTAATGGAAAAGTTAGCTTCATTATTAGCGATTAACGGACTTGTGCCCATCTATATGGTCAAAAGTAATCTTTTTGTGATTTCTGTATGACAAATCAACAACGGCGATAATTGTACAAAAGACCAAGAAAGACCTGCTGATTACATTTTACTTTTCTTAAAATAATTAAAACTTACAGGTCTTCTTAATTAATTTTTCATGTTGAAGCTCGCATTGTTTTTACTCTGTTGTTAGATTTAGAGCTAACTGAGCTTCGTCTTTTTATACAAAAAAAGGGTATTTCAAAAAATTTTGTTGATCAAGTTTTTCTTGATACTCACGGAGATCGAAATTAAAGTACTCTTTGCTTTGACCACTTCTTTACGATGTGAATGCTTTCATTTTTTAAATTTTGTTTCAATTTAGTGATTTTTTTTCCACTTGCACGACGTAGAAACGTGACGTTGGTTGCAATTGGGCATTTCCGTTCTTGCAAGGGTCGTTTTGGAAAAGCTAAATAATTTTGCCAATAGAGAAGAACTTAGTTGCCAGTTCATTAGACTAAAAAAATATTTTTGAATAAAAATCAAAGTATTCAGAAATCTTTTGAAGTTATTTTGGTTTGCTGATACATTTTACTGCCTCAGTTGAAAGTGATACAAAAACGTTGAAAATAATCCAAGTTGGAAAAGAAGCCGCCTAAAAAAGGCTTTAGAAGGACAATAGTTTTTTAACATAATCTTCACCGAGACTCGCAGGTTGCTTATTTACTAGGGTTTAAGTGCATCTGTTTTAGGGGCCATAGCAACATCAAAAGAAAATAGCTTTACACAAATAAACTCAATCAATACACAACAGAGGTAGGCAGTGGCGCAAGTAAGGGAGGGAGACTAAGAACAAGGAGGCTTCAACCTTCTGAGCGTAGTCGCTTTGAAAATTTAACCCAAAATTGCTAGCCTTTAAACACGGTTTGAACTTGACCTGTGAGTAAGTGGGGCTTGAAAGATCTGGGCAATTTAATTCTTCAACTGGTTTTCAAATCTTAGCATTTTAGTTACTTCAAATGTATCTAAAACTACGAAATTTCATCCTTATAAAGTTACTTAAAAAGGTTATTCTTTCTGAAAAATTACAAACATTGCCAGGTGGCTGGGGGATTTGGACCTCTCGCCCAGACCCCAGTAGGCTATGTGACACGCGAGAGTTGCTCCTCTTTGCTCAACATGCTGCCCAATTGAGACATTTTTCAAGTAAAAAAAAAACCTTTGGGTTCAAGCTCCCTCTCCCTTAAATAAATCCTGGTTGCGCTCCTGAGGATAATTGTAATTGTTATAACTGTTACAGACGCCCTCTGTAACTATAGCGTCAGATAGGTCTTTTCTAGGTTGCCCCAGCGATTCGAGACTGGGGCCGTCACCGTCCGTGCTGTTTCCACAAATAGAAGTTGAAGTCCAGTAGATAGAGGTTTATTGAAAAAAAATTGTAATAAATTAAAGATCTACACGGCACGGCACGGCAATAAAATATTTGAAAATTAACCCAGGGAACAAAATAAAAGTAACGATGCCGTGTGACTAAACTTACAAAAATAAAACGTCCGTTTGCTTCAAATCCCAAAATGAAATGAATGACTAAAAGCTAGAACTCGGCAAAAAAAGCAAAAGAGCTGCGCGGTGTGCCGGAAATTAGGCGTTGAAACGAAACGTGCAAAAATTAAAAAACACAATGACGCGCAGACTAACACAGCAAAATAAGAACCAAATAAAAAAGCCGAGTTCGAAAATTTAGTGGGGCAAATAAAACAGATCGGTGCTGTAACAATAACCTAAGGCAATAAAAATCAGCTGCAAAATAATGGCATGTCACAAGCAAGAATTGTGTGAGTATTGAGTAAATTTTAACTCAAAATATTTTATAGGCAGTGAATTTTTGTGTAATATTTTCGTAAATGCTGACTCATCAAAGTTACGTTTGAAATAATAAAGCGTTTTGTTTTTCTAATGCCAACTAAGTTAATGATAATTTATAATTATAATTGTGGACTACCTTACAAAAATTTGATCTAATTACAAGAGAGGAAATTAAACATTTTTCAATAATTCTTAATTTGAATTTTATTTTGAATCATCAACTGGCGCAATATTACATAAGCCAAAAGTCAAGTGGTATAGTGCTAAATTAAGCGTAATAACTATACTGTATACGTCAGTTGAGATGGCCAAAAGCATAGATTAAATTTCCGTTGACTGAATAATCTAAATAAGATACCAGAGAGCATATAGAGTACAGAAGTCAAACAGCTTATTTGTAGTGGACATTGGTTATAAATGATCATACTATTCACCAAAATCATGAATACATACCAAATTCGTTAGCTTGGGAGATTTTTGAACTTAACATATTTTTGAAACAAAGTTGGAAACGTTGTTTTACGTTTTGCTTGAGTAAATACGACGACAGGTATATAATCAGTCGATCGCCTTCTTCGTTCTTCTTCTCAGTGTAAGCACGTTGGAGGTGTGGTGAAAGAATAGGTAAATTGCGCGAAATATGAACTGGGTTTAGTTTGCAATAGAGTTAGTGTAATAATAGTTATCTAGCCTGTTTGTCGAGGTATAGCGTCAGACTAGGTTAGTAACGTGAGTAAAGTATTCCTGCTCGATGTAGATATTTTTTAATTAGGCCCACAAGATTTGGCTAGTTTGCTTAATGTCCATCTTAGGATCAACAGTAGTCTAGCTCTAGCCTTCTTTAAATTTAATTTAACACTAATGTACTACCGTTGGTTATTTGTAATAGGCCTACTGCAACAGTTTGATTCATGTAAAACTGGGGATAAGTTTAGTTAAGTTAGTCCTAAGTTTAGAGTTGGCCTTGTAGCTGGTACCCAAGTTACCAGGTTACATTAACCGTACCAGTTTAAAGTAGGCTGGTGCGCCTACTGTAATCTGGTTGCCTAATGTTGTGATTTTTGTAAGCATGGATGGTTAATGTCAGAATGTGGAAACTAATCTTACTGTAGTCATAAAAACATACGGTAATTTTTGTTTGACACATGGAAGGTGCGCGGTTAAACAAACAAAAATTCCTGTGACATTCAGCTTTATCGTACTCATTTTTGGAAATTGTAATCATTTCGGTTATAGATTTGGATTAGAGTTTAGGTTAGGCTTAGAGCTAGGGCTAGGATTAAGGTTATGGTTAGGGATTAGGCTTTATTACAAAATAGCTGCGCGCACGGAACGTGCGCCCAGCCTTTTCCAATTTTTTTCCAAATGTACGGTAGGTACTGTGATATATCAGATATTGTATCTAATATGCCATTGTCAAAATTAAATGGTTTATATCAGATATCATCATCTTCAAAAAGTCAAGTTGTTGTGTTGCATGGCGGCATAGTGGTACAGTACTGGGTATTTTATTTAGCCTTCTGTCATCGAACAGCATCTGGCATTAGATTAGACTAGAGCAGGCCTATTGGATGATTCTCTTAGCTGATTATTAGTAGAGTAGAAACTGAGGAGGAGAGAAGCTCTTGTAATATATACAGTATTCCATGTCAACATTTTCCAAGAATATACTGGTAAAATTGTAGCCTACCATACCGGTATGTATTATAAAAAATAAAGCTCTGACTGTCTGACCTAACCTGCTAACCAATTACAATGATAAAAGTGAAAGAGTAAAGTCAGAAATGCTTCCTAGGTAGGAATCATTGTAAATGTAAGTCTATCTATTATATTAATTTTACAGGCTTGCAGTTTGACTGCCAAGTGCAATTCTGAATTACCCTAACATCAGATACAAATCATTGATCAAGCTTATGTACTGTACCTGTACTGTGCACAACTGTACATACATTGTTTTCACTTTCAGACAACTTACTGCCTAGGACATTTATTTTGTGTGTTGTTGCTTCAATTTATTTATTTAAGCTTAAATTATATTCCTGTTATCGAAATGACTCATCAGGTTTCTGTTAATGGGTGCAATGGAAATGGAGTTGAACATGGTTATGGAGAGACTTTCTTATTTACCTCTGAATCTGTGGGAGAAGGACATCCTGGTAAGTAAAAATAGAGTCTGAGAGTAGGCCTAAAGCAATGTTTTCTTGAACTTCTAGCTGCATGCTGGTAGTGTTATGCAAATTTTCTTACTACAATTGCGCCCAAAGCTGCAAAATGCATTACTGTACTATTTCCTAAATTTTGTACCATACAGACGTGCACAATGCACACTTTTATTTTACCACAAAGTGCTCAACTTCAAGCAATTACAAGTGTAAATCTGAAATAGGGATGTGCCAATCAAGCTAAGTCAACTGACCGCAAATTAACAGTTTTGTCACTGATTTCGTCTTGAAGTGAGGGTTAGGGCAAGATGGCTCTGGGGATAGTAAAATATTTCTATAACCGCCTTTCTCAGCCAATTTGCATTTATCTACCTGTGAAGTGCTTAAATTTGGTATGAACAATTGGGGTCAGCTGGTTCACGGTCAGTGGTAGACCTTGTGCTGATTAATCGGCATTGGCAAGTATCGGCAATTTTTTTGGAATCAGTAAAATATGGCTGATACTTGCCAATTCTTTAAACATAGTAATATTACTAATTTTTTGCAATCAGATCGTTTTACAGTTGTATTTTTTACCAGACAGAAACAATTTTCTTTTTTTCAAAGTGTTTGCACACGTTGTAAAGGAAACACTACAAATTGTAAAAGAAAAAAAGAAACACAGAAGTTTTTTTGTGAGAGCATTGCTTATTGTTTTGCTCAGTTGCATATTGCGCAACACAATGGTAAAAAAAGTTTTTAACAATAAGTCAATTGTGATGTTTTTGACGTTTGTGGGCCAGAGTTTTAATGTCTGATGTTTAATTATTTACGTGCCATCTGGCCTAACGGCTACCAGCGCATAAGCCTAGGGAAGAGCCACCAAAATGGCTACTACCCAAAAACAAACAATGCAAAAAAGTTGTCCTTACGCAGGAATTGAACCTGCAGCCTTTGAATTACCACCAGCAAACGTCAAAAACCTCACAATTGACTTATTATTAAAATCATTGAACAAGCAAGTTGCTGGGTTTAAATAGCCAAAATTAAGCGTGTGAGGAGACATCTTTTCTAGCTTAAGTGGTAGAGCAGTGGACTGGTAATCCAAAGGCTGCATGTTCAATTCCTGCAGGAAGAAAACTTTTTTGCGTTGTTTTTTTGGTAATCAGGTGGCTCTTTCCTAGGCTTTTGCGCTGGTAGCTTTTAGGCGAGACGGTACATAACAATTAAACAAAAAAAAGTTTATTGCATTCCACGATTCTTGGAACAAAGCTATTGATTTCAAAACAATTGCTGAGGTTTTGGATGCAGTGAACAGTAAGCTTGAAAGTGAAAGGCATTAAGGTCTGAAGCTTCCAAGTTGGGCAAAGTGCAATTAGAAGTGCAAGTTTTGCAACCTCTGCAATTGCAGAAGTTGCATTGCAGACTAAAGTCTTTAACATTTGTTGCGCTGCGCTTTCGGAAGTTTTTTCGGTTACTAGCCCAATGCTATACATTGAACTTATTTTGTTCAATTTCGATCGTAGTATTTATCATAAATATCAGCCTTCTTTAACAAATTGTTTACCCTTTTTCTGTCTACTATCTCAAAAAATGCAATGTTTGTGTTATGAAATTTCAATTGCGGAAGTTAGTTTGTGCTTTAATTTAGACGAAAATCCCATTCCGGAATTGCATTGAGCTTCTACTGAATCAAAAAGTTTGTTGCGGAAGTTGCGCTGCACTTCAGAAATTAAAAAATGAATGGCGCATTTTGCGCTGCACTTTTACAAGTTGAAAAGATCGTTGCAGTTTTTGGTGTAGTGTATCTTGTGTCCACCTCTGGAAGCTGCTGTAAAACAGGTTACCAGTATATAAATAACGCTGCTGCCACTCATAAGCGGTGTGACACTTATCTATTAAATGCCATTAAACAATATTACCACATTGGTCGAATGATGTCAGCGACATACAGTTAGTTATTTTTTAATGATGTAGCCAGTAGTTTTTTGCTTTCTGTGTTAACTCCTGCTTGTTTGCAAAGCATGGCTTTAATGCAAACATGTTCCACTTAGAATAACTTTGTCTAGCATATATAAAGTTATATGATAATCAAAGAATCGAATCGGCATTACAACAAGAATCAGCATCTGCAAAATTTTGGTATTGGTACATCCCTTGTTGTAAATATATGTTGCAGGTGATAAAATATGGGCAGTTTGTGACCGCAGGAGTCTGCAAAAACATTTCAATCTTCAGGTCAACAAATACAAGTGCAAAGTATTGTACAATGTCAGAATTAAACAAAATTGTTGACATTTTCAATGCTATGTTTGTTTGTCACATAGCCAAAAATTATTTGCTTGTGATGTGAAAAACAGCTCATTTGCTGACATTGGTGACAAAATTTGAAAAACTAGATTAGTGATTAGTACAGTGTTTCTTAGCTTTTTGGTGCTCGTACCTCTCTATGTTTTTTTGAAGTGTTTTGGTACCCTTTGACTTTTTTTGTAAAATGTTTTCAAATCCATTGAAGTCCAGAAAGAAAAAAAAAAGGTCTTCACTGTATTTTGGAACGGACTTAAACCCTGGATTCGATTACAGACCAAAAAAAAGAATAAAAGGTCTTCACCTCGTTTGGAACAGGTTTGGTCAGTTTGATTCCCAAATTCGTATAAGACCAAAACAAAAAAAGGTCTTCACTGCAGTTTGGTTTGAGTTAACACGCTCCTCATGGTGTGGGCAGACTATGTGTTTAACCTTTATTTGGACGCCCCATCTCATACCCCCTGCTTTGGTCCTTTGTACCCCCAAAGGGTATAGGTACTTCCAGTTAAGAACCCCAGGATTAGTAGGAGTACTTCTAAAACCATATATTGAATAATATTTTATCCTGCTAGCTGGTTTGATTGCTTCTCCACTGAGGTATTTCTAATGAGGAACCAGCTTTTGGTAAAACTTAAGCTATCAGATATTTTAAATCACTTAGATTTTTAATGATAAAACTTTTTTTTATGTAAGACCAGTAGCATGTATGCAGTAGCCCACTGCCTATGATTAAGTGATCAGTATCTTAAGTTTCTTTGCAAATGCTAAAGTATATATATTTAGTTTTAGTTCCTAGCATTAGACATGTTGTCTCAATTGTGTTAGATTTTTCGATTTTATTTTAGACAAACTCTGTGACCAAGTGAGTGATGCAATATTAGACGCTTATTTGAAAGAAGATCCTTACGCAAAAGTAGCTTGTGGTGAGTACATGCTATTTTAATCAGTTTTTGATTAAGAATTGCAATTTTTTATAATAACAGTACGCTTATTTTTGCTCAAACTTGAAATTTGAATTAAGAATGATACCAGCCTTGACATGAAAAAATCATTTATGAATGTGAACCTGCACAATGAATTTGTAAGCAAGCAGCAGAGCTTATTTTGACTTTTCTATAGTGCCACTGTTGAATGTTGATTTGTCTAACAGTAGTCATGATCAAGTACAAAAGATAACTAGCAACAGTGAGTTTGTGTCACTTAATTCTTCAATAAAATTTAAGTTAAATTGAGGCTGAAAATTTAAGAACAGCCAGCTTCAACCCAAAATTTTCGGGATCTTATCAAAAAAGTGTAGATGGGTTTAAAATGTGCTTTGTGGTGTTGCTAACCATTCACATGATTGTAGTCATTTAAAAAAAAATCTTTTTCCTAAATTTTTTTTCAAAATTGCAAAAAAAACGTATTTTCCAAAAAGTTTTTTTTTTCAAAAAAATTCTTTTGCTTCAACTTTTTTTTTCAAAGAAAACATTTTTTTTTAATTTTTTTTTTTCAAAAACTTATTTTTCTTTTAAATAAAGGTCTTTTTCAAAAAAAAAGTTTTTCTTCGATTGAAATGCTAATATTATAGAAGCTTTTTATCTGACTTTTTTTTGTCAAGAGGAATCATCAGATTAGAGAGCGCAGAAAAAGAAGTGGCTATAGGAAAAAGCCGAGCAGTAATTGGATGGAAAAGAATCGATGAGAGAACATCATTTGTGTACAACCTTCAAGTTGAAAACGGATTCTTTTTGTCGGCAGAGGGCGGGGTTAGAAGTTTTGATAAAAGTTACATTATTGAAAAAAATACAATTAGAAACAATTTTTTGTAGAACTTTTTTCACTCTTCTTCCATCTGCTTTTGAAGTCACTTTTATCAAAACTTCTAACCCCGCCCTCTGCCAACAAAAAGAATTCGTTCTCAACTTAAAGGTTGTACACAAATGATGCTTGCTAATTGATCCTTTTGCAGCCAATCACTGCTAGGCTTTTTCTTGTAGCAGCTCATTTTCCTGCGCTCTCGATTCTGATGATTTCTCTTGACAAATGTCAGATAAAAAGCTCAGAAAATATTAACATTTTAATCGATGTAATACTTTTTTGTTTAAAAAGCGTTTTTTTTTGTTTTTTTTTTTGAAAAAAAGCTTTTATTTGAAAGAAAAATACATGTTTGAAAAACAAAATTTAAAAAATTGTTTTTGTTTTTGAAAAAAACTGTTATTTGAAACTTTTTTGAAAAAAACTTAAGAAAAAACATTTTTTACCTCTGGCACGGCACCTAAAAGTCCAGGTGCATAAAAGTGCTGTCATCTAATCAGCGGCACCTAGACATCCTGCCTAAAAGTCACAGTCCTGTTTGAAATTGCTTTGCTTTATCGTTGTTACTTGTGTAGCTGATTGAGTTAAAAACTAGGAGAAAATTCAATTTTAATTTGTTTTGGCGTAGATTGGCACAAGATCGAATAATTTTATGAACTTCATAGTAAATTATTTGTAACCTAACTATGGCAAGATAACATGTTGTGGAAAATAAGGCATATTTGTGAAACTCGTCTATAAATTAGAAATTTAAAAATCGGTTTATTTTTTGTAGATACTAGTATAGTCTGCATTAATTTATTTGAGTTCATAATTTTTTTCATTTTATTGAAATATGTATTCAGAAACATTTGCAAAAACTGGAATGGTGTTGGTTGGTGGAGAGATTTCCTCAAAAGCAAAGATTGACTATCAGAAAGTTGTTCGTGACACAGTTAAACGAATTGGATATGATGATTCCAGTAAAGGTTCGTTTTTGGTTCTTTTTTTTTTAATCTGTCCAGGTACTTAAGACATAGAATAACTTAAAACACATTAAAGTCACAATTTTTTTTAACTACGAAAAATGATTATTTATTGAAAAATCAATGATTAACGATCGATTTTTCAATAAATAGTGCTTTGGAAGCTCTGTTTCAAATAAATTTGTTCTAGTTTTTTAGTATCATAATTTTAGCTTTAACTTCAGTTTTAACTCATGCCCAAACTCTTAACTAGCACATCTTTTTTTCATTATTTCTGAGTTCTATTATCCCTTCACTTAGCAAATCTGAAATATTTAGGTTTCGACTACAAAACCTGCAATGTTCTTATTGCAATTGAGGAGCAAGCTGCTGAGATCGCTGAAGCTGTTCACATTGGCAAAAGAGAAGAAGATATTGGTGCTGGAGACCAAGGCTTAATGTTTGGTTATGCCACAGATGAGACCGAAGAACTGATGCCTCTCACTGTAATGTTAGCTCATCGACTAAATCAAAGATTGTCAGTCCTGCGACGAAATGGAACATTGTCTTGGCTTAGACCTGACTCCAAAACTCAAGTAAGAAAACCTATGACTATTTGTTTGACAGTAAATTCAAAAATTGCATGTTTTAGCGTAATAATTGTTTGGACTCATTGAACTGACTAGAAAATGAAAAAATAACCAAAAAAGTTTCATAATGTAGACCTTTTATTTAGGTCACGATCGAGCATCAGCTGGTGGATGGTGCTGTAATCCCACTTCGAATTCACACAATTGTCATTTCAACGCAGCATGATGAAACCATTGAAGTGAAGAAACTCCGCAATGAAATTATGGAAAAAGTAAGAAACAAGACAATTTAATCTTTTGGCTAACGTTAGGAAAGTAATTAGTTAGGTCCAATTTTCTATCATATAATGTTTGATGTACCGAAATTTCCACAACTAAAGCTGTTCTGTTAAAAAGAACCTTATTGTAACAAAAGTACTAGTATAAATCTGTTTCATTATTTTTAAGGTTGTACGATCTGTTGTTCCTGAGAAATACCTTGATGAGAGCACCATCTATCACATCCAACCTTCAGGCCATTTCGTAATGGGTGGACCGATGGTAAGTGGTGGTCTTAAAGAACTAGAAATGTGTATAATATTGGAAATATTTTGCTAATTTTTAAATACCGTCTTGTGTCAGTTTTACACTTTCGTAGCTCATTTTTAGTTTGGTTTTTGTCTTCTAAGTTAGTCCAGTTTTTGCTGTAGATAAGAGCATTTATTTATGGGAAAGCTGCTGTCATGGTGTTTCCTTGCTGTATTTTCTATCTTGCTGCATGCCTCGGCTCTTTTGTTGAACGAATTGCTGCTATTCTTTCTAGTTATTTAACAATAATCGTTTACCCACGCCTGTGTTGTGTAGAACCTTTGGTGCGTATTTGGCCACCTTAACTTTCAAGCTATTCTTCGCAAATTTTGGAATAAAATATCAGAACGCAACAATACTTTTTGATTGTTGTTGTTCAAGGTCAAATAGGGGTTTTAACTCGGTTAAATCAACAAAACTGGGTCGAATAAACGTTCTATTAATTTTAATATAATATAGTCTGTCTAGTGAATTTATTGGTTAAGGTTTGTCTTTCTTTTTTCATTCTAGCAAATAATTTGGCTCATTGTTGGTGTTTTCTTCTTGTTTGCTTTCGGGTTTGGTGCTTTTTTTTTTGTCCTCTGTGTCGAGTCGTTTGTTTTAGGTTCGTAAGGTAATGCTGCGTTTGTCAAATGTAAGATTTTGATGGATGAGTGGGTGCAATTGCCAAAGAAACGTGCAAAGATTTTGCAAAGTTTGTTCAACTTAAATGCTTGACAGGGTGACGCAGGTTTTAAAGATGAATACGTGTGAAGGCTGGAGCTCTCAATGAGTAGGGGCCGTTTGGGTTAAGGTCCTTCAGCACTAAACTGGTCAGCCTTTTCTGCCCGTTGGGTGGCTAAACCACTTGTCAAAAGCTTTCAGAAGAATTCTGATGCAGGTGAGATGCTTCAAATTTCCTTATGTTTGTGTGGTGCAAGTGCATTAGTGCTTAACTGAAATGCCGAGTATTTAAGCTCTAAACTTATGGAAAATGGTGTTGCTAGCATGCCAGCGTAAAATTCCATTACGGTATTATGTTGTGAAATCGATTATGAATTTCGAAAATACGAATTTGCTTTCTCTAGTTCTTGATCGCTTGCGATGTTTAGCTACAAATACACAAAATGCTCTTTTGCGATATTGTTCGTTGTTTACCTTTTTGAGAAACCCATCAAAAATCTTCGGAAAAAAACTTAGAAAATGCTTTCTATGTTGAGCGCTCGATTGCAAGCATTATTATGTACACTTTTATTTTGATTAGAATTTTCAAACATGTCCGACTTCGATTGTTTGACTGGAACTTTCCTGCAGAATAAAATGTGTTTAAATCAAAAACTAAATGCTGGTTTCATACAGAGCCTATTTTGAAGAAAAATTCATGTTTCAAACTTCGTATGCTATTGGAATTTCTCAACCAACGGCAGTAAATTTACGAACAGTTAACACTACTTCGAGGTATTAAACGCAACAAGCTGTTGCACGGCATATTGCTGCATAATTTCGATCTACCTACTGGAATAATTATAAAGAGAACATCAGCTTTATGAACTACCCGAAAACCTTTGTAACTGCGATTTTTGAAGAGATCTTCATCAAAAGCCCCCATATTCCAAGAAACCAAAACATTTGTGGTCGATTAGCATTGGGGAAGTCACCCTCCTAACCAGAAGCCGAAAAGACTTTTTTGAGCAGGAATTACTTCAGTACTTATTTACACAATTACAGTATTACTATTTGTGCACTTTATTGTACTCGTAGTTCATACCTCTGAATGAATTTTATTACATCACACTCTTACCAATTTTAGTATTTTGTACGATTATACCCACTGCATTTTGTCCTGAAAGTTTTTTGTGATGTACAACGTTTTGAATTGCGGTTAAATTGTTATTGTAAAGTCATGTAAGATTTTAAAGCGTTTGCCATTTTATGTATGCTGTTACGCTGTTGCAAATGTGCTTTTTAGCTATCTTTTAAATTATTAGAAATGTGTAGTCGGTTATCATACAGTGCAATGGTTTTGAATGGACAAAATAAGTAATTCGAAACTGATTGCAGATTTCAAAACTTGTGGTGGTTAAAATTTTATTAAGTTTGCAACTTCTGCGTTACTGGAGGAAGTTTTTGAGTTCTGGGTCTTGTAATTGTGGGCAGGTGGTTGACGCTTAATTCGGGTGTTTTAATAGCTGGTGGTAATTTTGTTGAAGTTTTGGTGGTTTGTTTAGTCAAAGTTGCAGTTTCAAGCTTTGAAATTTGTACTGGTTGGTGAATCAGGCTTTGAACTGTTGGAAAGATAGTTGTTTGATACTTCAAACGTTAACAATTTTTTTCTTGTTCTGGTGGCTTTGTATCATGGTATTTTGCTGCTAATTAGATAATTTGTTTTTGTGCAAGATTGCATTATTAAGTGGGTATGCACAAAGCACTTTAATGCTACGAATCACATGAAAACAACTTTTTGTGTATTGGATTGGTCGGTAACAGCTTTGTGTTGGATTCGGAACAGTTATTTGGTGTTTCTAGTTACAGTTTTTCAAATGATCACAAAAACTAGCAGCCATTTTTAATTGGTTATTGATAATGAAAAGATCACTCCGTGATCAAAATACGTTACATTTTTTTCCGGTTCAATCGATTTACATTCAATCTCTAAATGAGTTTTCTTGGCAATTTATTTTTTGCTTGTCTGATTACAGGTGGTAGTGACTTACTTTTGGTTTAAAATCAAAAATAAGATGTAAATTTTTGCTGGAGGCTAACGAACTTGAGATTTTTTTATCACTCAGCGTAAGTTTACCACAATTTTGGGAAATAACTAAAAGTTATGCGCGTTTGGTTGTACATAGATTAGAATAATCTTTCCTTTTATTAAGTGTTTATTAACCTAATCTTCATAATTTATGGGTGCTGTTGCCAAATAGTTAAGAAAAATAATGACCAAATCGAAAATGTTTTTCCCTTTTTTGCGCTCTCATGTCGTAATTAAAATTTCTTAGCTCGCTATTTAATCCAACATCAAACGCTTTAACTTTTCTTTCGCAGGGTGACGCAGGATTGACAGGAAGGAAGATCATCGTTGACACATATGGTGGATGGGGTGCACACGGAGGAGGAGCCTTCTCTGGAAAAGACTTCTCCAAAGTCGACCGGTCCGCTGCTTACGCTGCCAGATGGGTGGCCAAATCATTGGTTGCTGCAAAGCTGTGCAAACGGGTGCTAGTTCAGGTAGTAATTACCACTATTTAAATGCTTTTTGAAAATGTGTAAAATACTAGTCTACGAGATATCACGACTGGCCATTTCAAGCTGTGACTTGTTTTTAGGAAAAAATATCTTTTTTTTATTGATCGCTAGGCAACCACAGTTTCCTTAAAATCATGCTTTGAACAGTGCCTAGATATTAATAGCAGTCGGGAATTGGTTAATCCATATTTACCTTCCACTCATGAAGAAGTGGTGTAGGCGCTTTTGGACGAATCCTCATCCACTTTGGAGCTGACTGTATTCCAAGCTTTTCGATTGATGTTTGACTTCTTAGATGTAAATTTGCTGCTTGTTCGAAGCCATCAAAAAGAGACGATCATCGTAAAGCGCCTTATCAAAGGACGCAACAACGTAACCAGGGTGGGGGTTGAACCGTGATTACGCGATCAGGGTTATCGTAAAGACGACGCCTTTATCCTCTTGGCCACGCTGCCGACTGAATGTCTAACCCAGGGGTCGGCAACCTACGGCCGCGGGCCGGATGCGGCCTGCCAAAGTATTTCACCTGGCCCGCGACCTTTTGTTGCTATTCGGCCTGCAACCTCTTTTCGATGATAGATATGCAGCAATAAACCGCCGAAATGATTTCCATTTCCGGGCGAAAACCTTTTTTCGTGGTCTTCGTCCCCGATTCGTCTGAAAAGAGGCCTGAATTTTTGGTGAAGGCCTTTTGTAATCTTCGCCTCCGATTCGTCCGAAAAAAGACCTGAATTTCTGGCAAAGACTTTTTTTTGGTCTTCGCCATCGATTCATCGGAAAAAAGGCTTGATTTTCTGGCGAAGACCCTCTCTTTTGGTCCGCTGAAATGGTGGCGCCCCGCCGAAACCAAGTTAGGACTGAATGTGGCCCGCTAGTTCAAAAGGTTGCCGACCCCTGGTCTAACCATTCAACCGCACATCGCCACTAGACTTGTTTTGGTGCATCGTAGCACTTCAAACTCCCCATGTTTTTCCTGTAAATGCCAAAAGTAGTGTTGACAAGAATCAAATAAGGTTTTGCAATTTGTTGAGATTTGAAATCAATCCAATTGTCACTACGCCATAGTGGTGTCAAAAACTTGTGTTTTAAACTACGTTAGTGAAGACTCTGCTGTTTTAGCAGCTGAGAAGTTTTTTTGCTATTAATACTTTAAACTAATACGCACGCAATCGCTGAGTCGAACTATTTGCAGGTTTCGTACGCAATTGGGATATCTGAGCCGCTTTCTGTCTATGTGACATCATACGGTACTTCCCCTCTCACCAATGAAGAATTGCTCACAGTTATCAAAGATAATTTTGACCTAAGGCCGGGAATCATCGTAAAGTATGCTTTTTGCTGTTGTTCTGTGGTTGATTTGCAAATTTTTGAGATGTTAATCAAAATGTACGTTACTGCAGTTACTCAAATTCTTTTGATTGGCAGCTATTCTGTTTATAGTTGATTGGGTCACTGGGCAGCATCTCGATTTGACTTCGTCAGACTTTGTAGTCTTTTATTACTTTTTGTTATTTTGTTTAGTTAATGACAAATTCTATCGTTCTAAAATACTTTTGTTAACGTCACTGTTAAATTCGTTCATAAAAAATTATATACGTATGTATTTTTTTCGTTAAGGGTATGTTAATTTAGTCGATCAAGATATAGTGATTGATGCCACGTTTTTGATTTGCATACCTCATCGTTTAAACCCAATGTCTGAATGTATCTATGACGTAAACTTCACGTCAGAAACACAAACAACCAAAACCAGTTTAGCCACAATATTGATTCTCGCCAGTAAACCATTAACTGCGGGCTAAAGTGGCGCAGTAACATTTGCCCTGCATTTTTAACACGAATTCAGAAGACATAAATTTTGGTTTCATAATTTAATTGAAAATGTTTAAAGCAGTTTGATCAGCTTTGACAATGAGATATGGTAATTCACGAAATGTCTGATTTTGCACTGGGCAAGCTTATTAGCGTTTCTCTCAGAAAAGTTGTTAAATGATTAAACTTCGAGCTTACGTACACGTTAAGTTCGATTCCAGCAGAAAAAACGAGTGATATTTTAAATGTAGTGTACCGCATTGACTCCCATTCAATTAATTTCAATTTTTTAACAGGGAATTGGATTTGAGAAAGCCAATTTACAATAAGACGGCCTGCTATGGACATTTCGGACGTTCTGGCTTCAGCTGGGAAGTTCCGAAGAAGCTCAAAATTCGACCTGAAATCGAAGAAGCCCTGGGCACTCCCAGCCCGAAATCGAAGCGCTCTAAATATTCTTCTGATTAGAAGACAGCCTTAGCAATAGCGTTTTGCTGCAAATTTTGCTTCTCATGTGTACAAGTCTATAACGCCCGTAGTTTGTCGAGATAACAGGCGTATTGTAGAAGCGCAAACATATCACAAAACAAACGGCTTTAGATCGTCAAGGAAACTCTTTACCTAGTTTGATTTTATTGCTATGTGCCACACTTACTTTTTGATCTGCCACTTTTTGATGCCGCCGGTTGTACTTAGAAACTATTTGACGCACGGTGGTTTTTCTCAAGACGTTCTAGCACAAAATTCGAACCCGGTTGCGTCAATCTGGCTGCGTCAAAAAGTCTTCACCTGGCCTGCAATCCTATTGTACCGATTCGGAACTAATTCGTCCTGTAGTTTTTTTATCGTGAAATGATGCTTTTTACGCTTATTAAACTAATTCTTAATTAATTGAGTTTAACGAAATAATTAGACTAATTACACGAGTAATTGAGGAATTTTTAAACGGAAGTATTGATTCTAATTTGATTGTGAAAGTCATTGATTATGCAATAGTACGTCACCACTTCTTTTTTTGTGCATATTTTTCCTGTTCTGAATGTGAATTAAAAATTTCACGAATGTTTGGTAAGTTATAATTAAAATGTAAAACGTTTCTAATGTTGTCATCCATACGACGATAATTGCGCGCGCCCCCTTTTTATAACGTTTGGAATTTGAATTGCGTTGAAGTAAGTCCAATGAGGCAAGACATAAAAGTCATTAATAAATTTTACAAATTAAAGCCCCACCTTTTTACTGCTTTCTAGTGTTCCATGTCTGAAGGAGTGTCTGTTTTCACAACCAGATACTCATTCAAAATGAAATGCTGTCGGTATTTCTGCGTTCAATTTTGAATTTTTCCGAAGCATAAGTGCCATCACTGGAAAAGAGTATTAAACGAGTGCTAAAGGCAAAATCAATAGGTATATCTAAAGCTAAGCCAGTCGCATAAGACTAGATTGGCGTTGACTCCATTTTTCTTGATCCAACCGTTCCTGAGATGTTCTACTTCAAACACTACGTAGGGGCCTCTAATGTTGTAATGTTTTTGCCTACCCTTACGTTAATTGCCTTAGCGTTGTTAGCGACGCCGTTTCAGTCCTTACCTAGAGCAACGCCGCTACTTGGCTATTGCATTGAGTTGTTTCGCTGCGCCCTAATCAGTTTGATCTTGTCAACAGAACATATCCGAGTAGGAAAAAAAGAGTAGGCTGTTCGGTATTCTAGGTAACAAAGTCTAAGAACAAGCAAAAGTAAGGCTAGTAGAGTCGTAGGCCATTGTTTGAAACTTACAGTAGATGGAAAAGTTTACTCTAGGGTCACAAGATACTGTAAGCAAATACAGCAGGCCTAATCAGGTACTGGTAGTTTTATTCGTAAGTTTGCACTTGAAGTCTAGTAAAAAAAAACCTTATGGCTATGCCAGGCAATGATTTCGACTAAAATGTATTATTATCGTACAGCTTGATTTCTACCGAAATCGCAAGGCTACCAAACAGTCTACCAGTTCGGATCTGTTGTGGTGAGAAGATCAAACTGATTAAAGCGCAGCAAAACAACTCAATGGAGTAGCGGTGTTGATACTTTAGATTAGAACTGGGATGGCGTTGATAACGACGCTAAGCTTATTAACGTCAGGGTTAGCAATAAAAATTATAACATTACAGGCCCCTAAGTCAAGCTGAAGTAGAATATCTCTTGAAACGCTGCGTCAAAACGGATAAAGTCAACATCAATCTAGTCGAATGCAATTCGCCTAACTTTAAATATCTCTATTGATTTTTCTTTTAGTCCTCGTTCAAGTTTAGATACTCAAAACAGAATTTAGACATAGGTGGGCACAAGTCCGTTAATAACGAAGCTAACTTTTTCATGTTAACGGACTAAATTAACTTCCGTTAAGATTTTTGTCGTTAATATCTGGCACCATTCATTCATCGTACCAGTACAAACCAGTGTGCACTGGTAACACTTGCTGCGTATTGGCACGTGTTTTATGGAAGAAAGGAGCTCTTTTTTGTGGCAAATAACAATCTGCAGCCTCATAGGTCTATCAATTATCGCTGTTCGCAATTTCCAAAGATTTTCTGATCGCAGCTTCGTTAGTGCATTTGAACTTATTTTTGTCTTGAAATTGGATTAGAATGTAAAATGTAACTTCCAAAACACAAAAAGACCACCATAAACAATAAATATTTCCTTACAATCAGCTCAACAGCGTCAATACGTGTTCTAGAAGCGAGTGAATAAAAAGAGATGTAAATTACACTTGAAATATTAACAGATTAACGGACTTTATTAACTTCCGTTAATTAAAGCTGAAAATAAGGGATTGACGTTAACGGAGGTGTGAAGTTAGTTCACAGACTAGTGGTTAACGAAGCTAACGATTTGCATTAACTTGCCCACCTATGAATTTAGATCATGATAACAATCGACCACCAAAAACGTGGTTTTCCAAATCGAGTCTTGCTTCCCGAGCGTAAGCTTGTAACGGTATTAATTCATGGGGAGGGGGGTAATTGCACTCGTAGAATGATAATTTTGTTGGTTTCCTTTTTTGCGTGGTTACCCTAATCAAAGGTGATGTCAATTTTAAATTAAAGTCTTTGATTTGGCTAAGCTAGGTTTCAAGCTATAGTTTGCCAATTGCAAGAGATCCTAGTGAATATCAACTGTTGGCCAGAGCTTCTTAAAAGGCTACATGCTCCCCAAAGAGTGGGGGCTAGGCCGACGCTAGGTTGCATTGCTCGCGCTTGCATTTGAAACGAGGAAACTGACACTAAAGACTTTTTTAGGCTTCACCTTCATGTTGGCCCAAAACATGGGCTCTGAACGCGGTAAAAACTTGTGTTTTTCGGTCTTAAAGCTGAAATTAATCTGATTAAGGCTCAAAAAGTACTGAAGCTTCCTTTAAGCAGGGGTCCACGATATCACAGAAGGGTGTCTGGGAGCGGAGCCGCCGGTGGCCATGAGGGTGAAGCCACTGGGAAATTTTTGTGCTTTTTGGCAAAAAATAGCCATTTATGCATCATTTTGATCACATTTCGCACAATTTTAAGCCTTTGAAAGAACTAAATTTCGTAAATTTGGAAGTTGTTTAAAAGAATTGAATTGCCCAGCCCCCCTCTTGCAGGTCAAGTTGAAAACACGTTTAACTGCTTGTATATTTGGGGGATAAGTGTTTTCAGTGACTTGGCTCAGAGGAAACTGATGCCCTGGTTGCGCCACTGAGCGAAACCAAAGTTCAATGCAATGATTGTTCCATAATTAACGATGTAATCACTACGGTGTGCATAGTGGCGTACGCAGGATTTTCGAAAGTGGGGGGGGCAGGAAATTTGAGAATAATGAAAACCAAAAGAAAACTTTCTCCACTCAGAATCAGTCCGTTTTTCTGCCCAAAATTAAGTGAAGACCAAAAAAAAAGTCTTCGCTCAGATTTAGTGTGGTTTTTGGCCCAAAATTAGGTGAAGACCAAAAAAAAAACATCTTCACTCAGTTTTAGTCTAGTTTTTGGCTGAAAAGTAGGTGAGAATCAAAAAAGAAAGGTCTTCAGTCTGACTTTGTCCGTTTTTGTGCTCAAACTTTCTGCCCAAGTTACAAAGGGGGGGACCATGCCGCAATTTTTCGTGGTATTCTATGCTAATTATACTATACTGGCGACCCAAATGGGGGGCATCATGCCCCCCCTAAATACGCCCCTGGGTGTGCATTACGGGGTATGCAGCTAAGCTAAAGCTTCCTTCTTCTCTAAATCGTTTAGAAAATTTAACCCAAATATGGAAGGTTTTTAACATGTTTCGGGTTTGATCAGTAATTTAAAGCGGGGCTGATTTAAAGGGCTTAAGCAATTTAGTTTCTTTCAAATTATTTTCAGATTACTGGTTTCAACTGTCTCCAAAACCTACGAAATATCCAAATTGGCATTGTGTTACCTTAGTCGTTCAAATTGGCATTGTGTTACCAAAAAACTCGCTGAAATTGCCCATCGGCTGGGGGCTTCGCTCCCAAACCCCATTAGCCTCCGGTGATTAGAAGCTCCGCCCCCAGATCCCCATTTGTGATATGCTTGAGACACATCAGTTTTCTCAACACGCCTCACGCTGGATACATTTTTTAAAACAGATAAAATGTAGTTTGAGACTCAAATCTTCTCTTAACAAATTAGTGGTTGCGAGCCTGCCGGTATCCTACCTACATACAGCAAATTAATTAGTTTGAAATGCTAAAGACAAAACAATAGAATTGCATTGTTGCTGACTGGTTGGAAATCGTCCCCCTCCCCCAACGTTTTTTATTGTTTTTGCGTCACTGCATGCAACAGTTTTTTGAAAAGAAGCGAATTTTTTCATCAAGTTCCCGTTTATGCGGTAGGAATGGAAATTGAAATACAACGTGTCAGTAGCGTACGCAGGATTTTGAAAAGGGGGGGGCCAAAAATTTCAGAAAATTTGGGAAGAACAAAGATCTGAATCAGAAGTTGTTCCTCTCAAATTTAGTCTCATTTTTCGGCCAAATTTAGGTGAAGAGCACAAAAAAAAAAGGTCTTCACTCAAATTTCGTCCCATTTTTCGGCCAAATTTAGGTGAAGAGCAAAAAAAAAAAAAAAAAAAGGTCTTTACTCAAGGTCCGTCCCGTTTTTCACCCGAACTCACTCAAATTTCCAGCCAAAAGCCTGAAAGCCTGTTGCCCAACTTACAAAGGGGGGGCCATGCCTCAATTTTGCTCACTTTACTATGCAATTTTGCAATCCTAGCGACCCAAAGGGGGGGCCATGGGCCAATGCCCCCCCCCCCTAAATACACCCCTGCAACGTGTAATATTATATGTAATGTTGGTCTTTCGACGCAGCGTTTTGCGAAATCAGATCGGGATATAGTACGACGAAAAACGTCAATAATATAATTTTATACAGGCTAAATTATGCTCGAAGTAAAAACAGGTTGACAAGATGACGAAAAAAATAACAAATTGAAAAAAACAAAATAACTTATATAACTACAGTATGTGGAAAACAGTAATAATACGCAAACGATGTTGTTCGTCTTCGCAAAATAAATTTTGTGAATTTGAATGACCTGTAATAGAACGCTATGAATAAAATCAGCAGCAGTGTGCAATGTGCATGATATACATTGAGTTTCTCCGCTTTCAATTTTTTTTCTTCTAACCGCCCTGCTTTAAATTCAAAGTGCAGTCACTCATTTTTTCAAAAATTACTTACATGTACTTCATTTTGAAAATGAAAAAAATGTCCAAAGAAAATTTCAATTAAGTTTGAATTCGAGACAGAGCATCAAACATTTTCGAATAAAATATCTAATACTAAATATTCGGGCAAACTTGGTTAGAACCAGCTTGTTTTAAGGTTGCTGTTATTCCGGGAAATTTTTGGAAGAGATGAAAATACAAAAAGTACAGTATACGTATGAAATGTTAAGCTGCCTTTAAACAAATACGAATGCAATAATCTTATACTGAACTAACGATTCTTCAGGTAAAAGACTGATGGACGCCTTATTGCCACATGGAATCTTGATATTCCTTGATAGATTTAGCTCGAGAAAATCTTTCTCGTACTTGCATCTTAAATTTTGGAGCAATCAGAAACTGGCCAGACCTAAAAATTGCAAAAATATTAAATAGCTTTTCCAACAAGGTCTAAAAAAATTGCAAATAAGAGTAAAATAATTCGGCGAGTAACCGCATTGTTCTTGGTGTGCTAGTAGTAGAGCCAAACACAAAATTACGTAATTCTAATAGCTAAATTAGTATTTAATGAACCGTAATAAAAAATTTTTTTTTCAAAAAAGTCTTAGAAGTTAGAGTTAGCGGCTGTGAATTGAGCAAAGGGAGAGGCTTTTACAGTAATTCAGCCTCGGTCAAAACTTTTTCTCCCACCCAAAATGTAACTACAGAAATGGAAATCACTAAAAGTTTATCCTGTATTTTCCGCTCCCAGAACTTTCTACGTTAATTTAATGTTATTGCAGCGTATATTGCAACGTCAAGTGGCGAAAGCGATATGTGGAAGCGGAAGCAAGTGGAAAATCGCGCTTTTCACACCCCTGGCTTTATCCTCTTTTGAACTTGCACTTAAGTTCAGTTAGGGCAAATGGGGTCTATCAATTTTCGTAGCGTTATAATACCAGCATATTAACGCAAAAGGGATTAAAAATTTTATAAATTTTGTAAAGCAACTTCCAAGTCTACCCTCCAAATAGAACACACTAATTACTTGGCACATTCTTCTGATATTGGAGGACCGTCTGGTTCTTCATGTTCGAGATGAAACCGCTGGAGGGATGTAACAATGAAAAAGAAGATCTCCATTCTTGCAATGGATTCTCCCATACAATATCTTGATCCTGTTATTTAAAAACAATAACTTATTGTATTCTTTACTTTATTTAACTTTCGAGCAGATAAAAGATTAGGAACAACCAGTAGTGCTGATCTTTGTTGAGCATTGGGGGGGGATAATTTGCAATTTTACCCCAATTTTGCCCGATTTTCAGCATTGGGGAAGATTAACCTCGACCAAGATCTTTTTCAGGTAAGCAAAGTAAGTGAAGATCAAAAAAAAGGTCTTCACCAAAAATTGAACAGTTTTTTCCCCGAATTTAAGTGAAGACCAAAAAAAAGATTTTCACCGAAAACTGAAGAGTTTTTTCCCCGAAATCACGTGAAGACAAAAAAACGTCCAAACATCATTCAGCTCTCAGATGCAGACCACAGTCAAATTATTGGGAGGATATATCCCCCCATCCCCCCCTCGGGTTTTGGCACCCCTGATAACAACATTATATAGAGAGAGTTGCTTTAAGCCCAAATCCTGCTAGAGTAAAAATTTATAGTGTTACCGGTAAAGCAGATTTAAAAGCTGTTCAAAAAAACTTTTAAAGTTTTCAAACTGGAGTAGGAGCTTAAAGTAAATCCCGCTTAGAAAATTTTAAGAACACTCTACATAAAGTTACTCTCTAAGATCATCATTGGCACATACAAGTTTTACCAAGTTGGGTTTTAGCTGAAGTAAACTTTGGCAATACAGCCGATAGCCATGGAGTGAATGTTGTCCATATTTTAATGCAATATTGCAACTTAGAATTGCAATTTAATCAATTCAAAGATCAAATGCACCAAAACGAATTAACTTTGATTTATCGTAACAGAAAATTCTGGTCTAAATGACCAGGCAAATCTAAAAAAAATTGAAGTAAGGCAATTACTGTATGCTACACAAATTACTTCTCTTTACTTAAAAATAAGTTCTATTTAGTACAAAGTTGTGAAAGGTAGAAAGATTGTTTCCACCAATTATCTTAATCTTCGTTGATGCATTCCACTCAGTAAAATTTAAAGTGGCCTCAAAGAGAATCAAACTTTCAACGTAGTGAGTTGCTAGTCCGCCACTTTCCAACTGATCACGCTTGCGCCATATTTTGTTTAAGCAAAAATTAACAGCTCTCTCTAGCGGAAAAATGTATCTACTAATTTAACTTTTATTCGTTCGCGTGTCTAAACGTAAATTAACAAATTGACCTACCAATGGAAAATGGAATGAGGTAAGGCGATTTTTTATATTTTCCGTTTTCATCCAAAAACCTTTCGGGGCGGAAGACTTCAGGCTGGTCCCACAACGCTGGGTCGTGATGAATCGCCCAAAAATTTGATAAGATTTGCGTGTTCTATAAAAACCATATTAATAGGCCTACTATCAAAACCAGTATTGCGAAAGTAAGCCAGAATGGCGTTCCGGAAAGAAACCTGAAAATGAAAGGCGAACATGTTTGGCGACGTGGGACTTGGGAGACGAAGGCTGCAATTTTTGATCTCAACAAGTGACGATTTCATGGCAAAGGCCCTTTTTTTGGGTCTTTACCTAAACAATTGACCAAAAAAAGTTGTTCCGGTGTGGCAAACTTCAAATATCTCCCAGTGAGAACTTTTTTGTTTCGATCTTTACCTATAATATTACTTTAAAATTTAACAGAAAAACTTAAAAAGTGAAAAACTTTGTACACGGTTGCCGATTTACCCTCAAACAAAACTTCGCCGTCGTTTCTTTTTAAGTGGAAGATAACTACAATGGGACTAAAAACTATTAGGCCCGGTCTAATGGGCGTAAAATCGTAAACGTACAAGCGTATCCTTAGTTTAGTTTTAACAAACTGCCAGCTTGTACACTGATAAGGCGATATAAAAGGCGTACCAAATTTTTAGTTTAAAATAACTTAAGGATGCACTCAAGATTTTACACCCAGTGTAAACCGCACTTTGAACTTGTAAGTTGATAAAATTTCATCATCTCACCTTTGGTATGTCGTATCCTTTTAGCTTGGTATGCTGCAATGTTCGGTGGGCCAAGCCGAGAGGTCCTGGGGTGCGGTGCCGCATCATTTCGCTCATGAATGCCTGCAAAGGCTTGATATTTTATTCATCAGCCAAGCTGAACTTAAAAGGAGCATAGTATAGCTTTTCGGTACAATATTTGATTTAAAAGGATTGGAAAATTGATTAACATATTTCTTGCCTCTTTGATTTTAAACTGTCAAAAAACTATTTATTTTTATTTTCTAGGGTCAAACAGCAGCATTTCGTTTTTAAGGTTTAGTTGGGCCAGAAACTTGCACACAAAACGGAAAAAATTACCCTTATGATTGTAATAAATAGGGAATTAGCTCCAACAATGATAGTATAATGGTACGATTTGGAATGAAAAAATTTGCAAATATTACATTATAACCAGTACTTAGATTGCGGGGGGGACGCGTACCTTCATCGGGAATTAAAATCTCCAATCAAAATTCAGCATCCGCACACAGAAAGAAAGCGTTTTGCAGATTTGTTTGTTTGTTTGTTTTGTCTGGACTTTTATTACCTATAGAGTTTGGACAAATAATTGGCTGATTTCGACGTGATGACTTCTTTTTGGCATCGCCTATTATGAATAAACGTGAATATTTCATTTTCCAACCTGGAACGCTCTCATTCCAAGATGGGTCTGGTTATGGCTAATGAAACGCCCCAACATCCAATATTCAACTGTTTAAGAGCTGATAAGCTGGTCTTTGTAAAATCATAAAATGTGGTTCAATGCATTCAGCGGTTTTAGATTTTCATGAAAATTGGATAGTCTATCAAAAGCTAATTTAGGAGAACAAGGAGTCAAGGATTCAGTTACATTAGCGATTTTACATAACTGTATACCATTTCGAAGAAGTGTTTTTCTCATTTCAATCTCAACATAAAACTACAATGTACTTCACCTTGGTGTAGTGCATATTATCAAGATGAACCATTTTTGGTCTTGCATCAGGTCCGATGACGGAATCGATTTCCTTTTGAATCTGTGTAACAAAGAAAATTCCTTAAAAAGCTTGTTAGTGGTAAAAAATTTCAAAATAGCTTTTAACAGCGTCGGAGCTATCATTTCCACTCTTCGAGAAATGAGAATTGAGAAGCCTTGAAAAAACCTGTTTTAGAATAAATGTTTTCGTCCAGCTTTCTTCATGAATCTACGCTGGAATGAAGAAAAACTAAAATGCGATGGTACGTATAGAGGTTGATTACATTGAAATACACAATGGGTTGTTATAATGACGTATGGTGCTTTAAAAATCACCCAAAATAGTATAAAGTTAATGCAAAAATATGGAAAATGCCTAATCGAGAATGCAAAATCACTAGCACCCCTTAGTGTCTGCTGTGATTTTGCAATCGAACAGCATTTAGTGGGGAATGAAGTATGTACCAAACGTTATAACGAAGCACTATTTTCCGTTTTGGCTACCGCAAGATCCTTGTTCCATTTTTCTGTTCTGGAAGCAACCTACATCAATTCCTTACAGCCTATTCTTTGCCACCAAAAAGAATTCGTTTATTCACTCGAAATTTTACATTTGCTGTATTTTTGGCGCACATTTCGAACTAAAACGAAACAATAACTTTTTGACCAATAAAATTGTTAAAATGGCAAATTTTGACCAATCAAAATACAACGAATATTTTTGCATTAACTTTATACTATTTTGGGTGATTTTTGAAGCACCATACATCATAATAACAATCCATTGTCTATTTCAAGGTAATCAAAACCTCTATATGTACTACCGCATTTTAGTTTTTCTTCATTCCAGCGTAGATTCATGAAGAAAGCTGGACGAAACGTTTAATCTAAAATAGGTTTTTTCAAGGCTATTCATTTCTCAAAGAGTGGAAATGAAAGCTTTGATGCTCTTAAAAGCTAGTTTAAAAAATTCCTCAGAAGTCCTGATGTTGTACCATTTTTTCGAGATGTGTACATTAGCTGTACCTGTTTTTGTAAGAATGTAAATTTTGGTTTTAGGCTTAATTTTCATTAATTTTCACCCTCATACAATATGATTTTTCTTCTTAATTTCTGTTGGAGAATAAAGTGACTAAAATTGAATTCGCTGAAACTTAGTTATTTGATTTTTTTTCGATTTGGCCTGTGTTCTTTAGAAATGCTCTATGCCAAGGCTATAGTATTGTTTTTATTTCGTTCTTATATTTTTTAGCAAAAAGCTTTTTTCATAAAAAAGGAGAGTGTATCGATTTTTTTAAGATGGTTATCGATATTTCATCTTCAAAAAAGAGAAAACGCTCAAAAAAGTAAAACAATAAGTTCGAGAACACATTACATTTTAATGTAAATCGCCAACGAGAAACATACAGTATCATAGACTTGCCACTTACAAACTTTTACGGGTCCTACGCATGGAACCAGCGTAATTGCTTGGAGTTGAAAATGGAGGTGGAGTCGAAGACCTAACGTTCGAGGCCAAGCCAAAAGATCAAAAAAATAAACCGAAGCCAAGGCTAAGGACCGAGTTGGTCTCGAGGCCTAGGCCATGGACCAAGGACACAATTTTCTTAAATTATGATCGGCAAATTTTCCATTACATTATAGTAGTTAAATGCGAAAGTGCTTAAATACTCTAATTCCTTAAGTTTTTAAAGATAATTTGAAAATAGTAGTTTTGAACATGATGCAATTTTGAAGTTATACGCTTTAGCAGCAGTGTTGATTACATACTGCATAGCGGTAAATTGTGGTAATGAAACAAGGCCGTAACCCGTGAATGGGAATAACTTAATTCTAAACGTAGAAACGGTCAATTTTAAGGCTTTTGCTTTATCAGTTAGGGCCCCGGTGCAAACGTCCACTGATTATAAAGCTTCTCCTCCCCTTTTTCGTAATTTCTCCAATGCAAACCTTATTTTGAGTTAATTTGGTTTTACGGAGTTCTTCTAAATTTTGATATTTAAAAGTATTGCAAAGTACATTTTTATTTATTGTTATGAATTGAGATGCCGTAGCCGACCCGTATTTGTCAGCTCAAGTCCATATTGGCCTTGAAATAAAAACTGGGTTCTGGGGGCGAGGGCAAATAAGCCCCCAAGTCCCCGCTAAACAATTTTTGTGATTTTTTTTCTTCGGAAAATAGCATTTTTTTTAATTTTAAAAGAAGATTTCAGAGTTGGGTCTTCAAAGCAATTTCAAAACAAGAAATTACAGTATAAGTGAAAGTAGAAAATCTTGAGTTTTGCACACTTTTACGATCCTAATCTTAACTTGATCTTTTCCTTTAACCACGTTTAAGCGCACGTGATATCTCTATTTATAGTCCCGCATCAAAGTGTATTAATAAATGAACGCTCACGTTTCGACCTGCAAAAGACACTTTGCTAATTCAGCACAAAGTATTTCATTACAAAAGGCAACTTGAGGATCACACAGCGCCGTATGAAGGGGGAAAGCATTGGAGACCTTCGCACCAGTCCCCGTCAAAGGGTCCACAATCGTGGAAAACTTAAAATAATAAATCATCAAATATTTTCTACAAATGTCTAAATTTTTCGCAGTAGCTTTGGCACCTCAAACCCCCTTGACGTGGTGAGAAAAATTGATTAAGAGCAGCGTGAGTGTTTCCTGCCATTCGAACTATTAAAGTCATATTACTTATTTTAACACTTGATCTTTTAATTCTTCACGAAACGTTTTTTTTTTTTTTTTTTTTTTTTTTTTTTTTTTTTTTGATTCAATAGTTCATTATTTGTCATTTGGCATTCCTTGAGACGATTCCCAACACAATCGTTCAGCGGATGTGGCTGTGCCCCAGGACTGCCCGCATGTGATTAAAGTAACTCAAAACAAATTCTTTGCGATTGCGTGTTTTTAGAACAAATTGGCATTTTCAATTAGATATTATTTGTTACTTAGGTCAAGGATATACTGATATTGACTTATTTGGTATAATATGGTATCTCAGCTAGCAGTTGGTCAAGCGGTAACGCGTTCGTCTCTGGAGCGGGAGGTCCGAGGTTCAAATCTAGGGCCGGTCAAATCGTACACAGTGTTGCCAACGGCTCGCCACCGCTGCAACATTTCTTCGAAAGGAGCTGTGTTGCCCGGGCGCAATGACGCGGAGATGGTCCCCGCCAACTCGTTAGACGCTTCGGCGTATTACAGCGAGCATAATGAAAGATTTGATTTGATTTGTTACTTAGGTCAAGGATATACCGGTATTGACTTATTTGGTATAATATGGTATCTCAGCAAGTAGTAGGCTACGTATTTTACCCGTACTTGTCATATTCACAATCGACCAGTTGGTCGAGCAGTAATGCGTTCGTCTTTGGAGCGGGAGGTCTGGGGTTCAAATCTCGGCCGGTCAAATCGGACACAGTTCAACAGTGTTGCCAACGACTTGCCACAGCTGCAACATTTCTTCGAAAGGAGCTATGTTGCTCACAGGTGCAATGACGCGGGGATGGGCCTCTCAAGCTTGCTACACGCTTCGGCTTAATACAGAGAGTATAATGAAAGATTTGATTTTGATTCATTATCACAAACATACTTTTTTCTGAATCCTCTCTCAGATAGCTCTGTCACATAAACGTAGCCAGGGTGAGGGGCTCATGGGGTCCGGGGTCTCCCAAATGAAATGTCAGCAATGATAAAAATGTGACAAAAAAGTTTACTGTTTCTCCAGTTTTGAGTATGACTTTTAATAAAGTCGGTTTTATTTTGCTTTCACCATAAGCTTTTCAGACAGAATTCTTCAGTTGCGATCTCTGTCTGGTTTGGTATGTGGTGAGCAGGATCTTTTAAAGACTAAATGCAGTAAGGAGAAATGCACTCTGCAGTAAGGAGAAATGCATTTTAAGGAGATTGCACAATAGTAAGGAGAAACGCAATCTAACCAAGGACATCAGGCTTTGATCTTACCGAAACAGTCGTAGAGTGAATACGAACTGCTTTTGCCTGCACAAATCTGGTTCTTTCCGTGAAATATAAACGGCTTCTAACAGGCTCAAGTGAAACTGAGAGCGAGCTGTGGTTAGGATTTTAAACTGCGAATCAGAATAGTTGCGTGTGTATAAGGATTTTAAACTGTGAATAGTTGTGTGCACACGCAACTATTCTGATTCGCAGTTTAAAATCCTAACCACAGCTCGCTCTCAGTTTCGCTTGAGCCTGTTAGAAGCCGTTTATATTTCACGGAAAGAACCAGATTTGTGCAGGCAAAAGCAGTTCGTATTCACTCTACGACTGTTTCGGTAAGATCAAAGCCTGATGTCCTTGGTTAGATTGCGTTTCTCCTTACTATTGTGCAATCTCCTTAAAATGCATTTCTCCTTACTGCAGAGTGCATTTCTCCTTACTGCATTTAGTCTTTAAAAGATCCTGCTCACCACATACCAAACCAGACAGAGATCGCAACTGAAGAATTCTGTCTGAAAAGCTTATGGTGAAAGCAAAATAAAACCGACTTTATTAAAAGTCATACTCAAAACTGGAGAAACAGTAAACTTTTTTGTCACATTTTTATCATTGCTGACATTTCATTTGGGAGACCCCGGACCCCATGAGCCCCTCACCCTGGCTACGTTGTTAGGCCAAAGCTTATTGTGAAAGCAAAATGAAATCGACTTTATTGAAAGTCATATTCAAATTCTGCACCACCTCAAAATTGTTCATTTCTCCAGTTTCGGTTTCTTTTATCATTTTTGCGAACAGTACACATGTTCAACAGTAACTAACAAAATATTGACAACCAGGAGGCTCGGGCCCCCTCAATTCTGTTTTGCCAACCAATTTAAATGTATAAAGCAGGTGAAATAAAGAGTTTTTGCAACCTCTGGCTCTCATCTAACCTTTTTACAAACGTAATGCAATAAGCAGGGCCAGATTTACCATATGGCACAGTGTCAGGGGCCCCGCACTCTAATGTTAAGACTTTTTTTGGTCTTCTACATTAGGCTGGAACATGTTGCGAAAATCCCTAAAGTGCCTGGGGCCCGGGGCAATAGTATGGCTAGTAGGCGTAACCATCTATTGTACCATTTTTTCTTCATCTTGTCAGTTTTTTTGCAAAAAAATACTTTTGAAAAAAAAGTAGCAAGGGGAAATGCTCATTGGACAAATTATTAATTTGAACTGAGGGCCTGGGCCCCCTGGCCATACACGCACTCCTACACAGGCGCGTAGCCAGGATTTGAAAAAGAGGGAGGCTATTTTGAAAGAATGAGACTACCGCAAGCAACCTTGACCCGAATTTTCATTGTTTCGACCCATAACTTTCGGCCAAATTCGGAAATTTAAACGCTTTTTCAGCCCAAAAACAGGTAAACTCCAAAAAAAAAAGGTCTTCGCCAAATTTGAAACGGATTTTTCGGCCAAATTCGGAAACTCAAACGCTTTTTCGGCCCAATAACAGGTAATCTCCAAAAAAAAAGAAAACGTCATCGCCGAATTTGAAACGGATTTTTCGGCCAAAATCGGAAATTCATACGCTTTTTCAGGTCGAATCACGGCATCTGCTTCGCAACTTCGGCACCCAAATTCCTTTGGGGGGGGCTGTTTTCAATTTTTTAGCAAAAATCGGCCTCAAAAGCACCAAAAACGTGCGATTTTGAATACTTTACAGGCCAATGGGGAGGCTCGAGCCCCCCCGCCCCCCCCCTGGCTACGCTACTGCTCCTACAGATGGTTATTTTCATGGCAATACAAAGATCTTGAAGAAAAATCTTTGAGTGGATTATTATTTACTGCTAAAATGTTGCAGAAGGCAATGTACCTCACTTCCCCTACCTGGGCTAAATTACTTACATAATTGAACTACAAAATGCAAGATTTTTAGAGTTTTTAGGACTTAAATTGCAAGTACATGGAGGATTGAACAAGTTAATTTTTTTCAGTTGGCTTTCAAGTGGCTCCAAACACGTACGAAATGCGATCCAATGGCATTAAAATAGCTTTTTTTCCAAAACCTTACAAAAAATCGCGCAGCGGCTGAAGACAAAAAAAGACAAGAAAAAGCCCCCATAATGTGTCTCTGTGATACGTTTCAGTCACACTACTTTGTTCAACATTTCTCTCAAATTAAGTATTTTCACTTTTTAACTTTTGGTTTAAGCACTTTCTCTTTAGCAAAATCCAGGTTTGGTGCCAAAACAGGCCACGGCTTCTGATCTTCCATTCTACAACATCTTCGTCCGACAAAAGTTTCTTTCTCGAAAAATTTTGATGACGTCATTGCATGTGATTTGAGGTTTGAGCCCCCCCAATCGAAAATCCTGGCTACGCTTATGCTCTGTCATGCTCTATATTAGCATCAACAACTAAACAATGTTTGTGCTCGGACCCCCTGATCCCTCCGAGCCCTGCAGGTGGCTTTAATGCTTTGCACCATCGGAAGTATTAGCAGAAACAAAAGCAATAATTTTCTTCAATGTCTTTTGCCCCCAGGCTCTCCAATTCGAGTTTTTACACAATGCCATTTAAAATAAGTTAGTTTCAGAATGACTTAGCCACTAGCCTATCGCATTTTATTATTTTTCAAATTAGAAAAGGAAAGGAATTGACTGACTTAAAGTTTATGTTATCTTTTGTTTGGTTGGGTTTTTTTAACAATGAAAAAATAATGCTGTCCTCGAGTTGAGGACAGGAAATTTTCAAGAGCTTGTAGGCTTAGAAGCGAGGGCCAAGGACTTGAGCTTCAAGGTCAAGGCCAAGAACTTCAAAACAGTCCTCAAGCCCAAGGACGTCCTCGAAGACTCCACCTCCGGTTGAAACCATAAAACTAACTACAGGGTAGCCTGAGTTAAAACGATTACCCATTATGATTATAGACATGGAAGCAGCATTAAGTTGTCAATCGAGGTAGAAATGCAAGCAGTGATGTCACTTTGTATTTCCAACTAGTTTACTTATTTTGCTTCAGAAACAATTTACCTTATGAATAAGTTTTACCTTTTTTTGCACTTCCGACCTATTGATCAAAAATATCAAAGTCCATTTGAGACTGGTTGAAGTTGTATCCGTACCGGCCACAAACAAATCACGAACATATCCGCGCAATTCTTCTTCTGTTACAACATAATGAAATAGTAAAGAAACGAAAAAATAATGTCGTTCTGGTTTTACACATATCTGCTAGTCTGTCGACAGTATGAGACTTCACGAAAGGGTATATTACTGATAGGGCCGAAGGTTCGAAAAGAGTAAATACTACTTAATACTGGTTTAAAAGCATTAACTGACTACTCTAAGGAAAGCATTTAGGGCGATTGTTCTTAGTCTGATCGTTGCTACAAAGGGCCCATGAAACAAAAACAAAAAACGATGCCACCATTAACCAACACCAGCGTCTTTTGTTGTTTTCAAGAAAAGTTTTTTAAACTTTTTTGTAAGCACCAATGTTAACAGGAATAATTTCACGGGAGAAAAAACGTATTGCGTTGAGTTATTGCTCAGTGCGGCATTAGTCACAATCAAATTTTATGACAGGTCGTGCATCAGGAATTGTCACGTCTTGGAAAAATTAGACACGGAAACTTATTAATAAAAATAACAAAGTGTCTACGTGCACTGGATAAATAGAATCACCATACGCTCAGTACTATTTCTGCAATTAGTACTTACGCTAATTTCAGCTTTTTTAAGACGGTTCTCCACACCAAACGTACTGAGTTACACACCTGTGTAAAAACTGTCTTTTTCGCTTTGTCTTTTTCCAATCTCCAGCAAATAAGCATCTACAAAATCTCGGTATTCGTACGCGTTCAATCCCTTCTTATGCTCCTCAACAATGGGTAGCAGTAAAGTGTAAAGCTAGACAAAAGGTTAGTTTGAAATTAATCAGATATTTTCATTTAATTGGATGTGAACCTCATTGCCCTGATCGGTAACGTAAACAGGGGAGTATTGTGTCATGCCCCATACACATTCGAAATGAAATCCTATATTGTGTGTATTTCAACTCTAAAAATTAGCAAGTCTCCCCCCCCTTTAGAAGTAGATTGGCAAACAACACAAACGGTTCCGACGGATAGAACTGAATACGGCCTAAACTGTAGCGCTGTTGCTGCTGACCTTTTTTGGTCTTCACCTCAAATCTGATAAAAAAAAGTATTTGAGTTTTCCGAGATGTGGCCAAAACTGCCTTTTCTTTGGGGCTAAGACCTTTCTTTGGTCTTCATATTAATTTCGGAAAAATTCCTACTATCACAAAATCCACCTACGTCACTGCTCGTCGTGATCCTCATCGAAAGATAACGAATGCAATCATAGTTGACATATTTAATGACTATTAGAGGAGTAATTGTAATCCTTTGGTTCTCTATAATCTTCACAACTGCTCCGTACTATGATAGTAACCTCCCTTTTTAACTTCATTTGTTATCAACCACACTTCCTCTTCAAAGAAATACTCACTCTATTGGTGGCTTGCTTCAAAGAATTGGCCAGTGTTGAGAAATGAGGCAATTTCAGGAGGAACGGCGCCATCATCATTAGCTAAACGAAGAAAATGAGAATACTGATCCAGAAAACATGTTGATGATGCAATTACTGCTTTATAATCTAAAGACCTACTCTCAACTTTCATGAACTGAAGTTCTGAAACTTAAATCAGCTGATTACAGCCTTATGGCTGACAGTGAATGACATCGAATAAGTAACAAAATATTCTTTATCGCGTAATGAAATAAAGTAGGCTTCAAAGTAGTATCACCTAAGGATTATAGCATCAGGTTGAAAAATCCATCACGTCCGAGCGATTGTTGATTAAGCTGTTGCTACCTCGTGTTAATGTGCGATAATTTAAAATCTAAAAACATGTGCGTCGGATTTTCAACTTACTAGAAAATCATCTGCATTGTCTCCGAACCAATCTACCAGCGACCTGGCCACAGAAATGAATTTTAAATCCGAGTAGTCGTATCTTTGACCGAAAGCAAATCCACAAACAACGTTTGCAGTTGCATGGGTCACTAAGTTCTGAAAAAACAGATTTGAATTTGTCAAATTTATTGCTGTGGTTTCAAAGTGTTTGTTTTAAGATGCAGCTTAATTCCACTTTCCGAAATACCTTTGACCAACCAGAGAAATGTGCTTAAGTTTTGTAATCATCTGAAACATAGAAATTGATGAATTCGGTTGTACAGCAAGTATTGCAGTACTGAATATTACTATTGAAGATCAAAGTAATTTCATACCGAGATATCAAAAGCTCTTCCTTTCACCAACTGCAAAGCCGAGCACATGTGCATCATTTCATCCTGTAAACATATAGAGTCTGAAGTTTCAGAGATTAAAAATAATGATAAAAAAGAGCTCTGGAATTCTTTGTGAACCCAATTTAGAAATACTTAGGTAACTGCTTAAACTGTCTACACAAAATTTCATATATCCAGACGATAGCGAATTTAGGGGTAGGAGGCATTGCGTAATGCTCCCTTTTGGTTTTGTCCACTCTTATATCTGCGTAAATAACCAGTGAAAGTTATGCCCCCTTCTCAGTTTGTCCCCAATACTTTAACAATATAAATTGGCACCAATTCGGGGAGTTGACCTTTCGTGGAGACCACCCTATCCTCCGAACTTAATGGAGTTGAGTTCAGTCAACGATTTCTTTTTGGCCTCCCCCCTGGAAAATCCTGCCCACGCTCTACGTTCTTCAGATCATCGCACAAAATACATACAGTGAATAAAATGTTATTAGTACTCAAACCTAAATCTTACAAATTTGTTATAAAATACATTTTCAACATAACCAAATGTAAATTTCTTTGGTTTGATCACTGTACCACAATTTTTTCTTCCATTATTTTCTTTCCTGATCCAAGTTTGCGGAAGATTACCGTTCCAAATTTCCTGTTTTCTTTCCATCTCAATCCATCAATTGCTAACACTCCTAAAAAAAAGCATAAACACTAAAAAAGTAAATGAATATTGAAAGATTTGAACGATGCTGTAAAGGTTAAATAAACTTAAAAGTTTACATTTTTACCGTGATTAAAGGTTCAGGTTTAATGTTGTTTTTTCCTGTTTTTGAAGTTGAAATGATTATTCCAGATTTTTAGCAGCAATGACCTATATTATGTGACAGTGTTTCTACGCTAACTACCAAAAAAATTGAATAGCAAAACTAAGGAAAAATTGACCTTTTTTAGTAGATTCAGTTTTGCCAGTTAAAAAAAGGCTTTGTAATGATTTTCTTCCACTTTTTGGAAGTGGGAATAAACTGGCAATATAAACTGATATTACTCAGATAATTTTAAACAGTACCGGTCTGCTACTCATTCGAATTTCTTGCTTCGAAATTTTGATAATAGTAATTGCAATTACGTTTTATTCATCAAGTTGCCTTAGCCAGAAGATAGCGAACGAAACTTTCGGTCTTCGAGTCAAGATGCCACCTGCCCACCTGTCTACCACACCCGGTGGGGGCTTCACACCGTCCCTTTAATTGCTGAACGTTAAGCAGGGAAGCTGTGAATCCCAATTTTTATAGCCTTTGGTTTGACCCAACCGAGAATCGAACCCGCGTTTACGGTTTCAGTAGCAGACGCTCTATCCACTCGACCACTGATCAGTGTACACTTTTTAATGTCTTAATTGAACGAGAATCTCCGATAATAATCAAAATACCAAAAAAACTAATAATAATTAAAATATTAATGAATGTTATTTGAGAAATAATCCCCTATTCTTTGTACGATAATTTTTGAATTTGTGGTTTTCTTGTACGTGGTGATGATGCATCACCAGCCAAGCTTAAAAGCGATTGAAATACTTGTAACGAAAACAAAAGCATTTTGTTCAAATGCTTCTCGAAGGAAACTGAATTGAAAATGTGATTTTACCTCTACGACCGGTAAAAACGTGAAATATTCCAGCATCTGGTCTCCCGGCAAAAACTGGGCCCTGCTTTACAAAAGCTTCGTGAATCGAGTCTAAATCGTTCAAAACAACCGTGAAATTTCGTAGAAGTTTCACTCCCATAACCGGCCCATAGTACCTCGAATAATTCTAAAAAATACAGCAGTAAACAAATATATACGTATTAGCAGATGACTTTGTATTATTTGCTTTATATTGCGGCGGTTTTAGCTTAGTTGGTAGATCATCGTAAGCGTAGTCAAGGGCGTATTTAGAGGGGAGGGCCTTTGGGTCGCCAGTAAAGTATAAATACCTCAAAATCGTACGCAAATTTGAGCCATGCCCCCCTTCCCCTTTGAAATTTGAGCAGAAAATCTGGCCGGAAAAACGGACTGAATCTAAGTGAAGACCTTTTTTTGTATTCAACTTTTTGGTCTTCATCTTCACCAGTTTGGAATTAAGATCGTTTCGCTCTGGTTTTTTTCTCCCTTTGCAAATTCATGGCTACGCGCTTGTCCCCCTTTTGAAAATCCTGCTTACGCTACTGATTGTGATAGAAATGCTGCAGCCTGCCTGCTGGGTGTTTTGATTCCTAAACTAGCAATGCATCATTGCGTGCTTGGAAAAGACACTTCACGCATATTTTCCATTGGAACCAAACAGTCTTATTCGTTGTGGTAGCCCAGCCTGATTTAAGACTTGCAAACAGAACCAAATAAGGGCTGTTTTGCGTTGATGTTGTTAGACCGACGCTGAGCGCTTGGTTCATACGCATGAAAAATGACTAGTAATCAAGTTAATACAAAATCCTCTCATTATTCCCAATTCATAGCTATTTTTAGCACCGGATATTTTAGCAGCTGTAGGAAGTTGTTGGGGGCTTTTGGTCGCGTGTTTGCGCAGTGGTCGTCTTTATAGTAAAAACGTTTTTCAGTCAAAAAGAACTTCACTTTTAAAAAAATCCTCTGTCAAGTAAGGTTAAGCATTTTTACTTACCGTCAACTCAATTTCTGCACGTTTGGTCATTTTATGGGCTACACCCAAAATCGGCAAGCCAATTGGGCCAGGAGGAAAGTTGGGGGGCCGTTTAATCCATAAATATAATCCAAATAAAACTGCTATCATTGAAGCCAAAATAGTTGTAATATTTTCATGTATCAGTTTGGAAATCTCTGCCCACATTTTTTTTCTATAAACTATACACTTTTATAATCCTTAGCACTATATTTATGGCTTTGATTAAGACATAAAATCTGTATCAAGTAATGTTTTTATACCTTTTGAAACCAATGTTATTTTTACCATGTTTCGAATTTTTTCAATGCATTTTTTTTTCTTGATCAATTGTTTTGCAAACAAATCAAAAAAGGGCCAAAAAATGACACGAAACGAAAGTCGGCAAAGGTTGTCCCAAGGACGAGTTGTATTTTGCTGACCTAGTTTTTGTTCTAAGCTGATTCATTACAACAATAACTCCGAAAAGCTCAACATTTTCAGTATAAAGTATAAACTAACTTCCAATTTCGTCAAGTCAAATTTTACTAGCTTAAGAACAAACAGTATTGTTCGTGATTGATTTCCTCGTTAGAACAAAACTTTAAAAAAATTTTATCTAGAACCAGCTTAGTTGGTATGATATTGAGGGGATCGCAAAGTATTCGTTTAAAACTCTAACTAACCGTACTAGATTTGACTTTTTGGTTTGGTCTCAATTTATTTGAAGCAGGGATTTGACCTAAGTGGTTTAGTATAAAAAGCCTGCAGCTGAAACAACAAACTTGGGTTTAATTTACGATCAGGGTCAACAAAAAAATTAGAATCACAACTTCCTTGCTTGACGAGTTGACGTACTGCAAAGTGCTGATGTGAAAAAAAGCAATGAGAAAAAAAAGTGCAAATCCTTCACCGTACTGGTTGGTTGACAGGTAGGTGGATAAGTGGCAGTTTGATTCAGATGATCAAAAAAGTCACTCCGCTCTCTTTTACTGGTCGAGACAACTAGGAAAATAAAATGCAGCCGAGCATATTATTGCATTCTTGACCAGTGCCGTGTCGCTACGGGAAAGAGGGCAGGGGGCCGTGCCCCCCCCCCCTTTCCGCTAACGACTGCTTGTGCCCCCAATACGGTTTATTCAGAATACGTTTTTGGAGTATCACGTAACGACCAGACAACAGATAGTGATGGAAAAAGAAGTAATAACGTTCAAACTTAATTCTCGTATGTAGTTTTCTAGATCCTTTTCAAAATTGCTGGCCACCAACTGCTGTACAAAAATGTGACGCAATAGTCCGTCTTATTAACACGTTTTTATGGATGTGTCGGGGAATAGGGATGTAAGCCTATAGAATCGGTGCCGGTTCTTTGCTAGTGATTAATTAATTATGACCTGAAACAATACGTAAAAACATTACAAAAAAACAGCTGTCTTTGTTTTTTTAGAGCACACTCAAGATTTTGTTAGGTCGCAGTCAGAGGCGCAACCAGCGGAAGGGGCTAAGTGAAATTCAACCTTCTTTAGCCAAGTTATTTAGTAGATTTAACCCCAAAATAAATCGTTTAAGCATGTTTTGGACTTGACTTGAAATATAAGGGGGACAGAGGGGCAAAGCAATATAATTCTTTCAATGATTTTGAATTTTAGCAAATTACCGTAGTTATTCATATAACTTCAAAAATGTACGAAATGTGATTGAAATGGCGTTAAAATCACTATTTTTGCCGCAAAATCACAAAAATCACCCAGCGGCTGGAGTCTCTGCCTCACTCTGTGATACGCTTGAGCAGTGCCGTGGCCAGAGCAAACGAAGTGAAGAGGTACTAACCAAAAGTGGGGGGCACTAAAATTTGCATTTAAAAACTGATCTTCAGTGCTTGTACGGCTACAATTATGCGCAATTTTAAAATAAGGCCGGCATCGTTTCTTAGCTCGTTTCGTCTGCGGCCCATAATTGCTTAAAAAATCTATCTACAGCAGTGAATGCTACCAGACGTGCTGTTATGAACGATAAAGTTTTTTTTATCCAGGTCTTGCGATATGTTTCAGTTTGCCACACCGTTTCTCGTTAAAGCTTAATTCTTAAATTTGAAGATCTGCTAAGCCTTGCCAATCAGAACCGTATTGTTTTTTCTGCAGGGCAACGATGCGGAGTATCAGAGCCAAATTCAACAACGTGTAGGAGAGCTATGCCAAACTCTTCCAATCCCTTTCTCCTTCTGACAGCTGAACACTTGATTTACAGATTTTTAACGAAATTTATTTTAAAAAAATTGCAAACGTAGGTATAGGCCTACTTGGCCTAAAGGTTTGATGTTCACCGGGCATAAGTGAAATAACTCTAATTCTTGCGTTCTTCCGGTGAAGTCATAGTCACAGCAAGCTTGATCTTAAAAGCTTTGTTTTATTGACGTTTCGTTGGTCATGACGACCAACATCATCGGAATACGAGCAACGATAAAGAACTACGACTGAAGCTACGTAGCTCAATATGAATCGTAAGATTTTTATAGTTTTCAAAATCCGAAAGTTAATTATTACATTAAATAAAGAAAAGTGCAGAAAAAACGAAGTAGTCTCACATAAGACGTAAAGACCAATTCAGGGCCTTTCTTCCAATCTACAAGACTGTTCCCTCACAGTCAATAGTCAAATCCATAGGCAAGGAGGGGGAGAAAAGAGTCGCAAAACGTAATTTACCCAAGTTAAGCAGCTTTTAACACGTTTCACCAAAAACTGAAATTGTTCACTTGACTCATTTTTGTCACTACTGAACTCCCAGGCTCCAAGCACGTTTAAATAGTTGAAGCAGTAATAGCACGAGGTAGATCGCCTTCAACTAGCATCTAAAGGCCGGAAATTAACAAACAAAGGTTGGTAGCTGCCAATCTACAGTCGTCTCGAAAAACAAATAATGCACAAAAAGAAACCTTCTGACACAACAATTCTTAAATACGGCCTTTGCAGATGCGCTGATTAACAGCTTATTTTTAACAAAGGATAATAATTACTCAGTAATTTAACTTAAACACCGATTAGTCAGTGACAAATAATCTTTTTGATTTAAGTCAAAAGATTGCGAAAACCAATAATTAATCAGACACAAATGCTCAAACAAAGATTTAAAATTGGTTCTTCAGTCACTAGTTGAAAAGCAGAGCAGATTATTTTTAATGATTTTAACACGTGCAACCAGGATTTTGCTGAAAGGGGGAACCAAAAGTTTGTTGTTTTTTTTGCACAAAAAGGTCCTGATTTAGCCCCGTGCTGAACAAACTGGTGGAACTCAAGCGTGTCACAGACAGGGCATAGTCACTAGATATTTGGTGACTGTGGATGGGGGCGTAGGGGGGGAGCCCCCAGACGCTGTGCGATTTTTGTGTTTTTGCAGCAAAAAAAAAACAATTTTAACGCCATTTTAATCACATTTTGCACTTTTTGAAGTCATATGAATAACTAAATTCTAAAATTGCTAAAATTCAGAAGTCATTTCAAAAAATTAAATTCCTTAGCACCTTTTAGCCCCCCTTACTTCAGGTCAAATCTAAAATACGTTTCAACGCTCGTATTTTGAGGTTAAATTTTCTAAGTGACTAGGCTAAGTGGGCTTGAAGCCGCATTTACACGCGCAACTTTTAGCTGCGAGAATCGACATTTTGCCTTTTTTCTTTCTCAAATTGCGTAGGCCACTTACACGGCGCGAGATTCACGTAAGATTTTGCCTGCGCGATATCGCCAGACACGCCCCCAAAAAATCAAATCGCAGCAGTCACTCACACGAGAGAGATTTTAACGCGACGCTCGCATACAATTGCAACTCACCGAAGTCACTTACACGTTGAGACTGCGTGCCAGTGATTCTCGCCAAATCGAGTCGGTGGAAGAGTCGCTATCGCACTGGTTCACTTACACGGTGCGAGATAGTTTCAAAGCGCGGCTTGCTGGTTTTGAATTTGCAAAATCCAGCTGCCGCAAAAGCACTTCAAATGCGCAGCTTGTTAGCTTTTGCATTTGAAACAATCACGCTTCGGAATTTTGAAAAGAAATTGTATTAAGCCAATGCAAGCGTAAAACGAAATACAGGGAATACATTTAAGCAGCTAATTTTGTTAAAACTTGCAATGAAAATACAAGGTGGATAGATGAAGTAGTAAACGCTTGAAATTACTCAAAAAAGCTTTTATTTACTGTGTATCATTCTGAGTTAGCTTGGATGGAGTAAAGTGAAGCGGGCATTAATGCTCATAATTCATTATAAAATTCTGTCATTTACTCTTTTGGTCTTGGTTTTTCTTCACTGCAACCCATCTCTGACTGCGTTTCTTGTTTGGTTATACGTAATATTTGGTAAAATATTCAAGTTTACCAATATTTTAGTGCAGTTAATTCCAAAAACACTTTTGAAATGACCCTTTCTCCAAGCATGTGTGACTGACAAATTCATATTGTTTATTTCCTTAATAGTGCACTAGTATTTTGTATTTTATAGTAAATCAGTGCTGTCATATTATACGAAATGCTAATTGTTAAATTTTATTTTTAAGTTTACTTTTTGAGTTCTTCTGCAGTGATACCTGGCGCCTTCATGTAATTTTGTTGGGGAGCTACTAAACCAACAGCTGTTTCAAACCACCAATATCCACAATAATAAAATAAGCAGGACATGTATGGGGTGCCATTCGTAAACCCTTACTTTCCTATGTACTATAAGCCTTATTAACGATCCTATGTGCTATATCACATAGGTATGATCAATTCTTCATTCCTATGTACTATATCACACAGGTAGGCACTAACTTTTCATTCCTATGTGTTATATCACATAGGTATGATCAATTCTTCATTCATATGTGTTATATCACACAGGTATGCACTAACTTTTCATTCCTACGTGTTATGTCAAACGGGTTTGCACTAACTTTTCATTTCTATGTGTTATATCACATAGGTATGATCAATTCTTCATTCCTATGTGTTATATCACACAGGTATACACTAACTTTTCATTCCTATGTGCTATATCACATAGGTATGAACAAATTCTTCGTTCCTGTCTACTATAGCGATCATGCGTGACGAATGTGCGATTGGCGGGAATTACTCAGCATTTTTACCTCGAAGTTGCACGGTAAAGATGGTAGCCGCGCAGCGTGATAAATTGTAGTAGTTTTGCAGGGAGTGTGGTTGCAGCGTGGAGGATGAGACCACTTCTTTGGATTAGGTTAGGATTAGGTTGGTTTAGGTTGGTCTCATCCTCCACGCTGCAACCACACTCCCTGCAAAACTACTACAATTTATCACGCTGCGCGGCTACCATCTTTACCGTGCAACTTCGAGGTAAAAATGCTGAGTAATTCCCGCCAATCGCACATTCGTCACGCGTGATCGCTATAGTAGACAGGAACGAAGAATTTGTTCATACCTATGTGATATAGCACATAGGAATGAAAAGTTAGTGTATACCTGTGTGATATAACACATAGGAATGAAGAATTGATCATACCTATGTGATATAACACATAGAAATGAAAAGTTAGTGCAAACCCGTTTGACATAACACGTAGGAATGAAAAGTTAGTGCATACCTGTGTGATATAACACATATGAATGAAGAATTGATCATACCTATGTGATATAGCACATAGGAATGAAAAGTTAGTGCCTACCTGTGTGATATAGCACATAGGAATGAAGAATTAATCATACCTATGTGATATAACACATAGGATCGTTAATAAGGCATATAGTACATAGGAAAGTAAGGGTTTACGAATGGCACCCCATAGACATGCATTTGCTGAACGCTAGGCAACTGCAGTAAGTGTAGTGCGGAGGATGAATTATTATGAACAGTGCAAAAATACGTCAGTGACTTCGGTTCAATCTCACTCCTGGCGTAATTCAAATAAAAAAGCGCCATAAAACCACTAGAAATTGAGAACATGATTTGCTTAGAGATAGCATTTTCATGAAATTAATGTTTAATTACAATGTGCGGTGCAGTAGGTGTTGTGCTTCTCCACTTAACTGTGGTTATTTTAACCGCAAAAGATGCCGGTAGGCTACAGGCAATCCCGGGTCAGAAAAGAAAGCAAACGCTAACACGTTTTTTAGCCGACAACAACCAGTGAATGGTACGTGAGCATAGGGTGTGAGCCTACACTGCTAGCACTGTCACAGCACCGATTGACCTTTTTGTGTTGCCCCGCTCTAGTTTCGGAATTCGATCGTTTCTTACTTTTGGTTTGCTCAGTTGGAGCACGTAACTTTATTTCCTGGAGCCATTGGCTGCAAACGTTTTAAAAATACGCGTTTTTTGCTAATTCGTGCTCGCCTTTGTGTTTGGCCGCGTAACCTCTGTTCTGGCATTCCTTTTCATTCGAGCAATTGGCAAACGGACGTATTTTATTTTGAGGACCGCTAGTACGGCACTCTTTTAGTTCTTATTTTCAGGTTATTTTTCAGTTATTTTTTGCCATGCCATACTGTTCCATATTATTGATTTTATCTGAACAATGCACTTTAAGTTGGAGAATTTCAATTGTGGTTTGCTCAGACGGACAAGGTGAAGGCTTACGGTGAAGGCTGCAGAGTTTCACTGGAGCACCTACAGTCAACAGTGTTACGGAGGGCTTCTGTAACAAGCCCCCTCCATTTCCAAAATACTTGTCCAAAAATGCCATTATTGTGAATTCATTGTCTTAGCTATTCTAGAGTTGTCAAATTTCTAGCTTTTGTTTTCGCTATGTCAGAATACTAGCAATGACAAAATTGATTACACTTTTTTATACAAGAAAAACTTTGTGAAAACACGAGGCTCATTGTTGCTCAAAATTTAAAAACAAATTGGGAACAACACCAGTCTCAGCAACAAAAAACAATATTAACAACCGAAAAAGAATAAGTTCCAAATCAAAAAGAAACTAAATTCTGTAGGCTACTGACTCAAAACAATAAAGCTTGAGTGGTTTTCTGGTATTTACGAGCAAAACCGCAACAATTTTGAGACTATTGAGTGCTATTGCGCACTGCGGAGGTAACAAAATAACTTTTTGGCTCTCGTTCAAACGAAAATTAGTGCTCGCTTTTTCGCTTTCCACAATTTTACGATGCTGCAAATGCAGCCAAAAAGGCGTTCACATGCAGACATAGCATTAGGAATTAACAAACATGGTCGCCACAACTGACATCAATGATCTCAAAATTTAAGAACTAATTAAGAGCAACTGAGGCTCAACATTGGCAAAAAACTAAGAACAGCCAGCCTCAACTCAAAGTTTACTGGTTTTTTATAAAAAAAAGTGTACTTACAGTATTATACAAGCAGAATACAATTAAGGTACTGTTAAATGAGGTTAATTTATCATAACATTTTATAAAGCGTTAAAGTCCTGCTTGATTGGCTTCACAGTTATCAGCTTATGACTGCCGTATCTGCAGTAGACCAGTTACCAGCATCAACAAGAAAATTAATACTTCTGCGTTTCATACTAATATGAAGTAAATTTAGTATCGAAATCACAATTAATTAGGGTAAAAGCACTACAGACTATTTTGTACTATAAATACAATATTTTATGAAGCAAATTTAGGATAATCGCTGCCAGCGACTCGCAAAGCATTTGTGCATTGCGCTATGCCGGGGCGACTCGTAAATTGCATACGATTTGCTGTTTACACGAGCGCGACTTTGCCCTGGGACTCTCGAGACGTTGAAATCGACCTCGTGTAAGTGATCACGGGCGAGAACGATTGTTTGCATCGAGTCGCGAACAAATATAATCGGCATCGCAAATCGCAGGTGTTACTTACACGGCGGCGATTCTTCCCAAACGCGATCGCAGCAAGCGAGTCCCGCATCGTGTGAGTAATCGCTCTGCGAGAGAGATTTTCACAGCATAAAAAAATCTTCGAATCGCGATGCAAAAAAGTCGCTCGTGTAAATGCGGCTTTATCAACACTCCTTTACGGATGTGTCGCGGAAGAGGTATGTAAGCCTGCAGAATCGATACCGGTATTTCGTTAGTGATCATGACAAGAAAAACGTGAAAAAAAATTTTTTTCAGGGACCAGCTGCTTTGATTTTTAAAGCACACTCAAGATTTTGAGGCCGCAGTCATGGCGCAACCAGGGTAAAGGGGCTTAAGCCGTATTTACACGAGCGACTTTTTTGCATCGCGATTCGAAGATTTTTTATGCGTGAAAATCTCTCTCGCAGAGCGATTACTCACACGATGCGGGACTCGCTTGCTGCGATCGCGTTTGGGAAGAATCGCCGCCGTGTAAGTAACACCTGCGATTTGCGATGCCGATTATATTTTTCGCGACTCGATGCAACAATCGTTCTCGCCCGTGATCACTTACACGAGGTCGATTTCAACGTCTCGAGAGTCCCAGGGCAAAGTCGCGCTCGTGTAAACAGCAAATCGTATGCAATTTACGAGTCGCCCCGGCATAGCGCAATGCACAAATGCTTTGCGAGTCGCTGGCAGCGATTATCCTAAATTTGCTTCATAAAATATTGTATTTATAGTACAAAATAGTCTGTAGTGCTTTTACCCTAATTAATTGTGATTTCGATACTAAATTTACTTCATATTAGTATGAAACGCAGAAGTATTAATTTTCTTGTTGATGCTGGTACTGGTCTACTGCAGATACGGCAGTCATAAGCTGATAACTGTGAAGCCAATCAAGCAGGACTTTAACGCTTTATAAAATGTATGATAAATTAACCTCATTTAACAGTACCTTAATTGTATTCTGCTTGTATAATACTGTAAGTACACTTTTTTTTATAAAAACCAGTAAACTTTGAGTTGAGGCTGGCTGTTCTTAGTTTTTTGCCAATGTTGAGCCTCAGTTGCTCTTAATTAGTTCTTAAATTTTGAGATCATTGATGTCAGTTGTGGCGACCATGTTTGTTAATTCCTAATGCTATGTCTGCATGTGAACGCCTTTTTGGCTGCATTTGCAGCATCGTAAAATTGTGGAAAGCGAAAAAGCGAGCACTAATTTTCGTTTGAACGAGAGCCAAAAAGTTATTTTGTTACCTCCGCAGTGCGCAATAGCACTCAATAGTCTCAAAATTGTTGCGGTTTTGCTCGTAAATACCAGAAAACCACTCAAGCTTTATTGTTTTGAGTCAGTAGCCTACAGAATTTAGTTTCTTTTTGATTTGGAACTTATTCTTTTTCGGTTGTTAATATTGTTTTTTGTTGCTGAGACTGGTGTTGTTCCCAATTTGTTTTTAAATTTTGAGCAACAATGAGCCTCGTGTTTTCACAAAGTTTTTCTTGTATAAAAAAGTGTAATCAATTTTGTCATTGCTAGTATTCTGACATAGCGAAAACAAAAGCTAGAAATTTGACAACTCTAGAATAGCTAAGACAATGAATTCACAATAATGGCATTTTTGGACAAGTATTTTGGAAATGGAGGGGGCTTGTTACAGAAGCCCTCCGTAACACTGTTGACTGTAGGTGCTCCAGTGAAACTCTGCAGCCTTCACCGTAAGCCTTCACCTTGTCCGTCTGAGCAAACCACAATTGAAATTCTCCAACTTAAAGTGCATTGTTCAGATAAAATCAATAATATGGAACAGTATGGCATGGCAAAAAATAACTGAAAAATAACCTGAAAATAAGAACTAAAAGAGTGCCGTACTAGCGGTCCTCAAAATAAAATACGTCCGTTTGCCAATTGCTCGAATGAAAAGGAATGCCAGAACAGAGGTTACGCGGCCAAACACAAAGGCGAGCACGAATTAGCAAAAAACGCGTATTTTTAAAACGTTTGCAGCCAATGGCTCCAGGAAATAAAGTTACGTGCTCCAACTGAGCAAACCAAAAGTAAGAAACGATCGAATTCCGAAACTAGAGCGGGGCAACACAAAAAGGTCAATCGGTGCTGTGACAGTGCTAGCAGTGTAGGCTCACACCCTATGCTCACGTACCATTCACTGGTTGTTGTCGGCTAAAAAACGTGTTAGCGTTTGCTTTCTTTTCTGACCCGGGATTGCCTGTAGCCTACCGGCATCTTTTGCGGTTAAAATAACCACAGTTAAGTGGAGAAGCACAACACCTACTGCACCGCACATTGTAATTAAACATTAATTTCATGAAAATGCTATCTCTAAGCAAATCATGTTCTCAATTTCTAGTGGTTTTATGGCGCTTTTTTATTTGAATTACGCCAGGAGTGAGATTGAACCGAAGTCACTGACGTATTTTTGCACTGTTCATAATAATTCATCCTCCGCACTACACTTACTGCAGTTGCCTAGCGTTCAGCAAATGCATGTCCTGCTTATTTTATTATTGTGGATATTGGTGGTTTGAAACAGCTGTTGGTTTAGTAGCTCCCCAACAAAATTACATGAAGGCGCCAGGTATCACTGCAGAAGAACTCAAAAAGTAAACTTAAAAATAAAATTTAACAATTAGCATTTCGTATAATATGACAGCACTGATTTACTATAAAATACAAAATACTAGTGCACTATTAAGGAAATAAACAATATGAATTTGTCAGTCACACATGCTTGGAGAAAGGGTCATTTCAAAAGTGTTTTTGGAATTAACTGCACTAAAATATTGGTAAACTTGAATATTTTACCAAATATTACGTATAACCAAACAAGAAACGCAGTCAGAGATGGGTTGCAGTGAAGAAAAACCAAGACCAAAAGAGTAAATGACAGAATTTTATAATGAATTATGAGCATTAATGCCCGCTTCACTTTACTCCATCCAAGCTAACTCAGAATGATACACAGTAAATAAAAGCTTTTTTGAGTAATTTCAAGCGTTTACTACTTCATCTATCCACCTTGTATTTTCATTGCAAGTTTTAACAAAATTAGCTGCTTAAATGTATTCCCTGTATTTCGTTTTACGCTTGCATTGGCTTAATATAATTTCTTTTCAAAATTCCGAAGCGTGATTGTTTCAAGTGCAAAAGCTAACAAGCTGCGCATTTGAAGTGCTTTTGCGGCAGCTGGCTTTTGCAAATTCAAAACCAGCACGCCGCGCTTTGAAACTATCTCGCACCGTGTAAGTGAACCAGTGCGATAGCGACTCTTCCACCGACTCGATTTGGCGAGAATCACTGGCACGCAGTCTCAACGCGTAAGTGACTTCGGTGAGTTGCAATTGTATGCGAGCGTCGCGTTAAAATCTCTCTCGTGTGAGTGACTGCTGCGATTTGATTTTTTGGGGGCGTGTCTGGCGATATCGCGCAGGCAAAATCTTACGTGAATCTCGCGCCGTATAAGTGGCCTACGCGATTTGAGAAAGAAAAAAGGCAAAATGTCGATTCTCGCAGCTAAAGTTGCGCGTGTAAATGCGGCTTAAGACGGAATAATGCGTCAGATTTACGCACAGTAGTTGGTTGCTAGCAATTTCGCCAAAAAAAATTGAGAAAACGTCAAAAGAGAAAAATGTTTAAACGTATTTATTCCTTTTTCCATCTTTGTCTGTTGTCTTGTCTTTGCGTGATGATCCAAAAACAGTATTTTGAGTGAACCAAAATGGGGGGCACAAGCAGCCGTTAGGGGGGAGTACGCCCCCCTATAGCGACGGCACTGCGCTTGAGTTGCATCGGTTTGTTCATCATGGGCCCTAAATTAGACAATTTTTGTGCAAAAAAATTCTACTTGCAATTCAAGTTCCTTCCCTCTTAGCAAAATCTTGATCGCATTCATTGCTGCAGACAGATTTTTCAAGCGCGTATATGGGCGGGATACAAAACGAGCTAAGAAAAGCTGCCGGCCTTATACGCTTCTTTTTTCAGACACGAATACAAAATTGTTAAAATAGCGCATGATTGTAGCCGTAAAATATCAGTTTTTAGGTGCAAAAGTTCAGTTTATTTTAGTGCTGCCCCCCTCCCCCACCCCCCGACTTCGGCTAGTGCCCCCTCACTTTGGTTGCTCTGGCATCGGCACTGTTTTTGACTATGTAGAAGCTGTTTATCACAAGACTTGGTCTTTATAGCGAAAGCGATATTATTATTTTTTATAAATTTAAAAACGGTATTTTGTAACGTCATAAATTCCACATATTTAAAAATTTATGTATTTCGATTTAAATAAACTCACTGCTTTTCTTTATATTGATTTTGCATTGACTTTGCTTTCTCAATATTCTAATATTGAAGAAAAACGATGCTTGTCTTTTTGGTTCTTAGTACCGTTTCTGAACATAGCAGAACATTTTGAACCAATATCCAATTGCTTTTTAGGAAGCATTGTCCTTTTAGCTTAAATTACATGGAAATTAAGTCCTAATTTTTCGGTATAGGTTATAGCTACTCGAACATTCAAAAAAGCATTGATCAATTGTTGTTTTGGCATAATGAATAATGCACTTATCACCAAAGTTTTATCATTTATGACGTTGAAGATGGATACAAATTGCGATCCTACTGTAAAATAACTGAAATTTATTTGAATGCTTTCAAGCGGGATATATTCTGTAAATGATCAATACAAAAAGCTTAGCTGGTGGAGCGTCGGAATAAGAGTGGTAGATATGTAGCTGACTCTCTGGGATCTTTGATTTACAAAAAGTTTGATTTATAAATACTAGCTTAATACTGTAAGGCTGCACATAGGCGTAGCCAGGATTTTTGATTGAGAGTGGACCCAAACCACAAATGACATGTAATGACGTCATCAGAAATTTTCAAAGAAAGAACTTTTGGGGGGCAAAGATATCGTAGAATGGAAGTTCTGTGGGAAAAAAGCTATTTTAATCCCATTGGATCACCTTTTGCACGTTTCACAGTCTTTTGAAATAACTAGATTTTTAACATTTCAAACCCAATCGCAAAAACTTAATTGTTCAATCCTCCTTTTACTTGCAATTAAATCCCAAAACACGTTTAAAATCTTGTGCTATGGTGTAAAATTTTAAATATAAGTGATTTGGTCCTTGTAGGGGAAAGTAAGGTGCAGTGCCTCCTCCACTATTTTAGCAGCTGGTCTGAATAATAATCCACTCAAAGATTTTCCTTCAAGATTTTTGTTTTGTCATGAAGTTAACCAGTAATAGGAGCACATGTACGGCCAGGGGGATCAGGCCCCCTCAATTAAAATTCACTAATTTGTTCAATGAGCATTTTCCCCAGCTATTTCTTTAAAAGTATTTTGAGCGTAAAAACTGGCGAGGTGGAGGTGAATCGTTATTGAAAAATGGTACAATAGATGGTTACGCTTACTAAATATGTTATTCCCGGGCCGGATTTACATTGCGCCGGGCCCCTGGACTTAGGGTATTTTTGCAACATCTTCCTGCCAAATATAAGTGAAGACCAAAAAAGTCCTACTACCTGAGGGCGGGGCCCTGGCACTGTGCCATATGGCAAATACGGCACTATAGTTATTGCATTACGTTCAAAAAAAGTTTAGATGAGGGCCGAAGGTAGCAACTTTTAGAAAAAAAACCTTGATTTCTCCCTGGTTACACGTTTAAATTGGTTGTAAAAAATTGAATTATGGGGTGTGCCGAGCCCCCTGGTCGTCAATATTATTTATTGTTAATTACTGTTGTACGCGTGTACTGTTCTACGCAAAGATGTAAAAAAAACTAAAAATTAAGAAACAAAGATTTTTTGTCAAATTTTTGTCATTGGTGTCATTTCGATTAAAGGGGCCCGGGTCTCCAAGGCCACCCCCACCCTGGCTACGCCTATGATTTTGAGATAAGATCGCGCCCTTAAGTTCTTTCATAAAAAATATGTATAAATATATTTAAAGCAAAATTAAAATAACTTTTTTCCAAAACGTGGAGGACTCGAGTCAAGTCACTTGACAGTTTTTTGAAACGTCCAAGAATTGCATGACATTATTATGACGAGGACACGTGGTCGTCATTATCATTACTTACTTATGAACGCGTAAATTCTAAATTAAAAAACTGCAATTTCGGACAAGGACAACATACTGGCTACGCTTTCATTATATTTATCCAGTGGTGGGCAAGTTACTTTGTAAAAGTAACTGAGTTACAATTACAGTTACTTGACAAAAAAGTAACCAGGTTACAGTTACAGTTACCATTTCGAAAAAGTAACTAGTTAGAGTTACAGTTAGTTTTATTGAATTTAAATGGGACTTCACGCGCGCGCTTGGGACCTTTGTTTTTACTCTGCCATTTTGATAGATGAGCAGCGAAATTTGTTGATTTGCTTATGACTAAAAAACAGTTCAACACAGAAAGTCGAATTTTGGGTATAATATGACAATAATCAAAAGATTATGTATGCTAATTTTGAGGAACCTAGGTCACGTGATCGTGATTTAGGAACTCTAAATTTGAGAAGAAACTGCCATTTTTGTTCCGAAAATTTATAAATTCGCTGATAGCTATAAATTTGCTGTAACTGGAACGCTGAAATTTGAACACAACTTGGATGCAGATAGAAACTGTATGCGCACCAAATTTGGAGGAGCCCAGTCACGTGATCGCAATTTCAGAGGCCAAAAATCAGCAAAAAGTGGATAATTTTAAACCGGTATATCTCGGTAACTACCAACATTAACTAAAAAAAGTTTGTGTTTTTTGAACATACTACTTACGACCTTTATCATGGTCATATTCATTTATTTTGCCTTGGATAAAATTTTTTCTCGTTTTTTTTTTTTCTTCTTTCACTATCTCCTTTTAAACCACAAACCGCACATGGATCGTACTATGAGCTGTTATAGATATCCAAAAGTACTGGTACCCGCCTGAAATCGGGGGTACCACGATGGGGGTCCCCCCCAAACGGGTTCTCCAAAATTTAAACTTTTTTATCTTTAAAACTAGACCAATAAAATTTTTAAAAGGGAAAGATGAAATTTGACAAAATTTGAGGGTACCAGAATGAGGGGGTCCCTTTCAAACAAGGCCGTCAAGATTTAAATTTTTTAACCTTTTAAGCTAGATACATGAAATTTTCAGGATAGGCAAACATAAACAAAAGATAAAATTTGACAAAATTTGGGAATACAAAAATGAGGGGGTTCTCTTCAAACGGGGCCGCCAAAATTCAAACTTTTTAATCACCCAAATTAGACTTATAAAATTTTTTGAATAGGTAAATAGCCTATATGTAAAAGATATATCATATGCTAAAATTTGGAGGTACCACAATGGGGGGTCCTCCTCAAACGAGGATGCCAAAATTTAAACTTTTAATTGCTTAAGCCAGACACATGAAATTTTCAGGATGGAAAAATGTGTAGAAAAGATAAAATTTGACAACACTTTTGGGTACGACATTGGAGAGGTCCTCCCCAAACAGCACTGCCAAAATTGATAGTTTTTATCTACCTAAGCTTGACGCACGTAATTTTCGGGATAGGTATAACAGAAAGTTATAATATGACAAAATTTGTGGATATCAAAATGGGGGTCCCTCAAATAGATCCTCAAAAATTTAAACTTTTCCACTATTTAAGCTAGCCTTAAGAAAGATTAAGAAGAGAAAGAAAAGATAAAGTTATGGCTAATTTCAATTGCCACTAATTGGGTAGTCCTCCTCAAATATGTCTTTCAAAATTTTTAATCACTCAAGCTTAAAGAAAAATGAAAGTTTCAACATAGGTAAAAAGGTAACATGAAAAAGTTTTGGGATGCCATACTATAGCGATCCTCCAATGATGTTGACAACTGCCCCCATTAACTACAAAAGCTAAACAAATTAAATCTATTGAATAGATTAATACGAATCCAAGACTAAAGGTAACAAACTATGATGAACCACATTGAAGAGACTATGCCAAATGGCCCCTATCAGCTAATCGCATTCCAATTTTTCAGCGTATAACTTATGCAAGCATTATGGTTTTCCAATTGTCATTCTTGTCTGAGAATTTACTAAATCGATGGTTGTACGCTGAAGCTATTTCTCTATACCGTCATTTTGATACCCTCATCTGTCAACGCGATTGCAAATAGACAATAATTTGTGGCTTTTATTTGAACAGAGACACATAACCAATTGATGTTCGAGCAGAAAAGACGTATTAGTTGACGGCAAGAATAGCTTGTTAGTGGTCGACAATATTTTTGTATTAATTTACTGGTTTCTATAGTTTTTAGTACTTTACTAACTAATCGTGTTTTTAATTATAGAAAGTAATTATGGAAATTTCACGCAAAATGTCGAAAGCCGTTAACCACAAACCTGATCAATTTAACGGAACATTATGAAATTTGAAAGCAGAGTAATTCAGATCTGACTATCAACAACCATGAACACGCTTAACGCAGTTGTAAAGTTCTTTAGTTCAATAAAGTTAGATACTTTCGCGAAGTCCGAGGATATCGCTTGCGATGTCACATTCTAGTTACCGGTATGAATTCAGTATCGAAAATGTTGATTTTGTACTTTGGAACCGGTATTAACAGATTTCTTTCTCCATTCATTTTCTAATTTTCATGTGGTGTCTCTGCACACGCTGCTTATGGCTATTGTTGCTGTTGTTATAATAAAAATACACTACGTAACACATTCATTCACTGTATTTAATTGCCTTTCAAGAAAGCATGCATCTCAAAATGTTCATCGCTGAGACCAGAACGTTTAGGTTTCAAAATGTGTTTGCCCATGCTGCCTTTGTGTTTCAAAAATGTCTTTTCAAAACGAAAAGCAACAAAAAGGGTAAAGCGGCTATATTAACAACAACGTTGTCTGCTGAACGAACACTACACGCTATTGGTAAAAATTACGCAATCAAAACAATCCCAGCAGGAAAGATATTAGAACGTAACTTATTAAATCGTTAAAAAGAAGTCTTTAATTTAAAAACGTTCTAATATCTTCTCACAGCATGGTTTGGGTTAACACGTTAGTGCACAATAAAAAATCCTTAATCCGTAGCGCCTACAGGGATTACATAGAAGTGTTTCATTTAACCAAAATCTAACGATTAAAGAATCTTTTTTAACAGAACCAAAAGTAACGGTAACTAGTAACTTTTAAATGTCTCCAAATAGTAATTAGTTCCAACTTTCGTTACTTTTTTGAAAAAATAACTAAGTTACAGTTACTAAAAAGTAACTAATTGCAGTAACTAGTTACTGGCCACCTCTGTATTTATCATTGGTAGTATTTCAATTGGGAGGTTTGCATTATCGCCTGTGTTATAGTATTAAGTTCATAATAACGTAATCGAGGGCCTGTTGTTGCAAATTTTAGGACAAAACTATTTGATTTCTTACAGGTTTTGAATATAAATTGTCAGAAATTTGAATTAAGGGGCCCCTGGTCGTCAGTTAGAGATCCTGGAGCTCCCTGGTTGTCAGTTAGAGACCCTGGGTCCCTTGGTTGTCAGTTAGGGGCCCGCGGCCCTCTGGTTGTCGGTTAGAGGCCCTGAGTTGTTAATTAAGAACTCTGGAGCCTCCTGGTTGTCAGTTAGGGGCCCGCGGCCCTCTGGTTTTCGGTTAGGGACCCTGAGGCCCCTTGGTTGTTAATTAGGGGCCCTGGAGCCCCCTGGTTTTCGGTTAGGAGTCCCGGGGCCCCTGGTTTTCAGTTAGGGACCCTGGGTCCCCTTGGTTGTCAGTTCGGGATCTGGAACCCCCTGGTTGTCGGTTAGGGGCTGCGGAGCTTGCTGCTTGCTAGTTAGGGGCCTTGGGGCCCCTGGTGATTAGTTAGGGGCCCCGAGGCCCCCTGGTCCTCAGTTAGAGACCCCGGGGCTCCCTTGTTGTCAGTTAGGGGCCCGGGGGCCCCTGGTTGTCGGTTAGGGGCCCTAGTTGTTAGTTAGGGACCCCCTAGTTGTTAGTTAGGGGCCCCGGGACTCCCTCATTGTCATTAATGTTATTGTTAATTGCTGTTATGTTAGGGTGGTCCTTAAATACATAACAAAAATTAAACAATAAAAATTGTCATGGGAACCAAGGTAAATGTGTTTCATTTGGGCTAAAACCGTCGTGTGTGAAAAATCTCCAAAATAGAAAAACATTTAGAGGTTGCACAAAGTTAGTAAAGTTTTTCACAAATACCCTATTTTGCAAAGATATGAGCTTCGCTGCTTGCAGAGTATTAGCTATTCAAAGGCAGTAATATTATAGGTGCAGCTCAACTTATTGTATGTTGCCAAGTAAGTGGTGCCCTGTCTTTATTCTCACTTGGTAAAAAACATGCCTATGGTACACTTTAAGGCGAAATGCATGTAGAACGGAAGCTGATCTTTATCACATTTTTCAATTAGCCACACGTATTCCTATACGAGTATAAGTGCCACTGCCACACCATGCTCGGCAGTTGCATGTGGGACTTGGATTCTTTGAACCAACTTTCAGTCTATCATCAATGAGCCTGATAATTCACTTTCAGAATCAAAGTCAATCGATAGAAATTTTTGATCCATTTTCATTTTTTGGAAAAAAACAATTAATTGCGTTTAATCAGCAAACCACTTTTTCCAATTGTTGTTTCTCAATGGCACGCTTAGTAAAGTTTTCATCTTCGTAAAGAGCTGCAACAATTCGTCACTTTATGTCATCATGCACCTCTGGTTAAAAAAACCTAAGCCACTAGTTTCTGAGACATGTACCTAAGCCAACCAGAGAATTTTTTCATTACGGTTGCCCCAATTCTCTTGTCAATATAATTTTGCCACGTATTTTGCAAGTCCAAGATTTTTTCTACATTTTGGCAAGTTTGGTGCAGATAAAAGAAATGATGTTTTGGTCTATGCTCGCCATAATCAGTTTACCGTGCAGTTCTGGCGCATGGTAAACTGATTATGGCGAGCGCAAACTAGGGATGTTGTTATCAGTTCTGGCGCAACTAGTCAGTCTCTGATGTTGTTCAAGTTTTGCTTCAAAGGAGATGCAATCACCAGATTCTTTCTTTTAGTGTTTGAGACATTCATGTCAAAAAAGATATTACCCTGTAGCAAAAACTTTCTCAGCCTATCCCTATTTTTTTAATGCTCAAACGATGCCATTTGCTTGAGACTAACTGGTACCATTAGCAGAGGTGGAGTCCTCGAGGACGTCCTTGGCCTCGAGGACGTCCTCGAAGACACATTTTGAAGTCCTTGGCCTTGGCCTCGAAGGTCAAATCCTTGGCCTCGAGGCCTCAAGTCCTCGAAAATTGGCCTGTCCTCGGCTCGAGGACAGCACTATTTTTTGAAGTGTTAAAATTTTGTAGAGCGCTTGAAAAATTTTTTGGAAAACGTTTTTTTGTGGAAATCGCCTGAAAAATTTTTGTGAAGACCTTTTTTTTTTGAGAGCACTTGCGCTTGTGTCCTTGGTCCTTGGCCATGGCCTCGAGCATTCCTGTCCTTGGCCTCGAGAGTGTCTGTCCTCGGAAAGGCTGTCCTTGGCCTTGGCCTTGGCCTCGGATTTTTTTGTGTCCTTGGCCTCGAGCCTTGTGTCCTCGACTCCACCTCTGACCATTAGGAATTGGGGCAATCTTGAGCAGATGTTTTATGCTGATGCCAGAGGTGATGATAGTGGTCAACTTGAGAGAATAAATTTAAATAAGATTGAAAGTGGTTCAAGTTATTAATCGAAACTTTTTTACAAAAATAGGGTATGTTCAAAACATCACGAGGTTGTTTTTTTTTTAATTTCTTGAAATGATCTCTCTTATTCTTTGCTCAGTTTACAATTTCGGACTTGCCAGCTGCCACTCTTATATCCCCTGTTTCCATTGATTTTATTCTCAAACATTTCCCTTTAAGCTAGTAGAAAATTTTGATGCCTTGGTCATGAGGGTATATGGATCAGAGCAATTGTACTGTCCACATGAAATAAATCTCTCAGGTCATGTTTTTGTTACTAGTGGGAGCCTTAAAGATTTGCTAAATATTTTTAACAAGTTTAAAAAGTATCCCAAAATCTGTGTAACACGATATTGTTTTGTAGTGCATGAGGTTTAAAATTTATCCAGTTATTAATACTTGGCAACTTAAATGATTCCAGCCAAACTTATTGAAGCAAACAACTTCCGACTACAGGAGGAGACATATAAAAAATATATTATGTATATAATTGACGTGTACGCTGTCTACCCAGTTTCTAAAGTGCTCAATGGACATGGGCCACCAGTTAACGGCACAGAAAGTTCAGTTAAAAATTAGAAATACAAAAACCCCACTACATACTGTTTCCCCCTAATGGGTTTGTCAGTTGGGGTGGAAAGAAAACAAAAACAGTAAAAGACCTTAGTACACCACCAATGTTTCCCCCTCCTCGCACCGAAAGCCCTGTAGTGGGGGCGTGCCCAAGCTATCCCACTAGGGTTAACTGTGGTACGCAATAGCACCAGCCAGGGGCCGCAATCAGGCTCGGTGGTGCCGAGTCGTGGCTGGTGCAAAACACTGTAAGCATTAACTGTGGAGGTAAAGCATCATTATCAAACACTGCTGATGCATGTCTGTCAAACGTTGCGAAAAACACTGTTAAAATTTTAAACGCTGTTCTAGATACAAAGTGGCATTTTACGTCACAGTGATCAATCGATGAGAGTTAAATGTGGTTTCATGAGGTTGATGATTTCTTGGTTTACTTGGCTTTACGTCGACATTTTGATACAATTTCGATTCTTTGGTTGAAAGTGTTAGGTTACATCTGTTAGAACAGTTCTGATATGGCCGTGCTCGTCTTGTGATGTATAATTGTATGTACAGTAGCATATGAATAATCTCAAATTTTCACCGTTCATGTGCAACCTGTAAACTTTAATTTTTCTCCAAGATATTTTGCATGTACAGTTTTTTATAGAAAACGAACAAATTTAACCCGGTTCCCGTATAGTTTTCCAAAATTTTTAAATAAGGACCACCCTACTGTTATGTGTGTAATTACTGAAAAAAAACTGCAACTAAACATCGCTAGGCTATATTGTCATAATTTTTTTATCATTGGTGGTATTTTAATTGTGGGGGGGCGGGCCCCTGGGCCTACTCCCTGGCTACGCCTATGAGGCTCCAAAGGTACAATACAACTTCTACAGTTAGTTTGAGTTTGTTTAACTAAATGTGAAATAACCGCAAAATATTTTAATGTTTAAACAAAACGATAATGAAAAGCGATATTTTTTATTTGGGATAGCTTATGCTTTGAAGTAGTGCGATTTATTTCAATTAATTTGTGTTGTGTTTTTTTGTTTTGTTTTTCTTACACTTCGTGCATTAATAATATACTGTATTAATATTAAATAAAAATTACGATATGCTGTAACTTTAATAAAAAATTAGTACTGAGCTTTGTATTTTTGAAGCCGGTCTTTGCTTTTTTTTTACTTTAAATGCACTATATACGTATGTAACCCACGGAGGCAAATTACAGGAATCTAAGTTTGAAAAAATTATTAGAACTTGAGTGTACTTGATCTAAACAGTTTTACAGGCTAACGGATTTGTACTATTTCGTTTACACGATAGTTTTGACTGGAGCTGTTTGGCTATCTCCTATGGTTGAGAACATGGTTTAGGTTGTAATCCCTTCTAAGGCTAAAAATAACCTGCAAACAAAAGCATTTCCACACCACTCAGACCTTGGAGAGTGGAAAGCTGATGATGATCTCTTACCAAGTACTGAGCGGGCAGCTTCATAGAAATCCACTCCAATTGAAGCACGGTGGCTAGCATTACTTCACCATTTATGTTGCCATTGGAAAAACCCAAAAAGAATAACTATCAGAGGTGGAGTCAAGGACACAAGCCTCGAGGCCAAGGCAAAGGACTTGACCTTCGAGGCCAAGGCAAAGGACTTGACCTTCGAGGCCAAGGCCAAGAACTTCAAAATGTGTCCTCGAGGGCTCCACCGCTGATAATTATATTACTTAGAAAACATGAGCTTAAACACAAGCTAAACCAATGCTACAATAAGACTTGCTGATACAACTGTGTTAAAGAATGAAATGCAATCACGCAATACGTACTTTATACTATACTTGTGAAGAATAACCTTTAGTTTATTATCAATATTAGGAAACTGTATTCATGTTTATTCAATGCCGCATAGCACTCAATTAAACTGTCCCATAAGCGGTGACAAGATTCAGCTTCAAATAAATACCAGTTGCTAGTCGGAAGTAGGCTACTCACTCATACTCAACATTAAGAAAAAAAACAGTCAATGAATCAATTATTGACGATAACTATAGAAAACAGCTGTGTTAAGTTATTTAATCTTTTTTTTGTCTTAGTTTAAATCCTAAATGTTTTTTTTTTTTTCGGAGACCTAAACACAAAAATTCACCGTTTACTAAAATATGTTGAAATTCAGTTTTGTTTAGTTTTTCACTCTTAAAGGATTTTCAATTTGTCGTTTTGGTTCGATGTTTTATCAAAGGAAAATATTTTTTCGTAGATTGTTTCTTATTGAAGCCAGCTACAGAGTAAACTATTAAAGTTTAGATAGTTTTGATCCTAATGGTTTATCGCAATGATTGGTTTGTTTTGTCATAAAAGGTAGAAATTTATCGAATAAAATTAATGTATCTACTTATTAATAGAAGCTGCTCGAGCGGTAACGCGTTCGTCTCTGGAGCGGGAGGTCTGAGGTTCAAATCTCGGGCCGGTCAAATCGGACACAGTGTTGCCAACGGCTCGCCACCGCTGCAACATTTTTTCGAAAGGAGCTGTGTTGCCCGGGCGCAATGACGCGGAGATGGGCCCCGCCAACTCGTTACACGCTTCGGCGTATTACAGCGAGTATAATGAAAGATTTGATTTGATTGCAATAAAATTATGGTGTAAATTTTTTATGATCAAACAGTTTCTTCCGAAATAAAGAGCACAAACTTGCAAAAATATTATATCAACATAGAAAAATAGCTTATTGATTCCACAATTCTGCAAGCGGTTTTTGCTCAAAATTTTTGACGGGTAATCTAGGCTTGCAATTTACAAAAAAAAAGCTCTTGAAATCATTGAAAGAAGTATTTAATCCAAACTAAAAACTACGACAGACAGCATTCAGTAGCAAAGAACGAAAGACAGCATTCAGCACCCAATAATTAATCAATGACTAAACTGAAATGCTGTTCACAAGAAAAACCAACATAATGCTAAAAATATTAAAGCGCTCTTTTTTACGACGAGAAACGGAGTTCGACTCCCATCTTGGTTACGTTCTTCCGTCTTTTGATAAGTAAACGCGCTTTACAGCTATTACTGGCTTTAAACAGACACGAAATTTAAGTGGGAAGAAAAACACAAAACGGAAATTTTAAAACAATGCAAGAATTTATCCACAAAATTTCTCGAGACGAAAGGATGAAGGTCAAAAATGTGCTCATCAATCTGTCATCGCAGTAAAATCATGGAGAAATAGACTGAGTATTTTTTGTTACAAAAAATTAGTGACGCTTTGTTGCATCAAAAAACTGAGACAAAATTGAAAATATTCTACAACTATACATTATGTTGTACATACGCGTCACACAGTCATTATAATTAATAAACACTAAGTTACAGGCAAAAAAGTTTCTTTTTCAAATGAAAGAAGTCGTCATCTCTTTGAACAACCGTGAATAAGCTTGTTGCGGCCCCGTCTCATTCCCACAAAGAATTTCGATATTCAAGAATCGACTTTGCCCGACAAAATCTTTCTTTGACCTTCATTTTGAATCTTGGTGCAATCAAAAATTGACCGGACCTAAAACAATAGCGACGAGAAAAATGTGCTATCGATTACTATTGCGCTGCAGCTCTCTCTTTGCGCAAATAGCTTCTCAAAGTTTTCTTTTCCTCTCCAGGCTCCCTTTATAACAACATTGCTTTAATTGGCCAGTTCCCATTTGGCTTTTTTTTGGGGGGGAGTAATAAATTGCTTTGACTATTTCCTGAATAATTTTTGCGTTTGTTGTTGGTATTCCAGGCGGTGTTCTCTCCGGGAATATGCTAATTGAAAGCGTTTGTTTTTGCCAGTTACTTGCGATCTTGTTCCGCAAACAAAAATAGATGACTATGATGATGAAATTAAATCTTTATTGTTCTTTTAATTGATGATATTCGCTGATGGCGTGACATTAAGTAAAAGTTGTTTTACTAATTTTATTAAGAGCATCATTTCGTGTAAAGTAAGTTGCAACTTGACAGCAAGTAAAGTTTAAAAACCAGAGAAGTCAAATGGTGCCACGCAACGTCTTTGGAACGGGAATTTTAGAGTTCAATTTCTGGTCTGGTCAATTAGGGCGATACTACTGTTATATTATAAAAGAGCAGTTTAAAGGTGGTGAATCATCCAGTCAATTCCAGTGGTTTACAATAGCTAAAATTGAACTATAATTGTTGATATTTTTTGTTTTAATTTTGGGGTTGCGGTTGCAAAGATATTTAACAAATACAAAAAGATATCCCCCCGAAAAAAATTTTTGGAAACTTTTGAGTTTTGTTCTTCCCACCAAAATTACAGTAGGCCTAATAGTTTAGAGAACTATGGTTTTGGCGGGAAGAACATAACTCAGAGTTTCCAAAAATTTTTTTCGAGGGATATCTTTTTGCATTTGTTGAATATCTTTGCAAACGCCGCACCAAAACCGATACAAAAAATATTAAAAATTATAGTTCAATTTTAGATATTGTAAAGCACCGGAATTGGCTGGGTGATTCACCGCCTTTAAAAAAAAGATTACTTGTATAGCGACAATCTGCTTTGGTAACAAAAACTGCAACAGAAACAAGACCAGCAATCCAGCACTCACTTAACACATTCTTCCGAAATCAAAGGAGAATCAGGGGATTCTTTTTCCAGATGAAATCTCTGGAGGACCACAACCAGGAAGAAGAAAAACTCCATTTTAACCAAGGCTTCCCCCATGCAATATCGAGTTCCTGAAATAAAATAAAATCAAAACAAAAACTTAAAAATCTAAATTACTGTACTATTTTCAAGTATAAACAACTATATCAATATACTGTATATTTAAAAAACTAATAGGGTAAATTGTAGGGAGGGATTAGCAATATTGTAAAACCAAGGGTTCGTCTTCTGAAAAAAGTAAACAGCAAAAAAACGTTATTTTCACCTCAGACAAAGTTTCTAATCTAAGAACGTTTCAGTGTGCGCTAAAAGACCCCCTTCCAGCAGTTACGACAACCATATAATATTGTCCAGTACTTAAATAATTAAACATTACCGATCGAAAAAGGAAGATAATTGGGCATTTTTTGAAACTTCCCTTCCTTGTCTAAGAATCTTTCGGGCCGAAATTCTTCAGGATTGTTCCAGTATTTAGTGTCGCGATGCACGGCCCAGATATTGGCAATTACCTGGGTGTCCTAAACAAGAATATCGTTTCCGGTACCGAAAATATCCAGCGTTGAATAAAAAAAGAATTTTAATAATCTATACTCGTTGTGTTGTCAGCAGACACGCTTTACAAGTTGCTTCTGTTCACTTCTAATAAATTGAGCAGTTAAAGGCTACAAAGTACTAACACATGTAAGAAAGACTTTATAACGATAAGGCGCTAGTCGGTTATACCCAATATGATTTGCTTGGAAATAGAAACCTAGATCTCGGAAGCAATTATGTTGTTCCATTTGACCCAAAATAAGCTTAATCGCTATCTCATCTATCTTGTTTCTGCTGGAAAAGCAACCGTAGGAATTCTACATTTTGAACAGATTAGACTTGACTTAATAAAAATGACCGATAAAAAATAGTCAGTACCTTCGGAATATCGTATCCCATCAACTTTGTGTCTTCTGTGGTTCGGTGAATAAGTCCCAAAGGTCCGGGAGTTCTGTGACGAAGCATTTCATGCATGAATGCCTGCAAAGGTAAGGAAACTATACTATGCGGAAGCAGCAACGACCTTTTCATAGCATTGCCATGTACTAATAGATAGTACAAAGTTTGGCAAGCAGAATTTTTCGTGATTAAAGACGAATTGAAATTTTTAAGCTTAAAGCAAAATATAAACATTTTTCTGGAAAGTAAAATTTTTCAAATCAGATTTTCAAGTATAATATTTTTATCAAATGCATTGAATAAAAGAGCATTCAAATAACTAACCCCATAAACAAAATGCAGCAGAATCCACAACAAAACTACTCCTGGGGCTATTTTCAAACCACCGGAAAATCGATATTCCATCATCGCACAGACGGCACCTCAAGGGGTGCCTGTCGGTTAAATATAACCGCTGGATGAACGATTGAGGAGCTTTGTTATTCTGTTTTCGAAAAGCACGATAAGAGTTACCTTGGTGTAGTGCATGTCATCCAAATGAGACATTTTTGGCCAGGCATCAGGGCCTATAATCTTGTCGATTTCTTTTTGGATCTGCAAAAGAACTTCACATTTACTTTGAAAAAAAGCTGGAAATACAAATTTTTTACTCGCGGTATAGATGCTGCAGGGTAAAAAAAAATGAAGAATACAGAAGTAACGCAACGTTTTGCAAGTTACGATGACATTTCAACGACAACTTAACTTAGACGTGATAGCTTCGAACATAAACGATACTGGATGCTTTGGCAAAAAACGTTTGCAACAGTCTTCCTGTCCGTGGCGTAGGCAGGACATTGTGACGGGGGTAGGCTTTTCTTCCAACATTAATAAAGAAGACCAAAAATTTTTCTCCTCAAGAGAAACCACAAGCTTTTAGGTGAAGACCAAAAAAGGTCTTTAGGCAGTAGGCTATACGCCACATCCAGGTTCTATCCGTCGGAACCACAAGAGTTGTTTGCCGGTAGGCTTCCAAAAACAAATGGGGACGTCGCTGATTTTTAGGGGCGAAATATACACAAACAATATAAGGTTTTTAAGCAGCAAGGCAGGGCTACGGAAAAATGCTCGGTGTCTACGCTACAGCGCTTCCGTTTCGTGACATTCACCCGTGTAAGCTTATGGTCAAAAACACCGACATCAGTTATGACTTTTAACGTTTACCCTATTAATACTGATCTGTGCTGTAAGCTACCGTACTTTTTTCTGAGTTTGAGGACGATTGATGAGAAATATCAACGTCCAACGAATGGTGGTAGCTGTTGTATCTGTTCCGGCGACAAAAAAATCTCTTACAACTCCTTTCATTTCAGCATCTAAAGAGACAAAAAAGTTAACCAACAATAATTTGCAATTGTAATTGCATTTTATTCATCTAGTTGCCTTGGCCAGGTGACAGCAAAGGGACCTTTCGGTATTCGAGTCAATCTATCACCTGCCTACCTGTCTACCATGCAAGGTGGATGCTTCACACTGTCCCTTTAATTACTAAACGTCAAGCAGGAAGTTGTGAATCCCAATTTTTATAGTTATTGGTTTGACCCGACCAGAAATCGAACCCATTGTATTGTTCTACAACACTCTGACCTATTAGCACAGAGAGCAAGTTTTATTACAGCCGACACTGAACTTTCTTTAAATAGCAAGGCATGCATTTACCCTGTCTCCAATCTCCAATGTGTTTTTTAATCTTGTATTGTTGGTGTAGGCTTAAAACGTATTTATCCTCCTGTTACCGGACGGCGGTCAGCGTCAAACGCTAACTACTGGATGATTCGATTTTTTTCATTGCGATAACTACTTCGTGTTTTGAGGAATCTGCACCTGCTTAGAGTTGTTAGTACTCCGTTGTTTTGGAGAATTTCTTCGAATTCTTGTTCATTGAATTATTTTGCTACAAGTTCGAAGACACCAAGCAAAGACAATCATTGCAAAGCGTTTTATCCACGTGACTAGGGTGCGATCGTGATAAAAACGGCGCCTTTATACCATCTCGGCCACGCAGCCGACAAATCTTTAGTAGGAGAAAACAAAATTGAAATTAACGCCTAACAGAACATGCACGTGCAGCAATAAAATATCGAACTTTGTATCATTACCACAAGACTACGAGTTTGGTTCTCTGCAATTTGTAAACGTGATATTTCTGCAAACGTAGTTTTTAGCAGAAAAAATCTCTTCAGCCTTGGCATGATTTTCAAACTTAATCTAACAAATTCAAACCTGTGTAAATTGTGTTAGGATCGTTTTTATTCTTTTCTATTTCCAAGAGATAAGCTTCAACAAAATCACGAAACTCGTAACCGTCCATTTTCTTTTTGTGGTCTTCGATAATCGGAAGCAGCATCCCGTAAAGCTAAAACAACGCGCAAGGAGAACATTAATTTTACTAGAGTTACCATACGTCCTCTTTTTGGAGGACATGTCTCCTTTTTCAATGAAAAACAATTTGTCCTGCGAGGACGTTAAAAATGCCCAAATGTCCTCCTTTTCGGTATTTTGAACAGAAAAAACATGTCCTCTCACGCAGCCTTTTAGTGTTTTAATATTATCATTAGTTAGATCATTAAAAGTAGGCCTATATATCGCGCACGCGCTATAGCTTACGTCTTACCAGGTTACTCTAGGACAGTCGGGGTGTTTATGACGTAATAAATTTCTCATTCGATAATGAATTATGATGCAATTGTCGCAGCCACTCTACTGTAAGCAAAGCTTGTTTAAGATATCCAGAGCCAGTTAACAGTGAAACATTAGCTTGCTAAAAAAATAATGCCAAAGAGGAAGTCACTATTTACAGAAGAGCTATAGCAAAAGTATCCATGTTTCAGAAAAAGACGGGATGATTTTGAAGCAGAATGCATTGCTTGTGGCTACGGTATGTGTTGTTTCAGTGGCGAATAAAGGTAGACTTAGCTTAGATATGCATGTAGCGGAGGTGGGGTCCTCGAGGACACATTTTGAAGTCCTTGGCCTTAGCCTTGGCATCGATGGTCAAGTCCTTGGCCTCGAAGCCTCAAGTCCTCGAAAATTGGCCTGTCCTCGGTTCAAGGATAGCACTATTTTTGGAATGGTTAAAATTTTGTAGATTGGCGGAAAATTTTTTTCTAGACCATTTTGCTTGGCGATCGCCTGAATAAAGTTTTTGAAGATCTTTTTTTTTGAAGAAAATTTGCATTTGTGTCCTTGGCCTTGAGCATTCCTGTCCGTGGCCTCGAGGGTGTCTGTCCTCGGAAAAGCTGTCCTTGGCCTCGGATTTTTTTTGTGTCCTTGGCCTTGGCCTCGAGCTTTGTGACCTCGACTCTACCTCTGGCTTGTAGAGAGTACAAAGCATAAAAAAAAGCTATCGGGGGGGACTTCATCAGCAAAAGTGACAGATTAGCTATGAATTAATTTCATTAAAAAGGTGTATTCCTTTTTGGTGATGAAAATATGGTAACCCTAATTTTACCAACCGCTACTGATATATTGATTAAACTTCCTACAAACCGAAAAATTCGAAAAAGCAACGTAGGATTTGAATCTATTGCCAAGTCATTTGGAGACTTTCGATACAGAAATATTATTGCCACTTGGAGTAATTCTTTAACGCAAGAGAAAATTACAAATTACTGTACTATGATACTTCGCAGTTGTAAAACTTTTAAAAATGGAGCTAGTGCGTATACTTGCATGTGCTAGACATCTGCTCTGAGGTGAGCAGCATTAGCTTTTCAGCCTTCTGTGGCTGTGAAACTATAAACTGCTGGTATTCATTTACAGGTATCAAGGCCAGACACTCTACCGGTATGCTTTTGTTTTACTTTCTATTTTGTAATTTTGTATTTAGTTTTGTTTTACTTACCCTCATTAAATTCGAGAAAATACTGGACCAATTTGAGTGAAGATCTCTATCTGGTTAACCTTAAACGAGGACTGAAGGCAAAATTGATGGGGATATCTAAAATTAGGCCAATTTCATAAGACTAGATTGGTGTTGACTCCTTTCTTCTTTCCCCAGCCGTTCCAGAGATAATCTAATTTAAACACGACGTAGGGGTTTCTAATGTTGTAAGTTTTAATGGCAACCATGCGGTTAATAGCTTCAGCATCGTTAACGACGCCATCTCAGTTTTAACTTAAAGCAACGTCGTTATTAGGCTACTGCATTGAGTCGTTTCGCTGCGCGCTAATCAGTTTGATCTCGTTAGCCGAACAGATCCGAGCTGGAAAAAAAGCGTAGGCTGCATGGTATCGTAGGATCTGGGTAGCAAACATACAAGAACAAGCGAAAGTAAGGCTAGTAGAGTAGAAGGTCATTGTTTGGAATTTAGTTGGAAAAGTTTGTTGTAGGGTCACAAGATACTGTAAGCAACAGAGGTGGAGTCGAGGACACAAGGCTCGAGGCCAACGACACAAAAAAAATCCAAGACCGTGGCCAAGGACAGCCTTTCCGAGGACAGGCACTCTCGAGGCCAAGCACACAAGCGCAAGTGCTCTCCAAAAAAAAAAAAAAGGTCTTCACAAAAATGTTTCAGGCGACCTCCAAAAAAAAAAAAAGGTCTTCACAAAAATTTTTTAGGCAATCTCCACAAAAAAACGATTTCCAAAAATTTTTTCAAGCGCTCCACAAAATTTTAACTATTCAAAAAATAGTGCTGTCCTCGAACCGAGGACAGGCCAATTTTCGAGGACTTGAGGCCTCGAGGCCAAGGCCAAGGACCTCCTCGAGGACTCCACCTCGGTAAGCAAGTACAATAGGCCTACTGAGGTACTGGTAGTCTTTTTATCAGGTATGAGTTTGTACTTTGTATCCTGGTAATAAAAGCCTTATTGCTAGGCTAGGCTTTGGGCTATGATTTAGACTGAAATGTATCTGATGACAGTTCGATTTTATACTAAGATCGCTAGGCTTCTAAACAGTCTACTCTTTTTACCAGCTCGGATCTGTTGTACTGTCAAGATCAAACTGATTAGAGCGCAACGAAATGACTCAATGCAGTAGCCTAATAGCGGAGTTGCTTTAGGTTAAAATTAGGATGGCGTCGCGAACGACGCTAAGGTTATTAACATCAGGGTTGCCAATAATAACATTAGAGGCCCCTACTTTTTATTTAAAAAGGAATATCTCTAGAATGGCCGTGTCAAAAAGGATGGAGTCAACGGCAATCTAGTTTACTACGACTCCCCTAACTTTAAATACCCCCACTGATTTTGCCTTTAGTCCTCGTTTAAGTCCGAGGGATAAATATTAGCTGTTCGGTAAAGGAGTTTTCCTGTTAGTTATGAAGTTTTCCCGTCTATCTCGTTTAACTGGTATCGGCGTTCAGGGTTTTTTCAAAGACACGACGACGGTAGAGCCAGCAGCTTTGCGTTTACAGTTGTAACGCTATTTAGAAGAAACAAATAGGCCTATTTGGTTAATGATTCTCAACTACCTTACCGTATTTGTAGCTATTTCGAGAGATTCCGAAATTCTCGAAAAAGGAGGAATTGAAGCGAGCGATGGAATCATGGTTAACACCTGGAAAAAGCAATCTCATTTACATCAACAGTTTATGCTGCACTTAAGTCTATACCTTTAAATTGTAGCGTCACACTTCAACGAAGCAACAAATTAAAGTTTAAAGGCGGTTAATCATCTAGCCAATTCCAGTGGTTTACAATAGCTAAAATTGAACTAGAATTTTTGATATTTTTTGTTTTGATTTTGGGGTTGCGTTTGCAAAGATATTCAACAAATACAAAAAGATGTCCCCCCGAAAAAAGTTTTTGGAAACTCTGAGTTTTGATCTTCCCGCCAAAACCACACTTCTCTAAACTATTATGCTTACTGTAATCTTATTAAACTATTAGGCCGAACTATCTCTAAACTATTAGGCCTAATAGTTTAGAGATAGTTAGGCCTAATTACGCCTAAACTATTTAGAAATAAACAATCTCTAAACTATTAGGCCTACCACAGTTCTCTAAACCATTAGGCCTACTGTGGTTTTGGCGGGAAGATCAAAACTCAGAGTTTCCAAAAACTTTTTTCGGGGGGACATCTTTTTGTATTTGTTGAACATCTTCGCAACCGCAGCTCCAAAATTAAAACAAAAAATATCAAAAATTCTAGTTCAATTTTAGCTATTGTAAACCACTGGAATTGGCTGGATGATTCACCGCCTTTAAGCGGATGCATTGGTTATTAACTTAAGCGAGATAGTTGCTCGTAGGTTGTTCAACTGAGCCAATCGACCGCATTGGGACGCGTCCTTTTGATCCGAATTGCACAATGGCGAGCACAACAGGACGTTGTAGTGGTGGGCGCTTTCCCTTGCGGTGGTTGGAGACGTTGAAGTGCCGTCGCGAGCGTAGGAAAGGGGATAACTGTAGCGTCACACTCCAACGTAGCAACAAGTTGAAGTTTAATCGCATGCATTGGTCAATGGTTATTAAGTTAAGCTGGAGAGCTACTCATAGGTTGTACAAAACAAATGAGTCAGTCGATCGCATTGGGACGCATCGTTTGCAGAGGTGGAGATCTCGAGGACACGTTTTGAAATCCTTGGCCTTGGCCTCGAAGCCTCAAGTCCTCGAAAATTGCCTTGTTCTCGGCTCGAGGACAGCACTCTTTTTTGAATCGTTAAAATTTCGTTGGAAAGCGCCAGAAACCTGCCGAAAAATTTACGAAGACCTTTTTTGTTTTTCTCTTTTGGAGATCGCCTGAAAAAAATTTTTGAAGACCTTTTTTTTAAGAACACTTGCGCCTGTGTCCTTGGTCCTTGGCCTCGAGCATTCCTTTCCTTGGCCCCGAGAGGGTCAGTCCTCGGAAGGGCTGTTCTTGACCTTGGCCTCGGATTGTTTTGTGTCCTTGGCCTCGAGCCTTGTGTTCTCGACTCCACCTATGTCATTTTGATTCAGATGTTACAATATAATTATCCTATTGCAGTACTTTGAAACATCATAAAACTCTTTCAGGTACCGCGGGACATATTTTAACCCACCAATTTTGGGGGCGAATGTGGTTACACGACACTTTTCAACCCTCTTACAAAAATTCTTCTGCTAAACGCTCAGCCGCACAGGAAATATCATCGTTTTGCTGGGCATGTTGTAATAACATTGACGTATTGTTTTAACCCGCTGTGAAGTTTCAAAATGTTAGGAATTTCTCATATATCGAAGTTAAACTTAAACTTTGAGTGAAATTGACTTTAAAGAATTAAGCTATATTTGAGAGTTCGAGAAATTGCCAATCATTCTGGAAATTGCTTCTGTTTCTTTTCAATAGTGAGCTACATTCATAACAGATAACAGCGCTACCTTTGAAGAAGGAAAAATACTAAAATGCTGATAGTAGAAGCGAATTTGTCGTGGTTAAAAATTGGTCCACTGTGCAGTTAGAACAATTCAAGCTTACGTAAGGCATGTATTAGCAGCAGCCAAAATCAAAAAGAGTAAGGGTCTTTCCAAATTTCATGCTATGATCTGGGCGTCGGTATGGGGGGGCAGTGGGTTATGGCCCCCTCTTTAAATTTTCATACACTCTCTCTTAAATATCCCAATTTTCAAAAATTCTTTTGTAGTAGTAAATACTGGCTTTATTCTTATTGGCCCCCACTGAAAATTTTTCTACCGACGCCCTTGACTATGATGCCTTAAAAAAGGGGCTGGGGAGAAAACAAAGTTTTACATCTCATGCAAAACATGGGCTATGGCGTCACAATGACGTCATTTGATAGGATTAAATTTGGCAAAAGCGCCGTCATGATAATTGAACAGTCTCTATTTTGCATTTTACCAAAAATGTTAGATCATGAGTGGCTTGGGTTATATTTGACAAGTTGAAGCATAAGATTAAAAATTTATGACAAAAAGTAGAATATCTACAAGAAAACAAGTTTTTAGGGGCCGTTAAACGGAGTTGAAGACCCTGCTTATAGGTATATCCGGAGCAATCCAATAATTTAGCTGTGGGTTTCTTTGGATTCTTGTTGATTGAATTTGCTGCTGCTTGTTGAAAGCCACCAAGTAGAGATAATTAACGGCGAAGTTTCTAATCCACGGATGCAAGGTGCGATTTGAATCCAAATCGAGCTAGTAGAGGCGTCGTGATTAAACAGGCTTTTATTCTATCATCAATATTTATAAAATTTATCAAGCTGTTGATATAAAGGTATTTGTTTTTTGACAAAAAAGGAAAGAATATCAAACTCGTTTGCATATGAAATTACGATGCATCAATAAAGATGTTGATAACTCTGCGCATGGGACACGTCTTTTTTTATCCCAAAAAAGTCGATTAAGCTCTCACCAGAAAGGCGTCAGCGTGTTCACTGAACCAGTCCACTAAAGTTCTAGCTGTTGTGATGAATTTTAAATCGCTGTAATCATATCGCTCTCCGAACGCAATCCCACAGATAAGATTGGCCGAGGAGTGCGTTACTAGATTCTAAATAAAAAAGATGCGAATTAACCTTTTACAATTTTATATGAAAGATCAAAATCACCGCGATTTAACTAAAATTAAATTAAGACTAAAACACAACAAAATGTTAAACAATATTTTAAAAATAATGTTTAACAAAAACAATAATTTTGTGTCTTATGTAAGTTAGTCTTAGCTTATATAAAGGTGCTTAAAATAGATGATACTGGAAATTTCGAAGAAAGGAAGTTTAAAACACTTTCAAAGACGATGACCCAATAGCACATGGATAATAAGTTGAATGCTCAAGACTCGTTTTTCAGCTAATTCACTAAAGAAGTAAAACGTAATTCAATTCATATTTTACGAGTTACTTACCGATGGGTCAAATATCTTTCCTTGAATTGCTTGTAGCGCCTCACACATGCATATCATTTCCTCCTGAATAAAAGTATAGCGAAAAGTTTTGACGTAAATTTTAATTTTGACTACTACTGAAAGTGTTTGCAAAAACAATTATTAATCATTGCACTTTGGGATTAGGACGTTTTATCATTTTAATTCTAGGTAACTTCACCTATGTGTTAAATCCATTACGATATCTAAACCCCTTGGGAGTGACTATTTCACCAAACTTTTTCAAGTAAAAGGAAATGAAACGAAAATGAGAAATAACACCCGCCCATTTTTCATTTATGTTTTAAAAAGATAGAGCTCAAAATCTGTTTTATTGAAGAAATGAGAACTACTTGAGGTAATAAGAGGTTTCACAACTTTTTTCCACAATTCCCCTGATTAGCGAAAATATGTTTTAATCCGTTTGACTTCGTACCATTGGCAACCCTGTGTTTCCCAATTTTGTGACGTTACAAAAGGCGCACTGTAGATCAGTACTGGTAGTCTAGGTCTACAGGTACCAGTAGCAGTAGCCAAACTTTCAGATTTGGTTATAGGCTGCTCACTGCTACCAGTTAGTAATCGCGTTTCTTAGTCTGCGAGAATTTTTGCAAAATTATGCCTTTTGTGATGTCACAAAATTGCGAAAGGCAGGATTGCCAAAGCTACTGAGTCAAACGGATTAAATCGTATTTTCGCGAATAAAGGAAATTGTGGAAGAAGGTTTGGGGCATCTCTTTATTACCTGAAGTAGTTCTCATTTCTTCAATAATACCAGTTTCGAGCAGTATCTTTTTAAGGGTTAAGATTAAGTTTGAGGTTAGTTTTAGAATGAAAATTTTAGTTGGAGTTAGATTTAAGACAGAATTAGTCAAAAACTTAGTTAGATTAGAGTTTCCGGTAAAATAGTCGTTATCAAACCTTTTAACGTAAAAGTTTAAAGAGGATAAAGATCTAGCTCAAACATGATATTGCAACCAAAGCTTTTTGACAATCATCTATCTATACAAGGGCAAGCTTTGGTAAAGTTTTCGATTCTCAAGTATTGTTGATGATTACAAGCTCAATATCGCTATCTGGCGCAACTTACAACGATTCTATCTTCCATAATCTTTCTTCCAGTTCCGAGTTGTCGAAGAATAAAAGACGCAAATTTTCGGTTTTCTTTCCATTTTGTCCCATCAATACCTGCAATTCCTGCGCAAAAATAATATATTACGAGTGTGAGAACATAAAAATCACCAATTTACTGTGCGCTCTCCGCCTTTGAAATGATTTTTTAACATTACCGCAAATGTGCAAAACGTAACAATAATAATGATAATGAAAGAAAATACAAAAAAGCCTTTTTTCATGTAAGCATACGCCGCGTTATCGCTTAATTGCAATTTTATACAAAAGTTGCGTTGAATTGAGTTTAATACCCTCTCTCACAAACTGGATTAACAAGACGTGTTGGGGGGTCGTTTGTCAGTTTCGCATGAAAGCAATTATTTATTTGTTAAGTGTTGTATTTTAGTCAATCACACAAAAGCCAAGCTAAGAAAGAAAGAATTTCAATATGCAAAAAATAAGCAATTAAAAAATCAACGCATATAAAAGAGCAATAATACATCAAACTCTAACCTCTGCCTCCACTGAACACATCAAATATTCCCCCACTTTGACGACCTGCGAATATTGGGCCTTGTTTCACGAACGCTTGATGAATTGACTCCATATCACTAAGAATCACGACATGAGAATTGAGCATTTTTACTCCCATTACCGGACCATACTGTTTCGCCATATTCTGTTCAAAAACAAATCCTGAAATTTAGTCTCCGTCAGTTGATTAGCAAGGAATATGAATCCTTTACCAAAACGCAAATTGAGAAAGATACCTCAAACCAGTTTCTGGCATTTTGGAAAAATAGTAGCCTAAGTTGTGCATTAGACTGACATGTTTTACTGCGTAGGCCTATTGACAGTTACCCCCTTTACGAATCCTCTCAAATGCTAAGCTTGTATGTGTTTATAAGACGTCACATAATTATTTTAATAAACAGACAATTTTTTTTCTTACAACTACCAAAAAACTAGATCGAATAGTCACTAGAGGAGTATGGGAACAAGGTAATATTGTAGAAGTAGCACCGATCCGATACTGTTTTGTTCTTGCAGTTACTACTTAACAGCATTAAAATAACCATTTCAAACCACAATTCATCAGAAAAATTCTGGACACATCACAGAAATATAAGATTTAGTGTTATCGAAACGGTCATGAACGATTTTTGCGGATAAGCCCAGTAGTTACAATCATTGTGCGGCTTGCATGTATACTACCCCACAGCTTTTCGATTCCATGTTATCAGTGCCAATTTCAGGCTAGGTTTACTGTGGTACTTGTGGGTCCACTGCAATTAATGAGCTTTCGTGATTAAGAGTTGGTAAACTCTTTTCCTTTTTCATTTCTTAATTTTTTTTTCTTTTTTATTTTTTTATTCATAATTATTTTCAGTAGTGCTCATGCATGAAGAAACAGTCATGTGATCGAGTTTACCAATGAAAGAATAGGAAACTCTTGGTTTAATTGACGTTTTTGATGGTGTGCAGTAGTGATCATTAGGGCAAGTTTTTGTTGCACTAAAATTCTGAAAAAGTTGCATTTATTTTAACAAAAGTTGCTCTAAAAGGTTGCATTTATTTTCAACGAAAGTTGCAGTAAAAAGTTGAATTTAGGCCTATGCACAACGAGTTTAAACAACAATGATTTTGTAGCTATTTACTAGTTACCACACAGTTATACTTTTCAAATAATCTTGGTTTGGTCAAAATAAAGGAACAAAACACAAACCGCTTTTCTACCATCAAATCCAACCGAAAAGAAAAACATGCATACAAGTGTTGCCATCAAACGAAATGAAAAACCATTAAATTGGAAAAGAGGCAATTGCAATACTTTAATTATTCAAGAGATTTATTAACATATGTTGCTAGATACTTCCAAACACTGTCTGGAGAGAAATGGCGATCATTTGACTGCAGTTTCTGCAGCGTGCTGAAACTTCGCTCCAAAGAGCTTGAAGATACTTGGTAGTTTAATAGTTTTGCAAAAATTCGGGGCTAATGTTAGCCCGGGTCATCTCTGCAATGGCTCCACACTTCACAGCCCTGGTTCTGACACTACGGTACTAAGTACTTCTACGATTGTAGCTGAACCTCTTTGTGCAAACCAACTGTTACGTCATAAATAACATTGAGACGAAGCCAATACATCACAAAGCTTGTTGCTACACAATTCAAAGACAATACCAGAATTAAACTGAAATACTGCAGTTACAAAGCATATTTTTTCAAAGCACACCTTTTACATTTTGCGCAAAAATTGATAAAAGTTGTCGTAAAAAGTTGCAAGTAAAATCGAAAAAAGTTGCAAAATAAAATTTATGGGAACAACTTAAAACATTGTACTACTATAAAAGTCTGAGTGTCTTGGAAGATGCAAAAAAACGTTGCAAAAACTTGCCCTAGTGATCATACTTGACGGTCGGAGTTTACCAACCCAGTAACCTTCGTAGAAAACTCTGGGCTCACCATCAGTTGTATTTCTGGCCTGTTGAACATCTTGTGAGCTTCTCCGATCAGCGGCCACCCATCTGAACCAGGGGGAAAGTTTTTTGGTCTTTTCCACCATGAGTAAAAGAACACAAAAAGGAAAACCACAGAAAACACAATAGAAACCAAGTAATTTAGAAGAAAAGTTTGCAGCATAGGGCTTTTTTTAGCAAACCGTTGTTGTCCTAAAACTTGCTGCTAACGACTAATTATTTTGTTCTACAACGGACAGGTTTGAAAACTAGAAAGAAAATATGCAATATAGCGAACTTTTCATGAGTGCTGCAATGTCCCAAAACAAGAGTGTTCTGCCTTTTCACTAATGCTTGCCGCATTAAGTTTAGTACTATTAAAAGGGCCGCCAGAGAGTTGAATAGTTTTGGAGTTTTAATAGAAAATGAAAATTACACGCTATTAGCTTGGTGCTTCTCTGCTGACATACTGTATCGACTATACAGGCGCGAAACTAGGACTTTGCTAAGGGGTAGACTAGTTTTTGTGGGTTGAAAAATCTATCCAGCGAGTGGAGCATTTGAGCAGACTAATGAATCTCAAACGTATTACACATGAGGGTCTGGGAGCAGAACCGCCAGCGGCCAAGCGCGCAACCAGGATTTTGCTAAGGGGGGAGGGGTCTTTGACCCAAACTTAAAATTTCTTATTCGCAAAATGTCTGAAACTAAATAATGTGCTGAGCAAACTTGCAATTAAACATATCACGGACGGGAGTCTAGGGGCGGAGTCCCCAGCCGCCGTAGGCCATTGGAGCCCTCTTTCGTTTGGCAAATATTGTGATTTTTTTAAAATAGCCATTTTAACGTCATTTCAATCACATTTTGCGCGTTTTAGAGCCATTTGAAGATCTGCAAGGTAATTTTAAATCAAAAAAGTACCATATTCATGAAAAAATAAGAAAATACATTGAGTTAGACTAAAAATGTTAGTAAAATATACTAGCCGGGCTAACTGTGAGAACAAACACTATAACGTAAATGTTATCCTAAATTAATTTAAAGTTACATTTTCTGTTAAAGGATAATTAGCTGATTCTCTCATACAGTCAATTATCTTTTTAACAAAAATGTACGCTTTGAATTAATATAGGATAACATCTAAGTTATAGTTTTTGTTCTGACAGTTAGCCTGGCTTGTATGTTTTACTGCTCTTAGTCTAACTCAATGTGTTTTCTTATTTTTTCATAAATATGGTACTGTTTTGGTTTAAATTGCTTTATATAACATAAACTAAGCTTGGTGTATCTTGAGGGTGGATAATTTAATTTTCACAGTGGATTTTGCTACAGACCAACTTTTTATGGATACTACTATATGTCTCCTCCACACTGTACTGATTTGGGTCACATTGTTAATGGAATGTATTTGGTATGATGGACGACTGTTTTTTTTTTGTTTGTGCCGTGGCACAATTGTGCTAGACCAGTACATTATTATCATTATAAATTGCTAAAATCGGAAGTTATTTGTAAGAGTTAAATTACCCAGCCCCTTCAGTTTTACCTTTTACTTACAGGTGAAGTCCATAACACTTTAAAACGCTTGTGTTTTTAGGTTAAATTTTCTATGTGACTAGGCTTGGGGGGGCTGACGCCCCCGACTGGTTGCGCTACAACCAGCAGCCATACCTATAAGTCTTGGAGCAAAACCCCCAGCTGCTGGGAAATTTTTGAGATTTTTGTAAAAATGGTTTAGCTATTTTGATGTCGTTTGTATGTCACTTTGCACGTTTTTAAAGCCATTTGAAAGAACCAGAATGCTAAAAGTTAGAAAGCCACTGGAACGAATGATTTGCTCAACCCCTTTAGCCAAGTCCAAATATCGTTATGAAACTTGCATATTTGGGTTAAATTTTCTTAAGTGTCTTGACTAAGAGGGTAGGAGTTTTAGCTTCTTTAGCCCTCCTTGGTTACGCCATTGAAATTATTATTCTTTCTAAATTATTTTTTGACATCATCATTTTAATTGCAGTAATTCGTGCCTATTAATTCTGATATTTTATTTTTTCTTTAGTATGTTTTGGTTTGATGTGCATTGTACAGTACACCAGCACGGCTGCAATCTTGCCTGAAGGCTAAAACTACATCGGAAATTGTATTAAAACCGATCACGAAAAAAATCTCGCCAAAAAAAATGCTGAAAGCCAAGATGTTAATTAAAAAACTCAGCTCTATCACTAAAGCAGTAATTTTCTTAGCGCGAGTCCTGATCGCTAAAGCCAGAACCGAGCTTAAGTTGCAAGATATAGCCAAATATCCTCAGCAAAATAAACGGTGGTTGGTTTTGCTCATCCCAATTCTGTGTTAAAAGCGCTAGCCTACTTTTTTCCAATTTTAAGTACGGTGGTTCTAAAATACTCGTTTCGACACAGCATAGCTACTGTACAAGTGGAACTTTAATAATGGTTGTGATGCAACTATATGCTGAACACTGTTTTTATTTCCGATCAATTTTGAAAAAACATCACATATTCTTCCGCTCTGCTCAAGGAAGCGCGTTTCATTTCCAGTTAATTTTGAGTTGTTTTTCGGTTACGCGATTTGACAGAAGTCTGTTTTGCAATGCGGTTGGTCCAAAAGCGTCTGCTAGTGAAACGTGCATCGCAGATCGATTCATGATTGGGTGGGTTTAATCAGACTTCAAACATGGAAATCATAAGTTTCTGCGACACAGAGTTGCCCAAGAATCAGACTGTTACACTTCTTTTGGAAAGATTTAAAGTCGAGTGCTTAGCCTTTGTTTGTGGTAGATAATTACCAGCTCGACTCGAAGACACTCCACTTTGTTTTGACCAAAGCAAGTTTGTGAACAGCCCTTGCAATTATTTCCATTCGACTATTGGAATCAACGTTTCTACTGCATGGGCTAACCGGCCGTAATACGTTCGTCTCTAGAGTGGTCAAGCGGTAACGCGTTCATCTCTAGAGCGGGAAGTCTGAGATTTAAATCTCGGGCCGGTCAAATCGGACACAGTGTTGCCAACCATTCGCCAACGCTGCGACATTTCTTAGAAAGAAGCTATGTTGCTCGCAGGCGCAACGACCGGAGATGAGCCCTGCCAATTAGTTACACGCTTCGGCGTAATTCAGCGAGTATAATGAAAGAGTTGATTTAGTGCAAGCGCTAAAAAACGTGAGAAACTATTTCTGAAAGCTGACAATAGCAACACTCCAGAATGCTAATTGCATTTTTGATTAAAATTTAACTAAATTACAAGAGCAACTGTTAATTAAAATAGATCTATCTACGTGCATGAATAAAGCAATCGCAATTACAAGGTACTAAAAATGGAAATATAGCACAATAATAATTCTACTTCTTTATAACAAATTATTACTACACACAAAAAACAATACAAGATGACTGAAAGTTTTTTACAAACCCTCTAGAGTTACGGTACACCAAAAAAAACCTAACCAATGAAAAACAATAATAGGTTACGACTCAATTTTACTGAATACAATTTATCTTTGATAATGAGTTAAGTTGCAAAGCAAACTATTGGGTTGTCGCATAAGTTCGTTCGCTTTTTGTTATTGAGATGTTTATGTGTGCTTATCATTTTTTGTGACACTTCTTACGTAAATATTCACATTATACTAATCATTTAGGCATTTTCAAATTTGTTGTCAACCGATTTTGTCTATTCGATAGCATTATTCCATTCCCTTTCAGATGGAGTGCCAAGTTGAAAAAAAACTTCATTTCCGACATTTACTTCTTTTTCATTTCAATGGACAGGAAAATGCATCTGAGGCAGCCAGGAATATTTGCAAAGTGTATGGAGAAGAAGCGATAACAGAGCGAACTGCACAGAAATGGTTTCAGAAGTTTCGCGAAGGCATTTTGGAATTCGAAAATTACCGGAACGATGGAGCAAAATTGTTGAACAAAGTGGAGACTATCTCATTGATTGATTTATTATGGAACATTTCGCTCAATAAACAATGATTATTTGGATACATTTTTTTTACGTGAATGTTATCTTTTTATCAGATACAAATTTGCAAAGATATATTATGTTAATTTTTGAGTGCAATTCCATGTATTAAAGTAACATGTTCCATAAATACGAACGAACTTATGCGACAACCTAATAAAAAAAAAAACGATACAAAAGAGAACAGCAATTTACTTGTTGTCGTAGACGCAAGAAATAAGAGGCATAATTTCAAAACAAGATACGAAATTGGATTTTTAATCAAATTACCTCCATGGCCAATAGGAGTATTTATTAACTTTTGACTAGTTATCTTGAAGTTGCGATTTCATGCCATCAAGTTTTCAGGTCTTAACAGAAAAATTTGTGAGAATTAAGTTTAATGCAAACCGATCATAAGAAATGAAAGGAAAAATTGTTATTTATTTTTCCGACTATCAATTACAGCTATTCCAAGATGATTGCAATTAGAGCTGCAATCACGTTTAACCGCAACGTCACTAATTTTAAACCTTTCAAACCAGAGAAAAACACACAGGTGTCACTTTATCAAAGTTTTTTCTGGCGCATTAAATTTTTTAAAGACTTACGCTTAATCTAACAAAGCAGTTAGAATTATCATAACGTTACAGTAAATATTTCCAATTTCTTTGAACAAAAAAAAAACTTACATGTAATATTCTGAAGATGCATGCACTAACATGGGCGTAGCCAGAGGGGGGACAGGAGTCCCGGACCTCCCAACCAAAATGCCACCAGTGATAAAACTGTGACAACAAAGCCTATTGTTTCTTCAGTTTCAATTTCTTTAAGCATTTTTCGCGCACACCAGTACACGAGCCCCCCCAATTCAATTTTTGCCATCCAATTATAAGGGATAACCCGGGTGAGATTAAGGGGTATTGTCCTAAAAGTTGGTACCTTTAGTCCCTCGTCTAACCTTTTCATGAACGTAATGCAATGAGGAGCGGATTTACTATATGGCACAGTGCCAAGGGCCGCGCGCTCAGGTGGTAAGACTTTTTTTGGTCTTCACCTATATTTGGCAGGAAGATGTTGCGAAAATCTCCAAAGTGTCAAGGGTCCCGCGCAATGTAAATCCGGCCCGGGCAATAACATAATTAGTGGGCGTAACTAATTATTGTACCATTTTTCAATAACAATTCATATCCACATTCCAGTTTTTACGCGATAAAATACTTCTGAAAAATAGCTGGGGAAATGCTCATTGAACAAATTATTAAATTTGAATCGAGGGGGCCCGGGCTCCCAGGTTGTTCATGTACTCCAACAACTGAGTATTTCCATGACAAAACAAAATTCTCTAAAATCTTCGATTATTTACTGCTAGAATATTGCAAGAAGCAATGTACCTTACTTCCCCTACCTGTGCCAAATCACTTACACAATGTAACCTCAAAATGCAAGATTTTAAACGTAGTTTGGACTTGAATTAAGTAAAACGAAGACTGAACGATTTCATTTTTTCAATTGGCTTTAAAATGTTAAAAATCTAGTTCTTTTAAATGGCTCTGAACACGTGCGAAACGTGATTTAACGGCATTGAAACAGCTTTTTTTTCCAGAGAACTACAAAAAATCGTCCAGCGGCTGGGAGGGAGCTTTATCCCTAGACCCCCGTTAAGTAACACTTGTTAACTTAACGCGTCTCCCGATTCAGACATTTTCACATTTGGTTCAAGCCCTCTTAAGTGCCAAAACAGGCCACAACTTCTGATCTTCCATTCTACGATATCTTTCTTTCACAAAAAGTTCTTCTTTCGAAAATTTCTCATGACGTCATTGCATACGATCTGTGGTTTGCCCCCACAATCAAAAATCCTGGCTACGCCTATGTGCAGTAAACTACAGTGGAACTAGCGCAATAAAAAATACTGAACGAAGAAAATACCAATCAAAGGCTCTGGTGTCAAACTAAACGACCAAATTGACTTGTTGAACAGCATAACCCAAAATGGCAAGCTTTAAGTCTAAATGGTAGAAATTAGGCTGGAGTTAAATTAGTAATGAGTTAATTAAAGATTCAAACTTTTAAAATTTCAAGAGTAGAATAAGAATTACGGTAAAAGTCGGAATTGACAGATTAGACAAAAATTAGTTTAATCTTTTGAGCGATCACCAAATATTTCAGTAGGCCAATTTTTCGACTTGAATTGCAAAAATAATAAGCTGTAAAAACTGAGGATTAGAAATATCTAATTTTGCTTGCCAATTATCGTAGTGCAGGACTACAAAAGCACAACATAGGTTCAAACATACGCTTCTTACACCAGCTGAAGTGTATAATAGTATATGCACACAGAGCAACAGATTAATAGAGCAAGTATTCGAGGAAAAACTATCGCGTGGGGGGAGATTTTTAAGTCCAAAAACTAGTATGTTTCTTCAACAAGTTTTCAGTGAAAATGGCTTTTATTAACTGGAGAATGTTTTACATATGGGGTTATTCTTCTAAGGCGTTGTGGACCCAGTATTTTAGTTCCAAACCTAACTACTGACTAAAGCGGCAAAATATGAAATTTGAAGACAGTAAAACAATCAAAAAATAAGGAAACACATCAAAATCACTACATAACTGCAAAAGTGCCAACAAAACACAGTCAGATTTTCCCTAAAGACCTCCACAATCTATAACATAAACAATTAAGCATATGACAATGCACGCAAGCTTACCCAGACCAACATTCTTTATCAAAGTAAAACAACATTTGCTACAGTCCAAAGCATATGTGAGCTTTTTAAAAAATCTAATTCAATCCAAAACACACTAGCACACAATATAAATTGCGACATAGAATTACGCATTGTAATAGAATAAATACACGAAAACGTTTGTATCGTTTGAGTAGACAGGCGGTCATAACGAAATAAATTATTCATCTTGTATTAATCGGCTAGCTATTTTGAACACCACTAGTGAGAAATTCTTAAACAGCTTAACAGTAGAGAGCTTTTAGAAGTTAAAATATTTTCCGAACACAAAAAATCTCCACATTTTTGCCAAGTTTTTAGGGAATGATAAAATATCAGGGTTTTAATGACAAAGGCACTGAATTATTAAAATATCTAAAATTCATCGGCGGTACACAATGTCTAGTTTATTATTAATATTTTGTTTTTGTACGACAAAGAAAATTCTCTGGTTTAACTCGTGAAACTGTGCCAAGCTAAAGTGCTCAACTTGCCTTGCTAGGGGTAAGAAGCTGTTTAATCAACATACTGTTGACTGGCTCTGGCCCATGTCCATCAAACACTTTGGAAACTGGGAAGACAGTGTACAGTTATTTTATTTTTGTAAATAGAAAATAGAAGCCTCGGCCAAAAATAAAATAGGAGAATATCTAATACATTAAGTTTTTAGAAAAAAAAAACAACAACGAAAGTTCGGCATTCGCGTGCAAACCACTGAAGCTAGCATAATAGGCATAAAAGATATAAGATTATACTATTGAGCATGCGCGGCTAGTCTAAATAATAGGTTATTTTTATTTTGCTCCCTTTAATAAGCGCTAGATTACAAAAAAACGTAGTACATATCACTTGAATACAGAATTGAGGTTCATAAAAAAACTTCAAAACAGCAAAGCTACTGATGAAAAAGCAAAACAAGAACAGCTAAAAATGTTCTAAGTCTTTGAAGTTCGGATAAATGGAGAAAAAGTAAAGCCTAGAAGTTTAATTTTCCACTTATTTTGAATGTGACTTTTGCAGTATTAGTGGCATGATCTGATATCTCGTGAGCTACTCCGCGAAAATCATGCACATTTGAATCAGTCTAAACCACTGTGAAAGCTTCTACGCAGAATTTTCAAAACAAAGTAAAACTGGATGAGAACTAAGACGTTTACGACACATAAACAGCAGTTTGGGTTGCATTTTACAAAAGCAGAGAAAAAACTTTTGTAGCCAAGCCTAAAGCACAATGAGTTGATACAACGGTGCAACGGGCGTTTGCCCATTCCTATCAAGAAAAGGATTTCCACGACTTTGGTAGCGATAAATCTCATCGACACAATGGGCTATTATAGCACCGAAAAAAAAGCCTAATGGACAATAAATCTCAAAATTCTTGGCTACAAATTGTTTTTCGACAAGAAACTCACAAAAACGTTTGACAAGAATAATTCTTTCACCATTTACTTTCTCCACAGTTCCGATAAGAAACTTATTAGGGATATTTTCCTCAAAATAACGCCATCTCAAAAAAAAAAAAAATTATCTCTGCATAAATAAAAAAAGCCATTCTGAATTTGGGATAGAATTAAAACTAATTTCGCCATTTAAGGGTAGTTTTGAAGTACTACGCTATTGTCTGTGAAGCGTGACAAACATTCTAGGGAAAATGTTTGCGGTAATTTTACCGGCTATGGTGGTGTCGAACTTTAGAAAAATATTCGTGATAATTCTCAAACAATAAGCGGTTTTACACAGTGAAAAATTTTAAAACTATTTTGCCAAAAACAAAAGCCGCATTTGTCATGCAAACCTATTTTAAAATTAAAACAACACGAAAACTTTCGTGATGCATGTTTTTTTGTACGCAGCATCATGACGAACAGGGGTTGAATTTTTCCCAAGCCACATTGGAAAACCGCTTGATGAAAAACAACAATTTAGTGAGAAAATCATTTGAAGGCGTAACAGATATCCGAAGTGAGAATTTATAAGAAACAGCAACAAAAATAAACTTAAATGCTGCTGGGTTACGTTTGAGACTAAATCATCAGATTCGTCAAGGTTGATTGAGTTCTTTCATTTTTTCGGTGCGGATTGGTTCAATCGGGAGTTGAAGTTGGAGTGGATCACGCAACCTTTTCAAATCCTGCTCCGCTTCGGCAATCAGATCACACAATTTATTATATCTGAAAATCAAAGCATAAAAACTCAAATTAACATAAAAGCATAAAAATTCAAATTTAACCGATCAGTGGTCGAGTGGATAGAGCGTCTGCTACTGAATCGGTAGACTCGGGTTCGATTCCCGGTCGGGTCCAACCAAACACTATAAAAATTGGTATTTACAGCTTCCCTGCTTGACGTTCAGCAATTAAACGGACAGTGTGAAGCCTCCACCGTGTGTGATAAACAGGTGGGCAGGTGGCAGCTTGATTCGAACACCGAGAGGCCCCTCCGCTGTCTCCTGGCCAAGGCAACTTGGTGAATAAAATGTAATTACAATTACCACAGCATTTATGAGCAAAGCCACCCTAGTACGTATCATGCGATATACGTACAACTAAAAGGAAGTTAATTACAAGTTGCAATAGCTAGTGGCAACGTTTGTTTTTGCAAGATTCAGAGGTCAGTTTGGCTGGCAGAGAGTTTGTTCGGCGGCCAACTGGTTCGCGACGATTAGTTGACTTGGACCGAGCTTCTGTCGTGTTATCGTAGGCGGTACCCTGGCAGTTTGACAAAAACACTGCAAGCTCTTTTGTGCTTCCTATTGACCAAAGCACTATGCAAATACATGGCAATTACAATTACAATAATTGTGTCCAATCATAAAAAAAACAAATTTTACATCAAAAATTTACCTTTCAATGTCAAATTTCGTTTTGCCAACTTCGCGATGAAAAAATCGTAAATATTGTCGGTCTCTTGCATCGGGATAAATATATTCCTGAAAATAATCAATTGTTTATTGATTTATGTTCCATAATGACATAATAGTGACATTAATCTGTAGCGGCGGCATCGCTTATCGCTGATGAGGAGAACACGCGATACCGCAGCTACAGATAAGCCAAGTTTAGCTTAACCAAGGATATCAATGGCATTTTAATAAACACTTAATTTTTTACAATTTAACTGAAACCAAGAAGGATTTCAACGATATGTAAAAAACTTGGATTGCACACGAAGTCCAAGAGTAGAGGATTCCAGTGGAGTGATACTAGAGACAAGTGTAAAGGTGCGTTTACACTGGACGCAAAACAAACGCAAATTTGACGTCATCAAAAACTTACAAAGGTTTCAACAGTCGCAAACTTCGTGAGCGTTTGCTACACTTCACTTAGAGGAAATTAAGTGACGCAAGCGACGACCAGCGAAGGTTGCCAACCTTCGCTTTGCGCTCGGTGTAAACGTACCTTAAAGGAACCAGTTGACAGTGCCTAACCAGCTACATGTTATTGATTTCAACAACTTCATCAAAAGAGTAACCCCATTTCGTAGAGGTAAATCCCATATTTTTATTGTGGTTACAACTTACAAGAAGCTTCTTAGCCCCTAAAATAATGTTCACTGATAGTTAATGTGACTGTAATGGATAAAGCAATTAACCACTCGTCTAATGAAAAAGGCAGTAGTAATAGTAAAACAGTCGCCAAACGAACACTATAACTATTATATTGAGCCATTTATATCCGCTCGCACAAAGAAACGTGTTTATGTTTGCCGCAACAATACTAAGTCGGTTATCGTTTCGAAACACTGGACAAAGGTGAGAGACAAAGCACAATACATTTACCGCAACATAATGATGCACCTACCAATCGCAAAAAAAAAAAACAGCATTTACCTACCAAAGATCGTAACTAAGATCAGTCAAGCAAGAAAAATGCATTTTGCAAATCGGCTACGTGAATCTAATTGGACTTCTGCAAAAACTGGAAAAGAATGACCACGAAACACATTGTTCAAGCCCAAACTTGAGCAACAAAAGGCAGCAAAACTAACGACAAAGCTCAACTAGTTAAAATAACTTGTTTAAGACTTCCGTTTCACCGGTATCTTTGCGGAAAGCTGGATGAAATTTTTAAAAATCATTCGTGGCAAACCATTTCAGATTTCTTCGCCTTGCAGCCACAAAAAACACACTCAACCTATCACCGATCGTAAGTCAGTTTGTTGGAGCGCTGAAACTTCAGTCTTGTCCCTAGAGCCCATTTCGAGGAGCTAACAATTGTAAGCTGCTGAAACAGCCAATAAACTTGCTGACTGTCGTCAATCAACGTCGTACCGAATTACGAATGTGTAGTGAAGCAGCGATCAATTTGATGACGGAGGTTCATTTGCAGAATGAGCATAAATTTATATTTCCCTATTTATCCGTCCATTTTTCGGTTCATTTTCGCCCAAGAACCAGAAAAGCAAAGCTACAAAGTAAGAATTCTTTTGTTTGTAAGCGCGAGGCTTAAAACCAATCAAGTTACGCGGCAATGGCATACACTCGAAACGGAACTGACGAGTAACCTAGCACCTTTGAAAGGCTAAAATTCTATTTTTATTTACAAAGTTGCCTAGAAGAGACATGGAAGCGATCTTTCAATCTTTAAGTTAATCTGTCTCTTGTGCACATGATTACGTCATGCGGTGGAGGCTTCACATTCTTCTTTCTCTCGCTGAAAGTAAGCAAGAAAGCAGCAATGAAAGCCAGTAGCCATTTCCATAGGTTTTGGTTTGACCCAGCCGGAAATCCATTGCATTGGAGTCTAGCATCAGCACCGTCCCGCCGTGCAGGAGCCGGAGCATATCGATGGAACAAAAAGCGATGCCCAACTAAGCTGGAATAATCAAGACGAAAAAAAACGACAAATATTAAATAATGATTAAACCCCGATCCTTGAACTAGGTTTTCTCTGTTCACCTTCTCCTGGACTCGTCTACTCATGGCCATCTATCGTTAATGGATCTCAAAACCGATCGCGCTTAAGGTAAGCCACTGTCGACACGATTTGGTCACCCAAATGACTTATTGAAGGTAAAAATAGGACGAAATTACATCATTAGCTTAATCAGTCTCAGTTCGTCAAAATATGATTGCGGATTGGATTGTAACCCAAGGCGACACAAGTACAACAGGTTCTAACAGACTCGGCTACAGTTGCTCTGCGCGAATAACAGCAAAACAATATCCATAAAAATCAAATTGATTTTGAGAAATTGTTTCCACTGCGCACAGAGCTAAAAGAAAGGAAAATACTTGGTTAGATGAAAACACTCTGCACGCTCCCGTGGATGAAAGCATGGTGCAACGACATGTGGCACCAAAAAACTCCTCCGAGGTGCTGGCGAACAGAGGAAGCCCAGTAAGATAGCCGTTCTACTCCACAAGGGTACGTCATCACCACAAAGGCGGCTACTGTCCTTGGGCACCGAATCATTTGGCGGCTTTTTATGATCCGTTGGGTAGGCAGACGGATCAGAGTTGCAAACAGGCCGACTAGTACAGGCCCGAACCCGAAGCCATAAGCCCGAACTTGAAAAGTGATTTGAAGCCAAAACTACGCACGAAAAAGCCAGAAAGTTAACTTATGTCTAAAAAACGTGTACGGATGTTGCTGGTATGCTTTGAAAATAAAACTACTTGTGTAGTAATTAATCGTATTGACGCTTAAACGAAGTCGTCATTCAGGGTTGCAAATTTATTTTAATTACGCTTTTGTAGCGCCTGAAAGGCCAAAGCACTAGGCATTAGGCAAGTACATACGTTCAAGCCCGACATTTTGTTAATCTCAAGCCCGAAACCGACCCGAAAAGCCAGGTCCCTACTTACAACTTTGAGAAGGATTCAACAATCATCCTTGGATAAGCAGGGGAATACGGAAAGAATTTTAGTCAGTAGTACTGCACCATTGCAACAATTTAATTCATAATCATTCATCATGTGCACAAGTGATGGCGTGTATTCCTGAGTTTAAATTTAGACAACAGTACCGACTACAGAAGCGGTAAATGGATTTGATTTGGTATAAGAATAAGAAAATAATCTTTAAATGTATCAACAAATCTAAAGCCTTATGCGCATATTTATCTTTGGCTTTTCTTCACGGAGAATTTATTCCGAGATAACAGCAAAGATTGGCAAAAACTGATCTCACAACGCAATGAGCATCGAGTTATTTAAAACAGATGCCACTATTTCTAGTTACAGTAGAATACATCAATGTTTTAATACTCTGGTAATCTACTGTGATAATTGCTCTAGCCCTTCGTTATCGAGCAATTTTTGAAATCCTAATAGCAACCACAGACTACTTTGATGTATTTAAAAAGAGCTTTTCTCTCTGGCAAGTACACCATGTCAATGTGGAAACACTTCAACATAAAATATGCGATACTGCATAAGTCTCCGTCAGTCGGATTCGAACCTAGAACCTGTGGATCATTATACCTTATAGGCTAAATAAAGTGAGAAAGCTTCACGCAGCTAAGATTGGTAGGTTTTTCTTAGGTGATAAACCAGGCAGGAACTTTGAAGCCCATAGCATGATAATACTAACTTTCAAGCTACGGTGGTTAGTGGTCTAACGCCAATCCTGCGTTGAAAGAATATCGCGGCTTCAAAACCAGTGTATGTCCTATTGTCCATGTTGTAGCGGGATGGGTTCAAGCCTACCATCCGTAGTCGATTTTTCTGACCACCGGAGGCTAATCTAGCTTGGCTTCAAAACCAGTGTATGTCCTATTGTCCATGTTGTAGCGGGATGGGTTCAAGCCTACCATCCGTAGTCGATTTTTCTGACCACCGGAGGCTAATCTAGCTTGGCTTCAAAACCAGTGTATGTCCTATTGTCCATGTTGTAGCGGGATGGGTTCAAGCCTACCATCCGTAGTCGATTTTTCTGACCACCGGAGGCTAATCTAGCTTGTGACGTTATATCTTCTATTTTCTTTTAAGTCTATATAAATTAGTCCTAGTAGTCATTTCCTAATTGCACTGCGATAGACTACTGCCAAATGCAACTATGGCTTTTAGTTTGTTCGTTGCATTAACTGAAAGTGAAATGACGTCAAACTATATTATCTTTGGAATCTATGCAATGAACTATCGTGACCAAATAACGAACCAATAAGCGTTATTAGCCAGTACCATCGTAGCTACAAACCGGTTGAATATGATGCAAAGCGTATTTCCGGTATGACTAATCAGAGTTGTAAAGGGACCGATTAGTACAGGCCCAAACCCGAAAGCATAAGCCCGAACCTGAAATGTGATTTAGAGCCAAAACTACGCTCAAAAAAGCTCGAAGGTTCAGTTATGTCTAAAAAATGTATACGGTCATTGGTCGTAAGCGGTTAAAATAAAACTACCTACCGCTGCTCAATTGTGACGCAATAATAATAACTGTGTAATAATAATCGTGTGATGCTTAAAACAAAAGTCGTCATTCAGGGTTGCAAAGCTACTTTACCTAAACCCGACTTACAAATCTGTGACTAATTACTGATGCAAAACCAGCTAGTTGCTTTGCACCTGCCAATACCTATACAGTAATTCTTGATTTCAAGCAATTATGCGAATAAGAGATTCATTTCTCACTGTTTAAAGCTGATACTAAAACATGATTCGGGACGGTATCTCGGGCTTTCATGGCTGCTATTAAAATGACTACTAGAACTACTTCGGAGGTAACACTGCACGCGAAGTGAAATATTTATAACATAAAACTACATCAAAAAAATATTATCAGGAATTTTAGTTAAATCACGATCACGAAATCAAGAATTTTAGTTGAATCACAAAATTTTGAAGAGAAAAAATTGGAGTTATACTCTGATTGGATTTTTTTCATGGTTAATTTATCGCTTTTTCTTGCTTGAGCTTTTATTTGTTGAAAAAAATTAACCATGGCAGGAAATTGGGATAAAAAATCGCCCAACAACAACCACTATTTATGTAATAAAATAAAGGAAGTTGAATGAAAATTGTCCTGACCGCCAAGATACGAAACAACAACGTTGGTGGAGCAAGCAAACTAGGCTAGTATGAATGCCACAAAAAGAAACAAGTTAGAACACTGAATCGAATAGGTAGATGCTTTAACAATGAATGATACGGCACTTAACGATAACATGAAGGCTATACTACAGATAGGCAACACAAATATTGCTAAAACGTTGTAGTAAAAGTAAACAAAAGTATGCAAACAGAAAGTGATGTCAAGCCCAATAAAGGTGGTTAAGCTGATATCTACAAACCGGGAAAATGAAGGCTAAACAAAGTTATTATAGCAACTATTATTCATCCGCGCAAATGGTCTGACAATCCAGTTTTTAACTTGACCAAGGATGTAAGAGGCCCTGCACTGTTCTTCTTGCGTGTGACGCGGTCGCAGATTATACTGAAGGTGCCTCGTGCATCAAACAAGATGTATGTTCGTCCAACGATCGTCTTCCTTCCGGACCATTCCGCGGTCGGTGTTTAGTGCAGTGGTTAATGAGATGTTTGAAGTTAGTTCGTTTGCACTCTGAAGACATGCACGTCATAAAGGTTCCAATTTTTTCCACAAGAGAAATAAACGTTGTCTTTTTCAATATCTCGAAGACATATTGCAGGCTTAGAAAGAAAATCGAAATGCGTGAATGAATTTCAAAGAGCAGTTCTTGCTAGGTCAAGGTAGCATCAGGAGCAAAGACGTGCAGTAGAAAAGTTAATAAGGCCAATATCTATCTCATTCTCCTGGGAAAACACCTTCGAGCGTTTCATTTTACACAACCAATATCTTGATACGTTTAGCAAACGTACAGTAATCAAAAGTCATATAATGATTTTATTGGTGCTCAGCGACGTAAGCACAATAATTTTGGGGGTCGAGTTATGCCTCTAAACAAACCATGACAAATGTTCGTGGGCAAATCACTATTCCGCGACTAAGTTTTTAGTGAAATGTCTCAAATATCAAATAATACATCAGGAAACGCTAATGAAAAAACTTTTAGTAGTTGTAATATTGTGCGAAGTCCTGCAACGTGCGAGTCGAAAAAGGTTTATCAGTGCCGTATCGGTAGTTAAAAAATAAACCTGTGTAATTAGATTGGCTAGTACAAGGTTAGAAAAGTCGGTGAAAATCAGGTAGCAAATCTATCGCTGGTGACGGCTTTGAGCTAAAATCCTTCCGAGAGACCAAACTGCTTAATTATTTATACTAAGGATCAAATGATAACTGACACTACTGCCGCCTAAAAAAACATGAGAGAATCTCCGAAATTCATTCTTGATGACAGTTTTGGTAGATATTTCTACTGTTCGAAGAGCACGCATTTTTTACTCATGCGTTCGAAACCAGCACACTGTGGCTATTTAACCACAACAACACTAAGCACGCTTTTTTGGATTCTGTTAGTAAAACTTTCGTCAAACTGGACGACCACAACGGGAAGACTGCTTGGCCCCAATGAAAACTATACTGTACACAGAGAAATGGCTTTTCCCCAGAACAGAACATCGCACTGCCTGTTCGAGAATCGAACCGGGAGCCAGCAACCTCTCGATGACTAATACGAGGCTCCACTAATCGAGCTATCGCCGCGAATCGTAATTAACTTATTTTCCTTGCCTATTCTCGGGCTCAAACTTCAAGGCAATTGTAAAGACTACATTCAACGAGTAACATCAAACAATATGAAAGAAGTCAAATATTCGCAATTTCGTAGTGGATGATATTTTAAAATTTCTCAGTCAAAATGCAAGATCGGAGTCATCACACCACATCAACGCAGTTAAGTTACCTGTTGAGTTAGGACGAAATAGCCGTACATAATAATAGCTGTTCCGTATGTAATGAAATAGGTGACGGGCTCCATGATGTCCCAGGAATATTCCCACCACGTTAATCGGGCAAGGATTCCAAATTGGGCGGCCATTCCTGCCAGGCCGGCCCACATTAAAACACGGGTGCGGCGGGATGCTGTATGAGCAAGGCTGCTTTTTACCTGAAATAGTAAAGAAATCAATCTTTGCTATGACCATAACAACTGAATTCTCAAAAACAGTGATTTGTTTTTTAATTAATTTTTTGTTAGTCATTAACTCATTACTCATTTCATTGATAATAGACTGAGCTGAACGTTTTCGAAGTTAATCTCTGTTTTCAAGAGTGGAGAGATCTCAAGTAGAACAATGTAATCAAGCTAGAAAACATACAAAAGAACAAGCTAAAGGCATTCAAGTATTTCACAGTGAAAACTCAAGCGTTGCCCAGTTCCTAACGAAGATTGGCGATCAATCAAATCAAATCTTTCATTACACTTGCTGTAATACGCCAAAGCGTGTAACGAGTTTGCGGGGCCCATCTCCACGTCATTGCGCCCGGTTAACACAGCTTTTTTCGAAGAAATGTCGCAGCAGTGACGAACCGTTGGCAGCACTGTGTCCGATTTGACCGGCCCGAGATTTGAACCTCAGACCTCCTGCTCCAGAGACAAAAGCGTTACCGCTCGACCAACTGGCCGGTGAAGATTGGCGATAATCACTGGAATTAGAGTTCGTTATATTACTTCAAATTCGATTTTAAGATAAATACTTTAAAGAAAAACATGACGTAGAACAATTCTAGTGTATATACTGTTTTATGAGCCCAGCAAATACATCGATCTTGTAAGGTGGAAACAGTTAATTCAAACAAGCTTCTACTGCACAAATAATTACAATTGAAAGGAAGATACAAAGAAGCAGGAAAAAAGCCCTTTCATAGCTTGCTATAGTAAACAGTCTATTGAAATCGACCGAATCTGGGCTAAATCAATTCCCTTTAGTGCTAGGAAGGAAAAGCATATTCAAATAGCTAATTAATTTATCACATGAGCACTGGCCAAGACTAATCAGAAAAATAATCAAGTCGCATTCAGAAATCAATGAAAAGGCAATCGAAGATCAATAAAACGAAGTGATGCGATGAATTCATCATAATATTTAAGGGCTGAGAAAGCTCTTGAGGATTGCAATTGCCCATAGAGAAATTGCGTGATTTTATATTGATCTTTTGGAAAATGGAAATGTTTTAAAAATTAAAACCTTGCCATTTGACCAAGTATTTTGAATCAATTCGTTCTTTTTTTGATTAAACAGCATGCAAAATATGGCGACCTACCAATTCATATGGGACACATTTGCTACGAAACTTGATTAATTCATTAATTCAATTAGAAACTTAAATGAACCAACGAAAATTAATAAACTACTAAATTGCAAGTGAAATGCAACGACCAAACTTATATTAACCATAAAACAACAAAGATTTTTAAAGCGGAACAAGGTATCTTGGGAAGTTAGCTTGACGACTATATATGCAAAAAATTACATAGAGGAACATGAAAGAGAGTTTGGTTTAAAAAGGCGGTCAATCTGTTGAGTGTTGATCTTGGTCTCAGTCCATCATCGTTGCAATAGAATCTATTACCGGTACGGTAATTGTTCGTTTCCCCGTCGGTTTAAACCAAAGACAAAAAAATTGGTATTCACACCTTCCCTGCTTGACGTTTAGCAATTAAAGGGACAGTGTAGAGCCTCCACTGTTTATAGTAGACAGGTGGCTACTTGACTCGAAGACCGACAGGATCCTTCGTTGTTTTTGGTCAAGGCAACTTGGTGAATAAAATATAATTACAATAGCAAAAAATTACATTATAATTCAGTGCCATGATATACCTCTTCCAATGGTCTTTTTTCCTCTTTTAGTATTTCTAATTTTGAGAGCAGTTCTCTTTCTTTAGTTAACTGGTGTTGGTCAAGATGTAATTGACTATACAGCTGGGTAATTAAAACTTTAACATGATCTAAGGTGACAGCTTCTTCAGACGACATGTGTTCTAAAAATACAGTTTAAACTAACTACTGGTACGCTATCGATAGAGCATATTTACGGTTCTTCTATTTTTGAGTTTGATGAGCCATTATGCAATCAAAATTCTACTTGAATACGTTTAGTATAATCTCCTGATGAAGTTGGCAAACTAATACGGGCCAGTGGAAGAGATGCGCCATCAAGTACTTATATTGTCTCGAGTCACACTGAATTGGAGGGGATCACGTCTTTTCGGCGCGACCATTTCAGCGACACCTATTTCGTTGCCGGTCCTTTTTGGCACAGATCGTTTCGTCGCCAATTCGGTGCTCTTTGACAGTTCAGTTATTTAGGATTAGGGATTGGGTTAGTCAAAAAGCACCGAATTGGCGCACAAAAGATCCGCATCGAAATGATCGCGCAGAAAAGTCCTGGACCCGAATTGGAGTGGGTTTGAAACTACCAATCCGTGTTTCACCACAGTCAATCTAATTAGAATGCAATCTGATATGTGCTGGAAGATAGAAAAAAGGTCTTCAGGATAGCAATTGTTGGTAGATATTTCTGGAATTGCAATGTGAAGCAATACATCTTAATACAGCACAACTTGTCCGGAATTTTAATGCTAGGGATTGGGGGCATAACTATTAGCACATATGCCACTGCAATAGTCGCATTTATCTATCAAACAAACAAATTTAAAAATGCATCTTAAGCATCAAATTATTATCAATAGATTTGTTTGAGCATTTCAACTGCAATAACAGCACACTTCAGAAACAGTGATTTTGTTCTAAAAGGCTTTCAGAATGTATTGTGTGGTGAAAATACAAGTTTTTCTGAACGTGCAAATAATTTCAGAACTGGCTTTGAAAAGAAGACTTTATTTATAGTGTGAAACAATCTCAAAGACTGTAACTTGCTTTCATTAAGTTATATAAAAGCAATACACATTGATATAAAGGTGTACCACTATACTGTATTAAAAGTAGTGTACAGTACACTGTACAGAAACTTCATTGCACTGGTAAACTACAGGGTGGGCCAGAAGTTAGGGGGCAGTGATACAATCAGTGCTTGTGTATCACTGCCCCCTAACTTCTGGCCCACCCTGTACAAATGCTGCACTTCGCTACATACAAACTGGAATATGACATCGCAAGCGATATCCGGGGACTTTGCGAAAATATCTAACTATAGTGAACTAAAGAACTTCACAATTGCATTACGCGTGTTTATGGTTGTTGAGAGTCAGATCTGAAATACATCGCTTTTGAATTTCATAATGTTCCATTAACTTGATTAGGTTTGTAGTTAACGGCTTTCAAATTTTAAATGTCTAGGAAAGGTATCTATAAAATGACAATCAAAATTTTACAACTCTGCTTGGTTCTCAGTTCAAATTTTAAGGAGTTTGTTGAATTTTCAATTAGCAGCGTAGCGCAATTGTTAAAATTGCGCTTACAAACAAAACCCTCGTTAAAACAAACATTTCAACAGTAACTTTTTTATAGTCGCAAGGAAGTGAGAGAAGCAATCAGGAAGATGAAATAGGGAAAGGCTACGGCGTTCTTTGAAATAACAACGGAGACGATTGTTGCAGATAGCAGAATTGCAGAAGAAGTGATGCTACAGCTTTGCCACCGAGTTTTGGATGGAAAGGGAATCCTGGATGAATGGTAAACCAACGTTGTGGTGCCAATTTTTAAGGGAAAAAGAGATGTGATGAACTGTGGTTCGTATACAGGAGTGAAGTTGCTGGAACATGGCATGAAAACTATTGAAAGAGTGTTGGAGAAAAGAATGCGAGCATTAGTTGATGATAATGAAGCACAGTTTGGTTTTATGCCGGTAAAGGGAACAACGGATGCCTTATTCTTAGTACGAAGGTTGCAAGAAGAGCATCGAGCAAAAGACAAAAGAATGTACATGTGTTTTGCTGATTTGCAAAAGGCATTCAACAGAGTACCGAGAAGAGTTATGGAATGGGCTATAAGAAAGAAAGGCTTGCCTGAAATCCTGGTCAAGGCGGTGATGAGTCTTTATGAAGGAGCAAGCAACAAATGTCAGAGTTGGATCGGGGCTGTCGGAAGAATTTTCAAAGAAAGTTGGTGTACACCAAGGGTCTGTGTTGTCACCTTTTTTGTTTGCAATGGTGATAGACGAAGTAGTGGAAAATGCAAGAAAAGGCTGGATGAAGCAAATTCTTTATGCAGACGATTTGGTCCTAATGGGGGAAACTATGAAGAATTGAGAGAGAACTTTGATGATTGGAGAGAGGTATTTGAAAGCAAAGGGATGAGAATCAATCTTAGAAAGACGAACTTGATGGTGAGTGGGATGGAGGAAGAAACGTTCGACAGTAAGATTGATCCTTGCGGCATGTGTGGAACAAGAGTTATGTCTAACTCGGTGCTATGTACAGCATGTGGTAAGTGGGTCCACGCAAGATGCACGCCTGCACGGATAAGAAAATTGCAGTTTATTTGAATAAAAATTTTGTTTGCAAGAAATGCAGAAGCGAGGTAAAGAACTTCAAGCGACCAGATGAAAAATTGTGTGATGGTGTGGAAACTGTGAGCAAGTTCTCCTATCTAGGTGACAGACTGAATGCAAATAACGGGTGCAAAACAGCGATAACAGTTAGATCAAGAATTGGTTGGATAAAGTTCAGGAAATGCAGCGAAATACTTAAAAGCAGAAGGTTTTCATTACAGATGAAAGGGAAGGTTTACAACAGCTGTGTAAGATCAGCAATGTTGTATGGAAGTGAAGCATGGTGCTTGAGAGAAAAAGAGATGGCAATTTTGAGAAGAACAGAAAGGGCAATGATTTGAGTGATGTGTGGTTTGAAGCTATTAGATCGAAGAAACAGCGAGGAGTTGATGGACATGTTGGGCATAAAGGAATCTTTAGATAGGATGGCTAAAGCAAGTAGTAGGCAGTGGTAAGGGCATGTTTTAGGAAAGAAGATGAAAACGTGACAGTGAAGACTTTGAAAATTGAAGTGAGCAGTAGTAGAGGAATACCGAAACAAACATGGAAAAAGCAAGTAGAGAATGAGATGAAAGAAAATGGACTGGTGAAAGAGGATGCATGTGATCAAACAAAATGGCGAGGCATGGTAAAGGCAATGACTATACTAAATTCAGCCAACTCCATCATGCGGATAATACTGGATCCAACATGTGATGATAACCTTTTTTGCCAACATGATTTTCGGATTCGTAAACTTACATTATCTTGATCAGAAATTTGACACACTATATACTACATATCAAATCTACACCCTCAACTAGCCCACTGCAGTATTTTTTTTAAGAAGAATTTTATCTAAGCACATGTATGAACAGTTCTACTGATTTTTCCCAAAATTTACGAACTGAATCAAAACAATGCCTGCTATAGCAATTAGCATGGAAAAAGATACGTACATACTCATTAAAAATTTAAACAAAAAATCAAATTCTTATAAATTTATAAGTGATATTGCACTAACTTTATAATGACTTCACATTGAAAACTTATACTAACTTACTCAACTCTGCTTTCCGGAACCCTATGTTCAATGTTTAACGTCAAATAACTATTAACCAAAATTTATCTACTTCTTTCGCACATTACGCTCTTTTTAACAGCTTTTGAGGTTATTCGCTCTCAAAGTTTAATGGTCTCAAAAAGTTATCAAAATAATCAAGTAACGTCAATCAAAAACCTAATACGAGTTCCTAACAGTTTTCACTATATTATGAAATAACATAGAGCAATCTTTAAAATTCCAGCGACTTTATTACATGAGCCAAACTTAACATAACACTAAACACGGCCAGAAATATGCAAGCATTTTACACCCATTCCTATTCTAAGAACGCTATTTAGCAGTGTAACCCAACGGCTAACAAATTGGACAATGTACAGTATATTGTATTACATCCACTATTTAGACCGAGCAGTTGGTCAAGTGGTAACGCATTCGTCTCTGGAGTGGGAGGTCTGAGGTTCAAATCTTGGGCCGATCAAATCAGACAAAGTGTTGCCAACTGCTCGCCATCGCTGCAACATTTCTTCCAAAGAAGCTGTGTTGCCAGAGTGCAATGACGCGGAGATGGGCCCCGCCAACTCGTTACACACTTTGGCATATTACAGCGAGTATAATGAAAGATTTGATTTGGTGACAGTTTACCAAAAAACTCGGCCATCCAGCTTAAATCTAACAAAGCCATTAAGCTCAAGTACTTCAACATCTTAAATGTTTGAGTAATTTCATAATTTTGACTCTTCTACTTTTCTGTGATACCAAGATTCATTGTGAGAATTCATCAAATAGTTTGAAAGCAATTTAAGGGCTAATTGTGAAACATGGCATTGCAAGTTTGACATGTTTTATCTCTTTCTTAAATTAGCCTATCACCACCGATATATACTCTTACAATTTGATGTGACTAGCTGGAGTACTTCATAATAAAAATTTTCATATTTTAAGGGGCCCATTTGGCATAGTCTCCTCAATCTGTCCAGCCAAATTTTGTTATCTTTAATCCTTGATTCATATTAACCTCTCCAATAGAATGACTTTGTTTACCTTTTGCAGTAACTGGGGGAAGGTGTCAACATAATTGGAGGACCCCTATAGTATGATATCCTCAATTTTTTTATAGTATATTTTTACCTATGTTGAAAATTTTATTTATCTAGCTTAAGTGGTTAAAAATTTTGAAGAACCCGTTTGAGAGGACTTTCCAATTGTGGCACCTGAAATTTAGTCATATTTTATTTACTATACCTATTTTGATTTTATCGTTCTTCTATGTTTACCAATTCTGAAAGTTTCATGTGTCTAGCTTGAATGATTAAAAAGTTTAAATTTTGAAGAAAACCATTTTGGTCCCCCAAATATTGTCAAACTTGACCTTTCCTCCTAATTTCCTTGCATATCCTGATATTGTGATGTGTCTAGCTGACACAATTAAAAAGTATAAATTTTGGCGTCCTCGCTTGAGGGGGACACCCCATTGTGGTACCCTCAAATTTTGTCAAATTTTATTTTTTCTTCATATTTACCTACTCTGAAAATTTCATCAGTCCAGCAAAAGTGGTTAAAGTTTGAATTTTGGCATCCTTGTCTGACGGACATCCCTTCATTTCGTTTGGTACCGGTACCCCCAAATTTTGTCAAATTTGATCTTTTTGTAATATTTTCCAATCCTGAAAAGTTCATGTGTCTAGCGTGAGTGGTTAAAAAGTTTGAAGTTTGGTGGCCTAGTTTTAGGGGAACCCCTATTTTGGTAAACCCAAATTTTGTCATATTTCATCTTTTTTTCATATTTGCCAACCCTGAAAACTTCATGTGTCTAGCATGTGTGATCGATTAGCTGAGAAGAGCGATCATCAGCATATTTTACTATCCCCAGAGCCATCTTGCCCAAACCCTCACTTTGTGATGAAACCACTTTGACCAAATCAGTGACCAAATCACTGTGGTGCGTTCAATTTAGTCAAAATTTATTTTTCTTTTACATTTACTTACCTTAAAAATTTCATGTATCTAGCTTAAAACGCTAAAAAAGTTGAAGTTTGGATGGCCCATTTGGGGAAACCCCATTTTTGTTGGGTTTAGTTTATTTTTAATATCTACCTATTCTGAAAATTTGATCCATCAAGCTCTAACAATTTAAAAGTTTAAAATTTTGAGGACTCGATTGAGGGGGATCCCTCTAACCTGGCACCCCCGATTTCAGTTGAACACTAGTCCTCCCTGATATCTTCAATTGCTCTAACTTTAAATACAGTGCGTTTAGTGGTTTTAACGCAGATAGCGGCAGAGGAAAAAGAAAAAAAAAATTAGAAAAAAGACGCAAAACAAGAAACGGGCACCCTCAAACTTGATTTGTATAAAGCATTCATAAGCACCCACATTGTGTCCAAATTTCAGCTTTGCACGCCAAGTGGTTTGGGAACTACAAGCAAATTAATAACTTTTCAAGCCAAAAATTGCCGCTTTTTAATTTTTTTATTTTCTGTTTCAATTCACAATCACGTGTCCTAGGATCCCCAAAAATGGCACACATGATGCTTTCATTCATTCTTATGTTAAGTCCAAATTTAAATTCTTGCTTGTGCAAAGTACCAATTATTGGCAAAGAGTAACAAAAATAATGTATGATGGTTATTTTATTGCCAGCCTATATTTTACTGATGCCTGTGCTATTATTAAAGCAACATTGACAGCTTTTCAACCGCACAAAAATTTCTGACATGAAGGAAGGAAATAAGATATGGTATAATGATCTAATCGACCTCAACATCTTGTTATGTACAAAACCGTTAGCATACTTAAGTTGTCACTAGCAAAATGGGATCCCTATTCAGTATTCATATCATGTAGTGGTATTTGATTGTGTGATTAGTGCACACAAACCAAGTGTTTATGAACGAACTTCAAATTCATCAGCTCAAAAAACGACCGTAATAAAGCATAACTTGAAAAGACACTGGAGTGCATCAAAAAGTGTGAAAAAGTTCACATTGCATAGTTAAACAAATATAACTTATATTAAGAAGAAATCAAAAACATCAAAAGTGACTAACCAACATTTGGTGGTTCGACTGTATATGAATTCTCATTTATCTTCAACAAAAATTCATTTTGCAATAAATGTTCGACAGCAGTGTCAGATGCGACTCGACAACCATCTGAAAACGAAAACAATCATGAGACAAGTGATCTAAACAGCTGAAACGCAAAAGCAATTACAAAAAACATTTTTCCAGAGTAAGCAATAAAAAAAAGATTTTCAAAAAAAAAACATCAATGTTATCATGCAAAGGTTGAGTTATTTCATAAACAGTAACTAGTGATTATCCGTTATACATAACTGGATCATCAAGTTGACTAGGCAAATAGAAAAAAACTTTTGGGTCTTGAAAGCCCAGACAGCAACTTGTCCACCTGTTTACCATTTCTAGTGGAGGCTTTCTACAGTTCTTTGTTAATTATAAATATCAAGCAAAGTAGTGGTGAGTCGTACAAGTTAAATTACACAAAAAAATGGGAATCAAATTCTATTCTACCATTTTCATAGATGATGTATTGTGATTGTGATTGCCTATCAATTGCCAATTCACTAACGTATTGTGATTGCCAATTCACTAACGTATTATGATTGCCTATCAGAACTTGACACTATGGTGTCAGATTTGGGTCTGTTTTTCTAAACCCAAGTTCCAGGTTTACCTAACTTTGCATTCCAAAATTCCGGGTTTTGTCTGCTTCTAAAATTTGTGCTTTTGGTTCCTTAAATGTGCTCCTTTGCATTTGATTACTGCCAGCATTCCCCAAGGCATGTCATTGATAATGGCACGCAACTGTTTTGGGGATATTCTTGACAATGTTTTAATCGAAAATTTTTTTAATTTTTTACTTTTTTTTTTAGCAAAAGTCTTCAGCAATGTAAGAATTTTTGTGCAATAATACAAGGTTATAAAACCAGAGATTTGCACCAAAAAATACCTGGGTTTCGGGAAAACCTGGATGGACACATTACTCAACACTAAGCAACAAACTGATATGAAGTTGCCAATATTCTTACAGTAGTTCTGTTATGTTGTGCCATGAAAGAATGAAAGAACATAATTATGGATTACAATAACCTATTAAAATCTTACACTGCTTCATAATTACCATACCTTAGTATAACCACAGTTTTCAATAGTTTGCAACTGGCTTCCTCCTATTTATAATTTCCAATTACCATTATTAATTACATACATAAAATACCTAATTAAAATATCAAATCGTCAGTAGTGTTAAACAATATTTTGTTTATCTGCAGAGCAAAAATAATTTAACAATATGGCTGTAACAGTACCATTACTATTCTGTATTAAGCTTATAAATGGGATTTTGTTTTATACTTGTTTTACAAAATTAATAAGCATCATTCAAACAATAACTTGAAATACTGGTTGACTTGATAGTACCAAAACACACTCAATGATTGATAGAGTTAACCATGGCAAAATAATTTTGCTGGACAAGCACAGTATTATTATTACCTGATGCATATATGCCAGCTCGATCTATTCCTTTATCTTCACGTTTTAAACTGTCAAGAAAATCACCAACAGTAGATGAGACAGGTCTTAAAGTGAATTTACAATTTTCTTGCCGTGAAGGGAGAGGAACACTGATAACTGGCAAGCCAGAGTGATACATGATACTCACATCTAAAACGATATGTGATTAGGAGTAACATGGATTTTGGTCCATTGAAAACAAATTTCAGGTGCTGGTACAACATAAAATATAAATGGTGCAAAAATGGCCAAAAAAGTTCTTTCAGATTACAGTTTCCAGTTTAATTAGCTACTCTAATTTTGTCCAATGATGGCTTCTTGTCAGATTAAAAGGTATGGCTTTATGATCAATATTCAAATGCGGGGTTGTTCAAAATAAGACAAAATATTACCCAAATTTTACCTTTTAATTTGAAACAGCATTTGTAATTATTAATTACATATATAAATCAAGATCAAAAATATTGTAAATTATTTTGTTGTTATTGGCAAATTTTGCTTGAACTAGCTACTGTCAAGGGCGTTGTAACATATTTCCTGTTTGAAACCTATTAACAAAATAAAAACAAAAATTGTTAAGTGGTTCCAGTATATAAAACCATAAGTGATAAATTTTTAGTAAATTTTGTAGAACAAAGCAGCAAGTAATAAAAGTAGGAGTTTCATTAGTACTAGCATAATACCAACCATACCTTTGTTTGATTCAGTCCCATAGTAACGATGATGTGAAAGAAGTTGGCATCTCTAAAATACATACTTATTATTTATGCTTCGTTGCTCTTTACAAATCTGTCAAGAATCAAAACATAAGCAAGCTTTTATTTCCAAAATAGGTTTGACAAACAAAACTCTGGTAAGTACTATTTATTTAAAATAAAATCTTTTAATCTGAGAAATACTGTATTGGCAAAAACACAATTTTCCCTATACAACTAAACTGATAATAATCAACTACAAAAAAAATATTTTTTAAGCCTAGCTACCACCTCACCTCTAAAAAACAACATACAAGCAGTGTAAATCAAGTATTTTCCAAAAACAATATGCACACACTTTACATTATTATGAAAGTGTAATAGTACTGAGTATTTTTATAACTATAAAACAGGTACTAAAACTATATACCATATATGAAGATCTGCTTGAGTTTGTGATTGATTTGAAGATATTTTCCCCGCTAATCCATTTAGGTTTGGCAAGAATAGTAGTATTATCTTTGGTGAAAGCTCTAATCATTGGCCATAATATTCCACTGCATGTTCTGTTCATCATTGTCACAAAAAATACATTCAACAAATTTTAGCACAAAGATAACTGCCTACACTTTCATCTAAGAACCACACCAAAATATACCAAATTAAACAGTTATAATATTGGTAGATGCCAATAACAGTGTTTCAACTAGCTTTTTTATCAAGGTGCTTTGGTAAGGTGGGAGCACAGTGCATGGGAACAAAATGGCCTTTCAAAAACTGACAACTTTAGGCTTTAAAGTGGTGCAAAGCCCTTGATTTATGCAGCATGGCCAAATGGGTTAAGGCGTAATTTTTGCAACGACACTGATCACATAATCTGAGTTCAAACCGCACCCTCGTTATATTGCTGCATCCTTGGATAAGATGCTTTACAATGATTACCTGCGCTTTGTGGCTTTAGCCAAGTAGCAAATTTACATGAGAAGTCAAATCTCAACCAAAAAGCTTGGACTATGGTCAACTCCTAAGCAGGTGAAGACAATTCGTCCAAAATAAAAGTGCCATTGGTGCTTCCTTGTAAGTTGAAGTTAAAAGTGGATCAATCAGTCAATCAATTTAATTTTGTGGGTAAAAATATTTGACACTAATGTTTTAAAAGTCAATAGGCTTCACAAATCAATACAGGACAAAACAAAGAATATGACAGGTTTGATACAATCAAACGTTTAAGATTTAAATTAAAAGTTTTTTATAGCCTTATTTTTCTTCTTCAAAGTTAATAATTAGTAACCGTTATAATCAATACATGCTAATTGCTAATTTATGCGAAAAATATGACTATAGACTATGGAGGTATGAGTGAATACTACAACAACTTAAAAACTCACATGTAGGTATGTAAGTTGTTGCAGTTGGCAGCGTGGCCAAATGGGTAAAGGTGTCGTTTTTACGACGACCCTGATCGCATGATCTGGGATCAACTCACACCATCGTCATATTGTTCTATCCTTGAATAAGATGCTTTGTGATGATTATCGTCTCTGCTTGGTGGCTTTGAACAAGCAGCAAACTCAGTAGACAAGAATTCCAAGAAATCCACAGGAGCATTAGAAACTCCCTAGTAGGTGCAGATTCCTCCAAGCACAAAGTAGTCAATGCATTGAAAAGTGTGCAAATTGTCTAATAGTTAGCATCTGACACCGCCCGTTGACAGAATAAATATGCACTACAACAACTACTTATATACATATTGTAGGTGGGCTATAATTAGTTTATTTTGTTAGATACTAGGTTAATAAATAAAAACAATGGTAAAGTTGATGGCATTGCTAAGGTATTGCTTTTATATTCTATTTCAATAAGATTTTTTTCCTACAAATAGTTGCTCCTTTCCCTGCGCTCTCCAATTTGACAATTCTTCTTGACAAGTGTTAGACGAAAGCTGCTTCGAAGACAACATGAACAACATTTTAATCAAAGCAATTCTCAAGTTCTGCACCACCAACCAACTTTTCAAGCACGATATTCAAGCACGATAGCAGTTGATGGGTAAAAGATAATGTTGATGTTGGGGCATTATGAAATGCCGTCTTGAACTAGTGAACACAGCATTCCTTTGGTGCATAAATTACCATTATTGTCAAACAAAAAAGGGCTGCTAAACTAAGGAAGTATATTGTATTATTGTTAGTTATGGTAAATATTTTATTTTATTTGTAAACTTTTGGATCAAATTTTGAGGTAGCGAAAAACCAAATACAGTCAAATCTCATTAATTGCAAAGTCAATTTGACAAACCTTTTTATGCAATAAAAGAACGTCTAGACATAAGACTTCAAAGCAAGTGCTATGCGACTGTTCAACTTATATTCAAAAGCAAAACAAAAAAAACATGCAAATTAGGGCTTAAACATTTATTCGTTTGAGCTGTGACATACTGAGCGATTGTTGTTTGTTTAATGTTATTTTTGCATGCTATCGAATGACAAGGATTACAAAATGACAGCCACATGATTTTGTTCTAAATCAGTATTTGTCTTTTAAGAACAGCAATCACATCACAAGCTGCGTTGTTTTTGAACTCTAATCGGTGGCGACATGACAGCGAATGCAAAATGACAGCCACATGATTTTGTTCTGATGTGGTATAATAGCTGTGTTTGAAGAACATCAATCACATCACACACTGTTGTTGTTGATCTCTAATTGGTGACAGTTTTGATTTTTTTTATGATGTTGGCAATCGGTGAGTTTCATTGGCCCATTGAAACAGTTTGTTTTTGCTCAGGAAGTCATGCTTTTGTGGCTAAAATTAGTTGCATAATCCGCTTAATTGAATAGAATGCCATTAAATTCTACTCAATTAAGCAAATTATGCAGTAAACCACTATGCAATTATGTCATGATTTTGAAACTCCTACTAGTCATTTTTGCTAAATTAGTTATTACAACCTGGAGCTCATTTGTCATTTTATACTTTAGTGACGCCATTAGCGAGAAACCTAGCCAATGCGTTGCTCGCCTTCAATTTGGCTTGTTTATCTCATAGCGCATAATGTGTTACAGTTCACAGCGAGAAGTGCTTTAATAGTGGATAGCAAAGAATGCTTTAGTGGTTCATGTAGAGTAGTGTCTTTTGTTTTTGTTCTTTTTAAAAGTTGTATTCTATTTGAATAAGATGAATTAAATTAGGCTTAACTTTAACAATAAATTTGCATGTATTCACGTGGAGATTGTGATTTCGTGCGCACATAACGAAAAGATCATAAATAAACACAAATTAACAGATTAACTGAACTATTTTCTTAAAAAACAATTGATTGTGGTTTGGGATTTATCATCTTTACGTGATAAAGTGATTATGCAATTATCCAGTATGCAATTAACTGGATTTGACTGTACAATGTACATCCACAACCGTTGATTTTAATCAAACCAAAAATAAACGTATTATTATATGTATAACGCTGTTGCGGGGTCCACGTTCACATCATTGTGCCAGCAAGCATGCCATGCAACACAGCTTTTTCAAAAAAAGATAGCAACAAGGGTGAGTTGTTGTAAACATTGTGTCTCATTTGGCTGAACATAGATTTGAATCTCCAAAACGATCACACTATCACTTGGCTAACCATCAAGTTACTGGCATTAAAAGGGCATTCAAGTCAAGTTTTTCACTCTTGACTAAATGTTGGGAAAAGCCGTAAATGCATCCTCAACAAGTTTGAACTTTCTACGTCTTCTTGTTCTCAAGATATTGTAGTCTAAAGTAAAAAATTTTCCTCTTACTTAAGTGTTGCCATTTTGCCAGAATTGTGACTGAAGATTAACTTTTGAAAAGTTGGCTTGAACGTACTTGAAAAGCAGTTAATTTACAATTTGGACCATCAACTCTGTTTTGGCAACAACCGGTACTTTACTGCACAAGAATCGTTGAACATTACAAACATACAGCAACTTTTTGAAATTTTGTCTGTAGTTGGCAACTCTGGCAAAATTTCCAAGGGGAAAAACCTTTTCAAAGGGAAAATCTAAATTGTCATATCTTGGAATGGAAGGTCATAAAAAGCTCAAATTTGGTTTAGCTGGTCTTCAAATTTGTCAAAAATTTTTGAAAGAAAACCCAGCAAATATATTTTTGACCTGAATGCCTTTTAATTGTTGAAACTACTTGCTATACAACCATAGAATTATATAATCCAGTGGCAGAAGTTAAACAGTTTTTCAACAAAGGTATGGTCAAAAGGTCAGTCACATATTAAATTACTACACAACCTAATTATGTACAGAACTGACACATATACAAAGAGCCAAAGACACTCATTATGATTTTTTTGATAACCAAGGTTTACAGCAGTACCTACTTAACTTTAACATGACATGAAATAAAGCTATAAACATCGGTATTTTTTAAAGCCCAAAACTAAATTATAGCAACAAAATAACATGTCAACTAGCAATAGTAGACTAAATCTTCCATAGCTCAGTTAAATGGAGGCACATTTCATCGTCTTTATGTTTCATCCAGATTTCCAATGAGAATTTTTTTTATTTGAAGTACCTCAAAATCAATGTTTTTTGTTAGGCTCTGTAACTATCAGGCCAATTTTAGTCAGCAAATCAGCATTTTTATTGAGTGCACACCGACTCATTATTGAATTTTCCATTGCTTGCTACATAAAAAACGCCAATCTTTAGGGCACATGTCAACTCACCAAAACCAAAGAAGGAACATTGCTGTTACGTTTTGGTAAGTCAGTTTGCGCCCGAAACATCAGTAACTTTTTATATTAGACAAGAAAAAAATTTAAAAATGAGTTGGCGAACACCCAATAAAATTACAGATTTGCTGATGAAAATCAGCTTAATAGTTACATAGCTCAAAATCCAATGCATCAGAAAGCTAGTAAAGACATTTTACTGCTTTACTGCATAGCCTGCCAATGCTACTTTTTTTCATGTACCAGTACCAATATTGGTGAAATCATCCCCATTACCTGATTACACTGGATTTTACTATAACAAGCCTATTGATGTTGCATGCTGTAGTGCATGGCTTAGTAGAGAGTTTGATGCATCTCGCATATTGATCACGATCAAGTATCTAAATCCACTTGCAATGATACTATATGCTTTCCAGGTACCATTGCAAGTCCAAGCATTCGTGGTTCAACTTGCTTGTTTGTTTCTTCCAAGGTTCGATATTCTTGTGCAGAACCAAGTATAACGTTTCTAGCTTTGTCAGTACATAGAAACGTACCAATTAATGTTCTTCCATCAGTAATAACAATGCGAATGTTGCGACCTAGCCATTTGGAAATTTTTTGGCGAGAATTTAAATCTTTCTCACTTTTTTCATTTTCACATGGCACTTGATTCAAATTTGTGCCCATTTTTAAGTTTTCTTCTGGGTCAAAACATTCCGTCATTTTTATAGAAAAGATTTTACAGTAAGTCTTTGATTCACCTGTTGAGTGTTGACTGCAATACTTACAATAATAACGTAGCCTCTGGCCTAGGCTGAAATAGATCTGCCAATAATACTTTAGTCATTTATCAAAAAAAAAGTACCAGTAACAAAAAACAGAGCCAATACTTAAGCTAAATTAACAATTGCCAGTACTTGCTGATATACCAAACGAAGTTACTTGGTGCACGGAACTTGCATAGAGCCTTTTCCTTAAATATTAAAAATTTCTGGTTAGGCCTACCTAATTCATTCTTTCACATAATAAGAAATTCTTGTTTTGATTAGGGTTAGATTTTGAGGAATAGCTTAAAGTTAGATTATGACGAATAGTTTATATCGCTATTGAACAGCTGAATCAAAGCCGTAGAGTATGCTCATGGAACATGCACCAAGCCCTTCCCTATATAGTCTACTAATTGTACCGGTACAAAGTACCTTGCATCTATGTAATCGTACAATACATAAATTCTGAAAACATCTCTTTCAGCTATACATAAAGCAAAATAACAATGAATGCAATATACTTCAAATGCTTATCATTAAAGGAAGTGGCTAGTGGTACGCTACGTAACGCCCATAAAGAGAATAAGAGAGCAAAGAATGAGCGTTTATTTGCTCTTTATTTTTTAAATTATCAAAAAGGTTTGCATTAGATTTTGAGTTTGGGTTAGGACTAACGTTAAAGTTACCACTATGGTTAGAGTTTGGGTAAGGTTTAGGGTAGGGGTTAGGGCTAAAATGGTGATTTTCTTATTCTTGAGTAAGAGAACAACAGCCTCTTCCATAATTGAAACCATTATTTCTAAGCAGTTGCTAAGGTTACATGACCGTAATTTTCGTTTTCGGAATTAAAAGTTACGTGACCACTTTTGCTGTTCAATTTAACATCTCTCAAGCTGGCATCGCTGCCCGAACCCTAACTCAAATAATAATACCTCTCAAGCTGGCATCACTGCCTGAACCCTAACTCAAATGATAATATCTCTCAAGCTGGCATTGCTGCCCCAACCCTAACTCAAATAATAAGATTTTAGAGAAAAAAAAGGATTATGTGGCAAAATAGCTCTCTAGCGCTATTTTTAAACAGCATGTCCAGCGGGTATCGATATTCCAACCCTCGGCATTACAGCCAAGCGCATTAACCACTACGCCATCAGGGATTCGATTTCGATTTGTCAAAGTGCTGTATTTAAATCGAATCTCTCACGTAACTTTTAATTTCAAAAAACGAAAATTACGGTCACGTAACCTTAGCCACTACCTTATTTCTATTAATCTGTAATGCGGTAGTTAACCATTACCTTAATTACAGTTATTAGTGACTTGTCTAAGTCATGCACATTGTTATTTTGAACGAACATAGGTAATATCAGATACAGCAGTAACAATAGCTGTTAATTTGTAAAAATTATATGAAGAAAACCTTGTTGGTGTTTAACCATTATTTGAGGGAAGGTAACAAAACAAGTATACTCGTATAGCACAATGTCAGTATTTGAATATTAAATGTAATTTCACACATATACAAAGAAAGCTTGAACGATAAAAGATTGGGTCATTAACATTAGTAGCCCAACTGCCTAATGAACTTTAAAGATTTCATCATTAATCTTCTCTTCCTACTAACAAAACTCTGGAATAATTTCACCAGTTTGACATGTCTTCAACCTCTGACATGGCAGCTTCATCTCTAATTAAAGTAGTGGACTAAAGCACCTGGAGGCAAAAAGGTACAAGCAAGAAATGGTATTATTTGTACAAACACTAAAAATGATACCGGTACCACAAAAAGACATATCAAGGTTACAACACTGTTGCCATTTTTGATGCAACAATTAATAGATATAACACCTAGCTAGCACATTGGCTCATAAAGCACATGAAAAAACTGTTCAACTTGGCAAACACCTGAACACTTGAAGACTTAAATTTCTTGAACAGATACCGGTAACATTAGTATTGTGAGCAAAATATTCAGTATTTCAATGTCGGCAAATTAACACTACTGTGCATTTCTTGTATTGCTTAGACACATTGCTGATGGTATCATGGTTGGTTTTATTTATTTACATGTTATTTTTTATCATCACACAATTGTGCTAGATCACTGCATTACGGTATATTTATTATTTACACATTAGGCCTACCTGTTATTACACCTATCTTAACATTACATTTACAACCATATTTACAGAGGGATTTCTTTTTTTTTAGCATCCTTCAAATTATTAGGGTTTATTGGGGTAATTCGGGACATGAAGTAAATCGGGACACCCTGGGGTAATTCGGTACAGGAGTAATAAAGACATCTCTTTACATTCATCTTTTAATTCAAGTCTTGAAGAATCCAATGTGCCAAATTTTTTTCAAAAATTAGCGGAGTAGCATTGTAAAATCCAATCCAAAAATTATCCTTGTAAGTCAATTTTGCCACAATCCAAGCTTAAATAATGCTTTAAACCGCACATCAAAATTTTGACATCAAAAAAACAACTAATAAAAGCCTCATTTAGCATAAATCAATTCTTACGGAATATTCTCGAACATTATCCAGATCTTTTTAAACATATTTTCATCTTTTTTTACGCACTGTTACTGTGCTTTTATCAATGTCCCGAATTACCCCGCGGGTGGGAAAAATCGGGACAGCGGAGTGGCTTAATTTAAAAATCCATTATTCCATACTCCGCTAAGCGTTGAAAACCAAGGCGTTGCCAAATATAAGTCGGATATCCAAATATATAAAAAAAGTTGACAAAACAAGTTTAGAAGTGCTAGGTCGGTAAATAGAGATGGAAAACTGAAATTTTGTCCCGAATTACCCCACCAAACCCTATTCTTTTAATTATCAGGCTAGTTTTAAAGTAAAAGCATCCCTACTAGCATTTCAAACATCAGAAATTAAAATTTGTAGTGTATATTAGTACGGGCACTCAAAAAATTCTCATGTGAAAAACAGGCCTGTAACTTAGAAACTAAATTATTGGGGTTTTGATTAGGCTATGGAAAAGGCTTGGTGCATGCCGAATCAGGAATGTTCCGCACGCACAGACAATTTGTTATAAAGCCTAAAAATCTCTAATCTTAATCCTAGCCCTTACCTACACCTTAACCTATAACTCTGAGCTGTAATAATCAAAATAAAAATTTTTGAAAACATTTGACATCATCAGAATCTTCGTTTATTTTAATCTACACATGTTCCGTGTACTAAATCACTGTATCACTCATCACTCATCAGTATCAGGGCATTGTGTTCCAATAAAACATAGGCCTACTGATAGTGGTTATCTTGAATTCCTAGCACCAATACACAAAAGGTAACGGTAGATGTACCCGTCACAGGGGAGGGGGCAGCCTGCCCTGAGTGTCATCATTTGGGGTGACACCATATTATAAAGTGAAACCATAACTCCACCAATTCAGAATTTGTGGTGAATACCGTACCTTTCTTTTTTCACTTTGTTTGGTTCCTATCCTCATTTGGACTTTTTTTTGGTCTTCACATTCTTTTGGACCGAAAACCCACTATTTTTTTTGGTCTTCACCTATTTTTGCACCAAAAAAGGGTGCAACCACAAAATCTCGCCCCACGTGCCACCATCCTTAGCAATGCCACTGTTGTTTTATACTTCAGTGTAATACAGCGCAGAGCGTGTATATAGGTATAATAAAACATATAATTTGAACCTAGGCTACCAACTCTGATTTAACCTTGGCTGCTGTAAAGTGTAATATGCCGTTTTATCATGCATAGGCTAGTACGGTACTGGTAATGTAATAGTAGGCCTGTTTGCATAGTCGCTACCCTATACTCATTTACTCTTTCATTCACAGATTCATGTTTATTTGTGTCCATACACAACATCTCGAAGTAAACGATAAAACTTACCGTACGAAGTGTCTTGGCGCACGGAACGTGCGCGGTTAAATCATAGACTATTAGTAGACTAGAAACTGACGCGCGAAGAAAAAACGAAGAGAATTGAAGAGAAAAAGGCTCCTCTCGCTGCGAAGTTTTTTTGGCCACGCGTGAATTATTCGACACGATAAGGTTTTTTGCGATAGTTCAAATGCATAGTACAAGCAGAAGCATAAGAAAACTTGGGCAATTCGAAGCTTACAACTGAAGCCGCGAAGCTAGATCAGCCGACTAAAAAAGCCAAAAGAAGTTTCCAGTTGAATTAATAAATCAGCACAAAAGAAGATAGATACAAAGGTGGTCAAAGTAGCCGAAAAGCAAAGTATTGCTACTTACTCTAAAATCCACTGCAAGTGAAAATAGAAGCACGGCGAATTATTTTCACTTAAATGAAAGTAGTCCAAATTAATTCTCTGTAATGAAAGTAGTTTCAAAGTATAATACTGCCTCAACTGATAATGCTTGTACCCACCAAAAACAACAAATTTTTGAAATAACTCGCCATAACTCAAGATTTTATCTACAGTACAAATTTCACGTTCGAGACCTAAACGAACATATTTTCAATAAGCAGTTTTGCCCGATAGAATGAGAATAACTTTTTTTTTACGTCAGGTTGTAGTAAAATCATGGCAAAATCACCAAATAAAACAACTTCGTTACCGGTACTGACTATCTCTGGATATCAGAGGTGGAGTCGAGGACACAAGGCTCGAGGCCAATGCCAAGGCCAAGGACACAAAAAAAATCCGAGGCCAAGGCCAAGGCCAAGGACAGCCTTTCCGAGGACAGACCCTCTCGAGGCCAAGGACAGGAATGCTCGAGGCCAAGGACCAAGGACACAGCCGCAAGTGTTCTCCAAAAAAAAAAGGTCTTCAAAAAAGTTTTTCAGGCAATCTCCAATTTAAAGGCGTAGCCAGAATTTTTGATTGGGGAGGCTTAAACCACAAATCACATGCAATGACGTCATCAAAAATTTGCCTGTTTTTGACTTAACCAGGATTTTGCAAAGGGAGAGGGCCTCAACTAATATAGTTGAAAAGTGCAAATACGTAACTTTGGAGACGTTTTGAGAAAACCAGTGTAACTCAAACGTATCACAGACGGGGGTCTGGGGGCGAAGCCCCCAGCTGTTGGGCAATTTTTTGTAATTTTTTGATAAAAAAAGCTATTTTAATGCCATTGAATCACACTTCGCACATGTTTAGAACCATTTGAAAGCACTAGATTTTTGACATTTGAAAGCCAATTAGAAAAATTAAATTGTTTAATCCTCCTTCTAGTTGCAATCTTAGTTCAAAACACGTTTAACATCTTGCATTTTGGTGTTAAAGTTTAATTGTACGTGATTTGCTCCAGGTAGGAGGAAGTAAGGTGCATTGACTCGTGCAACATTTTAGCAGTAAATGAAAATCCACTCGAAGATTTTCCTTAGAGATTTTTGTTTTGTCATGAAAATAGCCAGTTATAGAAGTGCATGTTACGCCAGGGGGCCCAGGCTCCTTTTACTGAAGTTCAACGATTTGTTCCATCAGCATTTTCCATGGCTAATTTTTTTTTAAAGTATTTTGTGCGTAAAAACTGGCGAGGTGGAGGTGAATTTATGAATTGTTATTGAAAAATTGTACAATAGATGGGTAGTTTCGCTTACTAACCATGTGTCAGGCGCGCAGCCAGAAATTCGCAATGGGGGACTGTGTTTGGGGGTCTGGGAGCAAAGCCCCCAACCGCCGGAGGCACGGGGGTTTGGGGGCGGAGCCCCCAGCGCTCGCAAATTTTGCATTTTTTTGCAAATATAACTTAATTTTAGAGCTATTTTAATAAAAAAATAATGCTTTTAAAACGTGGCATAGAAATTACCAGCGCAACATGATTCAACTGGTTGCATTATCGGGCTACGTGGGAAGTGGCTAATGGTAACATTGCAGTTCTCTTGTTTACATGCAGGTAAATTATAAAATCCTATTATTCAACCAAACTCACACGAAGTAATCTATTTCGTCTGTATTTTATAAAGAAAAATAATCGGGGGGGGGGGGGGGGGCGCTAATGGAAAGATATTTGAGAGAAGCGATTGGCGATTAACTAACACTGAGTAGCCACCCCCCCCCTTTATTTCTGAGTTTATAATATATTTGTTGATAAAACCTATGTTTGGCGTTTTTACACTAGCGATCAAATGTGATTGCTTATTTTTGGGCATTTTTTAAAGTTTTCATTGATTGGTGACTTTAATTTTTGACAAATTAGCCCCCCCCCCTCTGAATATATGTTTCAAAAATGCTTTAAATCACTTTTTAGTCAATTCCAGCGCAAAAGACAGTCTCAGAAGAGCTAATAACATGGTGTTTTTCTTATTCTGCATTTTGGTTGACAGGCCAATGGGGGGGATATAGCCCCCCCCGCCCCCGGCTACGCTACTGGCCATGTTATTGCCGATCCGGATTTCCATCGCGCTGGGCCCCTGGCACTTTGGAGATTTTCGCAACATCTTTCTGCCAAATTTAGGTGACCATAAAAAGTCTGAAGATTTGAGAACAGAGTCCTTAGCTGGTACTGCGCCATATTGTGGTAAATCCGGCCTTGGTTAATGCATTACGTTCACAAAAAGGCTAGATGTGATCCTGAGATAGCAACTTTTAGGATGAAAACTATCCATTTCTTCCAGACTTACGTTTAAATTGGCTGGCAAAATTGATTTTAGGGGGTCCCGGAGGCGAAATTTTTTTTTCTACCATGGTTTTGCAGATTTATTACGTCACATCCTGTGTCCCAACCTTGAGTTTCGTACTCCGCTCTCAATTTTGACTTGATCCGCTCTATTTACTGGCAACTTGGTACGATGGTACTGGGCTAAGCTAGGCTAGACTTGAGTTAGTGGTAAAGTAGCCTACCGTAGGCAGTGGTAGAACAGGCTTGGAAAAATATCACAAAGCGATAGCAGTTAGTCCATAAGCCTAAGCTTACGTTAAGATAAAATTTTTCATGCAAACAAGTCAAAAAAGCCTAGTCTACTGTAATAATCTTTTTTAATTTTAGGGTTGAGCTGCTGAGTTTTTTGGAATTATTGCATTATAGATAGAATACCAGAGGGAAGCCTAAGGTCCCTTGTTTTACTAATTAATGCAGTTTCATTCAAGTTACTATTGGCTACATATGTATATTGCAAAAGCACCATGGTAGGCCTACTACACTAGTACTAGCAGATCTGAGCTAGAGCAATTGGCTATAGGTACTGGTTAATGACTAAAATCTAAAATGTAAACTGGTAAATTTGGAAAATGAAATGTCAAATCAGAAAAACTGAAATGTCAAAGTCATGAAAATGAAATGTTAAAGTCATTTTATTAATCTTAACCAACTTTGTGATTGGTTTTAATTTTATGCTCAGAATGAACTAGACAGATTCCATTCAGCATTAGACACTTCCTGACTTCATCACTCATCTGCTCATACATACTGGTATTCATAGTGAATGAAATTGAAACAAACAAAGTTTACTTCATAATTGATATTAAACTGATAGATTGTTAAAGCAGTTTGAATAAAAACTTGTGAAAACGTTTGTGTCGACTGCTAACCTTAGCACTTATCAGCTTTGCATTGTAGTACTGTACAGTAGCAGATACCATACAAGGTTTAAAGATCTGACAGTGACAGATTAAAGTTAGTGACATAATGCAAGTTTTATTATGATTATTTAAGTGTTATATTGTACTCTGTACTGGTGGAGTGTTTGCATAGGCTTAACCAGTTAAGTGATGTTTGCAAATTATTGATACATATTTTATAATTGCTTAAAATACAAAATTGCATTTCAGGCATAAAAGATAACCTACTAAAGCTTGCTTGAAATCTAGTTGTTTGATGTGGTTGCTTGAACAAACAGTTTCTGCTGTAGTGAATAGCCTAATTGTCCAAATTACCGGTATACGGCATTGATTGGTTGATACCAACTTTTAAGCCATTGTGTTACCCAGGAAGACTGATTTAATGAATGAGGAATTGCATTTTCAATGCATAATTCATGCAAGGCAATCCGCAATTTTCTGGCTATACTACAAGAAGTTTTTTAAAAGATCTGTTGGATGAAAAAATGTAACAAGAATTACCAAGTGTCTGGGTAAGTTCTTCAAATAATTATTTGTAGTTCAGTTTTGTTTGCAATGTTACAGTATATACATGAGATACAATTTTTGGTGCTGATTGCGGCCTCACTTGCTGTGAGATTTAACCAAATTAACACTGGTTAATTGGTCGAGCAGTAACGTGTTTGTTCTGAAGTAGGAGGTCTGAGGTTCAAATTTTGGACCTGTTAAATTGAACACATTGCTGCCAACAACTTGCCACTGCTGCAGCATTTTCTCTCTAGGTACTGTATTGCCTTGCCTTTCGCAATTGCAAGATTGCCTTGATACTACATGTTTCAGATTAATATGTCGAATATAATGAAAAATTTGATTTGATGTACCAGTAGTCAAAAATTCACCAATGGGATATAAATTGGCAAAAGAAATTCTTTGTGTCACTGATTATTTTTTGCATTCTGCAAAACTTCTAATGTTGTTCAGCCATGTTGTGAGTCTCATTATTGCAAGTGGGTCATTTCTACTTAGTTGCTTGAGCAAGAAAATATTCTACATTAGGTATGTCTTTTTTTTTTTTATTTTAGTGTTAGCATTTGCTGCTAATTGCTGTTAATCGTTTAAGAAAATTTTTCTGGTTCTTCAAGGAGCATAATTCACTGACTTAAAAGATCACCTACGTTGCTGCAACCACTCAGACTACTACCAGAATATCGCTAACTATGAAAGTGGAATTTCTTTGATTGGTTTTTGAATAGTGGAATTTCATTAACTACAAAGCAACAGCATTCAGAAAGGTATAATTTAAAATGTATAAGGTGTACCCATGTGGTTGAGACTAGAAGCATTGCAGTGTTATGCCGGTCTTTGCTAGTGTTGTAGACAATCATGTTCAAAGGTGCTTCACATTGCTCTGTGTCCAATCTAAGTGCACATTTAAGTTTCAAGGTTTTTGTAATATTTTTTTGTAATCTTTTAATTACTTATGGTCTTGCACACAAACCAGTTAATCTAAATTGTTTTTTCTTTTTTTAAAGAGAGGTATTTTGTGACAAAATTTGGTTAGTAATGTTGTGGTTTATCCGGTGATAAATACTAGTCAATAATCATCCTAGTTAGACTACAGATTTGTTCATGTTTTTGTCATTTATACTTTATTAGTCTATATGCATCATTGCATGCATTTGCATTAATTGAAAAGGCAAAATCAAAGAGTATAGTTTCACAGTTCACTTGTTTCTAGAAGTCTTGGACCATGGATTTCAGCCACAGAATGCACCGACTAATTTCCAAGGTTGAATCAACTGCTTTCATGACTCTGCTGTATTGATATCTTTGACAGTGCATTTGTGCAAGACTGCAACTGTACATACAGCGTTTTTTATCTTTACACAAAAAATCATAAAAATCTTGAAATGCACTTATGTAATATAATGAATAAATTGTGGACTTCCTAAAACTCTGTAACAGAACTACAGTAGAAATAACCCATGTGGATAACCGTCATCAGAAGAACAAGAAGACACTAAAAGAAATGTTCATTCGAAAACTAAGAGGGCATCAAATTTTTCTGAACTTGCAAGCGATCTCCAGGACTTTTTGTTGAGATTTGCGATGAGTTGTGTATTATCGTTCGAAACACTTTTATTATATTTTTCATTTTGCAGACTCTCAAGCGCTTATTTTTTTGTTTATTTTTTTCTGTTTATTTCATCAGCCATTTGTTTCGTTTGTATTTTTGACGGATTTGGATTGGTTATACACTAATTTTTAGTCTAATTATCGATTTTTTTGGACCATTAGACCATACGTAAAATACCTAGATTTTCTCAAAAGTACAACGTGCACTTTAAACTCCAGTGCGTGTTATGCATGTATCAGGTTTGTACTTTATGTCTCTCCAGTATATGTTTGCTGGACAAAAAAGAACACCACATTTAGCAAACACAAGTGAAAGCTCAATAGAATCTGCTGGTAGCACAAAAAATATTGGAACAGGCAAGCGGAAACTGAAATAGCTTTTGCAAGTAAAGACATGCCGGCTAATGAAGTGGCAAAAAATGGTATCTATTGCAAATGCTACCTTGAAAAAAGTCCACTCAACTATGCAGCAGCATCGGAAAGCTGGAAAACAAATTGCTGTAAAAACAAACTAGTCGATGAATAAACTGTTTCAAGTGTTTAAAAACTGAAATTGTGCCTCCAGGAACTGACATGATATCTATTTGTTTTGAGGATTTTCTGCGTGTACGAGTACATGCTGTTCTTTATTCATCTAGATTGAGTTGTGCTATGAAATTTGTTCGCAACTTTTGTGTATGTAGATATTTTTTGACAAACATACTACAAAATGACTCTGGTTTTGATTAGAATATCTTAACTTGTTACTCATCTTTTATTCTTATTTGTTACAAAGTTCTGTTCTTTTTTTTTTTCGAAAACGCCGTTATTTTATTTGTTTGTTAAATGGCCGCTTGTTGACAGCCTGCATTTTGTTATTTTAATTAGTGCTTTTCCGGTTAACGAATTCGTCTGCGATGCGTCCTGACTATACAGTATACACTCTATATTAGTGGACTGAAAACTGACAATTTTGCTTTTCTTCTCATTTTTTTTTGTTCTTCGAACATGTCGAATCAAACCAGTCAAATACGCGTGACCACAAAAAACCTTCGCAACAAGAGCAACCGTTTATCCTGCAATCCTCTTCTCTTTTTCTACGTGCGTCTGTTTCTAGTCTACTAAATAAAGAGTCTATGATTTGACCGCCAAACCGTATGAACGCCAATTTGTGCTTTTCGAGTTTAGTTAACGCTTTTGTCGCTGACAATTAACTAGCTTTTACTGTAATTCTTTTAAAGAGATACTGCTCGAGATCGGTTTTACTGAAGAAATGGAAACTACTTGAGGTAATGAAAAGGTGCTGCAAACTTTTTCCACTATTCTCTTTATCCGCAAAAAAATTTAATCTGTTTAACTACGTACCATTGACAATCCTTCGTTCTGAAATTTCGTGACATTAGAAAAGGATAACTTATAAAAATTTCTAGCAGAATGGGCAACGCGAGGTTGGATTATTATTCCTGTAAACATTGCGTTTATTATTCTATAATTTTTTTCACGTCGTCCGTTTATGATGTAACGAAATTTCGAAACGCAGGTTTGCTAATGGTACGGAGTTGAAGGGATTAAATTTATTTTTGTGGACTAAAGGAGGAGTCGAACAAGGTTTGGGGCACCTCTTTATCACCTCTAGTAGTTCTCATTTGTTCAATATAACCGATTTCAAGCAGTAGCTCTTTAAACCAAATTGTTTATCTGGCCATTTAGTCTGGTACAAAGGCATTTAGGTACGAGAATTCGCTCCGCAGTTATTCCCCAAATGCATTAGCTTTGTGCTAGTGTAAAATTGCTGGAAACAGAAGTAGGTTTAAGTAGCCTACCTAGACATTTGAAAAAGAATGCGAGTGAGCTGGTTCTGATTTTGTTAATGAATATTGTGTCGAAAAAACAAAGTTCTGTCTTCTAAGTACAAAACAGTTACCGCTCGAGCTTTTGCAACCCATTATACAAATCTGAAATTAGACAACTATAATTGAAGCAGGAGAGTAAAAACTTACTTTATATCGTGCAATGTATGGTTTATAGCAACTGTAGCAGTGTTGCGATGTTTTGTTTAGCAAGTCTCCAACATGTTTGTGGTGGTACATACTGCATAGATTGATAAAAGATTACCGAATTTGAGGATCAACCAAGCAACAATGATCTTTACTCGATTGGGCCCCCGTACAAATGGCGATACATCTAAATTTTATTCAAATATTTTTGAATAAGATCTACAGTAGTTTCCGTAGCTTTGTTTTTTCGCGCATGTATTTATGATAATGAAATGTGATTGGTTGATATGCTTTTATTTAGTAAGAATCTTATCTATTTAAATACTTTCATGTGTTGCTAGAAAGTTGCGATTGCCAAAAATCTTTTAACGAAATGAAAATAAGCTAAACCTACACAAATGCTCTACTTCGGTATCTTCGCTCTGTGCAATGTGCGCAGATACTGCAAGATGTTACGCTCAGAGTGAATTATGATAGCTTTGCTGAAAATATGCACTCATGTAGAACTGCAAATAGGGGCGAAGCACATGGTGTTGGTAACCTTTTTAGCTTTTACCATGGTTTTATTAAGTATCACGATCAGGGGTGTGAAAGCGGTGAAAGTGAACCGCTTTCTCTTAAAATATTTATACCGAATGTTGAAAACAACTGCAGTGCATTGTTTGTTAGATCAGTATTTGCAAAATCTTAGTAACATTTTTAGTTTACTTAGATTGACGGCCATGCAATAGTATTTCGTTGCAACTCTTCAAAACTCTCCGAGTGCTGGGTGTTTTACCTTTGCCCCAGGACCCCAAGTGATTTCTCTTTGTGATTATAACGTATAAGTTATCAAAGATTAGACGTTTGAATCCTCCCAATCCACATTCCTGGTTTCGTCTACGCTAAAACTGTAGATCTCTGCGATGACAAACCCAATAACGCAATTTGATTCTTTTATGTCAGATGATGATAACGTAAATCATTTCGACGATTCCGTCAAAAACTGCGTAAAAAAATACTTGCCTAAATAATTTTCTAATGAAAATTCTACTTGTTGCTGAATTGCAGAGTGGAAGTTGAAACGATTGGCGCTTCCTTATCTCTGGCCACAACTTGGGTTTTAGTGAAACGTAATGGTTCGATTCTTCATAACGCTATGCAATTCTGTTTTATTTTGCGCCAGTGTGTAATGAAATTGTAGTTTATTAAGCAGTAATCAGTAAATACAATGCAAGAGAGCAAACCAACTATAGACTTAATAACAATGATAAAAGAATGAGCGTGCGTCGAGCGGTTTTCGTTAGCAAACGCAGGGCTCACACAAAATTCTAAATTTTACTTTCTAACCTAAATTTCTTGAAAATTAATCTAAACTATCAATCGAAAAAGGTATGCACTAATCACCGAGTGAAGTAACTTACTACTACATTCGAAAAAGTAGAAACGTGAAATACTGAAAAAAGAAAATAAATAAATAAAGCTCATTTAACAAATCCTCCATAACAATTTTCAACATTTAAAACACATCATTTTAAAATCAGGGTTGGAAGTCGATGCTGTTTAAAAGCAAAGACCAATCGATAGTTTACGCAAAAAGCAAAGACTAAAGTAAAGAAACAAAAAGCAAAGATATCAGAAACAAAAAGCAAAGATAAGTAATCGATGCCGAAATGCGAACAAAAATTTTTATTCTATTTTTCATAAGGTTGTACTATAATTTTTGCTGTGTTGACCATTAAATGAAACTTGTGAGTGGAAAAACTATTATTACCGGTACTATCAAAGATAAAAAAATACACTTTTAGGATAATATTATAAAGAGCAATATAGCATAAGAGAAACGAAACGATGTAAGCTTAGGCAGACTCAACAAGATCAAAAGTAAAGTTTAAAGATTCTACCAAAATGTAAGCAAAAAGCATAGAAAAGGTGATAATGGATTGAAAAAATTGAAAGCAAAGCATCTGCGATAATCGATAGCAAAAAGCAAAGAATGTAGTATCGATTATTGATCACTAATCGATATTTCCAACCCTGTTTAAAATAAAGTCTAAATTTAAGAAAAGTTTTAACTGATGAAATCTGTAGGCTAATGGTAGTCAGCATGTGACGTACCAAGGTTTCGACGAGAGGCTGACTGACTGCAATTATGTTATGCACCGGCGCAAAATTGATAAAGTCGTAACGCGTTCGTCTCTGGAGCGAGAGATAAGAAGTTAAAACTTGGGGTCGCAAAATTAGTTACCAACAGCCAGCCTTGGACGCAACCTTTTGAAGTAGTGTTGCCAAGGCGAGATAATTTAGAGATGGACCTTGCTAAGTTGTAGCACGCTTCGGCGTAATTGAGCGATTAAAAAGATTTGAGTTTTGACACCAAAAAATCCTTTTAATACCACGGACGGTGCTTTAAAAAGGCTGAGGTATTTTGAACGCAACAACCTTTCAGAATTTCTGTGAGTCATCGGGGTTTCAACCTGGTAGAAATTTTGGTGTATGGTTGGTTGGAAAAAGACAGCAACTTTCTCAGCAAAATAGCGCTTTTTAATAACTTTGCAAACAATATAAATGAAAAGAAAACTTCATAATAATGTCATTAAAGGTAGGCAGTAGGCACGTATAAGATAAAATGCAACTTAACGTTCGTAATCAAATTACAACACAACAAGTGAATTTCGCATTGTTTGGATTTTAGGAAAAAAAGGAGAACATTATTTGCTGAGGAAGGTTAACATTTGGCAATATCACGATAAACACAAAACTAAATTTTAAGTGAACTTGAGCCTCTAACCCAAAAAGTTTTAAAGAAAACCCAGCGCAATGAATCCGCTACAAATTTTAATAACATTAATCCGCAAAGTAACTTCAACAACGTCATAAAATAAGTTAAAGCGCAACGCAACTTCCCCAACTGCAAAGCAAATTTTTAACTGCAATAATGATACACAAGTAAAAATACCAAATAAATAGCTAGTTCTACGAAGCAACATTGTAACAAAAACAAAGGAGAGAGCACTTCAACAAGTAAACTGAGATGGAGTTCCCCCCTGCAGCAACTTTATAATTTCACAGCAAAAGTCTTGAGTATGGTTAATTAATATGAAGTTATAACAATAAACGAAGGTGGCACGAATAACATTTTACCAAACGCGCAGCGCAATGATTATCTAAACCACTTAAAGCAAAGCCCAAGATGCGCAATTTAAAGTTTTCGTCTCTGAAGCGCAGCGGAAATTCCGCAATTGCGGAACGAAATTCTCGCACCAAGTCAAAGCGCAACCTAACTTCCGCAATTAAATAACACAACACGATGCAAATACCGCATGTTTTACAATTTTAGTCGGAAAAGGGTAAGCAATTTGCTAATGTCAAGACAAATATATTTTATCGCTCAGTAACATTGCGAGATAGAAATTAATTAGCATTCGTCTAAGAGGGCGACAGGAAAGTTGCGAAAGACCTTACCATCATAGAGTCAAGCAACCACCCTCTTGTCAGAAAGGCAATGCCAATTTAACAACATTACGATTGAAAAAGGCCGACATTTGTCAACATTACGATTAAAATGAAAGAAAACGAAGTTTATCGAATAAAATTGCGCTACTAACCGAAAAAAAAATTGGAAGCGTAGTGCAATCAATAAATTAATTGCACTACGCTTCCAAATTTAGTCTGCAACGCAACTTCCACACCATCTCAAAATAAAACATTAAAGCGCAACGCAACTTACGTAATCATAGAGGCTCAAAAGTTGCGCTTTGCCCACCTTTGATAATATATAGTAACACACTTTGATCCAGCTCCAATAAGTGCAAACCGCAAATTAGAACTTTAATCTCAACTTAAACGAAGATTGAAGGCAAAATCAATGCGATAAGTAGAGTTAGGCCAAGAGTATTAGATTAAATGGACATTGACTTCACCCTTCTTGACCCAGCCGTTCCAAAGATATTCCACTTCAAAGACGACGTAAGGGCTTCTCTAATCAGAATTTTTATTGGCAACCAAGAGATTGATAACAAGCGCGACGACACCTTAGTTCTATTCTAAGGCAACGCCGCAATTAGATTAAACGGAAGCTTTTTAGCCTATACATAGCTTGGTTAATATAGACCTCAGTATGCTACGATACTGCATTAAAAGGTCAGGGTTGCCAATAAAAATTGTAATTTGGAGACTCCTACGTCGTGTTTGAAGTAGAATATCTTGAAATATCGAATCTAACTCGATTGGCCTAACTTTTGATACCCCAATTGATGTTGCCTTCAGTCCACGTTTAAATTCAACAAAATTAATACATTACATTTTATTCAAGCTTAATTACCAACAATTCAAATAGTATGGCTGCATAAACGCTGCAAATCGAAGGTATAAACAAAACGCAAAAGCACAATTTTTTGTTACAGGTATTGTTTGACTTTGACTGTGCAACGCTGCATGCACACTAGCACTGTCCAAGATATTAATAATGCAGAGTCATGAAAGCAGTTGATCCAACGTTGGGAATCAGTCGGTGCATTCTGTGGCTGAAATCCATGGTCCAAGACTTCTAAAAACTAGTGAACTGTAAAACTATACTCTTTGATTTTGCATTTTCAATTCATGCAAATACACACAGTCACGTAAATAAGACTAATCGAGTATAAATGAATAAAAAATGAACAAATCTGTAGTCTAACCACAGGCGTAGCCAAGATTTTTGATAGGGGTGGGGGCCCAAACCAAAAATCACATACAATGACGTGATTCGAAATTTTCGAAAAAGGAACTTTTGTGGGACAAAGTCATCGTAGAATGGAAGATCAGAAGTCGTAGCCTGTGTGATGGCACTTAACCAAAATTTTGCTTAAGAGAGAGGGCTTAAACCAAAGCTTGAAAAGTAATGAATTCGGAGACGTGTTGAGTAAAGTAGTGCAACTCACACGCATCACAGACGGGGATCTGACGCTACGCAACTTTTTGTAACAAAAGCTATTTTAATACCATTGGATCACATTTCGTACGTGTTCAGAGCCATTTGAAAGCCAATTGAAAAAATTAAATTTTTCAATCCTCCTTTTACATACAATTTAAGTCCAAACCACGTATAAAATCTTGCATTATGGGGTTAAATTTTGAAAGTGATTTGGTCCAGGTAGGGAGAAGTAACGTACATTGCCTCCTGAAATATTTTAGCAGTAAATAATACTGGACCCAAAAGATTCTTCTTAGAGATTTTTGTTTTGTAATGAAAATAACCAGCTGTTAAAGTACATGTACGGCCAGGGGGCCCAGGCACCCTCAATTCAAATTCAATAATTTGTTCAATGAGCATTTCCCCTAGCTACTTTTTTTTTCAAAACTATTTTGTCGCATAAAAACTGGCGAGGTGGAGTTGAATTATTGTTACTGAAAAATGATACCATAGATAGTTACCCCTACTAACCGTGTTATTGCACGGCCCAGATAAAACTGCATGAGGGCTCGCTGGCACTGTGCCATATGGTAAATCCGGCCCTGATTATTGCATTACGTTCATATAAAGGTTAGATGAGGGCCCGAGGTAGCAACTTTTAGAACAAAAACCCTTCATTTCACCCAGGTTATACATTTAAATTGGTGAGCAAAAATTGAATTGAGGGGGCCCAGGCCCCCTGGTCGTCAATTTTAATGTTAACTACTGCTGCAAGCGTGTACTAGGGATACAACTTTTTTGGAACACTATATCCTTGTATTATAATTTGATGAACTATTATGAAAGATTAAAGAAATTCTAATTTTTAAGTTGATTTGATCTAAAAATCTCACGCACAAAATCATTTTAAATAATTTAATTTTTAAGTTTTTGACCAGTTCTTGAGGTCACCTACACCTTTTCCGGTTTTGAACCAAAACTACACGAGTCACATATATAGCAGTATTGATGTTCAGGAAACAGACAATGAAGTAATTTGGTCAAAGATAAGATAAATCTACGGAGGAGGAGGGATTATCGTTGTTTCTGCAAAATGCCTGCAACTCCTGTGTTACCATTATTGAATCCTCGTTGCATTGGTTTCATCAGGCAATGATGAAGGGTGATTGCTTTCCAATGCTTTTTGAGCATTGGAAATGGTTGGGGATGGGCATTCTTTTGAACTTGATGAAACGACCAATCAACTTCAGAAAAACCGCAATTTTTACCAGATTTAAGTTGAAAAGTAAGGCCAAAAAACAATAAAAAGGTCTTCACCTCTAAGGAACTGCAATTTTCACCGATTTTGCACCGTATTTGGATTTCATACTTTGGCACCACATGAACTGTTTGATGGTCTACTTCCAAAGGGATTAGGGGCATCGCTGATTTTTTGTGGCAAAATGTTTATGGTTTTCTCATATCAAAAGTCATGTCACAATGCCCCCCCACCCACCATATCTACGCCACTGATTTGAGACCTTTTGGGTATCCATCCAGAGTTTAATAAAACCATCACCGCAGAAAAATTGGCGCTGAAATAACAATCACTCTATGGGTAAGAAATAAATAAACACACTTTACAAAATTTGCTTTAAGTTTTAGGCATTAGCATGAGCAAAGGAGGCTAGGATGGCACTAGAGTTCCAGCGTGCATTGCAAATGTTGAAAATCTGTTGTAAGTCACAAAGACAACTTCCTATTTTGTTTCTCAACGAAGTGACGGAAAAAATGAGTAAGGTGGTACAGAAATTTCATGTCTCCCCTCCAAACGCTTGTGTTTTTAAAGATCTGAGCTTTTCCACAGCTGAATGCTTCGCTCAGTTGATCAATTTTACCTTCCAACTCCTTCATAAAAAAATAATCAATGCTAAGAGATTTGGTTGCGCCATGCAACTTATCGTCCATAACTATGTAAAAAATACGATCAAATACATGGTGCTGGCATTTGGGTCTGAGTCTCAAATTCCTTTCGATATGACCACCTTTGTTTTCTATCCAGTGTAGAAATTGTTGTCCAAGAGACCTTGAATTCTTTTTTGCAATGGTCACAGCTGCGATCGAAGCTCAGTCAACTTGGTTTCCATTTAATTTTTTAAAACCGCACTTGATGTTTAATGCCTTATATTCATTTATTAACTAACTAAAAGCTCCGATTCTCGAGACAGGGTTGCCACAGAAACTGCAAAATCAAATTCCAGGACTTTCCAGGACTTTTTTAGGTCATTTTCCAGGACTGTTTAAGATTTTTTTTACAGGACTTAAAATTTAATTTTGACTATTACTCTCATGCACCTACTCTTTCGTACTTGTGATTGACGAAAAATTTTGGTGTAACGCATTTGCATTCCTAGTACTGACCACTATCCAGGTGCAAAGCCAAAAATTTGCAACGAGAGGGTTGTGGTTTTTGGAGTGGGGGCAACCCCCAGCTGCCGTAAGCCATTGGGGGTCTGGGGGCAAAGCCCCCAGCATTCGAAAATTTTGAAATTTTTTTTCAATAATAACTTAATTTTAGACCTAGTTTAGTAAAAATTATGGCTTTTAAAACGTGGCATAGAAATTAGCACTGCAAAAACATGATTAAACTGGTTGCATAAATGGGTTACAGGATGTGGGCGAAAGATAGAGCTCGATCGATAGGACTTTTTTAGGCCGATACCAATATATAACTCATGAACTACCAAATTTTGTCTATATTTTTCACTTGACTTGACACGAAAAGATTCACTAATCCTCCTCCAAAGAAAGATTATTGCAAACACAAGTCATAATCAACGCAAGAACACTGTGCTTGCTGTAAAAAAATATACAGTTTAAGATATAATAATTGCGTAAAGCCGATATTTTATCAGCGGTAGATAGCTGATACGATATACCGGCTTGGCACTGATATCGGTCAAAATATATCAGCCGAGCGATAGATATATCAGTTGAGCTCTAGTGATGGGTAATAGTAAAACTTCAGTCCTAGCTTTATTTCCATACAGTGAACTATAAAATTTTACTATCTGAAAAAACACAGAGCTTATTTGAACGCCAGGGTGCAAACAAAAAAACTCTACCCAAGCCCTAACCCCAACCTTAAACTAAACCCAAACTGTAACCCTAGCTCTAACCCTAACGTTAATCCTAACCCAAACTCAAAATATAAACTTCAACTAACCACTAACGTTAAAAATTTACAAAATAAGATTATTTGAGCAAATAAGCACCCACTTTTGCTCTCTTATTCTCTAAAAGCAGAGCTCATTTTGCATGCTAGAGTGCAAATAGGCACCTCCTTTGAAAAAACTCCCAAGTATTAATTAATCCAAATCATCTGTATCTTATAACGCTAGATAAACATATAATTTGGGAGGAGAGGCTAATGAAACGAGATTTGAGAGAGTTGATTGGTAATTAACAGAATTAAATACTGAATAGACCCCTTATAATTGTCTTACAAAGCCTACGTCAAGCATTTTGCATCAAGCGATCGAATTAATTGTTTATTTTTAGCCATTTTTAGTTAGTTAGTTAGTTAGTTAGTTAGTTGTGACTGGTTTCTTATTGACCAATACTAGCCCTTCCCAAAATCATGTTCCAAAAGTGACTTTAAATTATTTTACTATCCACATCACTGCAAAAACTGCCTCAGAATTATAGTGCGATAAATGTTGTATTTTTCTCATTGCGCATTTTGGTCTGTGGGCCAATGGAGATTGGAGAGCAATAGCCCGCTATGCTACTGCTACTACAGTATCGCATTGCAATAAATTAATGCCCATGAATTCACTCTTCCTAATAATATTCAATAATTTATACATATTATATTGCAAAGTGCAAATTTTGGCTAATTGGAGGAAGTGCTTCTTTGCACTCTAGTAAGATTGCCTAAAATGAACAGTAAGAACTAGTAAAAACTGCTTAAAACGAACAAGAAAGCAAAAAGCAAAAGAATGGGGCTCATATTACTGTTAGGTTAGAGCTAGGGTTGGAGTTTGAGTTAGATTTAGAGTTGAGTTAGGGCTTGGATAGCGATTTTTTGTTTGTGCACCAGCATACAAATAAGCTCTGTCTTTTTACAATACAATAAAGCTTTTTAAACCAACTTCACAATGCAAATTAATTCAACAATAAATAGCTTTGTACAATTACAAGGTACCAGTTATTATAAAAAAAACAACTTCACACTCTGTCCTGGAAAATCACGGGAAAACTCTATTAACATTTTCCAGGACTTACAAACAAAATTCAAGGACTTTCAAGGACTTTCCAGGACAGCAAAAAAAATCCAGGACTTTCCAGGACTTTTCCAGGATGTGGCAACCCTGTCGAGATAAAATGTGCTAATCAAGTGCTGAATTACTTCAGCTGCTTTCTTGAAGAGAGACTTATGGATTTTCTTTGCTGACAAGGGCTTGTGTTTTAATGCATTTGCCTCGCCATTTGCTGAATGAAAACTTACACTAACACGGCCAATTTTTTGAAGTGATTTGTGCGAGACTCTTTTTGTTACCTTAACAGAACAAACATGATTTCAGGCAGTTATAAGCAAAAGTTCATCGATGGGTGCTACAAGAAAGTAATTTTGAAAAAAAAGTCAAAAAGTTGTATCCCAAGCATGCACTGTATGCAAAAAACGCTAAAGAAACTGAAAAAACAAAACGCTTTTTTGTCACATTTTCATCATTGGTGGCATTTCAATTGGGCGGGGGGAAGCGGGCCCTCCCTAGCTATGCCTATGAGTCTAATTGGAATAAATATTGGCTAGTATTTATCACCAGATAAACCACAACATTACTTAAAACCAAATTCTGTCTCAAAATATCCCTCCTTAAAAAAGAAAACAATTTAGATTAACTGGCTTGAGCACATGATCCATAACCAATTAAAAGATTACACAAAAATATTACAAAAACTTTGAAACTTAAATGTGCATTTAGATTGAACAAAGAGCTAAGCACCTTTGCCAGTGGTTGCTTACTATCGGTATAAAACACCTTCCACATTTTAAATTATACCTTTCTGAATGCTGTTGTTTTGTAGTTAATGAAATTCAACAATTCAAGAAGCAATCAGAAAAATTCTACTTTCATCATTCTGGTAGTAGTCTGAGTGGTTGCAGCAGTGCAGGTTTTTTAGGGCAGTGAATTATGCTCCTTGAAGAATCAGGAAATTTTTTCTAAAAGAATAAAAGCAATTAGCAGCAAACGCTAAAAATAATTTTAAAAGACATACCTAACAAAAAATATTTTCTTGCTCGAGCAACTAAGTGGGAATGACCTACTTGCAATAATCAGACTTGCTACATGGCTTGACAAAATTAGAAGTTTTGCAGAATGCAAAAAAATAATCAGTAAAACAAATAACTTCTGTTGCCATTTCATATGTTACGTAGTATTCCAAGAGTGACTTTTTGGCTACATCAAATCAAATTTTTCACTATACTTGTCAGTGGCATAGGAGATGGGGGGGGGCCACTGCCCCCTCACCGCTTGGTTTTAAAGTGTCGATCACGCGTCAAAATTTCGAGCAATTTCATACTTTTCAGGCAATTTTGCTCAGCAATTATATTTTTATGTAATCAGTGTTGGGTTGCTAACTATGTTATTATTTGGTCAATTGGCTAGTCTAGTTTAACAGGCTAATTTCTAGGCTATTTTGCTGCATTGGTAAGAGTCGTGTCATATTATACCTTAGTTGGCCAGTAAATTTTTGGCCAATTTCTTATTTTTCGGGCAATTTTGCTCACCAGTAAACATATTTTTATATAATCAGTTCTGGCTATTTCATTTTTCTGTTCAAATATTTTTCTAGGCTATTTTTGCAGCACCGGTAAGTGGTGTGTAATGGTTTAACTTAATTGAGTAGAGATTTTTCGGGAAATTTATTTTAGGGACATTTTTGTTCAGCATTCATTCATCATATTTTTCATTGCTATTAGGCTACCAAGTGATGGCTAATTTACTTTCGTGATCAAATAGTTTTCTAGGCTATGAGTGATTAGCCATAAGTCAAGTGCAATTCTTGAATGTGCAGTGAAATTTCGGCAATTTCATATGTTGGGGAGGTTTACTACATAATTGCATCATATTTTTATTGTCAGTGGCTTTTTTGCTTTTCAGTTTTGTGGCCAACTGTCAAAAAGGCCTGCTATTTAGTCCATCTTGCCATACACATATCTTCGAGGATCGCAAACTTAATTTTTGAGCAGTTTTGCTCAATTTTTAATTATATATTTTATAGTTAGTAGTGGGTTCTTTTCAGTTTTCTGCTTTGTCATCAAAGAGTTTTGTTGTCTATTTTGCTGTAAGTGTCATCAAAGAAATAGCATCAGTTAACTATTGATCCATGATTCAAATTGACTACCCAGACTTAATAAGCTTTAATAATCCAACCTTACCGGGACCGTAAAATTTTGGGGAATTTCATACTTCTCTGTAGTAATTTCGCCCTACATAACACATGTATTATTGATGTAATACCTTGTTGACTAAATTCATAACTGACAGATTGACCAGTTACTTTACAGGTGTAATCAAATAGCTTTTTAGTTAATGTTCTGAAGTTTCTTTTCATTGGCTATCAATTTAGCTATTTTTGTTGTTTGGGAAGACTTGAACTTTCCTGGAAATTTTTTCTGAGGGAACCAAATATTCTTTCAAGCCAGCTTATCAAAGTGTGAGCTATATTCATTTTTCGAATGAACAGCAATCACTGCCCAAATGACTTGAGATGGTTGCCAAAGCGTTTCGCATTTGTTTTTCAGTAGGTATGGTAATTAAATTTGATAGTGGTTTAAGTCTATGTTTAGGTTGATCTTTTTTCTTGGTAGACTTATCACACTCAGCTTGTTATAATATTAGCTGTATTTATTTGTGTCACAAAATCAATTATTTTATGTCAGCTAGTCATAGTGTGAGCAATTTTGAATTTTGAGCAATCACTGACCAAGTTACTAGCATGATTGACCAAAATAACAGCAGTATTGACAGCAATCAAGTTGCGAATAATGCTACACAGCTGCTGTGGTTTTTTTGTCTATTGTGTTTTTTCTCAAGTGTATTTTTACTTTACATCCTTTTAACCATTTTAAATGGTGCTGGAAAAGTTGTCCAAATTCACGTAATAGTTAGATACATTTTGACCTTAGTTTAAAACAATAGTTTTGTTGTAAAAGTTTAGTTCAACTACTGTGTAGCCACAGCAGAATGCCTTAAATTAAGTCAAGCACTGGACACGACATAAAGCTGGGATCATGTCTTTTTGGCGCAACTATTTTGGCACAGACCTGTTCGGCACCACCTATTTTGTTCTCAGTCCTTTTTTGGCACAGACCGTTTCAGCACCAATGTGGTGCTCTTTGATAGTTCATTTATTTAGGGTTATGGTTAGTCAAAGAGCACCAAATTGGTGCCGAAAAGGTCTGCATCGAAAGTCGTGGACCCATAAAGCTAACTTGGTCCAAGTTCACTTAAGTTCTGTATGTTAAGGAAGCTGTTTAATGGTGAACAGAAAAATGGGTATAAACTTGTGTTCGCCATATCACTTGTTCAATTGTTTTGATAAGATATCTGATAGTTGTCAAGATGTAAATATTTTATGGAAATATTTATGTCCTTCAAAAAAAGCCCAAGTGATGTAAGCAGGATAAAATTTAGCTTATTGGGACAAAGCTAGTACCATTGTCATATATTTTAGACTAGACAGGTGATGAGTTCAGGTATTTTTAAAAGTCCTAGAATTCAGATGCTTTGTAGTAATTTGGAACAAGAAAATATTGTAAGATATAGTTAACATTTTGCCTGAATGATGTTGCTTTAACTACTTCTTTACAGACTTTTTGTTGGGTACTTTGAATAGTGACTTAACGTGCAGGTTGATTGAAGAAAGCAATTTTGTTTTGGCACTTATTTGTAGACCTATGTTTTGGAACTGTCACCAGTAAGCATTGTTTGATTATAATCAGCTGAAGTGAAGTAATTGAACTAAAAGATGAAGATCTTTCTGCAAAAAATGCCATTGTTGTTAAAATATTTAAGGTAATCAGACCATAAACATTGGCAAAATATCTGCGTAGTTATGTCAATTTTCAGGATTGTGCATTTTTTAGATCTTGGTGGGTTTAATATTGATTTGATTGTGTTCGTGACAGTAGCTTAATTAAATAATAATACACCAAAATCTGTTACCAAATTGCCAAATAACTACTGTATATTCCGGCGTATAAGACGACCTCAAAGTGCAAAAAACCACCCTTAAAAATTGGGGTCGTCTTATACAATCGATACAAAAGTCATATCTTAATTTTCACATGAAGACTTTTTTATATGAAAAATGCATTGGGGCGTAAAAATAAAGAACATGCAAGAAAAGTATTTTTATTTAACATCATCAACAGCGCATTTTTCGGCTAATAAGCCGATTTTCTGGACCTAACTTTCCAACACTTTGCACTATTTTCCACTTTGTACAACATTTGCACTACCATATTTTGCACTTTGCGCTATTGGTATCGTACTTGCATGTGCGATTAAAACAGATAAAATTTGCATTTTCTGCTTTAAATTGGCACTAAATTTTGTAATGCTCAGCACTGGATTAATCTGGCGCTGCGCGGCACCGATCAAATTTTCTGCCTTGGCTAATTTAATTTGGCAATAATATGGCAAAATGTGCATTGATGAGTAGATCGAAAAAAAGCAAGAGAATAGCATCGATATTAGGAAAAAAGTGTGCGTTGTTGCATAACAAATGTACCGTAACTCTTGTAAGAAAAACATGCAAGAAATTAGCAGTCATCTTATACAGTCAATATATGATAAATGTACAAAATTTTATTCAAATTTTGTACCTTGTCTTATCTGACGGTCGTCTTAGTTATACGCCGAAATATACAGTAGCTTTCCTTAATACATTTTAGTTAGTCTAATAACTGCATAGCAAATACCGTACTTATTCCAATATAAGTCGCATTTTTTGTACCAAAATATCACGCAAAAAGTCAGGTGTGACTTATACACAAATACATGAAGTGCATTGTATGTGATACAAAAATTTTTCTGAGGTATTTTCTTGCAAACACTTTTTGCGCTATTGCCCTTCATACAACCACGTTACTTATTGCCTTCCACTAAAGTAATGTTGCGCTTCTAAAGCTCGTCTTTCTCACGCTAGTCATCGCCCTTCCAGTATCCACACAAAAAAACTTTAAGTTGCATCACTTGCCACCCTCAAGAGATGCTGTTAAGAATGTTTAAGAGGTTGACTGGAACTATTTTGGGGAACAGTGACATCAGTGATAACTTTAATGGTTTTTAATTTTTTGTTATGAGATTGCAATGAAAGAATAGAGTTGAAAAAAATTTTGTCCTGCTTTTCATGTCAAATGTGGGGGTGCGACTTATACTAGAATAAATACGATAAGTTTACATAATTCAAATTTTTTGATGTGCTTATTGTTTTTAAGCAGAAAAATGCAGATGACCAATTTATTTCTAGGGCAAATTTCAATTTATCAAAGTCATTTTTCGGGCAAAAGTTTGGTGCCCCCCCCCCAATCATTCTGAGCTTCTATGCCCATGATACTCGTAGTATTACGCCAAAGCATGTAACACAAAGGCAATCTCGCAACTGCAAAGAGCAACACAGTTCCTAGCAAAGAAATGATGCAGTAGTGATGAGTTGTTGGCAACAGTGTGTCCAATTTGACAGGTCCAAAATTTGAACCTCAGACCTCCTACTTCAGAACAAACACGTTACTGCTCGACCAATTAACCACTGTTAATTTGGTTAAATCTCACAGCAAGTGAGGTCGCAATAAGCACCAAAAATTGTATCTCATGTATATTTATGTATTTATTTATTTAGGAATACGACGCAATGGTGCCGAGTTCACACTCAGAGCACACTAATATGTGAAGCAGAAAAAAAAAGAAAACGAAATTCTATACAGCTCTGCAGAAAAATCACATACACTCATAGCTCAAGTTGTAAAACAGGCAATAACAAAGAAGTACAGTGGACAAAAAGTGAATTCAAATCAGTTAACGTAAAGCTGGCACACAGAAAATGTATTGTACAAATGATTGCCTTTGAGATTAAAATACTAACGAGCATATCTCATGCAAGTCGAATTTCTTTAAACGCATTTTGAAGGCAGATAAACTAGACGATGAAACAATCGATTCTGGGAGTAAATTCCAAACAGGTACTACACGATTACTAAAGAAATGCCTGAATGAATCATGCTTTGGCAGATATTTAGATCTAATACATAAATGATGACAACGTAAATTGTAGCAAGATTCCGCATAAGTAAAAAACTCATCAAAAGCAATATCAATCAGCTTGTAGCATATTTTGTATACAAGAATTAGGTCAAATTCTAGACGGTGGTATTCTAGTGATTTCAAATTTAGCTTATTCAATCGATCAGTATATGAAGAAAATGGAATGTTGCAGCGATTACAAGCCACTCTAGTAAAGTGTTTCTGCACAGATTCGATAGACGTTATATCCTTTTTAAAATGTGGCGACCAAATTGAAGTGTTGTACTCAAGTTTTGGCCGTACATATGTAACAAAAGCTTTAAGCAAAATCCAGATGTTGCGAGTAGAAAACGATTTCAAAATACGATAACAGCACGTATAAGCATTAGCTTTAATGTAAGACACATGAGCAGACCATTTTAAATCATGAGATATGTCCAAATTATATATACTGTAACATTGCAAATAAAACTGAACTACAAATAATTATTTGAAGAACTTACCCAGACACTTGGTAATTCTTGTTACATTTTTTCATCCAACAGATCTTTTAAAAAACTTCTTGTAGTATAGCCAGAAAATTGCGGATTGCCTTGCATGAATTATGCATTGAAAATGCAATTCCTCATTCATTAAATCAGTCTTCCTGGGTAAAACAATGGCTTAAAAGTTGGTATCAACCAATCAATGCCGTATACCGGTAATTTGGACAATTAGGCTATTCACTACAGCAGAAACTGTTTGTTCAAGCAACCACATCAAACAACTAGATTTCAAGCGAGCTTTAGTAGGTTATCTTTTATGCCTGAAATGCAATTTTGTATTTTAAGCAATTATAAAATATGTATCAATAATTTGCAAACATCACTTAACTGGTTAAGCCTATGCAAACACTCCACCAGTACAGAGTACAATATAACACTTAAATAATCATAATAAAACTTGCATTATGTCACTAACTTTAATCTGTCACTGTCAGATCTTTAAACCTTGTATGGTATCTGCTACTGTACAGTACTACAATGCAAAGCTGATAAGTGCTAAGGTTAGCAGTCGACACAAACGTTTTCACAAGTTTTCATTCAAACTGCTTTAACAATCTATCAGTTTAATATCAATTATGAAGTAAACTTTGTTTGTTTCAATTTCATTCACTATGAATACCAGTATGTATGAGCAGATGAGTGATGAAGTCAGGAAGTGTCAATGCTGAATGGAATCTGTCTAGTTCATTCTGAGCATAAAATTAAAACCAATCTCAAAGTTGGTTAAGATTAATAAAATGACTTTAACATTTCATTTTCATGACTTTGACATTTCAGTTTTTCTGATTTGACATTTCATTTTCCAAATTTACCAGTTTACATTTTAGATTTTAGTCATTAACCAGTACCTATAGCCAATTGCTCTAGCTCAGATCTGCTAGTACTAGTGTAGTAGGCCTACCATGGTGCTTTTGCAATATACATATGTAGCCAATAGTAACTTGAATGAAACTGCATTAATTAGTAAAACAAGGGACCTTAGGCTTCCCTCTGGTATTCTATCTATAATGCAATAATTCCAAAAAACTCAGCAGCTCAACCCTAAAATTAAAAAAGATTATTACAGTAGACTAGGCTTTTTTGACTTGTTTGCATGAAAAATTTTATCTTAACGTAAGCTTAGGCTTATGGACTAACTGCTATCGCTTTGTGATATTCTTCCAAGCCTGTTCTACCACTGCCTACGGTAGGCTACTTTACCACTAACTCAAGTCTAGCCTAGCTTAGCCCAGTACCATCGTACCAAGTTGCCAGTAAATAGAGCGGATCAAGTCAAAATTGAGAGCGGAGTACGAAACTCAAGGTTGGGACACAGGATGTGACGTAATAAATCTGCAAAACCATGGTAGAAAAAAAAATTTCGCGTCCCGGAGCCCTTGGTCTTCAGTATTGTTGTTCGCTGCTGGTGTAAACGAAAAACGTTAAAAAGAAACTGAAACTGAGGAAACAATAGGCTTTTTTGTCACATTTTTGTCATTGATGAAATTTCAATTGGGGGGGAGGCCCGCTTGGCTAAACCTACGCTCCAATTGCGCAAAATAAAAAAGGCATTTACAAATTTTCCGCGAGGTTTCTGGCGTTTTCAACAAAATTTCAACGGTTCAAAAATAGTGCTGTCCTCGAGTCGAGGACAGGGCAATTTTCGAGGACCTAAGGCCTCGAGGCCAAGGCCAAGGACTTGAGGCTTCGAGGCCAAGGCCAAGGCCAAGGACTTCAAAATGTGTCCTCGAGGCCAAGGACGTCCTCGAGGACTCCACCTCTGCTGGATATGTACTATAAAAGAACTTCTTTCACAAGGTAACTGGAAAATCGAAATCCAAGTGAGTTTCAAATTCAACAAAATATTATGTACTATACTTTTTTTCTGTTTTCAACAGTATCAAAATGTGTATGCTTATAAGGAGTTGCTGATAGCGCAGTAGAAAAAAATTGACTCGGAACGATAGCCAGACGGGGCAAGGCAGAGTTCAGCCCGACTGGAAATTTTTACTACTTGTCATATATGCACAGTGGCGTAGGCTTAGGCAAGATTTTCCAAAGGGGGTGTGCATGAGTCAAAACTTAAAATTGGCATCATAAGTTTGCGGTCTGGGTCAAAGCCCCAGGCTCCGGAGATGATAAGGGGGTCTGGGGGCAAAACCCCCAGCGCTCAGAGAGTTTTACGTTGTTTCACAAAAATAACTCGGTGTTAAGATCTTTTTAATTTTAGGTTAAATTTTAGATTAAAAGGTATGCTTTGAACAGTGCAAAGCCTATACAAAATAAGTACAAAAACAAGTGAAGGGCACATCCTTTTCCACAAGTATGATACGTAATAACGTAAGGCCAAGAAAGAAAGAAAGTAAAAATTTTGTAGCAATGGTGACAGATTCTTTTGCAACATGCCAAGCATCAAACGCTAACTTATTGGCATTGGCCGCGAACCATCTGAAATATAACGTGCCTCCACCAGCTGGTTGAAATTCTGCTTCTTAACAAGCCATTGTCTAGTTCGATCATTAGATAGAGAGAAATAGTGCCATGCTTTTTTTGTTGCAGTTTAGATTATGGTGAACTTGAGTTGAGTAAAGTCGACAGTGAGGCTGAGATGGTAATAAAGCCGTCGTTTTTACGATGACTCTGATTGTATGATCTGGGTTCAACCCAAACCCTGGTCACGTTGTTGTGTCTTTGGATACGACGCTTTACGATGATTATTGCTGCTGGTGGCTTCAAACAAGCAGCAAATTCAGTGGACAAGAATTTGAAGAAATTCACACGAACATTGAATCATTGGAAACTCCGAAGCAGGTGCGGATTCCTCCAAGCACGAAGTAGTCATTGCAATGAAAAGCGTGCGGATCGTCCAATATTTAGCGTAAGACGCTATCTGGTGACAGGAGGATAAATACGCGCTACAAAAAAAAGTCGAAAAACTATTTTAAAGTAGAAATATATTGGCATGAGCAAAAAAACTGAAATCTGCACACTCTTACCCTCGAGCTGATTAGAATAATGCTAAAATGCCAGGTATAGCGTACGCCTTTCCCATGTGCAATCCGTGCATGCTTTATGGTGATGTAATTACGCGATTTTAACTTTTTTCACACATTTTTTGAATTGTGCCATGGCCTAAAGACGTGGGGCCATGGCACAATATCCCGCCTATCTGTGCTACTTACTGTACATGCACTTGCGGAATTTTACGACCGTGTAGGAATTTGGGTTTGGTGAACCCAATCCTAACGTAAACTTCGGTAATATTTGAGTTCGTTCTTTTCTTCCAATTAGCATCACTACTTAAAAACTCCCTCGTTGTTTAATGGCAGTAAAAATAAAAAACTTCTTAAAATCACTGCGGTCCTTACAGGACAACGGCAAAACCAGAAAGAGCATTTCTGTTACAATTTACATAACACACTGCGTGAGAACCGGCTCACGTGACCGCACAACGTTTCCTAAAATGGCATGATAATCGCTAGATCGCAAATTTTTAATCAAATCAGCGTTCAGTGCGCGTTTTAAAAACTATTGTTGCGCACTGAAACGGACTCTTGAGCAAAACACGAATGACTGTGGTTCAATACAGCGCAGAGTCACTATACGGCTCCCCCCCAAGATTCACGAATGAAAACAGTGAATATGACATAGGGTATTTATTCATAACAAGGTGGGTGACGAATGAAAGTTAACGCAGACAATTCACAAGTGAGAAGTGCAAAAATATTATCAACGATATAGCACCATTATACTGAATGATTCATATTACACAGTGCGACACTAATTCTTAACAACACTAGGTGAAGAATGATTCTCTGATAAACAACAACATTCTGCGGTTCAGCGAAAACATTGCAATGCACTAGCGGCTTTTCACGTGAAAAAGAAATGACGTCATTACAAACATCAAACAAATCAGTAATTCATTCAAGACAATACCCTAACGAAATCTGTAAGGTGGACGGATTATTCGGCCGTGCCTGGTCCGCAGCATTTCTGCCTTTTGTTCGTCAGCAGGCTTTTTTGATGAGTTTGGTAACTCCCCAGCAGCAAAAAGGTTCTCCAATCCTATCCCATCACCCGAACTAGAATCCGTGGAAATGCTGCGGGTAAACTCTTGCGAATTTATTTCAGGTTGTATCTGATCATTATTTTCAAATTTGCAAAACAAATGCGCTGCTTTCAAACGATCAATTGACACCACATCATTCTTAGTGCCGAAATCAACTGTGAAGTATTTTTCTTGCTTGTCCAACACTCGGTAAGGGCCAGTGTATGCTCTTTCTAAAGACAATTTTGGGGCATTGTTTTTTATGAACACGTGGGTGCACAGTTTTAACTTTCTATCTACATAAGCTCGTTGATTCGTGCATTCACGAGGAGGTGTGGGGCGCAAAGTTGCCATGAACTCCGTGAGCTGTTTGCGGTATTCTGTTTGGGAAGGGCCCTCCTCCTCGACAAAAAATTGTCGAGGCAATCGCAATTGTGTCCCTAAAGTCGTTTCTGCCGAAGAACACCCCAGATCTTCTTTCACGGCAGCTCTCATTCCTAGCAAAACCAATCCTAAATTTCTGTACCAGTTTGTCGGGTTGCTTTGACATCGTAGGGCCACTTTTAGTGTTCTGTGCACTCTTTCAATTATACCGTTCGAAGAAGGATGATACGTCGTCATAAAACATATTTTAGTCCCCAAAAATTCCGTCAACTCTTTCCATAGCTTTGACGTCCACTGTCGCCCTCGGTCAACGGTTATAGTTTCAGGGACCCCAAAGCGTGAAACCCAGTGCAGAAGGAAGCAGTCGGCGCAACTTTGAGCAGTTATGTCTTTCAATGGTATGCATTCTACGTGTCGAGAAAAACGACAAATCATTGTCATTAAATATGAGTGACCCTCTGAAGGTGGTAAGGGTCCAACCAAATCCAAATGCACTGCTTGAAATCGTTTATCAGGTAGTTTAAAATCTTGCAACGGTGCTAGATTATGCCGATGAATCTTGGTTTGTTGACACGCGATGCAATTGTTCACAAACCCTTTAACATCCAGGCGCATGCCTGGCCACACAAACCGTTGTGAGATTAATTTTTGTGAAGCTTTTATTCCAGGATGGGACAAAAAATGAAGTGTTTCAAACACTTTTTTTCGTAAAGCCTGCGGGACCAGAGGTCTGAACTGTCCCTGCTATGTGTCTCCCAACAATTGTTTTTCTGTACCTGGGAGTGTTACGTATTTTAAATCAAGGGAGTGATCATCTGAACATGCCAAATTTAAAATTTCCGCGTCCACTTTTTGAGCTTCGCTCATCGCTTCAAAATCAAGGGGATCCATCCTCTCAAAAAGGACATTCAGATCATTCGAGCGGCTCAAGCAGTCTGCTACCACATTGTTTTTCCCTTCAATGTAGTGCACATCTGTGGTCAATTCTGAAATGTAGTTTATTTGACGCAGTTGCCTTGAATTAGGGTCTTTCAACGGTGACGTGAAAACGTAAGTGAGGGGTTTGTGGTCTGTAAATATTTTGAAGGGTCTCCCCTCCCAAAAATATTGGAAGTGCCTTACTGACAAATAGATAGCGAGCAGTTCTCTGTCAAAGGCAGAGTAGTTTCGTTGGGCCTTGTTTAGTGATTTTGAGAAAAACCCTAACGGCTTTGCCTCGCCATCGATCACTTGCTGCAAAACCCCTGCCACAGCTGTCCGTGATGCGTCGGTCACCAAATTAGTTTGGGCTCCCATGACAGGAAATGTTAGACAGGCCACCTTTGCCAATTTCTTTTTGATATCAGTGAAAGCTTTGCTTGTGTTCTCGTCCCAATTTATCCCTTTTCGGCTGTTTTTGTGGGGCGAAAGCAATTGCTCTAGCGGTTGCAAAGTTCTAGCAGCATTTGGTACAAAGCACCGATAAAAATTTATCATTCCAAGAAAACGGCGCAGCTGTTTTGTGGTTTTAGGTTGAGGAAAACCTAAAAAATTTCGGTGAAGACCTTTTTTTTTTTCTTTTTTTTTGGAGATCACCTAAATTTCGGCGGAAAAAACCTTTGAATTTCTGAGCTTTCCGAGAAATTTCGTCTCAATTTTCGGAAAAACCGTGTGAAACTGATTCAAGAACAATGAAAATTCGGGTCAAGATCGTTTGCACTTTTCTCACTCTTTCAAAATAGCCCCCCCCCCTTTTCCAAATCCTGGCTACGCGCCTGAAAGCTTCCTAAAGGGGTCAGGATCGCGGTTTTATGCACGTCTTCCTCGGCGACTTCAATCTGGTGGTAAGACTTATATAAGTCTAAACTGGAAAAAATTGTCGACCCCGCCATGAGATCTACAAAATCCGTCAATAGAGGAATCGCATATTTGTCTGGGATAGTTTGGCGATTCAGCATTCGGAAGTCTCCGGTCACCCTGTAACATCCTGGCTCTTTTTTGGGCACCAAATGCACAGGGCTCCCATATTCCCCTTCCGAGGGAATGATGATCCATCCCTAAGTCTATCAATTTCCCGAGTTTTCGTCTCAAAATCTCCAACTTCTCGGGTGATAATTTTCGTACCTGACCGCAAACAGGTGGTCCTTTAGTTCTAATGTGATGCTTAGTGTGGTGCCGGGGAGGCTGTTTAAAACACTCCAAATCGAAAAGTTCAGAGTTGCGATGAAGCAACCTTTCCAGTGACCAGTCGGGCTTAATCTCCTGACCAAACACTGCATTCAAAAATTGATTGGTGTTGTTTTCCACGGCAGGAGCGTCTGCTCCATTGTTCGAGCCTGAGTGGGTCATTTCTGCCACACAGTTTAATGTGCCATTGCTAGTATTGATGATCACTCCGTAATGTTTCAAAAAATCCATGCCTAAAATGGGAAATTGCACTCGTGCTTTGCAAAATTTCCACGCAAAAATTCGATTCATGTTTAAAGAAAGTTCCAAATCAACGCATTCATAAACGGGGACATGACTTCCATTTGCCGCCTTTAAATACCCTGTTGTAGTCGGATGTCCATCAGGACGCCAACATGGCAAAACGCTTCTCTTACTTCCCGTGTCGATTAAAAATTTTAAGTGCGTTTCTGGGTCCTTAACAAAAAACAAACCCTTATCTAAAGATTCATGCTCATTGCCGTCATTTTTGTGCGTGTTTAAACTCCCCATGAAACCAATTTGTGGGGTTTCATTCCGTGGGCGAAAGGGAGTTGGAGGTCTGGAAAATGATTGGCGCGGACGGTCCGAAAAACTTGGTGCACCTGCAAACCTTGGTCGGGGTTCCGACCATGCTCTGGGGGATCTATTTTGAAACCTGGGCTGTTTTGGGCTCGTTTTTCGTGGTGTTGAAAAGTTCGAGTTTGACCACGAATTTTCCCACCCATTTGACTTTTTATACCCTGGTGAACGTGAGTGTGAAGATGGTTGGGGTTGGTATCCCGGATTTCGCAAGCAGTTCACCAGTTCATTGACCGAGTCAATTAAATCGTTTACCCTTCTTTTAAGCTTTGGTCACATTGGGTCAATTTTTGATTTTCATGCCTTCTGGATGTGGTGTCGATGGCACTATCAGCAGCCAGCACACGATCAGCTCTTTCAGCTAATTCATCAATGCTATCAGTTCCACTTGCTACAACTACACGTTTCACATCGACTGGTAATTTACTCAAAAACAATTTTTTTAGTAGAGTTGGAGATTGCTCAGTTCCCATTAGGTGTCGCATGCGCGATAGCAACTCGGTGGGTTGTCTATCACCGAGTTCTGAAGCATGAAGCAATTCGTCTAGTTTGCTATCCATGGAAGGTTCATAGGCCTCAAACAGTGCTTTTCGCAGTTGCGAAAAGGGGCAAGTGAGACTCAAATTAACTGACACATGCTTCACACGCTGTAAATGTCGTAAATCTAACGCCACAAGTAAAAATTCATACATCTTATTCTCGTCAAAAATGCCTTTTTGGCGAAACAAGTTTTCAACTGTTAAAAACCATAACGAAACATCTGTTTCCCAAAAGTTGGGTAATTTCACATCAAGCGTCATATTTTGAAACTGAAAAGGCTGCGCACTTGTAGTCGCGGTATCTCTAGCAGCATATCCATGCTGAGAAATTGTAGTGGTAGCGAATGTCTGGGTGATTCTACCGAACCTTGAGAACAAAAACTTACAGTATGTTGTTCTCATCAAAAATGCGCTTTTGTGTTTGCGACTCTGCAGAAGTGCCTGGCTGGGTCCCATAAGTTTTTTCACTACGGCTTCCCCAGGGTGTCCTGAACATTTTCTCGCTACTTGAAATTCGAGCCGAACCAATCTGAAAATCTGCTGGTGGTGCCAGACTGAAGCTTGCAGCAGCAGGTTCTATGCGGCCACGCCCTCTACCACGTGCATACATTGAAAAAGTGCTATTTTGCAGCATTAAAAAAAATCACGACAAAGTTCTCATTTTATTTCAACAAACTGTCCGATTGATTTACCTTCAGTGACGTTTTGGGTTTCGTTTCGCCTTTTCCAACTTTCTTACAACTTGTTCGTGTTTAGACAGTTGTCGAATTTTCTCGGCTTCCACGACTTTTTCTTTGCCTCGAATTCTCGTTGGTTGAGTTCGACCAAACACGACAGGCACCAATGTAGGAATTTGGGTTTGGTGAACCCAATCCTAACGTAAACTTCGGTAATATTTGAGTTCGTTCTTTTCTTCCAATTAGCACCACAACTTAAAAACTCCCTCGTTGTTTAATGGCAGTAAAAATAAAAAACTTCTTAAAATCACTGCGGTCCTTACAGGACAACGGCAAAACCAGAAAGAGCATTTCTGTTACAATTTACATAACACAGCGTGAGAACCGGCTCACGTGACCGCACAACGTTTCCTAAAATGGCATGACAATCGCTAGATCGCAAATTTTTAATCAAATCAGCGTTCAGTGCGCGTTTTAAAAACTATTGTTGCGCACTGAAACGGACTCTTGAGCAAAACACAAATGACTGTGGTTCGATACAGCGCAGAGTCACTACAACCGCATAAACTCGAAACTTGACCATAGCAAGTTAGAGTATATTCAGGGCCGTAGCCAGACGGGTTATTCAGCGGGGCTCAACGTATTCGTATTTACCATTTACCGAAATACAGTAATATGAAAACAATTACACCAGGGCGTTCCCATTTCAGAAAAATTTATTTAGTTTTAGAAAAAGTACTGTAATTCTCTTGTAAATGGAATTGAATCTTATGCAACAAAAACTAGAGGTGGAAAAATTGGATGGATAATTTTTACTGTAAGTTACGGATCGGTTTAAAACCGTTTACAAAACACCAAAGATTTACGTAGTGGACTATAATAGGCTTCCCCTTTCTTGTATAAGGTCTGTAGAATGTTAGTAGAGGTTCCAAGATTCTAAACTCGAAGCTTTTCAGGTGTCATCATAGTCTGTTTTTAGAGTATAGACGTTTTAGCCGAGACGCAGGAACCTAACTCAAGTGTCGTTGATGTGGGTCGTGCGTTTCATAACTTTGCTGCGATTTACAGCACCTTACGTCTTTCTGAAGTGTTTTTATTCTTTTTTTTTTTTTTTTTTAAGATTTCGATCTCTTGCTTGCTTGGAGCTGCTATCGTTGGAAAAAGGATACCACTAAATCGCTAGCACCACGCTTCTCGCGTTCGATATGCTCTAACACTATTTGCATCAAAGTCTATTTCAACCTTGACAACCGCATATCGTTTATATGAAGTCTATAAGCCACAACATTAACCTATTCGAGTCTATGGTCTATAAACATTTCGCTACTTAGGATAGCCTATGACTGATTGTAAAGAGTCTATGGTGCAACCAAAGCAGACAGAAACTGAAACTTTGAAGCGATATCGAGTCAGTGAATCGTGAAGAAAAACAGACAAACCTGTCAGTTTCTAGTTTACTAATAAAGAGTCTATGGTTAAATAAACAAAGATTCCGATGACTTAATTCACTCGTTTTCGGAAATTTTTAATTTCATTATTATAGGTATAGTTTTGGGTTAGGGTTTAGGTTAGGGTTTGGGTTAGGCCTAGAATTAGAGTTAAGGCTAAGGCTAGTGCTTTGGGTTAGGTTTTTTAGCCTAGCCTTAATTACGAAATGTCTGCACGCACAAAACGTGCGCCAAGCCTTTTCCTAAAACTTATCGCACGTTGGGATATGGTACGCAGTAGCGTACGCAGGATTTTAAAAAGGGAAGGGCCAAGAACTTCAAAAAATTTGAGAGGAACAAAGATCAGAATGAAAAGAATAGTTCCACTCAAATTTAGTCCGATTTTTTGCCCAAAATTAGGTGAAGAGCAAAAGAAAAAAGAAAAAGGTCTTCACTCAAATTTAGTCTGAATTTTCTCCAAGCTTAAAAACAAACGTATAAAGCAGACCTATTGCGTGATCAAAGCTTGCAAAGGGGGGGCCAAGCCACAATTTTGTATACTATTCTATGCTAATTATACGATCCTGGCGACCCAAAGGGGGGGCCACGGCCCGATGCCCCCCCTTAAATACGCCCCTGATGGTACGGTACATAGAGAGACCACGAGAGAACCAAAATGCTCGCCTAGTCGCAGACACCCTTGTGGTGCCCCACATCCTCCTGTTCTTTCTTTTCTTTTCAACACTCTTTTCCCTCCGTCTCCGCTCTCTTTCTCACTCCGCCCTCTAGACTGTCATTTTTTTTCTTTTTTTGCGCTAGTATATAACGCGAGTTCTATCGCACGTGGTTCTCTTTTTCGCTTCACATGCTGTCGTAAGCATTAAAAAATGTGGTTCATGGACATGTGTATTTGATTTTTTTGTGGTGGACAGAAAACCCTGAAACCCCACTGTTCCAACTAGAAGCATTTAAACAGGCTAAGGTCATCCCGGTATTCAAAAAGGGGTCAACATATGATGTCAATAATTACCGACCAATAAGCTTACTTCCAGTTATGTCCAAAATATTAGAAAAATTATTGTACACACGTCTTGTCAGTTTTTTAAATAGAAACGGCTTTTTTCATAAAACACAGTTTGGATTTCGTCCCAACCATTCTACAAGCCATGCCACTACATTACTAATTAAAAATATAACTGAAGCATTTGAAGCAAAACAAGCCATGGTTGGTGTGTTTGTAGATTTGTCGAAGGCATTTGACACAATTGATCATGATATTTTGCTATCAAAACTCTTCCATTATGAAATAAGAGGTGTACCTTATGACTGGTTCAAAAGTTATTTAACAAACAGGCAACAACAAGTCATGTGCCAAAATGTACTCTCCAATGTAAAATACATCAATTTTGGTGTTCCTCAAGGTTCCATTCTGGGACCACTCCTTTTCTTAATTTACGTTAATGACTTTCCTCAATGTATTACAAAAGGAAAAACTATAATGTTTGCAGATGATACAAACTTATTTTTCACCGAAAAGTGCCACAATACTGTCTTTAAAGAAGCAAATCAAGAACTAAAACTTTTTGACAATTGACTTCTCTTTAACAAACTATCACTAAATATTAACAAAACTAGCTATATCGTATTTCGCACTCCTAACACCCCACTACCAGTGAGCAATAACTTGTATCTACGTGGCAAAGCATTGACTAGGGTGGAATCTCTACGTTTTCTGGGAATCATAGTTCATGAGCATCTGTCTTGGAAACCACACATGGAATTGTTATTGCAAAAGATTAGAATCAATTCTGCTGTAGTCAGAAGAATACAACACTATCTCAATCAAAAAATTTTGCTACTACTCTATAACTCCGTGGTTAAGAGCCACTTGCAGTACTGTATTCTGACCAGGGATGTGGAAGCGCCTATTTTCCAACCGCTTCTGCTTCCGCTTCTGCTTCCACCTCCATCGCTTCCGCTTCCACCGCTTCCGCTTCCACCACTTTTACCAAAATTTATCATAATATTTTTAGCTAATAATATGAATAAAATGCATTAACGTGTTACTGGTATGTAAATGAAAAGTGAAAACGATATATTTCATTACTAACACACAGAAAAAGTAAACATGAAGAAAAACAATACTCCGTGCAATAAAAAAAAGTAATATTAAAACAAGTAATTTAAAACAGTGAGTGCAATAAAAAAGCACAAGAAAACAGCGGCTATAATAAAAGAAAAATCCAACGAAAATGGTGAGTGTAAAATAAGTTGAAAGCAAAAGCGATACAAACGTGTATTGAAAGGATAGAATTTAGTGTAACTTAACATATCAGAAACTAAACAAATAAAGCACACAAGTTTTTCAAAATGCAATAAAAGCTCAAAGCGTAACAATATTTTGCAGTTCACACAGATTTATTGGTTCTCATAAACACAATCGCATCTGTCAATTCTGTACCCATGCGAACTCTATTTTCTCGAAGAACCAACTTCAAGTGAGAAAACATGCGCTCAACTGACACCTGAGTGCTGGGCAAACAGCTAATCACTTGCGAGACTGGTTGAACAATGAGGGGATATTTGGAAATAATATCCCATACACTTGGCTGCCTCAATCGTCCCAGTCGTTCTACTTCAGTCAATGCGTCTGAAAATGCATTAATATCTGCTGTTGCGGCTGGTGAAGTTGATGACTCTGCAGCGGCCGAATGCAGAGAATTCAAATATTCGTCGAAATCAGATGTTGGTGCCGGATCGGTAGAGGATACATTCACAACTTCATGTGAATCCTCATCAGCATTTGCTCCTCCCTCAGCTTGCGCCAGACTTTGCATGCGCAAAAAAAGGGCTTGAAGAGTGCTCTTTGCACGAGTTTGCTCTTCATTGCTTAAAAATATTCTTGATCGCGCATCAACCTATAAAAAACAAAAACATATTTAAGAAATTGATTTGTCGCTTTTTTGCTGGACTCGTTATACACAATTATTTTTATATTAAACACTCAAGATTCAAAGCACAGTCCATGTTATGTGCATATGCAAATTGCAAAGACTATCACACGGCAAGCATTTTACGTATTTAAAAGTTTTCAAGATTATACAAAACTGTGGCTCAATTAATACTGAACTAAACTGTTTTTACTTTGCACTTACCCAAATCGCAGCCAAGAAAGCATCATTATCCAAGAGAAGCTGTTGGCGAGATAGCAAGGAGTTATGCAAAGAACGAGACAAACTGTTGTCTTGCTTGTTCAATTTAAACATGACTTCTCTCCATTGAAGCAAGCATTCGCCTGGAGTGAGATCTTGCTTTTGAAGAGAAATTGTCGCTGCATGCGGGATCTGCAATACATCGACCATCATCTTTACCTCAGACCATTCACTTTCAGTTAGATAAGAATCCTGTGATCCAAGGTCTTGAATAAAAGATTTCAAATCCAATAAACGCTGAAGCATGAGGAAAGTACTTCCCCAACGTGTTGGCATGTCAATCAGCATCCCTTTTCCAGCTCGTCGTTTTAGAATTCCATCGGTGTGTGGTGCACGTAGATGCTGAGCAATTTTCCGTAGTTTTGTTAAAAACTTATCAGATCGGCCTTTTTTTAAAACATCGCGAATTCCCAATTGTAAAGTATGTTCAGCGCATCTCATGTGGTAAATTGTGCAATCAAATCCAGTACCCATTTGGTCAATCTCTTGAATAGCCTCTTCATCATCTTCATTTTGTTCATCTTCTTCATCTTCATTTAATAGCTGCACAGTTCGTGTCATATTAGATGCATTGTCAACAACACATGCTAAAACTTGTTGCTTTGTGATGCTGAACTCCTTCATAGTTTTCAATAAAATTTCTTTTAAATGAGCGCTGGTATGATTTGCTTCAGTGTCACTAAAGCTAAAGTTTTTACAGACAGACCGCGTTTTTCGCTAAAAAACTGGGCAGAGATTCCTAAAAAATGAGAATGGAGTCTAGTTACTCCGTCAAACTTGAGCGAGACAAAAGTTTTAGAAAGAGACCCTTTCAACTTCGATCTCTCCTCTTCCGATCTTTTCAAAACCATGTTTCGAATGGCTTGCCGCCCTAAAAAAGTTCCCAAGATTTTGGCAAAGTCCCCATTTAAAAGTTGAAAGCCATCGTCCTGAAAAAACGTGAGAGGAACTACATTGTAAACGACCATTTTTAAAATGCCGTTTTTGAAGTCTTCTGCATTGATGGAAGCTGTTGCTTTTGGATTTGGATTAACCTTTTGAAAATAATTTGTTACGGCATTTTGGCCTTTTACTTTCTCTAACTTGGCTTTTTTTGTAGTGGCAGAATCTTGTTGCTCAACTTTTTGAAACGTTTGCTGGTGATGGCGTTTTAGATGCCTTTTTAAATTTGCTGAAGCGCTTCCCTGCTTTAGTTTTGGAACCAGTGAATTGCATTCCAAAATTCCATCACTTTTAAGTACAATGCAACGAAAACTGTTGCCCTCTTCAACAAAATGGTCGTAAACGGCACTCCATCTTGTTTGGGACATTGTGTGATAGTGCGGCGTGTCAGAATTAAAAATATCAGCTTTGTAAACTTCTTTAAATGACAAAAAAAGTACATATAAAATTACGTTGCTCTATCAAATAAATGTTTATTAGAAAGCGCAGCTAAATAAGCTGCTCCGTTTACATTAGCAAATATACGTAGGCCTACTTTGCCGCCCGTAGTTACAGAAATTATTCGCCTGTTAGAAACAATTTAGTGCTTTACTGAAATCTATATAAACTTACCTAATCACTTATAAAACCTTATTCTTCTTCTTTATGCATCTAAGAGTGCGCAGCAGCAAAAATCTTTCAGGATCGTAATTAATTTTAGTTCGAAACGAATTAAGTATTCGGCGGATCGAGGGCAGATGAAAATAAAATATCCGGCTAGTGGCTAAGATCTGCTTGAAAATGCCGATTTCTAAACAAGCTATCCTTGTCTGTAATCAAAAGTAGGCGTATATATAGTTCTTAAATGAAACAAAAAATATATTCGCACGTATGTTAAACGGCTTAATAAACACGAAGATCAAGTAACAAACTGTCCACCTGATTTAATTTTATTTTGCTTAACTTGGGAAAAAATAATTTAGAGCGAATGTGATTAATTTACGACATTTTATTCAAAGTAATGAACATTTAACTAACTGAATGAAGCAAAAACGCACTGAATTTTACTTAATTCTCAACTGCTCAATACGTATTAGGCTATGAGTACGAGCTACTTAAATTTACTTGGTCAAATATCAAGTTTGAATCGTCGTATCTCTATTTATACGCCGAATATGCATGTCATTTATTACATACTTACGTCATCTACTACGAATTCTCACCGCCTTGTAAACACGAGAAAAACAATGAATTGAGTTGCATATCGTTAATCGTAAACAAGTTTAAAGTTTGGACGTAGGAAAATACTTTGAGACGTCACCGAACTCCATAGGTGGTTGCAAGAAAGGCACTTTATTAAATCGACCGAAGTACCGTCAGCTTGGTAGGTTAGTATTTTACAATAAAATTAAATTCAACTAGATGGGAGTTTGCCAGCAAACCCAGTGAACGACCGACGCATAGCTAATGCTGTGACGCTCAAAAGTACTTTTTGTCTACCTTAGAATCAGCAATTATTCAAAAATATCTGATTGTGGAACCTCCAGAAAAGTAGAGTCAAAAGATTTGTCAGTTAAATATCTCCTGAAATCATAAAACACTGTCACCCTAGCTTGAGCCGTTCAAAAATTGATTTTTGGGATCCATTTGGGGGGTCCCTGGGGGGGGTGGCACCCCCAAACTATGTCAAAATATTTGTCTGTTGAATATCTGCTGATATCAAAACAGACTGGCACCCAAGTTGAGCTTTTCAAACAATTCATTTTTGGGGGTCCATTTGGGGGGTCCCCAGGGGGATGGCACCCCCAAACTATGTCAAAATATTTGTCTGTTGAATATCTGCTAATATCATAAAACACTGGCACTCTAAGTTGAGCCGTTCAAAAAATTGATTTTTGGGGGGTCCATTTGGGGGGTCCTCGGGGGGGTGGCACCCCCAAACTATGTCAAAATATTTGTCTGTTAAATATCTACTGATATCATAAAACACTAGCTGGCACTCTAAGTTGAGCCGTTCAAACAATTGATTTTTGGGGCCCCATTTTGGGGGGTTCCCAAGGGGGTGGTACCCCAAACATGTCAAAATATTTATCTCTTAAATATCTACTGATATCAAAAAAAAACTGGCGCCCTAGGTTAAATCGTTAAAAAAATTTATTTTTGGGGGTCCCCGAAGGGGTGGTACCCCCAAATTATGTTAAAATATTTGTCTCTTAAATATCTACTGATAACAGAAAAAACTGGCACCCTAGCTTGAGCCGTTCAAAAATTTGATTTTTTGGGGCCCCATTTTGGGGGGGTCCCCGGGGGGGGTGGTACCCCCAAATCATGTCAAAATATTTTTCTCTTAAATATCTACTGATATCAAAAAAAAACTGGCAACCTAGGTTAAATGGTTAAAAAATTTGTTTTTGGGGGGGTCCATTTGGGGGGGTCCCCGGGGGGGTGGTACCCCCAAATTATGTCAAAATATTTGTCTCTTAAATATCTACTGATATCAAAGAAAAATGGCAACCTAGGTTAAATCGTTAAAAAATTTATTTTTGGGGGGGTCCATTTGGGGGGTCCCCGAAGGGGTGGTACCCCCAAATTATGTCAAAATATTTGTCTCTCAAATATCTACTGATAACAAAAAAAACTGGCACCCTAGCTTGAGCCGTTCAAAAATTTGATTTTTTTGGGGGTTCCCGGGGGGGTGGTACCCCCAAACCATGTCAAAATATTTCTCTCTTAAATATCTACTGATATCAAAGAAAAATGGCAACCTAGGTTAAATGGTTAAAAAATTTGTTTTTGGGGGGTCCATTTGGGGGGGTCCCCGGGGGGGTGGTACCCCCAAATTATGTCAAAATATTTGTCTCTCAAATATCTACTGATATCAAAAAAAACTGGCACCCTAGCTTGAGCCGTTCAAAAATTTGATTTTTTGGGGCCCCATTTTGGGGGGTTCCCGGGGGGGTGGTACCCCCAAATCATGTCTAAATATTTCTCTCTTAAATATCTACTGATATCAAAAAAAAAATGGCACCCTAGGTTATATGGTTAAAAAAATTTGTTTTTGGGGGGGTCCATTTGGGGGGGTCCCCGGGGGAGTGGTACCCCCAAATTATGTCAAAATATTTGTCTCTCAAATATCTACTGATATCAAAAAAAACTGGCACCCTAGCTTGAGCCGTTCAAAAATTTGATTTTTTGGGGCCCCATTTTGGGGGGGTTCCCGGGGGAGTTGCCCCAAAAAAATTTCAGGAGACACAATTGCGTATGTACCTCAACAACTTCACACAAAAATTAGATTTCTATGTTTTGTGGTTTAGGAGAACTCGAGCGTACAAGATTTAGGAAGAAAAAAAAGGAAAAAAAAGGAAAAAAAAGGAAAAAAAAAAGGAAAAAAAAAGAAAAAAACCTCATCGCGGCCGAAAGTGGGTTGGTAGGGATGAAAGGATATCTTAAGACATATAACCATGAGAAATATTTTTTGCCGTACTTAAGCCGTTTTTGACTTAGACCGCTTTTTACGCCAAACTTTCGGGGCGGTTTTCGGGTCATAAACCCGAAGTCACGTGACCGATTGCCTCGAAATTTGGTACAAACATAAAACTCATTAATCTCAAACTGCTGTCAAAATTTCATGTAGTTAGACCAAACGGTTCTCGAGTTATAAGCAAAAGTCTGAAATCTCGCACTCATTAGTTAGAAAATGGCCGAGTAAAAACAAAGGAACACGCGACGCGAGCGTCGGTCGTTGCAATAATGAAAACAGCGGTTTTGAGAAAGTGAGCGCACTGCGACTATTGTTTTTGTATTTTTTTCGTGATTCACGAACCCAAACATTACAAACGTACGCTATTGTCCCCAGAGAATTTTCCTATCACCAAATTTAACGCTACACACTCACAATTAAATTACTTACCGCAAAGAATCGTCAAATGGAATACGCGAAAGCAACATCAAAATACTCAGTTTTCTTTCATAATACTTTAATGACAATGAAATTAAATTATTTTAAAAACTATATTAACTAACATTACTTCAAAAAGCTTGATTTTATTTGAGTAATAAAACTTCCCGTTGTGAATCGATAGTAACTTGCGAGATTTGCCAACAGTCGAAAGATTGCAAAATAGTGCGTTGGTAACTTGGTATTCGCTAACTGCCTTTTATAATTTGTAAATGAGAAACCACGAAGCTTTGTTTTCCAAGTGTGAACTGGGATTGTGCTGAAATTTCGGCAAAATATGGCTTTGCCAGTATTTATAAAGTTTTAAACCAAAGATTTAAAAAGTTATTGCCCCGATTCGCATTTGAGGGCAATGAGTTTAGCAAACAGCGGTGGATTCAAATTTTTGCGAGTTTAAGAGTGGATACTTTCTGCAACAGCTGGCTTCACAAACTCTTGTAATGGTATGTTTCAATTGTTTGTTTTGTGTTAAAAAAACATTTAGTGGGAGTATTGTCGAACAACGTAAGTGGAAGCGGAAGCGGTACCCATTTACCGCTTCCAGCTTCCGCTTCCACAAAAATTTACTGCTTCCACCGCTTCCGCTTCCAGCTTCCGCTTCCGCTTCCACATCCCTGATTCTGACCTGGTGCAATGGCAATAAGACTCTGTTACAAACCCTTCAACAAGCAGCAAACAAGTTCATTAGACTCATTTTTAAATTAAATCATCGTGAAAGTGTAAAAAATACGATTCAACAAAATCACATATTAACAATCAACCAGCTTTTTGAAAATGAATTAGCTTGCTTCATGCATTGATATGATCATGGCAAACTGCCAATGGCTTGCCAGGTCCTACTAAAAAATAATTCCAAATCCTCCAAAACTAAACTGCATCAAACCAGAAGCAACTCTAAATTTTTTCCGGCATATTGTTGAATCAAACATTGCAATCAATTAAGTATAAAGGGCCAGTGCTATGGAATAAAATATCTTCACCAATTAGAGAAGTAAAACCTTTAACAACATTCAAATTGCTACCGCAAGATTTCTTAGTAAAAAATGATTAGTTATATAACGTTAAGCATGCCTCATGTCCTCACCCTATACTATTTACTCACTCTATCACTATCAGTCCACCTCTACACCCTACCCCAACGTCCTTACCCTCTTCATTTCCTTGAACATGATTTATACTGCACATAGCTTATTTGCTTGTTTCTTATTATTTTTAACTATTGTGTGATTGCTACGAAAGGTTCAGCGACCATGCATTGTCATTGCTTTTTGCGTGTTATTAATGAAGCTTGAAATTGTGCATGTTTCAACGTATATCGTTTTGTCGCTGTTTTCCTTTTTCTGGTTTGGTAGTGTGCTTTTTTCGTGTTTAAACGTTGCTCTGGTGAGCCAGAAATAAAAATTCACTATCACTATCACTATATCCCGGGGAGCCACACGGGTATTCGTTGCGCAGCTTGACTCCGGCTTACTGGCCCAGTGTAGACTTCTCAGACGTGGCTGCACTCAGTAACTCTAATATACAGCGAACTGTATTTTATCAGATTTTATTGAAAACAGAGTCAAACAGGCAACAAAATATAATCTAGGTTTTTGTCGGTAAAATAAACTTGTTCCAAAATTAAAATTCCAAGAATAAGATAAAAAATGTGAGCTGTTTGCTGCACAACTAAAATCCCGAAACTAAAAAGCTACCAACACTCGTGAGACAGGCCAAAGTGCCACGTGAGTGTGACGTAATTTAGAAAATGCAGTGCGCAAAGTTAACGAAAAAGGTGATTGGCCAAATAATTCTGCAACGATTACAAAAACCAAAACAGTGCGAAACTAATATGTAAATAAGGTGAAACGGCAAAGCGGCACGTTTCGCAATAGGTGATGCTGAAACATTGCGGCCCCTTTGCAAAGAAACACAGAGTTGAAATTCAAAAAATAAATAACATAATAAAGGTGAAAGCATCATAGTGGTCAGTGATCACACCGTAAAAAAATTAATAGCATTTTTAGTGCTTAAGGGATTTAAAATATTTCAATATAAATAAGTGCTTGGCCATCTCGAAGGCATGAACTTCAATGGAGATCAAAACGTCCTAATAAATAGGACTTTAATTTCATGTAATATTTCAAATGTTGATAGAGAGTTGCCCAATTTGCACGAAGAGTTCATTTCATTAATAAAAACAGCAATTAACGACACAAAGAGTTTGCAATCAAAACACACTTAATCTTAGTTCAAAATTCACAAATAAAACACTACACAGGAGCAATTTTAGAGACATCTCTTAAAATGTATTCTATATTGTCGGGTCCTCCAAAAGAGCCCTTTGCCAGTACCGCAACAGTGGCGCGATGAACAAGTTCCCCACCCTTACGGATCTGTGGGTGCACTAAATGAATGCGCCCCAGACGATAAGCTCCTCTTTTAGTGATGTCTTCCGAGTCCCCAACAAGTACTAATTGGCCTGGGTAAAGGTTCTCCTTTCATGTTCTCCATTTTTTACGGCCCTGTAGATTTGTAAGGTACCCCTTAGCCCAACTTAGCCAAAATTTATGAGCCAACGTGGCATTGTAAGTATAATCCCGTCTTAGGTCACCTTTGTCATGAAATTTACCTAACGGGGTGTTTGGAGTGAGACCCTGGCCCAAAAAACACGAAGGGGTAATAGGCAAAAGATCGTTAGGCTGATTACTCAACGTAGTGAGAGGACGATTATTTACGATGCGGACCGCATCCAAGGTAAACGTTTGCATTTCAATTAGAGTGGGCAAGCGTCGAGCGTGACCCACTACTTGGCGTAAAGCGGTTTTGAAAAGTTTCACCATTATTTCTCAACTTCCGCCTTGATTCGGCGCATTAGGAGGGATTCGTACCCAGTTTGTACCTTTTTTACGAAGTGAATTAGTAAATTCACTCGATCCGAGTAAATTTGGAAGCGTGTCAGCCGCAGCACAAAAGGTGCTACCATTATTGGAACGACCGACGCTCGCGTCGTGTGTTCCTTTGTTTTTACTCGGCCATTTTCCAACTAACGAGTGCGAAATTTCAGACTTTTGCTTATAACTCGAGAACGGTTGGGTCTAGCTACATGAAATTTTGACAGCAGTTTGAGATTAATGAGATGTACGTTTGTACACAATTTTGAGGCAATAGATCACGTGACTTCGGTTTTAGAACCCGAAAACCGCCCCGCAAGTTTGGCGTAAAAAGCGGTCTCAATCAAAAACTGCTTAAATACGGCAAAAAATATTTCATTGGGTTATATGTCTCAAGATACCCTTTCATCCCAACCAACGCACTTTTGGCCGCAATGAGGTTTATTTCTTTTTTTTTTCCTTTTTTTTCTTCCTAAATTTTGTACGCTCTTCTTCTCCTAAACCACAACACATCGAAATCTAATTTTTGTGTATAGTTGTTGAGCTGCAAACGCAATTTTTTCTCCCGAAATTTTTTGGGGCAACTCCACCGAGAACCCCCCCAAAATGGGGCCCCAAAAAATCCATTTTTTGAACGGCTCAAGCTAGGGTGCTAGTTCTTTTTGATATCAGTAGATATTTACCAGACAAATATTTTGACATAGTTTGGGGGCGCAACCCCCCCGGGGACCCCCCCAAATGGACCCCCAAAAATCAACTTTTTAAATGGCTTAAGCTAGAGTTCTACTTTTTTTGATATCAGTAGATATTTAACAGACAGATATTTTGACATAGTTTGGGGGGGCAACCCCCCGGGGACCCCCCAAATGGACCCCCCAAAAATCAATTTTTTGAATGGCTCAAGCTAGAGTTCTACTTTTTTTTGATATCAGTAGATATTTACCAGACAGATATTTTGACATAGTTTGGGGGTGCCACCCTCCCGGGACCCCCCAAATGGATCCCAAAAATCAATTTTTTGAATGGCTCAAGCTAGGGTGCCAGTGTTTTATGATATTAGGAGATTATTAACTGACAAATATTTTGACTCCACTTTTCTGGAGGTTCCACAATCAGATATTTTTGAATAATTGCTGATTTTAAGGTAAACAAAAAGTACTTTTGAGTGTCACAGCATTAGCTATGCGTCGGTCGTTCACTGGGTTTGCTGGCAAACTCCCTTCTAGTCTGAATAAATCGTTTCAACACTTCCTCGAAGGTTTGTGAAACGCGAGAAGGCTAACAAAAAGTTGTTTAAGTCAAGTCCAGTAGCGATTTCCACATGAAGGCAGCGAGTGCTAAGACATGTGAATAGCAACCCCCATGCTTTGCAGTCGCTCCGACCCGGGCGATACATTATAGGTCCCAAAAAGTCAGTGCCACAGATTTGGAAGGGTTTATTTGCCCTAGTGACACGAAAGGAAGGCAAGTCACTTAAAATTTGTCTCACAGGTTTTGCCTTTTGCAATGCGCGCTCACCACAATCAGCAATATAATGTTTAACACTTCCATTTCCAAAAATAATCCAAAATTCTTGGCGAGTTTGCATTAACGTATACAAAGGTCCCGCATGCCCGGCCAAAATATGCTCATTTAGCACAATAAGATGAGTCAAGGCATGCCGACTAGGAATTATAAACGGGTGCCTAGTATCCACAGGGAGTTCAGCGTTTTCAAGACGTCCTTCAACGCGCAACATTAAGTCGGAATCTACACAAGGACGAAGATTTCTTAAGGATTTCAACTCATTAAGTTTACGCATTTGGTTAGGGTTCACAACGTCTCGGCTTAACTTTTTAAAAATTTGATCGTAATCATCAGGAGTGCCTTTTTGCAACAAACTTATAGCGGCCCCGAAGCTTTGATATTGAACAAATCTGACCGCATACATAAACGCAAAGTTTAAGTAAGCAGCATCAAGTTTAGGTATTTCAAACTTTACTTTTTTAGACTTAGCAGCAATAAACTCTTTGAAAGCAAGTAAGTATGCGAAACACTTTTTTAACGCATATATCATCATCATCATATTTATTTATTTACCAAGTGTCGTCATATCACAAGAAAAAAACTGCAACTTCCTCTAGGTCTATCACCAAAGCATCGAAATATGCAATTCCTTTAAAACCAAACACACAAACTTGCAGAGTCAAAGCGATATTTAGTCACTTGGTGAGGAGACAGCGAAGGACCGAAAGGTCATCTAAGTCTACTGCCGCCTCACCAAGTTAAGGTTAAAAAAGCAGCTTCTAGATTTTCTCAGTCTACTACTTTCTATGATAAAAAATTTTACGCAAAATTAAAACAAAGTGTTGCAAAGATATGTACATTTTGTACAGTGTATACACAAAACGCACAGTCACCATGTAAAGAAAATGCAAGACAACATTAGAATTGTTCTAACTCTAAGCATACTAAAAAATAAAAAAATAAAAATGCTGTAACTACAGATTGGATAGAAATAAAATCAATAAAGTTCATAATGCTTATTTATGTTTTATAGAATTTAAAGTGGGCAATTGGAGTGAAAAAAAAACCTCCTTGCTTTGTTTTGCATTGTTTGCCAATATGTCATTATAGTACTGGTACAATTTCCAATACCAGTATATATCAACCTCAGTCAGTCATTGCAAAATTACTAATAATTCAAGGGCACATCAAAATGAGAGATGACGTATTGTATAAATGTGTTATAGATAAATGCACCAAACTCATGCTATTCAAGCAATAGAATAGGTTATTGTTGAACTCAAGCATAAATATGCAACTATGATTCCTGTAACTGCTACTGCATTGCTGATAGAAAGCTGTTATTCTAGCTTTTATCGGTTTCATAGTTTGATAAAAAATGAACTTTAACAGCTTTTTTAAATCTGTAGAATGAAACTTCTTTCATACTGCTTGGAATTTCATTCCAAACTTTAATTCCTGCGAATGATAAAGACTTTTGCCCTAATCTTGTTCTAGTTCTTGGAAGAAAGAAGTTGTTTTTGTGGCTCAATCTTGTCTTATGTGTATAGCAGTTTTTTTATTAGGTTAAACTTATCTGAATTTGCAAAAGATAATACATTATTGTGAATTTTGTACATTAGCTTTGCAGTTTCCAGAGAGTAAATATCCTTGAGTTTTAAGCATTTAGCTCGATAGAACAAAGGATTAGTATGCTCACGATATCCACTTCCAGTTAACAATCTGATGCTTCTTTTTTGCGGAATCAAGAGAGGTGCTAATGTTGATTTTGAAGCAGTCCCCCAACTACTTATGCAGTATTGTAGATGAGAGTATATGAGGCAGTGGTAAACAGATCTTGAGGTTTGCTCATCTACAAAGTGTTTTAATTGATTAAGGGCCCAAGATCCCCTTGCTACCTTTGAACATTGTTTCTTGATTTGTTGTTTCCAGTTTAGATTGTCGTGTATGAGAACACCTAGATACTTTATGTGATGTGATTGCTTGATTGTATTATTATCTATTGATACTTTGAGTTCAGGTTTATTTTGTTTTGTTGTCACTACCATAAACTCAGTTTTATGAAAGTTAATTGATAATTTATTCACCTTGAACCAATTGCTTACATTGACTAATTAATCATTAATATTTTGTTGCAGTGTTGAAACATTAGAATGGCAGAGAGTAAGGTTTGTATCATCTGCAAAAAGATGAATTGTGGAATTTGAGGCAAGTGGTAGATCATTGATATAAATATTAAATAACAACGGACCTAGAGTTGATCCCTGAGGAATACCGCAAATAACATCTCTTGACTTGGATTTATATTGATTTACAATTGTATACTGTTGACGGTCAGTCAGGTAACTTGCTAGTAACTGTAATGGTAATCCTCTAATTCCATACTTTTCTAGTTTCTTGATCAGTATTGTGTGATCGATGGTATCATATGCTTTTCTTAAATCTAAGAAAATAGAACATGTAATGAGCTTTTTATCCATATTGTCAAGTAGCTTATTGTAAATATCTAAAACAGCTTCATTTGTTGAGCAATTTTTCTTAAAACCATACTGGTTTGAACTAATCAAATTATTGCTCACAAAATAATTGTTTAGTTGATCAAGCAGACATTTTTCAAAAAGTTTGGCAAAAGGATTTAAAATAGAAATAGGGCGATAATTACTGCATAACTCTCTTTCGCCTTTTTTGAAAATTGGAACAACTTCAGCGGTTTTTAACACTTTTGGAAAATATCCTGTTGATATGCATGCATTAAAAATGTTAGTTAGAACTGGAGCTATAACAGAGCCTGACATTTTTATATACTTTGCAGGAATTCCATGTCTTCCTGTACTTTTTGATGGATTCATAGCTCTGATGTAATTTACTACTTCTTTTTCAATTATTGGTTCTAGAAAAAACGAATTGCAACTACTCTGAATCAAAGATGGGGCATTAAATTTGCCATCAATTATAGCTGGTGTTTCGATTGTAGACGCAAGGTTAACTCCTATCTCTATGAAATATTTATTGAACAAGTTACTGATGGCCTGTGGACCTTGTGCACTTTCACTTTTGGAAGCATACATTTTATTAGGAATGTTATTTTTCTTCACATTTTTCAAGTGAATAATTTTATTTATAATTTTCCAAAGCGACGAGGTGTCATGCTTATTATCATTCACTAAATTTTTAATGTAAAGTCGTTTTGCATATTCCTTAATATGAGTCAGTTTATTTCTATAGACTTTGTATTGTGCCCATGTATTACTGTCATTTAATTTAAGGGCTATTTTGTACAATAAATTTTTTTGCTGGATTGATATTAGGATTCCTTTGGATAACCATGGTTTGTTTTTTAGTTTTGTTTCCTTTCTGCTTTGTTTTCGTAATGGTGCATGTATGTTTAATGTCTTATGAAAAATGTCAATAAACTTTTCAGTGTAGTTGTCAATGCATTCCTCTTTGATATCACCTAATAGCTCCATTCCTTCAGTTAATTTTATCTAGAAATTTTTCTACTTCAAAATTTTTTGTATCACGAATTAGGGTGACAGTTGATTTTTCACTCTTGGGCAGGCTTAAATTAGAACACACCATTACTGGCAGGTGATCACTTACATCTTCCACCAGAACAAAACTTTTGTGTTCACCCACTACATTGTTTGTATAAACATGATCTAAAAGAGTTGAGCTTGTAGTGGTTATTCTTGTCGGGTGTGTAATTAAGGGAATGCAGCCTAAGCTATATGTTAAATTCATGAAATCTTTAATATTGATATCAGAGTTACTTTTCAACAAATCTGCGTTGAAGTCTCCTCCAATATGATACATCAATTTTCTACTATTCAATTTTTTAATGGTTGATTCAAAACTTTTGCAAAACTCTGATAATTTCTGTTTAGGGTGTCTGTAAATTACTCCCACTATACATTTTTTGTTATTCCCTAAATCTAGTTGAATCCACATATCTTCACAATTAGGAATGTTTAAATCAAACTCCTTGCAGATTGAAATTGATAAAGACTCCTTAATAAACAATCCTACTCCTCCCCATCTTGTAGTTGTGCCTTTGTGGTAAAAATGGTACCCACTTAACTTTGCATTGTATACCTGTAACAATTTAAGTTTGGTTTCACTTATAGCAATGATGTCAGGTAAGATATCATAATTTGTTAAAAGTTCATTCAATTTGCATTTAAGCTTCTTATATTCACGCAAAGCAAAGAAAATTTACACTTTTTGTTAATAATATTGGCTTCGGCCTGTGAGCAGTATTTTGAGTCAACCAAACCAGAATTTAAATCATTTAGTAAGCTTTTTATCTTGTTGTCTACCTGTAAGCATTTAGCTGGGAAAAACGAATTATTTGTGTGATTAATATCAAAGTTTAGTTTGTCATCATTTCTCATTTCATTTAACAATTGCTTATCATCTAGGGTTTGAAAAGGAAACAATTCACTGTAACAATTTTGGCAGAGGTATGGTTCAGTAGAAGAACAAAGAGTGTGAAATTTAAGGGGACTAATGACTGTGCATTTGAGATGAATCCATCCACCACACATATCACACTGAATAGCACACTGGTTCCTTTTACAAGGTCTTAAACATATTTCACATGGACATTTAACTGGCATTATCAAGCAGTCAAACCAATGAAAGATTCTACACTAGTTAGACAAAATACAAATTTAGAATCAGCCACAAAATACGCAGAAAAAGTTGTTTGGAATTTAAAATGAAAACAGGTGAAAAGTATCTTTCAATATACTGGTAATTGTAAATTTAGACAGAAAGGTACAGAAAAAAAAAAAGAAGTCAGATCCAAACTATGTACACAAAAATACAAAAACTACAAATGTCAGATCCTGCTATGTAGGCACAAAACACCAAAAGAGTGCTGAGTGTCAGGCTAAAGTAGCCTTCTTATTCATTAACCCAAGAGTTGTTAGCACAGCAATAATTATTAAGTTCACCTTCTTTAAACCATAAAGCTATTTCTTTCTTTGCTGTTTCCACAGAGTCAGATCCATGACATATGGTTCTCCCAAAGTCAATACAATAATCTCCACGAATTGTTCCAGGAAGAGAATCAACAGGGTTAGTCTCTCCAAGCATTTTACGATCAGTTTTAACTGCTCCTTTTCCTTCCCAAACCATTGCCACAACTGGCCCAGACAACATAAATTCAACAAGTTTTGGGAAAAATGGTTTTGAACTGAGATCTGCAAAGTGCATTTCTAGCAAATCTTTACTGGCAGTCGTCATTTTCATGGCTCAAAGCCTAAAACCTTTCTCCTCAAAACGGCAAATTATTTTGCCAACTAAACCCCGCTGAACACCATCTGGCTTCACTGCAATAAAATCTTCAAGAAAAGTTCGATTTGACCAAAGAGGGAGAAGGCTTGAACCAAAAGTTAAAAGATTCCACCACCAACTATCACTAGGCCTACCGTTTAACCTCTTTTACCTGTCTTATTCAAATAGAATCAATTGACAAAATTATTTATAAGTTAAGTTAGGCGATGTCTCGATCAGTTTTTCGTGAGGATTGTCCGAACAATCCTCACCTATCAGCTGACCAGGCACCGAGATCGCTCGCACGGTAGACAGAAAGGAAACAGGTTTGGCGTCCTCTGAGCCCTGCAGGAGAAACTCGGGCCCATTCAGCCAAAGGCGGAGCAAGTCCCGATTTTTAAAACTTTTTTCTCTCGTTCCAACGTCAGCAGGATTTATTGAAGTGCCAACGTAATGCCAAGAATCTGGAGGGGACACAAGAATAATTTTGTCTATTCGCCGTTTTACAAAGCGCGACAAATATAATTCCGGATTAGTGATCCACCTATGGACAACTTGCAAGTCAGTCCAAAATTTAACAGTACAAGAAAGATCTTCAAGGGCTTTTAAAGCCTGCAACATTAAATCGCTGCAGATTTTAGCACCTTCCAATTTTTTACGAGAAATTACCGAGTTTGATTGATGATTTAAAACAACACGTGATCTACCAGAGATAAAACTCAAAGTAGCGCAGCCGTTAACAATTCGACGCAAATAAATTACGCAAGAAAAGGCATTATCAGATGCGTCGCAAAAATCGTGTAATTGATAAATTGCAGAATCTTTATTTTCGCAAGGAGTTTCGTTATTTGCAAAACAATAGCGCTCAAGTTCGATGCATGACAAGTCCTTTAACGAAAAAATCCAAGAATTCCAATTTTCAATAATATCGGCAGGTAATTCATCATCCCAGGCGAATTTAGCCGTAGCCACCCTCTGCAAAATCAATTTTCCTCCCAGAAGACTAGCTACTCCAAGGGGATCGTAATTACTAGCGAGTTGATTGGCAATCTGGCGCCTATAGTAGTGGCAGGGGAAAATTTTTTATTAAAACTAACTTTAAGCTTGTTATTTTCCACGTCCCAAATTACTCCTAGAGCTTTTGAGTCCGGCATGGGTTCGGCCCCGATAGTAACTTCACTAATACTCGGAGCAAGATCACATTGTGGAATTTCAGTAAGTATAGCTTTAGCGCATGAATTAGAAATCCACATTCTCAGTTTAAATACCCAGCTACTAAAAAATGCGGTAGATTCCGGAGCAACCTTTTCAAGCTCAGACAAGGAATCGTTAGAATATAAAACATCATCCATGCAACAATTTTTATCGACAACGCTTAGCGTGACGTCACTAGCGCTTGTAGGATTTTTCGAAATCAAAGTTTGAATGGCGAGTAGTGCAGCGTAAGGAGAGGAATTTATTCCCCAAACGTGTCTCGAAAAACGAAACACCTGTGGTGTGCCAGCCTCCAACTCACCATTGCTAAACCAAATAATTCGAAACAAGTCTCTTTGTGCTTCTGGCACAGGGACCTGGAAGAAGCACTTGCTTAAATCAGCCATGCAAGCAAACTTAACCAAACGAAAACGCGTCAAAACCTCCACTAAATTATTCAAAAAATTTATTCCTGCAAGCACGGCCTGATTCAAACAGACGCCTCCGAAGGTTGCTGCACCATCATACACAACACGGGGTTTTCCATGTTTGGTCACAAAACAAGGTAAGTACCATTTCGGCGAGACAGAGTGTACATTACCGACACTCTCGATCCATCCTTCTTTGATAAGTTCAGAAAACGTGTCAATGAGCGTTCGTTTTAAAACAGGGTTTTTTAAGGCGCTCGTACACAAAGATAAAGTACGTTTTAGGGCAAGTTCATAATTATCAGGCAGAGTTTCAATTAGCTCTGCTTTTAAGGGATCTGGCATTTCAAACCTTCCATTCACCACTTTATTATTAGGTTCAACTAAAGAACGTGCCATATCATCCTCTCTCGAGGGTAGCAACTCTTCATCCTTAAGTTCAATTTTCCGCAAGTTCTCTTTTAGAATGGCATTTTCAAGCCTAAGATTCTCACACTCTCGAGCATCGCACTTGCACACATTGACTACTGCCCGTCTGCTGTTAATCAAATTCGAACAGATGACCATGCGGCCACCGCTAGCCATAGGTCGTAAACGAATAAGAACATAATTAGGTTCATTAGAATTAAAACCTTTACGCTCCTCCAAAACGGTGAGAAGAAACTTATGCGATTGCCCGATAAGCAGGTCAACACTTTTACGATAAGAAATGACAGGTATTGGTACCCCTCTAAAGTGACAAAGTTTGGACCTGTCGATGCGACGAGGTAAAGTGTTTTCATCATCTTCAAAATTAGAAACAATCAATGCCCCTTTAATGCCATAAGTCTTACCATCGGCAAGCGATGTCAAATCAAAATCAGAATGCCCGTTACATTGAGTAGTAAAATCACCCAGAGTACGAATCGCGGTAGAGGCATTTACGTTACGTTTCAATCCCAATTCGTTACACAGCCTTTCGCTAATTAAAGTGGCCTGTGAGGCAGTGTCCAACTGCGCATAAGCTAGCGTAGATTTTTTAGTGTCTGGGTTTATGACCCGTACAGCACAAGTACGTAGCAAGACCACACGTTTGTCAACAGAGTCAATTTTACGATTAACAATAACATCATAATCGTTAGCCGATCCAGAACCGCTAGTAGGTGCAGAACTTGCAGCCTCCGCGGCCCCGAGGGTTGCATCGTCAGGTTTTACATAATAGTCATGTAGAGCTGTAGCATGTTTTGTGCGACAGTCAGGTCGGCATTTACGACATTTAGATGGGTACACACAATTGCGAACCATGTGGTTCAAAGACAAACAATTCAGGCACCGTTTTGCGTCAAAAAACCATTTGTCGTTTAAGATTGGTCGGTAAAACTTTGAATTTATTGCAGTCAGCAAGATAATGTTTATTCGAACAGACAAAACATTCGGGAAGTACAGCGGACTTGGAGGGTGAACGCTGACTTCGGACCCCAGCATCAAAATGTTTTAAACCTTGCCGATTAGATACATTATTCGGCTTGGATGCCGTAGAAACGGCCGTTTGTCGAACACGTACGGTAGATTTACATTCGTATGATTTATCCTTTTCTTCAGTTTTAAACAGCGCTTGAGCGTAATCTGAAGTCATGAACATTGAGCGTAAACTAGGTTGATTTAAATCCAATAAACTCTTATCAAGCTTGTCGAGATAACGACGTTTTAGATTAGCAGGTAAACGATTAGCGGTGTCCAATGATAACTGACCAGAAAGTTTTTCAACTTGGTTATGTCCGTAAGCAAAAACCTCAAGTGTTATGAGATCTTCATTAAATGATTTTAAAGACGACACAGTATGGGTCACTTTAGGGCCATTTCGGACCTCCGCAACTTTAGGTTTCAAAACAAACCCACTCGGTACCCCATAACGCTGTCTCAAACGTTCTAAAGCACGGTCGATGCGTTGTTGAGTCGTCATGTTTTTAAACGGGGCAAAGAAAAGGTTAACCATCTCCCGGGGCTCTCCTACGCAAGATGCCCGAAGCACCTCTAGGCGTCTTTCCCCGAAAGGCGATTCTTCCATCAATTTCCGGATTTGATTCTCGTAAAACACAAAAGCAATGTTGCTTCGGTTATAATTAATTTGGGAAGCCAAATTGATATACTCGTTTCGGCCTTGTCGCTCCAGATAGTTATGCACCACAGACGTAGGGTTAACAGGCGGCGCAGCTTCGCTACTCACACACACAGCACCTTTTGAAATAGGAACGCTATTAGAAACGTCTTGAATCCACGACTTCGTTCGTTCTTTTACGAAAGCCTCATCAGGCGGTTTACTTAGATGGGAAATTAAAGAAGATTTCGATTCCACTTGTATAGTTTTTAGTGTTTTAGAATTTGAGGTTTTTCGAAAGCCAGCATCGGTGCCGAACTCACTTCTGCCCGCTCTCGTGGGACCGCTCGTCGAAGCATGCAGAGATTTCGTCCGCGATCTCCGAGAAGCAGCCACAGAACCACGTTCCGAGCAAGCAATAAGTTTCTCTTCAGCTTCGATCCTTGCTTCCTCTATACGCAACTTTGCCAGCATTTCTGCTTTTTCAGCTTTAGCCTGTGCTTCTGCACGTGCCCTAGCTTCTCGAGCTTCTGCCAACTCATAAGATGCTTTTAATTCGGCACTCCTTTTAGCGAGTTCAATTTGTCGGATTTCACAAGATTTGTTAGTCGCAGCAGTATAACCGGTCACTTGAAAAGCGCTGTCCGCCGACTGCATCACGCTTTCATCCTCAGAATCATCGTTAGGACAGCCGACGACGCGCAGTTTACATTCGTCATAATTATCGTAACAATTATCATAAGCATAGGTGGGCAAGTTAATGCAAAACGTTAGCTTCGTTAACCACTAGTCCGTTGATAAACTTCACACCTCCGTTAACGTTAATTACTTGTTTTCCGCATTAATTAACAGAAGTTAATAAAGTCCGTTAATTCGTTAACATTTTGCGTGTAATTTACATTTCTGTTTATTCACTCGCTTCTAGAAGACTAGAAGACATATTGACGCTGTTGAGCTGGTTGTACGGAAGTATTTATTGCTGTGGTGGTGTTTTTGTGTTTTGGAAGTTACGTTTTACAGTCCAATCTAATTTCAAGATAAAAATAAGTTCAAATACACTAACGAAGCTGCGATCGGAAAATCTTTGGAAACTGCGAACAGCGATTATTAATAGACCTATGAGGCTGCAGCTTATTATTTGTCACAAAAAAAAGCTCCTTTCTTCGCTTTCTTCTATAAAACTCGTGCTAATACGCAACAAGTGCTATCAGTGCACACTGATTTGTACCGGTACGATGAATGAATGGTGCAAGATATTAACAATAAAGACCTTAACGGAAGTTACTTTAGTCCGCTAACAAAACTTAACGGAAGTTAATTTAGTCCGTTAACATGAAAAAACTTTTTAACGGATTAACGAGTTAATGAAAAAGTTAGCTTCGTTATTAACAGATTAACGATTAACAGACTTGTGCCCACCTATGATCATAAGCATCCTTGACATGTTCACTTAATTCATCAAATTTATCGGGATCGGTAAACTGAAGTTTTAGGTTTCTAGAGTATGAAGCGAAGGAGGATTTTGACGTATCAAAATTAGTAGAGCAGCCGCTAAACTGCTCAGGCGTCGAGCACAATTTAAAATCTTTTTGTATTTTAGTTAATTTTCCCATTAACTTACGGTGACGGGTCAAAAACTTACGACTGACATCAGGAACACCCTTTGGCCCATCTGTGGAATCAATGGGAGCAACACAATCTTTTTCAGGTTTAGAATCCGAGAGTTTCCCGGGTCGCCGCCCCGCGTCACTGGCATCGGCGTTAGTTAAAGGACCCGACTCGGTTTTAGCCAAGTCCAACATTTCAAAATTAGCCAAGTTCGCCTGAACTAAAGTAGGGCTATTGCTTCTAGCAGAACCGTCACTGCCACTCTGAAAACTCATTAAAAGAATCAGTGGTAAAAATAAAAATACTAAGTAAACGCCAAACACATACAAACAAAAAAGAAATAAATAACAGTAAATAAACAAAGTAAAATGTAATAAACGTTCTTAACTGGTATTGAAATTGAAGATGTGGTTGGGGATCGGAAATTCTTCAATCGACGAAAACAAGGATCACTAATTCACTCGCCACCGGAAACGACCAACACCAAGACAAAGATGAAGACCAAGTCGGTCTGCAAAGAATCGCTGCCAATCGCAGTGGATTTGAGCAGTACGCCAAAAAATAAACTTCGAAACCGATGACCAGGAAACCAGCAAAAAGTCTAGAAACCAACTCACGATCTCTCCGAAAGGCAAAGGAAGACTAGATTATATTTCTTACGTTCCAACTAAAAAGTTGGATCATATCCCGGGGGAGCCACACGGGTATTCGTTGCGCAGCTTGACTCCGGCTTACTGGCCCAGCGTAGACTTCTCAGACGTGGCTGCACTCAGTAACTCTAATATACAGCGAACTGTATTTTATCAGATTTTATTGAAAACAGAGTCAAACAGGCAACAAAATATAATCTAGGTTTTTGTCGGTAAAATAAACTTGTTCCAAAATTAAAATTCCAAGAATAAGATAAAAAATGTGAGCTGTTTGCTGCACAACTAAAATCCCGAAACTAAAAAGCTACCAACACTCGTGAGACAGGCCAAAGTGCCACGTGAGTGTGACGTAATTTAAAAAATGCAGTGCGCAAAGTTAACGAAAAAGGTGATTGGCCAAATAATTCTGCAACAATTACAAAAACTAAAACAGTGCGAAACTAATATGAAAATAAGGTGAAACGGCAAAGCGGCACGTTTCGCAATAGGTGATGCTGAAACACCCACACTGGTGACCGCCGATTTCACGCAACACCTTCTGGTGTTGAAACGAGAAAGAAAAAAGAAGATTCAATCTTACGAAAATTCGATTCAACGAAAGTTCAAGATGTACAACAACATGAAAGGTAAGCTTTCGCCTATACACAGACCAGATATTGTTAGAGGCCGTGGCTGACCACGCCCAGCCACAGTAGGCCTACCAGTAGATGAAGTTCATAGTCCACTACTATACACGGCGCCTCAGTCACCGCAGCCAAACCTCCTAACACCGGCTGATTTTTTTGCGTAGGCCTAGTTACAGTTTTGCGTCGCTTTGGCTGCTGCTGCTCTTGCTTTTTTTTTTTGCTGCTGATGTTACTTGCTGCTTTTTGCTTGCTACAGTTCATCTTTTGCTGCTGCTGTTAATGTTTTGACACCATGCCAACAACCTTTTACATTTCATTTCAAAGTCTTGGCATGAGTGTTTCAGGGTTTTTGATCTGCCGCTCCGCTCCGCTCTGCCTCTGCCGCTCTGCAAACCCTTCAGGTTTGTCCAGTTCGGCCAAGAGTCTTGTCCAGCTGGGGAATAACTTTGTTGGAGAAGCTGATGGCTGCCGATGAGAGCTAAAAGCTCGAAACAGCGCTGTCCAGCTCTGTGTTTTTGATCTTGTTAAGGGAGTTTTTTTAGCCCTTTCCTGCAGAAGGTCTTGCCTGGACAGCACGGCCACCTGCTAGGAAATAGGTTCCACAAATACATTTTTTTCATCCAGGTTTCTCTTGCCATGATGCCGAGAGATGCAGATCTCGGACATCATGTCTAGAGCAGTATCTTGCAGCAGCAATGATGCTCAATATACATTCACACCAACACACACGGAACTGTTTTAACAGCTCACACAGTCGTGTTCTTGGAGGACGCCGAATTTTGATGGAGGAAACAGCACATACTCAAAATCTCAGGGAGGGGACCCAACTGACTGTTTCCTTTGCTTTTTTTACTCGTTTTTTTTTCCCGTGTGCTGCTTGCCGCCAGCGCAAGCTTGTGCTATAATTTCATCGCAGTTCTGCATACAACGGTATGCAGCCCCGTGACCGCCGAGAGCAACTTCGCAAATATTTCGTTGTTTTAATACACTGCAGTGCGTCATGATCATTGATCATCCCACCAGAGACTGATTTGAAACGGGCACATTATGGTCGGCATTGAGCGCCAACAATGGACAAATCACTCGAAAACAAGAAACAAAGAACTGAATCGTGCTCATCCGACCGCCTAGTCTGCACGCCGTCCGAATGTTAAACTACTCAAGTCATCGCATACCTCTGTGAACGACGTGGCGAACTTTGACGGACACAAAAACAAAATTATTGTCAGTGTGCATGTTTTGTTTAGGTCTACATTGTGGTATTGTTTTTCAGTGCTCGAACATTAGTTCAACCAAAGCGAATGATACAAACGCGAAGTCTCGACTTCATGTCTTTCTAATCTTCCCCCTTTTTTCTTCCATTTCTCTTTCAAGTCAGAGACCACAAAATCCCATCTTTCGCTTTGTTTTGCGTCCTCTTGGGGTGGGGTAGTGTGGTGCCCCACATCCTCCTGTTCTTTCTTTTCTTTTCAACACTCTTTTCCCTCCGTCTCTGCTCTCTTTCTCACTCCGCCCTCTAGACTGTCATTTTTTTTCCTTTTTTTGCGCTAGTAGGCTATATAACGCGAGTTCTATCGCACGTGGTTCACTTTTTCGTTTCGCATGCTGTCGTAAGCATTAAAAATGTGGTTCATGGACATGTGTATTTGATTTTTTTGTGGTGGATGGAAAATTCCGATTCCCCGCACCCTTATTTAGAAACTAGATGGTGTACAGGCTACAGAACTTTATTTAAAAACATATACAGGGGGGTGCAAAAGTAGGTATACAGTATTGTTGTTTCTTTTTTTGACCACTGTATACTGTACAGGCTACAAAATTTAGAAACTATGGTGCCGCCATTCAAGCCTCATGTCCTTCTTACTGTTAGTGCAGGCTAACTAATGTAAGGTTAATAGGTCTGATATAGAGCTTTTGCTCTTTCAGTAGCCTAGCTTATGGGTAGGCTATCTTGTTGCAAACTACTGTTAGCCAGTAGTGCTAGTGTTACTGATACCTTTTACTAGGTAGGCCTAGCAGTTTGATTTACAAAAGTACCAGAGGTGGGCAAAGCACAATTAGAAGCGCAACTTCCGCAACCTCTGCAATTGCGGAAGTTGCGTTGCGCTTTAATTTATTTTGAAGCATTGCGGAAGTTGCGTTGCGGACCAAAGTCTTTAAAATTTGTTGCGGTTTAATTGCGCTGCGCTTTCAATTTTTTTTTTCGGTTAATAGCGCAGTTCTATACATTGAAATTAATTTTGTTCGATATCGATCGTAATTTTGATAAATGTCAGTGTTCTTTGGCAAATTATTTACTCTTTTTTGCCTAAAATCGAAAAAAGTGCGGTATTTGCATTGTGTTGAGAAATTTTAATTGCGGAAGTTAGATTGCGCTTTAACTTGGTACGAAAAGGCCGTTTCGGAATTGCGTTGCAGTTCACCTGAATCAAAAAGTTCATTGCGGAAGTTGCACTGCGCTTCAGAAATTAAAAGATTCAATTGCGCATTTTGCACTGCGCTTTTACTAGTTAAAAAGATCGTTGCCCTTTGTTACGCTGCGCTTTTGACATACCGTAATGTTATTTGTGCCCACTTCTGAAAGTAGCCTACTACCGGTAGGTACTGCACAGTGTAGTTTTAAATTTGAACCACAAATTTGTCAGAACGGTCGAGTTTTCTAACGGCAATTGTTTAATTAAGCCCCACTGGTTAGTAAAGTTAGCAAAGGTTTTCTGCAATGATTCCAAGTAAACTTAAATTTGCGAATAAACCGAAACATGATTTTCAAATCTCAAAGTTTTGCTGCTGTTGTGATTGATTTGAATATCATAACAAAAACTTGCATCACTCAGTTATCACAATTAATATTTCATGCCTACTTGAGAGAGTGGGGAGCAGAGAGGTTAGAAGACTAAGCATTATCTGTTACAGTACCGTTATTATTAGTAATCTTGCCAGCACTAACCTTAAGCGCCCGCTAACTCTTTGCCTCTACCGCTTCGCCGCCAAAAGTTTGGAAACTAAACGCCAAGGATGGCAGTTCGGTACGGTATGCAAGTACCAGACAGAGGTGGAGTCCTCGAGGACACATTTTGAAGTCTTTGGCCTCGAAGGTCAAGTTCTTGGCCTTGGCCTCAAAGCAGGCCTGGTGCCACAGGGGACATTTTGGGGCTGTTTCCCCCCCCCCCCGAATGACTGCTTGTGCCCCCCCAAATGAGAATTGTGCTCTCCCAAGCAAAGATTGTGCCCCGAAGTAACTAACAGGCTCGATGCTACTGGAGTGCAAATCGAGGTCTGAGACTCCAACTCGCACTTTCAACCAGAGATGGAGTCCTTGCCTCCTTGGGGACGTCCTTGGCCTCGAGGACACATATTGAAGTCCTTGGCCTCGAAGCCTCAAGTCCTCGAAAATTGCCCTGTCCTCGGCTCGAGGACAGCACTATCTTTGAACCACTGAAGTTTCGTTGGAAAACGCCAGAAACCTCGCGGAAATTCTGCAAAGACCTTTTTTTTGGTTTCCTCAAGTAGAGATCGCCTAAACAAAAACTTTTGAAGACCTTTTTTGCCTGAAAAAATTTTTTGAAATCCTTTTTTTTTTTTTTGGAGAACACTTGCGTCTGTGTCCTTGGTCCTTGGCCTCGAGAGGGTCTGTTCTTGGCCTTGCCTCGAACTTTTTTGTGTCCTTGGCCTTGGCTTCGAGCCTTGTGTCCTTGACTCCACCTCTGCTTTCAACCGTACCGTACTTCAGTTCAATTTCTGAACTGTACCGTACAACGCACCGTACCCGTACCATTATAAACAAAGGCGTACCGTACTTCTTTGTAAAAATTGAGGCGTACCGGATCGTACTTACCAGAGGTGGAGTCGAGAACACAAGGCCAAGGACACAAAAAAAAATCCGAGGCCAAGGACAGGAACGCTTGAGGGCAAGGCCAAGGACACAGCCGCAAGTGTTCTCCAAAAAAAAGGTCTTCAACAAAGTTTTTCAAGCAATCTCCAATTTATAGGCGTAGCCAGAATTTTTGATTGGGAAGGTCTAAACCACGAATTACATGCAATGACGTTATCAAAAATTTGCCTGTTGGCACTTCACCAGGATTTTGCAAAGGGAGAGGGCTTAAACTAATATAGTTGAAAAGTGCAAATACGTAACTTTGGAGACGTTTTGAGAAAGCCAGTGTAACTCAAACGTATCACAGACGGGGGTCTGGGGGCGGGCCCCTAGCGGCCGGAGGCTTTGGGGGTCTGGGGGCAAAGCCCCCAGCTGTTGGGCGATTTTTCGGAAAAAAGCTATTCTAATGCCATTGAATCACATTTAGCACATGTTTAGAGAACCATTTGAAAGCACTAGATTTTTGACATTTGAAAGCCAATTAAAAAAATTAAATTGTTTAATCCTCCTTCTAGATGCAATTCAAGTCTAAAACACGTTTAACATCTTGCATTTTGGTGTTAAAGTTTAATTGTACGTGATTTGGTCCAGGTAGGGGGAAGTAAGGTGCATTGTCTCGTGCAACATTTTAGCAGTAAATGAAAACCCACTCGAAAATTTTCCTTCGAGATTTTTGTTTTGCCATGAAAATAACCAGTTATAGAAGTGCATGTTAGGCCAGGGAACCCAGGCCCCCTCAATTGAAGTTCAACGATTTCTTCAATCAGCATTTTCCATGGCTATTTTTTAATAGTATTTTGTGCGAAAAAACTGGCGAGGTGCAGGTGAATTATTGAATTGTTATTGAAAAATAGTACAAAAGATGGTTATGCTTACTAACCATGTTATTGCCGGGCCGGATTTACATCGCGCTGGGCCCCTGGCAGTTTGGAGATTTTCGCAACATCTTTCTGCCAAATGTAGGTGAAGACCATAAAAAGTCTTAAGATTTGAGCGGAGGGCCCTTAGCTGGTACTGCGCCGTGTTGTGGTAAATCCGGCCTTGGTTAATGCATTACGTTCATAAAAAGGCTAGATGTGATCCTGAGATAGCAACTTTTAGGACGAAAACTCTCCATTTCTTCCAGGTTTACGTTTAAATTAGCTGGCAGAAATTGATTTGAGTGGGTCCGGGGGCCGTGGTCTTCAATATTGTTGTTCGCTACCGGTGAAAGCGAAAAGTGCTAAACTGAAACTGAAAAAACAATAGGCTTTTTTGTCATTGGTGAAATTTCAATTGGGGGAGAGGCCCGCTTGGCTAAGCCTATGCTCCAATTGCGGAAAACAAAAAAGGTATTTGCAAATTTTCCGCGAGGTTTCTGGCGTTTTCCAACAAAATTTCAACGGTTCAAAAAATAGTGCTGTCCTCGAGCCGAGGACAGGGCAATTTTCGAGGACTTGAGGCTTCGAGGCCAAGGCCAAGGACTTGACCTTTGAGGCCAGGGCTAAGGCCAAGGACTTCAAAATGTGTCCTCGAGGACTCCACCTCTGCTCGACACTTCCGTAAAAGCGTATTAATAAGACGAATTACTGAGTCACATTTATGTACAGCAGTTGGTGGCCAACAATTTTGCAAAGAATCAAGAAAATTTCAAACAAGAATTATGTTTGAAGGTTATTATTCCTTTTTCCATTATTGCCTGTTGTTTTGTCGTTACGTGATGCTCTAAAAAAAATTCTGATTGGACGGAAATGGGGGGGGGGGGGGGGGCACAACCTGCGTACAATACTTCTTAGCAAAAATTGAAGGCATACCGTACCTACGAACCGTATTGCCATTCTTGGCGAAAAGTCGGGATTTTTAAACCACTGCGTATTCAGCTAGAGCGTCCCAGTTGTTTCCGTTCAAATTTTTGTTCAAAATATAGCATGCCACGATAGTCCTAAAATCTATAGGCAATACTTATGCAGGGCCTCAGAGAGAAAATTTTCCAGGAGGTACGAAGATTGATACTGGGCCCCCCAAATCTTATTGGGCCCCCCAAGCCATATCAACGCGCCCACGCCGTTAAATCATTTTTTGCTCGATGAGTCAAGATCTTCATTTAAAAGTGAGGGATTAACAATATTTGCATGCAGTTAAGGACCTACGAAAAACACAACTAGACATAAAATTGTTCTAAATCCAGCTAGGGGGTCTAGGGGAGCTCTGTGAGCTCCCCCAGCAGAGTCCGGGGCAGAGCCCCAGAAGCTTTAGCACTTTTTATGTTTCTCGAGCATAAAATACAGCATTTGATCAACATCCCAGCTCCAAACTTGCTTAAAATTGACAAACAGAAAACGTGATATACATGAAAGAAAGCATGTGAAGTGGGGGATGATGACATTGACACAATATTATACAATATAATGACTTTAATACTGCAAATCCAAATATTTTACTGATAAAAGTTTTAAAAAGTCATTCGCAATCATAGACTTCCCAAACTCAAATACCTATTAAACTCATCCAGATAGAGTGAGTTACTTAATGATAGTAGTATAGTACAGTTGAAAACAAATGCTTTTGGAACTCTGGAAATGTGGGCCCTCGTAAATTGTTATACTGTAGAATTAGGCTCTCAAGTCAGAGAATTGTAACAAAACGTTAATTTCGGTGCAAGTGTATGGCTTTTGATACATTTCCTTCTTTTTTTTAATCAAATCGGCCACTATTGGATGCCCTAAAAGCTGTGTAGCAAAAATGGCGACCAATTACCAGTACCGAATAGGCTGACTGATATTTTTGCTTGATAAGGATGTTATGGTGCGATACCAAAACTTAATGCGAAAACCTGAACTCTTCCAGGCCCCTTAAGCCTGGGCCCCCCTAGGCCCGGGCCCGGGTACAATGTACCCCCTGAACCCCCCCTCGCAGGCCCTGTAGTTATGACATCACAATTGGCTATGCTTGTGACTGTCACTTGTGACATCATAATACAATTGTAATGACAAATTAAGAGGCTACAACGACAACTTGGGAATAGCCTAGACTAGTACTTAAATTGTAAAATTTTGCATGGGGGGACGCTTTTTCAGCGTTGACTGAACCTTAGTGAAGAACAGGCACGTAGCCAGGATTTTTTGGGAGTTTGTTCCGTAAACGAACTTGATCCCCAAATTTTCATTGTTCCTAAATTGGATTGAGGCGATATTTCAGTGAAAATTAGGTGATCTCCGAAAAAAAAACAAAGGTCTTCGCCAAAATCGAAGGCTTCTGGCCGAAATCGAAAATCTAAGCGGTTTTTCCGGCCAAAAACAGTAGCCTAACTTTTTCCTGCCATAAACCAGCGCTCAAATCTCGATGGGGGGACGCCTAAACCTCGATGGGGGGACGCTCAATCTCGATGGGGGACGCTCGATCTCGATGAGGGGACGCATCCCCCCCGTCCCCCTACAATTTAAGTAGCCTACTGGCCTAGACTATGTGCACTCTAGGCACGGTTGCACAACTCTTCATTGACGGCCGTACGTTGTACATAAAACGTTTTGTAGGCAAATTCAAACAGCGTACCAACAGTTACCGTACCTGTGCCATTACAAAAAAGGCGATCCGTACCAACGTAACGTAGCCGTAACATTACAGAAAAGGCGTACCGGTACCATACTTCTTAGCAAAAATTGAGGCGTTTCTATGGACTGCACTGCCATCCTTGGAGTCGAGGACACAAGGGTTGAGGTCAAGGACACAAAAAAAAAATCGGGGCCAGGGAGCGACTTTCCGAGAACATACCCTATCAAGGCCAAGGACAGGAATGCTCGAGGTTAAGGCCAAGGACACAACGCGCAAGTGTTTTTAAAAAAAGGGATCCTTGCGCAAAAAGCATTTCAATTTTTTCAGCGAAAATTAAGGCTTTCTCAAAAAAAAAAGGTCTTCGCCCAAAAATGTCGCAAATTTTTGCGATAATTTAGGCCCTCTCCGAATAGAAACAAAAGGTTTTCAAAAAGTTTCCGTGAGGTCTCTGCCTTGCTCCAAGACCAAAAACAAATATGGTCATGACCTTAGCCCGTTTCCAACAAATCAAAAAATAGTGCAGGCCTCGAGCCGAAAACAGGGCTTTTTCGAGGTCTTGCAGGCTTCGAGGTCAAGGCCGAGGACTTGACTTTTGAGGCCAAGGCCAAGGACTGCAAGTTGTTTCCTCGAAAACGTTCTCAAGGCCAAAGGACTCTTTTGTAACTCCGCACAACTTCGGCGATATCTTGGCGGGAAAACTAGAACTCGACTTGTACCGGTGAACCAGGCTGAACAGTGAAACGATGAAGTGGGCTGGTAGTGGTAGGCCATTGCTGCAGTTAAGCAGATAACAGCAATAGAAATTAGAAATATGGACAAGAGTAGGGCCAGCTACCAAGGAATGGTCGTACCAGTGCAGTATTAACTGCTACAAGTAGGCCTATCTGATCAGTGAATCACTAGGCTATTCTCTGTAAAGTGTAGAGTTTAACGTAACCTAATCTGCAGTGGTGCGCAACCCGCAGCTGTGCAGTGTCTACTACCAGACTACAAGTACAAGTAGGCTACAGTGTACAAATATAAATCTTATGGGCTACATAGTAACCAGTAGGCTACTGTAAGTGTAATTATGCTGGTGTGATTCAATGGCTGTGATAAGACAAAACCAATGCAAAAATATCAAAGGATTACGTCCCTTCTCAACAAAAAGACCTTGCAGTCATCAAAGTCGGTTGCCACCCTTCGGTACTCTGTATACTGGTATATCCAGGGTTTCCACATCCTGAAAAAGTTCTATTTTTTTACTGTCCTGGAAAGTCCTTCTGAGTCCTTGAATTTTGTTTGCAAGTCTTGGAAAATGTTTATAAAGCTCTAAGTTTAACCTTAGCTCTAACCTTAATGTTAATATGAGCACCCATTCCTCAGCTCTTTGCTCTCTTGTTCATTTTAAGCAGTTCTTACTAGTTTGCTTGAGTGCAAATAAGCACTTCCTCGTTAAAATGCCAAAATTTGCACTTTGCATTGCAGTATGTATAAAGTACTGGTATTGAATATTGTTAGGAAGAGTGAATTCATGGACAGTAATTTATTGCAGTGTGTATACCTACTCTAGTAGCAGTAGCATAGTGGGCTATCATCAGGCTACAGGCCCTCCATTGGCCCGTAGACCAAAATGCACAATAAGAAAAATACGTTTATTGCAGGTAGTGTCTAGTGCACCGTCCCGGTTTCCGACATCAAATCGCTGGATCACTGGCAGCCAATCAAATTGCGCTTTTCTCCTTGATTCGCTTTAAATACAGCACTTTGACTAGATCAATTCGAAGTCCTGATGGCGTAGTGGTTAGAACGTCTGGCTACAATGCTGAGGGTTGGGGTATCGAGACTCGCTGGACACGCTCACCATAAACAGCACTAGAGAGATATGATTCTACTAATTCCTTTTTTTTTCTCTAAAATCTTATTCTTAGAGTTAGGGTTAGGGCAGCGATGCCAGCTGAGAGATAGTAAACTGAACAACTAAATAAAACAACCGCCGCCGCCGGTGCAGCAGCGATTAGATGTTGGAAACCGGGCCGGTGCAGCAGACACTGCCTTTATTGCCCTATACTTCTGAGGCAGTTTTTTTGCGTAATATGGATAGTATATATAGTAAATTAAAGCCACTTTTGGAACATGATTTTGGGAAAGGGATGGTCAAAAATAAAACCAGTAACAACTACGGTAACTAACTAAAAATGGTTAAAAATAATCAATTCGATCACTTGATGCAAAATTCGTAACGTAGGCTTTGTAAAACAATTACCGTATATGAGTTCTATTCAGTATTTAATTCGGTTAATAACCAATCACTCTCAAATCTTGTTTCATTAGCCCCTCCGCCCAAATTATATCTTCATCTAGCGTAATAAAATACAGACGATTTGGATTAATGCTTAAAATTTTTTTCAAAGTAGGTAAGTGCCTATTTGCACTCTTGAGCGCAAATGAGCTTTGCTAATAGAGAATAATAGCTCAAAAGTGGATGCTCATTTGCCCAAATACTCTTTTAGTTTTTAAATTATTATTGTTAGAGGTTAGTTGGAGTTTAGGTTTTGAGTTTGGGTTAGGATTAATGTTAGGGTTACAGTTTGGGTTTAGTTTAAGGTTGGGATTAGGGCTAGGATAGAGTTGTTTTGTTTGCACCCTGGCATGCAAATAAGCTGTTTTTTTTTTTAAATGATAGAATATGTAGTTCACTGGCTGGAAATAAAGCTAGGACTGAACTTTTACCATTATTCATCAGGAGAGCTCGACCGATATATCTATCGGTCCGCTGATATATTTTAGCCGATATCAGGGCCAAGCCGGTATATCATATCGGCTATCTACCATTGATAAAATATCGGCTTAGCACAATTACCTTAAACTGTATATTTTTTAGAGCAAACACGAGTGTTTTTGCATTTTATATGCTTAGTATGATGTGTGTTTGCAATAGTCTTTCTTTGGAGGAGGATTAGTGAAGCTTTTAGTTTCAAGTTAAATAAGAAATACAGACAAAATTTGGTAGTTTATGAGTTATATATCGGTATCGGCCCAAAAAAGTCGTATCGATCGAGCTCTAGCTATCTCCCACATACTGTAGACCATTTTTTGCAACCAGTTTAATCATGGTTTCGCAGTGCTAATTTCTATGCCTCATTTCAGATTTTAAAAGCAATAATCTTTACCAAACTAGGCCTAAAATTAAGTTCTTATTGCACAAAATTGTGAAATCTTTGAGCGCTGGGGGCTATAGCTGATTATGTAATGTGAATACCAATAACAGTAACGCCAATTTAATTTGAAGATTATTCAAACAACTTAGTCTCATATGATTCCAACAAAAAGTAAGTCTACATAAAAATAAAAACAAAAATACAGCACAGAACAATGATTGTCAGAAAAAAACAAAAGAACAAAAAAACAAAGCTAAAAAATCAGAAGGTCTTCAGTCTGCTATGATGAGTTTGAAGCAGAAGTGCTAATGTGATAATGAGCCAAATCAATTTTCCATTTCTGGTTATTCAGAATAGCCATCCAGTAATTGCGTTTTCTATTGGCATTGAAGGATTTAGGGTAATAGAAAATTTTTTAAGATCTCTGGGTATCTCAGGCCATAATTTTAGGCATGAGAAAGATAAACAGTAGCCCTAGTCAGTAGTTGATTTACCTTTTTCAGTTTTTGCAGAAGTTTGCCTGTATTTTGACTTTGTATTGATCGATTGCACGTGACGTCATTGTGCTGCTAGCCAAACCTCTGGACATCAAAATCGCGGATAGGCGCTATGTAAATGCTTGCAAAAACACTGATATTTAAGATTATATAGCCTATTTTCAGGCTCTAAATGAGTTGATTCTTTGAAACATTAAAGTTAAATGCTAGATAAAAGCTGTAAAAACTAAAAAAGATCTTAATTAGTAAGAATTAGATTTTTGTATGCTTTTTTTCAGTGGCCTAAATCCCGCTTGCTGTTAAGAAACCCATTAGAATCATGAAATATAAATGGTGGTAGCTAGTTTTGGTTAAACTGTAAAAATCGAGGCTTACTATTGACTTATTTATGAAAAAGTTAGCATACTTTTAAACTGTTGTATCTCTTTCTTTGTGACAAAATTAGCTTACTTTCAAACTTCTGTAATTTCATTAGTCTATTTTGCAGTATCTTGGTGATTTTTGCATTTCGTGTTGTTGTTAGCAGCTTACCACTATGGTTATTGATTGCAAGGAGTTAAAACGCCAAAGCGGTTGTTTTCTTTGAATTATTTCTGAGAGATGTCATTTAAATTTTATTTTAATGACATCTCTACGAAATAATTCAACGTAAACAATATATTCAACTTATATTTAACTCACCTTAGCGTAACTTTGATGGAGCCGTAATTTGCACGTGTTTCGACTTGCGCTCATGATGTTAAATATTATTCATAAATAGTGCTTAAACTAAACATTAATCTGCCATGCGTTACAGCTGCGACATAGAATTTTAAGTATTTTTGAATATGGCCGAATTTATGAATGTGAACCAAAGCTAAACACCAGTAAAAGTGGACAATATCAGGCAATGGACGATGAGAATTCACAAACGGCATAACTTTCAAGACCCGCTGAGCTATGTAAACTGCATAAACCGCTCCTGAAAACTTTCAATCAAGGCCAGGCTATCTATAAAAGTTTTGCTTTACAATCAAATTTTTTAAACATTTCCACTGAAAGAATTATACATTGATTTGCGGTAACGTCCAATGCTTTGTAATGGCGTTTTGTCGTCCTATCGTTTTGGCGGGAAAAAGCTATGATATAGCTGCAATCTATCAATAATTTTTAGTGTGATAAGGTTGTTCTAAACGAGCGTATTAGGGTTGCTGGTTTGGGTTAGATTTATGGTCAAGGTTAATGTTTGGTTAGGGTAGGTGGTTGGCGTTGGTGCACCATGCCTACTATGCCTGTTTAAGACAATTGTGCAGGTTGTTCTAAATAGGCAAGTAAGGTTAAGGTTGGCATTGGCATTGCCTGCTATTGCTAATGCTATTATTTTTGCCTGTTTAGAGCAATTTGGCGGTACGTACTTTGCGTACTCTGTACTATGCTTATTTAGAACAACCTGAGTGTGTGATGATGATGAGTGTTTTAACTTTGGAGAAACCAAAATACAGATTTGGAAGTTTATTGTTGCAAATATAATGCAAAGTTCGAAATTAACGCTTGCCCGAGGCAAGCTGAAATCGCCTTGGGCAAGCTATTTTTCGGCTTAACTTGCCCGACGCGCAAGTTAACAAAATACTGCATATTAAACAACATCAAACAAGATTAGTTAAAAATGCAATTTAGGTCCGCTTTTGTTGCAATAAAATAAAACGTAATTAGAGAAAGATGTTGCTTGCTTTATTTTAGCACTTGCAACCACCACAACAAACACTTTGTTTAATCGTATGCACATAATTAGTCGCAATTAACACTTCTTAATCACACCCTAATTTTTTGATACTTGGACATGCTTTGCAACTTTTTGGCACAAAGTGCTACATTTTCTTTCCGAGAAAAATTTTCCAATGATTGTCAGGTTAACCGCTGTTTCAAATGTCACAAGTACTATTGCATGAAGACAACATCTAGAATTTTGCAATTTTTTTGGTATGATTATTTTGAAGATCTTTTAGTGTCTATAACTTTTGCAAAAAAATTTCAGCTTTCTAGCTGGTGTAGTTTTTAAAATATTCGGGATTGAAAATGCATCACAATCAAAAAATCAATTTTTGCGTAATGCATTTGGAAAAAGTTATTTATTACGTCACTTTACCATAACAATTGTGCACAAGAACTTGATTCTCTAAATAGGATACACGTTTTATGCAAATTCAGTGTTTTTACCAAGAAATACATTTCACAATTTTTTCCTAATGTAAACAGCCTCAAAACTGATTGCGCCTATTTTTTTCGGGCAAGTTGAAATTTCCTCGGGCAAGTAGGCATTTGATACCACTTGCCCGACAGGCAAGTTGTTAAAAAAGTGAATTTTGATCCCTGTAATGCATAATCTTGGCTAATTTCATTTTCTCAATTTCATCAAAGTTTGACAGCTGCAATTTTTGAATGTAGATCTCTGATGTAACGTTGTAATAAGTAATGACATGCAACTGAGTGACTGGGGCACCTTGACTTATCTCAAGTTGCAAGCCCTAGTATTGTGGTAGCCCCTATTTGCCTAGCTAGGCCTATGCAGTACCTATATAGTTTCAGGTTTGGTATTGCCCATTTCTGATTTATGATTTAAACAAATACAGGATAACACTAATACTAGAACTATAACCAGATTATCATGCTTGCGTTACTACTGGCACAGTTGACAAAAGTTTCTTCTATATCACTGGTACAGTATTGTAGTTGTCACATTTGGTACCACTAACAGAATAACTTCAGACTTGAGACCAGATTATTTATTTATGCATTTTTTACTTTATTTGCTTGCTTGCAACAAGGTTCGACCAGTAACCTGCGATAATCTTCAATTTTGCTTGTATGTTTTTTGTTAAATTTTTCAAGTGTTTCTGTCTAGCTAATAAAATCGTTCCTTTGCACAGGCTGTGAAACATAGCCTAGTCGTAGGTTGCTTTTTCCCTTGAAAAATGCTTTTGAAATTTCAAAACCAACAAGTAATTGCACCTTTGTGCAAGCTTGATAATAAACAATCAAGTAACAAAACTAAAAGTTTTCATATACAAGCACATTTTGTTCGCACTGATGACATCTTTCGATTAATTGTCTGGTAGGCGTTAACAATTTCTCGAACAGATGTTCATACAAGGTAGTTGAAGGGGGTGTTGATTAGGGTGGTCCATATTTGATCTACTTTTGAAAGTTTTAAGTCTGATCACTTCAAGTTGTGTCGTTTCATGAAAACTTAACTTGTGTAAAAACTTTTTAAAAAATTTTTATGTTTAGGGGTGCCCAAGACACCTCAAAATTTGGAAATTTTGTCAAATGTTGGTATTTTTGGCATGTATTGACCTTAATGTATTTTTGATCAAAAACTGTAATAATTGATGTTAAGAATGATGTGTACACCGGTGCAGCCAGGGGGGGGGAGATTAGGGAAACCAGTCCCTCCCCCCCCTTTTGAAAGTGCATGATTTCCCAAAAAAATATGTAAAAATGACAAAACGTTAAAAAACGTGTTCAAAAATGCTAAGCTCGAGCGTAATTCTATCCTGAATTGAAAATAAGCAATGTCAAAACTTTTGCATTTTTTGAAAATTGTTTCCACGGTCGTTGGCTTCTCTATCTTTAAAAATTTCAGCTACCGGTATCTATCTAGCTTGTATTGTTTCCGAGATATTCGGGTTGAAAAAACGTTTGCAGCAAAATGGCAAAGTGGATCATAGTTAACGTAACAATGGAAATGAGTCACAATCAAAACATCAATTTTGGTAAATATGATTGAAAAAGTTATCTATTATGTCACATAATATAATAATCGCGCATAAAAACTTGATTTTATTGAAACAAGACTTTGACCACGTTGCCTTTTTGCCACACAGGGTAAAAACAAAACCTGGAGAGTCGGAATGCTTGTATAAGTCAGGATTGGTATTTATTGAAAGTGTTCGGATTATTGCATAACCCATATCACGCTGTCTTGGAATATGTCTCGTCAGCATACTGCATTGCTTTTGCAGGAGAATGCAAACGAGGCAGAAAGCAGCACGATTTTGCACAAACGCTATCCATTTTGTTTCAAAACTTATCATTTTCTAAAAAGTAGTATCAGATATTGGTGAGAATTTAGGGCGGCCTGGATCTGACGTGTATCAGTCCACGAAATTTCACCATAGTCAAATCGTATTTCGACCCTAATAAATTTCGAAAATATTTTACAAATATTTGGAAAAACAATCTTTTCTTAAAGAATGACTTGAGATACTGTATGTCTTTAATAACAAAGTTGATTTTTTATCATGCTGTATTGATTGCGTTTTACCGATCACGCGTATATATGCGTATAAATATATGCATGTCATTTGATTGCATGCATTTAGTCTGTTTTTCTTTTTTTTGTGCGTTTCACTAAAAAAGAAATCAGACATAATAGGACTAAACAGCCGTATGTAGACTGACACTTCAACCAACCGCCTTGCTGTAGAGAACCGGTTTGCCTGAAAAACGTCACAGTCAATGTAATATTGCTCAAAAAGTTTTGTAGTTTAGCAAAAGCGTACGAGGTCTGTTCCAAAAGTTCTAGACTGAAGTCATACCACAAAATGTACTTTCTACAGCAGTTTCAGGTCTGGGTCTCCTTCAAAGTACTCTCCTTCCCAACGCACACACTTATCCCAGCGATGTTTCCACTTGTGGAAGCAGTCTAGGTACGCTTCTTTTTTAATGCCCTTGAGCTCCTTTGTCGCATTTGCCTTAATCTCTGGAATGGTCTCAAATCTTCTTCCTTTCAAAGGTCTTTTGAGCATGGGGAACAACAAGAAATCACATGGAGCAAGGTCAGGTGAGTAAGGGGGGTGGGGAAGAACAGTGATGGAATGTTCGGCCAAAAACTCATGAGTTCTGAGGGCTGAATGGGCTGGAGTGTTGTCATGATGGAAAAACCAGTCACCACTCCTCCACAATTCTGGCCTTTTCCGTCGGATGGCATCCCTCTGACGTTTCAAAACTTCAATGTAGTAGGTCTGATTCACTGTGGAGCCTTCAGGAAGGTACTCGTGGTGGACAACTCCACTAGCATCAAAAAAACCCTGAGCAGCACCTTGATTTTGGATCGAACTTGGCGAGCTTTTTTGGGTCTGGGGGATGTTTTGCTCGTCCACTGTGAAGATTGGACCTTTGTTTCCACGTCATAACCATAAACCCATGACTCATCACCTGTTATGATCTTTGACAAGAATTGTTTATCATTTTCTGAGTGATCAAGCAAATCCTGACAGACTTGAACACGATGAGCTTGTTGATCACTTGTCATCAGACATGGCACGAAATTTGCAGCAACACGATGCATCTTTAATTCTTCCGTCAAAATGTGGTGACAAGAGCCTACTGAGATCCCACATTCTTTAGCAAGCTCTCTTACAGACAGACGTCGATTCGCTCGCACCAGAGTGTTGATTTCATCAATGTGTGGGTCACCAATTGATGTGGAAGGACGTCCAGAACGCTCATCATTTTCAACAGACAGCCGACCATTCTTGAAACGTTTATGCCACCTGAAACATGTCGCTCACTTCATGACAACATCACCAAAAGCCATGTTAAGCATGGCAAACGTTTCCGTAGTAGATTTTCCCAGCTTGACACAAAATTTTGCAGCAAGTCGTTGCTCTTTCAAGTTATTCATTTTAAAAAAATTTTTAAAACTTAAAATCCGATGAACTAAAAAACTACCCTTAACTTAATTGAACATAACCAGCACTAAAAGAAAGATATCTGCAATCAGAAAATGGCGTCATAATCAGCTAGATCTCTGTGAACCTAGCAACACCAAGCGAATGCACCTGGAACAAATGAGAGCTACGCAGTTCAAACAGTCTACAAACTTTTTGAACAGATCTTGTATAGCTGCGATGTCAGTTTCATCTTTTAATTTTATTTTCAGCTGGGGCTGGGGGAACAAGGGATCGGCTGGTTTGAGCTAATCTTACAACTTCAAACTGCACAATGTCAAATGTTTACTACAGTAAATAGTAAGCTAATTTATTTTTAGGAAATCTTTTTCAATCCATTTCTATATCAGCATATTACACTGTATAGCTGTGTTGATTTGTAACAGTGTCCTAGTTGTCTATTAAAGCAACGAGTCCGCCAACGTTCAAACTGTGTCGCAGTTTAAACTGCGTATGCTGGTTGCGAGCAAAAAGTCGCACAAATGCCGTCCGCCTATTCCCAATCTACACTATGCGTAAAATCGTGAACGCAAAAGTTCGTGTTTAGTTTATTTTAAACCAAATTTGGTACACTTAGTGTATCGCCTTACCAGCGTACAAGCAGTCAGTTGTTTCAAACAAACTAATGACACGCTTGCATGTTCACGATTCTACGCACAGTATAGGCTCAAAAAATTCGCTACAGAAGAATTTTATACAGTTTTTGGTGCAAACCAAATTTCTTTCGCTGGTGTGCTGTAGAAATAAACCCATTGTACTTCGTTATGACCATTTTTCCACGAATGGCGCATTCAGATTTGCATTATTTGATTGAGACAATTAACCGCACGTAAGGAATGGTCCATCGCTATTGCGTTATTTGTGCTTGATTCCTATTTCCTACCAACAATAATAATAACAGTATGCAGTAATGAAGTACAAAACTTCGTGTTGGCAAACCACAATATAGCGCATTTATCCGTTTGAAGATAGCAATCAGTACATGGTGTGAATTAACATAAATATTAATAGGGAGCACTTATTTTTTTTCAAAAACCAATTATTTTTGGATGTAGGTTGGGATTGTTTGTGTGTTTTTGCAAAATGTACGTCTCATTTGTTTTTAATTTGTTACAATATACTATATTTGAATGTTGAAATATTATTATTATACCAGCTTGCCTAAATAACAACGGCAGTCTGCGGCTTTCTCGTATGGCCTACATTAAGAAAATGCATTTTTTATGTCTGCTGTTGTACCATCAAATAAAACAAAATTGTAAAACAACCTAAAACCACTTTTATTCTCTTTCATTCATTTATTTTTTTATGAGTCTGCTGCATGAACGACGGCAGGACTCCTGCCTGTAATGGCTAAACCTTGTAATTTGTTGCAATTTGCCTAAATGAAAACTTTCCGATTTGCATATGGTTTATTCATAACAAAAAAAATTTAGTCCCCCCCTTTTTTTATTTCTGGCTGCACTGGTGGATGTGTCACCTCATATTAGTCAGAATTTGACACTCATATGTGTTGTAAATGTAATATTGTGGTCATTTTTTATTTCTACCACTATGTGGTGCTATAGTTTAAATCATGAATATTGGTAAAATTTTGTGGTTTCTTAATCCAGAACAATGGTATTGATATTTGGAACCACATTTTCAGCAAGGGGTGTTTCAAACTTCTCTATAATGCAATTTTTATGTTGTAGAATAGATGCATGCTTTTTATCATTCTTTACAGATTTCAAACCTTTTGCATTTAATTCACAAATTCACTTTATCTTCGGTAAAGCTAACAATTTTTCACAGAACAGCTATTTTTACATTAGGTTAGATTGGTTGCTTTTTTTTTTAAATAGTTTTTGATTACAAGACAATATTGTGGAATCTTGTAGCCATCAAGCCAAGTTGACATCTTTCATTCGGTCATCATTTTATGGTTTAGTATTTACAATTCAAGTTGCCTATCTGATTTCAAATGCTGAAGGTCAAACAAAAAAGCTGTGAATTTCTTTTGAGCTCTTCTCAGTTTGGCTCAAAGACTCAGCTTAGAGTTAGGCATTGAACCCGATTGCCAATTATCAGCTTACATGGAAAATGACTTGAATTTTACAGCTAAGAATCTACTGTATCATCAAAAGTTTAAGGGTGAGCTCAACACTATCTTCACAGAAAGGCTGGCCTTTTTTGTTACGTATCCTGTTTTCTGCTTTAGAAGGTACTGGTATCCGTTTTTTTCAAAACAAACTCTTATTGCAGTTTTTCAAGTTCCAGTAAACAATAATAATAGCTGGAGCAACACTACACATCTTCAAAGTACATGTATGATTTACTATTTTGGAGTGTTTGGCTTTGCTGGCTGGGCAGTATGCAATAGACACTACGATTGTAATACTCTTTACTCCAATAGTAACACTACAGCAGGCAAATGTGTTCCACAATAATTGTTTTGTAAAATTTAAAATATTTTCTTCTATTGTAATCTTAAGTTTCAAATAAAAGCTGAAAGAAAAGGCATTTAACATTGACTTTTAATTTTAGTGCTGTTGTCCAACATGCAAAAATTTGTTAATGTTTTTGAACTTTTATTTTCGTAATGTTTTTGAAACATAAAATTATATCTCTCGCTATCTGATTAGTTGTTTTTACAGCCAAAGTTGAGTTTTGTCAAACCTTGTCATAACTTTCTGCAAATTATTGTGATTGAGACTGCACCATAAAGTTTTTTTGTGGGTAGTTTAATCAGGGGATGAATCAAAAATGACTTCAACGAAAAAGTTAGCATCGGTCGTAAGCACTGGCGCAGCCAGAAATAAAAAAAGGGGGGGACTAAATTTTTTTGTTATGGTTAAAGCATATGCAAATCGGAAAGTTTTCATTTAGGTAAATTGTAACAAATTACAAGGTTAAGCGATAATAGGCAGGAATTCTGCCGTACTTCATGCAGCAGACTCATAAAAAAAAAAATGAAAAAGAATAAAAGTAGTTTCACTTAGTTTTACAAGTTAATTTTATTTAATGATGCAAGAGCAAACGCAAAAAATGCGTTTTAAACTTTGGCCATGCGAGAAAGTCGCAGATTGCCGTTATTATTTAGGGCAAGCTGGCATAATAATATTTCAATTTTGAAATATAGTATATTGTAACAAATTAAAAAGTAAAAACAAATGAGATGTGCAATTTGCAAAACCATACGAACAACCCCCAAGTACACTGGAAAATGATTGCTTTTTGAAAAAATAAGTGCTCCCTATTATTATTTACGTTAATTGACACCGCGTACTGCTTGCTATCTTCACACAGAAAAAAAAACCTGCTTTATTGTGGTTTGCCAATAAAATGTTTTGTTAATTGATTATAGTACTTTTATTATTATTGTTGGTAGGAAATAGGGATATCTAAGCATGAATAATGCGATAGCGATCGACCATTCCTTACAAGCGGTTACTTGTCTCAATCAAATACTGTGAATCTGAACACGAGTTGGTGGAAAAATGGTCATAGCAAAGTACAGTGGGTTTATGTATAGAGCACGCCCGCAATTAAATTTGGTTTGTGCCGAAAATTGCGTGGAATGCTTCCTGAGAGAATTTTTGGGCCTGGCCTACATTGTGCATAAAATCGCGAACCTATGGGTGTGTCATTAGTTTCTTTGAAGCAACTGACTGCTTGTAAGCCAGTGAGGCAATACGCCGGGTGTGCCAAATTTCGGTTTAAAATAAACTAACGACAAACTTTTGCGCATTACGATTTCACGCACAGTGTAGATTGGAAATAGGCAAACGGCGTTTGCACGATTTTTTGCTCGCAACCAGGGTACTCAGTTTGGACTTCGACACAATTTAAACAACATCAGCGGACTAGCTGCTCTGATAGACGAGAACACTGTAACAAATCAACACAGCTATGCGGTGTAATATGAGAGCACAGAAAAGAATCGAAAAAAATTTCCTTAATATAAAGTAGCGTACTATTTGCTGTAATAAACATTTGATATTGCGCAGTTTGAAGTTGTAAGACTAATTCAAACCAGTCAATTCCCCGTTCACCCAACCCCAGCTGAAAATAAAATTAAAGGATCAAACTGACATGGTATATATAGTAAGGCTTTTGGTAAACTACAAAAACATTAGATTGATTCCACCGTTTTTCAGGCAAACGGGTTCTCTAGGGCTAGGCGGTTGGTGGAAATGTAAACCTACATAAGCCAGTTTAGTTGAATTACGTCTGAAATCTTTTTTAGTGTAAACGCAAAACACAAGTAAAATGCCAGCAATCAAATGACATGCGTATATTTGTGCGCATAAATACGTGTGATCGGTAAAACAGACCCAATACAGCATGATAAAAAATCAATTTTTACGTGAAAGATATACGAAAAGTCATTCTCTTAGAAGAGATTTGCTTTAGCAAATAGTGTTTTTTTCTGAATATACTCAATTAAAATATTTTCGAAATTTATTAGGGTCGAAACACGATTTGACTATGATGACATTTAATTCGTGGTCTGATACACGTCAGATCTCGGCCGCCTCAAATTCTCACCGGTATCTGATTCTACGTTTTGGCAAATGATAAGTTTTGAAACAAAAAAATTGTGTTTTTTTGGGCAAAAATGCGCTAATATCAGCCTCGTTCGCGTTCTCCTACAAAAGCAATGTGGTATGCTGACGAGACATTATCATTCCAAGACAGCGCGATACGGACTACGTTATGATCCAACATTTTCAATAAATATCAACTCTGACTATACAAGCAGTCCGACCTGCTGAATCTACGGATTTTGTTTATACCCTGTGCTGCAAAAAGCCAACGTGGCTAAATTCTAGTTTCAATAAAATCAAGTTTTTATGCGCGATTGTTGTATTAATGTGACGTAATAGATAACTTTTTCAATCATATTTACCAATATTGATTTTTTGATTGTAACTCATTTCTATTGTTATGTAGCTATGATTCACTTTTCCTTTTTGCTGCAAACGTTTTTTCAACCCGAATATCTCGGAAACAATACAAGCTAGACGGCTGAAATTTCTTAAGAGATAGAGAAGTTTACAATCGTGGAAAATTTTTCAAAAAATGCAAAACTTTTGACGTTGCTAATTTGCAAGTCAGGGTAGAGTTACACTTGAGTTGAGCGTTTTTAAATTAGTTTTTCAACACTTTATATTTTGTATATTATTTTTGTAAAATTGTGCATTTTCAAAAGGGGGGACTGGTCCCCCTAATCCCCCCCCTGGCTGCGCCGGTGGTCGTAAGTAAACCCAATTTTTTCTTTTGCATATTTTTCTTGAATTTTTTTATCTGTTTTGTTGATTGTGTCTGTTTAATAATCACAGTCAAAAAACCTAAGATTGCTTATTTTTCAAAACTATTCTGCTCTACTGTTTCCTCACAAAATATTATGAGCTGCAATATTCCTACAAAGCTAGTGTAGCCCAAGTTCCTACAGGATTTTGCGCTAAATGAAAAACCTTTTCGTCAAGAATGGTTTAAAACTTAGATTATTTTTTATTTTAAATTTTAATCTTTCAATTACGTTGTTAATCAACGTAGTGTATAATTAACTAATTATATCTTAATCTAGTTTAGTTTATTTAAGTTATACCTCAATATTTTTCAATCAAATGATTACTAGGTTTGAAGTTTTTAAACCAAAACATGCCAGGCTACTGTAAATCTTCAAGCACATAGTTTTGAAATATCTGAAGAAAGATCTGATATTCTGGCACCATAAAAAAATTATATAGGCTATAAGCATTTCAGAATAGTCCATTCGTTGCTTGCAAAGTGTTTTTTGTATTCAATCAAGTGCAACATGCACCCCTCCTACTCATGTAGTGCTGAGTAGCCTATACCTTGTACCTGTGTTCCCTCTAACTTTATGGATAATCGGCGAGTGCCCAAATTTTCTTTAAACAATTGCGCTCACAGCTCTAAAAAGACGTTTATGTGTTCTAAATTTCGAACTAATCCAGTATTAAAGTGTACCAAATGTCATATTTCCACAAATTTGTCGAATTTTCTAAAGCTATGTTAGCTATATTGCAAAAAATTATCTGCCCTTGCTCCAACAAATCGCCGATTTGCTGAAAAAATCGGCTTAGTGGGAACACTGCCTTGTACTACCTTTCGACCAGAAGAAGTAAACTGCTTGACCATAATTATGCCAAATCGAGAATTCTAGTCCTGTAGTAGTGGATATAGCAGCCGCTTGGATTTGACTGTTGAACCTGTGGCCTAAACACTACGCCACATTGCTTCCTATCTAGTATGAATCCAAACACCATGAACAATCACTTAGTAATTAGGAAATGTCCACTACTTTTCGCTATTTAGTCGTCTTCATCCATGTAACAATTGGGTTCTGTGGAGATAGTTTCTGGATTGCGTTAAAATAACTGCAAGTTTGTGTATTTCAGATGACTAGAGCTTAGTTTGTTTTGAGCAAGGTTAAATATGGAAAAAGTTTGTATGTTTAAGCTGTGGAAAAAGTAGGGAAGTTTTTGTTGACAAATGCTGGGGAACCCTGTATTATCCAAAATATTATGCATTATTTGTGCCCTTCTTTAATGTTGCAAAAACAGCATTTGAGAAGGTTTCAACAATCTACGACCATGTTAAAGAGTGTGTGCAACAATGTACGAGTAAGAAATGGTCCCTTGTTGCAAGCAAAATATTGCCAGTGGGATACCACCATAAGCCAAATAATCAAGTTTAATGTTTCATACAGTCTGAGTCTGTGAGCTATGTTACTATTATCGAACATTGCAACTAGAATCATTGACTTAACCAGAGTCACCATCATTGCAACAAACTTGTAGTATGCCTACCAGGGTTTCTGCAGCTTCAAGTACATTTACAATAGCGTAGTTCTGCCATTGTCAAAATTTTAGATATACTAAGTGCTATTAAATATTAAGTACATAGTTGGCTGGACTAACAGAATAAGCAATAAGCATGGGATTACTTAATGATTGTGAGTTGCTCTTTGGAACAAAAGATTTATACCAATTGTTGAAAATCAAGAAAAATGCTTTGGATTCGGATATTAGGAAAGCATATAGAAAGCTTTCATTAAAAGTTCATCCAGATCGAGCTTCTACTGAAAATAAAGAACAGTCAACTGCAAAATTTCAAGTATATGAAATATAGTTATGAGGTTGCAATTGCTTGTGCAGTATCACTGTTTGTTAAGATAGTCTACCGTATTGGTAGTTTTTTTTTAGAATGCCAGTGTTACTAAGTAATTTCATAATAAAGTAATTTTGTGACAAACAGCATTCTGTTTTAAGAAAGACAGAATATCTGGCAGTCGTCACAGTCAGACCATGCTATAGCACTATTAATTCATTACCTGAGAAGGGCAGTCCCAACGAAAATTCTTTCTCCAAAGCTATCTGCTATTTTGTCCTAACCCTCACTTTGCGATAAAATCACTGTGACAAAATCACTAGTGACGAGATCACTGGTAACATATTTTTTTAAGTGTTACTTTTTGGTATGCTATTCAAACTTAGCCCTAAAACTGCAAGCTAGCAATTAAGCATACTTTATGACTGCAGTGCATATGCTCTATGACTTTTAGATACTGATTTTTCGGACTATAAGACATGCCGGAGCTATCTAACTAATAAGCTGATTTTTATCAGCGAATCAGCATTTTTATTGGGCACTTGCTGACTCATTTTGAATTTTCCATTGTTTACTATTGGAAAATCGGCAATTTTTTGGCGAATGCCAACTCACCAAAATCTTAGAGGAAAAACTGTGCCGGAGTATTAGGTGCAGTGTCAATAAATAGCTTGCATCATTTTTATTTTCTTATAATGACACACTAACTGAAATGCAACTTAAAAAAAAACTTGAACAAAGCTGTAAATCAAATCATGAAGAGAAAGAAAGTGTAACCTCATTCATACGATATAAGGCGCATGGTGGTTTATGTATTTTAGGCACGCCTTATAGTTCGAAAAATACAGTACACATGCTGTATCACTCATACCAAACTACAGATTTAGTTTTAGAACGTACTGTATTTGTATGCTTTTTTTAAGTAGGCTACCTTAGACCTTAAACTAGTAATTTAATGTCTGATGTATTAGTTACCATTGTTTGATTGTTTAATGCTATTTTAGTTATTGCAGCTATTTATGTATGGTAGTTTAGATTAAACTTCTTGGTGTAAGTTATATTTGCTTTGTATGCAAATGTTTATGGCCTAATATCAAGTTCGAAACTAGACAGAGATCACCATTTAACAAATTGCTTTTGAAATTAGAGAGCAATGCAAAAGTGGTAAATGCGGCTAACCATCAACTATCAGCGACTTTTTTGCATTTTTAGTTGCTAAATTGTGTGATTTGTGATGGTGATATGTACATTTGAGAAATAAAATGTTCAAATGTTGTAGGTTTTGTCAAAAGTCAGTCGAGTTCTTCTTGATAAGGATCTACGTTCAATTTATGACACTAAAGGAGAAGTGGATGATGAATGCAGTTTCAATGAAAAGAACATAAGCGATTGGTCACAATATTGGAAAACCATGTTTAATGTAAGTTTTCCTGTCATTCATTTCTACTGAATGCTTTTGCTGGGTTTTGACCGACTTGATGTGAGAGGGTAGGTTTGATTTGCTGGTTAATGATCTAAAAATTTTAGTGAATGGCCGAATAAGCTAGCGAATGTAGTTAAATGACTGAAAAATGAGCTAGATTTTGCATTCAAGAGTAAAAATCATGTTTGCGTTGACAGAAATTAGCAAAATAAATTCAATAGGCCTAATGATTAAGAAATTATGTCAAAATTCAGACATTTGACCAAAGTTTGTTATCAAAAAAATAAACTCAGGCAAAAAAGTTTCAAGCAGCTGGTTTCAGCCTAAGCCTAACAACCCAAAACATTTTGATGCAAAAAACGTAACCTTAGTGCAACATTGCAGCCGCATAAAAATCTTTTGTGTCAAAACATTCATGCCCAAAAATCCTGATCATGCTTTTGCAGTGGTAAATTTGAATTGTTGAGTGTTTTCTTTTTTTTTTTATTATGATTTCTAACTTTGCCATGAAAATTAAGCCAGTAGACTTTCTTTTTAGGTGATTGAAATTTCAAAACAGCTCGAGAGACGTTTACAGATATCTCTTGGTTTTATGTTGGCTGTTTTTCAAGTTAGGACAGTTTAGCAGATACTTCAATATAAAATTAAAATGAACTTCCCAAAATCAACATAACAATTTTATTAGCTCATATTTACAAAATTAGACTTGCAAGTTACTTATATCCACACTTCTGTAAGTTTAGGAAGTTGACCAAAAGTTTACTGGCCAGTGAAACAGGCAGACCAATCTATTCAGTAATTGTATTACTGGTACTATATTTAAAATCAGTATATTTAAAATAAAAATTGCTGCATATTCTGAAATCTGAAGTGTTTTTAAAATTCAGCTTAATCATTTTTAAGCAAATTTATGTCATCACTCAGTTACAGCAGAAGGTAAAAATTACATGACGTTAGGACTAAAATGATGACTGGGAAGTTTAATTGCAAAGGGGCTAAAAGTCGTTGAGTCAAAGCAACCTTTCTCATCTTCAAAAAGGCTGACTATGCAGTATATCAGTACATAATGTTTTTAATTTATGAATGAGTAGGTACCGAAATTGTGACTGCAAAAGGAAATTGCAACGCTATTGCTAAATTCTCCTCCACACCAACTTTTGAAATGTATTTCGAGTTGTCATACAGGAGTATTGCTATCAACTTTTGTTGTCAGTTAACCGTTGATGACATGAAAAAGTTTGCTCAAGAATACAGATTTTCTGAAATGGAAAGAGATGATTTGAAGGCTGTTTATGTTGAATGTGAGGGAGATATGGATCGAATTTTTGAAAATCAATTGTGCTCGCGTATTGAGGATGAAACCAGATATAGGTAGCTTAAGATACTGTTAACGATTTGTTCGCATTGTATTGTAGAATTTAGGCAGTGATGACTTGGTTTTTCAAAACAGTGTTTACAACATCTTTAACCATTTATGAAGAGAAAAATAGTTAAACTATTTCCCACAATTGAAATAATTAGAAGTTCTATGTCTGCAATGTTCACTGAAATGAAATTAGTGGTGGTTTAGTTGACCACTGAAAGTCATATTCTACTTCTGCACCTTTACTAAATTGTTGATATATATACTGCACGTTGCTAATTAGTGGTACTTAAATTTTAGGGGGAACGCTTCCTCCTATCGAGAATTAGCATCCCCCGCAGAAAAAAAGCGTCCCGGTCGTATTTCTTTGCCTTTCGCTGGAGTTTACCTAGAGTTTAAACGAAAAGGCTGAATCGGACGTGAAGACCTTTTCATCACCTATTGTATGAGTGTGAATATTTTTGTTTTTTTGCCCCGAAACGTTTTCATTCCAGTATGCGTCTGATTACAGCTGCGAAAGAGTCCTATATTTTTCATTTTAAGCTACTAATTTGTGAAATTTGTTGGTAAGCTAATTTTTTTCAATGAAAGGTTTTTGAAAGCCATTATTGGCTTTTCAAACGAACTACTGTTCGAAAGCAATCACGATAATTGGTTTGGAGGCTTTAAATAAGCCTCTACTTGAACTGCCAAGTTTTGTAATTCGGCTAAGAGCTAGTTTGAATATTTTACTATGTATTTTTTTTACGACCAGAGAAATTCTTCAAACTGCAATTGACAAAGGTGAAATTCCGAGTTTTGATGCTTTCACAAATGAGCCAAAAGCAAAACAGAGAAAAAGAAAGAAATTTTATGAAAGGGAAAAGAAAGAAGCCGAAGCAGAATTGGCGAAACAAAATTTAGGTTTGCATGAAAATTTGGTTTCTGCATCATTATGTTGCTGTTCCACTGTAACATTTTGTTTATAATTAGCTTCGACTAAATTAAACGATTTAGCTGTAGCCTAAAATCACCAATGGGACGTCACCACAAGGTTTCAGTGAACAAGATAACTTTTTCAAACTAGTACTATCTTCAGCAGTGTCTTGCTGAAAAGTTTTGTACAACAAAAAAACTCAAATCTTGTGGGCAAAAATGTCGCAACTTTGACAGCACCGATAAGTTTCTTGACAAGTACAATTCCACATCCTTATGGGCCGGTGTATACTGCGTCAAGTAGTGAGCGTACGAGCGTACTCTTAGTTTGTTTTAACTGAAATTCAGTTCGCCCGACGTACCTCCTTGCCAGCGTACAAGCTGCTGTTGCTTAAAATACCCTAGAAAAAGGTTTGTAAGCTCACAATTTAACGCACAGTGTAGACTGGGCCTATACTGTATGTAACGATTAACTAAGCCCCGGCCACTTGGTCGAGCTCGGTAACGCGTTCGTCTCTGGAGCGGGAGGTTCAAATTTCGGCCCGGTCAAATTGGACACAGAGTTGCCAACGGCACGCCACCACTGCGACATTTTGAAAAAAGCTGTGTTACCGGGGTGCAATGACGCGGAGGTGCGCCCCGCAAACTGGTTACACGCTTTGGCGTAGTACAGCGAGTATAATGAAAGATTTGATAATATAGTTAACACAATTTTTCCATATGCACTAAGCATCACAATTTCTGCACAACAAATAGCTAACTGCTCGTGTTAAGGAGCTGAAGCATCCTGCCAATTGCAGTATCTTACCATAGTTAGAAGCGAAATATAGTTTTTGTTTTTTCTCATTTTGGGGCTACGGTTGCGAAGATATTTAACAAATGTAAAAAGATATCCCTCCTAAAAAATTTTTGGAAACCAGTAATTTGTTCTCACAGCCTGAACTTAGAGGAAAAAAGAGAGTCTAAATAATATTTACTTTTCTAGAAATACCACATGACCGATCCAATTTTGGTAAATCCCCTCATTTTCTGGAAATTCAGGCTGTTGGGGTTTCCAAAAAATTTTTAGGGGATATCTTTTTATATTTGTTAAAATATCTTTACAACCGCAGCCCAAAATGAGAAAAATAAATGTAAAGATTGTATTTTGATTTTTGCTATTGTAAACTACCGGAATTGCCTGAATGCTTCACCCTGTTTAAATCTTTCAAATTTAATCCGTTATATTTGCTAGAAACTTGAACTGCATTTTCACCAGTAACTCCATATCATTTTGAACAGATATACAGTTATTACAATCACCTAATATTTCGCGAATAGTGACTGATTTTTTATCCTTATTATTCAGGTAAAATTCAAAGCGAGAACGATCTTGAAAAGCTAATAATGTCACGCCAGAAAACTAGGAAAAGAGAAATGGATTCGTTTTTGAATGATTTGGAAGCAAAGTATGCCAAGCCAAAAAGCAAGGCCAAATCGTCCAAGAAAAAAAAATGAGAAGTGTCTTCGGATACAATTTTCTACAACTTGCGTTTTGGAAGCTTGAAAATGTTCATGAAATACCTCTGTGATGGTGGTGAATGAATAATGGTTAAAAGCAGTTACTTTTTCGTAAGAAGATTATTTCATTCAAGTTCGTACCGGTAATTGGAAGGAAAGTTGCATAGACTTGAGCATTTGCATTTCTGTCCATTATTCATTGTTTGCTTACAGTGCACTCGTAACGTGTTACCGCTACTCGTATAAGCAGTACTCAAAGTACTCAGTGTTCATTGATGTCGTTTGCTCGACAGATACTGACTGTTTTTATCTGGAAATTTTACGACTTTCTCTGTTGGCAATATTGATCTCGGTAGCAGTTTTGTGATGGCCATGGCAAATAAAAGACTAGTTTCTCGGTTTAAAATCGCTGCTGGATGATTCGAAAAAACTGATAGATGATCCAATCCATGTAGCTAACGGTGGTACTAGCAAAGGCCGTTGTTAGCTTGTTGCTTACGCGCGTAACTGCTTATGCAGCAATTCCGCTTGCCTTTGACAATTGATTGTATATCGCGTTTTGCAATTGTTGTGCATATTTCAGTCACCAAACAGCGTCTGACGCTAAGTATTGGACGATCTGAACTTTTTCATGTCATTGCAATGATTACTTCGTGGTTGAAGGAATCCACACCTGCGTCGGAGTTTCCAGTAATTGAATGTTCCTGAGCAGAGGTGGAGTCGAGGACGCAATGGCTCGAGGCCAAGGACACAAAAAAAAATCCAAGGCCTAGGACAGCCCTTTCGAGGACAGACCCTCTCGAGGCCAAGAACACAAACTCAAGTGCTCTCCAAAAAAAAAGGTCTTTACAAAAATTTTTCAGGCGATCTCCAGAAAAAAATGTCTTCCAAAAAATGTTTCGGGCGTTCCACAAAATTTTAACAATTCAAAAAATAGTGCTGTCCTCGAGCCTAGGACAGGCCAATTTTCGAGGACTTGAGGCTTCAAGGGCTACAAAGTGTGTCCTCGAGCACTCAACCTCTAGTTCTGAGAACTGCTTCGAATTCTTGTTCACCAAATTTGTTGCTTGTTTAAAGGCAACAAGCCGAGATAATTATCGTAAAGTGTCTTATCAAAGGACGGAACTAGGTCGTCGCAGAAACGACGTAGACCGGCAGCCCAGGTTTATTTACCCCAAAGACGGCGGAAGGTTTGATGCGCCTAAAATACACGTCTTTACCTTTTGAGAAAATGTTTTACTTGCAAGCCAAAAGTTCGGCTAAGACCCCCCAAATCCACAATTTATTAGGGGTCAAAATGACCTTTATTTACCCCAAAGACGGCATGGATAAAAATTGCGTAAAATAGTTCTCTGGGGTCCTCTGAACAATCAAATGGCGAAGACAGTAACTTTAGGTTCGGCTAACCCCCCCGACAGTAACGAATTTAGGGGGGTCATAAATGGCCTTTATTTACCCCAAAGACGGCATGGATAAAAACTGCTCAAAAACGTCCGTTGGAATCTACTGAACGTAAAAATGGCGAAGACAGTAACTTTCGGTTCGGCTAGCCCATTGACAGTAACGAATTTAGGGGGGGGGGGCACAAAAAACACCTTAATTTACCTGGAAGACGGCAACGGTAAAAATCGTTAAAAGTCATTTCTTGCAGTCCGCTGAACACATAAATGGTTAAAACGGTTACTTTCGTTTCGGCTATCTCCCTGACAGTAACTAATTTGGAGGGAAGCTCGAAAAAATTGCCTTTATTTGTGTGAAGACTGCAGGGGTAATAACTGCTCAAAAACGTTTCTTGGGAGTCCACTGAAAACAATGGCAATAAACTTTGGTATCCTCTAACTGATTTCTTACTGCAAGAGTCATTGCAGCACTGAATATTGCTTTTACAGTATTGTTTTTGAAAAATTCATTTTAAGTTGATGGCGTCATCAATCATGAAGTAAGGTGATGGTTGATTTTGGCAAAAATGCCGTCGTTTTCAATCTTACATGTGAGCAGTTATCACGTTTTCACAAAAATCGTACAACTTTTAAGATTGCTCACGAAACTGTTTTGCAGTACCGGTATTGATGGCGTCGTTGAGCCGATCAGTGTTTGAGTGGATAGAGCGTCTGCTACTAAAACGGTAAAGTTGGTTCAATTCCTGGTCGGGTCAAACCAAAGACTATAAAGATTGGTACTCACAGCTTGTTTGCTTGACGTTCAGTATTGAAAGAGTAGTGTAAAGCTTTCATTGTGTGTGGTAGACTGGTGGGCAAGTGGCAGCTTGACTAGAAGACCAAAAGATCCCTTTGCTGTCTCCTGGCCAAGGCAACTTGGTGAATAAAATATACTAGTAATAATTTCAAGCACCGGTCCCGCACAGTTAATTGTGTTACGGCAAAATTTAAAAAATAAAATTAAGTAAATTTTCTATGTCTTATATCGCACCATCAAAACTGTGTTAAATTTGTATCACAGTCTCGAAGCAACTACTACGAGTATAGTATTTCAAAAACATCTAGAATCTCAAGAAGATGTGATAAATTTACAGATTACCAGCAGAATACTTGCTGGCTAGTTTACTATTGCGTTAAAACATTGCACAAATCGCTCAGCGCAGAGAATTTTAATGACAAATCTTATATTTATCAACTCAAATAAATTCGAATTTGTAAATTTGCAGTTCTTTTAGAAGAAACAAAGATATTTGAAAACGTTTTAATTATCATTATTTGCGCAAACGGCAGGATGTTTGCTTGAGTAGTCAACTCGTAAGTCCAACATGCGTATCCTTGAAAGTATCAACGTAATGGATTACATTACTAATGCAACAGAACGCGGTTCTAATCCATAAACAGAGGCCTACTAATAGGAGAGATAATTTGACACGAAACGGCGGAAAAGTGTGAGATAGTAGTGCATCACAGCTCGCAACTGTCATGCATATTGATTTGACGAATTTTTCATACATCAGCAATTGAAGCACGTTGTTGCAAAAGTTGATAAATGATATTTTTCAAAAACTGAATTTTTCATAGATTTTAATTTATTTACTAAAAATAATTTCTCTGAGAAAAAACTTGTTTTAATTTTCAATCAATTTTCGGTAATAAACAGCTTAATATGTCGCACTTGACAACAGGGCCAATTGGAAATTTAAAACTTTAAACGCGATTTACTCGAAACAGCGAAATGCGACTTATCAACTTTTATTAAAACATGCTTCAATTGTTAGTAAACACGTTCTTGAGGAATTGCTTCCGGGTCGCGAATTTCTATTCTGAGTATTACTTTACAATGATCTGCGACCTGGAGCTTGTAAAAGTAGGGTTACGATATTTTTCAGACAGAGAACCGGGGCAGTCGTAATTTTGCATGATTTTTAGGTGATCTCAAAAAAAAAAAAAAGGTCTTCACTCCTGCGACCCACGGTTTTTGCGAGATTTTCAAGGTGATCTCCAGAAAAAAGGTCTTCACTCCAGCAACCCAAGTGTTTTTGCGAATTTTCGAGTGGTCTTCACAAACGGACAAAAAACCGGGACATTTTCACCAACCGGCCGGGACCCCGGAGCAAGGCCTTAAAACCGGGACGTATGGTAAAACTAGGTAAAAGTTATAAAAAAAAGGATCAAGTTTTGTTTGAAAGATACAAACAAACATTGAGTGGTCAAACACACAAAAAAAAAAGTTTTTTTTGGAGAAAATCCTGTTTCACTTTTTCAAGTCAAGATGGATGATCGTAATTCTGTAAATCCAGTGGCGCTACTCAAGTTTTGCTAGAACTATATCTGTAACCGGTTCTTTAAATTGAGCTACAGATTTTTGCGAATTGGCTAAATGGCACCATATTGTACCTAGTTCAGGACAGCTCCACAATTTTTTTTATTTGAAACCGGCCCATGCACCCATGGCACAAAATAGGTTAGTGACCTGTGCTGTAAAATATTTCCATCACATCGGGGTTATGGTGTGAGACAAAACAAACGTTATTCGTTTTGCGGTGAGTTAGGACGAGCTTATGTAATAGATTATGCTGGGTGTTTGAAGATGTGACAAAACCATTATAGAGATAGAAATGAGTTCAGAATTTGGAGCTAAAGCTGGCAAAGTCGTCAATCAGGCCTAGTTTTGTGGATACTGGCAAAGTGAGCAAAGGACAATCTAGCAGACTTAATTTCAAGGAGCTACTACCGGACGTAGTATTCGTTGCCAAAAAGCAATGATTGAATAATGGAATGTGATTGAATATAAGGAAAGGGAGAGAACGAAATTTCAAACTATTTCCAAATGAATGCTCTATTCTACAAAAAAAAAAGCAAGAAACATTGAGGTTATTTTGGTTTAACAGAAGGTGCTTCGTTGCAGTAGTAAGACCAAAAATAGCGATCCATCAGTCCAAAAATAAAAATCAACCAAACGGAGATGCTAAAAGAGTAAGGCACCAAAACAATTTTTGGAAGATTTTTGTGTTAAAGGCGGTGAATCATCCAGCCAATTTCGGTGGTTTACAATCGCTAAAATTGAACTATAATTTTTGATATTTTTTGTTTTAATTTTGGGGGTGCGGTTGCAAAGATATTTAACAACTACAAAAAGATATCCCCTGAAAAAAGTTTTTGGAAACTCTGGGTTTTGTTCTTACCGCCAAAACCACAGTAGGCCTAATAGTTTAGAGAACTGTGGTTTAGGCGGGAAGAACAAAGCTCAGAGTTTCCAAAAACTTTTTCGGGGGGATATCTTTTTGTATTCGTTAAATATCTTTGCAACTGCAGCCTCAAAATTAAAACAAAAAAATCAAAAATTATAGTTCAATTTTAGCTATTATAAACCATCGTAATTGGCTGGATGATTCACCGCCTTTAAAATAACAGAAGAACCAAATGTGATCTATGTCCTATACGCCCTTTTATCAAACATTTGTCCAGTAGCGTAGCCAGCTCGAGACCCCCCCATTGGCCTGTGCAAAATCGCACGTTTTTGGTGCTTCTGAGGCCGATTTTTGCTGAAAAAATGAAAACAGCCCCCCCAAAGGAATTTGGGTGCCGAAGTTGTGAAGTAGTTGCCGTGATTCGGCTGGAAAAACCGTTTGACATTCCGATTTTGGCTGAAAAAACCGTCTCAATTTCGGTGAAGACCTTTTTGTTTTGAGATCACCTGTTTTTGGGCTGAAAAACCGCTTGAATTTTCAATTTTTGGCCGAAAAATCCGTCTCAATTTCGGATAAACTGTGTGATTCTGATTCAAGATCAATGAAAATTCGGGTCAAGGTCGCTTGCAGTTGTCTCATTCTTTCAAAAAAGCTCCCCCCCCCCCTTTTTCTTCAAATCCTGGCTACGCGCCTGATTTGTCAATGCAAAAAATAAACTTTATCTTCAAATGTTGGATTATACAGTTGTCAATAATTATGGTATGTTCCAAACCTACTTGCACTTATGGAAAAACGCCTTATATTGCCTTCCAAGAACCTAATGAACTGTGTTGGTACCGGTCTACGCTGGGTGTAAAATCGTGAGCGAATAAGTGCATTTTAGTTTATTTCATACAGACAACAGTCAGTTAAAATTTACTAAGAGCACACACTCACGATTTTACGCCTAATGTAGAATGGGCCTAAATGGCACGACTAATTCGTACACATAGGCAGTACTTAAATTGTAGGGGGGACGCATCCTCCCATCGAGAGTTAGCGTCCCCCCATCGAGATTTAGGCGTCCTCCCATCGAGAGTTGAGCGCTGGAAGACCAGAGAAAAAATAGCCAGCCAGGACTAAAATATCCTACAAATTTCCTGCCGCAAATTGCGGCGAAGACCTTTTTTTTTGGTCTTCACCTGATTTTGGGAAAAAATGACTTCAATTTTCGGCGAAGACCTTTTTCTTGTTTTTGGTCTTCATTCAATTTCGGCGACGGAATTATGTCATTTCCACTAGACTTTCCACAAGGTTGGTCAAGGCTGCAAAAGCGTCCTTAAGTACTGCATATAGGCCAACCAAATATTGAAACTTAAGTTGCTGTCGTTATTAACGTCATCAAATAAATGTGGTAATTTCGTTGATCTGTTTGATGAAGACCACCTCATTGGCCTTGGTGTCTTCATAACACCAAAAATAAACGCCATGAATCCCTTATACAGTAGTGTCTATTGAGAAGTTCAAACTAAAAATAATCAAGAATTTTTAAAATATTGCCCGTGTGGAACGTGGTTTAGACGAAATCCGTGTTATTAATGCTTGAATAATGTGATCTTGCTGCAAATTGAATCCAACAAGCCTTAGTTTTTTGTAGCGTACATCATACGAATAATGGCTCAAAGTTTAAAAATGTTTTCAATGTGCGCGATTGCAAAAATCCCGTCAATTTGTTCATTAGCTACGTGTTTGCGTCTGCCTCCAGTTTAGACGCTATCGTGCGCCTTTTTATGTTGAAAGAGTGAAGCCAAAATCAATGGGGTATCTAAAATTAGGCTAATCGTATAAGATTAGATTTGGCATAATTGACTCCATCCTTCTTGAGCCAGCCGTTCCGAGATATTTTTACTTCAAACCCCACGTAGAAACCTTCCTAATTAAAATTTCATTGGTAGCCCTGCCGTTTCAATGCAGTATCCTAGCCCATCGAGGCCTATATTAACCTCTATATAGGTTTAAAAAGCCGTTGTGGTTTAGAGATGGAAACCGGTCGGGTCAACCGGCCGGTTGGGTCGAGATTCTTCGACCGGCCGGTCAAGCCGGTTGAAACACCGGTCAATTTCTCCTTTCTTGCAACTAAAGGACATCTAACCACCCACCGAAATATGCATAGGCCTATATGTTTTACAAAAATACAAATTTTTATAAAAAAAACAGTATTAACAAATCACACCTTTTGAAAACACTTGAGGAATGGTTTCAAGCTGTGACTAATATGCTGTGACCATCAAGACATGCACATCTTGGAGCGTATTTAAGGGGTGGGGGCATTGTGTCATGGCCTTCCTCCTTAGGACACGTCACAAAACAAAAAAGTGCAAAATATACGTTAAAATCGCGTAATCCGATTAAAATAAAGCATGCATGTGGAAGAGGCTTACGCTACCTGGCATTTTAGCACCGTTTTTATCAGCTTGAGAGTAGAAGTGGCGCACATTTCAGATTTTTTACTACATGCTAAAATCTTGCCGCTTTGAAAAGCTTTTTTCAACTTAAATTTACCACACTCTACACTGGGAAAGAAAGACATAGCTCTTATTTTTTAATATCTAATTAGCCCTGGCTTGTTCTGAAGTAGCAGCATTTCTACAAACTGCTGGGGAACATGTATATTTCGAATATTTTCTAGCCAATTTCATAACAGGTTAGTGTTTGCTGCTCGGTAAATTGCAAATAATCTGTTACAATAGCTAAAAAATTTTAACTTTTTATTTTGGTCTTACGCATATCATTAGAAAGAACGTCTAATAATTTAGCTTGTGCCCTTCAGTCAGTGCCGTAGCTACGGGGGGGCCGTCCCCTCCTAACCACTGCTTGTGCCCTCCATTTCGGTTTACTCAGAATACGTTTTGGAGCATCACGTGACGACATGACAACAAGCAATAATGGAAAAAGGAATAATCACGTTGAAAGATAATTATCGTTTGAAATTTTCTCGATTCTTTGCGAAATTGTTTGCCACCAACTGCTGTACAGAATTGTGACGCAATAATCGGTCTCATTAACACGCCTTTACGGAATAGTGTCGGGGAGAAGGGGATGTAGCCTTTAGAATCGTTATTGGTATTTCGTTAGTGATTATGACCTCAAACAATGCTTAAAATTTTTTTTTAGCCATTAAGAAAACGTAATCCGCAAAAACAAGCGTTTAAACTTGTTTTGGACTTGACTTGAAGTATAAGGGGGGCTTAGGCTTAAGGGACTAAGCAATTTAATTTTTTCAATGACTTTTGAATTTTAGCAATTTACTGTAATTATTTATATGGCTTCAAGAACGTGCGAAACGTGATTGAAATGGCATTAAAATTGCTATGTTTTGTCGAAAATTCATCCAGTGTCTGGGGGCTCTGTCCCCAAGCCCCCTTTGTTATACATTTGATTTGCATCGGTGTGTTCAGCATGGGGTTTAAATTAAGCAATTTATGTGCAAAAAAAATCAACTTTTGGTTCAAGCACCCTCCCTTTTTGCAAAATCATGGTTGTGCTTCTGGTCGCATTATGGCTTCAAAAACGTGCGAAACGTGATAGAAATGGCACTAAAATCGCCATTTTTTGCCTCAACATCACAAAAATCACCCAGTGGAAGGGCGGCTCTGCCCCAGACCACCTCTGTGATACGCTTGACTTGCAGCGGTTTGTTCAGTACAGGGCCTAAATTAGACAATTTTTGTGCAAAAAAAAAACTATTGCTTCAATCCCCCTCCTCTAAGCAAACCCTTGGTCGTGCTTCTGCTCGCACTCACTGCCGACAGATTTTCAAGCGATCAAACTCGTATAGGCCGTACACGAAACGAGCTAACAAACGCTTCCGGATTTTTTTCAGACATGAATACAAATTTTTTAAAACAGCACATAATTTGAAGCTGTGAAATATCAGTTTTTGTGTGCAAAAGTTCAGTATACTTTAGTGCCCCCTCACTTCGTTTGCTCTGGCGACGGCACAGCCTTCAGTTCTTTTTATGCTTATTTTGTGCACGATTTTCGCTGCTCAAAACAGGTCTTTCAAACCGGAAATAAACCTAAAAAGGTCTTAAAATTGAGTTATTTTTGCCAAAAACGAAAAATTGTTTTGCTTAGACGCCCGTACGGAGTCGCAAATTTTAACACCTCACCCATGCCCCCCCTTTTGAAAACTTTTCATTAAATGCATTGAACAGTTAAAAAAAAACCTGTAAAAAAAACGGTCGACCGGGCTGGCCAGAAACCAGTTGACCGGCCCGGTCGACCGGCGTAGATTTTGAAATTTACCGGTCGGGTCGAGAAAATCCTGACCGGTTCCATCTCTGTTGTGGTTAGTCTAATTGTGGCGTAACCTTAGGATAGAACTAAAATGGCGTCGCATATGTTATCATCGTCAGCTAGGGCTACCAATAAAAATAATGACTAGAGATGCCCTAGGTCATGTGAGTAGAATATCTTTGGCATGGGTGGGTGAAGGAGGATGGAGTCAACACCGATCTAATGTAATACGTTTGCTGTAAGTTTAGATAACCCCAGTTAATTTGCTTCGGTCCTCTTTTAAAAACGCCATGGGTTTTATTATGTGACATTTCGTTATAATGCTTTTATTCCAACCAAACTTTGTGCGTTTACCTGTTCCAAAATTATTTGCAAGTAGAAACAGTTTTATTAAAATTTCAGCAACGGTGCACTTATTACGATAAACTCTAAAATTAATGAAGATGATAAAAGTCGCATAATTCGCATTAACGAAAGATTCAGAGAACGTAGGACTCAAAGCACTTAACGAAAGACTTAATTACCGAAAGAGCATTTTGAATATTAGTAATACGTAGACTTATTAATTTATCACTGTGTTTAAGAATTTATATATTTTTTTAATGCTCTGGGTTGTTTTGAGTCTGTGCTATAATTCAGTGCAGTTTTATGGTGTGATATGACCCATAAAAATTTGCTGAATAATTCTCTATATACTACTTTAAATAACGAAGCCTTACTTCGTTATTTTAAGTAATATATAGAGAATTATTCAGTAAATTTCTATAACTTTTTTTAACTTTTAGTGTGATTTTTATAGTGTATTTTGCTCTGATTTCACTTTGTACATCATCGAGCACTGTTTCAGAAGATTGACTATCAACAATTTTCTAAAATAGGACTCACATTAAAAAAACAAGCTGATGCGCAAAATCTAGATCGCTTGTAAAGACAACGTCACTGCAACACAACGTCATTTTCGCCAAAATTGACCATCACCTTACTTCATGATTGATGACGCCATCAACTTAAAATGAATTTTTTCAAAAACAATACTGTAAAAGCAATATTCAGCGCTGCAATGACTCTTGCAGTAAGAAATCAGTTAGAGGATACCAAAGTTTATTGCCATTGTTTTCAGTGGACTCCCAAGAAACGTTTTTGAGCAGTTATTACCCCTGCAGTCTTCACACAAATAAAGGCAATTTTTTCGAGCTTCCCTCCAAATTAGTTACTGTCAGGGAGATAGCCGAACCAAAAGTAACTGTTTTAACCATTTATGTGTTCAGCGGACTGCAAGAAATGATTTTTAACAATTTTTACCGTTGCCGTCTTCCAGGTAAATAAAGGTCATTTTTTATGCCCCCCCCTTCCCTAAATTCGTTACTGTCAATGGGTTAGCCGAACCTAAAGTTACTGTCCTCGTCATTTTTGTGTTCAGTGGACTCCAACGGACGTTTTTGAGCGATTTTTATTCATGCCGCCTTTGGGGTAAATAATGGTCATTTTTGAGCCTCCCCACAAATTCGTTACTGTCAATGGGTTAGCCGAACCTAAACCATTTTTACGTTCAGTAGATTCCAACAGACGTTTTTGAACAGTTTCTAACCATGCCGTCTTTGGGGTAAATAAAGGCCATTTTTGACCCCCCCAAATTCGTTACTGTCGGGGGGTTAGCCGAACCTAAAGTTACTGTCTTTGCCATTTCATTGTTCAGTGGACCCAAGAGAACGATTTTACGCAATTTTTATCCATGCCGTCTTTGGGGTAAATAAAGGCCATTTTGACCCCCCCTAAATTGTGGATTTGGGGGGTCTTAGCCGAACTTTTGGCTTGCCAGTAAAACATTTTCTTAAAAGGCGAGTAAAAACGTGTATTTTAAGCACATCAAACCTTCCGCCGTCTTTAGGGTAAATAAACCTGGGCTGCCGGTCTAACGCCTTTGCCCTCTCGGCCACGCTGCCGTAGTGTTACTGTACTGTAGCAGTAAACTTTTTTTTTTCTGTTAGTGCTTGAACGTTTGAAGCTATTGCCACCGTTGCTATTTATTCCAAGGCATTCTAGAAGAAAACACAATGCCGTTTGTTTAATAGACTCGATTTCTTTTATCTAAAAAATAGCAAAAATAAATTCAAAGAGAACTAAAATATGAACACACGTAGAGAATCCTAAAATTCTTTATATATTTTCATCAGTGGAATCGTCATATTCGCCGTGAATTCTTTCAATAAATTCAAGAAGGTCTTCATTAGCCCCCGTCGAAACGATTTCCGCGTTGAATCGAATTAACGCTCGCCACACATTTCCTTTAAAAAAAATTCCGTAAGCTGCAGAGCGACTGATTTTCCAAGCAATTAGTACCCAAAATAATGGTCCAAACAGTTTGACTTTTAAAGAAAACAAAAGTTACATTCAGAGAATAAAAATAATTGCTAAAAAAACACAATTTTTTGCGTAAAGAGATTACTGAATGAGAACTACTTGAGGTAAAAGAGATGCCCCAAACCTTTTTCCACAATTCCCTGTATTCGGACTCCGTACCATTAACAACCTTGCATTTCGCGACATAACAAAAGGCTAAAATTCTCGCTTAGAAACGCGATCACCAATAACCAAATCTGAAAATTTGGCTACTGCTACTGATGGAATCTGCAGACCTAGGCTACCAGTATTGATCTACAGTACGCCTTTCGTAATGTCACAAAATTGCAAAACGCAAGAATGCCAATGATACGGAGTTGAACGTATCTTCGCGAATAAGGGAAATTGTGTAAAAAGGTTTGGATCAATGGGTCACCTCTTTATTACCTCAGTACAGTAGCGCTGCCAAGGACGGTGGCACCCGGGGCGGGATTTCGTCGTGGCACCCTTTTTTCGGTTCAAAAATAAGTGAAGACCAAAAAAAAGTGTGTGTTTTCGGTCCAAAAGTATGTGAGGACCAAAAAAAAAGTCCAAATCGCCCCCCATCCCCCCTAGCGACGCCACTGCTCAAGTAGTTTTAATTTCTTCAATAAAACCGATATCGAGCAGTATCTCTAAAAGGTAATGTTTTAAGTTACTAAAAAGGCAAAATTAAAGCATTTTTCAGCAAACGCTTCGTAAATTGAAGCATATGTTAGATACAACTTTTTTTAATATCGCTTCGGCAGTGTTTTTGAAGCAGATTTTCATACTGATCCCAACACTAAAGAAATTTTTTTGTTCCGTTTATCGGTTTCCATGTTACGCGATGGTTTCCGAGCCCCACTTTTGAAAAAAAAACGAGTCTTTTGACTCTAGAGGGCGCTGCTTTTAAAATATGCTTGAAGCAGTAATTTAACTAAAGGCCCCTCTGCATTTTACATCTTAAAAAAACTAAGCGAATTGGACTTCTGGTTCAGTGGTTATGGCCATTTTACTTTAATGATATTATTTGCCAAACTCCCTATAGTGGCCAAAATGTAATTTTTTTCTTTATTTTTTAATAATTTTTTTGAATTGGTGTATATTTTACCATTCTTAGTAAAAGACACTTCAATTTTGAACTGACCTAGATCATAAAAGCTAGCAGTTACTGCAAAAATGCATCAACGCCACACGTCGTTTGCAGCGTAAATAATTACCGTACTGTACTACACGATACTGTAATATTTTGACTAAAATTTACAATGTCTGCTCCAGCAATTTCAATAGTTGAAAAGCTCCTTTGATTAACAAAGAAATACAATTCAAACCAATGTTTGCAGATTATCATATTAAAGCAAAACATAGTACCCAAACTTCAGCAAATTTCAAAAGTTTGTATTAAAAACAGAGGTGGGCAGTAACTAGTTACTAAGTAACTAGTTACTATTTGGAGACATTAAAAAGTTACTAGTTACAGTTACTTTTAGTTTTGGTCCGGTTAAAAAAAATTCTTTAACCGTTAGATTTTGGTTAAATGAAACACTTCAATGTAATCCTTGCTGGCGCTACGGATTACTGATTATTTATAGTGCACTAACGTGCTATAACAGGAGCTATTGTGGGTCGTGCTAACAGGTGCTATTGTGCAATAACGGGGCTAACAGGCTTAGCGGTGAAAGCGACAATGGTGTTGAGTCCGTTCATAACGATCAATTTTTTGGTTGTTTGTTCAACCAATCTGAACCAAAAAAAGATGCTGCAAAACGGATAGAAGGGTTTCTATCAGCAGTACCAGCGAAAAAGATAGATAATTCCTTTGCTGATGCAGCGCTAAACAAACTGTTCGTCCAGTACAATACTTCTTTGCCCTCAAGCGCTGCAGTTGAAAGGCTTTTCATCAGTGCTGGGCACCGCAAACTGAAACTCTATTCCGCAAAATAGCAACAGGTGGTCCGCGAGTTTGCGGTAATTTTCTGCACTTCCGCAACAGCAAATGACTTTTTACTTCCGTAAACTTGAACCGCAAACTTTGCTGTTTTGTTTTCCTGGTTTGATGAATAGAGGAGACCTATCATAGCAATATAACAATGTTTGATATTTTCCATATCGGCTGCAGACCTGTTATAAACATCAGTAAGTTTTCTTCGGTTTATTTAATATTCCGTTTTTGTAAGTTATAATATACATGTCAGCAGCAGGGCCGAGTGGAAATGTATGCAGGTTTGTTTAAACAAAACTGCGACCGGAGTAGGATTACGGCTACAACTGTGGTGGCTGGAGTACACTTGGAAGAGAGCAACCACACCTGCCAGTCACTTTTGTCGCTCGTTCTAACTTCTAACTACAGAACGTTCGTTGAGTTAAAAATCCTTATTTGATTTACATACTGGTACACAATACATGTACTTGTCATATAGGGCAGAAATGTACAAATCTTTATTGAGTCGTGGAAAAGTAAAAACTCGAGACGCACGAACTTGCGTTTTTGCGTTCTTGAAAATGATACTTTACAGGCACATAGGGTACTATTCACTGCTTGAGTGACAGAATGGATGGAGGAGGGGTTGTTATCGATATTACTTCCTGCTCCCTTCATCACACATGGCAATTTGCGGATCACGATTAAAATAACTTGGTTTCAAACGTGATAATTGCAGTTGGCGTTTTTTTTTTTGCTCCTGTACTGGTGCAAAATTTTTTAAATTGTTTTGAGAGGAGTTCATATCTTATAAAGGCAAACTTTTGCCAAGATGAAAATGTGCTACGTGTAAAAAGAACCAGCCAAAGTTCGGTTCCTTCGTTTATTTTATTTCAGCTGCAATACAGTCCTGATTAAGGGTTACATGAAATTCTAACGCTTGAACTTCTAGTCGAACTTTAGGTAAGAGTGGTCTTTAAAAATCTTTCAAATTGCATACGATCTAATTACGATGCAGACACTAGCGTACCTAAGATGAAGGACACCATGCCATGGCCTTCCCCTCAGACCCTAAAAATGAAACACGATAAAGCAAAACCGAGCCGTTTTAAGAGGATGTAAGCTATTTCTGTGTAAATGCAAAAATACATCGATCTTTATTTTGGTTTTCTTCCTTCGCAAATGACTTAGCTTTTTAATTCCGTCATGTTTTTAAAGCATTTTCATTTTACGATTTCATTCTTCCAGTAAGTCTCGTAAAAGCATTAAAACTTACTTCCAGAATGCACGAAAACGCGTATTTTGGTATAATTTTGCAAATTTTTTCCGGAGCATGCCCCGGACCACCCTACAATGGTCTTGCCTTCGGCACTCTGCATAATATTGATTTGTGGCGTCAAAGTGCGACGAAACTTTAGGCCCCCCATGGACACTTTTTGCGTACGCCACTAGGTGCAGGTATTACTTGTGTTAGAAAACTCGCTCTTATTAAAAATTTTATGGTTCTCTTTAGCGCTGAGCAGTCAGCACTCAGCACCGAAGGAAACTGCAAAAATAGAAAATTTGGGTTTTAAGTCTTGGTAATCGGTACGTAGCGTAGGTACAATTAATGGCCACTGTTAAATTAAAAATTTGTTTCGACAGAGGCCAGTTTGTTGGTGGTGCCAAAAATCTACAAGATCAATGTGCCGTTGTAATTTACACGCCAAAAAGTTTGTCAATATGATTAACTTTACGCGTGAATTTTGAAAAATTTTGGAGTAACGCCGCCAACTGATCAGAAATTTATGCCATTTCTTAAATAAAAAATAGTCTAAGCATTTTGACGCATCATTTGCACAATACACAAACTTTCGAAAATCAAAAAGGTAAAGTGTTGTATTACGTATACATCACCAAATCTCGCAAAATTATTCAGGATACAGAAATTTTTTCCACGATTCTAAAGCGGTCAGTAATATTAATTATCAAAAATCTTTCGAAGCTTCTTGAGCGGCAACGCATATAATCAAAAGAAAGCCTTCCAAAAAGACGATCAACGAAACAGAAACAAAAAGACTAAAAAGATAAAACTAAGATTAAAAACGTTGGTAGGCCTGCAGCCTATTTATTTACTAAACGTGCTGGGCATCAAAGTTGTCTAGTGCAACCCTTCGCCACTTCAAAAAGTACAAGTTTTCCTTCATAAAAACAAGCCGTTGGAAGTTTCTTGACCTTAAGCCAACTCATTTGGCAATAAGAATAGCAGCACCTCCGGAAAATAAACCTTCTACTACAGAGGAACTTGGTGAGAGGGTGTTGTACTTTAGAAATACATCCACCCAAATCTATCGATACAATGAATCGTAAAAACGAATTTTTTTAGAAATTGCAGAAACGATCCCAGTAATGTTGCTGATTCGCGGTAAACTTCAATTTTTTTACCGCAAATGTTTGCGGTAAGAAATCGGTTCGCAAATCCGCAAACCTAAACCTTGAGTCCGCAATTTGCGGATTTGTAAACTTGCGAACCGATTTGTGGAAGTGCCCAGCACTGCTTTTCAGCATGGGCAAAGACATTTTGAAACCCAAACGTTCTGGTCTCAGCGATGAACATTTTGAGATGCTTGCTTTCTTGAGGGTAAATTAAATCAATGTGTTACGTTGCGTATTTTTATTGTAGCAACAGCAACAGTAGCCATAAGCGGCTTGGGCAGAAGCACCACATGAAACTTAGAAAATGAATAGAGAAAGAAATCAGTTAATACCGTTGCCAAAGGACAAAATCAACATTTTCGAAACTTAATTCGTACTGGTAATTAGGTTTATAAAAGTAACTGTACCTCTAACTAGTTACTTTTTCAAAATGCTAAATGTAACTTCGTTACTTTTTTTGCCATGTAACTGTAACTCAGTTACTTTTACAAAGTAACTTGCCCACCACTGATTAAAAACATAAATCAGGCATTTTTTGAAAGGTTTCTTTTGATGTGTTAGTAAAAGTCCTGCATGTTTGTTCTCCAGCCTGAAATATACTGTTGTTGTTGTTTATTTGTAGTCAAAATTTCGTTATATTCACAGCCAAATTTAACTGAAAGCTCAACTGCATCATAGGTAACTTCAAATCCCAAAACAATCTGGGTGATTTGTTGAAACGAGTCTTCTTCCCAGTATACTACCGAATCCATTCTTAAAGAGATACTGCTCGAAATTGGTTTCATTGAAGAAATGAGAACTACTCGAGGTAATAAAGAGGTGCTCCAAACCTTTTTCCACGATTCCCCTTATTCACAAAAATGTTTTTAATCCGTTTAACTCTGTGCCATTGGCAACCCTGCATTTTCCAACTTTGTGACATCACAAAAGGCCTACTGTAGATCAGTACTGGTAGCCTAGGTCTACAGGTACCAGGAGCAGTGGCCAATTCTTTACAATTCAGACTCTACAAACATCCAACTCTTACGTATTTGCAGTTGTTTCTCCACGATAAACGAATGCATTTTGTGAATATTTTTAACCAGTTCAACATCGCCGAAAGTGAAATAGCACAAATCTCTGCCTATTGTTGCTGCCGCAAGTAACTGAAGTAAACCTAAAAAGAATCGGTTAAAATATCCACATGAAAATAACTTTTCGATTATGTTTCAGTTTATTTAATGTGTAAGTTGGATCGCTTAGGAACAACCAGGGTTAAAAAGGCGTTAACAACAACATTACTTCTTAAAACGTTAAAGCATCTACCAAGTAAAGAGAATTAATACAAACGAGGGGGTGTTTGAAGAAGCGCAACACAATACAGTAGTTATTACAACGAAGACTACCCGTACTTTTCAGTATTGGATCTCCACCAAACGCCCCGCATCCCCAATTTCCAGTAGCAATAGCCGGATAGTGATCCGGGTTGAAGTCACAAAAGAAACCACAATAAGCTTTGTTCAATTCTCGCTTGAGGTTGGCAGTTGAATATTGATGGTTTGCCCTAGCAAAAAAGATCTAATATATTAACTCTAGTTTATGTAACAAAAAATTGAATTATTGCATGTAGCCTACTCGCTATATTACTTAGAAGGGGTCTAAAAATTAAAAAGGGGTAGATATTATACAGTAAGGTGACTTTATGTGGAGCATGGGCGACTTTGAACGTAGGAAAAACAATCCAATCAATCCCAGTATTTCCTACAAAAAAATTTAAATAATTGCTTTACCATGGCAAAGCGTCCATTGCTACGATTTGTGTTTCGCGTCGTCTCCATTCGTCTCGAGCCGTTGTATCCACGAAATCACCGGTACATTGTAAAGTGCTGCCGTAGCCAGTGTACGAAGTGAACTGTTCAGCACCTAACAACAAGGGCACGCTTGATTAGCATTCTAATATGTTACAAAACTTACCGAGCACACCTTGACTCGTACTGCGCGCAAATACGCAATTTTTTTTTTTTTTGCAGACGACTACAAAACGTAGGAATGATCTCGACAAAAATACTGTACTGTCCCAATTCTTGGTTATCATGTCAAGTTCATCGAATTTTTTACAATTGTGTTCCAGTAAAACGTAAACTTAACTTAATGAATCCTAAAAAATACGCTAAATACAGCCTAAATTTACACTCTGGTGAATCACTTTCAAAAAAACTCAGCCTTAAAATTAATCTTTTTGCGGGCGTGTGTATGAGTCTGCACTTATTAATTTTACTATTTTTAGATCACTTTTACTGATTGATGATGAACTAGAAAATAATTTTAAGGCTGTTTGGTTTTTAACTAAAATTTACCGCTTTTAATGTATGTAGTTAATTTTATTTCAGTAAATGCAATCTTTCTCGAGTTAATGATAGAATAAGTACTCACCAGTAATTACAATACACTCATTGTCATCCATAGCCTCGCAAAACAATCTGGAGATAATAAGTTCGGGACAAACACAAAATCGTATTTCTTCTTGTACCGATCCCGCTCCTAACACACCACCACCAATATAGCGGTTTGCGAAATCGACCTAAAATTGCACAACTGTTCACTCAACTGCAATATGAGTTTGGTCATGCAAATCATAAACAACATGAACAGGTTTTATGTGAAGCTTTGCAATAACGACCAATACATGTTCATCAAAACGAAAAAAAAATTTTCGCAAATTCAGTACTTGACATAAGGCAAAGGAACAGTGTGAAGCCTCCACCGTGTGTGGTAGACAGGTGGTAGCTTGACTCGAAGACCAAAAGGTTATTTTGCTATCTCGTAGCCAAGGCAACTGGACGACTAAAGATGTAATTACAGTATCACGAAAACCTTCCTAACGCAATAATTTTCGTGAAAAAGGTGTAGTGACGTAATGGAGTAGCTTCATTTCACAAATACCTCTGCAATTTTTGATGCTTACACCCTTTACCCTCCCCTCTAAACCAACTTATTGCAAATTAGATTTCTGTGCAAAAAACAAATGTACGATTCAGCTACCGGTACAGTAAAAGTGATCAGACAACAACAACTTACTTGCAACATACCCTTTCCTTCAGTCTCAATCATTCCTTCGCTAGTGATATGTAGACCACACAACGTGCACGGGCTCTCATTCCAATTGGGAAAATTGCTCAAAGCTCGCCGTTCAAATGTCACGGTACCATCAGGCACTAGAACACATTGCAGGTAGGCTACTAACACCGATTAAAATAATATTCTTACCCCCACGAATCAGAGAGTACCAAACAAACGTTGTGGGCTCTCAGAAATAGTCATTAGTCAATACCAACAATAAACATTATTGGAATCCTTTGGTGCTGCTGAGTGATGAATATCATTTTTTAGTGTAACACAGGGGTTCCCCATCTTTTTATAACCGTGACCCATTTTCATTTTGAAAGTTTTCCATGGCCCACTTTTCAAAGTTCCGCTTTATCGCAATTTTCTGCGAGCTCTCAAGCGATCTCCAAAAAAAAAAGTCATCGCTCAAAAACTTTTTTTAACCAAATATCTAATTTTTCAAATAACTCTGTGGCCCACCGCAAAATGCTCCTATGGCCTACAGGTTGAAAACCACTGGTATAACACATAAAATCGATTAGAAAGTAATAGGCCTACGTCTTCATTAGTGCACAACTATAACATGCACAATTAATGAGTTTTTTCGTTTTATTCTTGTAGATGCTGCCTCTCATTCACTAAAATTGCATTTCGTTCTGGTAGATTGCGATCACCCGACTAAACTAATTTAATTTAAATGGAGAAATAATTGCCCCAACAATACTCTTGCTGAGAGTAGCGGGAGAGGGGGTGATAGCCCTTCCCTCCCCATTGGCCTGTCGAGCAAAATTTCAGCACTTCCGAGACTGTCTTTTACACTGGAATAGACTTTAAAATGATTTAAAACACATTTCAAAACATTTATTTAGAGTGGGGAGATAATTTGTGAAAAAAAACTTTGAAAAATGGCCACAAATAAGCAAAAAATTAGATGAAAAACTTGTTGAAAAACGCTGAACATAGAATTCATCAAAAAGAAATATAAGCGAAGAAATAGGGGGCTAGTAAGTATTAGTTAACAATCAATCACTTCTCACAAATCTCGTTCCGTTAGCCCCCTATCAATTATCTTTCTCTACAACACATAGACGAAATAGATTACTCCTTGAGAGTTTATTGAAGAATAGGATTTTATGATTTTCCAGCTTGCAAATAAGAGAAGTGGAAAACTAATATTTCACCATTAGCCAGTTAGCCACCTCCCACATAGCCCATTTATGCAATCAGTTTGATCCTATTTTTGCACTGCTAATTCTATGCCACGTTTTAAAAGCATTAATTTTTATTAAAACAGGCCTAAAATTAAGCTATTTTTGCAACAAAAATACAAAATTTTCGAGCGCTGGGGGCTCCGCTCCCAGACCTCCGAAACAGCCTCGCCATTGCATATTTCTGATCCTCTCCATTGCTTAACCGATCAGTGGTCGAGTGGATAGAGCGTCTGCTACTGAATCGGTAGACTCTGGTTCGATTCCCGATCGGGTCAAACCAAAGACTATAAAAATTGGTATTCACAGCTTCCCTGCTTGACGTTCAGCATTAAAAGGGACAGTGTGAAGGCTCCGCCGTGTATGGTAGACAGGTGGGCAGGTGGCAGCTTGACTTGAAGACCGAAAGGTCCCTTCGCTGTCTCCAGGCCAAGGCAACTTGGTGGATAAAATGTAATTACAATTCTGGCAACGCGCCTGCTTATTGATCGTATTGCAGATCAACTTACTTTGTGTCGTAACTCGCTTGAAATAATGAAAAATCATTTTCAGTTTTTCGGAAACGACATCCTCCTTTCGCGTAGAGCCACTCAGTAACCTAAAATAATACGAGTAAGATTAAAAACAAAACGTTTTCAAAACACCCCTCACCCCCTCCCCCACCAAAAAAATTACCTGCTAAAGTTAATGTCTGGATACTGTGAATATTCCGATGTTGATTTCTTGGAGTTTCTCCAAGGGTAAGTGCACAGGAAAGCGTTGCATAATAAGCAGGCAATTTGCTGCTGCGTTAAGGTGACCTTGTGATTTCGTTGACGACTCAACAAGGGAACTGGCTGAAAAACAATTAAATTAGCAAAATGCAGAGTAAAATCAAGGTGCATCATACGGGCTTACTAACATAGTTTTTGACTAGCCCCTTTTCCGGCCTATAGTTGGATCTATTGAATATAGGTGAAAAAGAAAAAAAAAAGCAACTTTAAACAAACCAAGTAAAAGAACAGTATTTTCAGTAACTACTAACTACCTTAGGTGGTACTTGAAATTCGAACAATAAACGCTTTCAAACTGTCAATAAAATAGCCAGAACACAAAAACCAAATCTCCACTTCAAAAAATCAGCAAGCTCTAATCATCTACAATAAAATGTGAATCGCAATTATAATCAAGTTAGGTACTGTCAATGTAGTATTTTCACAAGTACTGACCAGGAAGTTAGTAGTGTGATAGTTGTGATACTATTATGTATAATTTACAGCTGCATAATGTATATTTCTCATCTACATAGCAGTGCTGTTCATTCAAACATAATACTAATTACAGTAACTTGAACCTCCTTTATTTTCAAGCTACCACCTTTTGTAAAGTCGCGTTTAATGGAGCTTTCTATCAATTAAATTTACTCACCTGAGTACAAATTCGCGGTAGCATCAAAGCAAGACGAATGACTGACGGCAAAGTATTCGAGAAGAAATCTCTTCTATAGATGTCATCAACATCTTCGGCGAAAAATTTGTGCAAGGCCCGAAAGGACCATAGGTTTGCATAGCGAGAATTGTACTTTAAAATTGCATCCTGCTCAAAATATTACACATCATAGCATAATCGTGACATACCGTTAATAACTACCAGTCTAACAGCGCTAAAGAATCCGGACAATAATCGTAGCGTCTTCGCCAAAATTTTTGCCGGTTAGAAAGCAGGAAAACTAGTAATTATGTCATTTGAAAATCTGCAGCATCAGACCAAAAAGTTATTAAAACTTACCACTTAATTGCGTGTGGTCTTCAATAATTCAAATAAACTGATACTGTACGTATGTGTTCATTGTGAAATAATAATATTAGTCATGCAGCACAGCTATTTTTGAGCAAAATTGTTGATTTCAAATAGAACAACAAATCACTTTTGAACAAACTTTGGAATAGTCAAGTTTTGCAACTTATTTTCTGCAAGTGTGCTAGCAAATTTGATATGGCATCTTGCTAATGAGTTTTGCTCTTTTCTACCACCTATCCTGCATTCCAATTACAATAACTTAGTTATAGGTAGGACAGATGTACCTCAAGTTCATAGGAACTGTTTATTGGCATTAACAATGAAGATTCAATAAGCACCCATCGGCTCTGGAGAGATTCGTTTTTGCCGTAAGGTCCTTGGGAATTAACGGGATAAAGATTTTTGGGTGAGCAAGGAAGACGAACGTGATAGGAATCCCAAGCATCCTTGTATTGTGGGTCGCGAGGTGGAGGAGGACCTGTTCCTGGTAACGTTTCCTGAAAAAAAAAACTTAGTTGAGATTATTACCGAAAAACAACAGCTGCGAATATGAAGCAAAAACTACTGTCACTATAACATAAAACATTCCCAGTCTACTTGTGAACGACCAATGTTGGATGTTGTGATTGTTCTTTCTTTTCGCTTCTCTAAGGGAACAGTATAAGCTCTCACCCGCCGAACTGCACACAACAGCTACTAGGAAACCAATAATGGAGACTGCATTTGTCTAAGGCTGTACTTTTTGAGTGAATCTAACTGGCTTAGATTTTCTGGACTCTTTACTTTGTTCGAATCTCACTTCGCCATGTTTGGCATAGCCGAGCCAGTGTATGTAACTTACAGTAAATTCATTATTGTCACAGGAATAATGTATCCATTCATCAAGACCAACACGTACCTTTTGGATTCGGTTTGCAAGTTATCAAAGAGGGTGAAGCAACCAGCCATTTTTTATAGTTTACCATAGCTAAAATCAAAATATAATTTTTGAAATTTTTTGAACTCATTTTGGGGCTGCGGTAACAAAAATATTCAACATATACAAAAATATATCCCCCTAAAGGTTTTTAGAAACCCTGAGTTTGTTCTTTTAGCCTGAATTTCCAAAAAAAGGGGAAGTTTGCCAAAATTGAATAGATTATTGTGATGTTACTGGAAGGGTAAATATTATTCAGTTCCCTATAAGCGCAAAAAAGTGCGAAAAGTGCGAAATTTTTCCGGCATTTTCGCACTGAAATTTTGCGAATTCCGGCGTTTTTGTTTCCCGCCAAAAACCTTAGATAGCCGCGGTTCACGGCGCCTCGCTCTGGTATGTCGCAGAAATCGCGGAGAAAAGTTGCAGAACTTAGACGAAGGACCTTTTTTTTTTTTTTTGGAGATCACATTTAAACTGGACAAAAATGATGAGAAAATTTTCGGCATTTTCACATTGAGTTTAGAACGTTCGCACTATTTCCGGCATTTTCGCAGAAGGTGAAAACTTAGAGGGAACACTATATCAGTCTCTCTTTTTTCCTGGAAATTCAGGCTGAAAAATCAGATTCAATGTTTCTAAAAACTTTTTACGGGGATAAATTTTTGTATGCAGTGAATATCCTTGCAACCGTAGCCCAAAATGACAGCAAAACATTTAAAAAATTTTGTTTCGATTTTATCTTTTGAAAACTACCAGAATTGGCTGGATGCTTCACCCCCTTTAAGTTGTAACTATAGGTCACTGCGATGTGCTGACTACTTGAAACTATTGAAATACATGCAGCAAAAAATAGACACACTGCATTGGAAGCTCCGAACTTGAACCAAGAACCGCCTTTTGATCACTAACCTATTTTAGTAGCTATTTTCTACCTATTTTAGTAGGTGCTGCCCAATGCCCATACACAAAAAGCTGAGCAACTAAAATGAACAAGTTTTTTGTTAGAGAATTATTCTTGAATGGAAGTAGAGTAAAAGCATTGAACAAACTACCTTACATCAAAAAGAACAGTGTGGTGGTTTGATGGCTGCATCTTTGGGAGTACTTCTCTGCAATGTGGTGTTCTTTGCAACTCATGAATTGGTTTACCAAGGGTCAATGGATCAGGTGACCGGGAAACTGATGACTGCTGGAAAAAAAGAGAACGATAGCTTTCTTGCCAATCAAAATTTTTCGAATTTAATTTTTCTCACTTTTGTGAACTAGTACTAATAACTTTAAAATTTAGAAAAAATTATTATGAGAAACAGAAGATAGCTTATTAAGAGTAAAATTACTATTCATGCTGAAAATTACCAAGTTATGCGCACATTTGATTCAACAACCCAAAACACAGCTAACATGATTTAAACCAAAAATGAAGACTTAAATATAGTCAAAAAATACCTTTGAATTAGAGGTGGCACTTGTACTAGGCAGAGGTTCAGAATCAAATAACAAAGGGCTATCTACATTATCTATATCTTCATTATTTCTGCAAAATAAAGCTAAAAATAGCAAAATGTTTGATCATTCTGAAATCGAAATAAAATTCTGCAAACAGGTCTCAAAACAGCTATCAATCTGTAAAATTTGATGATTATAATGTCACTAATGAATGAATGGAGTGTCTTACAAGGTAAAGCAATAAAAACCATTTTGTTCATAAATATCAGTAAAAGAAACAATTATTATTACAGATGGGAAATATTCAGTTGAATATATATACATTGTCGACCAGGACAAAAAATCCACTATGACAAACCACAATAACGAAATATCCTAAAAAATAATAGCAATCGATGATAATTAACATACTTAGAATTCGGCACTAACTCTTGTGTTTCTGGTATCTCAATTGGATATACATCCTTTAAATTATCTGAAAGATAAGCGATGGTTGTTTTACAGGTGTTTCAGTAATCACTATTTGAAAACACAAAATTATTATAGAAAATACAACACAACTGGTAATTTAGCATTATTATTTGCTTTCTTCAGAACCAAGAACTGTACTCAGCTGGTTTTGGCATTGTACAATAATTGAGACAGCAACTATATGACAATGATTCAATTATGCTTTTATTCTCTTTAGTAAAAATTTTCTTCTAGTCTATTGACATGTGTAAAAAACTCACCATGGTCAATTGGTCATTTAAAGAAAGAGTTGATAAAATATGTACAGATGTCACGTCTACACTTCGATCAGGCAAGCACTAAGATGGATAGTAAAGTAAGTTAGCTGAACATTGTAGTTAAATTTTGGTACGTAAAAAAATTAAATAAACCAATATACCTTTGATATTTTCATCATTAGATGAAGTTGTATTGTCGTTACTTTCAACACAAAAACCAAGTTGATGATCATCCATGCTAACAAGATCTTCCAACAATCGTGATGGGCAAGATTCCGATTTAGCACCACCTTCTTCCAACGATTTTTCTCTAGCACCTCGCTTAAAAAACAGTTATATAGACTAACATTCCCATTCTAACTCAAAGTGCTGAGAAATGCTTCAAAGCCATTAACACAATAAACCAGCAGGCTATACAGTATAGTTAACTTCAACCTCTAGTGATAAAAGTCTAAAGTTGTTGTTGTAGAGCATATTTTTCTTTCTGCCTCCAGACAGCATCAGATGCTAGCTATTGGATGATCTGTGCACTTTTCATTGCAATGACTACTTCATGGTTGGAGGAATCCGCACCTGCTTAGAAATTTCCAGTGATCCAATATGTTCCAGTGGATTTCTTCAAATGCTTCTCCACCGAATTTACTGCTAGTTCAAAGCCACCAAGCAGAGATACTCATCAAAAAGCATCTCATCCAAGGATGCAACAGGACCAGGGTGTGAGTTGAATCCAAATCGTACAATAAGGGTATTCGTGAAAACATGCCTTTACCCTCTCAGCCATGGTGCCAAAGGCCTACCAGCAAAAGCAAACAAACGTTTTTAATTGATTGAAGAATGTGTAAGCTCTAAGACTGAAACTTTCATTGCAGAAAACGACACAACCAAAAAGTTTGCATAAGTATTATACTGATATTTTATGTCAGATGTAACGGTATAAACCTCTAGCGCAATGTTTAACAGTGACTTGTTCATAACCTAAGTCTGTATGCTGGGACTGTTTTGTCATCTGGTGTTTAAATAAATGCAAAATCATCCATTGATGATAAATAGCAGCATAATATGACATAGCTAAGCAATCGTTTGCCATTTTAAAGCATTTCAGATGCACAAAGAAAAATAACACTGAACAGTTTTACTGCATTTACACAATATCAACACCATATTGTAGGACCCTACAGAGATATGTCATATCAATAAGTTCAGAGGTGAAACTTAAAAATTTTAAATCCAAATCCTTTTCATCGATACTATGTATAGAAATGCATGTCATAGTACTATATTATTACTTCCCCCTTGTACCACAATATCCAACTGTATGTCTGAAGCTTAGTTAAATCTTTATATAGTTGAGCAGTATGATACTGCTCAACAAAATGGTACTGAATACCGATACTACACTAGTACCGGTACCAGCTCTGAGCTAAGCAATGGAACTAGAATATTATATGCCCTAGAACAGGGGTCACCAACCTTCTGAACTAGTGGGCCATATTCAGTCCAAACAAGATTCCCGCTGGCCGCCACCATACTAATGGACCAAAAAAGAAAGGTCTACGCTAGAAATTCATGTCTTTTTTGGACAAATCAACGGCGAAGGCCAACAAAAAAAAGTCTTCGCCAGAAATTCAGGCCTTTTTTCGAACGAATCAATGGCGAAGACCAAAAAAAGCGCAAGAAAAGGTCTTCGCATGAAATTCAGGCCCTTTTTCAGCCAAATTGATGGCGAAGACCAAACAACAATGTGAGAATCATTTCGACGGTTTATTGCTGCATATCTATCATCAAAAAAAGAAAAAAGGTCACAGACCTGAAGACAATAAAGGCCGCGGGTTGGGTAAAATGCCTTGGCGGGCCACATCTGGCACGCGGGCCATAGGTTACTGAACTCTGCCCTAGAAACTTACGTACCTGGTATACAGTAGGGTTTGGTGGGGTAATTCGGGACATGGGGTAAATCGGGACACCCTGGGGTACTTCGGGACAGGAGTAATAAAGACATCTCTTTACATTCATCTTCTAATTTAAGTCTTCAAGGATCCAATGTGCTGAGCTTTTTTCAAAAATTAGCGGAGTAGCATCATTTAATCTATTTTATTAATTATCTTTGTAAGTCCATTTAGCCGCAATCCAAGCTTAATGCTTTAAACAGCACAACAAAATTTTTACATCGAAAAAACAACTAATAAAGACCTCATTTAGCATAAATCATTTTCTTGTGGAATATTCTCGAACGTTATCCAGATCTTTTTAAACATATTTTCATCTTTTTTCATGCACTTTTACTATGCTTTAATCAATGTCCCTAATTACCCCGCGGGTGGGGAAAATAAGTCAGATATCCAAATGTATAAAAAAAGTTGATAAACCAAGTTTAGAAGTGCTAGGTCGGTAAATAGAGATTGAAAACTGAAATTTTGTCCCGAATTACCCCACCAAACCCTATACTAGTAACATACTGGTAAGTGTGCTTTCTTACTTTACAATGGAAATGATGAAAGCGTACATAAAATGTGTGATATTTTTATGTTAAAATGCAAAACAAAATAAAAACAAAATGCACTGTGTATTAGCCATGCAATTAAGCAGCCTAGCAGACATGATATTGACAAAATAATTCATAGGCATTATTAAACTGCCTATTGTGGCAAGCCTGCCACTGCTATAGTAGGCCTATATGTGTATAATTTACTGGCAATAAAACCTAAAACAAGCCCAACTTAAACAAATAAGGGCAAATAATTATCAGTATATTACCGGTATACGATAATATGATGATGATAACACAAGTCTAAAGTACACTTTTGCAATCTAAACCGATAAATGTGGACAAATAGGCCTAGCCTATATTACCTGTAGTCTGCGTTTCTTTGAAAAAGATTTGAATGCACTTGCAAGTCTTTTTGTTCCAACTTCTTTTTGTTTTGAAGATGTAACTGACAGCTGAGATGATTTTGATTTAGTTGATGAGTGAGCAAAAAAGTCAAGTAAGGAAGATTGCTTTGATTTATTAGTGGTTGTAGTATCAAGCTTTGCAGATGAATTTTCAACAGACTGTGAACGTTTAAACATTGCAAGGTTAATTACAGTTTTCTGCAGGTCATTCAAAGCAGGTTTAACTCTCAAGACTACATTCACGTGACCAGATGACAGTCACATCATATCAATGACATTGACAATCTCAGTTTAGACTATCCTATACTCTAGTGTGTTCTGATGCTAGCAGGTGCAGGTCGTATAGGCTATCTGTAATGAGCTAGTCGTGCACTAGTCTACCTCAGACCTAGTCAAATTTCTACACAGTATGGTCCAGTCTGCATTTTATGTAGGCTATGCTTTTCCTCCCGAAGATCTCCGGCGTGGAGAATTTGTTTCTTTGGCGTGGCGGCATGAGTTGAAGAACTGCTACGAGAATTGGCGTAGCACTGGCGAAAGATGCTGCTGCTCTGGCGTGAGCCTTTTTCTAGTCAGAGAGTTTAAGTTACAGGCACGAAACTCGGAGCATGTTATTTCTTATCTGCTTTAACCCTTTGTCTTGACCGCCGACTCCGCCGAGCTCAAATTGCGAGGGCGTCATGCTTCTTTGATCACAATACTTTGGCCAAAACTTCTACCTGTTGATGTTAAAAAAAAAACTAGGAACATGAAATATCAATATGTTGCATTTTTTGTCAAGTTTTCAAAAATCTAAAAATAATTTTTGAAAACACAATATTTTGTTGACTTTCCGTAATTTATTCACTTGCCCCCTACCCCTAATTCTCCCCCCATTTTTCAGATTTGAACCTCATATATCTTCTTTTTTTTTGAAAATGCAATGTGACTATGGTCAACACCACTTTCTTTCAAAAACATATAAATATCGGGAAAAGCAACTAGAATAGGCTGGTGAACTGGTTCTTATATTAGCCCAGCAGTGCTATGAGCCTTTTATAGACCTTTTTACAACGTATTTTGCTATTTGATTCACTTGTAAAAATAAATTGTAATATCTCAAAAATTTCCAAAGGAAACACTGTATTTTTATAATATCGCTAGTCACTGTCTATAGGATAGAGATTGTTGCTTTCAATAGCAATGGTGATAGCAATGGCGATAGCAATACCAACTAGATGGGAGTTTGCTAGCAAATTCAGTGAACGACCGAATCATAGCTAATGCTGTGACGCTCAAAAGTACTTTTTGTCTACATAAAATCAGCAATTATTCAAAAATATCTGATTAGATGGAACCTTAAGAAAAGTAGAGTCAAAATATTTGTCAGTTAAATATCTCCTGATATCATAACAGACTAGAACATTAAGTTGAGCCGTTGAAAAAATTGATTTTTGGGGGTCCCCGGGGGAATGGCACTCCCAAACTATGTTAAAATATTTGTCTGTTAAATATCTGCTGATATCATAAAACACTGGCACCCTAAGTTGAGCCGTTCAAAAAATTGTTTTTTAGGGGTCCATTTGGGGAGTCCCCGGGGGGATGGCACCCCAAACTATGTCAAAATATTTGTCTGTTAAATATCTACTGATAGCAAAAACAACTAGCACTCTAGCTTAAGCTGTTCAAAAAATTGATTTTTGGGGGCCCCATTTTGGGGGGTCCCTGGTGGAGTTGCCCCAAAAAACTTCGGGAGAAAAAATTGCGTTTGCAGCGCAACAACTTTACACAAAAATTAAATTTCGATGTTTTGTGGTTTAGGAGAAGAGCGTACAAAAATTAGGAAGAAAAAAAAGGAAAAAAAAAAAAGGAATAAACCTCATCGCGGCCAAAAGTGGGTTGGTTGGGATGAAAGGGTGTCTTAACACATACAACCATGTGCAATATTTTTTGCCTTCTTAACCCTATTTGTACAGGGGGGGAGCAAATTTGCCCCCCTCTCAGTTATTTTAATATAGCTCCTAAACGAAAGCAAAGTTTTGCTTTGATGCACCCTGACTTTAAATCAAATTTAATAACACACATTTTCAGAAAGTTTGGGATCAGCTGGACAACCGGAAGTGACGTCATTTTTGCCTTTGTTAGAGGCACTAAGGAATTTTGTGCAGTTTTGAGCACTATTCATGCTTATCAGTGCGCATATCCTATTCATTGTACTGGTATTCATTGTCAATGCTGGAATAAAATATTTTATTTACTGCTGGAATAAAATATTTTATTTACTGATAAATGTTTCATTTACTGATAAATTGCATCATCATTACGTCATTGATGACATCATAACTCAAAAATATTGATTTTTCTGCTGTTTCTCGAAATAAACTGCGTTTGCAGAAAAAAAATATTCATTTTCATCAGCCGTTGAATGATAAAATGAAAATTATACTGCAGTATTCTATAATTTTGTGAAATATACTAGATTTCAGCCACAAAAAATTACAAAGAATAATCAACATAATATATTAACGATGATGGCATCATGCATGTGACGTCATCATTTGCGGTAACTTTATCAGAGATGTCTTTGAAATAACAAAAGTTCAAACTAAAACTAATATTTTGCAACATTTAGGCAAATTTGCATGCTGTTATAAGGATTTTCTGGTTTTGATGACGTCATCATCATTTTCGTGACGTCACTACCTCAAAAAATTTATTTTTAAAAATTTAACAAAAAATAGCATCAGCAAGTAAAAAATCTCGATTCTATCACTTACCAATCGGTTTTTAGATAGAGGGGCAAATTTGCCGGTACAAATAGGGTGTAAAAATAGCCCGATATATATAGGGTTAAGCCGTTTTTAAATGAGACCGCTTTTTACGCCAAACTTGCGTGACGGTTTTCGGGTTCTAAAACTAAAGTTACGTGACCTATTGCCTCGAAAATTGGTACAAACATGTAACTCATTAATCGCAAACTGCTGTCAAAATTTCATGTAGCTAGACCTAACCGTTCTTGAGTTATAAGCAAAAGTCTGAAATTTCGCACTCGATAGTTGGAAAATGGCCGAGTAAAAACAAAGAAACACGCGACGCGAGCGTCGGTCGTTCCAATTATTGGAACGACGCTGCAAACGCAATTTTTTCTCCCGAAATTTTTCGGGGCAACTCCACCGGGAACCCCCCAAAATGGGGCCCCCAAAAATCAATTTTTTGAATGACTTAAACTAGAGTGCAACTTTTTTTGATATCTGAAGATATTCAACAGACAAATATTTTGACATAGTTTGGGGGTGCCATCCCCCCGGGGACCCCCAAATGGACCCCCCAAAAATCAATTTTTTGAATGGCTTAACTTAGGATGCCAGTTTGTTTGGATATCAGCAGATATTTAACAGACAAATATTTTGACATAGTTTGGGGGTGATATCCCCCCCCCCCGGGACCCCCCAAAAATCAATTTTTTAAATAGCTCAACTTGGGTGCCAGTTTATTTTGATATCAGCAGATATTTAACAAATATTTTGACATAGTTTGGGAGTTCCACCCTCCCGGGGACTCCCCAAACGGACCCCCAAAAATCAATTTTTTCAACGGCTCAACTTAGGGTGCCTGTGTTTTATGATATCAGAAGATATTTAAGTGACAATTATTTTGTTTCTACTTTTCTGAAGGTTCCATAATCAGATATTTTTGAATAATTGCTGATTTTATGTAGACAAAAAGTACTTTTGAGCGTCACAGCATTAGCTAGGCGTCGGTCGCTCTCTGGGTTTGCTGGCAAACTCCCACCAAGTTGTCAATCGCTTTTTGAATCGATGTTATTTCACAAAGTTGTAAATCACTCGATCGATAGTCGATAGTTTTTTGTTTGATTGAGTTTTTCAGCTACTCCAAAACCTGATTATGATGCATACTGTTGTTGTTTGAAACAACGTTTGGTACCAGTCGTAGGCGTTTCCAGGATTTTGATTAAGGGGGGGCAAACTACAAATCACATTCAATGACGTCACCAGAATTTTTCGAAAGAGAAACTATTGTGGGGCAAAGATATCGTAGAGTGGAAGATCAGAAGCCGTGGCCTATTTTGGCACTTAACTGGGATTTTGCTGAAGGGAAAGGGCTTAAACCAAAAAGTTGAAAAGCGCCAATATCACCCCCAATAATTTGACTGTATCCCCCCAATAGTTTGAGTATGATCTACATCTTGCATCCCCCGCAATAATTTGACTCCGGTGTGCATCTGAGCGTAGGTGTGCACTTGAATTCGGGGAAAAGAGTGTTCCATTTTTGGTGAAAACCTTTTTTTTGCTCACCTGAACAAAATCGAGGTCGAGGTTCATTCCCCCCAATGTTGAAAATAGGGCAAAATTTGGGTAAAATTGCAAATTATCCCCCCCAATGCTCAGCAAAAATTGACACCCCTGACTTGGTGAATAAAGTGTACAGTAATTACGATTACTTCAAAAGTGTAGTGATATCAGCGCGAATGTCAAAATATCGGCCACTATTGCTAATTAGAAGCTTCTAAAAGTCGAAGTAAGTAGCTTAGAAGATAATTTTTACCACAGCGTTGGCACTTTGGCAGCATGCTGAACTAAGGTGAATTTTTCTACTTTGTGCTGTGGTATCTCGAAAACGATAGGACATCGAAAGCTGAAACTTGGCAAGAAAAGTTTTAAATTATTCGTGATTTTTTAGTCCTAAATCAAAAACCAGGCTTTCCAACAGGTCCGGAGACAGAGTAGCGTGAACGGGGGGGGGGGGGGGGGGAGCACGTTTACAGCCTAGCGGGGCGCAATGGGGAATTTTATGGTGCGAATCTTGGTTCTTGCCTGCAAATTCAGGAGTGAAGACCAAAAATAAAAAAAAATCTTCAGCGCAAAATCTTAAGCTTCGTCTTGTTGTTCACTCGTGTTTTTCGTCCTGAAACGAAACTTTACTCACGCATGGGAGAGCACAAGCGGTATTTTGTGGGTATAGGCCCCGGAATGCATACCAGTGGCACCGAGCCTGTTATTTTCTTTTGGGGCACAATCTTCGCTAAGAGAACACATTTCTCACTGGCGGGAGTGGCACAAACAGTAATTTGGGGCGCACGGCCCCGAAATGCCCCCCGTGGCGCCGGGCCTGCTTTCCTACCCTCACAAAAACGCTTGTTTCGGTGAATAGCCATTGAGTAGTCATGGAGAAATATTCTTTGATGATAACTACTAACTTACGAAACAATTCATAATATGACTTTAGGACTAATAGCTGATAGCAGACGTTGGAAGTTGAACCTGTGAAAACGTATGAAAAAATAATATCTTGATTCAGGTGTAGCAGCTCGGTCGATTGCTTGCCGTTGCATCATCCGTGGTTGCCTTTTTATGACGTCACAGTAATTCATTCACCGTGCATTTGTTGTTGCGTGTTGCAATTCAGTTGACTTAAAATCGCTATGTAGAAAGCACGGCTAATTTTGCAGTTCAATTGGCTTTAAATTATTATGAAAATGTAAAACGCATTGCTAAATTTTGTAATTAAACCGGCAATTTTCAACTCGAACAATTGGTATTTACGGACTCAAGAGGCCTGCAGGATCGTTCGACGTATATACTCAGCCTTGAGGAAAGAGATATAACCTTACTAGCCTACAAGTCTACATCTGGTGCCCCTTGGTGAGGAAATTCTCACTGGTGAGGCGACGTCCTGCAGGCCAGCAACATCAGCGAAGGCAACAACAAGCAAGACAAACAGGAAAGACAGTAACACGCAAGGAAGCAAGTCGTCAGCAAAGACAAAAACAAGCAAGACATCAACAAAAGCAACTACGACAACAGCTTCAAGCAATCGTCATGAGCAACAGGTTCGTGTGTGCTAGCGTTAGTACCGGTGCACCCTTTTATTCAAACGTAACGCCTATATATTCTACCGGCCGCGGTAGGCCCATACCTTATCGAGTCGAAACACCTTCAAACAGTGTAGGCCTAGCAGAATGCAGCGATCGTTTTTTGTGTAAAGAAATTTTTTCGGGCCACTTGATAATCTCCGAAAGATTAGCCCCAAGCACTAGTTTGACCCCCACGGGTGGGATAAGCAATCAGTGGTCTGCTGTCCTTGACGGTCTTTTCCGCGCTCTCAACAAACACAAGAACTACACCGTAGATCTAGTCACACGCGTTGACAACGTCAGTATTGACCGAAACAAAGCAGCACACTCACTGCGCCCGGGACTCAAGGAGACACGAACAGTTCATGGCCAGCAACCAGCAGCCTTGACCTCCACTACTCCATGTCTAGTTTCCAGTCCCCCATCCACACAAAAGACAACCCGCCGAGAAGAACAACCCGAGGAGGTAGTCATCAACCGCTTTGGACGACGGATAGTCCGTCCACGCCGATTTCAAGACGCCTAAGTTCGGGTCTCCTGCGTTTTCTCTGTAAGCAACACGACACACAAACATACACACACTCGGCCTGACACACCTGTCCCAGGTTCCCCAGCGTTCTGGCCTTTCATCACTATAGGGCCCTTTTTGAAAGGCTTGTTTTGCTCGGAGCATTCAAACAGGTTTTTGTCACCCTTTTTGGATATGTTTCTTTTGCTCCTGTTTCATTTTTTGCCACCGCCCCCCCTTATCAAAAGTCATACCCGATTGCTGCATTACATTTTGCTGACTTTTGAGTTTCGTGTGTTTTTCTTGAATGTTGATATTTTTTGACTCCTCACGCGTCACCGCAAAAACACCTGACTGCTAAGCACACACGAATAAACAACTTGGTCTGCAACTGCAACTCCCATGTTTTAAATAAAAAAGACAATTTGATTGAACGAGAGCTCGAATCTTCATCTTTACAAGTCTGAATGCAGCCTTGCTACTTAGACCGTGCACCATCAATCAGCTCCGTCACAATGACCAGCACGAAGGTCGACCGCTCACAACTTCAGCTGAAAGTCACGCACAAAGCTCCAGCAGCTGGCTTTGCCACTTGTTCTCAAGAGAAGTGCTCTCAAACTGTTTTGTGAAATTTTCGTTTGCCTGTCAGAATTCATGTTTTGTGTCATTTTTCGTCCAAGTTGCTGCGGTTGTTTTCGACAATGCGGCCAAAATTCTTCCGAATTTTCGACCGCATTGGCGGGGGGTGATTGTAGCAGCTCGGTCGATTGCTTGCCGTTGCATCATCCGTGGTTGCCTTTTTATGACGTCACAGTAATTCATTCACCGTGCATTTGTTATTGCGTGTTGCAATTCAGTTGACTTAAAATCGCTATGTAGAAAGCACGGCTAATTTTGCAGTTCAATTGGCTTTAAATTATTATGAAAATGTAAAACGCATTGCTAAATTTTGTAATTAAACCGGCAATTTTCAACTCGAACAATTGGTATTTACGGACTCAAGAGGCCTGCAGGATCGTTCGACGTATATACTCAGCCTTGAGGAAAGAGATATAACCTTACTAGCCTACAAGTCTACACAGGCATGAAGGCCACAACGTATTGAGGTTCAACAGTTCAGCTTGTTTTATTCCTGCATATTTAATACACTTCGACATCATCGTACTGGCATTGATAAGTTGTTCGGTCACGCTATTATTTTCTATTATGTATAGAATGTCACGTCTGCAACAAAGCAGTGGCAAGTGGCCTTAAATACTAAGTTTGTAACAAGGACATGCATTTAATATGTGGAACTTTATAAAAAGGAATTATGGCCAAGTCGTCACGAGCTCAAAATGTGCGAAAAGTTAAGGTGAGTTACTACATAATAAGGCATTTTTTTCTTTCGGAATCGGAACAATTTTGAGACGTTTAGTTGGGGGGCTAATTTTTCTAAAATACTGTAAACTCAAAAATCAGAAAAAAATTTGAAAAATGGCCAAAAATTGGTGATCAAATTTGGTCGCTCGTTGAAAATGCTTAACAAAAGTTTCATCAACAAACAATTTAAATAAGCTTAGGAATAGGGGGGAGCTATTCAGTATAAGTTAATTACCAATCACTTCTCCCAAACTTCCATTAACCCCACTAACTGTATCGTTCTCTATAAAATATAGCTCATTTATGCAACTAGTATAATCATGTTTTTGCACTGCTGATTTTTTTCCACGTTTTAATAGCACTAATTTTTGTCAAAATAGGCCTAAAAATTAAGTTAATTTTGCCAACAAAATATAAATTTTTCGAGCGTTGGGGGCTCTGCTTCCAGAGCCCTGTAACAACCTTCCATTGCAGATTTCTGGCTACGCGCCTGCTCTGCTGTCTTTACGGTTCACCAAAAAACATACAGTCAATTGCAAAGTACCAAAGAGGTCATCCAATTCAACTGTCAGTAAAGTATTAGAATTATTTCAAAAAAATTCAATGCAATACTGAAAGGCGGTAAACGGAAGGCAACAAAAGCTGAGCGAGAAACTCCAAACACTGCTGCACGCCTGCACAGACGGCAGTTGTTTGCGAAATGTGCTGGACTCCCTTCCCACTTGGCGACGCTGTGTAGTTTTTTAAGTTGGCGTAAAATGTGTAAGGTTCTAAAATGAAAAAAAAGTTGCTTGGTCTGGCGATGCGTCTGTTTGGCGTAACTTCGGTGTTGCCAGAACATGGAATGCATACTGGAGTATGGTATATCTGATATACAAACATAAACCTCTGACCTGTGATTGTACTAATGTTTGCTGTCTGATGTACAATATCAGAAATAAACTGTAAAGGTATAGTTAACTTACTGGTAACTGGGTGGCAGATAGCATACCGGTAGTAGCTAATACATTACATAATAGGCAAACGTTATGCTGGTCGCCTACTGTACATACAATGGCAGCGTGGTACATATATACTGTACAGCATAAAGTAGGCTACGAAACTCCTTAATTTTTGCTAAAAAGTGCCTACTGTACTAAGCGGTTTTTATGAATGTATGGTACGTATACGTTATTTTGGTAGCCTACGCAGTTTGAATGTGCGTACTAAATCAGCAAATGTACTAACGTACCGTACCACATATCACGTATGGAGGCATCATACCCGATACAATCATATGAGTTGAACTATTGAACAGTTCCAAACTTGACAAAGCTGATTTTCATGAATTTTATTTTGAAAAATAAAGCTATTTTGATGCAATTACTCAGTACTGTAAACCAGAGGTGGAGTCGAGAACGCAAGGCTCGAAGCCAAGGCAAAGAACAAAAAAAAAATCCGAGGCCAAGGACAGCCTTTCTAAAGACAGACCCTCTCGAGGCCAAGGACAGGAATGCTCGAGACCAAGGCCAAGGAAATAGGCGCAAGTGTTCTCAAAAAAAAAAAGGTCTTCTTTAAAAGAGTTTTTCAGGCAAGCTCCAATTTTTAGGCGAAGCCAGAATTTTTGATTGGGGGGAAAGCCCAAACCACAAATTACTTGCAATGACGTCATCAAAATTTTTCAAATGAGGAACTTTTTGGGGGACAAAGATATCGTAGGATGCAAGATCTGAAATCGTTGCCTATTGGCACTTAACCAGGATTTTGCAAAGAAAGAGCACTTAAACGAATTATTGAAAAGTGTAAATATCTTACTTTGGAGACGTGTTGAGAAAGCTTGTGTAACTCAAAAGTATCTCAAACGTGGGGTTGGGGGCGGGGTCCCCAGCCGCCGGAGGCTTTGGGGATCTGGTGGTGAAGCCCCCAGCCGCTGGGCGATTTTTTGGAAAAGAAAAGCTATTTTATTGCCATTAAATCATATTTCGCACGTATTCAGAGCCATCTGAAAGCACTAGATTTTTGAAATTTGAAAGCCAATTGAAAAAATTAAATTGTTTAATGCTCCTTTTACTTGCATTTTAAGTCCAAAACACGTTTAACATGTTGCATTTTTCAGTTAAATTTTAATTGTGAGTGATTTGGTGCAGGTAGGGGGAATTAAGGTGCTTTGTCTCTGGCTACATTATAGCAGTAAATAATATTCCACTCGAAGATTTTCAAAGATTTTTGTTTTGCCATGAAAATAACCAGTTATAGGACTATATGTTCGGCCAGGAGGCCCAGGCCCCTCAATTGAAGTCAATGATTTGTTCAATCAGCATTTTCCTGGGCTAATTTTTTCAAAGTATTTTGTGCGTAAAAACTGGGAGTTGGAGGTGAATTACTGAATTGTTATTGAAAAAACGTACAATAGATGGTTACGCCTACTAACCATGTAATTGCCGGCAGGGGCGTCGCCAGCTTAGCGAGATCAGGGGGGCAAAGCTGTAAACCGGGGGGGGGGGGGGGCAAAGTTTTGACGGTAAATTATTGCAGTATTTTAGGAGTTAAGTAGATTGTTGATTGTAAATTTCGTTTCGCCTTGGAGTAATACAGCTATTTGGCGTTGATTAAGTTTATAAAACCATTTTCAGCTTTATTTTACTAACTAACACTTAGGTTGCAATGAAACGATTACTAAACCGTATATTTATTTAATGCCTATCTGACGTGCATGATTGTCTTTTACGTAAGAACAGCATGGGATCATATCGGTTATTATACCACATTGCTAAAAGCAAGACACAAACTTGCAACAAAAATTTTAGGCATATTCTATGGCTATCGCGTTGGTAAACATATCTAAATAATAAGAAAAGTTAAGAACTGCGCTTAAAAAACTACCTTGAATGATTTTTGAATAAAAGCAGAAAGCACACTGTCTCTGACATATTGAAATATTGACTAAGTCGCTAACTTAACAATTGTTGAAAAAATAACGTAAATCTTCTCATTTAACTAAACATGATTACAGCTAGCATAACGGCTGGAAACGACTGGCGGCAGGAAACTCCAGAAAAAATATGAGCAAAATTTAATATCGGTACCTCTATGATGAATACTGTAGCTAATAATATACAATTGTGTATTACAAGCCAAAGTAGAAAAATGAACAGTTTAGGATTTATACTTGAATGTCTATTCTGTTTCTGTATTGCCTATAACTTCATTAAGACAGGTAAGTGCCGATCCAGGAGGTGCATCCCCCAAAAGAATTTCTGCTGCATCCCTCCCAACAGTTCGCTTCGGTACGGTGTGTTACAATGTTCCAAGTTGTATTTCGAGGATAAAATACTAAACGATGCATTTTATCCTCGAAAAAACGTCGAAAAACCTAAGAATTCCGGACCCCGCTGGGGAGCTCACAGTGCCCCCCCCCCAGACCCCCTAGCTGCCTTTAAGGCCGTCTCACCATAACTTTTGTGTTTGAAAATTCTTAATTGCCACCAGCACTCCTTCCAAACCTTAGTAAACATTTCTGCGGACTTCCTTGCTGGTATTGGCAAAAATGAGCGTTGAACTTTGCTCCGAAAATATCCAGTTTGAGTATCATCCCTCCTCCCAATGTTCAAAATTATCAAAAAATAGACAAATTCCGTAACTCATCCCCCAATGGTTAATATGGATCGGCACCACTGATTACTGTATCGGTAATGCACCAGTACTGTATTATTGCTCTAAAATAATAATCACAAATAGCAGCACCAAACAACCAAAACGATACTATAGGTTACTAAAGTTGACTCAAAATCTCAAACATCAATGGCCTTACTAGTGCCGAGAACACTGCTTAGTTTGTCCTGCTACTGGTACTAATCGATCAAGTTAAATAAACTATACGGTAATGGACACTTCTTGCAAATCTGAAATTCGGAAAATTCCCGTAGTCTAGCCTGCTGTCAAAGAATTGTTCAATGGATTCCGATTTGGGGGAGGAATGCAGTCTGTTTCTCTGTTAGCTCAGAGTTTCTGCAGTTCGATTACTCATACTGCTGAACAAGATCCCAATCAAAATACAGTATGGTTTGAGTGGCAAAGCAAAGGCCTTCCACTTCCAGACATGGGCTTGTCAACTCAACTCACTTTTGCAAAGTTTGCTTACCCGTAGCCTACGTTTGCTACATAGCCTAGAAGTGCAACTGACCGATCGAATTCTTTTTTTTTTTCTGGAGGCATTTGGCGATAGTCTATTTTTCTTTCTGTAACTATTTATTGCGCGGTACATTGCGGATGGTTTGTACCATAGGTGGGCACAAGTCCGTTAATCGTTAATCCGTTAATAACAAAGCTAACTTTTTCATTAACTCGTTAATCCGTTAAAAAGTTTTTTCGTGTTAACGGACTAAATTAATTTCCGCTAAGTTTGGTTAATTTCCGTAAAGGTTTTTATCGTTAATATCTTGCACAATTTATTTATCGTACCGGTACAAACCAGTGTGCACTGGTAACACTTGTTGCGTATTAGCACAAGTTTTATAGAAGAGAGCGAAGAAAGGAGCTCTTCTTTGAGGCAAATAATAACCTGCAGTCTCATAAGTCTAATTATTGCCGTTCACAATTCCCAAACATTTTCCGATCGCAGCTTCGTTAGTGCATTATTTGATCTCATTTTTATCTTGAAATTAGATTAGACTGTAAAATGTTACTTCCAAAACACAAAAAGGACATTAGAGCAACAAATATTGCCTTACAATCAGCTCAGCAGCGTCAATGCGTGTTCTAAAAGCGAGTGAATAACAAGAAATGTAAATTACACGCAAAATGTTAACGAATTAACGGACTTCATGCGGACTTTATTAACTTCCGTTAATTAAAGCTGAAAATAACGAATTAACGTTAACGGAGGTGTGAAGTTTGTTAACGGACTAGTGGTAAACGAAGCTAACGTTTTGCATTAACGTGCCCATCTATGGTTTGTACTATGCGTATACCACTGATCACCAACTTACAGCCTACACCAACTTACTGTACATTACCTTCAACAATCACATCACCAGACTTGTAATAAGGCCTCGCCTTTAAGTGCTGCTAAACATAACATCATAATCTACGATGCCACGCCTACTACACAGTACACACAAATTGCTGGTAGCTGTATTGTTATTACACCGTACTGAATTGATTTGTTGTTGTTGTTGTTGAACCTGACCCAAGACACAAGATTGTGCAGCGTACCGCACCCTAGATTGTAAGATAGATGTCAGGATACTTAGTTGCGTGAAGGAAACAAATAATCAGCCAAAAATATACTTATCAACTAACGTATATTAACAAAAACTTTTACGAAAATCGATTTTGGCCAGTGGCCATCTTCAGCTTATTCAAATACAATCAATCAAATAGAATCGATGTCAGGATCGGGGATGAAACAGTTAAAATTACCACTATTTTAACTGTGTGGGCGATGCTCGCTTTTAAGAAAAAATTCATTGGGAGGGCAAGAAATAAATCTGGGGGGGAAATAAAAATCGCGGGGCAATGCCCCCTATGCCCCCTGTTGGCGACGCGCCTGATTTCCGGGCCGGATTTACATGGCGCTGGACCCCTGGCTCTTTGGGGATTTTTGCAAGATCTTCCTGCGAAATATAGGGGAAGACCAAAGAAAATCTTACGATTTGAGTGCGGGGCCCCTAGCTGGTACTACGCCATATTATGGTAAATACGGCCCTGGTTAATGCATTACGTTGATAAAAAGGCTATATGAGGGTCTGAGATAGCAACTTTTAGAACAAAAACTCTCCATTTCTTCCGGGTTATATGTTTTAATTCGCTGGCAAAAGCTGAATTGAGGGGGGCCCGGGGCCCCTGGTCTTCCAAACTGTTGTTAGTTACTGTTGCAAGCGAAAAATGCTAAAAAGAAACTGAAACTGAAGAAAAAGTAGGCTTTTTGGCACATTTTTGTCATTGGTGAAAATTCAATTGGGGATTGGGGGCGGGTTCTCAGGTACCTTCCTCCCCTTCCTTTGGCTACGCCTATGCTCCGATTGAGTAAAACAAAAAAAGTGTTCGCAAATTTCCCGCGAGGTTTCTGGTGTTTCCAACAAAATTTCAACCGTTCAAAAAATAGTGCTGTCCTCGAGCTGAGGACAGGGCAATTTTCGAGGACTTGAGGCTTCGAGGCCAAGGACATGACCTTCGAGGCCTAGGCCAAGGACTTTAAAATGTGTCCTCGAGGACTACACCTCTGCTGTAAACCTTTTCAGAAGCACAGAATACAGAAATGAGAACTTTGGAAAAACTATAGCAATAGGGCCTACTCTTTACCTACCAGTACGTAACGGTACTGTATCATACCTCTTCAGTTCGGTAGAATGCATTTAAGACCATACCGGTACCATCCTTTGATTGACCTACATACCCTACCTTTTAAGTGCGACATTTAGAGCGTACCATCTGATGAAAACTACAAACCCACTTAGTCACTTACCCAGTACCGGTCATAGGCGCAGCCAGGGTTTTTGATTGGGGGGGCCCAAACCACAAATCACACGCAACGACGTCATCAGAAATTTTCAAAAAAAGGAACTTTTTTTGGGCAAAGATATCGTAGAATGGCAGATTGGAAGCTGTAGCCTGTTGGCACTTTTTTGGTAAAGGGAGAGGGCAAAAACTAATAGTTAGAAAAAGCAAATGTCTAACTTAGGAGACGTGTTGAGTAAGTTAGTGTACTCAAGCGTATCACAAACGGGGGTCTGGGGGCGGAGCCCCCAGCTGTCGGTGGCTATGGGGGTCTGGAGGCAGAGCCCCCAGCCGCTGGGCAATTTTTGTAAGTTTTTGGAAAAAAAGCTATTTTAATCCTATTGGATCACATTTTGCACGTGTTCACATCTAGTTGAAACAACCAGATTTTTAACATTTGAAAGCCAATCAAAAAAATTTAACTGTTCAATCCTTCTTTTACTTGCAATTAAAGTCCAAAACACGTTTAAAATTTTGCATTATGGTATAAAATTTTAATTGTAAGTGATTTGGTCCATGTAGGGGTAAGTAAGGCACATTGCTTCCTGTAATATTTTAGCAGTAAATTGTAATCCACACGTAGATTTTCGTACAAGATTTTTGTTTTTGTCGTGAAGTTAACCAGTTATAGGAGTACATGTACGGCAAGGGGTCCCATGCTTCCTCAATTGAAATTCAATAATTTGTTTAAAGAGCATGTTCCCTCGTTTTTTTTTTAAAGTATTTTGTGCGTAAAAACTGGCGAGGTGGAGTTGAATCGTCATTGGAAAATGGTACAATAGATGGTTACGCTCACTAAACATGTTATTCCTGGGCTGGATTACATTGTGCTGGGCATAGGCGTAGCCAGGGGGGGGGGCCCAGGGGGCCCGGGCCCCCCCCAATCAAAACTCCACTAACGACAAAAAGTTATGACAACATAGCCTGACGATGTTTAGTTGCAGTTTTTTTTCAGTAATTGCGCACATAACAGTAATTAAACAGTAAAGTAACAGTAAAGCTAACGGTTTCGGCCGAAAAACCACTTTCAATTTCGGTGAAGACCTTTTTTTTTTTTTTTTTTTGGAGATCACCTGATTTTGGGCGGAAAAATCGTTCCAATTTCCGATTTCGGCCCAAAATTCACTCTCAATTTCGGTGAAGACAGCCGAATTTTTGAGGGTTTGGGCCCCCCCCAATCAAAAATCCTGGCTACGCCTATGGTGCTGGGTCCCTGGCACTTCGAGGATTTTTGCAACATCTTCCTGAGGAATATAAGTGAAGACCAAAAAAAGTCCTACCATTTGAGCACTGGGCCCTGACACTGTGCCATATGGCAAATACGGCGCTGGTTATTGCGTTACGTTCATAAAAAGTTTAGATGAGGGCCTGAGGTAGCAACTTTCAGAGCGAAATCTATGATTTCACCCCGGTTATACGTTAAATTGGTGGGAAAAAATTGAATTAAGGGGGTGCGCCGGGTAGGGTGTATCGAAAAAACGTTTTTTTCTCAAAAATTTTCGCAGCACCTTGAAAAGTATGTGAATTGGTGTAAAAACATTTGAGTAAAAATTTGAGTGCTCTAGGATGATGGGAACACTTCGCGCATCGAACCCAAAGTTAGGAATTTGGGGCAAATATGCGCAAATTTTCATAATCAAATTTCGAAGTAAATTTGCGTAGTATAAATTTTGCAGCCTCATGTAAACTGTAGTTTATAATCTCAAAATACCACATTTAAAATTTTATTGTGTTACGACAAAGACAATACTTCGCGCAATACGTCTGAACTTACGGGAATTTTGAGCTTCAATCGAACCTAATAAAGTGCTTGTTTACATGCCTTTGTTCTACTTAATCCTTTTCCGCTTTGTATTTTTAATGCGATAATCAATCAGAAACGTAGCTTTATCTTTCGTCTTTTCGCAAGTCTACAATTTTGTTTGAGCTTTAGTAGAAACAAAAATAGATAAATTAGACAACTTATGAAAAGATTTATTCACAGAGCACCTCAGACAAGCAAGAATAAAAGCACTCGATAAGACCGGAGGTAGTCTGAGTAGAATTTTTGAGATTCGTCGTTTAGCTACACTGTAGCTAGTGTGAAATTAAAGGCGGTGAATTATCCAGCTAATTCCAGTGGTTTACAATAGCTAAACTTGAACTATATTTTTTGATATTTTTTGTTTTAATTTTGGGACTGCGGTTGCAAGCATATTCAACAAATACAAAAAGATGTCCCCCCGAAAAAAGTTTTTGGAAACTTTGAGTTTTGTTCTTCCCGCCAAAACCACAGTAGGCCTAATGATTTAGAGAACTGTGGTAGGCCTAATAGTTTAGAGATGGTTTATTTCTAAATAGTTTAGGCCTAATTAGGCCTAACTATCTCTAAACTATTAGGCCTAATAGTTTAGAGATAGTTAGGCCTAATAGTTTAATAAGATTACCGTAGGCCTTGTAGTTTAGAGAACTGTGGTTTTGGCGGCAAGATCAAAACTCAGAGTTTCCAAAAACTTTTTTCGGGGGGACATCTTTTTGTATTTGTTGAATATCTTTGTAAACGCAGCACCAAAATCCAAACAAAAAATATCAAAAATTATAGTTCAATTTTAGCTTTTGTAAACCACCGAAATTGGCTGGATGATTCACCGCCTTTAAGTTTTGAGTTCAGAATAAGTTTAACAAGGCAGTGTAGCGCCGTTTTGTTTCTTTTTATCTTAGTATAGTTTCGAACCCTTGTTTTTTCATTTGTTCTATTTCGCACTCAACGCCATGGCTCATTATCTTCATTTATCTTTTGATTCAAAAAAGGCCACAAGCAAATTATCTAATATTTGCAGACTTTGAAACTTGACAAATCCGGTTGTGTCGTAAGTAGTTGTTTGTTTATTGTTTAATGACGTAAGAAATTTTTGATTAATCGTTTTCAACCTCTGTGTTGTATGCAAATTTTTGGAGTTTGCAAGCCGAGATTTTGCGGTGTTGAGACACATTTTAGTTTAGTGTCTGCGGAGAGCAGAGGCTTTTTTTGCTTTCCTATTACAAGAGGGAGTAGTCGGTAGAAGGGGAAATCTTGGATTGAAGTTAAGTTATCGCTACCTTTGTAGCATGTTTAGAGGACACTCTAAATTGTTAGTATTGAGTAGTCATCCAAGGGCCCGTTGTTAAATCCTGGATATTATATAACCGGCTTGCTCCACCCCAAATATTTCTTTTTACGCTCCCCATTAGTGCTGAAGTTAAATTTTCGATTCATACCAAGTCTCAGCTTCCAAATCAACATTGGATTTTACTGTCAAATTGTCAATTATTGTTTACGTGCTACGTCTGCGACGCAATTTCATCGAAACCGCTGACCTCGGACAAAAAGATAATATTTTGAATCAAGTCGCTTGTTACGAATTCCGTACCTAGCAGACGTAGATTTAAACCGAATCCGTAACAGGTAGCTTTTCAGCGCTATTTTTTAACATAGCTGTAGATTTTTAGTTGCTAAATAGCTAAGCAGAACATTAATGTTTTCAATCTTTATTTCAAACTAAGTATTTATCAATTTATTGATATATTATTTTTATTGATTTGCTGTTAAGTGAATTATTACACTAAATTATTGGAGTATTGCAATAAGTTATATTTCGCTGTGCGGACAACTTTGTCATTGCGAGTTTGTTATAACTGCTTTAAACCCAGCAATGCTCTCACAAAAATCATTGACTTCAAGATCAAAAGTAAATTGCCCATTATTGGGAATATCTGCAGATCTAAAAGCTAATGTTCTTCCAACAACTCATGATTTTCTTAAACATTATGAACCAACGTTAGCATCTCGAAAGCGTGAAGAAATGGCACACTCTCGTAGGTAAACTACTGCTTCAAGAACATTGAGAGTATATGTTTCAACTGAAGAGCCAACAAGCAATTTTAAGCAAATGGTGCAATATGTCATGATGGTGTTCATTCCTATGTGGTTTCAAATCAAACGCAATCACACTATTTCTCAGGCACCACTGCATGTTTTTGACACTCTTTCAAAGTGTCAAAAGTTGCCATCACAGGCTAGAAAAATTGAAATACCTGTAATACAACGCAATGAGTTTAATGCTCATCATGAATCAATATTGGCCGCAATGGTGTCAAGCACCACTCTGAATCACAATGAGCATGCGTGGAGGAGAATATTTTGCAGAAGAGAGCAAAGCGTTTCTGATGGGCGAATCAGACAACTGCGAGTCCCTAAGCTTAATATCAATCCAAATAGTTACATTGATCTCATTGACTGGACTGATACAACTATTTCAGAGCCTTCTTTTACTTATTCTGTGACGACAAACGAAATAAAAGAAATGATCGATTGAAAAGCATTTTCTGAATTCAAAATTCTTGAATTGCCTTGTCAGTTTGTCACACTTAAAGTGTAGAATGCCACATCAAATTGGTGACAGAAGCTTCATCTTTAGTTTGAGACCATGCAAGTAGGAAAGGAATGATCCGAAATAAACTCTCATCAAGAGCGACGATACCATGCTTTAACACTAAGTCTCAGTACAAGACACTCAAATAAAAACTTCAGCATAAATAAAGGTTGGGCGGTTGGGCTGGAGTAGGGTGGGACTTGATACTGGTCACCTCAACGTGGTGAGTCCTGCGATATTTTATAAATAGTTGTTTATACAAAAACTGTGTATAAAATATGCTGAGAACCGGATATTTTTGTAACATGCCAAATTTCACAATCATCTTTTTTAAGTAATGCATTGTGTTATTGCTATACTTGTTTGGTATATTTTAATTTATTTCTTCTCAAAAGTTGTCAAATTTATTTTCTTTGTTTCTGCTAAAGACCAAACAAAATTGTAGACTTGCGAAAAGACGAAAGATAAAGCTACGTTTCTGATTGATTATCGCATTAAAAATACAAAGCGGAAAAGGATTAAGTAGAACAAAGGCATGTAAACAAGCACTTTATTAGGTTCGATTGAAGCTCAAAATTCCCGTAAGTTCAGACGTATTGCGCGAAGTATTGTCTTTTTCGTAACACAATAGAATTTTAAATGTGGTATTTTGAGACTATACACTGCAGGTTACATGGGGCTGCAAAATTTATACTACGCAAATTTACTTCGAAATTTGATTATGAAAATATGCGCATATTTGCCCCAAATTCCTAACTTTGGGTTCGATGCGCGAAGTGTTCCCATCATCCTAGAGCACTCAAATTTTTACCCAAATGTTTTTACACCAATTCACATACTTTTCAAGGTGCTGCGAAAATTTTTGAGAAAAAAACGTTTTTTCAATACACCCTAGCGCCGGGCCTCCTGGTCGTCAATATTATTTATTGTTAATTACTGTTGTACGGGTGTACTGTTGTACGCAAGGATAATAAAAAAAAACTGAAAATGAAGAAACAAAGTTTTTTTTCAATTTTTGTCATTGGTAGTATTTCAATTGAGGGGGCCCAGGCCCTCTGGGTCACCTCCCTCGCTACGCCTATGATTTTGATAAGATCGTAAAATAAAAAAAACATTTAAAGCAAAATTAAAATAAGTTTTTTCCAAAACGTGGATGACTCGAGTTAAGTCTTTTGATAGGGGCCCCAGGACCCCTGCTTGTCAGTTAGGAGCTCCAGGGCCTTCTGGTTGTCGATTAGGGGCCCCGGGTCACCCTGGTTGTCAGTTAGGAGCTCCTGGGCCTTCTGGTTGTCAATTAGGGGCCCCGGATCACCTTGGTTGTTAGTGAGGGGCCCTGAGCCCCCTGGTTGTCAGTTAAAGGCCCCAGGGCCCCCTGGTTTTCATTTAGGGGTCCTGGGGCCCTCTGGTTGTTAGTTAGGCCCCCTGGTTGTCAAATTTGGTGCCCCAGAGCCCCCTGTTCGTCAGTAAGATGCCCCGAGGCCCCCGTTGTCAGTTAAGGGCCCCGGGGCCCCCTGGTTGTTGGTTAGGGGTTTTGGGGCCTCCTGTTTGTCAGTTAAAGGCCCCAGGGCTCCCGTTTGTCAGTTAGGGGATCCGGGGCCCCCTGGTTGTCGGTTAGGCGCCCTGGGGCCCCCGTTTGTCAGTTAGGGGCCCTGCGGCCTCCTGATTGTCGGTTAGAGGCCCTGGGCCCCCGATTGTCAGCTTAGGGCCCTGGAACGCCTGGTAGTTAACTAAGGGCCTTGGGGCCCCCTGGTCGTTGGTTAGGAGCCCCGGGGCCTCCTGGTTGTGTGTTCGGGGCCCTTTAGTTGTTAGTTTGTGGTACCGGGCTCCTTGTTTTCTGTAACTGCAATTAAACATCGTTAGGCTATGTTGTCATAATTTTTTATCATTGGTGGTATTTTAGTTGGGGGGGGGGGCGGCCTCCCTGGGCCCCCCTGGCTACGCCTATGGTACCGGTAGACATTGCAACAAAAGCGGACCGAAATTGCATCTCTAAATAATCTTATTTGATGTTGTTTAATACTATTTGAATAAGTCACAAAATAAATAAGGTTTTGAATAAGTACGCCTAATTATCTAAAACAAAGTTAAACTTTGGAGTGGTATAAATTTTCTGTGGTGATTGCATGGCTATCATAAACTCCATTCTGTGGTATGTTTCCATTAATATTAACTGCATGACAACTGACCTTTTGGTAAAGGTAGTCTCGGAATTTTATTCCGAAAGTGATTATCAATGGTAAAACCCAAAGATTGATCAAGAGACAAGGCGACAATAAGAATGACATGAATGTCAAGGACATTCTAGAATTTTTTGCACCTTCCAGATGCTTACATGAAAGATGACCCTTCATCCAAACCAATATATGCCACAGCAACTTGCAACTTCCCTCCTGTGGATGTTAAAAATATTGATAGCCTCACCATAGTCCATGACGAAGAAATAAAATCCTTACAAAAAAAGTCAAGCGCTGTGCAGCAGCTATCAGATCAACTAGCTGAAATCAGGTGTATGGTTTCTGAGCTTTCTGCCCTCACTAGAAAAAACGCTCCCAAAGATTCATCACATTTATCCCTGCCTTTTCAGGATCCCCAATCAATGATTTTAAAGAAACCCACTTATGCAAAGAAACTACTCAGTAAAACTTCTGAATCTAGCTCTTCGGAAATGGTGCATGAGCTACCCTCCACTTTGGGCGCAGGAACCACTGAAAGTGAAACCTCAAAAGTCATCTCAAAGCAAGCAGCATCAAGACAATGAAAATTGGACCATTCAGACTAAACGAAAGAAACTAGAGAAAAAATCTAATGAAGGAAGTTGAAGGGCTCACCGCTGCTGCCAATGCCGAAAGTAGCCAAATCCGCAGAGGTGTTTATCTCCAGGCTGCAGCCTTGCACAACTGTACTTGCAATTGAAAATTTTGCCAAAAATCAATTTAAAAATGCAACATCAATTTCATGCACTCAGCTGGGAACTAGATTTGTCAGTTATGCCCTTTTTCACTTAACCATAGCTGGCATCTCATTTAAAGAATCTGTGAACCCTGAAAACTGGCCAGAAGGTGTTTTAGTAAAACGATTTTATGAAAAGTCAACAGCAGTAGATGATTCTCCTTCAAAAAGTGTAAATACCCCAACAACAAATTCAAAGATTGAAGCATTGTTTCTTATAACTGTAGAGGTATTAAGAACTCTATAGTTGATATAAAAAAGCTGTGTGAAACCTACGATATTATATTCCTTCAAGAAACATGGATTACAAAACAAATTTAGACTTTCTGTCCACTATCAGCGGTCATCACTATTCTTTTTGGTTACTCTCCTATTGACGAGTGTGATGAACTTAGGAAAGGTAGACATTATTGTGGAACTGCAATATTATGGAAGAAAGAGCTCTCTGCAAAAAGAATTGTTAGTCATTCTGATTCAATCCCAGGATTAAGTGTGTCATGTTATAAAGGTAATATTCTAATGCTAAATGTTTATCTTCCCTACTGCTGTCCGGAGAATTTTGACTATTACCAAGCCTACCTGGGTGAGCTTTCTGCCACGTGTGATAGTCAAGATGCCTATGCAGTCTATATAGTTGGAGACTTTAACGCTGGAAGAAGTAATCATTTTTGGCAATCACTAACTGAATTTTGTAGTGACAATAACTTTGTGATCTCAGATGAGAGACTGTTACCTATAGATTCTTTTACCTATCTCAGCGATAGCCACAACTCTACCACTTGGATTGACCATTGTCTTTCATCTGCCTCAGCAGATGAATTAATAGATAGTACTAAAATCTTGCATCAATACTTGATCTCCGATCACCATCCTTTGCTTGTTTTATCAGATTTGCGCATCCTAGCATCTGTATATATTTGAGTGTATTTTTTAATTTGTGCGCCGTGCATTCTTTTATACCTTCTCAGTGTCTAGAAACTGTTATTGTACCTATCATTAAGAGTCCTCCTGGTGATATATCAAACTCTGGAAACTATAGACCTATTACAATTGCATCGGTAGTTTCTAAGCTTTTTGAGCACCTTATTTTGTTTAAATTCAAACCGTTGCTCACAACTAGTGATAATCAGTTTGGTTTCAAACCTCTTCATGGGACTGACATGTGTACATTTTTATTGAAAGAAGTTGTTCGCTCATATTTGAATAAGAGCATTAGGTTCAATCTATTTCAATCTATAAGATTCTATTTGAATAAGAGCATTAGGTTCAATCTGTACGAAGTTACCGGTTCAATTAATTGATAAAATACGTATCATGAGTCCTGGCAAACGAAGTCGCAGTAGAACAAGCAAAAGCCTAACCCAAATCCAAGAAGTAAATTCTAAATATGTTACCGAAAAGATAAATGAGGCCATCAATGCATTAAAAAAGGTCTACGATGCAGAAATAAATGCATTGAAAGCTGAGTTGGTTGTGGTTAAGGAAAGTCAGTCGTTTATTTGTGAGAAATACGATTGCCTGAAGGAAAGCTACGATAAACTTTTGAAGGAAAACAAAGAACTAAAATCGCAATCAAAAGAACTGAAAAATCAAAGCGAGAGCGAGGTGGAAAAGTTAGATTGCTTAGAACAATACGGACGTAGGCAGAATCTAGAAATAGTAGGGATTCCTGTACAGGATGGGGAAAATACAAATGCTATAGTCATCGAGGTGGCTAAGCTACTTGATGTCAGTTTAACCCCAGAGCAAATATCAACGTCGCATCGCTTGCCAGCCAAGAACCCAGAAAATCGAAGCCCACCAATCATTGCACGCTTTACGAACCGTGATGTGCGTAACAAAATCTATGCAAACCGAAAAGCAACTAGAACGGCAAGCTGGGTCAATTTCTCTGTACCAGGAACTGAAAAGGTCTACGTAAACGAAAACCTTACAAGACCGCGCAAAAAACTATTTTGGCTAACAAAACAAAAGGCAAAAAAGATTAGATTTAAGTACTTATGGACAACGAACGGAAACATCTTCGTGAAACAAACTGATCAAGCAGAAGTCATTGCGATTAAAAACGAAAAGGATTTGGATTTAATGGTGAATGAAGACACTGCTAATAATAGTTAGTAGCCTAACTTACAATAGGCTACATATTGTTGTACAAATAATGGTAAAATGAATGCATTAAAAATGACTTCCCAAAATGATCTTGACCCTTATAATTTAAATAAGGGACACAGTAATAAAAATGACAGCCACTCGAGCTGTTCAGAACCAAGCTGTATGAATACATACCAGCGAAGTCACTCTACTGCATCAATTTCTACCATTACAAATGAATGTAATGTTGATGACGCGTTTTGTTTGCGAAATGAAGGTGATAAATTTCACTCTCTTTGTTCTTCTACTGAACCATACCTCTGCCGAAATTGTTACAGTGAATTGTTTCCTTTTCAAACCCTAGATGATAAGCAATTGTTAAATGAAATGAGAAATGATGACAAACTAAACTTTGATATTAATCACACAAATAATTCGTTTTTACCAGCTAAATGCTTACAGGTAGACAACAAGATAAAAAGCTTACTAAATGGTTTAAATTCTGGTTTGGCTGACTCAAAATACTGCTCACCGGCCGAAGCCAATATTATTAACAAAAAGTGTACATTTTCTTTGCTTTGCGTGAATATAAGAAGCTTAAATGCAAATTTTGATAAATTGAATGAACTTTTAACAAATTATGATATCTTACCTGATATCATTGCTATAAGTGAAACCAAACTTAAATTGTTACAGGTATACAATGCAAAGTTAAGTGGGTACCATTTTTACCACAAAGGCACAACTACAAGATGGGGAGGAGTAGGATTGTTTATTAAGGAGTCTTTATCAACTTCAATTTGCAAGGAGTTTGATTTAAACATTCCTAACTGTGAAGACATGTGGATTCAACTAGATTTAGGGAATAACAAAAAATGTATAGTGGGAGTAATTTACAGACACCCTAAACAGAAATTATCAGAGTTTTGCAAGAGTTTTGAATCAACCATTGAAAAAATGAATAGTAGAAAATTGATGTATTATATCGGAGGAGATTTCAATGCAGATTTGTTGAAAAGTAACTCTGATATCAATATTAAAGATTTCATGAATTTAACATATAGCTTAGGCTGCATTCCCTTAATTACACACCCGACAAGAATAACCTCTACAAGCTCAACTCTTTTAGATCATGTTTATACAAACAATGTAGTGGGTGAACACGAAAGTTTTATTCTGGTGGAAGATGTAAGTGATCACCTGCCAGTAATGGTGTGTTCTAATTTAAGCCTGCCCAAGAGTGAAAAATCAACTGTCACCCTAATTCGTGATACAAAAAATTTTGAAGTAGAAAAATTTCTAGACAAATTAACTGAAGGAATGGAGATATTAGGTGATATCAAAGAGGAATGCATTGACAACTACACTGAAAAGTTTATTGACATTTTTCATAAGACATTAAACATACATGCACCATTACGAAAACAAAGCAGAAAGGAAACAAAACTAAAAAACAAACCATGGTTATCCAAAGGAATCCTTATATCAATCCAGCAAAAAAATTTATTGTACAAAAGAGCCCTTAAATTAAATGACAGTAATACATGGGCCCAATACAAAGTCTATAGAAATAAACTGACTCATATTAAGGAATATGCAAAACGACTTTACATTAAAAATTTAGTAAATGATAATAAGCATGACACCTCGTCGCTTTGGAAAATTATAAATAAAATTATTCACTTGAAAAGTGTGAAGAAAAATAACATTCCTAATAAAATGTATGCTTCCAAAAGTGAAAGTGCACAAGGTCCACAGGCCATCAGTAACTTGTTCAATAAATATTTCATAGAGATAGGAGTTAACCTTGCATCTACAATCGAAACACCAACTATAATTGATGGCAAATTTAATGCGACATCTTTGATTCAGAGTAGTTGCAATTCGTTTTTTCTAGAACCAATAGTTGAAGAAGAAGTAGTAAATTACATCAGAGCTATGAATCCATCAAAAAGTACAGGAAGACATGGAATTCCTGCAAAGTATATAAAAATGTCAGGCTCTGTTATAGCTCCAGTTCTAACTAACATTTTTAATGCATGCATATCAACAGGATATTTTCCAAAAGTGTTGAAAACCACTGAAGTTGTTCCAATTTTCAAAAAAGGCGAAAGAGAGTTATGCAGTAATTATCGCCCTATTTCTATTTTAAATCCTTTTGCCAAACTTTTTGAAAAGTGTCTGCTTGATCAACTAAACAATTATTTTGTGAGCAATAATTTGATTAGTCCAAACCAGTATGGTTTTAAGAAAAATTGCTCAACAAATGAAGCTGTTTTAGATATTTACAATAAGCTACTTGACAATATGGATAAAAAGCTCATTACATGCTCTATTTTCTTAGATTTAAGAAAAGCATATGATACCATCAATCACACAATACTGATCAAGAAACTAGAAAAGTATGGAATTAGAGGATTACCATTACAGTTACTAGCAAGTTACCTGACTGACCGTCAACAGTATACAATTGTAAATCAATATAAATCCAAGTCAAGAGATGTTATTTGCGGTATTCCACAGGGATCAACTCTAGGTCCGTTGTTATTTAATATTTATATTAATGATCTACCACTTGCCTCAAATTCCACAATTCATCTTTTTGCAGATGATACAAACCTTACTCTCTCCCATTCTGATGTTTCAACACTGCAACAAAATATTAATGATGAATTAGTCAATGTAAGCAATTGGTTCAAGGTGAATAAATTATCAATTAACTTTAATAAAACTGAGTTTATGGTAGTGACAACAAAACAAAATAAACCTGAACTCAAAGTATCAATAGATAATAATCCAATCAAGCAATCACATCACATAAAGTATCTAGGTGTTCTCATAGACGACAATCTTAACTGGAAACAACAAATCAAGGAACAATGTTCAAAGGTAGCAAGGGGATCTTGGGCCCTTAATCAATTAAAACACTTTGTAGATGAGCAAACCTTAAGATCTGTTTACCACTGCCTCATATACTCTCATCTACAATACTGCATAAGTAGTTGGGGGACTGCTTCAAAATCAACATTAGCACCTCTCTTTATTCTGCAAAAAAGAAGCATCAGATTGTTAACTGGAAGTGGATATCGTGAGCATACTAATCCTTTGTTCTATCGAGCTAAATGCTTAAAACTCAAGGATATTTACTCTCTGGAAACTGCAAAGCTAATGTACAAAATTCACAATAATGTATTATCTTTTGCAAATTCAGATAAGTTTAACCTAATAAAAAACTGCTATACACATAAGACAAGATTGAGCCACAAAAACAACTTCTTTCTTCCAAGAACTAGAACAAGATTAGGGCAAAAGTCTCTATCATTCGCAGGAATTAAAGTTTGGAATGAAATTCCAAGCAGTATGAAAGAAGTTTCATTCTACAGATTTAAAAAAGCTGTTAAAGCTCATTTTTTATCAAACTATGAAACCGATAAAAGCTAGAATAACAGCTTTTTATCAGCAATGCAGTAGTAATTACAGGAAACATAGTTGCATATTTGTGCTTGAGTTCAACAATAACCTATTCTATTGCTTGAATAGCATGAGTTTTGGTGCATTCATCTATCACACATTACAAAACGTCGTCTCTCATTTTGATGTGCCCTTGAATTATTAGTAATTTTGCAGTAACTGACTGAGGTTGATATATACTGGTATTGGAAATTGTACCAGTACTAATGACATTTTGGCAAACAATACAAAACAAAGCAAGGAGGTTCTTTTTTTTTTTTTTTTTTTCACTCCAATTGCCCACTTTAAATTTTATAAAACATGAATAAGCATTATGAACTTTATTAATTTTATTTCTATCTAATCTGTAGTTACAGTATTTTTTATTTTTTAGTATGCTTAGAGTTAGAACAATTCTAATGTTGTCTTGCATTTTCTTTTCATGGTGACTGTGAGTTTTGTGTATACACTGTACAAAATGTACATATCTTTGCAACACTTTGTTTTAATTTTGCGTAAAATTTTTTTATCATAGAAAGTAGCAGACTGAAAAAATCTAGAAGCTGTTTTTTTTTTTAACCTTAACTTGGTGAGGTGGCAGTAGACTTAGATGACCTTTCGGTCCTTCGCTGTCTCCTCACCAAGTGACTAAATATCGCTTTGACTCTGCAAGTTTGTGTGTTTGGTTTTAAAGGAATTGCATATTTCGATGCTTTGGTGATAGACCTAGAGGAAGTTGCAGTTTTTTCTTGTGATATGACGTCACTTGGTAAACAAATAAATATGATGATGATGATAAATATGATGATGATCATATACTGCAAAAAATACTCCTGTTTATTCTGTGTTCCTTGATGCTTCAAAAGCTTTTGACCGGGTGAATCATGCTATGTTATTTTTCAAACTTATGGCCCGATCCATACCTGGGTGCCTTTTACGCTTGCTTCACTTCTGGTATACTAACCAAACTATGATGATAAAATGGGGTAATTGTATATCCGACTCTTTCAATGTCAGTAACGGTGTTCTTCAGGGTAGGGTTTTGAGTCCATATCTTTTTGCTGTTTATATGGATGATCTGTCTAGTGAACTGAATAAGGTAAATGCTGGTTGCATCGTGGGAAATCTCAAGCTTAATCATATTATGTATGCTGACAATTTATGTTGTTTTTGTCCTTCTCTATCAGGGCTCAATGAACTACTAGCTGTTTGCTCGAAATATGCTGTTGCACATAATACTGTCTTCAATGCTTGTAAATCATATGGCATGATGTTTGGAATAAAATACTGTAAGGACTTTAAGCCTAAACTATCTCTGGATGGCAAAATCATTAAATTTGTTGATTCTGTAAAATATTTGGGTGTATTTCTAACTGATACATTATCTGATGATTGTGATATTACTCGCCAAATCAAGTATTTGTATGCTGTAGGTAACTCACTTCGCAGTAAATTTCATAAGTGTTCTATTCATATCAAAAATACGTTATTTCGGGCTCATTGTTGTACATTGTATGCTAGTCAGCTGTGGTGTTGTTACACCTATGAGAGCTATAGACGTCTTCGAGTGTCTTACAATGATTCTTACCGCAGTATTCATGGTATTCCTCGTTATTGCAGTGTCCGTCAATATCAAGTAGAGGCTAATGTTGATACTTTTGATGCCCTTGTTCGCAAACTTTTATTCCGTTTTATGAATCGTTGCCACAGGTCTACCAATGTGTTTATTCACTCATTACTTCACTCTTGCAGATTTCGTTGTTCGAAATATGTTGCTCGCTTTATAGATTTGCTTAGTGTAAATGGTTTGGGAGAAGCTTACTGTTCTTCTCTGGCGCTCTAGAATTATAAATGCATGACTGTAAACCTTTTTTTTGTGTGTGTGTTTGTTTCTTTTTTTTTTCTTCGTTTTCTATGAGCGCTTTAGCGCTTGACACAAATAAATAAATAAAAAAATATTAAATTAATCAACTGCGTGCCCAGCTACATTTGTCAAGACAATAAAGACCTTCACACAAACAATTTTAAACACATCAACTGACCGACCCTTAGTTCTTCTAAAAAAGTAGAATATTATCAAAATACTAAACTTGTAATGTCAGCTATGCCTCTGCCTTTGAATGTCATAAGCTGCCAAAATCCTGGATGCAATGACGAAAATCATTCAGAAAGTATCTCTGAATATTACCAAAGGGTCGTTAACTGTTTGCAAAACTCTTCAGGCTTTCTACAAGCAACCAAGAGCAAACGTACTTTCCGAGTTCCTGATTGGTCTGGAAATCTGAAGCAGCATCACAAATCAGCTAAGTTAAGTTACCTGAATTGGATTAAAAATGGCAAACCCAAATCTGGCCCACTATATCAAGCTATGAGGAGTAATAAAAAGCTTTTTAAAAGCACTTTCTGGCAGCATAAACGGAATTTGAAAAAATTTGCTGCTGACACTTTGGCATCTAATCAGATAGGCAACAGCCCCACTAATCAATTCTGGAGACAAATGAGGCTGCAATCATTAACATCTGCTTCAGCCGTTCTCCCACCCGTAGTCAATGGAGTCTCCGGTGCCCAAAACATTGCAAATATGTGGGGAAATCACTATGGCCAACTACTTATTGTGATGAAGCTTCTTTTAACAAAGGCGATCCTACTGTTTTTGATTTTGACGAATTCAATACGGGTACTTATGAGACTATAAAACCATATCTCTGTACGTTTGAACTTGCTCAATTTCTATCACAAAAACTGAAATTAAATTGTGCTTCTGGCTTTAATGGTCTCTCTGCGTATCATATAATTTTTGCGCATGAAATACTACTTTTGCATATCAGTATGTTTTTTAATTTATGTCTTGTTCATTATTATGTCCCTAACTTGTGTAGTTATTCAATGCTAACACTTATTATAAAAAGCAAACATGATCATGTCACAGCTATTTCTAATTACCGACCCATAGCTTTGGCTACGATATTTTCGAAGTTTCTTGAGCTATTCATTTTGCATATGATCAAAGAATTTTTGGTTAGTGTTGATAATAATCAATTTGATTTTAAGTCATCTCATAGTACGGATATGTGTCGGTATCCTTACACCTCGCAGAAAAATATTTCCCCGAAAATCATTTGCCAGAAAAACATTTCTCTGAAGGTTCTTTTTCCAGAATTAACATTTGTCAGAAATCACACTTGCCAGAACGAACACTTGCCTGAAATTACATCTGCCAGAATGAATACTTGCTTGAAATTACATCTGCCTGAATGAACACTTGTTTAAAATTACATTTGCCAGAATGAGCACTTGCCTGAAATTACATTAGCCAGAATGAACACCTGTCCGAAATTACATTTCCCCGAAAACTTATTTTCCAGAATGTACATTTGGCCGACATTACATTTCCCCGAAAGCTTATTTTCCAGAATTTACACTTGCCAGAATGTACATTTGGCCGAAATTACATTTCCCCGAAAGCTTATTTTCCAGAATTTACACTAGCCAGAATGTACATTTGGCCGATATTACATTTCCGCGAAAGATTATTTTCCAGAATTTACACTTGCCAGAATGTACATTTGGCCGAAATTACATTTCCCCGAAAGCTTATTTTCCAGAATTTACACTAGCCAGAATGTACATTTGGCCGAAATTACATTTCCGCGAAAGCTTATTTTCCAGAATTTACACTAGCCAGAATGTACATTTGGCCGAAATTACATTTCCCCCAAAGCTTATTTTCCAGATATTATACACATTAAACCGAAATTTCGTTATTGATAGAATTTACATTACAAAAATATATAATATGCTTGTTCATTTTCAAAAATTAGTATGCTGCGTGTAGAATAAAAGGGGCAAAGGAAAGCAGTCTCTCACGTCGAGTAAGTAGTTTTGACAAACAACGTTAGTTTTGAAATATTTTTGGTTTTTGACAAAAATAAGCGCCGTTTTCAGAATCGAACAATTCTTCCAAAGTTTGTGATGATATTTTGATGTGTTTTTAGATTATTGGTAACATTGCGGTATTTCGATAGTATCTGAAATTCACAAAAACATCAGCATACAAGCGTCGTATCATTGAGGTATCTTAGTCAGGCGCGTAGCCAGAAATCTGCAATGAGGGTCTGTTTTGGGGGTCTGATTGCAGAGCTGCAGCCTGAGGCCATTCGAGGTCTGGGGGCAGAGCGCCTAGCCGCTGGAAAATTTGGTATTTTTTGCAAAACGGACTTAATTTTAGGACTATTCTGATAAAAACCATTGCTTTAAAAGTGGTATAAGAAGTTGGCAGTACAAAAACTTGATTAAACTGGTTGCAGAAATGGGTTATGCAGAAGGTGTATATTAACGGTAAAATTTTAGTTTCATATTTACAAGCTGGTAAATCATGAAATTCTACTTCAGTAGAACTTACATGGGGGTAATCTATTTTGTGTATACTTTAGAGAAAGGTAATTGGAGGGGGAGCGGGCTAATGGAACAAAACTTGAAAGAAGTGATTGACAAAATTTGAGAGAAGTGATCGGTAATTAACTAAAATTGAATTGCCCCCTGCCTATTTCTGAGTTTTAATTTTTTTTTTTTTTTGATGGATATCCAAGTTCAGCTTTGTTTAGCAAGCGATCAAATTTGATTGCTTATTTTTGCCTTTTTGAAAGTTTTTACTTATTTGTGTATTTTATTTCTGACAAATCAGTTTCCCCTAAATAATTGTTTCAGAAGATGCTTTAAATCTTTTTTGAGTCCATTCCAGTGCAAAAGACTGCTGTCTCAGAAAGCTATAGCCTTTATTACCCTAGTGCCGTCGCCAGGGCAAACGAAGCGAAGGGGCACTAGCCGAAAGTGGGGGGCACTAAAATAGACTAAATTTTTGCATATTAAAACCGATCTTCACATCTTGTACGGCTACAAATACATATTCAAAAATGCTGTATTCATGTCTAAAAAAACAGACCTATAAGGCCGGCAACGTTTCTAATCTCGTTTTTGTCTGCGGCCCCTAAAACAGTGCCGCAACTAGAGCGTTGTTCAATGCAGAGTTGTCGACGGGCCGACTAGTTCAGACCCGAACCTGGCCCCCGAGCCCGAAAATATAAGCCCTAACTCGGCCGAAACTCGAAAATTAATTTGAAGCCCAAATCATGCCCAAAAGCACCCTAAAGTTAAGTTAGGTCTGAAAAATTTAGCAATGCTGCTAAGTTATTTTGATTGTATTTTTGTGCATCTAAGACAAAAAGCCCGTCTCAGGCCCAAATTAAGCCAAAATTTTTGTCAGCTTTAGGCCCGACTGACCCAAAAAGCCCCGCCAGACTTACAACTCTGGTTTTATGGGGCAAAATTTTTTTTCAGGGGAGGACAAAAATTGCTGCCTTTTTCTACAATACGAGCATGCTGGGCCATAAGTGTAGCCAAGATTTTTGATTAGGAGGGAGGGCACAAATCACGTGCAATGATGTTACCAAAAATTTTTGAAAGAAAAACTTTTTGTGGGACAAAGATACAGTATATTGGAAGATCAGAAACCGTGGCCAGTGTGTTAGCACCTAACCAGCATTTTGGTAAAGGGAGAGAGCTTAAACCTCCCAAAAAAGTGTAAAATGGAAGACGTGTTGAGCAAACTGGTGTAACTCAAACGTATTACAGACGTGAGTCTGGGGGCGAAGTCCCAAACCGCTGGGCAAGTTTTTGTAATTTTTTGGAAAACTAGCTATTTTATTGCCATTGGATCACAATTTGCACGTGTTTAGAGCCATTAAAAAAACAAGATTTTTAGCAGTTGAAAGCCAATTGAAAAAATTGAATTGTTCAATTCTACTTTAACTTACAAGTTAAGTCCAAAATATTTTAACATCTTGCAGTTTGGTGTTAAATTTTGTAAGTAATTTGGCCCGGGTAGGGGAAAGCAAGGTACATTGCCTACCGGTACTGCAATATTTCAGCAGTAAATAATAATCCGCTCGAAGATTTTTTTTAGAGATTTTTGTTTTGTCATAAAAATAACCAGTTGCAGAAGTACATAAACGACCAACAGGTACAAGCCCCCTGAATTCAAATTTAATAGTTTTTTCAATGAACATTTCCCCTTGCTAATTTTTTTTTCAAAGGTATTTTGTCGCGTAAAACTGGCGGGGTGGAGGTGGGTTGTTATTTAAAAATGGTACAATAGATGGTTACGCCTATTAGCCATGTTATTGCTCGGGCCAGATTTATATTGTGCGGGGCCCTTGGCACTTTGAAGATTTTCGCAACATCTTCCTGCCAAACATAGGTGAAGACCAAAAAAAGTCTCACCATTTGAGCGCGGAACCCCTTGCTAGTAGTGTGCCATATATGGTAAATCCGGCCCTAGTTACTGCATTACGTTCATGAAAAGGTAAATGAGGGCCTAAGATAGTAACTTTTAGAACTAAACTCTCCTTTTCTCCTGAGTTATATATGCATTTAAATTGGTTGGCAAAAACTGAATTGAGGGGACCTGGTCGTCATTATTCTTATTAATTACTGTTGTAAGCAAAAAATGCTACAAGAAACTGAAACTGAAGAAACAAGAGGCTTTTTTGTCGCATTTTTGTCATTGGTGACATTTCAATTGGGGGCGGGGGGCAGGATCCCTGGCTACGCCTATGTGCTGGGCAGTTTGTTTTAAAAATAAGAAAGCTTTTAGCAACCTCTGAAGCTGAGTTCAACTCGTTGTTTGGTGTGGGTATGGGTTCGAAACCATTCGGGACAAAAGCAGCGGTTATTTTTGCCTTCCGGGAATAAATTCGAGTTTGGACGTGAAGGAGCAAAAAGGTTAAGATAACCAGGGACAGCAGAAGCATTTGCACATAATTAAGTAGAAGGAGTATCGGTAGCTTCAGAAGAAGCAGGATTCGAACCGGGGTGATGGTCTCTAATACTTCCATAACAAACCTATCTATTACTGCCAAACAAGACAAAACGTAGTGTACAACAGTTACTAAACAACTTTTTGGCCAAGGTCAAAACGACCACGTGCACTCATTGCTAATGCTAGCGTGCTACCCTGGTGCTACCTCATCCGCACCTAACGTCTTTTTTTTTTTATTGTAAAATAGTTGCTATAGCGTCACAATAAAATTTTGCAATATTCTTCAAAGATTTTATTAACTGAACAATTTGTAGCTTGTCAGCTAAATCAAGCAAGGATTGCGATTATGCATTACGCTTACGCATACCGGGTGCTATCACAATCAATGTACCGATCATAAAAGTTTTGCGAAACGTAATATTTCGCATCAGATCAAATCATTAATCAACAGTCTTACAATAGGCTACTTAGACCTACCAATATTTTCTCCTATTGTCGCTTTGAGGTTTGGGCGGGCGAAATTTTTGTTTGGGGGGCGCCGCCCCTCCTGGCCCCCGCTTAGTTGCGGCCCTGCTGTAATCGCTTAAAAACTCTATCTGCAGCAGTGAATGCTGCCAAACTCGCAAATAGGATTTTGCTAAAGAGGGTTAAAACAAAAGTTGTGTTTTTTGCTTAAATTAAAATGATGACTGTGTTTGTGTGAACTGTTGCGCTGCCTGGCTTCCCTTTTTTTCAGTAGGTAAACTAGAGTTTAAAGCCTTAGCAAGTTTCAATTCAACAAGTGACATTATCAGATATGACGAATATTTTTCCATGTCCAAATTATCAAATTTGTCCTTAAATTTATCTAAACAAGACTTTTTTATTTTACACTTTAATGTTAGAAGCCTTCCCAAAAACATAAATAAACTTGATGAATTTCTAAATGATTTCCAAAGAATGCCTGATGCTATTGCAATTTCAGAAACTAAATTGAATTCTAACAACGTTTCCAAAATTAAAATTCTTGATTATAATTTCCTACGCTCGGATTCATCAACAAATGCTGGTGGTGTTGGTCTATATATCAAGGATACAATAAAATTTAGCTTGCGTAATGACTTGAAGCTTAATCTTCAAGATTGCGAAGATTTATGGTTGGAAGTAGAGTGCAATAAGTCAAATTTGATTATAGCCGTTGTATATCGACATCCTAAACAAGACATATCTCCATTTCACGATAAACTCTGTAGAAACTTAAATGAATTAGAGAACAATAAGGAAAAATACGTATTAAGCGGCGACATAAATATCGACACCCTTTCAGTGCAAACTACCGGCGCTTCCAAAGTTAAGAATTACGTCGACGATCTAATATCTCGTGGATGTAAATTACAGATAAACATTCCCACTAGGTTTGCCGATAACTGCAAGTCTTCATTACTAGATCATATTTACACAAACTTCACAAACAAAAACAATCAAAGTGGAGTATGTATATTTGAAATTTCTGATCACCTACCAATATTTTTTATTGCTAAAAACGTCAAATGCTTTTCTAACAAAAGAACTAAGTTTATCAGATCTCTAAAAAACTTCAACTCAGAAAATTTCGTGATTGATCTGCAGAATAAATTGTCAACAATCGGTGCAGAAGTTGAGACCAATGTAAATCAAGAAGTTGCTAACTAAACTACCATGTTCAATTCCAGAGGTGGAGTCCTCGAGGACGTCCTTGGCCTCGAGGACGTCCTCGAGGACACATTTTGAAGTCCTTGGCCTTGGCCTCGAAGCCTCAAGTCCTTGGCCTTGGCCTTGGCCTCGAAGCCTTAGGTCCTCGAAAATTGCCCTGTCCTCGGCTCGAGGACAGCACTATTTTTGAACCGTTGAAATTTTGTTGAAAACGCCAGAAACCTCACAGAAAATTTGTAACCTTTTTTTATTTTGCGCAATTGGAGCGTAGGCTTAGCCAAGCGGGCCTCCCCCCCAATTGAAATTTCATCAATGACAAAAATGTGACAAAAAAGCCTATTGTTTCTTCAGTTTCAGTTTCTTTTTAGCGTTTTTCGTTTACACCAGTAGCAAACAACAATACTGAAGACCAAGGGCCCCGAGACCCCCTAAAATCAATTTTTGCCAGCCATTTTAAACGTAAATCTGGAAGAAATGGATAGTTTTCATCCTAAAAGTTGCTATCTCAGGATCAAATCTAGCCTTTTTATGAACGTAATGCATTAACCAAGGCCGGATTTACCACATTATGGCGCAGTACCAGCTAAGGGCTCTGCGCTCAAATCTTAAGACTTTTTATGGTCTTCACCTACATTTGGCAGAAAGATGTTGCGAAAATCTCCAAAGTGCCAGGGGCCCAGCGCGATGGAAATCCGGATCGGCAATAACATGGCCAGTAGCGTAGCCGGGGGCGGGGGGGAGGTCTATATCCCCCCCATTGGCCTGTTAACCAAAATGCAGAATAAGAAAAACACCACGTTTTTAGCTCTTCTGAGACTGTCTTTTGCGCTGGAATTGACTAAAAAGTGATTTAAGGCATTTTTTGAAACATACATTCAGAGGGGGGGCTAATTTGTCAAAAATTAAAGTCACCAATCAATGAAAACTTTAGAAAATACCCAAAAATAAGCAATCAAATTTAATCGCTATTGTAAAAACGCCAAACATAGGTTTTATCAACAAATATATTATAAACTCTTATATATTATATATATTATAACAGGAATAAAGATGGGGGGTGGCTACTCAGTGTTAGTTAATTGCCAATTACTTCTCTCAAATATCTTTCCATTAGCCCCCCCCGATTATTTTTCTTTATAAAATACAGACGAAATAGATTACTTCGTGTGAGTTTTGTTTAATAATAGGATTTTATGATTTACCTGCATGTAAACAAGAGAACTGCAATGTTATCATTAGCCACTTCCCTCATAGCGCGATAATGCAACCAGTTGAATCATGTTGCGCTGGCAATTTCTATGCTACGTTTTAAAAGCATTATTTTTTATTAAAATAGCTCTAAAATTAAGTTATATTTGCAAAAAAATGCAAAATTTGCGAGCGCTGGGGGCTCCGCCCCCAAACTCCCGTGCCTCCGGCGGCTGGGGGCTTTGCTCCCAGACCCCAAAACAGCCCCCCCCCCCATTGCGAATTTCTGGCTGCGCGCCTGACACATGGTTAGTAAGCGAAACTACCCATCTATTGCACTATTTTTCAATAACAATTCATAAATTCACTTCCACCTCGCCAGTTTTTACGCACAAAATACTTTTTAAAAAAATTAGCCATGGAAAATGCTGATTGAACAAATTGTTGAACTTCAGTAAAGAGAGCCTGGGCCGCCTGGCCTAACATGCACTTCTATAACTGGCTATTTTCATGACAAAACAAAAATCTCTAAGGAAAATCTTCGAGTGGGTTTTCATTTACTGCTAAAATGTTGCACGAGTCAATGCACCTTTCTTCCCCCTACCTGGAGCAAATCACGTACAATTAAACTTTAACTCCAAAATGCAAGATGTTAAACGTGTTTTGAACTTAAATTGCAACTAGAAGGAGGATTAAACAATTTAATTTTTCTAATTGGCTTCTTAATTTTTTCGGGGAAATATTTCGGGGAAATCTAGTGCTTTAAAATGATTCTAAACATGTGCAAAGTGTGATTCAATGGCATTAAAATAGCTTTTTTTACCAAAAAATTACAAAAAATCGCCCAACAGCTGGGGGCTTCGCCCCCAGATCCTCGTCTGTGATACGTTTGAGTTACACTGGCTTTCTCAAAACGTCCCCAAAGTTACGTATTTTCACTTTTCAACTATATTAGTTGAGGCTCTCTCCCTTTGCAAAATCCTGGTTAAGTGAAAAGCAGGCAAATTTTTGATGACGTCATTGCATGTGATTTGTGGTTTAGGTCTCCCCAATCAAAAATTCTGGCTACGCCTTTAAATTGGAGATTGCCTGGAAAACTTTTTTGAAGACCTTTTTTTTTGGAGAATTGCGGCTGTGTCCTTGGTCCTTGGTCTTGGCCTCGAGCATTCCTGTCCTTGGCCTCGAGAGGTTCTGTCCTCGGAAAGGCTGTCCTTGGCCTTGGCCTCGGATTTTTTTTGTGTCCTTGGCCTTGGCCTTGGCCTCGAGCCTTGTGTCCTCGACTCCACCTCTGTTCAATTCTGTTCTAGATAAGCACGCTCCAAAGCGGCTTATGTCCAGAAAAGAAAAACGCTTAAGTGATAAACCTTGGATCACTCGTGGTATTTTAAAATCAATAAAAACAAAAAATAAACTTTTCAAGAAGTATTTTAAAAGCAAGCAGGGCTCAGCAATGATAAAAAAGTGTTATATAAGAAGTATTTGAATAAATTGACACATGTTAAAAACCTAGCTAAACGTAATTGCTATGAAAGCATCATAAAAAATAACAACAAAAACCCATCTCAAATATGGTCAGTAATTAATGAAATTGTTGATTACAAAAACTCTGCTTCTAAAGGTAAATTTCCTTCTGCAATAACAATTGAAAATGAAACCGTTAAAACCGACTCGCAGAAATTTCTAGACAAACTATGTAAATATTTTGCCAACATTGGTGCGAATATGTCTAAAAATCTTCAACACACGAACACATCGTCCTTTAAAATTCACCACAAAACATGCATGAAATCTTTCATACTTCAAGACATTTTTAAGGAAGAAGTTAGTGATGCCATTGCTAGTATCAAGTCCAGTTCTGCCACTGGAATAGACGAAATTACCCCCAAATTTGTAAAAATAGCGAAGGGCATTTTATCTCCTATTCTTGCAAAGTTGTTTACCAAATACATCAAGAAACTTTTCCGAGTGATTTCAAAGTAGCGTATGTAATTCCGATACCAAAAACTTCTTCCCCTAAATCGCTCGATGAATTTCGCCCTATCTCCCTATTGTCAGTTTTTTCAAAATTGTTTGAAAAAATTCTCAAAATTAAAATGTTAAAATTCATCTCAAAAAACAATATTCTAACTCCCTTCCAGTATGGTTTTAGAGAAAACAACTCGACTGAACTGGCAATTACAGCATTTTATGATAAATTGCTCAAGAACCTGAATGAAAATAAAATTACCTGCTCTATTTTTCTTGATATAAGAAAAGCCTTTGATTCAGTAAATCACAGCATTCTACTTAAAAAACTATATCATTATGGATTTCGTGGTAAAATATACGAATTATTAAACTCCAATCTTGCAGACTGACAAATCATGACAAAAATAAATGAAAAAAAGTCTGCACCACGCATCATTGATCATGGAGTGCCACAGGGTTCAGTTCTGGGGCCACTGCTATTTTTAATCTATATAAATGATCTTCCATCGGCATCTAATTTGGAAACAACACTCTTTGCAGATGATACCAATCTGCATTTATCACATCACAATATCATCACCCTACAATCTCAAGTTCAACAAGAAATCGACAAAATTAATAACTGGATGATTAGCAACAAACTAACAAATAACTACAAAAAGAGCTATTACATGATTGTTGGCAACACCAAGTCTGTTGATAAAGCTAAATTCAACCTCACTATTAATCACAATTTAATCAAAAAATCGGAATTTGTGAAATATCTTGGAGTTTTTCTTGACGATAAATTATCTTGGAAAATACACATTGAGAAAATATGTCAAAAACTTTCAAGAGTTTGTGGAATGATATATAAACTGAGATATTATGTTCCATTGTCTACTCGGAAGTTAGTTTACTTTAGTCTTTTTCATTCACAGCTTCAATATTCTTTATTAAATTGGGGTAGAGCTGTGAAAAGTAACCTCCAAAAACTTGCAATTCTTCAAAACAAAATCTTACGAGCGAGTCTCTTTCGTCCGAAACATCATCAAACAACATTACTTTATTCTGAATTTGGTGTCTTAAAACTGGAGGACATGATTAATATGGAGTTTGCTAAATTTATGTACAAATTTAACAATAAAATGCTACCAGAGTCTTTCAATAATTACTTTACTAAACTAGATGATGTGCATAAATACAAAACAAGGCAAAAACATCGAAACGAATTTTTTCAATTTTATATTGCATCAAAAACAGGAAAAAAGAGTCTTCGTCATATCTGTATAAATGTTTGGAAGAATGTTCCCACAGAATACCGACAGTACTCGTTTTTCAAATTTAAGCGATACTTTAAATCAAATGCGCTGCTAAAATATAATACCAGCGTGCCTTAGCAAAAAATTTTTAAAAGTTCCGTATTTATTTATTTATTTATTTTTTCTGCTTGTTATATGGCTAAGTTAGCTTTCACCAAACTCATCCTGATTATGGTATATTATTTTAATTTTAGTCACTCTTTGCTTTAAATTTTATGTTAATCTGTGTGTTTTTAAAGGCAACAATGTAATATATGTTTAACTGCATTTATATAATGTATTATACAGTTAAGTGCTGGACGGCCTACCATTTCCGTTTCTGGGTATAAATTGTATGTTATTTGTTCAATGTTGCTATAATACTAAAGAAAGGATGATTTACTGGAAATTTATGTCCAATCACTGTTCGATAATGTTTAACTCTTTTACGATGGGAATATCCAAAAATAGCAAGTTGGAGCGAGCCAAAAATGAGGCTGTTATTTTCAATTCATGTTGAGATTATGTGTGATCACAGCCAGTTAATTATTTATTTTAAAAAATAAAATTTTTTTTTTTTGGGGGGGTGAAGGGAGGGGGAAGGCATGAGACAATACAAGGCTAATTTTATTGTCATTGTTATTATTTATTTATGTAGGTAGTTATCGGCCCTCTCATAAAGCACGACTTGCCCATCATATTTGTAAATTGATGTGTATGTTTTAAAGAGTTTGTTTGTTCATCTTTTGTAAGCCATTGCGACAAATTTTCCTGTGCAAGTTTTAATGCGATTGGGTGCAGCAGACATTAGATGACCAATTGGTCTTTCGCTGCAAACCTCCTGCGCTTGGTTGCGTTTGGAAAAAAATAAATAAATAAAATAAATAAATAAAAATAAACATTGTGTAATTTAGGCCTTGTGCTAAACAAGCTGATGCAACTCGAGTGTGTCTCAGACCGGGGCCTGGAGGCGGAGCCCCAAACCAATGGGCAATGTTTGTGATTTTACAGCACAAAAATAGCAATTTTATTTAACCGCATTTTAATCACATTTCGCACTTTTTGAAGCCGCATCAATCACTAAATTGATAAAATTCAGAAGTCATTTCAAAGACTTAAATTGCTTAACCCCTTTAGCCTTCCCCTCCTTACTTCAGGTCAAGTCTAAATACGCTTAAACGCATGCATTTTGAAGTTAAATTTTCTAAGGGGGCCTAAGCCCCTTCACAATGGTGCTCCACTGACTGCGATCTAAAAATGTTGAGTGTGCTCCAAAGATCAAAAACAGTTGCTCTTTGAAAAAATGTTTTCACCTATTGTTCAAGTCATAATCACTAACAAAGCATCTTCCGCGACACATTGGTAAAGGCGTGTTACAGTAAAAAGGCGAGTTATTCCGTCACATTTATGTACACCAATTGATTGCCAGCAATTTGGCAAAAGATCTGGAAACGTCAAAGGAAAATTATACGATCTTAGTGCAGACTTGCACGTATGAAAAGACGAAACTGAAATTTCACGACCATTAAGCTTACATATGGCCTACAGCAGTGGTTTTCAACCTGTGGGCCATAGAAGCATTTTGTGGTGGGCTACAGAGCTATTTGGGTAACTGCAAATTCGGTTGAAAAAATGTCTTGATCATTGGCGCTGTGGGGCCCGTCAGAGAGCTAGCACCAAGTTTTCGGTTTTTGGAGTGAATACCCTTTTTTTTTGTGGAGATCATCTGAAAACTGAAAAATTGCGATTAATCAAGCGATTTAGATGTGGGCCATTGAAAAATTTTCGATTTGAAAATAGGCCACGTTGATGAAAAGATTGGGAAGCACTGGCCTACATTCTTGCTTTAATGGAGCTTGTTAGGTGAGCGTTTTCTCGCATTGATTACACCTTAATACGTATAATGAAATATTCGTATTAATAAATTCCTCGACTATCTTAGAACTTAAAGTCATCTTTTCAAGATGAACACAGATGGCTACTGTCTCGACAACCTCACGGTCCCGCGTAGCTTCTCTGTCGCTGCCCTAGTCGATATTATCTTGTTGATATTTGTTTAGTTTAATTTTACTGACAAAGATGTCTTTTTTTTTTTGACTTGTACAGTGCTATTAAATAAACTTGAAACTTAAACTTGAAGAATTAAAAAAAAAACATCGTACGGAACTGTCATTTTGATTTGTGGTACATAACGCGCCTTGAGGGAAAATTTATTTAAAGCAAAAATTAATGTTTTACTGACATCAATGTGTAAATTGGTGAAATTGTTCAATTCGAAAGATTGACAGTAGCCTGGTAGCAAACAAATATTAACTCAAAATTCTCTGGTCAAAAGTACACAGCAGAGAATTCTTAACAGAAGGAAATTCGAATTTTCATCATATATAGCTGCAGTCCAGCTACATACCCAACAACAATCTCGACAAGATCATTCATTCTACTTCGTTCATTTACATCGCATTATGCGGTCAGTGTTTGCGAGAGCAAAGCTTGTTGGTTTTAATTGTGACGTCACCTGAAGGAATCACTTATCTTGCTACCTTTGCATGAAGTGCAAATGAACTGTTCTAAATTGTATGAAATGTAGATGGCGGGAATTGACATCATAATGAGCTTTCCCGAGGAGTGGCTTTCTCGGTAGCTTTCAACTAAAAACTCTTTGAAGCTGGTTGCGGGAATATACGCCATTGCTGCTTTTCTGAGTGTTTGTCAACTAAAGCGCGAAATCGTTTGCCGAGAAATGCAACAAGTATTGTTTTGCTGGCTTGCATTTGATGTAGATTTTGGCTGCTTCGTACTACAGCCGCAGATTTAATTTTGTGGCAAACGCAAGACTAATTACACAATTTTTTTTATAACAGTAATATTTCATAAAAACCCGAGGCTCATTGTTGCTCAGAATCTAAAAAAAATGCCAGCCTTCATCAGTAACAAAAAGATTGGAAACAAAAACAAATAAATTTCAAATCTTAAAAGCAACTAAATTCTGTGCTAATTCAAAACGATAAAATTTTAGTAATGTCCCAGTATTTACAAGCAAAATATTGCAACAGTGCTAAAATTACAGAGTGCTGCTTCAAACTGTGCAAGCAACTTATAAATATTTGGATGTTCTCAAGTTAAAAAAAACTCCGTACTTTTCGCTTTTGCAGTTTAGCGATGCAGCAAAAAAACAAAAAAGTCTTTGCTCAAGCTGACAGAGCATTCGAAATTAAACACCAAAATAACTTTAAAAACATGGTCGTTTAAATTGACATGAACGTTCTCTGAATTCAAGAACTAATATTAGAACCAATAAAGCAGTAAATTGGCAAAAAACTAAAAGAAGCCAGCCTCAACCTAATTATAATTGTAATTACATTTTATTCACCAAGTTACCTTGGCCAGGAGACAGCGAAGGGACCTTTCGGTCTTCGAATCAAGCTGCCACCTGCCCACCTACCAACCACACTCGGTGGAAGCTTCACACTGACCCTTTTAATGCTGAACGTCAAGCAGGGAAGCTGTGAATACCAATTTTTATAGTCTTTGGTTTGACCCGATTTATTGGTTCTTCCAAAAAAGTGTAACCTGGGTTAACGTAAGCTTGCTTTACCACAGTGAACATGCTTGCATCGGTTTTTAATTGCTAATTTTTGTTACGCTTTAAGCACAACTAATGACAGCAAATTGACTAATACGCTAGATTATATTTCTCATTCAGTATGCTGACTGTTATCGCAACGTTTCTTAATTTCAACTAAAAGTTTGGTCAGCTTATCTGAAATAAATAACCTAAACATAGTAGAATTTTTTGAATGAAAAATAGTTTCTAAAAAATGAATTTCTGAGGAAATGTAATTTCTGAAAAATAAGCTATCGGGGAAATGTAATTTCGGCCAAATGTACATTCTGGCAAGTGTAAATTCTGGAAAATAAGCTTTCGGGGAAATGTAATATCGGCCAAATGTACATTCTGGCAAGCAGGCGCGTAGCCAGAATTTGGAAAAGGGGGGGGGCTTTTTTGAAAGAGTGAGAAAAGTCCAAACAACCTTGACCCGAATTTTCATTGTTTTTGAATCTGTTTCACACGGTTTGTCCGAAAACTGAGACGAATTTTCTCGGAAAGCTCAGAAATTCAAAGGTTTTTTCCGCCGAAATTCAGGTGATCTCCAAAATAAAAGAAAAAAAAAAAGGTCTTCCCCGAAATTGGGACTGATTTTTCGTCTGAAATCGGAAATTCAAACGTTTTTTCCGCCCAAATTCAGGTGATCTCCAAAAAAAAAAAAAAAAAAGGTCTTCACCGAAATTGAGACTGATTTTTCGGCCAAATTTGGAAACTCGTGCCTCCCCCCCCGCCCCCCCCTGGCTACGCTACTGCTGGCAAGTGTAAATTCTGGAAAATAAGCTTTCGAAGAAATGTAATTTCGGCCAAATGTAAATTCTGCCAAATGAGCATTCGGGCTATTGTAGTTTCTGTCAGTGCATGTTCAGGCAAGTGTAATTTCTGGAAAGAGCACGTTCAGGAAAATGTAATTTCTGGAAGGTGTTTTTCGGGGAGGTGTATAGGATCCATATGTGTCTGTTTTTACTTAAACAAACAATAGCACAGTACAACCACAATCAGAGGTGGACAAAGTAGTCGAAAAATCTACTTAAGTAGAAGTATTGTTACTTACTCAAAAATGCCTTTCAAGTAAAAGTAGAAGTATGGCGAAGCATTTCCACTTAAGTAAAAGTAGGAAAGTAGTCAAAATTAATTCCACTTAAGTAATGAAAGTAGAAAGTAATTTCGAATTTCACGTGTTTGTTTATTCTTCGAAGGTTTGCTGTTGTGACGCTTACGATCAGTGTTCAAGCAAAGCCATACTTACGGTAGCATATCAAAAAATCAAAGTTTTATTATTCTCTTGAAATTACACCGAAGCGTGTTACGAATATGATTTAGTAGAGACTCTGAGGCTCATCTCCGCGCCTGGACAACACAGCTTGAGAAGAAATGTCGCAGCGATGGCGAGTCGTTAGCAACACTGTTCGTTAACCGGCTAGGGAATTGAACCCCAGACAACGCCGTTAACCGCTAATCTTTTTCGTATGAACCAGGAGTAATGCCCATGTCTAGTTTGTCTACTGTACCATGCTAATCGGTATGCTTTTTTTTTTAGTGAGACTGAGTCAACACCTGGTATTTGATGCAACGCAAAAACACACTACCCTAGATGACCTGTAAATGAATCGGCGTAACTATTCAATAAGTTTCGTAGTACTGTACAGTAAAACAAACTCGATACGTACTTATTGTACACGTTGTGAGGTGGAATAATGTTTACTTCGTTATTGTACACGTTGTGAGGTGGAATAATGGCTAGGTGTTTACTTCTACTTTACATAAAAGTCATTACTACTCAAGTAGCGTTACTTCGAGAGGATTTTACTTGAAGTAAAAGTAGAAGTATCAGAAATGAAAAATACTTAAGTAAGTCGCTCGTTACCGAAAATGCTACTTAAGTAGTCTACTTAAGTAGAACTACTTCGTTACTGACCACCTCTGACCACAATGGCAGTCCAGTATTTGTTGCTTTCCTTGACGCTTCAAAAGCTTTTGACAAAGTGAATCACCGTGTGTTATTCAAAAAATTAGTTGAAGCTAAAGTGCAAGTGATTTTCGTCCATCTATTAGCTAGATGGTACTCCAGCCAACGATCTTGCGTTAAATGGAATTCTGCTTACTCTGAATCTTTTAGTACCACCAATGGAGTAAGGCAAGGTAGCATCTTGAGCCCTTTTCTATTTGCCATCTACATGAATGAGCTATCACTGTCTTTGAATAAACTTAACTTTGAATGTATTATTAGTAACCGGTGCTTGAATAATATCATGTATGCAGATGACATATGCTGCCTTGCCCTGAGCTTCAAGGGTCTCCAAAAACTTCTTGATATTTGTTCTGATTTTGCAAATAGTCATGATATTACTTTTAACTGTACCAAAACTAAGACCATGATGTATAAGACTAATCGTCTAAGCCTTTCTTTTGAGCCAAAGTTTCGCCTATGCACTAACTCAATCGACTGTATCAAAAATAAGTAAATATTTAGGTTTTGTATCGACCTCTGACTTAAAAGATGATGATGACATGAACAGGCAATTACGTTCTATTTATGGCTCTGCCACTAAGTTACGGAGGAAATTCTTTTGTTGCTCTAAAGCTATAAAAAATTGTTTGTTTCGTACTTCTGTGTCTTGTCTTTATGGAAGTAGGCCTACTGTTTGGTGTATGTATCGAAAATCGACATTTAATCGTTTAAGAGTAGGTTATAACAATGCTTGCAGAATATTGTTTAATCTTCCTCGACGCACAAGTATGTCTACCACGTTGGTCCGAAATAATGTGCCTACTTTTCACCAGGCCCGGCGCCAGGAGAGCGTGACCGGGGGGGGGGCAGAAATAAATTTGGGGGGGGCACAAGAAGTTGATTTATGTGAATTTGAGAGGGGCACGGGGGCACGAGAAATTTATTCCAGTGTGGATCAAACGAACTAGGTCTTCAGTTCAAAAATTTCTACAAATTCTGGTTATCGTCTCAAAATTCTTCCGATTTTTCACGAATTCTTAGGTGAAGACTCCCCCTTCAAAAAAAAGGTCTTCGTCCCAGAAGTTTTATGAAATCCTGTGTGAGTCCACAAAAATTACGAAAATATGGGTGGTAAACACCAATTTGGGAGTCTCAGACCTCGATTTGCAATCCAATAGCCCCGAGCCTGTTAATATCTCCGCGGCACAGTCATCGCTTCGGGGGGCACAATTTTCGTTTGGGGGGCACAAGTAGTCATTTGGGGGGCACGGCCCCGGAATGGCGCCGGGCCTGCTTTTCATGCTATGATCAGAAAGCAAACAGCAAATTTCATTCTTTGATGTATTAACTCGTGCCACGTGTGGTTATCTGCGCTTGTAAGATCAAGTGACTTCAGGTCCGGAACATACAATAATCATTTTACGAACTTGCACCAGAATACCTAGCTCGAACCATACACTGATAAAGCAAGAACTAACGATTGGATCTCGCTTAAAGCTTTGTGTGTGTTTGAGTGTGATTAGTGTGTAGTTGTGTTTATGCCTCTGTGATGCTGGACCGATCTTTTTTGAGTCCGTCAATAAATAAATTTAAAAAAAATGCGCTATATTTTGTTAGCTTAACAGTCGAACGAGCTAAGCTGAAAAATAGCTTGCTGGATCAATTTCAGCTTGCATCAGGCGAGCGGGCTCGCGGGCTAGCGTTAATTTCGAACCCTCCCGACTTTGATCTCATCAGTGTTAGCACAGCGTAAGCTAGACCCTAGGCAGTACAGAAGTAGTCACTGTCAGGCAAGGGCAGACTTATGGTAGCCTTAGTAGTCTTCTGACTTTCAGCAAACAGCAGTGCTACCACAGGCTTTTTTTCCAAAAATTACGAAACATCTAAAAAGTCTCTAAAAAAAATCATAAGATTAGCAAAATGTGTTTGAAAATGAAGCTTGGAGCTCATTCATCGAGATGAAATCAGTGCTGCAGAGTTGAAGCAAAATCAGTTCGACTGTGACTCTCAGCCATTTTTTCAGTTCGACTCCGACTCTGACTCCCGGTATTTATTTCCGTTTGACTCTGACTCCCGACTCCGGCAAAATCCTTTTTTCGACTCCGACTCCCCGTAAAAACCTTCGACTCCCTCGACTCCGACTCCCGACTCCGACTCTGCAACACTGTTGCAAACTAAATACAAACCTATTCAAAAATGTGAAGATTTAAATATAAGCATATACTATTGCAGCCAGACTAATGCGTGCTAATGCTACGTGCAACTTGACAACAGTTACATTAACGCAGGACGTAGCTTACATTTTAATCAGAATTTTGTGCAACATTGGGAATCGAGCATATATTTTTCGAGTCTGACTCCGATTCCCAACTCCGGCAAAATCTTTTTTTCGACTCTGACTCCGACTCCCCGTAAAAACCTTCGACTCCTTTGACTCCCACTCTGCAACACTGGATGAAATACATTTGAAGCAAAGTTCTCTGATTTACATCAGAGAACCAAGAGTCTATGGGATAATGTTACTTCAAATTTTACTAAATTGTCCGTTCAAAAATCAAATTTTTGTGGTTTGAAAATAGTGAAAAAGAAAAGAGCATTGAAGGCAAAAAGTTTGCTCTTGTTGCGAAGTTTTTTGCAGACACGAGTATTCGATTGATTTGGTTGGACATATTCTTTGTTCAAGTGAACCGAGAAGAAAAAAATCACGCTGATTAGACGAATTGGCGTATTGTAGAAAAATGAACCAAAAAGAAAAAAAGAAAACCTGTCAGTTTCCAGCGGTTTCCAGTCTACTATAAAAGAGCCTATGATTTTGCAGAGTGAAAACAACAACGAAATGATTTTGCAGTGGCAACACTGTTTCACCACCAATTACCAATGTGCAATTTGTGGTACAGTCTAGAACACAAAAAATGCAGTCAGAATCGACACGCTTGAAAGATTTTCCAATTTTAATTTTGTGTGTTTGTTCGAAAGTTTTCAGAAAACGTAACAAAGTCATTTTTTAATGAACAATATGCAACAATGAACAAGTTTTGTGATTTTAAGTCAAGAAATTATCAAGAAATTACTCAAGCGTGTCGATTCTGACTGCGTTTCTTTTGGTGTTTTAGACTCTTCCGCAATTTGTACTAAAGTGTACTTTAGCGGCACAGTATAAAAATATATCAGTAGGTTCACTCGATTATGACGTGTGTTCGCATTTTTTGAGAGCCAAGCAAAACTTGGGAGTCAAATGACGTCATAAACAGTGTCATCGGGAGCGGAATCGAATTATACCATATTATAGCAATTGTTATGAAATTTTATGAATTTTGTCTCCACCTTACAGTGTTAAGTCCTTTCTCTTTTTCTACGGCCCTAAACATTGAAGAGCTGCATATTTTCACGACTGTCATGCTCCTGACGTAACTTGACGTAGCTTTCGTTGTACTTTTCGTATCGAAATAAAATTGGTACCAATAAATCCGGTTGAGCTCGGGCTTCAAATCGCTCCATTTGTTACGTCACTTGTGTATGACGTCACAAAGTCACAAGAGTAAAAATAACCCAAAATTGGAACTTTTCGTTCTTTCGGTAACTTTAGTTATGGGTGGTTTCGCTCACGTTTGACACCCAGCAGTTTTTTTTTTTTGCCCGAAACTTGTTCTGTATCGTCAACCAGCTTTCCTGCAATTTTCTTTTTAACTGCTCAATGATTTACGAAAATATTGTTGGTTGTTTCATGACATGGTAAAGTTATAAAGATAAATACAGCATTTAAAGCCTTTGTGCTTTAACTGATATAATTTTTTTGCCACGTCATTGCCATTTATCAGCGACTTGATTAATGTTTTGTAGTCCAAAACAACATCTTTCGCTGCATAGAAATAACTAAACAATTTTAGTTATCTTATTTCTCTAATTTGAGGATTCCATCGCTTGTATCTTGCTGATGTGTGTACCGGTAAAATCTATAAAATTGAAAGAATACAATTATATAACCAACTTTGGAGTCAAAAATGCATCTCTTTCTTCAGGAACAATTTCAACATGGCTGCACGAAAATCCACTATGATCGGTTCACACACACAGTGTTGCGATACAGCTGCAGTGCTCCGTAATATTTCGGACTAAACGACGATTATTGCTTTGGACTATAAGCAGTACTTCAATTGTAGCGTCCTCCCATCGAGATTTAGGTGTCCCCCCCGGGAGATTTGAGCGCTGGATGGTCAGACGAAACAGACCTAATTTTTCAACTAATTTTGGCTTTTTTTTTGGTCTTTACCTAATTTTGGCAACAAAACACCTCAATTTCCGGCGAAGACCTTTTTTTTGTGGTGTTCATTCGATTTCGGCGACGGAATTACGTAATCTTCACTAAAGTAGGCTACTTTCGCATGCCAAATGCGTTTGGTTAAGACTGCAAAAGCGTCCCCCCATGCAAAATTTTACAATTTAGGTACTGACTATAAGACATCAATCAAGTCGCTGATTAATGGCAATGACGTGACGAAGGCTTTAAATCCTGAATTTATCTTTATAACTTTACCATCAAAGGTGGAGTCGAGGACACAAGGCTCGAGGCCAAGGCCAAGGCCAAGGACACAAAATAAAGCCGAGGCCAAGGCCAAGGCCAAGGACAGCCTTTCCGAGGACAGAACCTCTCGAGGCCAAGGACAGGAATGCTCGAGGCCAAGGCCAAGGACCAAGGACACAAGCGCAAGTGCTCTCCAAAAAAAAGGTCTTCTCCAAAAATTTTTCAAGCGATCTCCGCAAAAAAACGTTTTCCAAAAAAATTTTCAAGCGCTTCACAAAATTTTAACAATTCAAAAAATAGTGCTGTCCTCGAGCCGAGGACAGGCCAATTTTCGAGGACTTGAGGCCTCGAGGCCAAGGCCAAGGCCAAGGACTTGACCTTCGAGGCCAAGGCCAAGGACTTCAAAATGTGTCCTCGAGGACTCCACCTCTGTTTACCATGTCATGAAACAACCAACAATATTTTCGTAAATCATTGAGCAGTTAAAAAGAAAATTGCAGGAAAGCTGGTTGACGATGCAGAACAAGTTTCGGGCAAAAAAAAAACTGCTGGGTGTCAAACGCAAGCAAAACCACCCATAACTAAAGTTACCGAAAGAACGAAAAGTTCCAATTTTGGGTTATTTTTACTCTTGTGACTTTGTGACGTCATACACAAGTGACGTAACAAATGGAGCGATTTGAAGCCCGAGCTCAACCGGATTTATTGGTACCAATTTTATTTCGATACGAAAAGTACAACGAAAGCTACGTCAAGTTACGTCAGGAGCATGACAGTCGTGAAAATATGCAGCTCTTCAATGTTTAGGGCCGTAGAAAAAGAGAAAGGACTTAACACTGTAAGGTGGAGACAAAATTCATAAAATTTCATAACAATTGCTATAATATGGTATAATTCGATTCCGCTCCCGATGACACTGTTTATGACGTCATTTGACTCCCAAGTTTTGCTTGGCTCTCAAAAAATGCGAACACACGTCATAATCGAGTGAACCTACTGATATATTTTTATACTGTGGTAGCGGTATATTTTCCTGTTCAGTGTTTCAATCACTCAATGAATGAAGTTGCACTCTGCTGCATTGTGCAGCTCAGAACACCGGTTCTCAGGAGGTGGTGAAAGAAAAGTTAGCCTGCTCTGTTGGGTCACTCCTACCTACCTACCGGTATCTGTATTCTGTACTCCAAAGTAGACCCTCCGGTACCGCACAGTGATATCTTAAGGTGAATTTACACAGTATCCGTTTTTCGTACGATTTCGTCCGTTTTTTTAGGTTTTTGCTTCTTTTTGAAAAAGTATGCGCTTTTTCATCCGCATTTTTATAAGTCCATATCCGCACTAACCAGACAGTCACATACTGAACAAAAGTCTTCCAAAAAAATTTTTTTGTGAAGGGGTACAGGTACAGCTCTATTTTGAAATATCGCTCTTATCCTTCATACACAAAATTTTTGAACAAAATTTTTACCTATATACAGTCTATACTTAGTGCGGCTATGGACTTATAAAAATGCGGATGAAAAAGCAAATACTTTTTTGAAAAGAAGCAAAAACGGAACGTAAAAAAACGGACGAAAACGTACGAAAAACGTATAGCCTACTGTGTAAATTTACCTTTACCATTACTTAGACTTTACCTTATCAATCTTTAGCCTAGAAAAATGAACAGATACACTGTGCAGGATGCTCAGACTTTGAGCTGATCCCAGATCTGTGATTGTGATAGCTTAGGCTGGCGGATTTATTGAAATTTGTACAGTACAGTACAGAACTAGGAACTGGTTGCTGTAGGCCTACCGTACTGGCTCAACGTGTGACGTTGTACTGGGCTACTGGCTGACTGGTAGTGTTAGATTACATCAGCCTGAGAATGAGACTAAGCTAAAGTGTTCGATCGGCGATAAGTTAGTAAATTCGACTTGTTATTTACTGTAGGCTACTTTATTCTTCCAGCTACTGGTACTATATTAGTTTGCTGTTCAGGTCAGGTGTAGGCTAGACAATGCTGCAAACACTGTGACCTTGAGATGTAGGCTGCTAGTATGCAATGCTAATGACTAGGCCTAGTAAAACAGGTGACTGCGGTATTTACAGAGGTACAGACTACTGACTAGGCTGCATCTGGGATTCTGACACTGACATTGCCAAAAAAAAGTTGCAGTTTGATGCACCTAGTCATCAGTGGCATAGCTTTTTCCTAAAGTGATGGATAGCAAACAACCATTCTCAGCTATTCCTCATGATGAATCATTGTTGGATTTGCCTGGAGTAAATGTTTATGATGCGTCAGCACTGGAAAAAGGTATGTTGTTTCTTGTTACTGGTAGCTTCTTAAGCATGATTTTTAGACCTATGTTTAGACTTCGGTGCTGTGATACTGTGAATTTGCCGCTCTGTCAGTCTGTGAGCAGTTCAGTTAAAAAATGTTTAAAAATGGCAGATGTTAAATTAGGTACATAACTCCCAATACCTGATACAGTAAACAGAAAAGTGAGCAGAGTGTGGTTGCTCATTTACCGTATTCTTTTATTTTATTGATTAATGTTAGGATTTAGGTTAAAACTTTGGATTGAAAGTTTGAGACATGAAGCTTGGTTATAGAACATTTTTGGTCTTGCATAGAATAACAATAAGGAAGTGGATCTTTTGCCACTAGTCTGCTAGTGGCAAAATAGCCAAATGCTAGTGGCTACCGTCGTCGGGGGTGACTTTGATCAGCGGGGTGACTTTGATCACCTGGGGTGACTTTGATCTTTCCCAGAAAACAACTACAAATTGCAAAATCCGTTGTCCATGTAACATCACATTGTACTTGGAGTTATGCGTGGTTGCTTGGTCACAAGATTAAGTTGCTTGGTCACGTGATTACTATTTTTATCGCCAAAATTTCATTTGGCGCCAATTTTCACTTTTAGAACGTGGCGGCTCGCCACTTCAACGCAAATGGAGATTAATACCACAAGAATGGAAAACAAAAATTAAGCAAACAATCAAACAATACTTGGCAGCACTTTTAGCAACGTGGTACACTTTTCTTTGTCAGTCTTCACTTTCCTTTGTTAAATTTGCTATAGCTAGTCTTCAGGTCTTCTTTTTTGAAATCGAACACACATTATCAAGCCACCTAGCGCAAATGTGCTACGTAATAGTGGTTGCGAGTTAATATTGACCCCAACAAGAGCTATATATTTGATTGGTTCTGAAGGAATCGAACCCCTAGCCTACCGAACCCGAGGCAGATGTGAGATGGCCATTACCTGAAGCAAACCCCCTGTAATTGTACTTCAATCCAATGAAAACTAAATTTTAGTCCCCGACAACTTTTTAAAAAACATAAAAATGAACAAAGTCATCCTTCAGATGAGTTTACTTTGATAAAACGGCAGTTTTATCTGAGTGATCAAAGTCACCCCTGGCACGGGGTGACTTTGATCAAGCATTAGGTGGCAGTATGCTCACATCACGTGACACTAATTGAAAAAAGCAATGTATCATAAGAATGCTCAGCCACAGAGTGTTACGATCAGTCAATAGAGAAAGATGGAACGGTAATGTGGTAGTAGATCAGAGCACTTGAAGTTAGACGGGTGATCAAAGTCACCCCCGACGACGGTATTTTGCCTCTGGAGGCAATTCCACTATGATCTGTGGTTGATCTGTGGCAAATCCACTATGATTAACCGATTAGTGGTCTAGTGGATAGAGCGTCTGCTACTGAAGCGGTAGACTCGGGTTCGATTCCCGGTTGGGTCATACCAAAGACTATAAAAATTGGTATTCACAGCTTCCCTGCTTGACGTTCAGTAATTAAAGGGACAGTATGAAGCCTCAACCATGTGTGGTGGACAGGTGGGCAGGTGGCAGCTTGACTCGAAGACCGAAAGGTCCCTTCGCTGTCTCCTGGCCAAGGCAACGTGGTGAATAAAATGTAATTACAATTACATCAAAGTGAAGTGAAGTGAAGATCCAAAATAGCCCTAACCAGTACCTACTTAAAATGTAGGGGGAGCGCACCCCATCCAGAGTTCAAAATTAGTGTCCCCCCATTGAGATTCAGCATCAGTGTTATTAGGCGATCGAAACTAGCATGCAAATTGATGAAGCAGTTTTAAATCCTGACAAGCACAGTAGTGGGTGGTTGGATGGCAATCTCTTAATATTAAACAATAGTCAATACAGTTGACACAGTCAGGCATTTACTTATATTAACAGTAACCTACCGCTTAAGTTCGCAACTTCAATATATGCAGCTTTTGCAAACTTAACACTTTATGTTCAAAGCGAGAGTTGCTAATTGAATGGTTTTGTAAGCATCACGTGTGTTAGTGAATTACCACATCAGACATAGTTTAATGATGTGTTCTGTCGTGAGGTAAAAAAAAAAGAACAGTTTATGCAGTTGACCAATTTTTTTACGGTTTGACAATGCTCCAGGCCATTTTCGCGCTTTTGAAAGATGTAGCATTAAAGTGGTCTTCTATCACCAAGCTTTACTAACTGGAAACAGCCTTGTGATTTGGAAATTATTGCAACGGTGAAGAAATATTTATATTTTAATGATGTTTTGGATTTTTACAAACGAGGTAACAAGTTGAAGGCTCACAAAAACAGCAAGCAAATAGGCTATCTGGGGGTGCAGCTGGTGTCGCTTACGGCAACCCTGTCCATTTACTAGATGCAGCTCAATAGATTAAGCTTGCCTGGGATTCCATTTCGGATGCAACAATTAAGAATACGTTCAACTTTACAAGTCTCAGTTAGTAACGTCGCAAGGTAGAGTGCATGAGAAATTTGATATGGAGGTTGATTTATTGCATAGCTTAAAAGTATTAATTGATTGATGCATCTTTATCCTCGTATCACGAGAAAGCGACAGTGCGCTCTGCTTTGGACAAATCCACACCTGCTTGGGAGTTGACCATTTTCCAAGCCTTCTGGTTGACGTGACTTTTTCTTACGTAATTTTGCGGACGGAAAAATGGAAAAGCAGGAAAAGTCAGTTAGAGTTTGGGCTGACCCTAACCTAACCCTAATCCTAACCCGTCTTTTAACATGATTTTCGCTATTTCTGCTTATCCGCCTTGTAATCATTCCCTAATTTAGCTGCTTGTTCGCAGCCACCAAGCAGAGATAATCATCATAAAGCATCTTATCCAAGAACGCAACAGCTTCAAAGCATTTAATAGATGAATGCGCTATAGAAGAGTTTATGCAAACTGATGACGAAAACAATGAAACGTTATTTTGGATGATGTAAATGAGGGACTGGAAACAATGCAAATAACACCAGAAAATGCAGAAGATGAGAGTAATCATACAATTGCCGCAGCTTACCCACCACTTCCAGAACAAACAAAGACAATGTCAATTTCTTGTGGGTTTGAAAACATGTAAGCAAAAGTCCTTGACGTACAAGATCATTGTTAAGTCCAGAGGTGCAAGTTCAAGTAACAGATGAATATAGCGAGCTGAAAAATCCTTTTGAACACTTTCAATGAAAATTGCGACAGGTGATTGGGAAAGCAAAATGCAAAAGAGGTTCTATTATGGATCAACTAACGCTTCATGACATGTTTGAAAAGTGAACTTTAAATTACTTGCATTAAATTTTTGAAAAACTTGAATCTAAAATTTGCGGAAATTTTGTGCGAACTTACTCGTGTGCGAACCTAAGAGGTAGGTTACTGCACTCTTTTGCTGCATCCACAATGTGCATTTATTATTGCACCGTATATGGTAACACCTACTTTGTTTTATGCTCATTTACAAATAATGAGTTTGCCTGTTTACTTCCATACTAAAAAAATAAAATACTTAACATTAACTTAACAGCAGTCTGCCAATTTGTGGAATTACTTTGGTCAATTTCAAATTGGTGTAGCCTGCCAGTCAGTGTCAGTTTATTCATGTATCAGTACATGCAAACAAGGAAAAATTCACATTTGAAATATACAATTGCATGTATACAGAGTATATATAAAGAAACCATGAAAGAGCAAAGCGTTACTGAGTCATGGCCACCAGGGCAGTATTAAATGGAAAATTTATATATTTTTTGACATAAACAAACTTGCCAAAAGTAAAAGGAAACACTAGTCTTGGGCAGTGTACCCGCTAAGCCGATTTTTTGTCAAGAAATCAGCAATTTATTAGATTGTGGATAAATAAAATTTTGGCTGGATGATAAACATAGCTTTAGAAAAGCCAACAAATTTCTGGAATATGACTTTTAGAAAACTTTGATACTGGATTGGTTCAACATTTTGGCACATGAACATAATTTTACAGCTTTAGGCACAAATGCATTGAGAAAATTTGGGCCCCCACTGATTTACCAAAAGGTTAGAGAAACCGCTTGTCCTGGAGGTCAGAGGTGATGATTATTGATATTATGGAATACAAGTACCCTGACTTAAACATACTCAAAAAAAATTGACAATTAGCCTTGAACGTGATAATTTTGTTTTGCAGGAGTTGTACAAAAAATAAATCAAGTTATTGAAGAAAAAGAATTGCATGAAATTGAAAAAAAAGTTGAAGAACTTCAAAAAGAAGTCAGGTAAACACTGGAAGTTTTGCAAGAAAACCTAATGTGATACTTTTCCCATTCATGCTGTCTTTTTAATTGTTGTGTCAGTTTTTTTTGTTGTTTGTAAACTGGCAGTAGTGCTGGTAGCACATGCATATCTGCAATGTAATCTATCATAATGGGCTATCACTATCATAGTTTATGCAGGTAGCTTATTTTAGCACCATGGGCTATCATAGTAATAGTCTAATCAAGAGAATTCAAGTTCTATCTGCAAACTGCAACTGCAAAAAAAAAACTGCAACAACAGCGCTGTCCAGCTCTGTGCTTAGAAAAAAAAAAGTTATATTGGAAAGTTGTATTGTAGATCCTTTAAAACTATCGTGTTATCCTTTAAAACTATCTTTGATGCTTAGCATTAGGCAAGCATTTTTTTTCACTTTTTTTGATCCTTATTTTTTAAAGTAATTCATTTTTTATTCTTATCACCACAACAGTAGCAAATACGTAGTAACACTATAATAACTCGTAGAGTCAGAAAAACAAAGTAGTGGCACAACGTCAGATTTCAAGACATGCAGAGGATATTGAAGACAAAAAAGCAATTTTTATTTGCATGGTTACTACACCTGTCACACCTGTTGAAGTATGCAGGCTTAATCAATTACGCTCATCAGCATACACATGCAGGCACACAAAACGTAAGTAAATCTTACAGCTGGAGTAGTTGTTCCAATAATTAGTAAAGAGAAAAGGGCCAATCCATGCTTAATATAAAAAAATCTTGGAAAATGTCAACCCAGGTTTTTGGATCTTTTTTAAACTTTGTGTGTGAGTCAAGCAGACTCACAAAACCTATTTGCAAAAATTCCACCTTTCTAGCACAAGTGGTATAATAGATATGGCCCATTTAAATTTGTACGCTTCAGTGATTTGGGGGATATGCATGAATAAATTGAACCCCTTAAGGCTAAAGTTCAGTTAGGAGAATGTAGTAAATTGCTCCCCCACCATTTTTGACCATCTGGAATCCAATAAAACCAATATTTTTAAGGTAAGATGTCTTAATTTAGAGATATTTAACGATTTAGCCCTTTTTCTTTGGGCGTCGATTGTGGGGTGCTCTGAATTTTAAAACTCATTTTTGACAACCACTTTTTCTAGCTAATATGAAATTAAGCTTTGTCAAACTAAACGGGAGCTCACTAGAAGCAAGCTCATTAAACGACCGATACATGTTAAATATTGATTTTTTTTGGTTGATATGGGGGTTTTCAAAGAGGTGGTACCTCCAAACTATATCAAACTATTTGTCTGTTGAATATCTACTGATATCATAAAACACTGGCACCCTAGGTTAATCTGTTCAAAAAAGTGATTTTGGGGGGTCCCAGTGGTGTGATACCCCCAAATTATGTCAAAATAGTTGTCTGTTAAATATCTACTAATATCAAAAAGCACTGGCACCCTAGATTAAGCGGTTCAAAAAAGTAATTTCTGGGGGGTCTGTGGGGGGTACCCCCAAACTTTGTCAAAATAACTCTCTACTTAAAGTATCTGCTGATATCAAAAAACACTAGCACCCTAGGTTAAGCCGTTTAACAAATTGATTTTTGGGGATCACTAGGGGTGTTGTACCCCCAAATTATGTCAAAATATTTGTCTGTTAAATATCTGCTGAATCTACTGATATCAAAAAGCACTGGCACCCTTGATTAAGCTGTTCAAAAAAGTCATTTTTGGTGGTCTGTGGGGGGTACCTGCAAGCTATGTCAAAATAACTCTCTATTAAGTATCTGCTGATATCAAAAAACACTGGCACCCTAGGTTAAGTGAATCAAAAAGGTGAGTTTTGGAGTGTCCATTTCGGAAGAGGTTCTCGGAGGGGGTAATGTGGTACCTCCAAACTTTGTCAAAATTATTGTTTGTTGAGTATCTACTGATATAGAAAAAACTGGTACCCTAGGTTGAGTCATTCAAAAAAGTGATTTCTTGGGGGTCTCCGCCGGTGTGGTACTCCCAAACTATGTCCAAATATTTGTCTTTAAAATATCTGCTGACATCAAACAACACTGGCACCCTAGGTTAAGCTGTTCAAAAAATTAATGTTTGGGGAGTCCCTGGGGGTTCGTCCGAACTATGTCAAAATAACTCTCTGTTAAATATCTGATGATATCAAAAAACACTGGCACTTTGGGTTAAGCCATAGGTGGGCAAGCTATGCAAAACGTTAGCTTCGTTAACCACTAGTCTGTTAACAAACTTCACACCTCCATTAACGTTAATCCGTTATTTTCAGCTTTAATTAACGGAAGTTAATAAAGTCCGTTAATCCGTTAACATTTTGCGTGTAATTTACATTTCGTTTTATTCAATCGCTTCTAGAACACGTATTGACGCTGTTGAGCTGATTATAAGGAAATATTTATTGCTATGGTGGTCTTTTTGTGTTTTGAAAGTTACATTTTACAGTCTAACCTAATTTGAAGATAAAAACAAGTTCAAATGCACAACGAAGCTGCAAGATATTAACGATAAAAACCTTAACGGAAGTTAGCAGAACTTAACAGAAGTTACTTTAGCCTGTTAACAGCACTTAACGGAAGTTAATTTAGTCCGTTAACATGAAAAAACTTTTTAACGGATTAACAAGTTAATGAAAAAGTTAGCTTCGTTATTAACGGATTAACGATTAACGGACTTGTGCCCACCTATGGGTTAAGCCATTCAAAAATTGATTTTTGGGGGGTCTCCGGGGGGTGGCACCCTCAAGGTATGTCAAAATGGCTCTTTACTAAGTATCTGCTAATATCAAAAAAAACTGGTACCTAAATTAAGTCGTTCGAAAAAGTGATTTTTGGGGGTCCATTTTGGGGGGTCCCTGGGGGTGTGGTACCCCCAAACTATGTCAAAATATTTGTCTGTTGAATACCTACTGATATCAAAAAGCACTGGTGCTCTATGTTAAGCCGTTCAAAAAATTGATTTTTTGAGTTAAGCCGTTCAAAAGAGGGAGTGACCCCAAAAAGTTTCAGGAGACAAATTTGCGTTTGCAGTTCAACAACTTTGCACAAAAATTAGATTTTGATGTTTTGTGGTTTAGGAGAAGAAGTGCGTACAAGATATAGGAAGAAAAAATAGGAAAAAAACTTCATTGAACCCAAAAGTCAGTTGGTAGGAATAAAAGGGTGTCTGAAGATGTATGACCATGTGAAATAGTTTTTGTTGTACTTACGCTGTTTTTGAATGAGACTGCTTTTTAAGCTAAACTTTCGGGGCAGTTTTTGGGTTCTGAAACCAAAGTCACATGATTTATTGCCTCGAAATGTGGTACGAATATGTAACTCATATCTGCAACTGCTGTCAAAATTTCATGTAGCTAGACCTTATCATTCTCGAGTTATAAGCAAAAGTCTGAAACTTCGCACTTGTTAGTTGGAAAATGGCCGAGTAAAAACAAAGAAAAACGTGACGCGAGCGTCGATCATTCCAATTAATATGCCTTGCAAGTGGGTTCAAATTCATTCTAGCTGATAACAATGCATTGGATTCACTTAATAGTTCAGCTTTTGTTTCCTTATTTTTGGTTTACTGCTATCTTGTTACACTCAAATGCCGAAAAGTTTTTTTCCTGCTCTTGGTCAAGTGATTTTGGCAAATGAGATTGTAATTACAATATTATTCATTTTATCCCACACTGCATAGATTTGATGCTAAATAGAGTAGCTAACTAATTACCGGTAACTGATTCTGATTTGCTTCAGTTCTGTTCAGCTTAATGTATTTTTGCTTCGTTTTAATTTTTCGTAACACTTTGACTTCTTCAAAAACCTTTAAAACTAAGCTTTTATTCAATGTTGTACGCTCACACGATTTGAAACTTTCAGCATAACTGAAAAGAAAAATAATTGTGCAATCTGGAAGCAAGAGATTTTTCGACACAATGTCATGCTCAACTTCAAAATTTAGCTCCAGGGACTAATGTATTCTGTACTCTACCTTGCTATATCAATTTGGCTGTTGGAAGAGATCAGTCGTCACTTACTAAAACTAGGACAAAGATATTTTCTGTGGAGATATTTTTAGTAGCAATTAGAAATACTGATATTTGATGTTGCTCGCACTGTGTGCCTTGTCATTTATGTAACACAATTTAGTTTTGACCAACAAACATATGGTTGTTCATATTGTGCTGTGTGCGTTCATTGTAAATTACTTTTGCAGGTTGCAATTTTAGAAGTCTTCAGTTTACCGAAAATTTCTACCTTGTTTTTTATTAATTCTGGCTCATTTAGTTTTTTTATTAATTTTGGCTTAAATCTATCCTCAACTTAAATCCTTACTCCAAAAATAACCCCAAATTTAACCCTAACCCAAACCTTAACTCAAATCGTAGGCCTAATCATGACCCTAGAAAGCAAATGAAAACTGTACAGATAAATATTCCTCATTTTCATGTTACTCTGATTAACTTAATATTTTCCTATTATTTTTTTTGATTCAGTCATTTGTTTGCTTTTTGACTTGGAACAAAAATAGTTGGTCGGATCACAAAAAAATGTATTTACAGCGTTTGAAATTTAGAACTTCTATAGTTACTGAAAAATTTGGACGATTTGTAACCCATGACATGTTTTGATTAATTCGCGATATTTCTATCCTATTCGAGTTTAAGCACATATGGAGTTATTTCTTGCAATGAAAATGTTCATCTTGAAATCTGGTAGCTTTTAAAGCTACAACATCAAATATTTTTTGTGACAAATCTTTATAAAGATTGGAGTTGTGGCAAAGTGACAAACACTTTATCGTGTCCACTGTCCAGATAAAAAACAAATGAACCCATGCAAGTGATTTTAAGTTCTTTATAGTACACGGACGGTGCTTGCAAAAAATTGATATGAAAAAATTATTTTAAATAGTTATTTAGGTGTTCTTTAAATCTTGTAAAATGCTGTGAAAAATCAAAATTCAAAGCGTATTACACTACAATGGCTTTGTCCTCTTGCCAGGCATGTTCATTTAGTTTGACAAAGCTTAGCTAGAAAAAGTGGTTGTCAAAAATGAGTTTTAAACATTTTTCAAGAAAACAAAAATTTAGAGCACCCCACGATAGAGGCCCAAAGAAAAAGGGCTTAGTCGTTAAATATCTTCAAGTTGAGACTTCTTAGCTTAAAAATATTGGTTTTCTTGGATTCCGCATGGTCAAAAATGGTGGGGTAGCAATTTACTGCATTCTCCTAGCTGAAATTTAGCCCAAGGAGGTCGAATTCATTCATACCTATCCCCCAAAATCACTCAAGCATAGATATTTAAATGGGCCATATCTATTGAACCGGGGCGGTCGCCCCCCCATTTGGTTCAAAACGTCGAGAATTTGGACAAATAGTTTTTTTATTTGGGCACACCAGTGGCGAAAAACCGTCTCAATTTCGGTGAAGACTTTTTTTTTTTTGGAGAACACTACAATTTCGATAGAGAAACCAATTGATTTTTCATGCAAAACGCAATAAATCAAGTCATTTTTCGGGCAAATGTTTGGTGCCCCCCCAAATCATTTTGAGCTTCACGCCCATGGTTTGATCCTTTAATTTTATTTTCAGCTAGGGTTGGGGGAACGGGGGAGCGGCTGGCTTGAATTAATCTTACAGCTTCAAACTGCACAATGTCAAATGTTTATTACAGTAAACAGTTCGCTAATTTATTTTTAGGAAGTCTTTTTTGACCAATTTCTATGTCTGCAAATTACACAGTATAGCTGTGTTGATTCGTAACAGTGTTCTCGTCTATCAGAGCAGCGAGTCCGGTGACGTTGTTGAAATTGTGTCGAAGTCTAAACAGAGTGCGCTGGTTGAGTGCAAAAAGTTACACCGACACCGTCCGCCTATTCCCGATCTACATTGGTCGTAAAATCGTGAGCCAAGAAGTTCGTCTTTAGTTTATTTTAAACTGAAATTCGGTACGCTCGGCGTATCGCCATACCAGCGTACGAGCATCCACGTGTTTCAAACAAACTAACAACACGCCCGCACGTTCACGATTTTAGGCACAGTGAGAAGCCGAGCCTAAAAATTCGCTCTGGAAACATTCTACGCAGTTTTCAGTGCGAATCAAATTTCGTTCGCGGGCATGCTGCAGAAATAAAGCCATTGTATTCACTACTTAGTTAGGAACATTTTTCCGCGAACGCCGCGTTCAGGTTCACATTATTTGATTGAGACAATTAACCGCACATTAGGAATGGTCCATCGCTAAGGCATTATTCTTGCTTAATGTTAAGATCTCTATTCCCAACCAACGATAATAATTACAGTATAGTAATCAATCAACAAAATTTTGTATTGGCAAACCACATACAGCGCATTTTTTTTGCTTGAAGGTAGCAAGCAGCACGTGGTGTCAATTAGCATAAATAATAATAGGAGCACTTGTTTTTTCCAAAACCAATCATTTTCGGATGTAGGTGTGGGTTATTTGTATGTTTTCGCGAATTGTATATCTCATTTGTTCTTAATTTGTTGCAATATTCTGTATTTGAAAGTTAAAATATTATTCCAGCTTGCCTGGATAGTAACGGCAATCTGCCACTTTCTCGCATGGCCTACGTTAGGAAAATGCGTTTTTTGCGTCCGCTGTTACATTATCAAATAAAACAAAATTGTAAAACCAGGTGAAACCATTTTTTTTTCTCTTTCATTTATTTTTATGCGTCTGCTGCATGAACGACGGGAGGACTCTTGCCTGTTATCGCTAAATGTTAGTAATTTGTTACAATTTGCCGAAATGAAAACTTTTCGATTTGCATATGCTTTAAGCATAACCAAAAAATTTAGCCCCCCGTTTTTTTATTTCTAGCTGCGCCGGTGGTTGACATGCCCTCAAATTAAGCATGGATTGACCCGAAAGAGAGGGGGTAGTGACCAGTTCGAGGCCAGGCATGATTATATAGGCGGTCAAAGGGTGGCACAACCGGCCTAAAACTACCTTTAGCTCAATGGAGCATGGTGAGGAAAGAAAAACCACCCTAAAAATGAAACCTCATCTGGTCCAGAAACCCTTTCAAGTGGCAGCTGGTGATAGTTTCGGGATAGTAACAAATTTTGTGATCTACACATATGCATTAAAATAGTTATATACAACATACAGCAATAATGAGTCACACCATCCACTTTGTGTCTAAATAAATAGCTGGTACAAAGGTACCATAACTTATAATATCTCCCGATATCTCAATCTAAACACAAGTATACTGATTTTACATGAAAGATACCAAATCTGTGTCTATGCATTGTTGAGGGTGTGTATCTCAGATCAGTTAGCCAGAGTCCAGTGATGCTCAAATTATAGAGTAACGGCATTAGTTTTCTTGCTGTGCAAACTACTGGATTTCACAACCAAGCAGTTAATTGCCTTCATTTGTTGTGTAATTTACCGAGTTTTTCAGGTTTTGCGCTAAAGATGAGCACCATAGAAGTCTGCCAAAGTGTTCAAGTATAAGTCAGAGATAATAATAATAGAAAAAAAAAACAGATAAAAAACAGTAAATTAAAACTACATACAAATAACAAAAACAGATAAATGAGGACAATAGAAACTATTTCTACAGGGGGCGCAATTAAGTTAATAGTAACAAACAGATCAGTGATAATTGTTTCATAGAGTATAATTGACCGTGCCCTGGCAAGACAGGATAGATAATGGTTGTTCTGACTGATGTCAAACAGATCTGGATCGAGAATCGATAGACAAAATATCTAGCTATCGAGATAATTTCACGTTTCAGGAATAATAAGAGTTTGATTGCTTGCAATGAGAAGGACCGACTGCGGATATCGAACAACAATTTTTCTGAAGTGGCTTTGAGAAAATTGATGACTATGGTTTATCTACCCAACTGATTTCAGCTTTAGTTCCTCTACTATTTTTGCCGCACCTGAATTGGTTTGCGGCTTTTATTAGTTTGTGAAAAGTTGTGCGTTCATTCTGTCATTCATAGCAACATTGCAGTATTACCTGAAAGTGTAAAGACTAAGCAGCAATCAAAAAGAATAATAAGCAGAAACCGGTATATTTCACCTTAAAAAAATTGGGGCTTCTTTAGTGTTGGCTAGCAGAACAACCAATAAAATAAATGCAACTCAAGCTCAAAATTGTAACTAACAATGCCTAAATACAAATCTAGATTAGTGCATTGTTTAAAAACGTTTTTATAATGGAAGTGACTATATTGCCGAAAAATTCTAATTTAAAGAAAATATATTAAACGAAAATAAGGACTGTTCATTCGCGATTTTTTCTTTTTTGAGGGTAAAAATACGAATTTGCGATAGGGTTAGGTTTAAGGTTAGTTTTAGAGTACCGGTAAAGATTTGAGTTTGAGGTAGGTTTAAGTAAGAATTAGTATAGATTTTCTTCAAAAATGATGACGTCTAGCTCTGACAATTCCAAAGTAGAAACTGAAAATCATGTTAAAGGTTAAGGCTCCGCTATTAGTGTAACTGCTGCTATAAACTACGTTAAAGCAGACTATAGCGTGAATCACTGAATCTACTGTATGTAACATCAAATTAATGGTGTTTTTTGAGATTTGAATCTCAAAGACTAAAAACTTGTTTTGAATAACGTCTAAAACCATTTGAGAATCTCAAGAACTTAAAATATATTTTGAAAAACCCTATCTAGCTGTCTAGTGTCCCACAATCTAGGCATGTAGCCATGAATTATCTGTAACATGTGATGTGGATCTTGCAAATTAATAATAACTTCATGTTTCAGGAATTATAAGAGTTTGATTGCTTGCAATGAGAAGGAGCGACTGCGGATATCGAACAACAATTTTTCGGAAGTGGCTTTTAGAAAATTGAAGACTATCCATTCGCAGAATGACAAATATCAACAAAAATTGAAAATATGTCAAAATAAATTGATTCGAGCTCAATTCAACCTAAAAGTTAAACAACACAAAACTGATGAAGAAACGACCCAGTTGAGCAGTGGTACTTCAATCTCTGTGCTTAATGGTGTTACTTTTATGTACTTAATAAACTGCTATGACTCTTGACTAAAAAAAAGAACAAATTATATTAGCCTCCGCATTTCAACATTTAAATTTCCTATTATGTTTTTAAGGTGTAGAATTTAAAGAAGTTATTATTTTTTGTGAACCGACATTGCAAATTTTGCAATTAATCTAAAGTATATATGATCTCAAATTCTTGTCAGGTTAGTTGTCTCGACCGTAGCTTAATATAAAACTGTTATCAAAAGCCTTAAGAACGATTTAGTCACAGTTGTTATTCCAATACATCATTATTATCTTATTTTTGTGTTTAGAGATTCCAGAAGAAATTGTACCAGTTTCACGTGTGCCAAAATATGGTAAAGTGTTTTTGCAATAAATCGAAATTTAAACTAGGGCCATACGCATACATCTTTGCATGCAGGAATGACGAATGTGGATAATGCCCTGTCAGGCAGTAGCTTAGCCAGGGGGGGCTCGAGCCCCCCATTGGCCTGAAAAGTATGTAAAATAGCACGTTTTTAGTGCTTTTGAGGCCGATTTTTGCTCCAAAAATGAAAACGCCCCCTCCCAAAGGGATTTGGAAGCCGAAGCTGTGAAGGACTTGCCATCATTTGGACTAGAATAGTGGAGTTTTTTGGTTCTGGAGCTCACCCAAAGTCGGTGAAGACTTTTTTTCTAGATCACCTAATTTTTACTGAAAAATCGCCTCAGTCCAATTCAAGACTAATGAAAATTTGGGTCAAGTTCGTTTACGGTTGAATCAAACTTCCAAAAAAGCCCCCCCCCCCTTTGCGAAATCCTGGCTACGCGCCTGCTGTCCGACAATGCAATCTTTTGAAAAAAAATGTTAAATTGAAGAGTGAAAGAGCTTTATTTTTGTTGAGGCTTATAAGCGATACTGGAAAAGTATACCAAACTAGCATTTACTGTTCGATATATGACCTAGCTTTATTTTCCTGAGGAATTCAGGACAAACTAATTGTGGATGCTTGAAACATATGATAATGCTTTTACGTATTATAATACAGTATTACGTTTTTGCTGTTTTAACTTGAAATGATAAAATTATCGATGTTTGCTGAACGTACCTTACTTTCTACATCATTCTTCCTCACTTTAAATAATATGTCAAGGGTTACATGTGTGAGTTTGTTTTCTGCAATTCCAGATGCCGAAGCTGTTGCTGCTGCTAAAACATTAAAAGAGCGGCAAGAATTGATCAAGCGTGGACTAGCTACTCCTTTTGCTTTTCAATCTACCAAGCAGAAAGATCAAACTTCTAAGACTTTGAAATTAGATGATACTTTTGGTAGCTTTCTTCAGACTTCTGATGAAAGTTCATCTTCAAAAAGCCAGAAAACGGCAGAGGAACGAAAACGATTATCTCCAACTATTGAAAAACAACCGCCAGCCAAATTGATAAAAACTTCAACTGAAACCGATAGTGATTACAAGCCATCATTATCGTCGTGCTCTTCTGAATATGAAGTTGAAGGTAATAAAATGTATGTTAAATTAGTTTACTTTGTTCTATTGTAATTCATACTTTATTATTTCAGATGAGATTCCAGAAGAAAAAGTGTCTCACAAATTAAAGTTTGGAAGGTAAGGGTATGAAAATGCATTTTTGCCTAGATAATAATCCCATTAGTTTATTTTAGCTTAATTTATTACAATGGAGCAGTTTCTCATTCCAATACAACAATTCCACCAATATTTTATGCTGACGTCTTCCAGATTTCATTTGTAGACACGCTTTTTAAGGATGAAAAATGCAAGCAAAAGTAACAGAAAAGCTTGTATACCCACATCATATAGAAAGTTAGAAAACTAAAAAATCTGCATTGGTTCCAACTGTTTTAGTTTAAATGATTCTTAATTGTCGGTATTGGACAAGTATATTATCTAATAAGCCAATATGTGGTACGTTTTGCGCGACCGTTTGATATTCTAGCCACAACGTTGCACAGCTGTTTCAAGTACCTGAAACATCGTAAGTTAATTGAAATGATTTATTTTAGGCAACGTGTGGTGATAGATGATGCCAATCCTAAATCGTTTAAAAGGCGGTTGGATAATTATAAACGTCAGCTACTATTGGATCAGGCAGCTGGTGTGGTTCCTCCCAATGATAAAGTGTTTGATGGCGGACTGAAAGTCCCAGGGGTCATTTGGAAGAAATTATACAAGTACATTAATAGCCTATTGTTTTGACTGTCGTATTTGTTTATTAAGTAACAATCGAAAATGCTTAAATCAAATTGAACTGCCTTAGGATTAAAACCAGACTTAAAGCTGCAAGACCATATATGTGTTCACATTATAACCTAATGAGCTATGTTTTACAGATACCAGAAAACAGGCGTTAAATGGCTGTGGGAATTGCACAGCCAACAAACTGGTGGAATATTGGGAGATGAAATGGGTTTGGGTAAAACTATTCAGGTTATTGCCTTTCTGGCTGCTCTTAGCAAGTCGAAAATAAGAGATCGAGATGCTTCTTACAGGTAGATGTCATAAGAAAATTTCAAGTACGGTACATACGATTTAATGAGTTGGTCCGGCTTACCATAGCTAACTTTAAAGTGCAAATGGATGTTTGAAAAATGGCTTCCATTCGACTTGTTGGTGGTGTTCCACTCTAACGTCTCGTCGTGTCAACGTGGTATATACCCTCCTGGAATGCGCACGAGTTAGAATTGCGGAAATAATTTTCCCGAATGGTTTGACAATGTGGTTGTTTTCATGCATCTCGGGTGTTGGGACCGCCTCTTTTTGGTTTCTTTAACCCTATTTTACATAGGCTACTTTTAACCCTATGTGCACACTCATTTTACCTGGGAAGGTGGGCAAAAATGCGTGTAAAATAGGGCTAGGTATGACTAAGGTCAAAGTATAGGTCTATTTTTTCGGCCTTTTAACGTCATTGATTTACATTTTTAGTACATGACTGAAAAAAGCTAAATTATTTCAGTTAAAATATCTCAAAAACTGTGCATATTTTTGCTCACAAGCGTTAAATAGTGCTTACAAATGCGAAATTACCGAAAAATTTTTACCAAATTCGAACCAAAATGAACCCAGATTGGACTTAGCTCATGTAGATAAGCATTTGAAATATTGCGCTTTAGTGTTTTCCGAACGTTTTAACGTACCTACTATTTTTTCAAGTACTTCCTGGTCAGTTTCTTAATGTTTTCAGTTACGATGGTCTAGGCCCAGTTCTTATTGTGTGCCCAGCCACAGTCATGCATCAGTGGGTTCGCGAATTCCACACATGGGCGCCATTTCTGCGCATAGCTATTTTGCACAGTTCAGGAACGCACAGAGGCTCGCAGGTAATTGCCAACTACGAAAGCGAAAGGCATGCAGACACAAAATAGAAGACTTGCGGACGCTGGATTATCTTCCGGTCGTTAGAAAAAATGACTACTTACGAGGTGCATGACGCGCAATTTCCAACTACATTGATTTAAAATTTTTATTGATGAAGTTGACTAGTGGTACACGCTGCGATTCATTGATGCATAACCATAATTGTCCGATACCAGATGTAGGGTTATTAATTGTTATTTGCATTTCTAGCATGGATCTACAGTACAGAATACGTAGTTTCCTTTTCCTGTACCTTTACGTAACATTTTGTTCTCACGGTATGTTAAAATTAGATTAATTAAAAGAAAGCCGTAGCATTAGAACGAATCAAGACTTAACCGGTCCTAATTGATTTTGCAGCGAGATTTAATAAGCAATATTGTGTTGTCTCGTGGTATTTTGGTGACGTCGTACGAACGAGTTCGAATGGCAATTGATACCCTGTTGGGTCGAGGCTGGCATTACGTCATTCTGGATGAGGGTCACAAAATACGAAATCCTGAAGCCGGAATAACGCATGCTGTCAAACTGGTGAGAAGAAATACTCAGAAAACGTAATGATGTATGTAAGCATTCGCCTACTTTTCCTCTGTTGAAAAAAATTATAAAATTTCGAATTCAATTGAAGTATTTATTGTGTGTCACTGACAAAATGGTGCTAAGAAATGGAATCACAACCCACAAGCTTGCGATTTCATTGTACCGGTATCTTTCTTTTGTCTGCAATGGATATCAGGGTGTCAAAAAGTGCTCGATTTCTATTTGAATAAGATTTATAAAAAAAGACGTAAAAAGTGCTCATTCTGTTTGAATCAGATACTCCAGATGACCTTATTTATGGGTAAAACAGACTATTATGTTTTATTTGATTTTAATGTTTCAAAACAGTGGTAGTCTCTTGTGATATACCTCAGTTGTTGTAGATTCTGTATCACCTGTGTTATTCTTATGGTAAAACAATATGTTTCTTTGCTTTTTCTGTTCTTACATTCTTCAATTTCAAAATGATTCCCAAGTGGTGCAGAATCAATTCGTGGAAGTTGGTTCGTGTGGAGTCACTGTTAAATCTTTGGTTTCTAGTGATTTAAAACATATTCTTATCTAACAAATTGTTGATAGGCAATTTTCTGAAATAGTGCTCGATGATAAAAGATGCAAAATCAGAAGGTTAAAAGCTCAGCAATCTGTTTTGTCCTAAGGACTCATCAGGTGCTACTGTAATCCGTAAAAGAATTATCATAATAATAACTAAAACGTTGAAATTCTCTGAATCAGCCAAAACTGCTTAACATCGAACAACCTGCTATGCTGCTAAGCTAAACACTACTACAGACTGTAAGTTGTTGTGTTTTTCGCGTTGAAATACAACACAGATTAAAAACATTGGTTAAAAAACAATAAAACTATAGTCGAACGTTTTTCACCTTGTATTTGCTTTTTGTCTCTGCATTTCCCCGTAAGCTCTGATGTTTTGTTGAGCGCATTGTGCTTGTCAGCTAAAGGAAATAGAATTTCTCTGTCGGGCATTAATAGGAGGATCGAGACCCGGGTTGGTAAGCAGTGGCTCGATCAGCAATAGAACATTTGATTACAGGCTCATGGCCAGAATTTGTAGCATTCCAAAATGCTTTTGAGAGTTGCGTCGCATTTCTTTTTTCTCGATATCTGAAAGAATGGGTGTGATTGTAATAACGGGTCTTAAATTCCGTTTCAGTGCACCCAATATAATGTTTGGAGGTGCCACCAGATCTAATCGAGGCTTTGTATATAAGAGCTTTTTCGTGGCATTCTCCACCCGAGGTGGCTCGATTAGCAATAGACCTTTTTGCTGCATTCTTTACCTCGGGTGGAGAATGTCGCAAAAAGGCTCTCATATACAAAGCCTCGATTACATCTGGTGGCACCTCCAAACATTATATTGGGTGCACTGAAACGGAATTTAAGACCCGTTATTACAATCACTCCCATTCTTTGAGATATCGAGAGTAAAGAAATGCGACGCGACTCTCAAAAGCATTTTGGAATGCTACAAATTCTGGCCATGAGCCTGTTATTAAATGGTCTATTGCTGATCGAGCCACTGCTTACCAGCCCGGGTCTCGATGCTGCAAGTTGTGCCTGACTGAGAAACTCGCACTTCTTTTAGCTGACAAGCACACTGCGCTCAACAAAACATCAGAGCTTTCGGGGAAATGCAGGCATAAAAACAAATAGAAGGTGAAATACGTTTGACCACAGTTTTATTGTTTTTTAATCGATGTGTTTAATCAGTGTTGCATTTTAACCCGACAACACTACAACTTGCAGTTTGTAGGAGGGTTTAACTAAGCATGTTGTTCGATGTTATGCAGTTTTGGCTGATTCAGAGAATTTCAACGTTTTAGTTATTAGTATAATGATTCTGTTACGAATTGCAGTAGCACCTGATGAGTCTTAAAGATGAAACAGACTATTGAGCTTTTAATCTTTTGCTGTAATTTTTATAGTTGCGTATTGTTGTCTATACAAATTTTGTGTGTGATTGCAGAATGCAGACACATTTTGCCGCCGTAAATGTAATTACTATTTATAGCGTGCGTCATGATATCTTGCTAAGAGTTATTTCACAATCATGTTGAAAGTTTGACAATGCAGTCTCATAATTTAACGTTATTGCTAATTCTCGAGTGTCTATTGCGATATTTTTATGTAGTTTCCTACTCCGCACCGGCTGATTTTGTCTGGATCGCCAATTCAGAATCACTTGCGCGAGTTGTGGTCACTTTTTGATTTTGTCTACCCTGGTAAACTTGGTACTTTACCAGTTTTTATGGAACAATTTTCTATCCCCATTGTACAAGGAGGGTATGCTAATGCATCAGAAGTGGAAGTAAGAAATAGTTTTTTCTGTTTTTTTTTTAATTTTTATTTGTAATTAGGTTTGCTTCCGTTTATGCTTATCACATGTCTACGTTCATGGTGGATTCAAGTCTGTTTTAATTGGTTAAGCTTGTGTTGGAAACCCTTTTTTTGTTGAATTCTTCGAATGCCAGAAACTTTAGCAAAATCTGCATTTTGGTCCTTATTTAATTAACAGTTTTTCGTATCCTAAAAACAAAGCAATGAAGTTTTTCTTTTTCTGAATTTTTTATCGCTAACGGCAAAAACTTTTCAGACGGATATAAACCGAATTTGAAAGTGAATTAATTTGGTGGATTGCAGCTGCAGACTTAAAGTTTGTTCCAGGCACAAGTTTTTCTGAAAGCAATAATGGCGACAAATTTACCACCCATGCTTTTTCGAGAAGGAAGATTGAAACCGCCTAAACAGCTACTCGATAGAGACGACCACTTTTTAATGGGCATTGGGTTCCCATCAGCTAAGGCCGTTTGTGTGGTGATGGAATGCCCTGGCCCCCGGGATACTCTTTGAGTGGTGTGGAGTAGCCACTTCTCTCCCCGGGTTCTCCTGGACTCCATTGTGTGACATTCCATGGCACCATGCTAGAGGCAGTACCATCAAACCAATTACGAAATAATACCTGTTTTAAGGTTCAAACAGCTTACAAATGTGCCTGTACACTCCGGAGCACTATTTCTCCCTATTTGCTACGACGTATGAAGCAAGACGTCCAGTCCCACATTAAATTGCCGGAGAAAAGTGACCAGGTGTTATTTTGCTCTCTTACTGACCATCAAGTCGAAATTTATCAAAGTTACCTCAATTCCGACTCCGTATACTCGATATTGAGCGGCCGCCTAAAAGTAAGTGACATTGAATACCGATAGTGTTTCAAGATTTTTATATTTTAACTGACTCGTTTAACAAAACGCTCTTTCAATATTCTGCTGTAATTCAATTTGCGCTCCAATTTCTTGCATCTTATTGTATACTTGAATATGCACAGTTCTTGTAAGAGTTATTTTTCATTTTGTTGTGTAGACATGTACTTTTGTCTTAAAACCGCGGCCAGTTGTCGACATTGTACGGGAAAATTCGTCAAAAGCAATAACAGGTCTAGGAGTGAGTAAAAAAATTACGAAACGCCTGGGCTAACCATCAACTTAAATCACGTTTTTGGGTTTGAAATGTTTCGTCAGAATACTATGCGACGGTAGACTGTTTAGGCTTGGTTGTGTCTTGTGAAGATACACTTTCATAAACTCTGTTAATATAGGTTTTTGTTGGTCTGATTCAACTTCGAAAGATTTGTAATCATCCCGACCTTTTTACTGGAGGACCTAAAGTCCTTGTTCATGAGGCGAATCCAAAACACGGTGATGAAAGAAGATACGGATTCTGGAAGCGATCCGGAAAAATGATTGTTGTTGAATCATTACTGCGAATATGGAAGAAGCAAAACAAGAAAGTTCTGCTTTTTACCCAGAGTAAACAGGTAAAGTAGTAGAAACTGCCGTAGCAAAGAAAATAAAAAAAGCTGCAAAGCTTTTTTTGTATCTTGTAAAACAAACATGTAGCTAGTTTAAGGCTGTTTTTATGCTTAGCATAAGCATAAACAAAATCTTTTGGATTGTTTTTGAAGTATAGAAAAGGATTCTACGTCGTCGGAATGTTCAAGTGAGCTAGAAAGAACTGCGACCGGTTGCTCGCGCTAGTCTGTCATGTCTTTCACTTAGCGTAACCATTAACATTATGGTATAACCATGAGTGCTGAAATAGCAATATTCAATCTAAATGTTTATATATGTGAGTTTGTTGTCTTTAGATGTTGAACATTCTCGAAGATTTTGTAAAGTCGCAAAGCTATACCTACCTCACTCTACACGGAGGGTCATCTATCAGCTCCAGACAACCTCTTATTAAACGGTTTAACGAGGTAATTGAAGTTAATAAAGGTTAGCCCAACCAGCTACTCGGCGTTAATCCAAACCCAACATCAGATTTAACATTTTAATACCAATTGTCAGCAATTTTTTGCATGCACTGGCAACAATCGATAGCTTGGTTTATTATTGCAACAATTTGCCTGGCCTTTTTTGCAGAATGAAATTTTTGATTGGTGTTTGGGGTAACCCATTTGTTGTTTGTTTTTCAGGATCCAGATATATTTGTTTTTATCTTGACTACAAGAGTGGGCGGACTTGGAGTAAACTTGATTGGAGCTAACAGGTGCATCTGATAGCTGCGATATCTTTACCTTCTACGAATCAAAAAAATATGTTGCTTTGAACAGTATCGATACTATTTTGGCACGGCAGTCGGGATGAAAAGTAACGAGAAAGGTTTAAACTCCAAAACAGTCAAAATCATACTCTAAAGAAGGTATATGTCTTTTTTGGCCTGTTGTAATAGACGACTTTGTTTCGATGACAATGCGCTTTTGCCCCTTCAGTTACTTATGAAGCTGCATGGTTTGTTAGTTTTAGAATAGATGATTTAGCTAGGGTGGATTGGATGTAATGTTGTTACGATGTTCAGTAAGGTAGGTTTCTAGAATCATTAGTCGTAGTTACGTCTCGAAATTTGTTTTCTTGGCATGTGAAAAAAAGCTTTTATCCAAAAAATTGTTTTTCAGGGTAATCATTTATGATCCGGATTGGAATCCAAGCACAGACGCCCAAGCCCAAGAAAGAGCTTGGAGGATTGGCCAGGACAAGCAAGTCACCATATACCGACTGCTAACGACTGGAACTATAGAAGAGAAAATATATCACAGGTTTAATTAGGTTTTACTACTGTGCAATTTTTGCTGTTGTTTTTTTGAGACTTGCCGAGTAGAATAAATCTGCTTTTTTGCTGCGTCTTACCGTCCAGAAATCTAAATTACTTTAGTTCTGACTTTTGAATACGATTTCCTTAATTTTCAATACATTTGGATCTAAATTCTTGCTGCACTGATTAGAGTTGATACCTCATATCCGCTTGTTACTTTACAGTCATTTTCTGTGCTGCAGATCTTTGATAACTCAACCACGTTTTCCCATCGCTAAGTTTTAAAGTGAGATTTGATGTTGTTAGTAACATGGTATTTTGCACCACTTAGCTCGGTTAGACTTTCATAATATTTGAGCATTGCTATTAATAAGTTGAGTCTGGCTTTATTGTTGATGCAGTTGATAAATGGCAGAATTTTATGCTTTAGGCAAATTTTCAAGCATTTTGTGTCAAATCGTATTTTGAAAGACCCAAGGCAGCGACGTTTTTTTAAAGCAAACGACATGCACGAACTATTTACATTGGGATTTCAAGAACAAGATCCGAGCAAAAAAAGAACAGAAACAGCTGCCATTTTTGCTGGGACTGGATCTGAAATCAAAATCAAACCGACATCAAAAGCATCCAAAATCGCGACAAAACAATCGAAATCTAAAACTGTCCGTAGAAAAGATAAGATTACGGAGAATCTTCACAAACCTATCACTTCTAAAAGCAGTGCTCCTTCGGAATCAAATGTTAATGTCCCTTTGCTTCAGTATAATGAAGAAATCACAACTGCTCTTCTAGTTGCAAATACTACCGACTCTCCTTCTAGCAGTGTCATTTCTACTTCTCAAGAGCAGACATCAACTGGTGACAAAAGTTCGAGTAAAATCAATGAGGATAAGGATGATGGTGACAAAGGCTTTGGTGAAATCAATAATGATTTGTCGTTATCGGTAGATGGCAGTGTCAAAAGCTTTACTAAAATCCATAAAGATTCGATTGCATCTGATGATAGCGGTTTGGCTGCCCACTATAACTCTACTCCAGCTAAAGAAGACAAATTAAAAGCATCGTTTCTGCAAGTTATGAAAAAGTTTCAACAATCAAAAACAGAAGAATGTCGAAAGAAAACGAAGAAGAGTAAAAGACACAAATCGAGTGAGATTGCATTGCAGTTTTTTGTTTATATCATACTCTGTTGCTTTGGAATGCTAATAATGCAAATTTTATTATGTAATATCGGTAATATAGAGAGATTCTGTTTCAAAAGTTAAGAAAAAAGGTTTTTCCCAAGTTAAGACTTAATTATTGTAGATCTTTCTTCACTTAATTAGTTCGTTGAAATTTTAAAGGTTACTAGTTTAAACATGTTTGTTAAAATTTATTCAGGTGTTGATGGTGAATCGGTTGAAAATGTAGTTAAAAAGTCAAAGTTTAAAGGGATGTCAAGCAGCGAGAATGAAAAAATGAAATCAGACGATTATGTCCTTTCAAAGTTGTTCAGCAAAGGTATGGATATTGCCGCGCATATTAGTACTGAATGATTCACTATATTCGTAATAAATGCTGTTATTATTGAACATAATAAAAGTTTTTTGCTGTGTGTTTGGTCATGGTTTCTCAAACAGTATGACCGAAGAAACCTTCATCATTCACGGTGAAGGTTTCTCTGGTCATACTAACCTATTTTAAGCTGGAAAAACAGTTTTCGAAGTTTTTTTGGTTTGACACAATCAAATCCGAATATCCAGCAATCTGTAATATATGCCAAGTTACCTCGGCTAAAAGAAGTCCAGTTGCCACCTATCTACCACACACGGTGGAGGCTTCACACTTTTCGTTTTAAAGTGGAATGTCAAGCAGAGAACTCAGGAATACCAAAGTCCAGTAGTTTTTACTTTGACCCGATGAAAATCGAACTCGATTGTATTATTTCATTCGCAGACACTCTATTTACTTGACCATTTATTGGTTTGTATTTACTAAGCCAACTGATAAAGCTCTTACGAAAACAAATTGGATCGTTTTTCTCGCTGCTTTAAAAAGTTGCAAGTTTTTGATGACGTCATAATGCGCTTGCAAAGTTGCTATGAGAATTGGCCTGCAATTGCAGTTTATGTTTTCAGGAGTTCATAGTGCAATGAAACATACCACTATTATGGAAAGCAGCGTGGCAGACTATGCGCTAGTGGAGGCGGAAGCAAATCGCGTAGCAAAAGAGGCGGTGAGGAATATTCGACTTTCAAGGCAACGGTACAAATATCCAGAACAGCAAAGTGCTAAAAAGTAAGCTCAGATTTAACTCTACTGTTTCACATTGTAAAGGGAATGTGGGAGTGGACAGGGAGGCCAAATTTTCTACGATTCATTATTAATACAATTTTGGTTTAGTTTGATGTTTAGTTCCCACTCTTTGAACGACTTAAAATAACCGCTCATTTCTCTCAGGTTTTCCTGCTGACTAGCACATAATAACTAGGGTAGGTGCTAGTTGTGACGTTCCATTCTACGTGCTCCTATCTTCTGGCAAAGATACGGGTATACGGCATAGCAACGACTAACGTTTTGCGTTCAGTTTTTCTAAACGTCGAGTATTTGCGTAATTATTGGAGGAAATGAATTTTCAATTGAAGATAGTTTTCTAATTTTTAAATTTTTTGCAGAAAACCGCGTTTTGGGCAAGCCTCAGCTAAAATTTCTGTAATTTCTTCGCCTATTAAAACTGAAAATGTGTCGTATGGACCAAATGCTTCTAGTTTTGGAAAAGCAGGTACCATGTTTAGCACATTAAGACGTTGTTAAGTTTCCTGGCTATCGTGGAAAGTGTCGCAGAATGTCAAAATCCTTGATTTGAAATTTCGGCGAGATTCATGTTTTCTTTTGAGCTAAACAATTGGAGCGATATTCGAATTTCGAATCCTAACAATCCAATAGAGATTTGGTTTGTTACCCAAATACCATTTGATTATAACTTAATTGTGATGCCGTTAACAGGGCAGTTTTAATGTTTAATCGTTATGCGTGCTTTTTCGCATTGCTTAATTTTAAGTAATCGCCGTTCTGGTGGCTCTTACCTAGGCATCCGCGCTGGTAGCCTTTACGCCAGAAGCACGCTAAACGATTCTACGTTAAAACTCTGGCCCGCAAACGTCAAAACATCACAAATTATTATCAACATCATAATAGAGGGTTTATTAGCAAATATCAAGCATGCCAAGAGACATCCTCTTTAGTTTAAGTGGCATAGCAGTGGACCGGTGATTCATAGGCTGCAGTTTCGAATCCTGTGGGAGAATAACTTTTTCGCATTGCTTATTTTAAAGTAGTCGCCGTTCTGGTGGCTCTTTTTCCCTAGGCTTCCGCGCTGGTAGTCTTAAGGCCTGAAGCATGCAAAACGATTAAACATTAAAACTCTGGCCTGCGAACGTCAAAACATCACAAATTATTATCAACATCACAGTACTGGGTTTAAATAGCCAAAATCAAGCATGCGAAGATACATCCTCTCTAGCTCAAGTGGTAGAGCAGTGGACGGGTAAGCCAAAGGCTGCAGGTTCGAATTCCGTGGGAGAATAACTTTTTTGCATTGCTTGTTATTAAGCAGTCGCCGTTCTGGTGGCTCTTCTTCCCTAGGCTTCCGCGCTAATAGCCTTTAGGTCAGAAGCACGCAAGGTAATACAGTGGACTCCTAACCTGTTGTTTGTTCGCATCAATAAGTGTGATTTTGAAGTCTTCGAATCAATTTTGTAGATACTCCATCTTCATCATCTGATCTTCTGCTACAAATAAGAAAGCGAAACCACATTGAGACTTTTGTGGATGAGAGTGAAGACAGTGTCGATTACATCGAAGGTAAGTGATAAAAAAGTTTTAGAAATAGAAAACTCCGTAGTAGGGTGGTCCGAAAAAAACTTTTTTCCGATATGTTTTTCTCCAAGGGGCTTAAATGGTGTGTTTTGGTGCAAAAATAATCCATGTAAATTTTTTTTGACTTTAATTAACATTTAGGGGTCGCGCACCCCCCCCCCACACATTCTAAGCGTGCCCCCCTAAATCACAAAATTGCCATATCTCATTTACCATTTGAGATAGAAACTTCAAATAAAAACCAAAAGATGCAGAAGATATGATTTCCCAGAAGTGTTTAATACATTTTATTAAGCTATCTGATCAAATTTTCAAGATAAATAAAAAAAACTGTTTTTGTTCAAAATTTTAGGTGAATGTTAAAGAGTATTGTGACATGTGTAAAAGAATGTGCTAATTTTTTACCGTTGAAAATTTGTCTAAGATAGCTCTTGATTGGTAATAACAACTGAGGGTATCTGCCATTTGTCAATTAAAATGTTTACGTTTGCCATTAATATGATCTATGTAACAACTGGGTTGAAATATTATACACGACGATCGGCACTAATTGACTTTTCTTCGGTGTCTCAACACTCTATCATTTTACCACTTGATGTAATTACTGGCTGCAGCACTTGCTCACAAGCTTACCAGTGACAGCATCAACGTGATATCGCATAATCTGAAGCTGAGTGAAAAACGAATGACAACATGTTCTTTTGATCTCTTTATTGTTGGTTTTAAAAGTTTGTGACTTTATGTTAAGGATTGCAAAGACAGAAAACGCGGTATCACAATTGCAAGGACCAGTTGGATATTTTAGTTTCAATATAATTAAAACATAAATATAATGAAATATGTAACAACTGTGAATTTAATTTTAGAAACTAAAATTTATGCACTATGACTAACTTACGTACTCGCAGCAAAACAAACCTTTGGCTTATAAGCCCCACGTCTGAAAATATTCTTGGAGCAGGATTGCCCGCAAATGAAGCTGTGTTAAAGTACTTTTTTTTCTTCACAAAGACAAGGGATTTACGATCAAGGATAGCGCTAAACACATTGTACAAGAAGTTCTCAGCTTTTAGGGTAAGGCAATTATTCCAACACAACGAAAAGATTCTTGCCAAGGCAACTTGATAACATTTTTCAACTCTTATCAAAAGTTACAAAAGAGTCGCTACAAAACGCAAACGAGTTTCAGAAAAAGGAAGAGCTTTTTGTTGACAAACCTGGTGAACTGTTTGACGTAGCTGCACAAAATGCTCTCTAATTAATGAGCAATAAGGACGACAGGAAGTTTTTGCTGATGCAAAGAAATGATCCTACTAGCTGTTCTATGGCTGGCCGTGACATGTCCTGGCCGCTTTTGAGGACCGCAATAGAAAACGAAATGAAATGAAAAAGATACAAGAAAATCGAGAAAAAGATAGAAAAAATTGTGTTCAAACAGCTGAGTTGGAAGATTATTGCAGTGGAGATTCGCAAGATGATTTGTCATCTGAAGAATGCAGCAGTGAAGCTCCTTGTACATCAAAAAAAAGCTCTAGAAAAAAAGATAAATTCAAAGCAAATCGTAACATCCGAAGTCGCGACAGTACTGGACCGAGTCAATGTAAGTGATCGAAAAGTAACAATGGTTATTGCTGCTGTTACCAAACACTTAGGTAACGAATTGGAAGAGGTAACTCTCTCACGCAGCTCTGTAAGAAGATCAAGAAAAAGCCACCGACAAAACTATGCTCTGCAAAAAAGAAATGACTTTGTCCCTACCGCTCCTCTTCTTTTGCATTGGGATGGGAAAATATTCCCCTGCCTAACTCGGGTGCATCCGGATCGAGAAAACAGAGTTGCTGTTGTGGTATCTTGGAAAAATAATGATATGCTGTTAGGGGCTCCTAATATTCCTTCTGGTACCGGGAAAGATCATGCTAGTGTGTCTATTGAGCTTTTATACAAGTGGAATATAGCAGAACAAGTAAGAGGATTAGTATTTGACACTACTGCATCTAACACAGGCATTACCACAGGTTCATGTACTTTAATAGAAAAAGCTCTTGGTAAAGAATTAGTTTGGGTAGCTTGTCGTCATCACATTATGGAGGTAGTACTTTATCTGTTTTCCAAGCAGTAATGGAAGATACAACTGGACCATGTGGTGAAGTATTCAAACGGTTTCAAAGTCAATGTGATGTGATTAGCAAAGAAAATTTTGATCTACCGGACGAAGCGGATTTTCAGGGAATTTGTCATTTGCGGGAAGAAGCAAAAGAAACTTATACCGAATTATTGGGTACAACTTTTCCACGTGATAATTACCGAGAGTTTTTGGAACTTTGTATGATTTTTGTCGGAGGCAATAAAGAAAGCTATATCTTTAAAGAATTTAAAGCCCCAGGTGGAGTCAGCAACGCTCGATGGATGTCGAAAGCAATATATGCAATAAAAATTGTGCTTTTTAGACGCCAGTTTACGCTTTGCCCTGAATTACTTGAAGGACTTACTTCTGTCGCTCTCTTTGTAGCAGTAGTTTACGGCAAGTTTTGGTTTCAGGCGCCATTGGCACATTTGGCAGCTTTTAATGATTTAATATTCTAAACTATAGCTTCGGTAGAGAGGTTATTTTCAGTAACCATATACCTTTGAAAAAGTGTAACGGAGTTGTACACCAGGCATTTCAAATTAAAAGTTTTTCCTGAGGTTCTTCTGGTGTTCTAGGCTAGCTTTACAAGCTAGAAAGCTAGCCTAGAACACCAGAGGAACCTCAGGAAAAACTTTTAACATATACCATTGAGTCACAACATTTATTGTAATGTTAGACTATCATATTTAGTGCATTTTTTGAACAAAATGAACAAAACTTGGATGTGAGTACACCCTATAAAGATGTAAAAACAGTTTTTTTATTTATCTGGAAAATTTGATCAGATAGCTTAATAAAATGTATTAAACACTTCTGGGAAATCATATCTTCTGCATCTTTTGGTTTTTATTTGAAGTCTCTATCTCAAATGGTAAATGAGATATGGCAATTTTGTGATTTAGGGGGGCACGCTTAGAATGTGGAGGGAGAGGGGGTGCGCGACCCCTAAATGTTAATTAAAGTCAAAAAAAATTTACATGGATTATTTTTGCACCAAAACACACCATTTAAGCCCCTTGGAGAAAAACATATCGGAAAAAAGGTTTTTTTGGAGCACCCTACTCCGTAGCCGTGCAGTGCTTTTTCGGCGTGCAGTTGGTTACGCACACTCAGCGAAACGTTTGCTTTACAGACTTTTTCCCTGTAGCGGGTTTTAAACTGAGATTGAATATAGCGTAGCTAGCAGCTAGGTATGTAATCAAGAAAATTTATTACAGACACTAAGACTGGGTTACCTTACATCTTATGTTGTGTTTTTGAAGAAGAATCATGGTGTGGTTGTGGCAGCTTTATACCAGACTGATTATTTTTTTAAGACTGAAGCGGGCTTACTTAGGATTATTAATTTTAGATGATCTTGGCGAAGACGGCAAACTTCTTCAATCTTTAGTGGATTTCATTGCATCGCAAGACAAAGTAGGCGATTATTGTGTATTTGGTATTTGCTATTAATTAACAAGATAATGATTGAACAATCTGTGTTTCCATGGCTGAAAATTTTCAATTTAGATGTGATTTAATAAAGTAGCTAACTGCATCTTATGCCGTCTTAACCTTTGGAGATACTTGATAGACTGTTCAGAATCTCTTTAATAAATGCAAAAAGCGTTTGTTGCAATTGTGATGTTTCAACGTACACCAGTAAGTTTTCTGCTAGACAAATTGGACACCACTGCCACTTTCGAAAATGGAAACATTAGAAAGGAGACAAGGCGCCCAGCGTTTTTGTGTGAAAAACAATACTCGGTTGATACAACATACTCTACCGGTCTACCCTGTGCTCTGAAAGATTCTATTTGATGCGAGACGTTTCGACTTGAAGTTTACAAACATCTTCACAAGGGTGAAAATATCATCTTGGTTTTAATTTACAGGGGCAAGCTACAACTGAAAGCATTATGAACGAATTTAAAGACGATGTTCCTCCAGAGCAAGCACCAAAATTTCGAGCTATGCTGCATAAAATTTGTACCCAGACAAAATCAGAGACTGGAAAAACATGCTGGGTGTTAAGTGATGAATTTAGATAGAAGTCTTGAACCATTTGACTCGTAGATTCTTCTATTCTTTACCTAACTCAAAGGCTATTTTGTGATTGATTTACTTACCCCCAAGTTGAGTACTACGCAATTTTATCGGTAACTAAAAAATAATAAATGAATATCTTCTCTTTTTGTTTTCGTTCTTGCATTTCTTGTTTCAGCTATATTTTCTCTTGCTGGTGAGAGTGAATTAATTGCTCTACAAAAGATTTCATGCTACAAATCATGAAAGTAGGAACTTAAGATACCGTACTGTTTTTTCTTTTTTTATCTGTTGAGCCATTACTTAATGCGGCCAATTTCAAGTTGTATCGCTCTGTTCTTCGTAGAATCTACTGTGTTACAGTGGTAGATCTACACGTTGAATTTTCAATTCTTTTGACTACTTGTTGACCCTGTTGTTGATTTCGGCTTTGTGGTTTTGTTCATAACTGTAAAAACATTGATAAAACGCTGCTGAATAAGGTGTTAATAACGTTCAGAAAATTTCATTAATTGGATTTTTAGTCCTATTGCGTAATTGTGCAAAACTATGTGTGATAGATAATATCTTGACTAGTAAGATCGGTTTCGAAAATTGTTACAAAATTTTAGTGATTTTTTAATGTATTTGCAATTAGATGTACTGTTCTGCTATTTTCACTTAAAAATTGATTTTAAACGTAAATTGACGTTTTTTGTAAGTCTATTTTGTGCAGTTTATGATTTGATAACATTTGCAAGATCTGCATTATGATTGAATTTTTAAAAACATTTTGATTTTCTAACAAGGTTTCAGCACACACCGTGGGAACGTAAAGGGACCACATTATTAAGAATTAGCACACTATTTCGAAATTCAAAATATAACTTAGGGAACGTGCAGATAGTGAAGTCTCGGGAGAATCCTATTTGTGGATCCGCCCAAAAGCGTAACAATGGATTTGCAGAGCAGATCGATGTCACCGGTTTCGGAAAAATGTCATATTTTGCATTGTGGTGAACCTATTTTTTCATTAAATTTTCTGTCCTAAATATTATTGCCTTGTTTGCTTTAATCCTTCCGAGAAAAATGCTTAAAACGCAGAGTTGACATATGATTACATAGATAGCTACATGGAAATTTATTTGGTCATCAAGCATATAAATCGCAAAATAAAATATTATGGCAATATAACTACGCCGCATTCATATGCAAGAAAAGCGCTATTGTTACTGCAGAACAAATCAAATATCCGTAAAATAAAGTTGAACAATTGATTGAAAAGGCGATATCTGAATACTCTGACCACTGAGTGGAGAACTTCTAGTTGTTGGAAGATGCACGGCGATTTGAAGGCACAAGAGCATTGTACAAAATGTACACCTAAGTTCCGGGTCCACACTTGGCGTAATTGTAAGCATACGAGCGTATCTTTTGTTTTAACAAATTTTAGGCTGATAAAGCAGCTACATGGGGGTAGCGAGTTCCTGTTGAGAATAAAACAAAGGTACGCTCACAATTTTACGTGAATGCAGATCGATCCTACTACATGCAAACACCAGTGTTACAAAACACAAGGAATCAATATTAACCTTCAAAGTGATCATACCCCATTGAAAAATTTGATGCTAGTTTATTTTTCAATTTCTGGTATCACTTGGCAATGAAAAACACGATTCAATATAAGGACAAATTTGTTATTAATGAATGGCCGAAAATATTAAAAAATTAATATTATACTTAGGTTGCTTCAAAAAAATGAAAATGGCCGAATAATGTTTTGCGTCAATTTCTCGCGAAGAAAAATCACAGGCTCAGCGCAAAATTGCAGTCTTAATTTTTAGTACATTTTTTAAAACTGATTAATAGTATTTTGGCTACTGCACGGTTAAGATGAAAAGTAAAAACAGATTACCCGATGCATTCCTAATCAGCATGCAGGAATTTCAAAGTTGATCAGGACTAAATATACAGGGCAGAATCACAACTAATACCCTATTAAATTACTACAAGAAAAAAAACACGATAAAAGTTGACAAATTGCGCTTAGAGCCAATATTATACTGAAGATAAGAATATGAATGGTAACATTTTATATACAAAAAGTGCAAGATTATTATTATTAAAAGCCCTCCGACAAGCAAGAACATCGAGTAAAATCACGGTGAATGCTAAAACGAAGTTTAACGAGTAGGTTTTTAATTTTGTAAGGCTCGCAAATCATAAGAATAAAGCGATAATCAGAATAATGTAGAAAAAAAGTGTTTTTCATACGATTTTAACAGGATCTTGAAAATCTTGCTAACGAGAACACTCCTGATGGAAAATTATTTTGCAAGAACGACAAGGCAAATAATAGTATATTCAAAACAAAAGTCCATAGATCATGAACCGCAGCAATAACATAAACGACAAAATGCCACATTGGAGAAAGAAAAACGTACAATCTATCACTGCAAAAGTATTATTGCATTTTAGATGTTGAACTTGGAATTACTTAAACATGAAGCACTACTTAAAATATGGAAAATCGGACAAGGCACTTTACAAAAAAAGCGAAAAAATGCTCTAACAATCTCATATTAACTTATACGTTTACACAATCAAATACACATTAATACATAATCTTGACACAGATAAGCCGACTTCAGCGAGTCAGAATCGTTCTGTAATAATTATAGAATTACTATCTTTTTACCGTGTCAAAATCAGGTGTTTAGAGGGCCATTGGTCAAATCTTGACCCTCAAATCGACTAAGTTCAAAAAGTGCAGTCAATTGTGGAAAGATAATTAACTGGAGTAGTTGGAAAATTTTAAGTTGCAAGCTGGATTTGGTTTTTAGACAAAATTTCAAAATAATAATAACCGGTTGATTTTAAACCGACATGCAGCCAGCCCTACAGAACAGCAGCAGAACAATGAGAAAATGGAATGCTGTTTAAGAAATATTTTTAAATGTGCCCGCACAAAAATCTGAAATTAAGCTTAAAAAAAAAAAGGCAAAAGCGAATCAATTTTACACACTCAGGGTGTAGATTTTGATGACGCTATAATATACTAAACACAATTGAAACAAAAGCAGATAAACACGCCAAAAACAAACACAGGCCAAATTACAGTATGAAGCAGTAATATAGCGCGAGTCATAAGAGCATAAATTTTGGGATTTTGATTAAATAGATTAATCTGGAATGAAAATTACAAATCATCGGACTCCGGAAGCAAGCTATCCGCTAAATATTTCATGGACGGTGTCTTGTAGTGATTCTTTTGTGGGGCTTCCTCCCGAAGGGCCTTGAGGACCTCCGATTCCTCGTTGCTATCTCTATAGCGAAAAAACATAACTTTTCTTGATCACTTACTGTAGTTGTTTTTGCTCAAACAAGACCTCGCGGCTATCGTATCAACATGTTTTTTGTCTGTTACTTTCTTAGTGATTTTACATGTCCATTTTTTGATTACGGTACCTGTTTAATGCTGAGGCTCGCCAAAAAGTGCAAAGCTATGAAAAACAAAAAAAAGCAACAAAAAAAAACGTTTTTTTTTTCTTGCTTTTTTTTCTTCCCACAGGAATCGAACCTAGGCTGCAGGTTCGATTCCTGTGGGAAGACAATTTTTCGCATTGCTTGTTTTAAGTAGTCGCCGTTCTGGTGGCTCTTCCCTAGGCTTCCGAGCTGGTAGCCTTTAGGCCAGAAGCACGCAAAACGATTAAAATATTAAAACTCTGGCCTGCAAACGCCAAAAAACATCTTAATTGACTTATTACAATCATACAATAAGCAAGTTGCTGGGTTTAAATAGCCAAAATTAAGCATGCGAGGAGGCGTCTTCTCTAGCTCAAGTGGTAGAGCAGTGGACCGGTAATCCAAAGGCTGCAGGTTCGATTCCTGTGGGAAGACAATTTTTCGCATTGCTTGTTTTAAGTAGTCGCCGTTCTGGTGGCTCTTCCCTAGGCTTCCGAGCTGGTAGCCTTTAGGCCAGAAGCACGCAAAACGATTAAAATATAAAAACTCTGGCCTGCAAACGTCAAAAAACATCTTAATTGACTTATTATTACAAAAAAAAAACGTGCAAATCAACGAGTTTTTATGCTAGTCATGTTCTTTTAGTAAAATTGGCACTGGTCTTCCGCAATTCGGCACTTTTTCGTCATAACTAATCAATATGCACTCTAACCACGAACCGGCCCTGAAAAGTGGACAGTTAAACACGTCAACTGTGGAATTGTGGGAGGTTTATATTGTCCTCTTTCGGTTTTAAATGTCAAACAGGAAAGCTGTGAATATCAATCTTAAAATCTTTGGACCGACAAGTTGGTCGAGGTAACGCGTTCGTCTCTAGAGCGGCAGGTCTGAGGTTCAAATCTCCAGCTGGTCAAATCGGACACTGCTACCAACAGCTCATCACCACTATATTTCTTCGATAGAAGCTGTGCTGCTAGGGCACAATGACGCGGAAATGGGCCCCCGCAAACTCGTTTTACGATTCGGCGTAATACAGCGAGTATAATGAAAGATTTGATTTGGTTTAAATGGCTTATAGTCGAATCCAATCCTACAGTTTAGGTAGTAGATACTCTATCTGCTAAAGCACTGACAGTACTTGTATACAAGTTGTAATGGTTACACCCACCATTACAGATTAACTGCAAGCTAGAGCATACCGCAGTCAGCAGTTATGACATTTCAAGTGCTACATTAAACACTTAAAAAGATTCGAAAGAATAACGGTTGTCAAGTGCTGTTTGGTAAACTATTTCGAAGCGTGCGGTACATTTAAATAGACGCTGCGTGCATAGAACTACAGTCTACTACAGCAATCAACATTTTGCCCCGATACTCGACGTTTGAAACAGTAATATAATAACAATATAATAGAGCCTTCGAGGGCTCTTTAACCGGAATTGCTCAAACAACAGATCGCATAACAACAAATTCTTTAGCAACTCGTATTCATTAGATCTGTCACGTCTAGTCAGTATTTCATCACTAAGATGAAAATATCGTCTTCAGCAAAGCGCAATTGTGGGGAAAATAGTTGAGCTAGAAAAAAGCACGGCTTATGATAACAAAATTAGATCATGCCACTTTCACAAAACTTCTGCTTCGGCCATGATTAATAGGATGTTTCATTTTTTCATCAATTTCGAGAAAAGCTTAGTTTGGGCGATTTTATGACGGGGTTTTGGGTACAAGTAACGAATCGAGCGTTTTTTTCGATTATGACGTCATTCACCGGTGGCACCGGCCGTTTGAAGTTTATGACGTCATATGAGGCGCCGAAATTAGCATATCTCGCGAACGGGTCGGGTTAGGAACCTCATATTGGTGTCAAACGACGCAGAATAGCCGGTTTCCTATCTGCTCTTAATACATTTCATACGTCTATCTGCTACTACAAACCGATAAATCAAGAAAAACCGTTTTTTTAGCAAAATATTGGTCTTTTTATCGCAATTGGCAGCTCTGAAACTTGTTCAATTAGCTTGCCCAATAAGTTTTGTTAGCGGACAATATGTTAGTTACTACGACATAATAAAATTATAGAACATTTCATTATTTCGGTCGCAATCAATTGCTAAATCAGTTTTTGAGTGACATATAATATGAGCTAAAGTTTCCAAAATGCCAGTTACTAGGCACGAAGCAGCCAGTACCCAAAAATTAGACGAGGATTTGAAAGGTGGCCGTTTGCCGTTAGCAGCAGAAGTCTTAGGTTATTATAACTTTTTGAGGAGATCTGAATCCGAAAGCAATCCAAAATTTTTGCTGCAATAACCAAACTTTACTGACGTCAAGAATCAACTGATCAGTGATGTGATTGGGTTGTGGGGGAAAGCCAGTCTTCCAATTATTTCCACAAAAAGAGTTGAAACTAAACTAAAGGAACTCATTAAAAAGTATACCCTTGCTCTAAAAAGAGTTAGAAAGACTAAAGAAAAGGATTTATCAGGTGAAAAATGGTTATTTGAGTTGTTTGATTTGAGCAGGTGCAAATGTAAAATTAGCGATCATCCAAAGATCCATCAAACAAAAGTGCTGTGCCCTTGCCCATTCGAAGATCGTGTACCTGAAAAGGAAGCATCTTTCTTGAAGGATCAACGAGGTGAACGTAGAATGATGATTTCTGCCCGTAAAGACTTAACTCACACAAAGCAGTTTTTAAAACGGTTAGCTCATAAACCCAAGAACAGCTCGGAGGATGATGAACCTTGTACTTCCTCATCTTTGGCTACAACATTTAATATTACAGTTGATCCCGATGATGCTGATCCAACTGAAGATAAGGGCGATGCTAAAGAGTATTCGCCGGTAGATATACCGGTTGGTGAAAAAAAATCCATAAAACGAAAATCGTTGCACTTAAAGGATGAGAGTTGCGTGCGTGCAGACAAGCGCATGTTATCTGTTCGTCAACAGTCGGATGCTATTCTTTCTGTTGTAGGAAAAGATGCTGTTGCTGCTTCAGCTTCTACTGTATTTCGCAAGCGCCAGAAATTCAGATTAACTGCCCTTGAAGAGTGTGAAGCTGCCTTGAACAGAGCTGAAGCTCTACAGCTTTGCTATGATGGTCGAGTAGTCAATAAAGTTGATAGGTACGTTTTTCTAGGTCAAGGTGTAGGTTCCAATCAAACCATCAAGTCGGAGCATGTTATGGGTGTTAAATCTTTTCCAAAAACATCGTCTGTTACTGGAGAAGCTATATTTGCAACCATTGCAGATCAAATTTGTGGCGGTTACATAAACAAGATTGTATCGGTAATGGCAGATACTACAGCTGTTAATACTGGCAAGAAGTCAGGGGTAAATGTCCGTTTAGAAAAGTACTTTCAAGAAAAGGTAGGACATGGCATTCACACACTCGAGTGTTTGTTCCATGTGAACGAGATATATTTGTCGCATGTCATTCAATCTCTTGAGGGAATTACAAAGGGTCCATCTTCGCTAGAAGGTGATGCACTTATGAATCTGATACATAATATTGGCAAGCCAAACATGAAAGATCTTCTTTCAAGACAAAGACTTGACATCCGAACCACTCAAATTGCTTCTCTTCATATAAAGTCAAAAGTGGAATGGTTTAGCCAATTAAAATCCGATCATAAAACAGATGACAAGTTTCGCAGTGACCAAATGGTGATGCTGACTCTGGCAAGCTATTTAATTATGGATGTGCCGGAAAATCTTATCAATTTTCTTGCTTATCGGCAAGAATCTATTAGTCGTTCAAGGTGGATAACAACCGCAAATGGCTATTTGCGACTTCTGCTGTTTTACTATGATAAACTAAACCGCCACCAGCAAACGACTCTGAAACGATTGGTTTCTTACATTGTTTCTGCGTATGTTCCATCTTTCATAATGATGCATTTGAAACCACAAGCTGCTGAAGGACCACAGTTAACTCTCTTTTAGAGAGATTTGTTGAATTCCTACCAAGAAATTGATAGAGAAATTGCTGATGTTGTTTTCAAGTATTTTTTGGATCATGCTGTTCATTGGCTTTCACCTAAAAACGTTTCCCTCAGTGTGTTCTCTGAAGTGCCACCATACTGCATGGAAGCCGTAAAAACTGCTTCGTTTCCAGATGTGGTCAATACTCGAGCTCTTTTGCAAGATCGGACCTCCCGTCTTCGTCATTTTTTCACTTCCGCAAGTAAAAATGCACCCTGCATCACCATGACTTCAGTTAGTCCCAATTTTTGGAAAACAATTGATAACAACAACGGTTCCAGTGAACGAAGAATTGGTAAATTGAGATCAATTGTACAGAGTAAAATTAGTGACAATGCTGCAAGTGGTTTAGTCGATGTGAAGATTAGAGCATATTTATGTGCAATGGAATATTTGCAAAAATAATGCGGTTTTAAAAATCACATTGCCGTCTTTGTTTGATGTGTTATGCTTTATGTTTTAATGTTATCTACTATTAAAAATTGTTCTCTTACTAATTGTTTGTTATAAGATTTGGAAGAGGTACGCTAGTCAGCCATCATCTCTTAGGTGAATTAGAACTTCGGTAATAAAAAATGTTAAAAATACCGGTATCTTAAGCATGAAAGAGCTGGATACTAGAGCTAAATAAAATCTGGTGTAAGTAAAGAAGTCTGCAGAACAAGATCGGAAACATAACTCAAAAACTAAGATTCTGAGCCATATAAAAAAAAAACTCCTAGATCCTTACAACTAACCAAAAACTGTAGCAATTGCTGTGTAGTGTTAAAAATTTCAAATTTTTCTAAAAAACACGGTTTTTCTTGATTTATCGGTTTGTAGTAGCAGATAGACGTATGAAATGTATTAAGAGCAGATAGGAAACCGGCTATTCTGCGTCGTTTGACACCAATATGAGGTTCCTAACCCGACCCGTTCGCGAGATATGCTAATTTCGGCGCCTCATATGACGTCATAAACTTCAAACGGCCGGTGCCACCGGTGAATGACGTCATAATCGAAAAAAAACGCTCGATTCGTTACTTGTACCCAAAACCCCGTCATAAAATCGCCCAAACTAAGCTTTTCTCGAAATTGATGAAAAAATGAAACATCCTAATGATTAAGCTATAACTTCATGCATTTCTTATTATCTAAATATCTAACCTATGCGGCAACCGAACCCAGATCCAATGTTTTAATTGAGAGTGAACGATTTGGGACTCCATGAGCAGCGCCGCAAAAAAACGTAGTGAAATAGACTAACCTTGACGCCTTGCGATTAACCTGTCCGTGATAACTTTCTTGTGCAGTTTTATTCGAGTATAACCCAAACGATGTGCTCGGCACCACACGCCTTCCATCAGAAGTTGTGGTGGTAGGTGGATGAACAGCTGCCACGCCATAGTTGCTGTGATGCTTGCCCTGAAACGTGCTTTTTTTTTAGTCGAACCTTAATTTGAAAACCAAAGACTGCATTAGACAAAAGGCGACTAAAGGTCCTCCGCGATCAATCGTACCGGCGTATAAACGTTCTCGTCTAACCATCTCCGTTCGAAACGCGACGCCTACCCTGGTTACACGATTTCTTGCGACAAGTTGGCAAACAAGAAGAGGAAACTTTTTTATTGCAGCTATTTGAAAGGGTTGTGGTCTGTGGGCAACAGTTTTAGCCCCCTGACTTCATTTCTTCGACGATGTTTATCATTTTGTTTGGATTAGTTTTAAGACCTACTTGCCTTCCTAGCGGGATAAAACTTGTCCACGAAACCTTTCCGAGGCATTTATTTTGCTTACAATTACATGACCAAAAAGAAACCTTTCAATAAAATCAATAGTGCGTCACTTCAAAGGTTACTGAGCAAATTTACTTTCATCTTTGTACAATGTAAGTGATATTAAACGTCTGAAAATTTTCCGGTATTTAATTAACTGTGAAAGTCGCAGTATTTTGCTCACTTTTTGGCATTTTAGTGCTTGCTGATTGCCAATTAAAAGTTGTAACAGCACTAATTTTCGCAGTTTCAATCTCTCGGCCGATGATTGTTAGCGAAGCAGTTTTACATCTTTGGGCACAATATTGGTTTGAGAAAATCTGGGCAGCAACAGATCAGCCGAAAAGTTAGAACGGACACTGAATAGGAAAATGTACGAAAACACTGAAAACATGACATAGAAAAATCAATTAGGATACAAATGAAAACATGTTTTTTTTGCTTCAAGTTAAGTAAAAATAGTTGATTACATATTTAAACGACCCTGTACCTGTCCTCCTTCCACTGAAACTTGGCATCTAGTCGATTTCGATCCGTTTTTATTCATAATTGTACACGTGTAAGTTCCGAGTAAATCCGGTGTTAATTCACCCAAAACGAGAGTGTGGATCGGACCTGAAAAAAGGTAATTACATATTTATTGGGCACAGCAAAGTCTTTCATAATAAAACTGGCAAATTAGGAGAATTGGCTAACATGGAGCCATGTAACAGAGAGCACTAGGGCTTAAGTTGCGCTGAAGTGAAAAGTTAGTGTTAATGAAAATCTAAAGAGTGATTTCATCCCGAATAATTAAAACTGAAACTACATTTTTAGTTTATTATTGATGCGCTTTGCCACTTTTTGAAGCTGGAATCTTAACTAAATCACATTGAAATTTTTTGACTTCAGTTTCCACCACCTCCGACTTGGGCTAAATATACTCAATGATATGCGGAAGCGCTACGCTTGAATCCGATGGAATTTCTCAACAATAGCCTGAAACGCAACACATACACTATTTTAAGACCAATAAAATCACCTTTAAGCAAAAAGTTTTGTGAAATTTTTGCAGCTAGTTACTTCCGCAACAATGGTTGGCAAAAACTTTGGAACAAATTAGCTATCAAAACATACCATTGTTGAGGAATCGTATGTCCTTTTCCTTTGACTCTCTAGTTGGCTTGTTGTTGTGGTACCAGTGGACCGTTGGTACAGGGAGAACAGGAGCCAGACGAATTTCAAGAACAAGGGGATCGCCAAGAGGACGAGCTATGTCTTGAAGATGCTAAATAAATTGCAAAGTTTAAACTGGCGAAGCCTAAGAAAATATAAAAAAACAGAGAAAAGTAATCTAATACGACCTAAAGGATTATAAGTAGCATATATTACAAAGTTAAATTCTGGTTTTCAACTGTTATGCTTTGCCGAGTTTGATTAAAATTCTTACCGCTTTTTTTTACTTTTAAATACAACTTCTTAATCAAACAATCAGTTACTTTTCATTAAACGCGCTGTATTCGTTTGTTAGTGCTGCATTTCAGACCAAATGTTACAACGGGTTGTTGGAAAGGATCTTCAACCACGAGTAAGTAAATTTAACGAAGTAAGGTAGCTTACTCTGGCAAAATCAGGTTCTCCATATCTCGGTGCAGAGGAGCTCTGGAAGAATTTTCCGATGTTACTAGCTGCTTTTGATTTGTCCAAATTGGTTCCGTTTGTGCTTGGTTGAGCTGAGGATGCTGGTGGTGACATTGAACTAAAATCAAAAACAACGGCAAATCAAGTTAAGCAGTACTAGTAGCTTGTTATTGGGCAAGACAAGTTTTAAACATGGATTTCGAAATTGAATCGCTTAAGCCTAAATATGCCAGGGCACCTCTATTGAGCTCAGTAGTGCAAACGGTGGAAACTTAGGTTTGAAAATAGCTTCAGCAAAGCATCATGAATTCTATTTTCACGTAATACACATACACAAAGCGAGAAACAAATATTGCAACTACTAATAAATTTTATAACTGCACACTGCGTGGTAATTTTGTTACGCAGCAAGGAAAGGCTGCAAAGTGAAAACGGACCTTTCAGTCTTCAAGTCAAGCCGATGACTTGTGTATAATTATTACTCTAAGAATAACTAAAGAGAGAGTTTTGTAACTACATGTTTCTTTCAAAAACAAACTAATGCCAACACACAGAAAGTTAAAAAACCAACTCAAAGGACCACGTCTAAATTGAAGTCAGAAAATTCTTGATCCTATAAAGTTATTCGTAGTATTCTATCACTACGAATAACTTTATAGGATCAAGAATTATGGCCAGCACAAACAGTACCAGGTACAATTTGTGAAAGATATACAGAATTATTGCATTTATACTAAAAGAGCTGGACTATTCAAAAACAAGTTCTTGACTAATAGCTTTGGCATTTTTAAATGAATTGTTGCACTGTTCTACGAAAAAACATCAAATCAACATTTCTCATTAAAAATAGGAAATCTTCATCCCCTTTTGTTCAACCAAAATATATTTTTCTTACCATATGTTTCTGCAGTATTCTATCACTACGAATAACTTTATAGGATAATATTTTTTCGTAACGCAAATTGTCTCTGACTCAACACGTCTGTCTATAAATTAATGTCCTTAACGTATCAAAGATCTAGAATTGTCTACAATCAACAAATGAAAGTGCCAAACTGAAACGAAATTCAATCAATAATAAAATTCAGACTCTCCGAAGTTTGCATCAAGTCACGTTATATGAAAGGTAAGTACAAAAATTATCAACTTTTTTACTCTTGAATATAATTATCGCGGTGTGGTGTACGTAAAAGCTACCATACTAGGGATTAATCACACAAAAAGGTTCGGGGTGTCCATTTGACATACATTTAAATTCGTTCACGCGTAATTGCGTATGAGCCAGACGCTGTGCGTGTCCAACCACATCAACACAGTTTTTTTGAGGTAGTTTGCTACGGGTCCACGACAACTGACCGCGAACCAACTGACCGCGAACAACGCCGATTGGCTGAGAAGGGCGATCCTAAATATATTTTTACTATCCCCAGAGCCATCTTGCCCAAACCCTCACTTCGTGACGAAATCACTGCGACGAAATCAGTGACGAAAACATGTAACGAAATCAAACGCGGTCAGTTTGTCGCGGTTAGTTGACTTGGCTCGGTTTGCTTCAGTCTTGCGCCAGGCTGGGCCAATACGGCGATTAGCCTCTTCGACCTAAATGGAAAATAAGCGTTAAGTGTTTTTTTAAGGACGAAACCACGCGTCGCCAGTTTGGGAATCGAACCGGAAGCAAGCAACCTTTCAATCACTAATCCGTCGCCCTACTACTGAGCAACGAAGCAGTTTATATACACAGTGGATAACACTCAATCACGAAATAATAAAATACTTTCGCAACCAAAGCAATTTGGTGTGCAACAGTTTCCCAACTTTATTCCTATTGTTCGGTGAATGCCATGGCACCGATGTGAAACAGATCTTGTGATGATATGGAGAAGGAATTCACTAAAGAAAGAAGTTGGAAGCAGTCCAACGTACGTGGAAAAATGTACACTTAGGTGAAATTTTTTACAATAGAAGCCTATCAAAAGGATTTTTCGTATTGAAGAAAATATGTTTGATTCATTAGCTTGTAATTCAAACGTTTTCAACAGCAGCGAAATAAAAGCATGTCGCAACACACTAGCGAGAAAATCACATCGTATTCAAAGCAAAACTTGAAAACTTACACATGACCATTTAAAGTGAGACGCAACATATCTCTTCAAAGCCGAAGTGCAACACTTCACTTTTGACTGACCACCTGTTTTACATTGTTCAATCAAAGAAAAATTATTCACCTATAACGTCATGCCTTACAACGTGCTGATGACTGATTGATGAATAATAGATCACACAAGCTAAAATATACCGAACCGCAAATAAAATGGTAATGAAGCAAAAAAACTCAAGATTTTAAAGCACGCATGCTATGTTATTTACAAAAACATAGGTTTCTACGAAACACTGACGGGACCAAGTCTTCACAACCAGGTAGATCAAGGTGTCGTCTAAAGTGATCACACAAGGCAACACTGTGTCCGATTGACCAGCCTGGAAATAAACCCTAATCTACTGTTTCATGGAAATGGACCAGGTTGGTCATATCAATTTACTGAATTCAGATGATTACAACTTAAATCTGGTGTAGCAGTGAGTGCTATCTTGAATTGAACGAATTAAAACTTGACTAAAACTTCGAATATAATGTTTTCATGGAGAAATTTGATGAACCCAAACTTGATGCTTTTAGGCACTGCAAGTTATGGCTTACGATCTTACGAGTTATGCTTGTTGTAACCTTAAAGCGTAGGGTATGCGACAGCGTAACAAACGCATAATTCGTGAAATCCCACGACAAACTAATTAAAACATGATTTCCTGCATTCAGCTACGTCTTTGCGTAAGTTGTGAACATACACACTAATTTTGCAATAATTATTCCAATGGGTAATTTTGGGTTCGTTTTCGTGAAACAATCGCTCTTAAAAATTTAAACTGGAAGGTATGGGCACAAATTTCGATTACCGAATTCTAACAATAAAAATTACGTCAAAATTTAATTAGCATGTTAGAATATCTAATCAAATACAGTTGGCATTTTGCAACACTTGTTTTATACATTGCCTTAGGAAGTGATTCAGATTCGCACAACAAAGCAATATAAAAAGATTTTTGTACGAATAAAACGCATGATTTTCTGCACGGTTTGTTGGTTACGCTGTGTGAGCTCTGCAAGCCAAATTTGGCAATTAAAAAGTGATTAACATTTTCAAACCGAGAATCAAGCATTCTGCAGAGGTTACGCGCTTATTACCTTCGCAAAAAGTGAGCAATTCGCAGTCTACGCAAAGAAACTAGCAAACGCAGGGTCTTAAAACTTTGCTATATCAATCAAACTAAACTGACCACAAAAACCGGAAACAGCCATAGCGTTGCAAGCCAGTATGTGATTGCACTGCGAGCTGGTAAGCCAATACGCTTCTGACACTTCCTAACCCAATTTCGCCAGGCATATAATTTACAAAGCAAGTCAGAATCAAACTTTAAATTTTTTTTATGACAGAGGACAAAAAACTTAGAAAAACACAATTAAACACTTCTATTAAATAAGACACTCTTGATGATGCCGAAAACGGGTAAAACAACTTGCAGGGTTTTAAATGACTTTATTTTATACTCTTTGCGACGTGTTTAAGCCTTGCTATCACGCATCTTTTTGAATCAGTTGAATTCAAGCTATTGCCATTGTACTGTAGACCAAACTCAAAATATTTTTGATGTAAAATGTGCAATAGTGGACTGCTAGAATCAGCAGCGACAGAAGGATCCGGACTAGAAACTTTGAGATTTATGAAAGCGACTCCTTACCATAGAGCCCACCTTCAAACCGAAATAAACAGCTAGCTGATTAAGCTGAACTCAAACTAAACGTAACGCTTTTTAAACCAACAATTATCCGATACCGTTAAAAGCATGACACAAGAGTCACGGTATTAATTTGCTAAGGCTATCTTTGGCAAATCGTGTATTAACTAAACTAAAACCATAAAAGCGATGATTGCTTGTTGATTGGCAAGGTGCACAAACCTTTACATGTTTTGGTGTATTTTGCGGTTGGAGAACTATTTACTGCCATCTGACGCGTAATGTTGCATCGCCATCGCTGTACTTCGCATCACTTCTACCAACCTGGTGGTGGTATGTGGTTCCCACGGCTTTGCTGCTGCTGGCTCAGGTGGCTTGGCAACTGGCTCAAGTGGTTTGGCAACAGGCTCAGGCGGTTTGTTGCGGGCTAATTCTTCTTCTTCTTCGATCATCTGCTTGATTTCGGGAGTAATTGATAAAGCGTTTTCTGCATCCTCGTCGTATGTAGGTTGCGCTATAAGAATAATATTTGATTATGAATAGCAAAAAAGAATAATAATAATTAAATAGTACCCATCCTTGTCGACAGCGATGAAAATTTAGATCAATTGGTATTTCTATAACCTAACCCCTTCCGACAGTTGAAGGCGCGGAGAAGAAATTCCGAAGAAAACTAAAAGTAGAGCCACCCCCAAGGTCTGGTCCGAAGAGTAGCCAAAGGCTGCTCTAATGTGACGCTCAAATGTAGGGCATTCAAGATGATGAATGAGATCCTGCAGCGGGTGACAACAAACACAGAAGAGGTTTTTCTTTGTATGATGATCCTACACTAGATGAGAACGATCTCAATTTACCTTTTCGGTCATCATGCAAAAGTCTGCATTTTATAGCGCAAAGCAAGGAAAAAGCAAATGATTAACATAAACAAAAAAAAAAAAGAAAAGAAAACATCATCAATGATAAAAATAGTTGCAGACTGGCAGACTGCATTGGCATTCACACCTCGCAAGCGAGCATAAATTTACGCTTTTATTTATTAGTACAGTCCTAATAGGTAAAACTATTGAATTAAAATTCGAAACGCCTATTGATCAACAATTTTCGTATCACTACTGCAGTAGCTGCACCTCATTGAAAACCGGACTATTCAAGTTTAGAACCGTAAATATGAAGCACCAGTGAAAAGGAAACAAACTTAAAGGGACAAATTCAAGGTCAATACCGCTTGAAATTTCTTAACTTGAAAACTGAAACTGCAAAGATTTTAAACGTAAGAACGTTCTTTGGTTGATATTAACTCTGTTCTTTGGTTGATATTAACTCTTTTCTTTGGCTATATATAGCTAAGGATAATGCGGATAAAAATACGTGTGGTTTGTAAAAATATTCAGTAGAGAATAATAAATGTAATCAGTAGTAGACAAAGAGGTTTAGTTTCAACTTTCCCGCATAAGTGATATTTACTTGCTCCAGCAATCTGGCGCAAAGACCTTTGCTCAGTTTACAATGAAATCATGTATATTGTTGAAGAGTAACCACTTTTACATCCTTTTCGCATAGTTTAATTTAAGATGACTTCTGTATACCTCGGGATGACGATCTTGTTTTAGCAAAATATGCAGGGGATTGAGTGACTCCACCCTCTTTCTGCCACTTGCCAGGATTGTTATAACGCTCAGTTCGGGCAGGATCGGGCTTGTATTCACTGCAATTCGAACTGAAATTAGTCAAATTCCGAAAAGTGGCTAAAAATTACATTGAAAAATCCTTATGCTTTATTGAAAATTGTTTTTATTAAAATTGTATACGTACATCATGTAGGTTGATCATGTGTATAACAGTTTGTTTTCGAAAAATCTAATGCTTGGAAAACACGTAAAAATAGCAAGTAGAGGTCTAAAATAGACCATTAAATAGTGAATATCCTGCTTACAAAATAACAATTTTATATCAACAAACTATGATAGTAGCTCAGGAGGATTAAAGTGCAATATAATTAAACAAAAAATTTTACTTTTAAGTATCATTAGAATAATGTTACCTCGCTTTGGGAGCAGGTGTGTTTGAAGTTACTAAATCAGGTGGGGTTTCTCGAGGTTTGGGCTTACTAAAACAAAAAAAGGTGTTGCAAGAAATTTTATTTTAGTTTTTGAAGTATGCGTTGTATAGTGCAGTACTACATAAATCTTCCAAATACGTCAGTATTAGCAATTCAAAATGTGCAATATGCCATGGCTATTCAACTGGCGGACCATGGTCCGAATTCGGACCTCCGGAGCGGTAAATTCGGATCGCAGCCCACTATTGGACTAAATTCGGACCTTCACTCTCCTTTGCGCAGAAACTGACTGTTTGCCTTCGGTATGTGGAGCGCGAAATCCTCACAAATCGCGAAGATGACTTTTTTTTGGTCCTAAATCGCTTTTTGGTCAGCAAATTGAGGTGAAGACCTTTATTTTTAATCTTCAATCGCTTTTTGATCAGCAAATCGCGGTTAAAACCTTTTCTGGACCTAAAGACTTTTCATCTGCCATATCTGGATCTTTGCTAAAATTAGTAAAAGACTCCTGCAATATACCATTCGAGTCTCTTAATAGATGTTGGAGATAGACACTATTGCACAAGTCTATACGTGAAAAGTTTAAAGAGTTAATATGGCTTGTGACCTAAACCATAACCTACCTACAAGTAGATATGATACCGCAAATATAATTTATGCAACCAATGCAAGAAAAGAATTAAAAATGTGAAACAAAAGTAATGTCCTGAGAAAAGCCAAAAATGCAACAGCAATAAAATCAATGTCATTAATTATAAAAGACACAAGCGTGCACAAGCAACTATGACGTCACATTCTTGGCATTTCCTTTTATAGGAAGCTTGAATCTATTTAAGTTGTATTGAAAAATGTGTATATACTAGACAAGTCTATAGACACAACATCAAAGCTTTGAAATGAAATTTAAATATATACGAGTAGATTTGCCCCGAGCAAAGTATCAAAATACGACATTAAGCTGTGAAATTTTTGACTTCAAAAAGAAAACTCTTATGACTGGAATTAAGTTACAGCACAATTAATGGCTTTGTTGATCGAAGGGATCTATCACGTTGCTGTGATATTTGCACGGTTAAATTACTCATAAGAATGTTGTAAATCATTGCTAGTTAATTGGTGAACTAATATTCAATCTAAATGTGTTCCTTCAAGATATTTAGCACCACTCCAATACACTACTTTTTTTTGTAAAAACCAATTAGAGTCACATTAAGATTTACTTGAAGGTGGCTGTTCAAATTTTCGCAAATTTTAGCACAAAATATAAAACGAGGTATAATATAAATATTGTTTCCAAATTTGAATTAGTTGTTTAATGTTGTTTCCAAATTTGAATTAGGAATGCAGAATATTACTGGAAGCATACTAACAACATCGTTAAACTTTAAAGCAAGCTGCTAGACGGCTTGCAATCGCTACTTTAACACGAAAAAATGTTTAGCCGAATTGAGCTTTATATTCACTTATATTGCATACTGCATATCTGCAACATTCATCAATGAAAAAACACAAAACCAAATTAAATCATAGGAATAGTTCTTATTTATGTGCTTGCTAACTGTTGCATTTTAAGGGATTTTTTTATTCTTTATCGAACAGGTACACACCAACTGACCACCAACTAACCCTAATGTTGGCAGCCAGTTTGCAGCACACAGTTGACTTTGTTCCTATCTGGTTGGTTCATACCAAACTGTAGGTGACAATCATAAATAAAGCGGTTTTGGAGCTACCAAGGTTGAGTAAAGTATATACAGATAAAAAATTTATCCATAAAAGATGGAAAACAGACAGTCTAATCCTAAAATAGAAAATACTAGAGGAGGATTGCGCACCATATATACATTATTATGCAATAAGATGTTAACACTAAATTTACCTCAATGTTAACGAAAGTGAAAATCCTGCATTCTTTATTTTATTCTGTGCCGCATGATGTGATAAGTTTGAAAACTCTTCTCCATTTACTTTCTCAATGATGTATCCTTGAACAACTCCAGCCTTGGCAGCTTTACCACCTGCAGTTACCTTGACAAACGAAAACAAAAGTTTCATTAATTTTAAAAAAAGTGCGCTCGTCATTCACAAAGTAACCACTAAAGGAAGTATAACTACTCAAATCCTGGTCCATCTAGTCCAATTAGCCTTTCTTGAGGAATATATTGGATACAAGTACAACTGCAAGTTCAAACATGGATTTGTTGGGTTGGAATCATTGTCTCAATTTTATACTGTCATGAGGAAGTGACTAAAACTAACGTTTCCTAGTTGCCAAATTTTTTTAAAACATTTAAGCCCAAAACCGTAAAATGTTTACCTACCTTAAACTTTGCACCACTACCAATGAAGAATACAAGTCATATTTCCACAAATTTGTCAAACTTTCTAAACTAATATTTATGATAAACATCCCAAAAATTATTCGCAGTGATCAAACAAATAGCTGATTCGCTGACCAAACTATGCGATGCTAAGCTTTGGACAAATGTGCATGTGCATTCACTTATAGGACACCATTTACCAAGTTTTTTAATACATATTAAATTTTCAACCATATGTTAATCACTATATCTAAGAACGCTAAAATGTGACCATAGTGTGAGTTTAGTTAAATTATGCAATCAGGATCGCAGCAAACGATGTACTTTAACCCCGCTACCTTGCTGCCAAACTTATATTTCATTTTCATGAAACAGAGCACCAGTGATGTAGCAAGGTTTTGTCACTGTACAAAGACTACAATAGAATTATTCCTACCTGCTATAGTTGACGTAATTCGTACTTACATCCTTATTTAGCAAGCTGACTTGACCAGAAGATGGCATAGCAATTTTTCGGCCTTCCGAGTTCAGCTGCCACCTCCCTACCTAGTCTGTCACACATGGTGGAGGCTTCACACTGTCCCTTTCAGTACTGAACATTGAGCAGGAAAACTGCGAATACCACTTCTTATAGTCTTTGGTTTGACACGACCACAGGTTTTTGGTAAGTAGCCAGAAACCAAAACAGAGTCTATAGTTTCAGAAACTCTATCTACTTGGTTTTTTACAGTTAAACTCACATTGCAGAAATTAACAAGATTTTTGTCACCTTTATTTTTTACAGTCAATGACCGTAAAAATTGGTAATTGACTTCCAGGTAATTCATTGGGTTTTTGGCTAATAGTTGAAAACAAATTAGTAACATATTTCAATCTAATGCCAAAAAATAATGATGTTCACATAAAAGACCTAAATTCAAGATTGAAATGACAAAAAATGGTCGAATAAATTTTGAAATCAAAGTTCAATATACAGGTGCTGGTATGGTATATATAAATTTATCTGAAAGTTGGGCACTTACTGCAAATTTTAAAGAAAACAAATAACACAGAGTATCATTCATTTTTTCATTCTTGACCACTACAACAATAGCGAATGCACAGTAACACAATAATAACATGTAGAGTCAGGAAAAGGAAGTAGCAACACAACGTCAGACGCTAAGACATGCAGAGGATATTGAAGACAAAAAAGCGAGTTTTATTTACATGATTGCTACACCTGTCATACGGCACCTGTTGAAGTATGCACAATGTAGGCCTAATCAATCACACTCATCAACATACACATGCAACCACACAAGATGTAAGTAAAACTAATCATACATCATAATAAGTTGAAAGATAACATTGCATGTGTTAATTATAGCAAAATGACAATTCATTCAACCTCTGTAACCATTGAGGCAATTTTTATCACCAAATCAGTGCTTTATTGGGCACACACAGACTCATTTTTGAATTTTCCATTGATTACTATAAAAAATCACCCATTTTTTGGGCGTATGCCGACTCACCAAAACCTAAGAGGTAACACTGCATCCAACTCCAAAACCTATTATAATATATGCAATAAGCTATGATGTCAAATTTAAATACCCATCCTAAAAGGTTATTGACGTACCTTTCCGATTGCTAAAGGCATGTGGAAATCCTTTCCTCCAGTCATTTTGAAACCCCATGGAGAGCCACCAGACAAAGTGATCTGAATAGCCATTATCAAATACACCTAAACTATTACACTTCAAGTATTTACAGCTTATTTCCAACAAATAAACTATGATACATAAAAGATTTTGAATAAAAAACTTTTGCTGACAGAAATTTTTTTGTTCAACAGTTGGTATCTCCAAAACTCCCCAGGTCAAAAGCTTAGAGTAATATACCGCATAAAAAGCATAGTACCAGAATAATAACAAACGTTGACTAACTACTATGAACATTATTTTTATCTTTCAGAACAGACACATTTTATGTTAAATTTTAACCCTATTTTACAAGGTCCATGACAACTGACAGCAAACCAACTGACACCGATTGGCTGAAAAGGGCGATCATTGAAATATTTTACAACCCCAGAGCTATTTTGTGCAAACACTCACTTTGTAATGAGATTACAGGTAACCCTTCGGTTGCGGTTAGTTGACTTGCCTTGATTGTACATAAGGGAGGTGGACATTTTTGCCACTAGTCAGTTTTTTTGTGATATATCCCTTCACAAAAATAGATTTTTATCTCAAACCAACTTGACTTTGAGTCAAAATTCATTATACATAACTTCTGCAAATTTTAAGTTGCTAAGATAACAGAAAGTTTCCCAATTTTTGAGATTTTCCGAAGTCACTTTCCAAATAACAGCCAAGAAATCCGAGTAGTTTTTGGCCAATACTTAACTTAAATGACATCACAAGGTGTTTTTGTGACGTACTTAATTTGACGTAGACATTTTATGATTCAGTATCAAAAAACAAACCTATGTACAAAATTGAACCGCATGTGACGTCATCGCAAAAATTACATTACTGTTCGAAAATATGGCAGTGTCGTCACAATGATGATGTCATCAACTCTAAACAAAAATTTCTAAAAAATTTTGGTAACCACCAACACACTCACCATGCTTGGTGTTCCCATGACATTTGATTTAGGATTGAAATACCCCCATGAACAATAAGGCTAAACAATAAGATCTTGAAAAGTTTGAAAAGAGACTCCAAATATTTAGTTATAATATTAAAATTGCGTTTATAATAAAAGAAAAACACTTGAAAGTGCTAAACTGCGAAAAAATTCAAGTTTATGTGCAAGGCATATTCTACTGACTAAACATGGCAACATTAAAACACACTTGGACATTAACAGCATGGCCGAAATGCTAATGACCAGAGTTCACTCTCAGTGCAAAAATTTTTGTATTTTTGAACAAATTTTTCACAAGTGCAAAAGGGGCTTTCGATGTTTTGAAGTTTTATTTTGTGGTCAAAATAATTATTTCAAGATTGAAAGGAATACAAAAAAAACATTTAGCAGTTAGGTGCAAGTTCCACCATGTGGCAAAATATCTGGAACTAACATAAATTGCTACAAATCCCGTTTGGAAACTTTGCAGGTTGCGCTAGAGAAATTTGGCACACAGAATCACAAAATTCTAGTGCCAATTTAGTGCAGAAAACACAAAAATAACTTTGGCATGGAGCGAAAGTTCCTAACAATGTAAAATACAGCGAAGACGGCAGAAAACTATCTGTTATTCACAGTCGCTGAGAGTGAAGACCTTTTAGTAGCAGAGTACAGGAAGAGCGAAAATTCTGGAAGCAAATTATATCCACCAAATTGGAGCACTTTTTGCATATTTGATTGGAGGAGTAAAAATAACAAATATGTAAGTGCTGGGTTAGGTTGGCGAAAAAATCCAATGCAGTATATTTGAACTTTCCAACCAGGCTACAAGCCTACCAATGACAATTAATGAACAGCATTAAGTTGTGGTTTTTTGGTGGACTGGCAGTTTCTTAAGGCCTAAGTTACGGCATTTTCAGAAAGACAACATATTTTTGCACTTTTTCTGACATTTACTCAGTAGGTACAAACTTAGAGGGAACACTGGTAATGGCATCATTTTTATGACAACCCTGATCGCATGATCTGGGTTTTACCCACATTCTGGTCATGTTGTAGCATCCTTGGATGAGATGATTTATTGATTATCTCTGCTAGGTGAATTCATAAACAGCATAATCAGAGGACAAAACTTCAAAGAAATCCACAGCAACAGAGGACGCCTATAAACTAGGAAGCCATTACAGAATCCCTCAAACACAAAGCACTTAATGCAATGAGAAGTATGAGGATGCACCTACTACAAAGAGCCAACTCTGTCAGATAAGAGGAGGATAAATATATGATGCAACATTAAGAAAAAAACTGAAGGAAGTTGATGCAAACAATGTTTCTTTACTTTTGAGCATATAATTTTGCTGTATTGAAATGTGTTGTTCACTATTTGTATAAACAAATATTTTTTCATACATGGAAGGTCTATGACATCATCTGTCATTGATCTACGACATAAGGTCATCGGGACAAAAGAGTGTAGAGATAAACGGTTGCAAAAAAACATAATACTGCAACCGGCACTAAAATTTTCATGCTTCAAAAAAGTAACGCTGCAAGTTTAATTCCCAAAATACTTTACTTGTTTCTCAACAAACATTGATAAAATACAATGACAAACCTCTTTGTAATGTATTATTTTGTGTATTTTCCAGTATCTAATGACATAACTACTGCACTGTACAAAATTAAAGTAAACAAAGAAAGTAATTTGCAACCAAAACAAAATGTTGATGAAAAACATTTAAAGAATATGTATGTAATCTCAGATCTATTAACAAACGATCTGAACTTGTCATGAAAGCTCTTTGGCTTTTTCGAGTTGAAGAAAAATATGAGCGTTTTTTCAAGTTTAGTGAAAAAGCAAGGTCTATAGCAATGGTTGAATGATTAATGAATTTATTAATGCATATTAGGGTTGTACAAAGTAGAATTTTGAATCCTTGAGATTCAAATCTCCAGAGAAATGAATCTCAAAACACATTTTTTATCGGGTAATTGGATTCGAAAAAAATCTTTTATAAGCGCTGTCAAAATGCGAAGAGTGGTGCGTATTATGCAATTTTAAGCAACCCAACTCTCTAGGTGCATTTCATTGATAGTGCGTTGCACTCTAACAAGTGTGCAAGCATACATGCACTAAAAAAGAGACAGTTGTCTAACCTAGTCAGGATTGTGTTTTTTGAATTTTTGCAATAAAACTGTAGCGTCAAAATTTGCAGTGAGTTATTCTAGAATAGGATTCGAAATGTCTATTCTAGAATTATTCTAAAATACTGCATTATTCTACTTTGTACAACCCTAATGCATATATCAAAAATATGTGCTATTCAAAACAGATCGGTATTTTAATTTTGATCTTTTGAGTAAAATGAATTAACTTCAAACTTTTGCAAAACATAAAAATTTAACCCTAAATGAAATATATAGGTTTTATTTGTTCGAGTAAACTAGAATATAAATAATGCACTGTGTAGTATGTAATATAGGTTATGATAGCAGATTGCAATTTCAGTGCATGTTATTAGCAAATGCTTTTCCTTCACAGTATCAAATGACAAAAAAATACCTACCTGCCAGTAATTATTATTGTTTGATTAACAGCTTTAGTGCAATCCTTTAATGATGGTGTGTGAAAACAATTGCTGACACACGCACTCACCAGCTCACTGGCTAGGTGGTTTTTACTTTTTACAAAAAATAAAAGTGTTGTTTTGGGTTAATAAAATCATAAAAAATAAACATGCTTTTTTTGATGTTTTGTCTCAGGAAGCATGGTGCATGGTGACCTAGAAACAATTTAAGCTTTTTGTTTTTGCATTTGTTTGCTTTTTGTTTTCCTCATTATTTTATGTTTCAGAATTGAATAAAATTGAAAAAAGAATACCATTTAAAAGGTACATTACCATTTTGAGAGCAATTGAACAAACTTTAAAATTCACAGAACAAATTACTCAAAGATAAAAAAAAATTATCAGTTGCACACCTAAGACAGCTGTTTTGCCTAATTTTAATTTAAAGCTTGTCAGTTAGCAGTTAGGCTTAGCAGGGCGAAAATGACAAATAGCCTACTACCAAGATAAAGATTTCAAAAAAAAACTTTACCAAGAAAATGATTAAATATTTGCAAATGAAATGCAGTCACATATCAATCTTTACCCTACAAATTATGATAAACTCTAAACAATGCAAGTATAATTTTAAGTTTTTTTTTCAAAATATAAACAGTAAATAATTGAAACATTACTGATACCATTCCCAATAAATCAAAATTCACTATTAATGAATCATTAAGATTTTCAACCGGTTGAAATATGAGTAAGATCCAATCCAATTGAGATTCAAAATGATTGGATAAAATGTCAATGAAAAAACATCCAGATATACATAAATTAAAATATTTATCAAGTAAATTGGAATATCCCAACAAAATCAAAAGTTAATATAAACATGAAAAACAAAAAAGAATTATACTAGAATATGGTTGCTAAACAATAATCAAACCTAAGCTAACAATGAAGCAAAGAAGAAACAGAATCAACATGTGGTTAAAAAAATATAAGTTTGTCACACTAACTAAGGACTAACAAGTACAATAAAAAACCAATATATCATAAAACTAGATAAATATTTCAAGTGTTAAACTTCCCACAAATACAAAATCCAAAATAAATTACATAGTTGAATAAAAAGTACCGGTACATAAAAAACCCATTACTTCCCAGACATCGATTACATCAAAATATTTTTACAAAAATTAAAATACTAGCTTGTTATAGGTTGAATATGAAGATTCAAAAAAAATTTTTTTGATATCATACTCGGGAAAGCAGAAAATGATACGTCCTTGTAAGGACGCTTGGGCAGTTGTGCGAACATTTAGTTTAACTTTAAAAAGCCAACAGTTTTTCTTATTATAGGTGTTTTCAAGTGTTTTTAGTTTTACGTCAGCTTTGACATCTACTTTTCTTGCGTTTGTTGGATTTTATTTTGAGCGTGGAAACCTAAAAGCACAAAAAAAAGCAGTTACCAATTTACAGTATAATAAAATAATGCCCCTATGTACAGTAAATCTTGTCTCTCGCTGTAACAAAACACATTCAGTACAATGATTGTAATTTTTTAATGAGTTCACAACAGGGTTGCCACAGAAACTTCAAAATCAAATTCCAGGACTTTTTTAGGTCATTTTCCAGGACTGTTTAAGATTTTTTTTTTACAGGTCTTTAAATTCAGTTTTGACTACTGTTCTTTGATGCATCTACTTTTTTGTACTTAAGATTGAGAAAAAAATTTGATGCAACGCATTTGCATTCCTAGTACTGACTACTAGCCAGATGCAGCAAAGCCAGAAATTTGTAATGAGAGGGCTGTGCTTTTGGGTTGAGGGCAGAGCCCCTGGCGACCAGAAACCATTGGAAACTATTGCCCTTGAAGATTTTGCAATTTCTTTGCAATAATAACTTAATTTTAGGCCTAGTTTGGTAAAAATTATTTCTTGCAAAGTGTGAAATTGAAAATAGCACTGCAAAAACATGATTAAACTGATTGCACAAATGGGCTACAGTATGTGGGTGATAGCTAGAGCTCAACCAATATGACTTTTTCAGGCCGATACCCATATATTAACTTACGAACTACCAAATTTTGTCTCTATCTTTCACTTAACTTGACATAATAAGCTTCACTAATCCTCCTCTAAAGAAATACTATTGGAAACATATAATTCATACTAAGCAAATAAAACCCAAGATCGCTCGTGCTTGCTCTAAAAAATAAACAGTTCAAGGTAATTGCACTAAGTCAATATTTTATCGACTGTACATAGCCAATACGATAAACCGGCTTGGCCCTGATATCAGCCGATATATATCAAATGGCCGATATATTGGTCACACTCTAATGATGGGTAATGGTAAAACTTCAGTCCTAGCTTTATTTTCAGCTAGTAAACCATATCATTTGAAAAATACACAGCTTATTTGCATGCCATCGTGCAAACAAAAAAACGCTACTCTAGTCCTAACCCCAACCTTAAACTTAACTCAAACTGTAACCCTAGCTCTATTTAACTATAACGTTAATCCTAACCTAAACTTAAAATCTAAACTAGAGCTCGACCGATATCGACATTTTGGAAATTTTTAGGGTGATACCGATATCGATACATAAACTTATTAACTACGAAATTTAGTCACTATTTTTCGATTACAACCTGACACTAAACACTTCACTAATTTTCCTCCAAAAAAAGACTATTGCAAACACAAGTCACTCTATGGTATTATTCAATAAAAAAACAAACCAAAAATACAACGACTTGGCAATCAATAGTCAAGAGCGGTCGTGCTTGCTCAGAAAAATAAACAGTTTTAGGTAATTGCGCTAAGCCGATATTTTATCGGTGGTAAATGATATATGATATATCGGCTTGGCCCTGATATCGGCCGATATATATCGGCTGATCGATATATCGGTCTAGCTCTAATCTAAACCCCAACTAGCCACTAATGATAACAATTTAAAAAATGAAAGAGTACTAGAGCAAATGAGCACCCACTCTTGTTCTCTTATTCTTTCTACGCAGAGCTTATTTGCGAGCTAAAGTGCAAATAGGCACTTCCTTTAAAAAACCTCACAAGTATTAATCCAAATTGTGTGTATTTTATAATGCTAGATAATGATATAATTTGGGAGAAGCTAATGAAACAAAATTTAAGAGAATTGATTGGTAATTGACAGAATTAAATACTGAATAGCTCCTTATAATTTTTTTACAAAGCCTACATTAACCATTTTGCATCAAGCGATCGATTTGATTGTTAATTTTGGGCTATTTTTAGTTAGTTGTAGAGCTCGACCGATATATCGGCCAGCTGATATATATCGGCCGATATCTGGCCCAAGCCGATATATCGTATTGGTGTCTACCACCAATAAAATATCAGCTTAGCACAACTTCCTTAAACTGTTTATTTTTGAGAGCAAGCACAACTGTTTTTGACTATTGATTGCCAAATCGTTGTATTTTTTGCTTGATTTTTTTTGATAAAAAATACTGGAGTGTGGCTTGTGTTTGCAATACCAATAGTCTTTCTTTGGAGGGGAATTAGAGAAGCTTTTTTTTTTAGTGTCAAGTTAGTTGAAAAATAATGGCAAAGTTTCATAACAATATAACAATATGCACTGGTTGCCTATTGAATATCGTCTGAAATTTAAGATTCTTTTGCATGTTTTCAAAGTGATAAATAATCTTTCTCCAACATACTTGACTGACTTGATCACCCATCAGCCTGTCCCTTCTCGCTCACTGCGATCAACTGACTCTAATTTGCTATTTGTGCCGCGTACTTTCTCTGCTTTCGATGATCGCTGCTTTAGTGTATGCGGGCCACGTCTTTGGAACGCATTACCACAACACATAAAAGACGCTGAATCTACCAATCAATTTAAAGTTTTGCTAAAAACTTATTTCTTTAAACAAGCATATTCGAGATGATTAGTTTCTCACTGTGCACACTTTGCATGCCAAATAGTATTGTTTTTCACTTTTGTCTCCCTCTTAGTACTCTTCTTCACACAAGTGTACGATATGCCAACTATAGTGTAACAAAATTTTGGTTGCCTGTGACTTAGTGTGCTACTCTTTCATGTTGTTGAACTGTATTTGTTCTGTAAAGCGCCTTTGATCTGCTACCTTGCAGGAAACGGTGCTATACAAATGACTACATTATTATTATCATTATTATAACCAATAAGTTAATATATTATTGGTATCAGCCTAAAAATTTCCAAAATATTGATATCGGTATCGGCCTCAAAAAGTCATATCGGTCGAGCTCTAGTTAGTTGTTACTGGTTTCATTTTTAACCAATATTAGCCCTTCCCCAAATCATGTTCTAAAAGTGGCTTTAAATTACTTAAGTGTCCGTATTACTGCAAAAAATTGCCTCAGAAGTACAGTATAGTGCAAAAAAAGTCGTATTTTTCTTATAGTGCATTTTGGTCAACGAGTCAATGGGGGGCCTATAGCCCACTACGCTACTGCTGCTAGCAGTAATACTGCTACTAGATCCTTGAATTTACTCTTCCTAATAATATTCAATAATTTATGCATACTGCACAGTAAATTTTGGCATTTTGTTGGTCGAGTGGCAATGCGTTTGTCTCTGAAACGGGAGGTATGAGGTTCAAATCTCGGGCCGGTCAAATCAGACACAGTGTTGATAACAACTCACCACCGCTGTGACATTTCTTTGAAAGGAGCTGTGGTGCCTGGGTGCAATGACGCGGAGATGGGCACTGATAACTTGTTACATGCTTCAGCGTATTATAGAGAGTATAATGAAAGATTTGATTTGATTTAAGAAAGAAGTTCTCATTTGTACTCTAGCGCACTAGTAAAAACTGCTTAAAAAGAATAAGAGAGCTTAGAGCAGAAGAATGGGCGCTCGTATTAACGTTAGGGTTAGAGCTATGGTAGGGTTAGAATAGCGATCTTTTTGTTTGTGCACAGCGTACAAATAAACTCTGTTTTTTAACAATACAATAAAGCTTTTAGAACGAGCTTCACAAGGCAAATTATTTCAACAAAGACTTTGTACAATTACCAGATTACAAGGCACCAGTTATTATAAAAAACAACAACTTCACATTCTGTCCTGGTAAATTACGGGAAAACTTTAAACATTTTCCAGGACTTTCCAGGACTTAAAAACAAAATTCAAGGACTTTCCAGGACAGCAAAAAAAATCCAGGACTTTTCCAGGATGTGGCAACCCTGTCACAACAAAAGAAATAAGTTACTGAAAGTTAATTACGACAAAAATATCTATCGTCAAAATCTAGCAGCAGTTGTTCAGTTCAACTGTGATACATTTCAAAGCAGTCCGGATGCAGTCCAACATCACACCTACGACACCTGCACAATGTCCGGTTTTGACAATACTTGCAGACGCCTTTTTTGTTTGTCTTGATGATCAAATGGTTACCCTGATCTTTTTGGATCTCTTCTCGGTTAGGAGCTGCAGGAATTGATGTTAGAAGAGAAACGGAGTTGTTGCCATGAAGCAGGACACTCATTTCTACGCACGATCGAATAAAGTCGACAAGACCAATTTTTTCCATGAGTCCTTCTTTCATGATGGTTCCAATTTTTTTGTAAAATCGCCAAGCCTGCACCATGGTCGCATTTAAAAACCAGTTGTACACACCCCAGTACCACTTTCGATTTCTTGAACGAATGGAGTAACTAGATATCAGATTATCTAAGAGGTCTACTCCACCCATATTGTTGTTGTAAAACTTCAGCAAATGCGGTTGATCCACATCTAGTGTCTTTTTGGCTTTGCGTGAGTATCTAATAATTAAAAAAAAAACTTTATCCCAAATGACCAAAAAATATTGCAGCTTGGCCTAGTTCTATGTACCATACTGTGTAAATTAGCCAAGAGGAAATCAAGATATAAGAACTTTTTCGTGAAATTGGGCCAAAAAAGTAAAATTATGGTATCAAAAGATTTTTATCTAATTTGACTGAGCTGGGATTTGAACCTATTTTTCACGTAAAAGACTTAGACACTTCGGTTAAATTGCAATAAGTTTACATTCTGATGAAAAAAAAGCAAAAAAAAAAGACAGACGCCTTTCTAATGCATTTTACTATTTTTCGTCAATTCACCATACCAGTGCCCAAACGTCCCTGCAAGGACGTAACAAACTTTAACAATAAATATAGCCTAAACAATAAATAAAAAGTACAATATTTTGTATTGGGCGAATAACTATCCTTGTCATTCGATTTTTCGAAAGAAATAATTTATTGAAACGAAAGGTTACGTACCGGGATTTATACGTCACAGGTCGACTGTCAAGTGCTTGTTCCATATCTTAAATGTAGACTAACTTTGCTGCAATAATTTAACCGCTAAAACTTATTCCAGAAATCTGAAACTGCGCTTACTATTTCGTTATAGTGTACGTATAAACCTTAAAGTAAAATAAATTAATCACTACCTCGCTGAAACAAGAAACGCAAAATTAAAAATAGCCAATTCTTACGTCCCTGTAAGGACGCGTGGGAACTAATGGGTTAAAACTAAACATAGTTTTTTAAAAAGGTATATTTTACACAGACTACAGTATCAAACAAGCGAAAAATAAAATACATTATTAGTCCACAACATAGCTACATAAAAACTGTATAAACTTCACATACTGGCATGCATCACACCTATTGTGAATCATAACAAGACCTAAGTAATCTTCAACATGCAAACTGAAGTATTAAAAGCAAATAACAAAGTACCTACTCGTACTGGCCAAGCCAACTCCATAACAAATCAAGTACCGCCAAAAACATGACCACAAATATACACAACTATAATTGCACATCACTATTTAAAACAAACAGATAAAACAAGAAGACTATAGCATTACAAACAGTATATCTCTTCTACACTTGACGCTTACATACAGTACCCAAAGTACTAGCAGCATTTCCTCTTTGCACTGCCATTCCAATTGCTTGCATCAGGAAAACAGTCGACCTGGGTTCACTGGACTCCACTGAACTTCTCCTGCCAATCTCTTGAATAAATTTTACTCTATTTGGATCTCATGGCTATATTGTTTCTATGCATATGGGAACAATCTCAAACTCATGTACAAGCTGTGCATACTTTATCCCGCTCTGCCTATTTCGCCACTTTCCGAAAAGAATATGATGAGGTATCAAGGTGACTAAGAGCAAAGATGTCACTGCATGCAAGCAAAGTCGCGCACTTCATCAAAAGTCCCACACTTACACTAGGCTTTCATATAAACTCTATGCTAATTAATTCTTCGAAGTGACTTGGCACATGGAAAGGCGCAGTTAAATAAACAAAGATTCCGATGACGTCACTTACTTTTGAAAATTTTTGTTTTGCTTATTACAGTTATAGACTTGGCTTAGGTTTAGGTTAGGCTTAGGGCTAGGATTAAGGTAAAGGTTAGGGCTTAAGGTTAGTTTTTTAAGGCTTTATAATTTATTACAAAATGTCTGCGTGCCCTGAATGGCGCTTATCCTTTTCCTTAATTCTTTCTAAGATCGTTATCGCATGCAACTCCAGCAGGTAGGCTTCAGGATGCTAAACTCACTGATATCTCTACCAATTGAAACTAGGTAGGCCTATGCAGGTAGCCTATAGGCTAGCCTATTAATCTCATATCTAACTGAAATCCATACCAAATAAAGCTGGGATATAGACTTACAGCACATTACAAATCCAATTAATATCTTCACCAAATACTGAAATACACCTAAGCTGCAGGCTACGGTACTGACTAGGATAGATTAATAGAATTCTAATTATTATCTAACTAGGCTAGATTAATTTTTTTAATTTTAAAAATTTTAACTTTTAATTTTAATGTTTACGGTAATTTGTAATCTTAAATTTCAGATGCTGTGTTACTTTTGGCAGATACCCCTGAAGATCCCGATTATGGATGAAACAGACTGTAGGGTTTTAAAAATTTTTTAATTTTGTATGTGTACCAGTACGGCGGTACTGTGTTATGTTGTGATAATTGCTCTGGCCTATGCTATCGAGCACTTTTTTGAATCGATTGAATTTAAACTCCACTCATCATAGATTAATAGAAATGTTGACCAACTGAAACTAGACTACGAACTATCCTACAGTACAACCACTTACTGTCATCTTCAGGGCCTCAGAGAGAAAATTTTCCAAGGGGTACGAAGGTCGATATCGGGCCCCCCAAGTCTTATCAGGGCCTATGCCGATAAACCATTTTTTGTCCGCTGGTTGTAGATCTTCATTTAAAAGTGAGGGGATGACGATATTTGCAAACAGTTAGGACCTATGAAAAACACAACTAGACATAAAATTGGTTTAAATCCAGTTAGTGGGTCTGGGGGAGTGCAGGGAGCTCCCCCAGCAGAATCCGAGGCGAAGTCCCGGAAGCTTTAGCACTTTTTATGTTTTTCGAGGGTAAAATACAGCATTTGATTAACATCCCAGCACCAGACTTGCTTAAATTGACAAGCAGAAAACGTGATATACATGAAAAAAGTATGTAAAGTGGGGGATGATGACATTGACACAATATTATACAATATTCTGCTGCACCGGCCCGGTTTCCAACATCTAATTGCTGCTGCAACGGCAACAGCAGTCGTTTTTTTTTGCAGTTCAAGCTGGCATCACTGCTCGAACCTTAACTCTAATAATTATAAGATTCTAGAAAAAAAAAGAATTCTCTTGCGATATTACTCTTTAGCGCTACATTTGTAAAGCATGTCCAGCACAAATTGATACCCAAACTTTCGGTTCGACAGGCGAGTGCACTAACCACTACACTACCAAAAACCAAGGCTTCGCATTTGATGCATCAAAGTGCCCAATTTAAATCGAATCTATGAGAAAAAAGCAATATAATAGGCTGCCGGTGCACAAGTGATTTGATGTTGGAAACCGGACGAGTGCAGCAGACACTACCTGCTACCTATACAATATAGCCTAATGACTTTAATACTGCAAACCAAATATTTTACTGATAAAAGTTTTAAGAAGTCATCTGCAATCATAGACTTCACAAACCCAAATACCGTACCTATTAAACTCATACAGACAGAGTGAGTAACTTAATGATAGTAGCCTAGTATAGTACCTATGTCAACTTTGACTCCGTTCTCTGAGGCTGAAATGCTTTTGGATCTCTGGAAATGTGGGCCCCCTCGTACATTGCTATACCGTAGAATTAGGGCTCTCAAGTCAGAGAAATGTAACAAAACGTTAATTTTGGTGCAAGTGTATGGCTTTTGATGCATTTTCCTCTTTTTTCAATCAAATCGGCCACTATTGGATGCCCTAAAGGCTGTGTAGCAAAAATAGCGACTAATTCTAAATTACGGTACCACCAGTACCGAAAAGGCTGAATGATATTTTTGCTGTAGGCAAGGTTGGTTATGGTGTTATGGTGTGATACCAAAACTTAACGCGGAAACCTGAACCTCTTCCGAGCCCCCCTAGGCCTGGATACGATGTACCCCCTGAACCCTCCTTTTACAGGCCCTGGTTATCTTTAGAGAACCAAAACAGGTTGCGTCATACGAAACTCTGAACTAGTTGAACTAATTAGGGCTACTTCATAAACTAACAACCAACTGTAAAGTGTACAAAGGCTAGGCCTACTACCGTAATTAATAACCAAAACCTAAAGACACCCGACCTTTCACAATGTTTATGAACTAGAGCTGTTGAAGCAAAATTAAAGCTATTAACTGCCGGTACCTCTGCCCTGTAGACTAACTAACCTCTAAATCATGGTTACTCAACTGGCGGACCGCTGTCCACATCAGGACCTCCGGAGAGCTAAATTTGGAACGCAGTTCACTGTATCAGTGTATGACCTTCGCACTTCTTTGGGCAGGAACTCACCGCCTACCTGACGATTTGGAGTGTGCAAACCCATACCTAATCGCGGTCAGTGGTGGGCAAGTTACTTTGCAAAAGTAATTGCGTTACAGTTACATGGCAAAAAAGTAACTAAGTAACAGCTACCATTTTGAAAAAGTAACTAGTTAGAGTTTTAATAATCCTAATTAACGGTTTGAATTAAGTATCAAAAATGCTGATTTTGTACTTCGGCACCGGTATTAACTGATTTCTTTCTGTATTCATTTTCTAATTTTCAGGTGGTGCCTCTGCACAATAGACCTGTTCATATTTTAACTTTTTTTGATTTTGTTATGGCTTCTCAGTGTATTTGAAGTAGATTTTCATACTGGTCCCTAAACTAAAAAAATTTTTTTGATTGGTTGTACGGTTTTTATGTAACGCGATGATTTCCGACCCCAACTTTTGAAAAAAAATGAGTTTTTTGACACTAGAGGGCGCTGTTTGTAAAATATATTTAAAACAGTTTATTCAACTAAATGCTCCTCTGCATTTTACATCTTTTAAAAAAAAAACTAAGCGAATTGAACTTCTGATTCAGTAGTTATGAGCATTTTAGTGATATTATTTGCAAAGCTCCCTCTAGTGGCCAAATGTGATTTCTTTATTTTTTGATAATTTTTTTATAAATTTGAGTCTATTTAGTGAAAGAGACTTCAATATTGGGGTTGACATTTTGCAGCAGTGCCACTAGAAGGCGTAATTTGCTATTTATTTCAAAATTGCGTATTGATTACAGTTAGATACGCCAATAAAGTTAACGCCTCTGCAAAATTTGAATAAATTATGACATGGCGCGATTTTTTATAGTTTGTTTTTAAATATCGACCTAGATCATGTGACAAAGCTAACAATTTATGCAAAAATGCAGTGGCAACACACTGTTTGCAGCATTAATTTGGCTTAATTTACAATGACCGCTCCAGCAATTTCAATATAAAGTTGAAAAGCTTCTTTGATTAACAAAGAATACAATTCAAACCAATATTTACAGATTATTATATTAGAACAAAACAGAGTTACCAAACTTCAGCAAATTTCACAAGTTTCTAAACTAATTAAAAACAAAAAAAATCAGATATTTTTTGAAAAGGTTTGTTGTGTAAGTAAAGGTCCTGCGTGTTTGTTATACGACCATATGCTTTGTCGTTGCTGTTGAAATTTCATTATAGTCACTGTCAAAGTGAACTGAACGCTCCGCTGCATCATTGATAACTTCCAATCCTGAAACAATCTGGTTGATTTGTTGAAAAGAAGAATCTTCTTTCCAGTATAGGCAGTAGCCTACTTAAATTGTAGGGGGGACGCGTCTCCCCATCAAGAGTTAGCGTCCCCCATCAAGATTTAGCGTCCCCCCATGGAGATTTAGACATCCACCCATCGAGATTTGAGCACTGGATGATGAAACGATCAAAAGCCAGCCACCACGAATAATTCCTAAAATTCCGGCCGAATATAGTCCCAATTTGCGGTGAAGACCTTGTTTTTTGGTCTTCACCTGATTTCAGGAAAACACTTCAATTGCAGGTACGGAATTACATGATTTCTACTGAAGTTTGTTCAAGGAAGCAAAAGCGTCCCCCCATGCAAAATTTTACAATTTACTGTAAGTACTGAGTATAGGCTACTACTGAATCCATTCTTGAAAACGTTAGTTCAATTTCAATAACTGGTTGATCAAAATATAGCCACGATTTATTACATTGATGAGTCTTTGCATAGTGCTGCCTTCATATAGCCTACTTTTGTAGTTCTGGCTTACCTATTCGAAAATCTGCTTTGGGATATTTCAACATGGTAGTAGTGGTGGCTTTCTTGGTTTCATTATATCAACTAAATTTGAAAATACTGCTAGTGGTGTGCAGGGATGTGGAAGCGGAAGCGGAAGCTGGAAGCGGTTAAATTTTTGTGGAAGCGGAAGCGCTTTGATGAAAGAGGTTGGAAGCGAGCTCGGAAGCGAAAGTGTTGAAAAGGAGCCGGAAGCGGAAGCAATTTTTTCAAAATCAGACGCTTCCGGATTTTCAAACTGGCTACAACTAAGATAAAATGTAACAATAATAATAATAATATAGAATCGACAACACAAGTGTAATAAAATAGCTTACAAAGTAAACTTGCCCGTTTTTTTTTTTGTTTTTTTTTACTTTAAATACAACTAGAACGTGACATTGCAAGCGATATTTGGAGACTTTGCGGCATTATCCAACCTTTACTGAAGTTTATTAAGCTTTGAAATAGTGATCTGATTGCTTTGAATGAATTTGTATAAAATGTAGTCGTTTATAGTCAGATCAATATTTTAAATGCGCCCCTTTCAAATTTTGTTTCACTTCCTTAAATCGCTTTGTGGTTTTTCGAGTTCAAAATTTAAATCTCTCCAAGTTATCAAAAATAATCGAGTAACGTAATTCAAAAAGCTCGCATAACAGTTTACAATATAGCGTCAAATCTCAGCACTTTTTATGAGTTCTTAATAGTTTTTTACTCCATTTGAAACAACTTAAGCGGTTTTTAAAATTACAGTGACTCACAAGCAAATTGCGTTAGATCAACCAAACTTACAGGCATGTATGATTCTGAAAACGCTCTTTTGCATCGCAATTCAACGTATTATAGCATTAATATACTAGTCTGAAAGCTGAAAATTCTACGAGCTCTAGAAAAAAAGTTCGTTCCGACTCTCGGGGGGCTACTTTTTGAAACTAAATTGGGAAAATATATTGTCACACCAACTTCCAAAAAAAAGTTCTCCACCCGAAACCCTGCAGTATTTTTTTAAACCGACCTTGAATGTGGAAAGCGGATGAATACAAGACCAGTGACGTCAGAGCGACGCAGGCCAGAAGTTGGTTACGGTTCAGACAACGCGTTCAATCGAAGTGCTCGGAAAATAGATTCGTCATTGCAATACTGCCTACGTCATTCTGATGCGACTGTAAAAAGGCGTGCGTATACAGGGGATTTCCCTAACTGGCAGTCGATTTTCTAAACTGCATTATGTTAGTTACTAAACTGTTCTTTTAATCATTCCTTTAAGCAAAAGTTATACAGCAAATTGCCATCAATGTAACTATAGAACTTCACTTGAACAGCAGTATCTCGCCGTGTTTCACATCGTTAAATTGCGGGCTTAAGGACTGCGAGTTTGGCGCCAGCTTTAAGCTACATCATATTTGCAGCATGTTTACACAGAATAATATTGTCCTGTGTTTATGAACAATACTTCAAGTAGCGTCCTGTGTTTTTGATAGTTTTTTCTATTTACACACCCTTCAAATTGCCATGCTACGGACTAACGGCAAAAGATTAAACACGACAACAATCACTTATATAACTATTTCTTTATCTAACATCTTCATCTTTTCCTTTCGAAAATTGGGTATTGGGAAATTAGCTTCTCTTCTACCTCGTTTGACGAAATATGGCATAAATTTTCTCATTATCATTGAGATTGGAAGCTTGATCACTGAATCTATTGAGCAAAAACAGTGATGACATTAGAATACAAAATTAGATGGCAGCCTTAATTATAGTTCGATGGCTACGAGGTAGACACATGTCCTGCTGCTACAACATCTAAGCCCTGGTTTAATTCAGCTAGAAAAATAGAATCATTAGTGCTAGAAAATGCTCTGCAAAAGGAATGCAAAGCACAACGAGAAAATTCTTGCCTAATTTTGAGAAACCTGTCACATTGCAAAATGCCACTCAACGCAACTACCACAGACAGATGGTTTGAACCGGTACGTTAAAGTGGGACCACAAAAGGGTATCTATCAGCTATTAATCCATGGCACCCAGCTTTATCAGAAGTTTTACATATGTACTGTACAATGAAACTGTGCTGTTGGTATAATGGAGATGCAATGGAGGATAACATGGTAATGTTATCAGAGGTGGAGTCCTCGAGGACGTCCTTGGCCTCGAGGACGTCCTCAAGGACACATTTTGAAGTCCTTGGCCTTGGCCTCGAAGGTCAAGTCCTTGGCCTTGGCCTCGAGGCCTCAAGTCCTCGAAAATTGGCCTGTCCTCGGCTCGAGGACAGCAGTATTTTTTGAATTGTTAAAATTTTGTGGAGCGCTTGAAAAATTTTTCAGAAAACGTTGTTTTGTGGAGATCGCTTGAAAAATTTTTGTGAAGACCTTTTTTTTTTTTTGGAGATCGCCTGAAAAATTTTTGTGAAGACCTTTTTTTTTTTTTTTTTTTGGAGAGCACTTGCGCTTGTGTCCTTGGCCTTGGCCTCGAGCATTCCTGTCCTTGGCCTCGAGAGTGTCTGTCCTCGGAAGGGCTGTCCTTGGCCTTGGCCTCGGATTTTTTTTGTGTCCTTGGCCTTGGCCTCGAGCCTTGTGTCCTCGACTCCACCTCTGAATGTTATATTGATAAGGGGTTCCTGGCAATTTTCAGGCAACGCAAGTGTTCTCATACCTGCTCTTAGAGATCGGGCTGTAATCAAACATGTGTTTTTTTACTTTCGATAAAGAACTGCGGGACTTCTTTAGTAGGCCTATAGGTACCAACAGTACTTTTCGAAAATTGTCCCGAAATACCGTTAGATAAAGATTCCACTTCATTCCAAATTTAAAATTTATCTGTTGCTTTGATCACATAAAGGAATGAAAAAGTTCTTCATTAAATTTAGCATAGCACTAATTTTGAAGCACCAATTGCCTAACATACTGTGGTAGCTTATGAGTTTATATTACCACTAATGAGCATATGTGCAGTAGCCTGCCGTATAGTTTATGCAGTATTACCTCTTGCCAGTATTGCATTCTGTGTTTGGAAAAACAACATAAACCACTTAATTTGATTTGAACTATAACCACTTTAGTTCAATTGTTACTTTTATTTGGCTACCGGTACCTACCTTTACAATTGGTTTAACTGAACTGTTGGTGTTTAAATGACCTTCTTTCAGTTAAATTGCTTCGCTACAAACTTGTCGATATATATACGTATACCGTACTTGCCTCCCACTAGCACCAAGAACAGTGCAACAGCAGTTTTATTTGAATCTTTCAGATAAACTTTAATAATGTAACTGGGTTAAGCTAACCGGTATGCACAAGATGCAATATAGATTAGCTTGAAATTTCGCTGTTTATCAGCCAAACTGCCTTTACAGTAGGAATATTCTTGTCTTAAAATAGACAGTGAAATAAACTTTACCGTCTTTTGGTAGAGTTAATTTCTTCAGCCAGCTAGGCCTATTGGTACGTACAGTACTTAAGTGTTTTTACCTTACACCAGTAATTATACCTTAAGAGCTAATTATCGTATAGCCTAGTGTAAATACCATGATTTCACTCTGAGACTGCGCGTAACACCTCAACTTCATATCAGAGCATTGTAGTACATTTTGTGATCAGATAAACGTATGTGCACTCACTTTCAATCTTTTTTGCCCGATTACACCTTTGTTCACTTCATTCTGTAACTTTAATGCCATATAATGAGCTGGTCCTGCTCGAAACTTTTAATTGATCAAAACAGCTGATGAGGGAAATCCCCAAAGTTGCTCGTCAAAGGCGCGTTGCGATTGGTTGCGTCACGGTCTAGCGCACGTCTGCGCAGTAATTTTCCGTTGGTATATTCATCCGTTTTGCCATATTCAAGATAGCATTTAAAAAATACTGCAGGGTTTCGAGTGGAGAACTTTTTGTTGAAAGTTGGTATGACTGTATATTTCTCAAATCTATCTTTAAAAAGTAGCCCCCTGAGAGTCGGAACGAAACGACACGTTACAGCTTTCAGCTCATAGACTATACCGGTAGTTTCGAAATTAAAGGTCCTTTCTCAACAGCATAAACTAAAATAAAAAGTGCTAAATTTACGCAAATTTAACAGGCATTTATTTGAATTTTTTATTGAATCGTTTATGTTTTTGCCACATAGACTGTATTCTCGAATGGTATAATTTGACATATTGCAAAAAAAGGAGAATCAAAATTTATTTTCCCTAGTTAATGCTTCACTCACAACTTGTCACAGGTCAATAAGAATAATTTGGTAAACTATCCCAGTTTTCTATACGCCCTTTAATTAACATGATCTTTGGGCTAATTAATATTCAACATGGCATCACCAAGTTTGGCATGTTTTATCTTTTTCCAATATTATCCTACCGTCCAGTACCCTTAAAATTTGATATATAGGTAAAGCTGGAGTACTTCGTATTTAAAATTTTTAAATTTTAAGGGGCCCATTTGGCATGGTCTCCTCAATGTGGCCCACCAAATTTTGTTATCTATTTTTGATTTATACTCACCTACCCAATAGATTTAATTCGTTTAGATTTTGTTGCTAATAGGGTGAGGTGTCAACATAATTGGAGGTCCCCTATAGTTTGAGATCCTCAATATTGTTTCATATTGTATTTTTACCTACCTTGAAAATTTTATTTGTCTAGCTTGAGTGGATAAACATTTTGAAGGACCCGTTGGAAGAGGACTCTCCAATTGTGGCATCTAGTCATATTTTATTTACCTATTCTTATTTTATTTTTCTTTTATGTTTAGGCTACCTATTCTGAAAGTTTCATGTGTCTAGTTTGAATGGTTGAAAAGTTTGAATTTTGAAGGACCCAACCGAGGGACTCCAGATTTTGGGCCTCAAATTTTGTCCAATTTTGTCTTTCCTTGATATTTGCTTATCCTGAAAATTTGATGTGTCTAGCTTAAACAATTAAAAAGTTTGAATTTTGGCATCCTCGTTTGAGGAAAACCCCCATCGTGATACTCCCAACTTTTGTCAAATTTCATTTTCCTTCATATTTACTAAACCTATTCTGAAAATTTCATCAGTTTAGTGTAAGTGTTTAGAGTTGAATTTTAATGTTCGTGTTTGAGAACCCCCAAATTTTGTCAAATTTTAACTTTTCTTCGTACTTGTTTCTCCTGAAAATTTCATGCGTCTAGCGTGAGTGGTTAAAAGATTTGAATTTTGGTGGCCTTTTTGAGAGGAACACCTTCATTTGGTTTTCCCAAATTTGTTATATTTTATCTTTAACTTATATCTATCTATTTTGAAAATTTCATTTCTCTAACGTGTATGGTTAAAAAGTTTTGAATTTTGGCGGCCTCGTTTGGGGATCCCCATTTTGGTACCCCCAAATTTGGTCAAATTTCATCTTGCCTTTATGTTTACTTATCTTAAAAATTGTATTGGCCTAGCTTAAAAGGTTAAAAGTTTGAATTTTGGAGGGCCTGTTTGGGGGGAACCCCCATTGTGCCAACCCCAACTTTCGTTAGGTTTAGTTTATTTTCAACGTCTGCCAATTCCGAAATTTTGACGTATCTAGCTTTAACAGTTTAAAAGTTCAAAATTTTGGGGGCTTGATTGAGGGGGATCTCCCCAACCTGGAACCACCGATTTCATTCCCGCACTAGTCCTCCTTGATATTTCTAATCGCTCAAACTTTAAATATAGTGCGTTAAGCGATTTAAAAGTAGATAGCTGGAGAAGAAAAAGAAAAAAATTAAGAAAAAAGAAAAAAAAGAAGAAAAATAGTATTCAGATTGGGGTAAACCAGGGCTGCCCAACCTTTTTACTGGTACAGGCCACATTTATGAGAGAAAAGTTATTGCGGGTTACATACATTTTTGCCACGAGTAAACTCCAAGTAATTGCAAGTTTGTTGTACAAAATCGGTGCTCACGTAGGCCAGTATTTCGGGTATCTGTCCCCAAAGGTGAGTGAAGACCAAAAAAAAAGGTCTTTGCCGCAAATCAGAGCTGATTTCTGTCTGTATTACGGGAATCTGTCCCAAAAAGAAGGTGAAGACCCCCCCCCCCAAAAAAAAGGTCTTCTCCGCAAATCCGAATTGATTTCGCGCATACCAAACAAAACAAGGTTTTGGTTTAGACTTTAGACCTTTTTATTTGCCAAAAAATGCTAAGTAAGCCTTTCCATGAGGAAATCAATCGCGCAAAAAGACCTCGCGGGCCACACAAAACAGCTTCGCGGGCCAAATGTGGCCCGCAGGCCACGGGTTGGGCAGCCCTGGGGTAAACGAATATACCAAAACGAAAGGCGGTTAATAGTGTGTTCAAAAAGCACAACTCATTTTCCATCAAAATCGGTACTTACCCAGATATATCGGTTCAAAATCGTCCACTTTCTGCCCATGTTTGGCCGGTAATTTTTTGGTCACGTGATCGGGCGCTCTCAAACTCGGTTTGCATAAACAATTTGTAACCACCAGATTGCTTACAAATTTTAGCCTTGCACGCCAAGTGGTTTTTGAGTTATAGGCGAATTAATAAACTTTCAAGCCAAAAATCGCATTTTTTATGTTCTTTTGTGTGTCAATTCACGATCACGTGATCTAGGATCCCCAAAACTGGCGCACATAACGCATTCATTAATTTTCATGTTGAGTCCAAATTTCAACTTTCTATGTTTTACCGTTGCTAGTTATGAGCAAATCAATCCTCATCTGCCAAATTCGCGAACAAAAACAAAGGAACTATACACGCTCACGCAAAGTCCCAGTTAGCTGTTTCATACTGAGGCAGAGATGTGGAAGCGGAAGCAGGAAGCGGAAGCGGTTAAATTTTTGTGGAAGCACTTTGATGAAAGAGGTTGGAAGTGGAAGCGAACTCGGAAGCGACTACTTCTATCTGGAGCCGGAAGAGGAAGCAAAAAATTTCAAAAGTGAGGAAGAGGAAGCAAACTCGGAAGCAAAAAACTTCAAGAGGAGCTGGAAGCGGAAGCATTAAAAATTTGACTGCTTCCACATCCCTGGTGGTATGTACCTTGGCGTCAGGTTCCACGCATGCAAGCCGACTTTGCAATTGCAAGCTGAACATACAGTAGAGCTTTATCTCTCACCGACCAGTAATTTACCTTTCCAAAGCATTAGTGTCAAATAAATAGCATCTGCAGCAATCGATGAGGCACACCAGCATCATGCATCAATCACCACAGCACATACCATTTGCTCTATCTTCAAATTTAATTAGTGATGAAATCAAGAAAGCCATTGCTACTACGTTGTTGAAATATCCGAAAACAGATGTAGATAAGCCAGAACTACCAAAAGTATATAAAGACAGTACTCTGTATGGGCACAGGGTCCATCACTAATGATTCATGAACATATAATTTTTTGATTTAATTGAAATCGAACCAACGTTGAATTGACACTGCTCGAAATCGGTTTTATAGAAGAATTGAGAACTTCTTGAGCTAATAAATAGGTGCCCCAAACCATTTTTCCCAATTTCCTTTATTTGCAAAAATACAATTTAATCCGTTTGACTCCGCACCATTGTTAACCCAACATTTTGCGGTTTTGTGACATTACAAAAGGCATAATTTTGCAAAAATTAAGAAACACGATTGCCAACTGGTAGCAGTAAGTAGCCTATTACCAAATCTGAAAAATTGGCTACTACTCCTGAGACAAGTAGACCTAGGCTACCACTACTTCTCTACAGAAGATGTTTTGCGATGCCACAAATTGAAAAATTCAGGGTTGCCAAATGCCAATGGTACAGAGTCAAACAGATTAAAACATTTTTGCAAATAAGGGAAATCAAGGAAAAAGGTTTGGGCACCTCTTTATTACCTCAAGTAGTTCTCATTTCTTCAGTAAAACCGATTTCGAGCAGTTACTTCTTCAAATATGGGTTCAGTACTATAGGAGGGTTTCATGTGACGTCACACGCATATTTTTGGCGCAAAAACTCAGCCAAATCTGAGTTGCGTGAATAAAATGCATTGGCTTAAATGAGGAAAACCTCAAAATTCGACTTTTCTCAGCGTTTGGGGCGTTTCACATGCTCGGTTGAAAATATGTTTTGAAGAAATAGCAGACAGGCTATATTTAACCAGAAATTCGAAGGAACAATGACTGTAAGAGCCTAAGAGGCATCTGAGACAAAAGCTTAAAAGTAGGCCTATAGCCTACGGGTACTTCAGATCAAATTGGACTTTCCAGAGCTGTTTTTTATAGTGCATGGTTTGGATTAGCCAAAAAGTTTATTTGTAGGGAAAAAATAATTGAATTGCCGTTAATATATTAGTATTTTTGGTTTTCTAGCATGCTAGATTGTCCGTCAAATTCTCAAGATTAGATAGGCCTACCTGTAATGAGAAGTAAAATTTGGTCAAAGCAACCAAAATCGCCAATCTAAAGCTTCTCAACAGTAAAAAAAGGCAAGATTATTTTTGCAAGCAGTGAATCAACTACTTTATCTGTTCAATTACATTGTAGAGCAATCAATATTGTATGCAAACTAGCCCATAGTACTTAAGTACAATAAATGATACCGGTACTGTATGATTATATCTGATGTAATTGGATTTGAGTGTATTTGAAGAAGTTTACCACCAAGCAGTCTAGCATCTTTTGATTGCCAACTAAGTAATTGTAACAACATGAAATGTTATTTCTTTCAGGAATCATTTAGGTAAGTTGGTCGATTAATTAGGCCTTATTTTTACATTTGTGATAATTGTAATATAGGTAGCTACAGGTACACGTATCCTGTATTGTATACTGGTATTTAATTAGTTTTGTACTGTACTGCATTGAGGTGGATTATTATTGGAGCGCTATCAGTCTATCACTTATTGTGATCAAGCCTTGAGGTGGATCAATACAGCTGAGCTAATAAATAAAATTAAAAACCTATGCACTAGGTCAAAAAACCAATTAAGAAATTAGACAGTGATGCACTAGATGATTACTAGGTTGCTATTGTATAGTGCATTGGTGCTGATCCAAAATAGAGCAGCATGTTGTGTTCTAGTGGCAGCAGTTTTTGTAAATGCAATTTTGCAAATTTCCAGTGCAGTATCAGGATACCCTTTGCTATGATTTTTTGTAATGTGCAGGTATCTGAACTGAAGATTCAATTGAAATAGTGAATTGCGGTACTGCTATCTCTGCTGAGCCTGTTAACTCATCTGCATTCCTCTCGATGATTCTGCTTGTGAAATGAAAACAATACACTGCAGTCGTTTATCGGACCACATCATAGGCTACTGGTTTATGCGGAATGCTGGAACTTCGAGTAGTTAGCTGTTTTTCTGTGCTGCTTGCTGTTTTGCTGTTCTTTTTGCTGGTGGTGCCAAAAATTCACAAGATCAATGTAAGGTAGCCTAGTAATTTAACCTCCAAAAAGTTTGTATCGATATCTGTATCGAATTAAGGAATATTAAAAGTATCGCGTATCAGTATCGAGTTTAGCAAAATTGAGAGTATCGCGTATCGGTATTGCTAAACTTAAATTTGGAGTAGCCTATTGCGCCAATCTCTACAGATACAGGACCATACAACGGTAGTGCCATGCAATAGCACCTCTTTCTATTGTAAATATCGTTTGTTTTCTGTTTGTGTCCAAGATTTTTTGGTTTGTTTTTGCTGCATTTCGTTTGTCTAGCGAAAGACGTTACTTAGGCCTATGTGCTTTGGCCAAGATATCCTGAATGCAATGTTACGTCGGTCAAAGTCAGGGTGTCGAACCGAACCTGAACCCGAACCGTAAACCCGAATGAACCGTTTCATTTTGGTGAACCCGAACCGAACCTGAGCCAGCAAAATTTTACTTCAGTGAACCTGAACCAAACCTGAACCCTCAAAATTGTGCTCAAGTGAACCCACACCGAACCTGAACCCCTAACAAAAGTAAGAATATATTTTTCCATATCCGGATGCCGCTGGTACACGCACAATAAGAGCAGTGGTGATCATCAACAGGATCAGCAATTTCTCCTTTTTTTTTCCGGACGAAACGAGTAACGACAGTTAAATTTTAAGTCAATGAACCCGAACCGAACCTGAACCAGTAATATTTTACTTGAGTGAACCTGAACCAAACCTGAACCTCGAAAATGGTGCTCAAGTGAACCCGAACCAAACCTGAACCGCTAAAATATTTTGAGCAGGAGCTAAACCTGAACCCGAACCGTTATTTGAAACGGTTCGACACCTTGGTCAAAGTAGACTCAAAGATTATTTTGTTCACTTCACTTAATCCTTATTGCCGGTAAATTTATGGCAGTAAGTAAAAATGGCAGTGCTGCTGTCGAGGGTAGGCTTGGCCCAGCAGCGTAGCCGGGGGGGGGCTATAGCCCTCCCCATTGGCCTGCAAACCAAAATGCACAATAGGAAAAATACCTCGTTTTTAGCACTTGTAGGAATTTGAGTTTGTTGAACCCAATCCTAACTTGTTCTAGCTTCGATACTTTAAAATCAACACCACAACTTAAAAACTTCCTCGTTGTTTAATGGCAGCAAAATAAACTTCTTAAAATCACTGTGGTCCTTACAGGACAACGGCAAATTTAGAAAAAGAATTTCTGTTACAATTTACATAACACACTACGTGAGAACAGGCTCACGTGACTGCACAATGTTTCTTAAAATGGCATGATAATCGCTAGATCGCAACTTTTAATCAAATCCACGTTCAGCGCGGGTTTTAAAAACTACTGTTGCGCGTTGAAACGGACTCCTGAGCAAAACACAATTGACCGTGGTTCGATACAGCGCAGAGTCACTACACGGCTCCCCCCCAAGATTCACAAATGAAAAGAGTGAATCTGACACAGGGTATTCATGACAAAGTGGGTGACGAATGAAAGTTAACGCAAACAATTAACAAGCGAGAAGTGCAGAAATATTATCAAAGATATAGCACCATTATGCTGAATGATTCATATTACTTAGTGCAACACTAATTCTTAACTACACTTGGTGAAGAATGATTCTTTCTGATAAACAACAACATATTTTTAACAACACAAAATCTGCAATTCAGCAAAAACACTTCAATGCAGTAGCGGCTTTTCACGTGAAAAAGAATGACGTCATTACAAACATCAAACAAAGCAGTAATTCATTCAACACAATACTCTAACGAAATCTGTGGGGTGGACGGATTATTCGGCCGTGCCTGGCCCGCAGCATTGCTGTCTTTTGTACGTCAGCGGGCTCTTGTGATGAGTTGAATGGATCCCCAGTAGCAAAAAGATTATTATCTATTCCTATCCCATCACCCAAACTATTATCAGTGGAAAGGCATGCGGGTAAACTCTTGCGAATTTATTTCAGGTTGTATCTGGTCATTATTTTCAAATGTGCAAAACAAATTCACTGCTTTCAAACGATTAATTGGCAAAGCGAGAAAAACAAAGCAAACACAAAAGACCATCGATAATTATCAATTGAAATGCGGTCATATTTTTTTATACTCAAAACTTCCTTTCGAAATCAATCTGCAGGGTTTCGTTCCTTGATTGAAGAGGTCAAAGTATATAGAGAATAACTTATACCAACGATTCGAAAAACTTTGTTAATTTGCAAACCTTGGTCGGGGTTCCGACCAAGCTCTAGAGGACTTTGTGGCATGGGCTGTTTTGGGTTAACTTTTCATGGTGTTGGAAAACTGGAAAGTTTAACAACGAGTTTTCCCACCAGGCAAACTTTTTATCCTCTGGTGACAGAGAACGTGCAAATAATTGGGGTTGGTATCTCAAATTTTGAGGGCAATTTACATGCTCATCGACACGGTCAACCAAACTAAAAACACATCCAAGCTGAAAATTTCTTTGCGATAGCGAATATTTGGGTGATTTTCCCAAACCATGAGAACAAAAACTTCTGTTGCTCTCACAGCAAACGCGTGTTTGTACCCGCAATTTTTCAGGAGCGCCTGGCTGGGTCCCATGAGTTTTTTCGCTCCGCTTTTCCCAGGGTGTTCTGGACGTATTCTCGCTTATTGCGGTCTGAGCTGGAAGAGTTTCAAGGAAATCTGTGGTTGCAGTTTAAAACTTTTAGCAGCAGCAGAAACTGTTCGACCACACGCAAAATCAATTCTTAGCAATAGCAACATTATTCAAAAAGAAAGTTTTCTTTTTGAATAAAGTTCGCAAATTTAAATGTTTATTAAACAGTTCTCTATTCAATTTACCTATTGAGACATTTCGTGTTTTTCTTTCTTTCGCCTTCTTTTTGTCTTCCACTCTTTCAAACATTTCTCTTCATGGTCAGAAATTTTGCCTGCCACGCCCTTTTTTTGCTTTTAACTTCTCGTAGGCTGAGTTCGACCGAACACGACAGGCACCAATGTAGGAATTTGGGTTTGGTGAACCCAAATTCCTAACGTAAGCTTCGGTAATATTTGAGTTCGTTCTTTTCTTCCAATTAGCACCACAACTTAAAAACTTCCTCGTTGTTTAATGGCAGCAAAATAAACTTCTTAAAATCACTGTGGTCCTTACTGGACAACGGAAAATCCAGAAAGAGAATTTTTGTTACAATTTACATAACACACTACATGAGAACAGGCTCACGTGACTGCACAATGTTTCCTAAAATGGCATGATAATCGCTAGATCGCAACTTTTAATCAAATCCACGTTCAGCGCGGGTTTTAAAAACTATTGCTGCGCGTTGAAACGGACTCCTGAGCAAAACACAATTGACCGTGGTTCGATCCAGCGCAGAGTCACTACACACTAATGGACTGTCTTTTGCAAAGCTGGGCAAGTCCGCAAATCCGCAGTTGCGACTAACGAAAAAAGTTGCGGACTTGCGGACTTTAACAGTTTAAATTGCGGACTTGCGGTTGCGGACTATTTTAAATTTTAATCCGCAATTCCGCAAGTTTTATACAATATTCAAATTCCTTTCTATTTTAGTAAAATATTAATGTTTTTACCCAGTCAAACATGAGAAATCAATTTAATTTTTTCGAGTTCAAGTTCGGCAAAAATATCAAGTTATTCGAGTTCAGGCTGACATAAATACTACTGTATGTCTGCTTTTCGACTTAATCGCTCTCTTTTTGTTGACATGCTGTTTGGTAACGTGAGAAACGAATACTTGCCGCGTTTTCATCTTTTATACAAATAGTTGGTTAATTTTTTAGAACATTTTAGAACCCCCTTTTGTGCTAGTTTTAAGAATCTTCTAGAACTGTCTTTGTGGTAATTTTAACTGTATTGTCTTTAGACCTTTATCTCATAATCTTTAAGTCTGGAACTAGAGCTCAAATTAGATAGTCTTCGACAGCACGAGTGATATGGTGTCTCAAATTTTCGTTGTTCAGTGTATAAAGTTAGCTGTGTAGTAAGTTGGTCATGTAAAGTGTTAACGTGCTGATGTTTCTATTTCTGCAGTGCGACCTCGAGGCAGTTTTTTTCATAGTATATTCTAGCATAGTGTTAGTATAATCAATAGCATAAATTTTGGTCTTGTAAATTTTAGTTAATTTATATTGATTTTGCTAGCTGATAACTGACTTCTTGTTTTGCCGTGCTCCTTTGGATAAATCAAATTTTTGGTGTTCTGTGAGGAATAACTTTGTTATATGGAAGTAGCTATTTTGCCTCTGGAGGCAAAATTGTGTTTTTCCTCTGTTCGGGTTAGGGTTAGAGCTAGGATTGGAATTAGGGTTAGGATTTGGGTTAGAGTTTGGGTTAGCATTAGGCTTAGGGCTATTTAGGCACTTGCGGCAAAATAGCCGTCAGGACTATTTTGCCTCCAAATGGCAAAATAACATGGGGCTATTTTGCCTCTAGAGGCAAAATAGGGACTGCCTTGTTATATTTATATCCAAAGTGTGGTATGCATAGGTGGGCACAAGTCCGTTAATCGTTAATCCGTTAATAACGAAGCTAACTTTTTCATTAACTCGTTAATCCGTTAAAAACTTTTTTCATGTTAACGGACTAAATTAACTTCCGTTAAGTGCTGTTAACGGACTAAAGTAACTTCCGTTAAGTTCTGTTAACTTCCGTTAAGGTTTTTATCGTTAATATCTTGCAGCTTCGTTGTGCATTTGAACTTGTTTTTATCTCGAAATTAGATTAGAATGTAAAATGTATCTTTCAAAACACAAAAAGACCATCATAGCAATAAATATTTTCTTACAAACAGCTCAACAGCGTCAATACGTGTTCTAGAAGCGAGTGAATAAAACGAAATGTAAATTACACGCAAAATGTTAACGGATTAACGGACTTTATTAACTTCCGTTAATTAAAGCTGAAAATAACGGATTAACGTTAACGGAGGAGTGAAGTTTGCGAACGGACTAGTGGTTAAAGAAGCTAACGTTTTGCACTAACTAGTCCACCTATGGCTATTGCTTGTTAGATACAAAAAAAGAAGAGTTATGTCTTTTTTGCCCAGTGTAGAGTGTGGTAAACTTAAGTTGAAAAAAGCTTTTTAAAGCGGCAAGATTTTAGGCCCGCACTAAAAAATCTGAAATCTGCGGCATGAAATTCACTCTTAAAGGCAGTGAATCATCCAGCCAATTCCAGTGGTTTACAATAGCTAAAATTGAACTGCAATGTTTGATATTTTTTTTTTAATTTCGAGGCTGCGTTTGCAAAGATATTCAATAAATACAAAAAGATATCCCCCTAAAAAAGTTTTTGGAAACTCTGAGTTTCGTTCTTCAGTTTTCCCGCCGAAACCACAGTAGGCCTAATAGTTTAGAGAACTGTGGTTTCGGCGGGAAGAACAAAACTCAAAGTTTCCAAAATATTTTTTTTGGGGGATATCTTTTTGCATTTGTTGAATATCTTTGCAACCGCAGACTCAAAATAAAATAAAAATATCAAAAATTGTAGTTCAATTTTAGCTATGATAAACCATCGTAATTGGCTGGATAATTCACCTCCTTTAAGCTGATTAAAATGATGCTAAAATGCTAGGTAGCGCAAGCGTCTTCCACAAGCATGCTTTTTTAGAATTTGATTACGCGATTTTAAGGTATATTTTTCACTTTTTTGCTTTGTGCCGTGGCCCAAAGGGAGGGCATGACACAATGCCCCCTCCCTCTAAATACGCCCCTGGATGTGGTGCATGTCTCAATGGTCACAGCATATTAGTCACAGCTTGAAACCATTCAACAAGTATTTTCAAAAGGTGTGGTTTGTTAATACATTTTTTTTATAAAAAGTTTTATTTATGATAAAATATATAGGTATATTTCGGTTGGTGCTTAGATGTGTTTTGTTTGCAAGAAAGGTGAATTTGATCGGTGTTTCAACCGGCTTGACCGGCCGGTCGAAGAATCTCAACCCGACCGGTTTTCATCTCTGGCTGGTAGCGTGTGGTTATCTCGTTCCTACATTATTTTTTGAAACTAGGGACTAAAAATTTAGTATTACGATTAGTGATATGAATGTTTTTTTGCCTTCTACAGCCTTTGCCTTTTCCTGCCTCGAAAAAAATTGTTCTCTTAGAATATATTGCTGCAAGCGGAAATGCGGATTGTGCTTTGCTATTTGATGGCTTCTCACTGTAATCCAATGGCTTTTAATCTCCGAATCCCTAGCTTCATTGTATCATTTTTAAGGGTTCGTCAGTGACTTGTGCATCGTGCTTCCATGCAGTTTAGGCACCTACTGCATAAGCAGTAGCGCAACCGGGAGGGCTGGGGGCTACGAACCCTTTGCCAAATTACCTAAAAACTTTAACCAAAATTACAAGCGTTTAAATCTGTTTTGAGTTGGACCTAAAAGAAAGAGGAGCTTGGCAATTCTTAAGTTTGCCATCCGAAAAATCAGCTCAATAACAAGTCATGCTGTGGTACATTTACTACAATCAACGATAGTGAGTACTTCCTTCTATTGCGTGGAATGTATGCACCATACGTTCACGATACTTCCCACAAAGTCACAACTTTTGACTTATGTTTGCTAATCAACTCTAAGCAGATCACTTCGGGACATGGTTGATTGCAAAACTCTTCTACTCGGATCATGAAAAGTTGCGGACTTCAAATATTACGAAGTTGCGGACTTGGGGTTGCGGACTAAGCTTTTAAACGTCCAATTGCGGACTTGCGGTTGCGGATTAAGAAAATTGAAATTCGGTTGCAGATTTGCGGACTGCGGACTTAAAAAAAAACTTGCGGTGCCCAGCACTGGTCTTTTGCACTGGAATAGCCCATAGATTCAAAAAAAGGATTTAAAGCATATTTGAAAATTTAACTAAAAATTAGCAGCAAATTAGAATCATTAAAATTTCATTCAATGATTGTCAACCTAAAACTATAGGTTTTCGTGTTTCGACCAGTAACTTAGGCCATTTTAATTAAGTGTTCATTCACTAAGCAATGTGTCGCACATGCATTTAGCTCGTGCTCTCCCTTTGATTTTTATATGAACATGTCATAAGTTGTTTGACGTCATTATAAAATTTGCATAGACAAAGCAGATGTGTTTATTGATGCAATTTTTATTTCCAAATTTGGTAATTGCAGATTCATATGAGTGCATGTTTAGAATTTGAATGATTTTAAAATTGCTGCTAATTTTTGTTTCCAAATTTTAATTGCAGTTTTATATCATTGCATGTTCAAATATGTGTTTTTTTTTTCGCCTGATGAGACCCTTGAGCAAGGTCGAAACGCGTCGCGATAGCTCAATCGCACTGTATGTTACAGTAATAAATCGTATAGATGAATAACTTATGCTTCTAAATGCTAGCCGTGAAGATGGCCTAAGTTACTGGTCGAAACACGAAAACCTATAGTTTTAGGTTGACAATCATTGAATGAAATTTTAATGATTCATATTTGAAAACGTTTATTAACGGGGAAGGGGGGGGACTAATTTGTCAAAAACAAAACTCATACATCAAAAAAAAACGTTGAAAAATGGCCAAAAATTAGTATTCAAGTTTGATCGCTAATCAAAAAATGCTTAACGTAGGTTACATTGAAAGATACATAAATTTAGAAATGTGTGGGGGGCTATTCAACATTAGTTAATTACATAGGTGGGCACAAGTCCGTTAATCGTTAATCCGTTAATAACGAAGCTAACTTTTTCATCAACTCGTTAATCCGTTAAAAAGTTTTTTCATGTTAACGGACTAAATTAACTTCCGTTAAAATGACCGTTAACTTAACGACAATGGTTCATTAACTTACGTTAAGTTGCGTTAACATAAGGTTTTCATCGTTAATTTCTTGTACCACCCATTCATCGTACCGATACAAACTAATTTGCGCTGTTAATTCTTGTTGCGTAATTAGCACGAGTTTTATAGAAGAAAAAGCGAAGGAGCTGCGAGATAAACAAGCGAGCACGGGATCAAATGAGCAAGCGCAATAAGAAATGCTGCAAATATTATTTTAATCATGCAAGTATAAAGTAGGTTAGATCTAAGATGAGTTGAACTGCGATACTGCGATAGACCCATGATGCATCCATGAATAATCTGTTATTGGTGATAAGATGGAAGTGACTAGCATGGCAGCGTTAGCAAGGAAAGTGGACATGGATAGTTAGTTAGCCTAACCTATAGCAGAAATGATCTCGATTATAATTGTAGTCTACAATCACTAATTTGTAATCGATTACGCAATTTTCAAATTATCGTACTCAGAAATCAATTACAAAGGACCGTAATCTTCGAATTGCAAATAATCGAGCCATGGCTGGCTACTACTATAGGCTAGGCTTCCAGTACCAAGCAAAAGCGTGAATGATGATATAAGTGTATAAACTCTATCATGGGAGGGTACCGAGGACCAACTTCAAAACAGAATGCAAGTGCAAGACATGCATGATTGCAATTTAAGAACAGCTTAATAATATTGATAATGCAAAACAGAATTGCAGGGTAGATTGCAGCAAAAATGCAGGATAGATTCCGACTTCGTAAGAGCTGTTACAAAAATTATTTTTAATTTTTGGCGAAGCGATGTAACCGTAATAGCGATGATTAAAGGTGAAATAATCCCAATGGAAAATCGATTGCTTGGGTGCGTATTTGTAATCGTAATCGGCGGAATCGATATAATCAAACCAAAGACCATTGAAAGAACAGAATGTAGGTACCGGTACTAAAACACAGCTGTAAAAACAGTGTTTATTTTGAGCTATATGTTAATGTCATCCAAAAACTTGGAAGTGTTTGCATCCACGGATCGCGGATGGTTTCAAAACGTGAAATCTACGTAGGCCTACACTGTACAGTGGTTGGTGATAGGACTAAAACGAGAATGAATGACGAATATTCATTCGCAATGTTTTTAGTTACTTTTTTGAGAGTCAATATTAAGCTCTGGGTTAGGTTGGATCTCGACATTGTCTAGAAATTGTTTTGCAAGCCATAGCTTAAATAGTTAATTTTAGATGCTGTTGTAGCGTGAAAGCACAGAGACTTAGAGTAATGGTGTCGTGGCACTGAGTAAGCAACCATCTCTATCTAACAGTTTCCATGATGTTTAATCGTTTACGTACCATCTTGCCTAAAGGCTACCAGCAAGGAAGCCCATGGAAGAGCCACCAGAAGGGCGACTACTTAAAAACAAGCAATGCGAAAAAATGGCTCTTCTTGGGCTTCTGCGCTGGTAGCCTTTAGGCAGGGCCACCGAGAGGGGGAAGCAAGGTGAGACAATGACCCCGGTGCCCATGGAGTTTAGGAGGCCCATCAGGTGCCCATGGGCTTCAAGGGGCCCTTGGACTTCAGGGGGCGTGTGGAAATGACACTGACAAATCAGTTGTGGAATATCGAGAACCTTTTTTTTTTGGAGATCACATCAAAATCTGAAGAAAATTGTGGCATTTTCCTTTTCTTTTTTGAAGTTCACAAAGCTGGAGATGCCCAATATTTGAGCTGACCCCGAACCTACGTTTGGCTCTCGGCGCCCCTAGAAACAATTAACGATATATCTATTGCTTTTTGTGGCAAATAAAAAGCTGCAGCCTAATAAGTATATTAATTATCGCTGTTCGCAACCTCAAAAGATTTTCCGGTCGCTGCTTTGTTACTGCATATGAGCTTATTATTATCTTGAACGTAGATTAGACTGTAAAATGTAACATCCAAAACACAAAAGACCACCATAGCAATAATTCTTCCTTACAGTCAGCTCAACAGGTGATTACGCGTGTTCTAAAAGTCAATGAATAAAATGAAATGTAAATTATTCTCAAAATGTTAACGGATTAACGGACTTCATTAACTTTCGTTAATTTCAGCTGAAAATAACGAATTAACTTTAACGGAGGTAAGAAGTTTGCTAACGGACTAGTGGTTAACGAAGCTAACGTTTTGCATTAACTTGCCCATCTATGGTTAATTACCAATCATTTTCTTCAAACTTCCTTCCATTAGCCGCCCTAATTATTATTTTTTTTTATAACATATAGACGAAATAGAATATTCCTTAAATTTTATTGAACTGCCGGTATAAGATTTTATGATTAATCAGCTTGTAAATACCACGTGAACTGAAACTTCAGCAAAAGCTACCTCTCTCATAGCCCATTTGTGCAGGTAGCAAAATCATGTTTTGCACTGCTAATTTCTTTGCCAAATTTTAATAGCATTAATTTTTATCAAAATAGACCTAAAATTAGGTTAATTTTTGCACAAAAAATTACCTAAAATTAAGTTCTTTTTCCGAAAAACAAAATTTGCTCCAAGACCCCCAGCCTCCAGCGGCTGAGGGCTCTATCCCCGGACCCCCGAAACAGCCCCCATCATTGCAAATTCCTGGCTACGGGCCTGCCTCGGTCTACCCACTAATTTTGACTGCATAAGCTTCAATAGGATCTATTGAAAACCACGTGATCCATCATTTTCAATAGATTTGTGATGGGTCAGAATTAAAGTTTAGCCGAATTTGCACCAATTCTCGGTAAAGATCTTTTTTTTTTCTTTTCGGCTTTACACAATTGCAGGACGAAAACCAGTTCAAATTCCGTCAGGCGCGTAGCCAGGATTTTGCAAAATGGGGGGCCTTTTAGGAAGCTTGATACAATCGTAAACGAACTTTACCCAAATTTTCATTAGTTTTAAACAGGGATGTGGAAGCAGTCAAATTTTTAATGCTTCCGCTTCCAGCTTCTCTTGAAGTTTTATGCTTCCGAGTTCGCTTCCGCTTCCTCACCTTTGGAATTTTTTGCTTCCGCTTCCGGCTCCGGATAGAGCTAGTCGCTTCCGAGTTCGCTTCCGTTTCCAGTCTTTTTCATCAAAGTGCTTCCGCTTCCACAAAAATTTAACCGCTTCCACCGCTTCCGCTTCCACGTTCCTGCTCAGTATGAAACAGCTAATTGTATCTAGTTTAAAAAAAGCAGGCAAGTTTACTTTGTAAGCTATTTTATTTGACTTGTGTTGTCGACAGGGCATGGTATGGAATGGAATGGAAGACGATTTTTCCATATTCGATACTGGCAATTTTCGTCCATTCCATTTCTATTCCATACTAAAAGTCTTCCATTCCATAATTCATTCCATATTAAAATTTTTTTCCATATTCTATTCCATACTTCCATACCAAAGAAAGCCTATATAGACTGGAAGCAATGCAACGTCTATTTGCTGCTTTGCAATGTTGTAAGCAACCGCTCGTGAAGGTGCGTCAACAATACTAAGATACCACAATCGGTAACTGGTACGCGTATTGCACATGGTTTAATGCATAAGCGTAGCCAGGATTTTGGATTGGAGGGAGGGCTAAACCGTAAATCACATGCAATGACGTCATCAGAAATTTTTAAGAAGATAAACTTTTTATGGGACAAAAAATAAAAAAATCAAAAGCTAGGGGTCTGCTTTGGCACGTAACCAGGATTTGCTAAAGAGAAAAGACTAAAACCGCTAGTTAAAAAGGTTTGTTAACGTATCAAAATTGGAAGACGTGGTGAGCAAATTAGTGCAACTCAAACGTGTCACAAACGGGGCCTGGGGGCGGAGCCACCAGCCGCCGGAAGCTATGGTAGTCTGGGGGCGAAGCACCAAGCCGCTGGACGATTTTTTGTGTTTTTGGAAAAAAATGGCTATTTAAATGCCATTTGGATCACATTTCGCACGTTTTCAGAGCCATTTGAAAGAACAAAATTTTTGAGATTTGAGAGCCAATTGAACAAATCCCTCCGTTTACTTCAAGTCAAGTCCAAAACACGTTTAAAATCTTTCATTTTGGGGTTAAATTTTGTGACTTGGCCTGGTCAGGAGAATCAAGGTACATTGCTTTCTGCAACATTTTTAGCCTTAAATCATTCACTCGAAGATTTGCCTGTGAAGATTTTTGTTTTGTCATGAAAATAACCAGTTTTAGGAATATGTCAGTGGCGTAGCGTGACATTTCAGATAAGGCATGCAATTATGATGACGTCATCGGCTTGATGACGTTATTAAATTATCAGGCAGTAAAATAAAAAAGCAACTTACATTAATAAATTTTTAGTATTGCAACTAGGCCCCCTCTCCCCAGTACACATTAGTGCGTACATTCACTGTCCAAGTACAAGTCTTTCTTGTGGTATATATTACAGACAGGTATCGTATAGCAGTTTCATACCGGTATGTGCCAGTACCTTGTACCATACTAGGCTAACACTAACAGTAAAGTATGCCTAATAACATTGAAGTAAAACTTTAATTGTAGAACTAAGCTGAGCCAACTTTCTGAATAGCAAATACACAGCTTACTATCATTGCCTCTTTCTCATGTCATTATAATGAATCGTAGCCTGGTAACATCCAGCGATGTTATACAATATTAAGCAGGCTGGTTGACTCAAGGCTATTCCAATGTAAGTATGGTTCGGCCTGGCCTTGTTTAGTTTATTGAACAACTAGTAAAGCACAAACGAAGTAGCTAGACAAGCTACCGGTAGTTTATTGATAGTCGTTAAAAACTTTTTTGCAAACTTAATGCAAACTCTACAACCGGCCTAGGCTTACTAAGTACTTACCGTACTGAACCAAACTACCGATAACTCCCTGTTTAAATGGATTTCACATCTTGCTTTCACTCTTATAGCTCAACATTTAGCCTAAATAGTGCGAACAGTACCATATCAAAAACTCACTCTGACTTACATTACTTAATGCCAATACCTAGGTACCGGCTATCTCGGCTTGGTTTCGCTGCTTAGTAATTCGCTTTTAGCATATTGCTAAATTACATAAAATAAATGGCAACACGCATGCAATATTTCAAATTGCATGCTTTGGCGCATAGCTTGTGGCCTGTCTTAAGCTAATTTGCTGTAACAAATCTAAAATCAAAATAGAGGCTATATTTTACGAAATCAAGAAACTAGACGTATAAAAGAACTTTTGCAGCAAACAATGCTCCAATCAAACTTTTTAAACCTATTTGATTTTGTTCGCAATCGTATCGAAACATAGCGATCTCTTGAGCCGTTGAATGCAATTTAAAAATTGCATGCGTGTTGCCATTATTTTTTGTAATTTAGTGATATGCTGAAAACAGGCTAAAACTAAAATCAATAAATTAAGCGAGACTGTATAGTGCTACTTCGAATTGAAAGTGAATACCTGTAACTGCGGAAACTTAGATTGATTTTGTTTTAAGTCTTTACATCTGCTTGTTTAAATTATTATTTTCTTTTCTGGCTAAATGACTAGGCATGCAATGCATGCCTTGCATGCATGGAGAATACGCCCCTGGAATATGTACAACCTGGAGCCCAAGCATCCTCGATTCAACTTCAATAATTTGTTCAATAAGCATTTACCCAAGCTAATTTTTTTCAAAAGCATTTTGTTGCGTGAAAACTGACGAGATGGAGGTGGATTGTTATTTAAAATTGGTAGGTGGTGAAGATGGAATTTAAAGTTATTTCAAGTGGGTACATTAGATGCAATAAATGGTTACTAATCATCTTATTGCAATATAAAAGTTAGCTGAGGGACTAAAACATATTATTGCATACAAAAGTTAGATGAGGGCCTGAGATTGCACCTTTTAGAACAAAACCACAGAGTTTCTCTCGGCTTGGACATTTAAATTGGTTGGCAAAAACTTAAATTGAAAGGGCCCGGACCCCCTAGTCGTCAATATTAAGTTACTGCTAATTGCTGTTGTACCATTTACTGTTGCGCCCAAAAAATGCTAAAAAACTGAATAATTAGGCTTTGTGTCATCATTTTTATCATTGGTAGCATTTCAATTGAGGGGGAGGCTGAGGGCCTAGACCCCTGGTTACGTCTATGGTGTAATAATTACCGTACAAGTTTGCTCTCATATTAACTATAAAATTTGTTATAACCAAACTGCTAAACAAGGGCGTACGCAGGAAGGGTGGGGGTTCAACCCCCCTATTGGTCTGTCGACTAAAATGCACAATAAAGAAAATATCAAGCTTTTAAGCACTTTTGAGCCTGTTTTTTTGCAATGACATGGACTCCAAAATGACTTAAAGCAACTTTTGAAGCATTTAGAGTTTCTTAGGGAGGTAATTTGTCAAAGATATAACTTATAAACCAGTAACAACTTCAAAAAATTGCCAAAATTAGCGAATTTAACCTCTAAAAAAGCTAAACATTGGCTGCATCAAAAATATGTAGATGGGGTTTCAGTAGTAGTTAATTACTCAGTATTAGTTAATTTTTAATCCACGTAAATCTCATTTTTAATCTTAATCTCATTTTTAATCTCATTTTTCATTTTTAATTTTTAAATCTCATTTTTAATCCACGTAATTAGTTAATTTTTAATCCCCCTCCCCAACTGTCTCATTCTATAAACTACAGAATATAAACGTTAGTGAGTTTTTTCAAATTATGATTTTATGATTTACCGGCTTGTAAATTAGAGGACTGAAATGTTACCATATTAGCCACCGCCCACATAGCTCACTTATGAGCAAAGGCGTACACAGGGGGGTGGGGATTTAAACCATCCTCCCTATTGATCCGACGTATATCATTCGAAATATCGTTTTATTGCGCAAAACAAACAAGCTCCTTCTTTACTCTCACATTAATACGAAATATTTAATTATAGTAAATGATTTTTTTGTCATTTAATGCAACCTAAGTGTAATACAGAAAACCTGGAATGTTGTGTTACGAGTCAGAGTAACTTTCAGTAGCGTAGGCGGGGGGGGGGGGGGGGGTTGTAGCTCTCCCATTGGCTTGTCAGCCAAAATGCAGAATAAGAAAATAACACGTTTTTAGCACTACTGAGAGTGGTTTTTGCACTGGAATGGACAAAACAGTGGTTTAAAACATCTTTTGAAACATAAATTTAGGGGGGGCTAATTTGTCGAAATTAAAACCCCCAAATCAATAAAAACTTTGAAAAATGGCCAAAAACAAGCAATCACATTTGATCGCTAGTGTAAAAATACTAAACATACATTTCATCAACAAACATATTATAAACTTAGGAATAGGAGGTGGGGGTTACTTCGTATTAGTTAATTACCAATCACTTGTCTTAGGGTGCGTTTAGACTGGACGCGAAGCAACGCGAAGCGACGCAAAGCTACCAAAATTTGACGTCATCGACAGCTCGCGAAAGGTTGCGACCGCTCGCAACCTTCGCGAGCAGTTGCGCAACAGCGCTTGCTTGCAGGCTGTAGTAAGATAACCAACTAATTCACTGGTTTGATTTTTACGATCGCAGTTTGCTAGAAAATAATATAAATAGTTCATTTGTATGGTTTAGCGCCTATTTATCAGTCCAAAGAGTAGGCCTAGGTTGTTGGCAAAGTTAGATTCGCGGTAGCCCTAGGCTAGCCAAGTTAATTTGGATCTAGACAGCTAAGGCTGTAAATCCTAGAGTGATTTTTCATAGCTATGCTGGTTCTCAAAGCTTCATTATAATGAATGCAGCAAAGCAGTAGGCCTAGCCCCACGACATCTAGCTTTTAAACCAAAACTTTTTATTCTGTGCAGCATAGCAGAAGACCAGTCCAGTAGTTCTTTTGGCTGAGCAGCTTTTGCTTTTTTGTCTTAAAGTAAACTTAAAGGCGGTGAATCATCCAGCCAATTCCAATGGTTTACAATAGCTAAAATTGAACTATAATTTTTGATCTTTTTTGTTTTGAATTTGGGGCTACGGTTGCAAAGATATTCAACAAATACAAAAAGATGTCCCCCGGAAAAAAGTTTTTGGAAACTCTGAGTTTTGTTCTTCCCGCCAAAACCACAGTAGGCCTAATGGTTTAGAGAAATGTGGTAGGCCTAATAGTTTAGAGATAGTTTATTTCTAAATAGTTTTGGCCTAATTAGGCCTAACTATCTCTATATATTAGGCCTAATAGTTTAGAGATAGTTAGGCCTAATAGTTTAATAAGATCACAGTAGGCCTAATAGTTTAGTGAACTGTGGTTTTGGCGGGAAGATCAAAACTCAAAGTTTCCAAAAACTTTTTTCGGGGGACATCTTTTTGTATTTGTTGAATATCTTTGCAAACGCAGCCCCAAAATCAAAACAAAAAAAATCAAAAATTATAGTTCAATTTTAGCTATTGTAAACAACTGGAATTGGCTGGATGATTCACCGCCTTTAAACTAACATGATGTTTTTTTTCAGAATATAAAATAACCCACCAACAGGCTAGTTTTGAGTGTGTTGATAGTGTTTTTACCCATTGTTTGTTAGCTTGTTGTTTTAAAAGTAACCACAATTGAACAATTCCTTGAATACTGGAAAACTCGCGAAAGTTTTTTCACTGCCTTTTTGACCAAGCCAACTTGGTGAAAAGAACTGTATTTAGAATTGGTTTCAAGCTACACTGCTACATACAAGAGCAAGATAGATACAAAAAATCGAAAAATTCCTATGAACTTTTGGATTGGCCTAATTAGTAGTCATTTCTTTGAATAGCTACAAACATGGAATTTTTTCTTCTGAATGTCCTCTTAAAAGTCTTCTTGTTTCTGAAGGTTTGTGACCGTGATCAAGTTGAACTGGAAGCAATGGTTTTGGACTACCCCAAGTTTATAATCATGAATATTGTAGTCTGGTAGTGATTTTTCACTCCAGTCCTAATTGATGAAAATAGAAATGTCAAGTGTGTTAAATATTCATTTACCAGAGGTGGAGTTCTCGAGGACGTCCTCGAGGACAGATTTTGAAGTCCTTGACCTTGGCCTCGAAGGTCAAGTCCTTGGCCTTGGCCTCGAGGCCTCAAGTCCTCGAAAATTGGCCTGTCCTCGGCTCGAGGACAGCAGTATTTTTTGAATTGTTAAAATTTTGTGAAGCGCTTGAAAAATTTTTTGGAAAACGTTGTTTTGTGGAGATCGTTTGAAAAATTTTTGAGAAGACCTTTTTTTTTTTTTTTTTGGAGATCGCCTAAAAAATTTTTGTGAAGACCTTTTTTTTTTTTTTTTTTTGGAGATCGCCTGCTTTTTAATTTGGAGAGCACTTGCGCTTGTGTCCTTGGTCCTTGGCCTTGGCCTCGAGCATTCCTGTCCTTGGCCTCGAGAGTGTCTGTCCTCGGAAAGGCTGTCCTTGGCCTCGAGCCTTGTGTTCTCGACTCCACCTCTGTCATTTACTGTGTCTTTGCGTAATATCTGAATTTAGTTGTTTGTGAATTTCAAAACATTTTTACTGTCTCTTAAAATTTTTATTGCTTTACATGGTGAATAAAGTGACAAAGTAAACAATTTTAAGTCTGAAGTTCAATCATTGCAATTGCAGTCAGTGTATTTAGATGAACTAGAAAGCCAATATATATCTAACCAGTAGAAAGTGAGTTCTGTTTTTTTGCTGAGGTTACTATTATAGGTAGAGAAGTACCCGCCAAGCAAGTTCATTACTATTGTTCCATTCTCTAAACTAAACAAAAAACTTGATACAGCATTTATAATAAAAATAATTGGACTGGGGAAGGAAGCGTCAGTTACATAAAAATGTGAGAACTAACAACACTTTTATTCAGATGCTTGAGTAACAATTTTCAAATGAAAAAATCTAAATGTTTTTTTTTATCAGGGGCATAACCAAAAACATGCTAAGAGGGGGCTTGACCTTACTGCTATAAATTTGTCTGTATCTTACAAACTGTGGTTTAAAGCGAAGCTCTTTGAGGTAAACGCAACCGTCGCAACGTAGCCTACTGGTACCGCAAGAAAATGCAAACTAATAAAATGCTCTTGATAGCATTTAACTTCACACTAAACATCGATAAGCGCTCCGCTAGCGAATAAAACACCAAACTTAGTTTTAGAGGCTGACTTTTCCTCAAAGCAACTGCTGGTATCAGGTATCACTGTGCTAAATTCTTGTCCTTCGATGACAGTGTCAAATCATGCAAAAACTGCTATGTTTTTTTGCTTTCTCCAGCAAATCAACACAGCAATCCATTGCACAATAAGCAAAAAATCCACTACATAACTGATGACAAATCCAGCTTTCAGTTTCACTCATAGCATTAACATTGGGAGTCTTCATAAACAGCACTAAATAACACATACAAACAACTGTTTAAGCTTACTACAGGTATCATAACATGCTTGCCTGAAAAAGAAAAATCACATCAAAAAAACAACATAGTTAATGATTTAAATGTACCTGTAGACTAGCCTATTGGTTTACACTCTACAAGATACCGGTAGATCTACCACTACCATAATGAGACATGGATAGTGAAAGCGTTTAAGGATTTGTTAACTGAGTAAACACCCAAAGAGAACTTTTGACATCTGCTTTCAGCTTTTTGTGTTTCTGCATTAAAACCCAGAACTGTCATCGTCAAAACAGATTAGGGCAAGTTTTCAGTGAAAGGAACTAAACAAATCATTGATAGCTAGTAAATAGGCCAAGTACTACTACGTTTTTGAAGAAATGACTTGTCTTTTCATTTCCAAATTCGATCTACTGTACTTCGTTTTTCACTTAAACTTTACAAATTTTTTTCTCAAGATTGTTTTGTTACCTGAGCTATTACTCTAGACTCTTCTTCACGGTTATTGCGTGATAACATAATATAAACTCAATCTTCGTTTTACCGGTAATTCCAGCGCGCTATGACGAAACAGAACCTGTGATTACTATAATAGCGCTTCAATAATAAAGTACACAAAGCTTTCTGCTCATTGAATACATTTTAAAAGTAAGTTGTTAACATTAGCCTATGAAGCGACCAGTCGCGAAGATTAGCAACCACTCGCGAAGACTCGCGAAGGTTGGCAACCTTCGCGAGTGACGTAATCGACCACTCGCGAAGGTCGCCAACCTTCGCTTCGCGTCCAGTCTAAACGCACCTTTAAATTTTTTTCCATTAGCCCCCCGGCTCCCCATTTATTTTTCTTTATAAAATATAGACGAAATAGATTACTCTGTGTAAGTTTTCTTGGACTATGCGATTTTATAATTTACCAGCATGTAAACAAGAGAGCTAAAATTTTACCATCAGCCACATTTCACTTAGCTCATTTATGCAAACAATTTAATCAGGTTTGCACTACCAATTTCTATGCCACGTTTTAAAAGCATTATTTTTCATTAATATAACCCTAAAATTAAGTTATTTTTGAAAAAAAATGCAAAATTTTCAAACGCTGGGGGCTTTGCCTCAGACCCCATTGGTCTTCGGCGGCTGGGGGCTCCGTCCCCAGACCCCTAGAACAGCCCCTCATTGAGAATTTCTGGCTACGCGCCTGCCGCACTTTGCACTGTTTATAATTATATGGATTTTTGTAGCTTTTGTTTTAAACAATTTTTTCTTCATCGTTTAATTGCAAACCTTATGATGTTAACTGCAGATAAATATGCTTAATGCTTAATTGTTTTTTGTTTGAAAAGTTTTGTTTGTATTACGCACTGAGTGACTTTGATTCCATTTTGTTACATTGCACTAAGTTATTTATTCGCCAAAGTATAGATTGCGAACAAATTTTTGATGTCACTTTTGAACCCCCCCCCCCATTGAAAAATCCTGCGTACGCCAATGCTGCTAAAGAACATTTACCGTAGTAGAAATACCAAGCTTTAACACCAAAAAGAATTATTGTAAGCTGAAAAACTAAAAGTAGAAATAAAGTTAAGCTGAAACGGGAATGAAATAACAAATACGAGTTTTCGTGACGATGTAAGGAAACAAAATTTAGGACTTGGCAAATTATCAATCTCAAAAAAAAAAAAACAAGTCAAACTTGTCAGAGTTATCAACTATAACATCAATGCTGCAAATTGCAATGTACTTACAATGATGCAATACGTATACTCTTTGCGCAATGTACACAACCAAAATACCGCGATTTGTCGACAAATACTACCCGTAGATATTGAAGTTAAATACTTCTGTGACAATATTGTTTGTCACCACCCCACTTTGGTATGCATTTTTCTGTAAATACAATGCACAAAATCTAGTATGAAATTGGTATGGAAGTATGGAAGAATGTCTTCCATTCCATTCTTGAAGTCTTCCATTCCATTCCATTCTGGCATCTTCCATATTCCATACCGAAATTTCTGTTCTATTTCATTTTCCATTCCATGCCATGCCCTGGTTGTTGATTCGATACTATTATTATTATTATTGTAACATTTTAACCCAAAGGTTGTAGCCAGGTTGAAAATCCGGAAGCGCCTGATTTTGAAAAAAGTGCTTCCGCTTCCGGCTCCTTTTCAACACTTTCGCTTACGAGTTTGCTTCCAACCTCTTTCATGAAAGTGCTTCCGCTTCCTCAAAAAATTAACCGCTTCCACCGCTTCCGCTTCCAGCTTCCGTTTCCGCTTCCACATTCCTGGTTTTAAACGAGATTGAGTCGGTTTTTCTGTCAGATTTTGGTGATCTCAAAAAAAAAAACGTCTTCTCCGAAATTCGAGGGGTTTTTTCGGCCAAAATCAGAAATTCGAAGGGTATTTTTGGCCGAAAAAAGGTGATCTCCGCAAAAAAAAAAGTTCTTCACCGACTCTACGTGAGCTCCAGAACCTAAAATCTCCACTATTCTGGTCCAAACAACGGCAAGCCCTTCACAACTTCGGCTCCCAAATCCCTTTAGGGGGGGGCTGTTTTCATTTTTGGAGCAATAATCGGCCTCAAAAGCACAAAAAACGTGCTATTTTGCATACTTTTCAGGCCAATGGGGCTCTATCCCCCCCTGGCTACGCTTCTGCCCCTGTAGACCTTTTTTGTTTTTGACGTTTACTTATTTTGTGGCAAAACACTGCCCAAATTTCCGCTTCCGGGGAAGACTTTTTTGTACCATTTTATCCTCTTTTTTGACCGGAATTTGACTCACAGTCTACCCACTTTTTTGCCGAGGAGGCAGCATTGTTTATACGGTACTCTGCCTGTATACTTGAAAATTTATTTTATTCTTTGTTGGTACATTGATTTGTGATTTTAAAATGCATTGACTTTGAAATAAACTTTACTGTGTCTACTACTACTATTGAAAACAATTGCTTCTGAACCGAACAAGTAATTAACGAACTTTGGAATAAAAGCGAAGTCTAAAACAGCTCCTGTGTTAGTTTGAGCGGGTTTTTCTTCCGAATTTTAAGGTCCTCAATCCTAACTGTTGTTAAGTTCCGCAGGGTAGCGCTGTTCCTCAACATTAAACGGTATTTGCTTAAGATCCAACTTCAACTCTTAAATAAGCTCAAGCCTTACAAAAAAAATGCAGGACTTTGGTTTACCTCTTCTTTTCCGTTTAAGAGCCCTGCATACAATTACATCTTGGCAAGAAATTGGAGTTTCGTTTTTGGTTTGCTGTAATTCACTTCCTGCTGACGAACTGCACTAATCGCATAATTAGATAGATCGAGCGCCCTCTTGCTTTCAGTTAAATCAGTAGTTTCTGTTTAGAGGTCATCTATACTGTTTACATAGTACCATACATTGAGTTAAATCACAAATCAGGAATGCAAATTTAAGGAAAACTGGAATCATTTGCTGAAGTTCTTTTTTTTTAAGTCGTCAGTTAAAGCTAGAAAAAACAACAAATTCAAAAATGTTTTTACCCTGTAAAGCAGGGGCGTCCAACTTTTTTCAGTCGCAGGCCAAATTTGCTGTTCCAAAAGTTTCGTGGGCCAAAATTTAGTCTTACTTTATCTTCTTCTTCGCAAACTAAAGTCTTCCGATGGATTTCGCGGTGATCTCCAATAAAAAAAAAAGGTCGTCACTCAGATTTGATCGCTTTTTTTTCTGCCAAAAACTAGATAAAGACCAAAAAAAAGGCCTTCACTCAGGTTTTGATTGTTTTTTTCTGCCAAAAGCAAGTGAACACAAAAAAAATAAATAAATACAAGGTCATTCCAATGGATTTTGTGGGATTCTCCTAAGAGCAAGTACATAAGAAATTCAAGGACTCGTTTCTGCAATTCACAACGTCAGCGCGGAAGCATCAATCAACCAACCAATACAGAAACCTTTGGTGGGCCACTTGTGGCCCGCGGGCCGCGTGTTGGACGCCCCTGTTGTAAAGCATAAAAGTTATAATTTTGTGAAACGAAAAATTTAAAAAAAAAATTGGAAATTGACATAACACAAGTTTTCGTTTTTGAAACAAGTTTTAGTTAAACTTCTCATTGTGCCAAAATCGGTCAAAATGACTTAATTAAACCTGAAATCGGACTATAATTTAACAAAATTAGAACTTTCGCCTTGAAATTAACCCTATTCGGACCAGGCAAATTTTTTTGATTAATGGCCCAGAGGGGGGATCGATTCGACACAACACATTCAAACGTTAATAACTCCCGAATTACAAAAGATAAAAAATCCATTTCTGCTCCACGAGAAGCTCAATTTTCTGACAAAAGTCTTAACTTTTTGTCGTCATATTTGTAATCTTGATCTTCAATTAATTTCAACATAAGTCAAGGACTATCAGAAGCGATCGGTTCGCTTTTCATCTACATAATGTTAATAAGCGTTTGATTGCCGTGATGCAGCATCGCAGCTGGAGTTTTATTCAGTAACTCAGAGATAATTACGGACTAAATTAAAAGATTATTTCTATTGTGCTTGAATACCTAAATTATTAGTTGGTTGCGTGAATTAATTGCAAGCTGAATATCTGTTACTGTTCTAGTTCCTTTTGCTATTCACTGCAAAATAAGGTATTTTTTGTATAAAATTTATAACAGAACTAGCATCAAACCACCACTTTTTCGCATTCACATTTTGTTTGTAAATGTTTATGACGTAGCTGTAACAAACGTCAATAACATTGATTGAATTTTGATGTAATTTTTAGTATGGTGAAGATTCGTAGTCCAATGTAATATGGTAAGAGTTTTTACTAGGAAAACTCTTACTACGGGTTTCATTCTCAGTGTGGTAGATCTGGCAATGCAAAAATTTCATTTGTTGCTGCTCTTGCTAAACCTAATCAAAAGTGCAGCCTAGCATTCTGTAAGTAACAACTCTGTTTATCCTACCAATCTAATCATTTTTTATCATTAATTGATTGGATTAAGCGTCTGCTGCTGACATAAAAGATTTGGATTCGATTACCGGTCTGGTCAAACCAAAACTTAAAAAAAGTTTGTATTCACATCCAGTTTTCCGGCTAGATATTAGCTATAAAATGGGCAGTGTGAAGCTTTCACCGTTTGCGGTAGACAGGTGGGCAAACGAAAGTCTTTTCTCAAAAAATGAGCAGTTGTTTTGCTGTCTGTTGACTACTTGGTCAATAAAAATGTAATTACTTCCAACTTACGAAAAAAACTTTCAAAATGTATCGGACGGAGTGTAGTAAATGTTAATTTTTTCAAACTAATTTTGTATCATTTTTCACGGAATTTTGAATTACAAGAAAAAAAATTGGTCTATTTTGATTTTCGGATTCTTGGTTAATTTTTTTGAATAATGGTTTGGAAAATATGAAGTACTGCAATAGGTTTGGGCGTCGGATTAGTTTTTTTTTTGCTTACTTTGCAAAAGATTACGTTGTCTAATATTGGAGAGTATTTTTTTTCTCAAAAATTCTGCAGTTTTTGTGAAGTTTATATGAGAAACCCTAAATTAATTTGGTCATTGCTCGTAATCAGATTTTCCAAAATCTTATATTGTACCCAATGTGCTTACCTTGTAATGTATTATCACAAATGATTTCAGAAATAAAAAGCAAAAATTAAAATTGTTTGCAACATTGTAATTACAATTAATGGTTACGCTGATTGAAATACCATTCTTTTTATCACCATTCGTATCATTGTACAAAGACGGTCGAATTCTCAAATGTAACGATTTTAATGTTTTAAATTTATTTCAGAGGTGGCTTTATAACAAATTGTTGCAAGCTTTGGTTGTTATTGGGATTAGTGCTGAATAAGTTTAGAAGAACAGTAAAAAAAAAAAAAAAACTATAATCCCAAGGTTAGAAATTTATTTGCCGGTTCTCATCTTTGATCAAAATCATCAAAGCTATTCTATTCCTTTTGTCCTCGCATCCAGGACCAGCAATATTGTTTGTATGCAATAAAGCCGTTAAATAGCTGCAGTAAATAAGAAATATTAAAAATTTGCCAACGATATCAGTGAATTTAGACATCTTAGTTATTTATGATCACAAAAAAATCCAATATAAATTCATCCACTAAATGGTTAGCTAATCGAATTGTAACTTGCAAAGTCTGTTAGAGAGTTTGCTTTCCATTTTTGTATTTTGTATCTACAAACATAATTTTTGTTGGTTGTGTATGTGCACACACAAAAGCAAAAAATAAGAAGTAATAAAAGAGCATAATTTTTTAAAATTTGGCACACCACGATTGCCACCTATCATTATAAACCACAAATGAAAAATCAATGTGAAACTCAGTAATATGTGCAATAGGACGCCACGCAGTAAGCCTGTAGTAGCATCTAATAAGAAACTAGTAAATGCGGTAACAATTATAATATACCACATAGCACATTTTACAACGTACATACCCAATAATTGTTTAGTTTTGATGCGAATTTTATAAAAATTTAACAATGTTTGACACTTGCTATTGGTTATTGCTTCGAAAAGCATTTTTTACGCAAAGCTTTTAGCAATAATAACATTAAATAACAAAAAACGTAAAAATTGAAAATAATGACTCGGAAACAAGTATTATCAAAAACTCTCCACTTTTTGCGATGTTATTGAATATCGCAAACGCATATGAAGTGTTGTTAATTAGCGAAAGCAAAGCGGTTGCGCATAATGAAGTTATCGGTGTGCTGCTACGTCATACGCAAAGACACTCGGGCAAATTTCTGTTTTGGATGTTATCACTTGAACTTCATGAAAAAACCTTAGGCAGTCAAAATTATGTATATGTTTTTTTGAAACATGAAATGAACATCTTTCTACTGATACTGCTGCTTAACAGAAACTAAAAATTTATTTTATAATTTGCGGTTTTTTTTCTTTTTTTTAAGTTACCAAAAACAAATTTCAAACATAAAGACTTCCAAAGTTCATGCTGCATGCCACACACTTGATAACTTATGGGCATTTTTGACTGCTGTATATCAGCATCGTGAAAAAAAATATTGGCGAAAAACAAAAGGAGTTGGGCTTAAGTTGGCCTCTAACCCTTTTATAAATAACTCATACATTTATATTACTGTACTAAATCGCAATTCTTATTTATTAGCGAAATGCTAAAAATAAAGCTTAGTTTGAAATTTGGTAAAATTATACAAAATTGTCTGAGAAATTTAGCTGTGAGCTTTTGAAATCATACTAAAAATTACAATGCCTCAGGCAAACTAGTAAATAAAAATCTATTGTCACAACTCTTTTTGAACATCGATACCAACAAAAGACGTTCAAGAGGTCATTGGATTTACGTTCTTATTTACGTTACTAGTGTACAAAAAAGCGCAAAATTGTTAATCACGGCAGAACAATTGGGACTAACAGGATTAAATTATTTTTCAAAAATTTTTGCCAGAAACGCAGGGTCGACCTTGGGAAACGTTTCATAACTCCAAATCTAGTTGTCATACGACAATATTTGTACAAATGAAAGTTGAAGCAGTGAATTTTGGGAAAAGTCAAGAAATTTCATTATTGTGGCTTGACTGCTTCATCACAAAATTTTAGAATAAACGATGGGGGGGAGCTAATCGATCCCCCCTGGGCCGAATAGGGTTAAATAAACGTGTATTGTTGCTCTGGCCGCTTTTTTGATTGTGCTACTTTCAAGTTAGGTAAACTCCTGATATGTGCATGCGACCTAAAAATACTGTAATATGTTATCTCTAGCCTTTTACTTAATTTTTACTTCAAATACACCTTTTATTATACTCGCTACTCTACGCCGAAGCGTGTAATGAGTTTGCGGGACCCATCTACGCGTCATTGTACCCGCGGGCAACACAGCTTCATTCGAAGAAAAGTAGCAGCAATGGCGAGCCGTATGCAACACTGTGTCTGATTTGACCGGTCCAAGATTTGAACCTCATTTATTATCACAAGTGGTCGCCTAGCGACTATTTGACTTCTACACAGATCTCACTCCGACCGACGAAAAACGATATTTAATGCAATCAGGGCCGTTGTAAGGCATCGGGTGTCCCGGGCACAGGTGTTTTGAGAGGCACTCAAAACAATGTTGAGAATGTAATAGCACGACAAATCTGGAATGAGTAAATCTATAATGGATCCAGCAAAATATCGTGCATTTTATTAATGGCCCACTAACAAACTCTTGCACATCACCGGCGCTCTAAAGGGTTTTGCTCCCAGTTTCAGATTTTTATGTTTTTTTTTGTTGTTATGAAGGTCACTTCCAACGAGTCTGCACAGATTTATTTATATACGTATTTTTTGGTTTATTTTTGTTACAATGCTATCTGAAAAGTGAAATTGTTTGAAAATCGCTGAACCAACAATAGAAAAAACTCGAAATAAGCTGCAATACTAACTTAAACTGACGCTGAATTAGAAAATGATAAAAAAGTATATCTACCACTCTACTAACCACAACTTTTCTGACGCCCTAAAACTAATAGTTAATTAGAAGTATTTCCAATTCACATAAAAATGCGAGGCAAAGTGCATGAGAAACACCATTAAAAAAAGTGATTTTTACTAATTCTTTTACTGTTTTCTCGATCAAGGACTACTTCCGAAATGCGGCCTTGAATGCTGTCAATAGAATAATTATAGACTTGGGTACCGGTACGCTTTATTTTTGCTTATGTTCATAGTGCTGTATATCCTCCTGCTGATTTTCTGATCTTTAAGATTTTAATAGCTAGTAAAGCGCCGATGCCATCGCCTCTTAGTTGCAATAAACTTAAAGCTACTTTAACCAGAACTTTACTTACAGGCAACTATCAATTATCCAAATACAATAGCATAAGCGTATTAAAATCACACCAAAACAAAAATAATTTAATCAAAAATGTATTTATCATAGAGTAGCAAAGATCAAACCCTAAAGTTGCAGGTGGTAAAAATCGACTACGAAGTAACAAAGCCATCAAGCGGGGTCCACGAGAGCATTGGTTTGTTTCCAGTTATAGATAAAAAGCAAAGAGCAATGCAAAATGAAAATAAAGTAAACACATTCAGCATAAATCAATCCAAGGTAAAAATTAAAACAATACAGGCACGAGGAGACTGCGAAGGGATTGATTTTGTCTTCGTGTCTGCAGTCACCTATTGATATTAAAGCTTTACTTTTTGTTCAGTAATATCTAATATATATATATATTTTTTTTTTGAGAACATACTAACAAACAAATAAAAAATAGCAGCAGAGAGGGGAAGGGAAGAAAGAGGGAGAAGAAGCAGGAACCTCATATTGTTAAAAATAAAATAAAATAAAATAAAAAAATTAAATAAATAAATAAAAAACTATAATGGTTATATTTAGAAATAATAAAAATATAAAAACAATATATATGAGTGTAAGTTCTTGATCATATTTTTGCAAGAGTAAGTTTTTAAGTTTTGCTACGAAAAATTGATATGTTCTGCATGTTTTTAAAACGGCATCCGACGCGTTCTAAATCAGAGGACCTTGATATTTTATATACCTGATATTTTATAGATCTATAATGCTTTTAAAACGTGGTTTTGACGTATTCAAAAGAGGAATAAAAAAACTGTTTGATAGGATGCTCTTGTAAACTTTTCATATACCTAACTCGCTTCAGTGAGGTAGTTACTAAATTGATCTGGCAGCATTTTCATTTTAAATTGAAATAGGCCTACAAATAATGCTTTTTCAGTAAAGACCATATCAACTAATTTAAGGATACGCAATTTTGCATAAAAATGTGTTGTTCGATCGTAGTATTTTCCCCTCTCCAACAATTTTGACAGTTTTATTTTGTTAAGTACCTAATTTAAAAAAATAGGTTTTAAAAGTTGAGCTCCAAGTAATTAAACTTCAATTACTATAATTTTGAATAATTATTGCTTGCCATTTATCAGTAATTATTTGAAAACAGAATATGGGTTTCACTTCTGCTAGTGGTACTGGCATGAAAGCATATTTCAAGCTACTTAAATAATTGTAATGTCACACTCAGCAGTCCGGCAAAGTAGCTACCTAATAATGCCTAGTCTTGCTAAATTAATAGCCATCACATTTCCTTTTCAATAAAAAAGTATAGCCAAAAGTAAAATATTGTTTTAATATGTTCAATGTACGCATGTTCTATAATTTATTACTTGTTAATATTGATTAGGCTTACCATACTGTTCAGCAGGCGCGTAGCCAGAAATTCGCAATGGGGGGGAGGCTGTTTTGGGGGTCCGGGGGCGGAGCCCCCAGCGCCCGAAAGTTTTGCATTTTTTTGCAAAAATAACTTCATTTTAGGGCTTTTTTGATTAAAAAATAATGCTTTTAAAACGTGGCTGAGAAATTGGCACTGCAAACAAGATTAAACTGGTGGCATAAATGGGCTATTTGGGAGGTGGCTAATGGTAAAATGTTAGTTCTCTTCTTTAGATGCTGGTAAATTATAAAATCGAATAATTCAATAAAACTCACACGGATTAATCTATTTCGTATACAGTTTATAGAGAAAAATAATTGGGGGGGGGCTAATGAAAAGAGATTTGAGAGAAATGATTGGTAATTAACTAATACTGAATAGCCCCCCCCTATTCCTTAGTTTATAGTATATTTGTTGATGACACCTATGTTTAGCATTTTTACACTTGCGATCAAATTTGATTGCTTATTTCTTACCATTTTTCAAAGTTTTCGTTTATTTGTTAGTATTATTTGTGACAAATTAGCCACCACCCCTGAACATATGTTTCAAAAGATGTTTTAAATCACTATTTAGTCCACTCCAGTGCATAAAACATTCTCAAAAGTGCTAAAAACGTAGTTTTTCCCATTCTGCATTTTGGTCGACATGCCAATGGGGGAGGGGGGGCTATAGCTCCACCCCCTTGGCTACGCTACTGTTGTTGAGACAGAAAAACCGGAGAGCGGTAGAAATATAGAACTTTTTTCAATACAATTTGCGGAAAGAGAGGTGAAGACAAAAAAGAAAAAAAAGGTCTTCACTTCGGGAACCCCACAAATTTTCGCGGGTTCGATCAGACTCGTGTATCACAAAAGTTTATTTATCGCGGGTTTTGACGTGAAGACCAATATAAATACATAAAAAAGTCTTCACTTCGGGGAATCCACAAATTTCCGCGAGTTTGGTCAGTCAAACGTTTCAATAGTCCAAGAAAATCTCGTTATAGTTGTGCGGAAGCATAAAGGCCTGAAAAACGGGACGTTTGGTAAGCCTATCACTGGACACTGATCAGACCTATCCTGAAGTAGGATCACATAACTCCAGAACATAACGGTATCTGATTACCCTTTTTAGGTTAATTTGCTAGACTACCCTTATTAACTGTAACCAAAAGATTTTGTATCACTCAAGTCTGTAATTGACTTATCGCACATTCATTCAAACAAACTGTGAAAAATTCGTACTTCGTCTTAAAAACCTAAACAAGAATCTGAAATTTTCTTCATAATATCCGCACTAATAAAACGGCATGTCAATTGTGACGTCATCAATTGATTACGCCATCTTTTGATTACGCCATCTTTTGATTACGCCATCAACCATCATATAATATAAGTGTAAATTAGTCATTGCATTTCAGAAATACATTACCTAGCAACTCTGTTCTATGTGAGCGTACACATTTAAACAATTTTTCCAAAATATGACCTCATCAGTGATGACGTCAACAAAAAATATGAAAAATTATTCTGATGACAAAATGTAGCTGATTCCACGAAAAATATTGTTTAAACAGTTTTAGTCCAGCTTCAAATTGAATATTTATTAATTTCGCAAAATCGGTGACGTATTTTAAATTTTGGTTTGTTTTCGAAAATGTTCATCAAAATCAATCAAATCTGTACTTCATCAATCATCAAGATCAATCAAATCAATAAATCAAATCTGTATCAATCAAATCATCAAAATTTTAATTTTTTATGTTGAACAGAACAAAGTTACTATAAGAGTTGATAATCACCCAAAGTAGCAATTTTTAAAATAAATTTTGGTGATATTGTTGTTCATGCATTGTGACGTCATCATCAGTTGACGGCATAAATGTTTCTGAAGATTGATCAAGGCCCACTTGTAAAGTGACTCAAGTTTGAAGGTTCAGGCCAATCCTCAAAAGAAGTGAAAGTGAATAAAGTAATAGCCAGCAAACGTAAACAATTCAGCCAACTTTTGCGGAAATATCGTGATTATGCCGTAAATCGCTGAAAAAAATGAGGTGGGGACAATCCCAGTCGGAAACTTCAGACTACACTGAGCATCGCTCTATTTGTAAAAAAGATATATCTTTCCTGGAGCCGAAAACGTGTTTTCTGACTAGACTAGAAGTAAGGGGAGCAGAGGGGCTAATTCTGCCAAAGAGCTGATCTCAATCTCAGCAAACTACATTCTACAAGCGTGCAAAATGTCATCGAAATGGCGTTAAAATAGCTACTTTTCCAAAAAATCACTTAACAGAACCTTCCCCATCTGCTAGATGTATAGCAATTTTAGGTTTCGGCTCAAAGTCCGCCTCCTTTAGCAAAATACTTGTTACGCGCCAGATCGAGACATTTCTGTTAGATTTACAAGCGGGAAACTCGGGTCGGAACCTCCATCTGCTGGAGGTTCTTGATGGGGATCAGAGAACAAAGTTGCATGCCACGATGCAATTTTTGTGACTTTAAGAAAAATTAACAGTTTTTAACGACATTCGAATGAAAACTTTGTGCGTTTTCGGAACATTTGAAGCAATATTACCCAATTAATTTATATTGTCAAGCAAATAGAATGTACACTACATACTGTAAAAATTGAACGTTGTGGAAATTTAAACAGCATCCACTGGTGACATATGTTTTTTGTCAGACCTGCACCAGACAAATGCTTTTGAAAGATTAGGGGTGTGTACTTTACAAAAAATAACTCAGCGAAATTGGAGCATTTCAATTAGATTGTTAAAGTCTTCCCACATTTAAGCAAAGTTTTGGAAGAATTTTACAAAAAAGTGCAACGATAACACCATGCAAAACCAACAGTTTTAGTGCAGAAGCCAAAAATTTCTTGTTCATTTTGTCATATCAACAACCACACTTGAACAGATAGCCAAGTTATGCACAAGTCAAGTATATTACCTAAACTTTAAATACCTAAAAATATATAAGCATAGTTGGCTACTGCACAGAAAGTTTTGAGACGAGCTGAATCCAACTCATACTGATTGATGTCACCTCCCCACTACACCCCTAAAACAACTCAATCGGATTTGGGCAATTCGGAAAAATGGCCCTTAAAGCGATTGGGGAGAAATTGTCTTTCCCAGTCCTCTCCGTGGAGTCGCCTCTGGTATCAATAAGAACAAAATTATGCACATAATTTCAACCGCCTGTGACGTAATCGCAAAAATGACATAATTTTCGAAAAAACGGAAATGACGTTACAATGATAACACCATCACCTCAAACCATTTTTTTCTTCAAAATTTGGTGAACACCAACCGCATATCAAATTTGGCGTTCCTCTAATTTTTGGCTTAGAAGCTTTGAGGGGAAAGGAGGCATTTTTGACCCCCCTCCCGTGTAAAATGCGTTGATCAAATAATCGAGTAAAATAAGGTGAACACGTGGAACACAAAGCGTTTTTGAGGATTGATTTATTCAACAAACGTCGGTGGTTCTCAGGGCTTGCTAACAAGATATCATTCTCTGCAGTTGAGAATAGATTTTACTGGAATCGATACTGGAGCATTTAGCAAAAGCTCATGATCATCAGCATTCGAAAGAACAAAGACTCACTCAGGATTGGAAGTCGAAGCAAAGACGAGTTGATATCGATTACTAATCAATATTTCCAATTCTGGACTCACTAATAAGCAGCAAAACATGCTAGTATGGATGATTGAATTTTTTTTTTTCATTTCCAATGTATTTTTCGATCAGTGGTTGAGTGGATAGAACCGATCAGTGAATAGAATCACAAGCGATCAGTGTTCGAGTGGACAGAGCGTCTGCAACTGAAACGGTAGACTCGGGTTCGATTACGTCGGTTCAAACCAAAAACTATTAAAATTGATATTCACAGCTTCCCTGCTTGACGTTCAGCAATCAAAGGGACAGTGTTAAGCCCCCGCCGTGTGTGGCATACAGGTGGGCAGGTGGCAGCTTAACTCAAAGACCTAAAGGTCCCTTCGCTGTCTCCTGGCCAAGGCAACTTGGTGAATAAAATGTAATTACAATTACAATTTTTCGATTTCTCGTTTTATTTTTTAAATTCTTTTATTACTTTTATAAATAATTCGAGACCCGGCTCGAGTCACTTTTCTTTGGTACTTGACTCGAGTCCTTCTCTCATTTTCTGAAAATTAATCCATTTGAATTATTGTATTGCTCAAAAGACTCGACTCGAGTTAACATACCCAAGTAACTTGACTCGACTCGAGTCACTAAAGAAAAGACTCGTATAAACGGTCGAAGTTTTCGCTGTAATCTGATTGTTGCCCGCTTTTCAACTGCAGCTCTTCTAGGGACATTTTCTTTGGCGATTTTGAAAACTTTTGACTCAATCTGTTAAAAATAAAGGATGTTGAATGTCCTTAAACAAACTTCAAAAACAATAATCGCGATTTTACGTAAATCTCTTAAAACCAATTTATAATAAAAGTTTCAGTATGATTTTGCATTAAATAAAAATCAGCATTAAACAAAAGTATCGAGTTGATCGTAAATCTACAAGCTTTCACGCTCTTCATTTGGATAACGAGCATCAGAACTAGAGTGTGACTGTTAATGTGTTCAGTTGTTAGTGCAACCAGTCATGATACTTCACTCAAGCAAAATGAAGGAAATAATGTAAGACGTTGAAGAATGGTAGTTCAATTTCGAACTGCTATTTTTAACTAAAAAAAAAAGAGAGATAACAGCAATTCACCGAAGAAAGGCTCAAAGAAACCTGGAGTTCAGATTTTGAGATAAATGGGTGTGCGAACTCTTTTAATAATTCAAAGTGTTAAAAATTTACAATACTATACAAGTGTACATTACATGTCCATTGTAAACCAGTGTCATATACGTGGAAAACATACCGTCTGATGAGAAACTCGCAAATCACAAGTCCTAAAACTCCAGCAAGAACCACCAACGCAACGAAATACATTTGCTTCTTGTCATCATTTCTAGTATTCTCAGCTGGTTTGGTTATGGTTGCATTTTCTGAAGTAGTTGTAGTTGATGGTATTGTTGTTGTATTTTTGGTGGTTGTGTTAGCATCTGCAAAAAGATGAAAACAAAAAATTGTTTTAAAATAGCTTTTAATGGCGTGGGCGCTATCATTTCCACTCTTTGAAAAATGGTTAGCCTGCAAAAAGGCTGTTTCAGATTGGACGTTTTCGTCCAGCTTTCTTCATGAATCTACGCTGGAATAAAGAAAAGCTAAAATTCGGTGGTATATAGAGAGGTTCATTCATAGGCATAGCCAAGATTTTTAATTGAGGGGGGCCCAAACCACAAATCACATGCAATGACGTCATCAGAAACTTCGAAAGAGAAATTTTTTGTGTGGGCAAAGATATCGCAGAACGGAAGATCAGAAGCCGTGGCCTGGTGTTGGTACGTAAATTGAAACTCGTTCAAGAAAAGGGCTTCAACCAACAGTTAAAATGCGAAAATGTCTAAATTGGAAGACGTGTTTGAGAGAAGAAGTGCACTGTAATTCAAACGTATCACAGACGTAGGTCTGGGGAGAAGCCCCCAGCTGCTGGGGGATTTTTCGTAATTTTTTGGAAAAAACTAGCTATTTTAATACCATTGGATCACATTTTGCACGTATTCAGAGCCATTTGAAGGTACTCGATTTTTAACATTTGAAAGCCAATTAAAAAACTTAAGTTGTTCGGTTTTCTTTTAGCTTGCAATTTAAGTCCAAAACACATTTAAAATCTTCCATTTTGGGGTTAAATTTTGTAAGTGATTTGAACCAGGTAGGTGGAAGTAAAATACATTGCCTCTTGCAATATTTTGCAGTAAATAACAATCCAGTCAAATATTTTCCTTAGAGATTATTGTTTAGTCATGAAAACAACCAGTTGTAAGAGCACATATACGGCCAGGGTGCCGAGGCCCTCTCAAATCAAAAATTTGTTAAATGAGCATTTCCCTTACTGTAGCTAATTTTTTTCAAAAGTATTTTGTTGCATAGAAACTGGCGAGGTGGAGGTGAATTGTAATTGAAAAATGTACAATAGATAGTAACGCCTCCAAACCATGCTATTGCCCGGGCCGGATTTACATTAAGTTGGGCCCCTGGCACTTTGAGATTTTCGCGATATTTTCTTGCCAAATGCAGGTGAAGACCAAAAAAAGTCTCATCTGAGAGCGAGGCTTCTGACACTGTGTCATATATTGAATCCGTTCCTGGTTATTGTATTACGTCTATAAAAAGGTTAGATGAGGGCCTCAGTTAGCAACTTTTAGGATAACTACCCTTAATTTCACTTGGGTTATACGTTTAAATTGGTTGGCAAAAATTAAATTGAGGGGGCCCGGCGCGAATACGCTAAAAGAAACTGAAACTGAAGAAACAATAGTCTTTTTCATGACATTTTTATCATTGGTAACATTTCAATTGGGGGGTTCGGACCTTCAGAGGCCCCCCTGGCTAGGCGTATGGGTTCATTACATTGAAATAGACAATGGGTTGTTATTACAGCGTCAGATGCCGCAAAAATCACGTTTAATAGCATAATTTAGGCAAATAGGTGGATTTGCAATACAATATTAAAGCAATGAGCAGCAACTTCGGTGGATTCAGCATTTTTTATTTACAGTAAAACAATTCGAACGTTTTCGGTTTAAAACGATCAAGCCCGCTGCAGGATATTAACAAATATAACAACACACAAACTAAATATGATATTGTATTTAGCATAAATACACCTAAATAATAATTGATAAATATACCTAAATATAATAACACACAAACATCAGCAAAAAAAAATAGAAGGATTACGGCAACAAAAATTACGTATAACTGACTAACAATCACTAAAAATTTTGATGGTTTTGGATGTTGGTATGATTTCGATGTACAATTTGCTTTTGATTAAAACCTGTATATTTTTAAAAAAAGTTTTGACGGTTTCCCCAAATACGGAACTATAAGAAAAAACTCTCGTTCTTGCGCTTTAGACGAATTCAAATCTAAATTGGATTAGCCGTTATTTCGATTCGAAAATTTTTCCAGAATTCGATGGAAAAACGATGTAGGATATCCATTTTTGCTAAACATTTGTCTCAAGTACGGTATTTCGTTTTGAAAAAGAAGTTTTGTCGAACATATGTTTTTGGTTCTGTGAAGCAAACACTTGGCTAATCCTTCTTTTCAGTTTTTGGGCATAAAGCAGAGAAATTTAGTAACAGTCCAGTGCTAGTTGGTTTTCTCCAAACCCATTTATTGTGTCAACCTTATTCTCTGTAACCTTAGTTTCGACATCCAGAAATGAGAGTGTAGTGGTTCTTTGCTCTATGGTAAATTTTGTGTCTGGATGTAAAGCATTGCGCTACCGAAAAAATGAAGAGCATGTTTCTTCGTCGTCAAATGTCGCAAAGATATCATCCATTTGTCGTAAATACAACTTAGATTTGGATGTTTGAAGTTTGTTCATAAGTTTAATCTCTAAATTAGCCATGAAAAAATTAGCTAAAGCAGGTTCAAGCGGTGATCCCATTGTGACACCGTTGATCTGCTGGTACGGTTCATCTCTCTTCTTCTTTCTTCATTGCCCGCTTTTCCGTGAGGGTTGCGGGGGCAGCAGCTCGAGATTAAGCCGCCACACCTCACGGTCTTTCATCACCTCCATCATTTCGCTTGGGTGAAGTCCCAAGCGGTTCCATCCAAGATCCTCAATGTAATCGGTCCATCTAGTTCTAGGTCGTTCAACTGGTCTTCTCCCATTTGCTTTGGCAAGTAAAGCTTGTTTGGGCAGTCTTTCCTGAGGCATTCTGCTTACATGGCCAAACCATCTAAGCTGAGATCTTTCAATTCGGAGAAGTAACGGCTCGATGTTGAGAGATTTTCGAATCGCAGAGCTACGCACCTTGTTAAACAGTGTAACTCCTTCGATTTTTTGTAAAAACCTCATTTCGGACGCTTGTACTTGTGATTGCACTCTTTTGATCATTACCAAAGATTCATGACCATAAGTGAGAATGGGGACAATGACTGCTTTGAAAATTGAGAGCTTTGCCTTTTTCGACAATTCTCGTTTCATGACAACCGAGTAGTGCAAAGCTCGCATTACTGCACTAGCCTTGCCTATTCGGGTATCCAGTTCTTTGTCTTGCCTTCCGTCACTCGTAAATGCAACCCCAAGATGCTTTAACTTCTCCACCTGCTTAAGAGTCGCTCCATTCACTTGTAATACGCACTGATCAGGGTTTCTTGAAAGATGAAGTACCTCAGTTTTGGCCGTGCTTATTTTCATTCCGGCGGTGTTGCATGCATCCGCAAAGCTATTTAACGCGCGCTGGTGGCCAGATTCTGTGGAAGAAAGCAGAACCAAATCATCAGCGAATAGCAAACGACTAATTTTGCAATTTTCAATCGTGGCACACTCATCAACTTGGCTGCATTTGTCGATCCAATTCATGTAAACAATGAAAAGGAGAGGTGAAAAAACGCACCCTTGCCTGAGTCCAACGCCCACATGGAACGGCTTTGATTGCTTGCCATTTACCCGAACACAAAGCTCCCGTCGGCAGTAAAATGACTTATTGGCGCGCAACAATTGACCATTAACGCCATACTCCTGCAAAGCCTTCCAAAGTTTATCCCGAGGAGCTCGGTCATATGCTTTTTCAAGATCGACAAAGTATGCAAAGAGACCTTTGCCATACTACCAAGATTTCTCGAAGATTTGCTTCAGAGTGAAGATTTGGTCTGTGGTGCTGCGACCCGAAAGAAAACCGCACTGACCATGTTCCAGTTTTGATTCCACTATTTCTCGGCATTTCCTTTCAAGGCATTTGGCATATACTTTCCCTGGCAAACTGTGGAGTGATATCCCTCTGTAGTTTGTACATTGCTTGCGATCTTTTTTCTTGAATATCGGAATAATCACACCTGTTTGCCAATCTCTGGGAGTTTTGCCAAACTCCCACGCAACTTGACACACTCGCGTGAACCAGAGAATTCCATCTCCAGTCAGCGCTTTCAACATCTCGGGTCTGATTTCATCTTCACCAGCAGCTTTTCCAGATTTTATCCCTTTAATTTCCGTTGCCACTTCTGCTGCAGTGAAAACTTCCTCTTCCCTTAGATGTGTCACTTTGTGTGGGTCACGAATCGATGCTTTTACAGGATTTAAAAGATCTTCAAAGTATTCTCTCAGTCGTGAAAGGATTTCATTCTCATCCGTTAGAATGTTACCTGCAGAATCCTTGATGAAGTACGTGATACTCGATCTTTTGCCACGTAAACTGCGGATGGTCAGCGAAAACACTTTGTTTGCCGAAAATTAGTTGGAATCCAACCGACGACCAAACTCTTGCCATGACTTCTCCTTGGATTTCTTTGCTGCCGAAGGTGCCGCTTTTTGCGCCTCAGTGTACCGGGATTGCAAATCAGATGACAATCTGTCCTGTAGCCAGGCCTTGAACGCATCTTTCTTTGCTCGAATAGCTTCTTTAACCTCTTGGTTCCACCAAGGTGTTCTTCTCTCACTATCGCCCGCCACTCTAAGCCGTTTTCGCCCACAACTTTCAGCAGCTAATGAAATGATTGCTGATCTGAACAGCAGCCATTCCTTCTCGATGTCCTCGGATACATTAAGAAGTTGTCTGAACTTAGATGATATACTGGATGCAAACTGTTTTCTTACTTCTTTGTCCTCTAAAGCCTACCATTTGATCCGGTAGGTCACAGACGATCTTTTGGATCTCCTGTTTGGCCAAGGTTTTGAAAGTCGAAAGGAACATACTACCAGATGGTGATCAGTTGACAATTCAGCACCTCGCTTCACTCGAACGTTCAGCACATCAGAAAACAAATCTGACGAAACTTTGAAAAAATCTATCAAAAATTTTTGATCCATACTAGGTCGATACCATGTATACTTGTGAACCTCTCTGTGCTGGAAAAAGGTATTCATGATGCGGAGTCCGTTGCTGCAACAGAGCTACAATAAATACCTTCCGTTCTCATTCAGTCCAGTGACTCCATGTTTTCAGATCACACTCTTCCACGTATCTGTTCCAACATGTGCGTTAAAATCCCCCATAAGGACTGTAGATTCTGTAGGTGATACTCGTAGAAGAGCATCATTATAATCCTTGGGTAGCTTTCAAGATTATTTTTACAAAAATGGCCTTGTTAAACAATTGGTAACTAGGATTGTCTTTAACATATTTGTAACATTGATATTAATTCAATTGTTTCTGCAAAAAGCACGTTTGTAAATAGAGAAATAACATCAAAACTCACTGTTACTTGGTCCTTTTGGGAGTAAACTTATTCATCTTCTGCAAAAAATCTTGTAGAGAATCCAATATATATTCATTAGGTATGTAGGGTTTAGTTAGTCTGTCCATGAATTTAGGCAGTTGATACTCAGGTGCATTGGCCATAGATACTACTGGCCGAGCGGTATTTTCTTTCTTGTGTATTTTGATTTTTCCATGCAGTTTGCCAGGGACGCTTCCAGATGGTGTTAATTTATCCATAACTTTCTTACCGTACGATTTGAAGTAGGTCGTTACATAATATCCAATTGAGCTTTTTTTGCAACTACAAGGTGATTTTTTTCCGGATCAAGGTTTACTTTTACAAATTTGGAGTGGTTTTGAATGATAGTGTCTAGTTCAAAATAATAATCATTTTTGTTTAAGATAGCAACTCCAGGTTCTTTATCATGGAGGTATATTCTGATTTCTTCATCTTTTTGCATTTTGTTCAGAGTTTTGTGTAGGCTAGAATTTTGAGGTGACGAGCACTTTCGGTTGCTACCTTTAAAAAACTTGCCAACATAAAACTTAATTTGATCTTTGAAGATCAAAAAACAAATTAGGCGGATTTTTCGTTGGTCTTGTTTCGCTTCTTATGCATCTCAGAATATATTGATCAATTCTTTCCTGCGATCTCTGGAAAGTTCGAAATCCCTAAGTTCGACCCACGTACCGACAGTCACAGCGGCACACGTATTGACTGTCGGTAGTTGGGTCGAAGTTCCAAAAGAATGCCGGACGTAATTAATCAACACATTCCGAAATGCACAAGAAGCAACACAAGACCAACGAAAAATCTGCCTAATTGAGAATACAAAATCGCTAACACCCCTAGTGTCTACTGCGATTCTGCAATCGGACAGCATTTACAGTACTAGAGAATGAAGAATGTGCCAAACATTACAAGGATGTATAATATTCGATTTTGGCTACAGCAAGATCTTTAATCCATTTATCAATTCTGGAAGCAACCTACATCAATTGCTTACAGTCTATTATTTGTCATAAAAAAGAATTAGTTTATTCACTCCAAATTTTACATGAATTTCTTGTGCACATTTTGGACTTATACGAAACAATATTTTTCGACCAATCAAAATTCAAAGAGAAATTTTCTTTTTTTTTGCATTAACTCTATCCTATTTTAGGTGATTTTTGAAGCATTTGACGTCGCAGTCACAGCCCATTGTCTATTTCAGTGTAATGAACCTCTATATATACCACCTTATTTTAGTTTTTCTCAGGGATGGCAATCGCATCGCATCGATGATTTTCTTCGATATTTGTTATGGAGAAAAACTGCGACGCGATTTTGCGATGCGATGCAAAGTAGAATAACATATACGATTTTTTTGCGATAATTTGAAATTTTTTCGATAATATCGCAGCTACTTTGCGATTGTTTGGGCGATTATTGATTTTTTAAACTATTTTGAAATTTAAGTGTGTTGCCTAAAAATTAACACTCTGTTTACAAGCTATCAAAGCTTTTATTTAACCACATTTTCAAATCAGTATAAACCGAAAAGTTGCTGCAGTATCTCCTTAATGCCTGATGCTTCAAATACCGACAGTGGAAGCCCATTAAGTGTTACTGCTTCCACAACTGCTTTCTTGAAATCTGAAACGCTGATGGTATAATCGACATGGCCTTTCTCGGCTGGTCGCATTACAGTAACGAAGGCATCTAAGGTGGCACTTGAAGACGCTGCAGATGAAGACCGACCTTTTGATTTGATCAAGGTTTCATGCTGTTCGGGAATGTTTGCGTTTAAGATGCTGCATTAGGTTGCCAGAGTGAAAATAGGATTTGCCTGTCTTGTTAGGCACAGCACAGGCGTCGCTGCAAACTTACAAGACTTGCACTTTGCAAGAACTTTTTCTCCTTCTTCCTTCCTTTCGAAATACTCGCGGTAATCATTATCCAACTTTGGCATGATTTTCCTCCTGCAAAGCTAGACGCAGAGGTGGAGTCGAGGACACAAGGCTCGAGGCCAAGGCCAAGGACACAAAAAAAATCCGAGGCCAAGGACAGCCTTTCCGAGGACAGACACTCTCGAGGCCAAGGACAGGAATGCTCGAGGCCAAGGACCAAGGACACAAGCGCAAGTGCTCTCCAAAAAAAAAAAAAGAAAAAAATTTTCCCAAAAATTTTTCAGGCGATCTCCAAAAAAAAAAAAAAAGGTCTTCTCAAAAATTTTTCAAGGCGCTCCACAAAATTTTAACAATTCAAAAAATACTGCTGTTCTCGAGCCGAGGACAGGCCAATTTTCGAGGACTTGAGGCCTCGAGGCCAAGGCCAAGGACTTGACCTTCGAGGCCAAGGACTTCAAAATGTGTCCTCGAGGACTCCACCTCTGGCTAGACGTATTCGCAACCAGAGGTGGATTCCTTGAGGACGTCCTTGGCCTCGAGGACACATTTTGAAGTCCTTGGCCTTGACCTCGAAGCCTTAGGTCCTCGAAAATTGCCCTGTCCTCGGCTCGAGGACAGCACTATTTTTTGAATCGTTGAAATTTTGTTGGAAAACGCCAGAAACCTCGCAGAAAATTTGCGAACACCTTTTTTGTTTTCCTCAATTGGTGCATAGGCGTAGCCAAAGGGGGGCAGGCGCGTCGCCAGCGGGGGGGGGGGCATTGCCCCCCCGATTTCTATTTTTGCCCCCCCGATTTTTATTTTTGCCCCCCCCCCGACTTATTTCTTGCCCTCCTACGGTATTTTTTCTGAAAAGTGAGCATCGCCCTCACAGTTAAAATAGGGGTAATTCTAACTGCTCCATCCTCTATTCGGACATCGATTCTATTTGATTGATTGTATTTAAATAACCTGAAGATGGCCCCTGGCCGAAATCGATTTTAGTGAAAGTTTTTGTTAATATACGTTGGTTAAATATATTTTTTGGCTGATTCTTTGTTTCCTTCATGCAGCTAAGTATTCTGACATCTATATTACAATCTAGGGTGCGGTACGCAGCACAATCTCGTGTCTTGGGTCAGGTTTAACAACAACAACAAATCAATTCAGTACAGTATAATAATAATACAGCTACCAGCAGTTTGTGTGTACTGTGTAGTAGGCGTGGCATCGTAGATTATGATGCCATATACAGCAGCACTTATAGGCGAGGCCTTATTACAAGTCAGGTGTTGTGACTGTTGAAGGTAATGTACAGTAAGTTAATGATCAGTGGTATACGAATAGTACAAACCATCCGCAATATACCGTGCAATCAATAGTAACAGAAAGAAAAATAGACTATCGCCAAATGCCTCCGGAAAAAAAGATAAGAATTCGATCGGTCAGTTGCACTTCTAGGCTATGTAGCAAACGTAGGCCACGGGTAAGCAAACTTGCAAAAGTGAGTAGAGTTGACAAGCCCATGTCTGGAAGTGGAAGACCGTAGCTTAGCAACTCAAACCATACTGTGTTTTGATTGGGATCTTGTTCAGCAGTATGAGTTATCGATCTGCAGAAACTCTGAGCTAACAGAGAAACAGACTGCATTCCTCCCCCTAAATCGGAATCCATTGACCAATTCTTTGATAGCTAGACTACGGAATTTTTCTGACTTTCAGATTTGCAAGAAGTATCCGTTACCGTATAGTTTGTTTAACTAGATCGATTAGTACCGGTAGCAAAACAAACTAAGCAGTGTTCTCGGCACTAGTAACACCATTGATATCTGAGATTTTGAGTAAACTCTAGTAGCCTATAGTACCGTTTTGGCTGTTTGGTGCTGCTATTTGTGATGATTTTTTTAGAGCACTAATACAGTCCTGGTGCATTACCGATACAGTAATCTGTGGTGCCGATCCATATTGGCCATAGGGGGGTGATTTTAGGAATTTGTCTATTTTTTGATAATTTTGAACATTGGGAGGAGGGATGATGCTCAAACTGGAGATTTTCGGAGCAAAGTTCAACGCTCATTTTTGCCAATACCAGCAAGGAAGTCCGCAGAAATGTTTACTAAGGTTTGGAAGGAGTGCTGGTAGCAATTTAGAATTTTCAAACACAAAAGTTATGGTGAAACGGCTTTAAAACCAGCTAGGGGGTCTGGGGGGGTGCTGTGATCTCCCCAGCGTGGTCCGGAATCTTTAGCTTTTTCGACGTTTTTTCGACGATAACATGCATCGTTTAGTAACTTTGCAAGTTGTAACACCAAAGTTACACACCGTACCGATGTGAACTATTGGGAGGGATGCAGCAGAAATTCTTTTGGGGGATGCAACCCTTGGATCGGCACTTACCTGTCTTAATGAAGTTTTTGGCAATACAGAAACAGAATCGGCATTCAAGTATAAAAAATGCTAGATTGTTCATTTTTCTGCTTTGGCTTGTAATACACCATTGTATATTATTAGCTACAGTATTCATCATAAAGGTACCGATATTAAATTTTGCTCATATTTTTTCTGGAGTTTCCTGTCGTCAGTCGTTTACTAGCTGTAATCATGTTTAGTTAAATGAGAAGATTTACCTTATTTTTTCAGAAATTGTTGAGTTGAGCGGCTTTGTTAATGTTTCATTATGTCAGAGACAGTCTGCTTTCTGCATTTATTCAAACATCATTCAACGTAGTTTTTCATGCGCAGTTCTTAACTTTTCTTATTATTTAAAGTAATTCTATATGTTTACCAACGCGATAGCCATAGAATATGCCTAAAATTTTTGTTGCAAGTTTGTGTCTTGCTTTAAACAATGTGGTATAATAACCGATTTGATCCCATGCTGTTCATATGTAAAAGCAAAGACAATCATGCATGTCAGATAGGCATTAAATAAATATACGGTTTAATAATCGTTTCATTGCAACCTTGGTAATTAGTTTGTAAAATAAAGCTAAAAATGGTTTTATGAACTTAACGCCAAATACCTGTATTACTCAAAGGCGAAACGAAATTTACAACCCGGCCACACGATCTACGTAACTCTTAAAATACTGCAATAATTTACCCTCAAAACTTTACCCCCCCGATCTTGCTAAGCTGGCGACGCCCCTGGGGGGGGGGGGGGGGGGGGGGACCAGGGAACCAGCCCCCCTCCCAATTGAAATTTCACCAATAATAAGAATGTGCCAAAAAAGCCTACTGTTTCTTCAGTTTCAGTTTCTTTTTAGCATTTTTCATTTGCAACAGTAACCAACAACAATATAGAAGACCACGGGCCCCCCTCAATTCAATTTTTGCCTGCTAATTTAAACGTATAACCCGGAAGAAATGGAGAGTTTTTGTCCTAAAAGTTGCTATCTCAGACCCTCACATAGCCTTTTTATGAACGTAATGCATTAACCAGGGCCGGATTGACCATAATATGGCGCAGTACCAGCTAGGGGCCCCGCGCTCAAATCGTAAGACTTTTTTTGGTCTTCACCTATACTTGGCAGAAAGATGTTGCGAAAATCTCCAAACTGCCAGGGGCCCGGCGCGATGTAAATCCGGCCCGGCAATGGCATGGTTAGTAAGCGTAACCATCTATTGTACCATTTTTCAATAACAATTCAGTAGTTCGCCTCTAACTCCCCAGTTTTTACGCACAAAATACTTAAAAAAAATTAGCCATGGAAAATGCTGATTGAACAAATCATTGACTTTAATTGAGAGGCCTGGCCCCCTGGCCGAACATATACTCCTATAAATGGTTATTTTCATGACAAAATAAAAATCTCCAAGGAAAATCTTCTAGTGGATGTAGCCTTACTGCTAAAATGTAGCCAGAGACAAAGCACCTTACTTTCCCCTACCAGGACCAAATCACTTACATCTAAAATTTAACTCAAAAATGCGAGATGTTAAACGTGTTTGGGACTTAAATTGCAAGTAAAAGGAGGATTAAACAATTTAATTTTTTTGATTGGCTTTCAAATTTCAATAATCTAGTGCTTTCAAATGGCTCTGAACACGTGCGAAATGTGATTCAATACGGCATTAAATTAGCTGTTTTTTTTCAAAAAAATTACTAAAAATCGCCCAGCGGCTGCTTAAGTCTCTGGCGGCTAGGGGCCCCGCCCCCAGACCCCCATCTGTGATACACTTCAGTAACACTAGCTTTCTCAACAGGTCTTCAAAGTTAAATATTTGCACTTTTTAACTATTAGTTTAAGCCCTCTCTCTTTACAAAATTCTGGTTAAGTGCTAACAAGCAACGGTTTCAGATCTTCCATCCTACGATATCTTAGTCCGACAAAAAGTTCCTCTTTTGAAAAATTTTGATCACGCCATTGCATGTGATTGGTAATTTGAGCCCCCCCAATCAAAAATTCTGGCTACGCCTATGAATTGGAGATTGCCTGAAAAACTTTTTTGAATATCTTTTTTGATTTTTTTTTTATTTGGAGAACACTTGCGGCTGTGTTCTAGGTCCTTGGCCTCGAGCAATCCTTTTCTTGGCCTCGAGAGGGTCTGTCCTCGAAGGAGCTGTCCTTGGCCTCGGATTTTTTCTGTGTCCTTGGCCTTGAGCCTTGTGTCCTCGACTCCACCTCTGTTCGCAACTGAGACAACTAACGTACCGGTAGTCTGGAAGCTCAGCCAGTGCGAGATTTTAATTCCGAGATGCCGCCTTAGCAAAAAAACTAAGCAAAAGCAATTGCGTCATAACTATGATCACCGCATGCTCACTCGGTGCTCCATGCTCACACGCGTCAATACCAAAAACTGAAAAGCAACTTTAAGCACAACTTAAAAAGCAAGTGTCAGGCAAAGTCGGTCACAATGACGAAACAGTTTACTTATGACCAAACAAAAGAAACTAATAGAATTAAAGACAAAAAAATTAAAATAATCGAAAAAATCGCAGATTTTTTTTGTCAAATTCTGCAATGCGAGTACGGATACGATTTTTTTGGTTGTTTTGATGCGATGATTAGATGCGATATTTTTCCGAAAAAAACGTGGGATGCGATTGCCATCCCTGGTTTTTCTTCTTTCCAGCGCAGATTCATGAAGAGAACAGGACGAAAACGTTCCATCTAAAACAGCCATTTTCCAGGCTACCCATTTCTCAAAGAGTGCTGGAAATGACAACTCCGACGCCATTAAAAGCAGTTTGAAAAATTATTTATTTATCAAACAAATCTAGAGATTTTTTCAGTTTGCATTGTACCTCGCCCTACAATGTCAAAATGTATCCATGGATATACTATACCATTTCCAGAATCTTTAGCTTAGTATTGTATAAGGTATATTTCACAGCAATCATTTATATGAGGAGTGCAATTCATGAAAGTTACTGTACCTGAGCAGCATCAAAGGATCCAATTTTACAAAAGAAGCCTTGTACGGGATGTAGTTACTTGACCTACTTACGCGTCTTCAAAAAAGTTTACACATCCCTTTTGGGATATGTTTCTTTTCGCCCCTGTTTCATTTTTTTGCCACCGCCTCACCCCATCAAAACGAACATCCGATCGCTGCATCAAATTTTGCTGAATATGAGTTTGGTGTGTTTTTCTTGAATCTTGATATTTTTCGATCTCTCGCGCTGCCGCGAAAGGGTGTAACTGCTAAGCACACACGGATAAAAACTTTGGTCTGCAACTTCCATATCTCGATCGAAAAAAAAGACAATCTGATTGAATGAGAACACGAATCTTCATTTCTGGAAGTCTGAATGCCGCCTTGCAACTAATAGGGCAAGAAAGCAATCGGCTCCGTCAAATCAATCAGCATGAAGGTTGATTGTTGAAGACTTCAACTGAAAGTCACGCGCTAAGTTCCTGCAGCCGGATTTGCCTCTTGCTTCGCAAAAGAATAACTCTCAAGGTGTTTTGTGAAGTTTTTGTTTGCATTAAAATTCACGTTTTGCGTCATTTTTCGTTGGAATTGCTGCCATTCCTTCCAACAATGCGAGAAAATTCTATGGAATTTTGACCGCATAGGCTGGGGGTGATTGCAGCAGATCAGTCATAATTGCTCGTACTAGTGTCATTATAATTGCGTATGGTTGCATTATCGAGGTTGCCTTTTTTTTTCTTTCTTTTCGTGGCGTCAATGCATGTATTCATTTTAATTTCAGTAATTCAAAGTAATTTGTGAAAAGAAAATCTTGGCAATCGCAATTTTGTACAATATACTCTATATTTTCTCAAATTTTTAAATTGTGACAGTAAAGACTAGCAGCCTGCAGTGTCGTTAGCGAACACTACACCTTGAGAAACAAAGGTTTCTTACCAGTGAGACCAGAGAGAAAAGTAGTAACATTACTCTACGCAGCTAAAGGCCATGCCTTAATATTTCAAGCTCGCAAAATTCTCGATTGATAATAATTAGTTTAAGTGGTAACATTAAGCTTTAACGTTTATCAAAAGTCAACATATCGAAGTACACTCTCTTTTTGTAGAACCAGTAAATTTTGAGTTAAGGTTGGCTGTTCTTAATTTTTAGTCGCTTACATTCTATCTGGCTCAAAGGCAAGCAGCACGGAAGCCAAGGGAAGAGCCTCCAGAACAGCGACTACTTAAAACAAGCAATGCGATTACTGGTGCCTTCAGATTACCGGTCCACCTCTCTGCCAGCAGTGTTCGAATCTTGTGGGAAGATAACTTTTTCGCACTGCTTGTTTCAAATAATCGCTGCTGTGGTGGCTCTTCCCTAGCCTAGGCTTTCGCGCTGGTTGCCTTTGGACCAGACAGCAGGTGAACGATTAAACATAGAAGCTCTGGCCCCGCAAACGTCAAAACATCGCAATCAAATCGTTCTTAATTTTTGCCAATTTTCAGTCTCGTTTGTTCTAAATTTTTTTTTTAACTTTTAAGAGCATCGATGACAATTTTAGCGACCATGTTTATAAAACTATTTAATTTCCAATGCTCTGTCGCTACTTGAGTAAAGGCTTCTTTGTTGTTTTTGCAACATCATAAAAAGCGATTACAAAACCGAAAAAGCGAGCTTTTTCAAGTTGAACGACTGCCAAAAAACTTCTGTTACTTGCGCAGAGCAACAGCGCTCTATAATCCCGGATTACTGTAGTTGCAATTTTGCTTGCAAACAAGAAAAGCACTAAAATTTTATTCTTTTGAATCACTACCTAATTTAACTTCGTTTATTGAGTTGAAATTTATTCTCTTTCGTTTGCTTTTATTTTATTTTTCCTGCCGATGCTGCCATTGTTCTTAATTTGTTGTTAAATTTTGAGCAAAAATAAGCATCGTGTTCTCAGAAAATTGTTCTTTTAAAAAGAAAGAGTGTATTGCTATTTTTGTTAACTGGCGCTACTCGATATTTCTTTATCAGTCGATACAGCAAATGGTTTTCAACGCAATTGCTTTCTTCACAGCAGTCCAATAGCAAACATGGCGACCATTTTAATTCATTTCAGCAAAAATTCGCTTTCTTAAATATTTTTTTGCATTATTTTTGCTATCAAATTTCTGAAAAAAATTTTTTCACACCTTTAAAAAGTGCTACAAAATCAAATCTTCGCTTGTCAATGAAAAAGTGAGGTTTTTCTACTTCGAGCTTTGTTTCGCAATGGCAACCGACTTAACGAGCGAGAATGACGTTACCCAGCTCGCAAAGCGTAATTAACATGCATGGGGGAAAATAACCTCTTGCTTTTAACGAGTATTGTTTTCGATTGCGCCTGTTAAAAAAATACTCATTAATGCAAGCCAAGAAATTTTTTTAATGCGGGGGCCCTAGTCCCTATTAAATTAAAGAGATACTGCTCGAAATCAATTTTCTAAAGGTAGTAAATAAATGAGAAGTACTTGAGGGAATAAAGGGCTACCCAAATCTTTTTCCACAGTTTTCTTTATTCGTTAAAATACGATTTATTCTGTTTGACTCCGTAGCATTGGCGACTTTGAATTTAGCAATTTTGTGTAATCACAAAAGGCATAAATTATGCAAAAACTTGCAGCAGAGCCGTCGTCACGAAGGGTCTTGCCCCTCCTAACGGATGTTTGTGCTCCCCACTTTGGTTTACTAAAAATAATATTTTTAGAACATTACGTAACGCCAAGCCAACAGACAACGATGCAAAAAGAAATAATAGTGTTCAAACATAATTCTGGTTTGACGTTTTTTCGATTCTTTGCGAAATTTCTGGCAACCGATTGCAGTAATATTACATTAAGACGCAATAGTCCGTCTTTTTAGCGCGGTGCACAACTTTTTATTTTTGGTTGTTCCGAAAGAGGGCCAAGCGCAATTAGAAGCGCAAAGCGCGACTTCCGCAACCTCCGCAATTGCGTAAGTTGCGTTGCGCTTTAATTTTTTATTTTGAAACATTGCGGAAGTTGCGTTACAGAATAAAGCCTTTAAAATTTGTTGCGCTTTAATTGCGTTGCGCTTTCAAAACTTTTTTCAGGTAAAAACGCAATTCTATACATTGAACTTAATTTGCTTCATTTCGATCGTAATATTGATAAATGTCGGGCTTGTTTAGCAAATTATTTACTCTTTTTCAGTACAAAATTGCAAAAAATGCGGTATTTTCATTGTGTTGTGAAATTTCAATTGCGGAAGTGGGGTTGCGCTTTAACTTGATATGAAAATGCCGTTCCGCAATTGCGGAATTGCGTTGCGCTTTAACTGAATCAAAAAGTTCATTGCGGAAGTTGCGCTGCGCTTCAGAAAGCAAAAAAATTAAATTGCGCATTTTGTGCTGCGCTTTCACTGGTTAATAAGATCGTAGCGCTTTGTTGCGCTGCGCTTTTGATATAATGTTATTTGTGCCCACCTCGGAACGTGTTCCATATTCATTGAGTGTTTATCACATCATCGCCTCTTAATTTAGTAGACTAGAACAGACGCGCGGAGAAAAAGAGAAGAGCATTGAAGAAAAAAAGTTTGTTGTTGTTGCGAAGTTTTTTTGCAGTCACGCGTATTCAACTAATTTGATTGGACATATTTTTAGCGCGAGTGAACTGCCAAGAAAAATGTCACGCTGAGCGGACGAATCGGCATATTTTAGAAAAATGAACCGTGAAGAAAAAAAAAACTGTCAGTTGCCAGTCTACTAATAAAATGTTTATGCTCAAACAATGGGCTGCGACGCACATCTGGGTTTTTAAGCTTTTACGGATATGTCGCGGATAAACAAGTAGGCCTACAGAATCGTTAATGTACTTCGTTAATGATTATGTCCTGAAATAATACGTGAATTGTGGCGCAACCAAGAGGAGGCTATGGGGGGCTTTAGGTTTCAGCCCCCCTTTTAGTTGGACTTGGGGGTTGAAGGGGCTGTGCAATTAATTTTTTTTTAATGACTTCGAAATTTTAGCAATTTAGTTTTTTCAAATAACTCTAAAAAGTTCGAAATGAATTCCAAATGGCACTAAAATAGCTATTTTTTGCCCCCAAATCATAAAAATTGCCCAACGGCTGGGGCTCCGCCCCCAGATTTCCGTGGTCTCCTGCAGTAAGGGGTTCCGTCCCAGTGCTGTTGCTACGGGGGGGCCAAGGAAAGGCCGTGCCCCCCTAACAACTGCTTGTGCCCCCCATTTCGGTTTACTCAAAATACTCATATTACTCAAAATACGTTTACGCAAAAACGTCATGTAACGGCAATACAACAGACAATAATGGAAAAAGGAATAATAGCATTTAAACATAATTCTCGTTTAAAGTTTTCTCGATTCTTTGCGACATTGTTGGCAACCAACTGCTGTGCATTATTACGACGCAATAATCCGTCTTATTATCACGTCCTTATGGATGTATCGCGAAAGAGAGATGTAAGCTTACAGAATCGTTACCGGTACAGATACTTCGTTAGTGATTATGACCTGGAACAATGACTTATAAGAAAACATTTTTTTTAAAGACCAGCTGTTTTTGTTTTTTTACAGCATACTCAAAATTTTTTGGGTCGCAGTTAGTGGCGCAACCAGGAGGAAGGGGCTTAGGGGACTTCAGCTCCTTTAAGCCAAGTCATTAAGAAGATTTAACCCAAAAATACAAGCGTTTAAACATGTTTTGGACTTAACCTGAAGTATAAGGGGGAAGAAGGGGCTATTTAATTTTAATTAATTATTCTTTCTTTCAATGGCAATTTATTTATTTCAATGACTTCTGAATTTTAGCAATTTACTGTAGTTATTCATTTGGCTTTAAAACGTGCGAAGCGTGATAGAAATAGCGTTAAAATTGCTATTTTGCCGCAAAATCACACAAATCTTCAAATTCAATTATTTGTTCAGTGAACATATGCCCTAGCTAATATTTTTCAAAAGTATATTGTTGCGTAAAAGCTGGCAAGGTGGAGGTGAATTGTTATTGAAAATGGTACAATAGATGGTTACGCTTACTAACCATGTTATTGACCAGTCTGGATTTACATTGCGCGGGGCCCCTGGCACTTTAGAAATCTTTGCAAAATCTTTTCACTAAATATAGGTAAAGACCAAAAAAAAAGTCTGAGCATCGGTGAGCTGGGCCCCTGGCACTGCGCCATATGGTAAATCCGCCACTGGTTAATGCTTTAACTTCATAAAAAGGTTAGATGAGGGCTTGAGAAAGCAGCTTTTAGGACAAAAATCTTAATTTCACCCGGATTACACATCTAAATTGGTTGGTAAAATTTGACTTGAGTGGGCCGTGTCCCCTGGTTGTCAATATTATTGTTAATTACTGCTGTACGCGTGTATGTTGTACGCGAAAAATGCTAAAAGAAACTGAATGTGAAGAAACAATAGACTTTTTTGTCGTATTTTTATCACTGGTAGCATTTCAATTGGGGGAGGCCTGGGGACCCTCGCCCCCTCTCTTGGCTACACCTATGGGTAATACATTAAACAAATTGCAAGTAACGCGTTAAATTCTTTCGCGAAGCAATATTTTAAGATTTTTTAGGAACGAGTAGCGTATTGCTGGAAAGACAGTTATAAAAGTAATTTTTCTCTTTAAAATTTGATTCTGCAACCATTTTTTGAAATACGCTATTGAAAAGTTTGAAATTTTGAAAAATCGGCAAAACATTTCGTGGAAAAGGTTTCAATGAAAAACTCCTGCTGTGAATCGTGCTGTATAACAAAGTTTTGCAAGCAGTAAACGAATGCAATTACCCATGACGAGGCTTTTACAAATCTTCCTCGTCAATGTTCGTTCTAAACTTTAATCACAGTTGTTGGAAAACAAGTATTCTTTATCGTAAGCTTATTTAAATTGCGCTTGCGCTCAAAATTGCTAAAATACTTGCGGCGCAAGCGTCAACGCAACCGTTCAAAACTAGTTGCGGCGCAAGCGCTATCGCATGTGAAATAGTTGCGGCGCAAGTGCTCAGCTCTGGTTTTACTGTGGTCAGCATCTGAGCGCTGGATGATGTTAGGACCTTTTTTGTGGTCTTCACGTGATTTCGGCGAAAAAACTCTTCAATTTCCGGTGAAGACCTTTTTTTTTGGTCTTCACTTAATTTGCTTACCTGAAAAAGTTCGTGGTCGAAGTTTATCCCCCCCAATGTTGAAAATCGGGTAAAATTGGTGTAAAATTGCAAATTATACCCCCAATGCTCAACAAAGATCGACACCACTGCCTACAGGACACATTTTGAAGTCCTTGGCCTCGAAGGTCAAGTTCTTGGCCTTAGCCTCGAAGCCTCAAGTCCTCGAAAGTTGCCCTGTCCTCGGCTCGAGGACAGCACTATTTTTCAAACAGTTGAAATTTTGTTGAAAAACGCCAGAAACTTCGCGGAAAATTTGCGAACACCTTTTTTTGTTTTCGTTTATTGGAGCATAGGCGTAGCCAAGGGGGAAGGGCCCAGGAGGCCCGCCCCCCCAATTGAAATTTCACCAATGACAAAAATGTGACAAAAAAGTCATTGTAAGTATTGTTTCTTCAGTTTCAGTTTCTTTTTAGCATTTTTCGCTTACAACAGTAGCTAACAACAATATTGAAGACCACGGCCCCGGGCCCCCCTCAATTCAATTTTTACCAGCCAATTTAAACGTATAACCCGGAAGAAATGGAGAGTTTTTGTCCTAAAAGTTGCTATCTCAGACCCTCACATAGCCTTTTTATGAACGTAATACATTAACCAGGGCCGGATTGACCATAATATGGCGTAGTACCAGCTAGGGGCCCCGCGCTCAAATCGTAAGACTTTTTTTGGTCTTCACCTATACTTGGCAGAAAGATGTTGCGAAAATCTCCAAACTGCCAGGGGCCCAGCGCAATGTAAATTCGGTTCGGCAATAACATAGTTAGTAAGCGTAACCATCTATTGTACCATTTTTCAATAACAATTCAGTAATTCACTTCTACCTCGCCGGTTTTTACGTACCAAATACTTAAAAAAATTAGCCATGGAAAATGCTGATTGAACAAATCATTGAACTTCAACTAAGGGGGCCTGGGCCCACTGGCTGAACATGTATCCCTATAAATGGTTAGTTTCAAGGAAAACCTTTAAGTGAGTTATTATTTACTGCTAAAATGTTGCAAGAGACGATGCACCTTGCTTTCCCCTACCTGGACCAAATCACTTACAATTAAAATTTAACACCAAAATGCAACAAGTTAAACGTGTTTTGGACTTAAATTGCTAATAAAAGGAGGATTAAACAATTTCATTTTTTCAATCGGCTTTCAGTAATGTCAAAACTCTAGTGCTTTCAAATGGCTCTGAACACTTGCGAATTGTGATTCAATGGCATTAAAATAGCTTTTTTTCCCAAAAAATTACAAAAAATTGCCCAACGGCTAGGGGCTTTGCCCCCAGAGGCTGGAAGCCTCCGGAGGCTGGAAGCCCCACCCACAGACTCCCGTCTGTGCTACGTTTGACTCACGCTAGCTTTCTCGACACGTTTCCAAAGTTAGATACTTGTACTTTTCAACTATTAGTTTAAGCCCTCTCTTTCTACAAAATCCGGATTAAGTGCCAACAGGCAACGATTTCAGATCTTCCATCCTACGATATCTTTGTCCCACAAAAACTTACTCTTTTGAAAATTTTTGATTACGTCATACAGTAGCATGTGATTTGTGGTTTAGGCCTCCCCCAATCAAAAATCCTGGGTAGGCCTATGAATTGAAGAACGCCTGAAAAACTTTTTTGAAGACCTTTTTTTGGAAAACACTTCCGGCTATGTCCTTGCCCTTGGTCTCGAGCATTTCTGTTCTTGGTCTCGGGAGGGTCTGTCCTCGGAAAGACTGTCCTTGGCCTTGATCTCGAGCCTTGTATCCTCGACTTCACCTCTGGTATTAAGCGAGCATAATGAACATTTGATATTTTTGATTTGATTTGGTTCTTGAATTTCGGTATTGCTGTATAAAACCAGCAAAAATAAATTAAAAAGTGTTTTCGTGATTGTTTAAACTAGTAAAATAGCTGCAAAAAGTTTGTAAGTGTCAAATACCTTACGTTATAAGCGAAATCAGCACTACCATTGCCCATTGATACTGATGCAGCATTTAACATTTATTGCTTAACCCCCTTTTTCCTCATATAACCCCTACCTTTCTTTGAGTACTAATATTAGTGATCTTGATCTTCAAGTTCACAGTGTTTGATGATCTGATCTTGATCTTCAAGATCACCAAAAGTTGGTGATCTTGCCTATCTCTAGCGGCGCTGTAATTTGAAAAGTGGGAATAGGAAAATTTTTGTCTGTGGCCGGGGAGTATTCTTTATGCATACAAGGCATGTTTGCATGCCTAGTCATTTGCCAAAAAAGATAATAATAATTTAAAAAAGTACATTTAAAACTTTGAAACAAAATCAAACTAAGTTGCCAGAGTTACAGGTATTCACTTTCAAGTCAAACTAGCAATAAACAGTCTCGTTTAACTCCTTGACTCATTAGTTTTAGTTTTAGCCTGTTTGCAGCATATCGCTAAATTACAGAAAATAATGGCAACACTCATGCAATTGTTAAATTACATTCAACGGCTCAAGAGATCGCTATGTTTCGATAACAATACGAAGAAAATTAAATATGTTTGAAAACTTTGGCGAATTGTTTGCTTCAAAAGTTCTTTTCTACGTCTGTTTTTTTGTTTTCGTGAAATATAGTCTCTACTTTGATTTTAGATTTGTTTAAATTAGCTTAAAACAGGCCACATGCTATGCACCAAAGCATGCTTATTTTATGTAATTTAGCGATATGCTAAAAGCGAATAACTTAGCGGTGAAACCTAGCAGTGATAGCCGGTAGCAATTGGCATTAGTCAGTGAGTTTTTGAAATGGTACTGTTCGCACTATTTAGGCTAAATGTTGAGCTATAGGAGTGAAAACAAAATGTGAAATCCATTCAAACAGGAAGTTACCGGTAGTTGGTTTAGTTAGTGCTTAGTAGGCCTAGACTAATTACAGAGTTTGCGCTACGTTTGCAAAAAAGTTTTTGAGACTATTAATAAATTACCGGTAGGTTGTTCAGCTGCTTTGTTTGTACTTTACTGGTCGTTAAATAAACTAAACAAGGCCAGTCCTAACCAGAGTTGGAAAATACTTGTTTTTGCTTTAATTACAAATACAATTACAACCTAAAATCTTCAATTACAATTACATTACAATTATTAAAGTTCAAGTAATTGTAATTGAATTACAATTTCAACTACAATTACAATGAAGAAATTTTCAAAACATTGCGACCAATTCAGTTACATACAAAGCCCCGAGTTTTGCTTATGTCAACATTGTGGATTTGTTTTGAATTTCTATACCATACCTATTAAAGCCCCATTTCCCTTTATCCTTGTTCTTCCATCACTCTTTGTTTAAGTTTAATTTTTGTAATACATAATTTTGCTTGCAAGCGATTGTGAAGTATGTTATTGAATTCCTATCGCTTCCAGTAACATATGGTCCTGTTTAAACCCAGAAACTTAATGCTTATTCTTGTTCTTCCCTAGCTTCCGCGCTGGTATCGTTTAGGCCAAATAGCACGCGAACGATTAAATATTATAGTTTTAGCTAAACTATGGTATCATACCGCAATTACTTTTGCAAAAGAAGATAAGTTTTAACACAACTAAAAACTGTAAAAAAAGTTGAAATTATGTACGTTGCAACTTCAAGTTACAGCTACTATTTAACACCATTTTAACTTTTACCAGTAATATCACATATTTAGCATGATCATGCAAAATAGAACCATTAGTGTTCCTTTGACAAGCATACAAGGACTAATAAACAAAAAAGCACACAAATAGCATTGAAGTCACAATCCTAGGCGTAACTGGGGGCCGCCTCCCCAATCGAAATGCCACCAATGATAAAAATGCGACATAAAAAGTCTTGTTTCTTCATTTTCAGTTTCTTTTAGCATCTTCGAGTACAACAGTACACGCGTACAACAGTAATTACCAGTAATATTGACGACCAGGGGGCCCGGGCCCTATCAATTCGATTTTTGCCAACCAATTTAAACAAATAACCCGGGTGAAATTAAGGAGTTTTGTGCTGAAAGTTGCTATTTCCGGCCCTCATCTAACATTTTTATGAACGTAATGCAATAATCAGGGCCGGATTTACCATATGGCACAGTGCCAGGGTCCCCGCGCTCAGATGGTAAGACTTTTTTGGTCTTTACTTATATTTGGCAGGAAGATGTTGCGAAAATCCCCTAAGTACCATGGGCCCCGCGCAATGTAAATCCAGCCCGGGAATAACATGGTTAGTAAGCGTAACCATCTATTATACCATTTTTCAATAACAATTCACCTTCACCACGCCAGTTTTTACTCACAAAATACTTAAAAAAAATTAGTTAGTGGAAATGCTCATTGAACAAAACATTGAATTTGAATTGAGGGGCCTAGGCCTCTTGGCCGTACATGTACTCCTATAACTGGTAAATTTCATGAAAAAATAAAAATCTCTACAGAAAAGTTTCGAGTGGTTTTCCTAAGAGACTTTTGCTTTTTCATGAATTTTTTCATGTTTTTCATTTTACTGTATTTACTGCTAAAATATTGCAGGAGGCAATGTCCTTTACTTCCCCCTATCTGGGCCAAATAAATCACAATTAAACTTCAACCATAAATTGCAAGATTTTTGACGTGTTTTGGACTTAAATTGCAAGTAAAAGGAGGATTGAACAATTTAATTTTTTCGATTGGCTTTCAAATGTTAAAAATCTTGTTCTTTCAAATGGCTCCGAACACATGCGAAATGTAATTCAATGGCATTAAAACAATGTAAAGTAATTACATTTTATTCACCAAGTTGCCTGGGCCAGGAGACAGCGAAGGGACCTTTCGGTCTTCGAGTCAAGCTGCCACCTGCCCACCTGTCTACCACACACGGCGGAGGCTTCACACTCTCCCTTTATTTGCTGAACGTCAAGCAGGGAAGCTGTGAATATCAATTTTAATAGTTTTTGGTTTGACCCGACCAGGAATCGAACCCGAGTCTACCGTTTCAATAGCAGACGCTCTATCCACTCGACCTCTCATCGTTTTTTAAAAATAGGTTCTTATTTTAAAAAATTACAAAAAATTCCGCGGCTGGGGGCTCCTTCCCCAAACTCCCGTCTGTGATACGTTTGAGTTACATTAGCTTACTCAACACGTCTCCAAAGTTAGACATTTGCACTTTTTAACTATTAGGTTACCTCTACCTTTAACAAAATCCTGGTTCATTGTCAACTACAGGCCACGGCTTTAAATTTTCCATTCTACATTATCTTTGCCCCACAAAAACTTCCACTTTTGAAAATTTCTGATGACGTCATTGCATGCAATTTGTGGTTTGGGCTCCCCCCACTCAAAAATTCTGGCTACGCCTATGGTTACAATGGTTACTTACCACCGGTTACAGTCACATCTGACGTTATGGGCCTATTCTATGTTAGGCTATTTTTTGGCTTAGAGTAAGTGCTGGTTAAGATTGAAGTAGGTGCAAAGTTTAGGTTATGATTATGATTAACCCCATCTCTTAAACTAACTCTAACTATTCTTAACCTACTTTGATGTTCGGTTTGTGACGTCAGATGTGATTGCAATCGATAGAAAATATCGATGTTGATTTGCAACCACTGGAAAATTGATATTGTTCAAACACATTTTGTTATCTTAGTGAATAATAGAGTAATTGTAATTCAAAATAGGTAGAAAATTTTTCAATTACAAATACAATTATCGACTTTTGAAAGTTATCGACTTTTGAAATTTTTCAATTACAATTACAGTGCAAAATCGTGTAATTAATTCCTGTGTACAATGCAAAATAGTGTAATTAATTACAATTTTGTCAGTTACAATTATAATTTTTCCAAACCTGGTCCTAACCATACATGCATTGGACTAGCCTTAAGCCCACAAGCCTGCTTAATATTGTATAGCATTGCTGGCTGTTGCCATTACCAGGCTACGACATATCATAATGGCATGAGGAAAATTGGCCATGAAATCAGGCTATGTATTTGCTATTCAGCAAGTTGGCTCAGCTTAATTCTAGAATTAATGTTTTTACCTCAATGTTATTAAGCCTACTTTGCTGTTAGTTTTAGCCTAGTATGGTACTGGCACATACAAAACTGCTAGACCTGTCACTGCCTGTAGTAACACAAGCAAGGCTTGTACTTGGAGAGTAAACGTACACACTAATGTGTACCAGGGAGAAGAGGCCTAGTTGCAATACTAGACATTTATTGGTGTAAGTTTCTTTTTTATTTTACTGCCTAATAACCAATGACGTCATCAAAGCTGATGACGTTATTGCAATTGCATGCCTTGTCTGAAATGTCACGCTACGCCACTGGTCTGTGAGTGTAGCAAGAAAAAAAAATGGCCTCCAGCATATCAATTAGGATGAATGTTTAACTTACCGCCAACTCATAGAACTTGATGAATCAAAATAACAAAACAGGGTCCAGAAAATCATGCCCAAGAACAAGTGCTTTTGCAACCTTAAAGCCGAAAATTCTTACTGCAGTTTCGTTTACTTACTAGAACTCTCGTTCATAGTGCAGATGATAGAACGGGCTATATCACAACGCAGGCTTTTCAATTCCCACTTGGCGTGCGACGTTTCATAGAGACAAGCACAATCAGTGGGTTTGTAGGGAGGATTGGCTTCTTCAAGTTGAGGATTATTTGTGGCCCATGGAAAGAATGTATCCGATGAATAAAATGTCTCATCAGACCACAAAAATGTGTACCTGTTGTCCGTAACATTGTCAACTCTTTTGATTCCAGCTATATAGCACCAGCTTTTGCTTTCTGCAAAATTAGTAATAGGTTGATGGTTTGAGCCAGAGCAAAGGTTTACAACCTTTAGATCTATCAAGTAACTACAACGTTTAGTTTTTTATCCATTAGCTCTTCGTTGGGAGACGGATTGACACGGACAAAACTAGAATACTGAAATCAGGAAGCAGGGGCGTATTACCCGTGCAAGCAGGGGCGTATTATTATCCATGCATTTATTTATCCCCAAATAATGATACTAATATAATTCAAACCAGAGTTGAAACGGGCCGACTAGTAATGGCCAGAAATCGAGAAGTGATTTGAAGCCAAAAACGAGCCTGAAAAAGCACGAAAGTTAAGATATATGTTTAAAAAATATGTACGCAAGCTGCTCGTATGCCGTTAAAATAACTGCTTAAACTTACTGCTAATCAATCGTGACTCAGAAATAATAATTGTGTTACAATAATCGTATGATACTTAAACAAATTCGTCATTCAGGGTGGCCAAGTTATTTTAATTAAGTTTTTTAGCACCTAAAAGGCTAAACACTTAGCAAGTACAAGCCTGCATTAAGCCCGTCATTTTGTCAATCTCAGACCCGAACCCGACCCAAAAAATCCGGCGTGATTTGCTACTCTGATTCAAACAAACACAAGTAAAAATTTAAAACCAAATCAAGCAAAGCTTGTCAAGTCTCGTGTTCGAGTTCGATTCGCGCTTCGTTCTTTTAATTATTTTTCTCCAGAGAGTTTTTTTAGAGTAAGGGTTCGGGTAATGAAACCAGCCTAAGGTCGGAATCACACGATCAAGTTTTTTGCGCAATTTTTTACGCATCAATGTTTTTTGAGCTATGATATCTAGACGCAATTTTCTTGCTCAGCTTCTAGCCAAATGGAAGCATCTGAGTTTTTCAGCAAAAAAATTGTGGGAGCTATTGCACATACTTTTTTGCTGTAAAAGCATTATTTAAGGAATTTCATTTTTTATGCATTATTTAAGGAATTTCTTTGAAATTTACTGCAGTGATAGAAATATAATGCGCTTTAGTAATTATTTAGTTACGATGTTTTGAGCGTTTGCTGGCCAGAGCTTTTAACATTTAATCGTTTGCGTGCTATCTGGCCTAAAGGCTACCAGCGCGGAAGCCGGGGGAGAGTCAGCAGAACGGCGACTACTTAAAAACAAGTAATGCGAAGAAGTTGTCTTCCTGCAGGAATCGAACCTTTAGGCCAGATAGCACGCAAACGATTAAATATGCGCTTTGTCGTTTCATTGTAATTTCTCGTTTGCCAAAATGATACGAGCACGTTCACAAAAGCTGCAGCTATGGTAGGAAATAACTATTTGAGTTCTGCCGCAAATTGCGTAAATTTTTTTCGACCTGCAATGAAATGAAATAGATAAATGGAAAATGTCAAAATACCTTTGCTTGTGTGGAACTCTTTAGCGTATAGCGTAGCCTTTTTTATGCTATGTTATCTATCACCAATAAATTTGCATAACATCGCATGATTGATCAAGTAGTATTAAACCAGGTATGTTCTTTCCGGTACTTGCGGTTTCAGAGGGCTCAATAATTGGAAGTCAGGGAAACTTGAAACTTTATTATTTTCAAATAAGAATAAAAGCGTTTTTGCTTGGTTTCTTACAAAATCAGAAAAAATTAAAAATTATCTACTGAAATTTATCTTAACTGCTTAAAAATGCAACAAGCTCTTTTGCCAGTGGACATTAGAGATAGCACCAGCGCAGCGTACGCGGCCGCGCGCTTTTATTGCACCGCGCCTCGCAGCGTGGCAACCAAAATCTGTATTACGTCACAGCGTCAGCGCAGCGCCGCGTACTATATTTTTTACATTTTTTTTACAATTATTGCAAGTGAATAATTTGTTTATGGTAGGTCATGATGCGACTATAATATGAATTGAAGACAATAACAATATCATGTTGTGACTATACATATGTTTAGGCTACTAAAACAGTCAAAGGCATAGGCGTAGCCAGGGCGGGGGGGCCAGGGGGCCCGGCCCCCCCCAATTGAAATACCACCAATGGTATAAAATTATGATAACGTAGCCTATCGATGTTCAGTTGCAGTTACGGACGACGAGAGAGTCCAGGGGCCCCTGACTAACATCCAGGGGGCCCCTAAGTAATAACCAGGGGGCCCTGGGGCCCTTAAGTGAAAAAGGGGACCCCGGGGACTCTAACTGACAAACAGGGGGCCCCTAATTGACAATCAGGGGCCCCCTGGGGGCCCTAACTAACAACCAGGGGGCCCCTAACCGACAAGCAAGGGGCCCCAGGGCCCCTAACTAACAACCAGGGGGCCCTGGGCTCCTAACCGACAACCAGGGAGCCCCTAATTAACAACCCAGGGCCCCTAACTGAGGACCAGGGGGCTCCGGGGCCCCTAACTAACGACCAGAGGACCCCGGAGCCCTGGGGCCCCTAACTGACTAACGGGTGCCCCGGGGCTTCTAACTGACAAACAGGAGGCCCTGGGGCCCCTAATTGACGACCAGGAACCCCCGGGGCCCCTAACTAACAGGAACCAGGAACCCCCGGGGCCCGTAACTGACGACCAGAGACCCCTGGGGCCCCTAACTGATGACCAAGGGTTCCGGGCCAGGGACCCCGCAATTCAAATTTTTAACAATACATACGCAAGACCTGTGAAAAATCGAAAAGTTTTGTGCTAAAAGTTACAGTCCCAGGCCCTCGTTTAACGTTATTATGAACTTAATGCTATAACACAGGCGGTAATGCAAACCCCCCAACTGAAATACTACCAATGATACATATAATGAGAGCATAGCCAGTATGTTGTCCTTGTCCGGAATTGCAGATTCTTTAATTTAGGATCTACGCGTGCAAAAGCAAGTAATAATAATGACGACCACCTGTCCACGTCATAATAATGACATGCAATTCCTGGAGGTTTCAAAAAACTGTCAAGTGACTTGACTCGAGTCCTCCACGTTTTGGAAAAAAAGTTTGTTTAATTTTGCTTTAAATGTTTTTTACATGAAAGAACTTAAGGCGAGATCTTATCTCAAAATCATAGGCGCAGTCAGGGGAGTGGCCCAGGGGGCCCGGGACCCCTCAATTGAAATGCCACCAATGACAAATGACCTTGGCCCCGAGGACGTCCTCGAGGACACATTTTGAAGTCCTTGGCCTCGAAGGTTAAGTCCTTGGCCTCGAAGCCTCAAGTCCTCGAAAATTGCCCTGTGCTCGGCTCGAGGACAGCACTATTTTTTGTACCATTAAAATCTTGTTCGAAAACACCAGAAACCTCGCGGAAAATTTGCTAAGACCTTTTTCGTTTTCCGTAATTGGAAATCGCCATAAAAAACTTTTTTTATCATTATGAATGGGCAGCGGTGCAATCGATTCTGCTACCGTTAAGTAAAGTCCACCTACACATTGCGTAGGCCTCATTCGGGCCCATTGCAACTGTAGCTGCTGTGTTATTGTTGTTTTGTTTGGTTACAGGTCGAACTTGGAAAGCCTTCCAGCTTCCTTTAAGTACGTGGCCAGTTTATTAATGTTACATTTCGTTACCACATTGTGAACACTGGTTTTGGTGATTCCAAAATGTTTATCACGAATATCTGGGTAAAGCTTGCAATTGGCTGCACGATGATTTGGTTTTTCATCGTTTAGGATACATTTTGGACACAAAGAAGACTGAGCACGACATGTAGTTTTTTTCTGTCGCCATAGATTGTAGTGCCCTGTTAAAACTTGCACCATTCTATTTAATTGAGGTTAAGGAGACGTATTTTTAGTCGTGAAGACGTTAAAACTTAAGGTTAAGGAGACGTATTTTTAGTCGTGAAGACGTCCAAACTACAGACACCTTCATCCTCAAGCAGTCCTTCCGTTCATTCCAAATAGATTTCCATCTATCTGTGGACCAGTCCTTAACCGTGCGAACACAGCTGGCATACGGGACTGTAACAAAAGGTTCAGGGCCATGTATTTTTGATTTAGATCTTGATTTGGCTACATTATCTGCCACTTCATTACTATGTACCCCTGCATGTCACGGAATCCAGGCAATACTGACGTGGTTTTGTTTACTCAACTGATTTAGGTTTCTAATGCAGTTGAACTCTGTAATTGATGTTGCAGTGCACTTTATGAGTGCTTTAATAGCTGCTTGACTATCAACCAGCACAACAATACTTTGATTGAGCATTTTTTCCAAAAGCAGGTTTTTTGCTACTTCTGAAATAGCTAAGACTTCTGCCTGGAACACAGTACTGTAAATTCCAAGGTGGTAAAATGCTTGTTTTGGGGAGTTGTTTGGGGATTTGGCATAAAAACCCGCACCTACTCTTCCATCTAGTTTCGAGCCATCGGTGTAAACCTTGATAGTGTTCTGATTTAGAACGCTTTCAGATCTGATATTATTCTTTTTATCCATAATTTGGCATTCGAAATTTCTCTCGAATACCTTTGTTTTCTTTATTTGGTCAGCTGGCATTTGCAGCAGAGATATGAATCTTCTAGCCTCATTGCAAACACCAACATGGGTTTTCGGTTTCCCAAAGGAACCAACTAGGTTGACATGCCAGAGCCCACTAACAGTGATTCTGCATGACCTCGCACTACCTCAGCCAATAAAATTCCTTCAATGGGAGTTATGTTGAGCAATATTTCCAAAGCACCAGTAGGGTTGCCAGGAAAAGCTGATGAAATTATCAGGCAAGCAAGTCTGTGCACCATTGTGAGTTTCCTCACACGATACTTTTTGTTGAGACCACCAGCCCAGGACACACATGCATACGACACAATTGAACGTATCGTAGCTGTGTATATCCATTTCATCATAGATGGTTTTATTCCCCACGTTTCACCCACAATTTGTCTACATTGCAGTAATGATATAGTTGCTTTGCGGGTAATTCGGGTAATATGTGGTTTTCAAGTTAGCTTGCTGTCCAGAGTAACACCTAACAGCCTTGCTTCCTCGGAAGGTTCAAGTTTTGAACCATTCCGTGACAAAAAACCCAAATCTGGAACCCTTTTGGGAGTGAACAGTGCAATTTCGGTTTTCTTGCTGCTAAACTGTAGCTCTTGTTCCGAAGCCCAGTTTGCAGCAATATTTATTGCTTTCTGGGCCATACCTGTAATCCAAAGCATATCAGCACCAGTGACCAACACTGCTAGATCATCGGCATAGGCTTGAACATAAAAGCCCCTGCTACCTAACTCTAGCACTCAAAAATTTTTTTCAAGACCTTTTTTTTGGAGATCGCCTGAAATAAATTTTTTTCAGCACTTGCGCCTGTGTCCTTGGCTTTGGCCTCGAGAATTCCTGTACTTGGCCTCGAAAGGGTCTATCCTCGGAAGAGCTGTCCTTGGCCTCGGGTTTTTTTTTGTGTCCTTGGCCTCAAGCCTTGTCTCCTCGACTCCACCTCTGTTGCATTACGTTCATAAAAAGATTTGGTGAGGGCCTGAGATAGCAACTTTTAGGACGAAAATTCTTATTTTCTCCGCGGTTTTACATTTAAATTTGTTGGCAAAAATTGAATCGAGGGTTCTTGGGGCCCCTGTATAGTTGTCAATATTGTTGTTAATTACCGTTGTAAGCGAAAAATGCTAAAAGAAACCAAAACTGAAAAACAATACACTTTTTGTCTTATTTTGTGATTGATGACATTTGAATTGGATGGGGGCCCCCCTGGCTCCTGGCTAGGCTTATGGGGCCCTGTGCCACATAGCAAATCCAGCTATGATTATTGCAATACGTTCATAAAAAGGTTAGATGAGGGCCTAAAGTAGCAACTTTTAGGACAAAAACCCTTAATTTCACCCGGATTATTCATGTAAATTGGTTGGCAAAATTTGAATTGAGGGGGCCTGGGCCCCCTGGTCATCAATATTATTGTTAATTACTGTTTTGCGTGTGTACTGTTGTACGCGAAGATGCTAAAAGAAACTGAAACTGAAAAAACAAGGCGTTTTTATCCCCTTTTTCTTTTTGGTGACATTTCGATTGGACGGAGGCCGGGCCTATGCCTACGCCTATGGTGCATTAGCCATGATTGCTAGATCTTGGTTATTTTGTTATGACATGCTAGGCTACTGTATAACAAAAACTTGCCTGTTTTTTTACACTAAATACAATTAGCTGTTTCATACTGAGCAGGGATGTGGAAGCGGTTAAATTTTTGTGGAAGCGGAAGCGCTTTAATAAAAGAGACCGGAAGCGGAAGCGAACTCGGAAGCGACTAATTCTATCCGGAGCTGGAAGCAGAAGCAAACAATTCCAAGATGAGGAAACGGAAGCGAACTCGGAAACATAAAAGTTCAAGAGGAGCTGGAAGCGAAAGCATTAAAAATTTGACTGCTAGCACATCCCTAGTTATAATACGTCATTGTCAATTATATCAAAAGCGGTAAAATTTCTCGCAACATTTTTGCTTGATGATTGTGATGAATTCGTTTTTTGGATTGACTTTCGCAGTATTTTTTGTCTTCTGCGGCGCAATATTTTCTAATTCACTGCTAAAGAATAAAAGCTTAGTTATCTTTGTTGAAAACGGTGCCTTTTTGAAAACTTGCTGGCAAAATAGAGCTCGGTTCTATTTCCCTGCAAGAACTCAGCAATACTTTCTAGACACTGATTTTCATTCTCACATGGCTGTGCAATAAAAATTGCCGACAGGTGCCCGCAATAGTGAGCCATAAACTTGCGCAAACTTTCACACGATTGATACAAAAAAATTGTGCAAAAAACTTGATCATGTGATTCCGGCCTAAGAGGTAGTACATCGAAATTCTAAAAAAGGATACATTTCGAAAATATACACTACGTAGTACGTTCGGACCTGTTTATTCGTCCCGTTTACAACTCTGCTTTGACAATATGTAGTTTGATAAAGATGAGGTAACGCGTGTAAAGACGATCAATCAAAGGCAGACAGAGATAGATTTTACGGCGATTGCAATGGGTGTACCTTATGTAAAGTTAATAAGATGAAAGGACATGGTTTGCAAGCATCATGCGATATAAGCATAAAACAAGTTTCTTTTTTATAGTACTCTTTTATTTTTTGATAAAATGTTAAACAATTTGAAAGCTATGTTGTGCTATGTTATTGTCTACAATAGTTTATTGTTTTTTTACTCTATTTTTTACACTAAAGGTATTAAATTTTGCATCGTTGAAGTCTTCAAATTCAGAAAAAGTAAAGCTCATGTGATTAGTAAATTGCCTGGGAACAGTTTCTTGGCACAAGCACTTTTTAATACAACAGAATTCACCAAATTTATCATCTCAAAAAAACTTAAAAACATGACGAATTAGACAAACTGACGAATCATGCAAACAGGCAAAATTAAGCACATCAACTGTGGCCGAGAAAAACACAATCTTTTTGGTCAAACCTTTTATCATAATGGAGACCCAAACCTTACTGAACGACAGTGCTGTTTAGGAAGTTCATTGGTTTTAATGACGTTTTGATTTACAGTAGCATGATGGCATAGGCGTAGCCAGGGGCGGGGGGGGGGGGGGGGGGGGGGCAGCCCCCCCTATTGAAATGCTACCAATGATAAAAATGCCACAAAAAAGACTATTGTTTCTTCAGTTTCTTTTGGCATCTTCGCGTACAACAGTACACGCGTACAACAGTAATTAACAATAATATTGACATAGGGGGCCCGGGTTCCTTCAATTTAATTCTTACCAACCAATTTAATTGGGCCCCCTACAATAATATCTAAATCGCTCCCAATTTAAATGGGCCCCCAACAATAATATTGATCGAGGAGGCCTGGACCCCTTCAATTCAATGTTTGCCAACCAATTTAAATGAGCCCACTACAATAATACTTAAATGGCCAATTTAAATGGGCCGCCAACAATGATATTCATCCAGGGGCCCGGGCCCCTTAAATTTAATTTTTGCCAACCAATTTAAATGGCCCCCAACAATATTATTGATCCAGGTAGCCCGGACTCCTTCGATTCAATGTTTGCCAACCAATTTTAATGGGCCCCCAACATTAGTATTGATCCAGGGGGCCCGGTCCCTTTAATTTAATTTTTGCCAACCAATTTAAATGGGCCCAGTACAATAATATTTAAATTGTAATTACATTTTATTCACCAAGTTGCCTGGGCCAGGAGACAGCGAAGGGACCTTTCGGTCTTCGAGTCAAGCTGCCACCTGCCCACCTGTCTACCACACACGGCGGAGGCTTCACACTGTCCCTTTAATTGCTGAACGTCAAGCAGGGAAGCTGTGAATACCAATTTTTATGGTCATTGGTTTGATCCGACCGGGAATCGAACCCGAGTCTACCGCATCAGTAGCAGGCGCTCTATTCACTCGACCACTGATCGATAAATGGGCCCCCAACAATAAGATTGATCCAGGGGGCCGGGCTCCTTTAATTTAATGGTTGCCAACCAATTTAAACGTATAACTCGAGTGAAAATAAAGGTTTTTATCCTAAAAGTTGCTAACTCAGGCCTGCACGTAACCTTTTTATGAACTTAACATAATAACCAAGGACGGATTTCACATATGCAAGTCAAGTCAACTCAAGTTTATTTTACCAAACGCTAAAAGTACACAGGAAGGAATCAGTGAAAAGACCATGCGGTCATCTAAGCCAACTGCACCTAGAGCAATACTTAACAGTAACAAACGTAAACTTAAGCTTGTCAATGAATAATAATACAAAGTAACAATAAGTAGGGTAAGCACTTGAATAACAGTGCCAGGGGCCCCGCGCTCATATAAGACTTTTTTTGGTCTTCATCTGTATTTAGCAGAAAAATATTGCGAAAATCCCAAAGTGCAAGGGGCCCAACTTTATGTAAATTCGGCCCGGGCAATAACATCGTTAGTAGGCATAACCATCTATGGTACATTTTTCGACAACAATTCACCTCCACCTCGCCAGCTTTTATGCAACAAAATACTTTTGAAAAAAATTAGCTACTGTAAGGGGAATGCTCATTTAAAAATTTTTTGAATTGAAAGGGCCTGGGCCTCCTGGCCGTATGTACTCCTATAAATGGTTGTTTTCATGACAAAACAATAATCTCTAAGGAAAATTTTCGAGTGGATCGTTACTTACTGCTAAAATATTGCAGGAGGCAATGTACTTTGCTTCCCCCTACCTGGGCCAAATCACAAAAATTAATCCCAAAATGCAAATTTTTGAACGTGTTTTGGACTTAAATTACTCGCAAAAGGAGGACTGAACAACTTAATTTTTTCAATTGGCTTTCAAATGTTAAAAATCTAGTACTTTCAAATGGCTCTCAATACGTGCGAAATGTGATCCAATGGTTTTAAACAGCTTTTTTTTCAAAAAATTACAAAAAATCTTCGTCCCCAGACCCCCATAGGCACCAGCGGCTGGGGGCTCCGCCCCCAAACCCCCGTCTGTGATACGTTTGAATTACAGTACACTTGTTTACTCAACACGTCCCCCAATTTAGACATTTTCAGATTTCAACTATTGGTTCAAGCCCTCCCTCTTGAACGAGTTCCTAGTTACGTGCCAACACCAGGCCACGGCTTCTGATCTTCCATTCTACGATATCTTTGCCCCCCACAAAAAAATCCGCTATCGAAGTTTCTGATGACGTCATTGCATGTGATCAGTAATTAGGCCCCCCCCAATCAAAAATCCTGGCTACGCTTATGCATCATGGTATATCTGTTACAAATTTTTTGAAGTTGCAATAATTCATTGTCAATGACCGTTCTTCTCTTTGCTAGAAGAAATAACCCAAATGGAGTGACTCGAATTTGACACACCATGCAATGACACACCATGCAAACAAAATGCTTCACAGAGATTAAAAAGGTGTCGAAACAAGCGAATTTGACGAATTAAACAAGAAGTTAAGCGAACTGCAGAGCAAGCAATGCGCTCAGAAAATAGGATTTTTGCAAAAACCAAAAAAATGACACGAATTTTTCGTCAAAATCACGAATTAAACGAATTCTATGTCAATCAAAAATAGCAAATGTCCCAAAATCCAAGTTAAATATGTGAACTAAGTAAAGTGTTGGCTAAATCTTAAATTTTATAAAAATTTATTTTAAGAATTATCTTTGATGAGAGACAACAGTTACACGACTAAAGACAAAAATTTGCAGCTCAGGTACCGTATAGAACGATGGTCTAAATGGCCGGTTTACAAATTCATTAAAAGAAAAACTTCTGTTTTCAAAACTAAACTAGGGCAATTCAAAATATAACTGGCCATCCGACCATTTTGGACTACCACAAAAACTGTTTAATTAGAAATAATTACCATGATTTAGTTCGGTTAGCCAGTCAACAATCCTTGAAGCTATTCCTTTTTGTTTGATAAAGAAAAGATCTTTATTTGCGTTCCTACAAAGCATGACGCCAGTTTCATAAGCATACGCAGTCCCTTTTATGAGTGAGAATTCATAATTGTCAATTTTAATTGATTGTGATGATACTTTATCAGAATGCAGGTATACCCAAAAGAAGCTGACCAGCGAAATTCTCACGTAACTTCCGTTATTGATTGCAAACTTTTTTAGCTTTTGTATTATCATATTCCAACACACTGCAAATAGAGTATGACCAAGACTAAAACACTTAAATAGACAGTGTCTGCTGCTACTAATTACATACCTGCTGGTATAAGGTTCAGCGTGTGGTAGTAGTTACAGCGATTAGCTCTATTGGCACTCTAGAGCAGCAGACACTTGAATTAAACGAGAAGCATTTTACCATTTTAAGTTTTTATTTTTCCGCAAAATTTTGGTTAAATGCTCAACAGAACATTATGACGGTAGAATAAGAATGCCTATTGTTTCTATTAATAAACTGAATTAAATGAGGACTGAAGGAAAAATCAATGGGTGTATCTAAAGTTAGCCCAATCGCATAAGACTAGATTGGCGCTGACGCCATACTTCTTGACTGAGCTGTTCCAGAGATATTCTACTTCAAACATTGTATAGGGGTCTCCTGATCTTACTTTTATTGACAACTCTGATGTTGATAGCATTGGCAAAAGAGGTGGCTGGATCCACATTTCAAAAAGATCCGGAACCGCTCTGGATCTAACAAAAAGAGATCCGGAGCCCATCCAGATCTGCATCTTTTAATGAAACTGGATCCGGATCCGCCAGTATGCAATTACACTTTGTAAGAGACCTGCAGGTAATAAGGCCCACTAACTTACTTTCAGATGTCTGCAAAAACCTTCTCGCCCGTTTTGGATGAAACTTTGTATTGTAGTAGCTGAGGTCCATAGTAACTAGGGTTGTAAATTTGGGACCAGTTTATACAATCCTGGGATCGGGATTTCCCGGTATTTTAGACTTATAATCCCGGGATTATTCGGGATTGAGCAAATAATTAAAAAAAGTAGTATGGAAAGAACAAAAACCTTTTTATTTCTTGTAATATTGACGCTGAAATATAAGAGCATCTAGAGTGGCATCATTCATTTGGCTCCTGATTTTGTTAGCAAAATAGCCAAGGGCAGAAAAGGCCCTTTCGGCCTCAGCTGATGTGGGCTTAATAGTTTTAAGAGCAGTAAACAACCTTTCAAGATTTTCAGGCCTTCTTTTGCTTGTCTCGTACAACACATCATACTGTTTCCATCAGCAACTTTATCGAGTGTAGAAAATAGTAACTTCATTTAGTCTCTGAGACTCTGACTCCACTCATGTAGAGCAGCATGCCAGGAAAAGGGTTTTGCGCCAAGAATATGACTGTAATAATTGCAATGTCGGATATCTTACAACTTTAAGATGGTCATCGTATCCAATTTTATAAATTCCGAAAATAAAGAATAGTGCAAATAACAGGTCGTAAATTTATGAAATACAAGTTTGGCGCATCTAGCTAACCTTGCGGTGCACCATTTGAGAAACGCTGAGCTAGGGTACGCAAAACTTAATTCTGTACTTTAGAATTGTAACATTACATGAAGCTCACTTCCGTAGGCTGACATTAAACGGTCAATCAGGGGTATACTAAATTTAATAAGTCCCGGGATTTCTAGACATATAATCCCGGGATTGGGATTGGAAAAAATACCCCAAATCCCGGGAATTCGGGATCGGGATTTCCCGGGATTACAACCCTAATAGTAACCTTATATCAAAATTAGTCGAAGCTATATTACAGTTTAGCGTGATCTCACTATGAAAAAAAAACTTTTGTGGGCCTTTTTACCCCCCCCCTTGCATATGCTGGTAAAATTCCCACCGCTGCAAAGCTGTAATAAAGCAACAGGTAATGCATATAACTTGTATTGTGTAGAGAATAAGTTGAAAAAATAATAAAAAAAAACCCAAAAAGTTACTGTATATATAAATCACCGTAAAGTCGCATAACCTAAATTAAAAAAAAGTATTTTGTAGCTAAATTACAGGGTGGCAAAAAAGATCCCCTAAAAATCAGCAAGGTTGAAAATAGGACTAAAGGCAAAATCAGTGGGGGTATCTAAAGTTAGGCCAATCACATCCTTTTTGATTAGATTAGCGTTGACTCCATCCTTTTTGATCCAGTCATTCTAGAGATAATCTACTTCAAACACGACGTCGGTGACTCTAATGTTGAAAATTTTAATAATTTTAATTGGCAATTTTGTCGCTGATAAGCGTTAGCGTCTAGCGACGCCTTCCTAGTTCTATCGTAAAGCAACGATTATGCATTGGCTCGTTTCGCTACGCACTAATCAGATTTGATCTTGTCAACAGAGTAGATCTAAGCTGGAAGAAAGAGTAGATTGTACGATAGCCTAAGTAACAAACGTCTAAGAACAAGCGAAAGTAAGGCTGGAAGAGTTATTAGAGAAGGCTAGTAGGCCATTGTTTTCAACTTAGATGTAATTGTAATCACATTTTATTCACCAACAGTGGTGCCGAAACAAGGGGGGGGGGATATATCCCCCCAATAATTTGACTGAATACCCCCCAACAATTTGAGTATGGTCTTAATCTGCATCTCCTCCAATAATTTGACTCTGGTGTGCATCTGAGCGCAGGTCAGTTCTTAAAAAAAGTGGTCCATTTCTGGTGAAGACCTTTCTTTTCTGGTCTTTACCTAAATTCGGGGAAAAAAGAGTTCCATTTCTGGTGAAAACCTTCTTTTGGTCTTCACTTAATTTGTTCACCTGAAAAAGTCTTGGTCGAGATTCATCCCCCCAATGTCGAAAATAGGGCAAAGTTGGGGTAAAATTGCAAACTTTCCCCCCCAATTCTCAACAAAGATTAGCACCACAGTTCACCAAGTTGCTTTGGCCAGGAGACAGCGAAGAGACTTTTTGGTCTTCGAGTCAAGCTGCCATCTGCCCACCTGTCTACCACACACGGTGGAGTCTTCACACTGTCCCTTTAATTGCTAAACGTCAAGCAAAGAAGCTGTGAATACCAATTTTAATAGTCTTTGGTTTGACCCGACCGGGAATCGAATCCGAGTCTACCGTTTCAGTTGCAGACGCTCTATCCACTCAATTACTAATCGGTGGAAAATTTTATTTTAGAGTCACAAAATACCGTAAGCAAATACAAAAGGCCTGCTCAAGTATTGGAAGTCTCATTATCAGATATGAGCTCGTACGGTGTAGCCTAGTATTTAAAAACCTTATTGCTAGACTAGGCTGGGATTTAGACTCAAATGTATCTGCCAGCTTGATTTTTACTAAAATCGCTAGGCTACCAAAAAGTGTGCTGTTTTTACCAGCTCAGATCTGTTCTGACAAGATTAAACTGATTAGTGCGTAGCGAAACGACTCAAAGCAGTAGCCTAATCGTTGCTTTACGATAGAACAGGGAGGGCGTCGCTAGACGCTAATGCTTATCAACGATAAGATTGCCAATAAAAATTATTAAGATTTATGACATAAGAGTCACCGATGTCATGTTTGAAGTACAATATCTCTGCAACGGATGGGTCAAAAAGGATGGAATTAACGATTGGCCCAACTGTAGATACCCTTGTTAATTTTGCCTTTAATCTTCGTTGAAGTCACTAAACTATGCTCAAATTTTGGAAGCCAGATGATGCCAATTACACAGTTTGATAACAATTTATAGCAAACCGTCGAGGTTAATGAAGCAAACAATTTTTCTTTATGGCAAAAATTGTTTGCATAGTGGGACAAAATGGCAAAAAATCTTGCTTAGACCTCACTAGCTGCAAAGCCTACCATTACGCTACCCAAATCATAAAACTAACATTAAATTTTTTACTAGCATCTAAATGTGTTTAAACGAAATGCAAAGAAATATTTTACTGCCTCATCCAAAAAATTGTCAACTGACTAGCTTAAACCCTCAATTTTTGAACATGGGTAAGTCACAATTTTTGCATCAGCATTTGAAAACTTGACTTGGAAATTTCAATTCGCTCTGGCGATCTCGTTTTTGCGCGGATTAATCTCAATTTTGGCGTATCGGATTTATTTCAAACATGTTTAACCGGTACCTTAAAAGCAAAAAAAAAGAAAGGAAAAAAAGTCCGGTTAACTTCGGAGATCTGGGTAGTGGGCCTTATTACCATCTGGGCTTTATTACCTTCAGGTACCTTACATTTTAAGGAATATTTTGACAAACATCAACAATGAGTTTGAAAATAATCAGCAAAATCAGATCCTGATCTGATCATGTCCGCTCCGGATCCGTTGCCACTTCTGATTGGCGACGTAATCTCAGCTCAATCCTGACGCAACGCCGCAATTAGGCTACTCCGTTGAGTCGCTTCGCTGCTCACTACTCAGTTTGTCTTATCAGCAAAACAGATCCGAGCTGGAAAAAAGAGTACTGTATGTTAGCCTACGTAACAAATGCCTACGAACAAAACGAAAGTAAGGTTAGTTGGTCTTTTTTTGCAACTTAGAGTGAGTAAGCAACAGAGGTGGAGTCCTCGAGGACACATTTTGAAGTCCTTGGCCTCGAAGTCTCAAGTCCTTGAAAATTGCCCTGTCCTCGGCTCGAGGACAGCACTATTTTTTGAATGGTTAAAATTTTGTAGATTGACTGAAAATTGTTTTTCTAGACCATTTTTTGTGGAGATCGCCAGAAAAATTTTTTTGAAGACCACTTTTTTTTTGAGATCGCCCGAAAAAAATTTTTGAAGACCTTTTTTTTTGGAGAACACTTGCGCCTGTGTCCTTGGCTTTGGCCTCGAGCATTCCTGTTCTTGGCCTCGAGAGTGTCTGTCCTCGGACAGGCTGTCCTTGGCCTCGGATTTTTTTTGTGTCCTTGGCCTCGAGCCTTGTGTCCTCGATTCCACCACTGGTAAGTATGTAAGTTTATTAGTTTATTGTTCAGCGCACATTAAGATGCAGATTGTGGATGCAGCAGAAGAGCAGAGCTCACTGAGCTACTGCACCCACTTATACTTACAGAAAAAGTTAATTGTAGGGTCACAAAATAAAGTAAGCAAATAACGATAGGCCTATTCAGATTCTGTTGTCTTATTATAAGGTATGAGTTTGTAGCCTAGTAATAAAAACCTTATATCTAGGCTATATGATTTAGACTGAAATGTATTTGACAGCAAGGATGGAAGTATGATACGTAGGTACGGTACGGCTCAATTTTTGCTAAGAAGTACGGTACGCCTTTTTGTAATGGTACGGGTACGGTACGTTGGTACGCTGTTTGAATTGCCTACTAAACGTTTTATGTGCAACGTGGGGCCGTCAAAAAAGATTCGTACGACTGTGCCCGGCGTGCACATGGTCTAGGCTATAGGTCGGTTTAGTGGCGCGTCACAATGCCCATTGTCTGGTTCTTACTGCAGATCGTAGTAAAATTCGCCCATTTAAATCAATGGTAAAATTATTACATACACGTAACTTCAAACAACCACTGTAGGTTAGTGGGCGGCGTTTTTTGTTTGATTTTACTTTTATTTGAAGGGCCAAAGCTTCGTAATTCCATTTCAGGTTATTTCCGGGGATAAAAGTCTTTATAAATGCGTATTAAACTCATTTTAAAAAGGGTACTATTATGACACAGAATAGCGTTTCTAGACAACTTCAGAGGATATACTGTACAGAAAATCAATTGCTAAACAATCATAAACATAGCGAAATGTGAAGTCAAGAACAATCTAAGACCAAAAAAAGGTCAACAACAATTTTAGAAATGAATGAAGGCTACAGCTCTTAATTAACAGCTCATAGTGTAGAAAGGTCAAAGCAAAGTAAATGATTTTGTATTATTTTGTGAATGCAAAATTAAAGTCGAATATACAGGCGTATACGGTAAGCGCGGCAGGGCTTGCAGGGGTAAGGTCTAGGAGAGCTAAATCCCCCTACATCCAGTCCCATAGTAATGTCACTTACGATATTTAGTAGAGAAAAGGGCTTTTTAGACAAAAAATTGATATTATAATATTTATTTCTTCCTTAAATTACACTCCGCCACGAGGCAGCACAAAACGCCTAAGTAAAACCAAAAGATGCCTAAGTAAAACTGAAAAAAAATATTGTGAAATTTTGGATGAAGATCTCAATTAAAGTCACCATTTTTAAACAAACGTATCCAAAATTTTTGAAAGCGGGGGCGAATGCGACGCCAAAAAAGCCATTAGATCGGTTTATTTGACAATATATTAGCAAACGAGAACGAAGTTAGCTAATTTTTGTCTGAAAATTGCGTGGAAACCCCTATTTTCAGTAAAAAAGGCCAAAAAATCGGCAGCAAAAGTATTCCTTTTTTGAAACATTTTCTCCTCCCCTTTTTGAAAATTCTGGGTGCACCACTGGGTCGGATTGATATTTTAGCGGGCACTCCACGAACAACCCAACCTAGTTGCCCTATTCTCAAAAATGAAAATATTACCGGCAGGGATCTACCTCTACTGTAGAATACCTAGATCGTACTTCAGATATGATGGTTACAGGTCATCACTGAGAAAGTATTTAAAGTTTTTTAAAAACCACTTCTTAAAGCAAAAGTGTCTTTGTCAAAAAAGGGACTAAAACTTAAACAAAAAAGATCATTACTAGGGTAGCGAGGCGCTCCAGTTTCGGACCTGGACTCCTGGCGCTCCAGCTTTGGACCTGGACTCCTGGCGCTCCATGCACGTCCTTTGTGCAGGGCTTTTGGCAGAAATTGAGACTAGTCGAAAAACCTGCAAAAAGTGTGTCCAATAAATAAAATTAGAAAACTTAACAGTTTTCCTTTTCGTCAGGGTTAGGGTTAACCTGCCCAACTCCTTTTCCATCGAAGAACCTGGCTGTTAGCTAGCCACAGTGCTTTAGACCATTGTTCCTGCAGAGGACCAAAAAAGGTGAACATAAATAATATTGCTTGAAATTCTCCTAATCTTCTATCGAAAAACTTGACTTTATATAGTGATTAGTTTTGATTATAAAACAAGCTTACCTGAAGCGTGATTCCCATTTTGAAGCCAAATTGCTGTTCTTAGGAAATCGGTAGAATTTGCAACTACTCTTTTCGCTTGTATGATCGCATCCTGGTGCGAAGCACAATATCATTTTACTCTTTTATCCTATATGCCAATCGCAACTTTGCTCAGAACTATCACATGTCATTAAATAAGCGTTAAAACGCTATTTTACGGTGCAAAAGTGCTCTTTTTAAAATGAGTTTAATACGCATTTATAAAGACTTTTAACCCCGGAAATAACCTGAAATGGAATTACGAAGCTTTGGCCCTTCAAATAAAAGTAAAATCAAACAAAAAACGCCGCCCACTAACCTACAGTGGTTGTTTGAAGCCGCGTGTATGTATGGGGCGCCGTTTGTCTAAAATATTTGTTTCATTTTATTAGGACAAATTTTGCTACGATTTGACATATCTACTGCAATATGACATGATTGATTGATTGATTGATTGGTGCATCTTTATCCTCCTATCACGAGAAAGCGACGGTGCGCTATGCTTTGGACGAATCCGCACCCGCTTAGGAGTTGACCATTTTCCGAGCTTTCCTGTTGGCGTTTTGACTTCTTCCCACGTAAATTTGCTGCTTGTTCGAAGCCACCAAGCAGAGATAATTAACACTATGTAACATATCTGCTGCAATATGACATATTGTAAGACTATGTAACATATCTACTGCAATATGACATATTGCGCTGCAATATGTGACATATTGTTGCAATATGTCACATATCGTTGCAATATGTCACATATTGCGCTGCAATATGCACATATTGTTGCAATATGTCACATATCGTTGCAATATGCACATATTGCGCTGCAATATGTCACATATCGTTGCAATATGCACATATTGCGCTGCAATATGCACATATTGTTACAATATGTCACATATTGTTGCAATATGTCATATTGAAGTAGATAGGTTGCATATTGTTGCATTATGTCATATGGCAGTAGATATGTTACATAGTCTTACAATATGTCATGTTGCAGCAGATATGTTACATAGTGTTGCAATATGTCATATAGCAGTAGATATGTTACATAGTCTTACAATATGTCATATTGCAGCAGATATGTTACATAGTGTTGCAATATGTCATATTGCAGTAAATATGTCAAATCGTAGCAAAATTTGTCCTTATAAAGTGAAAAGAATGTTTTAGACAAACGGCGCCCCATATGTATGTAATAATTTTACCATTGATTTAAATGGGCGAATTTTACTACGATCTGCAGTAAGAACCAGACAATGGGCATTGTGACGCGTCACTAAACCGACCTATTCTCAAGTAATCATTATAGCTTCTTGATATGTGGTTACAAATGTACTATGATGTCACAAATCACAGTCACAAGAATGGCCAATTGTGATGTCATAATTATTGCCGATAAATGCTATAAGCTTAGGAATATCGTGGCATGTCATATGTTGAAGAAAAATTTGAACCGAAACAACTGCGACACTTTAGCTGAATACGCAGTGGTTTAAAAATCCCAGACTTTTCGCACATTGCGTCGGTTTTTTGTATTATTGTGGAGAAAAATGGAAATAAATTGCATTGCAATGACGCCTCGTGAATGGCGACACGAATGGCGAAACACGTGCCTCTTAATCCAATGCTTATTAACTTGTAATACGAATCAGATATTAACAAAAAACACGTCAACATAAGTCGCATATGTGATTAATGGGTCTTTATTTAACTAGATTGATTGAAGGTACGTTACGCAAAAAAACAAGGTACGGTACGCTTCAAAAATTGAAATGAAGTACGGTACGCTGCTGCGGTACAGTTCAAGGTGCAAGGTACGTAGTACTCACATTCTAAACGCACCGTACCGTACTGCCATTCTTGTCTGACGGCTTGATTTTTACTGAGATCGTTTGGCTACCAAACAGTCTAATGTTTTACCAGATCAAACTGATTAGTTCTCAGTGACACGACTCACTGCCTAATTGCGGCGTTGCTTAATGTTAGAACTGCGATGGCGTCGCTAACGACGCTAAGCCTGGTTACTAATAAAAGTTATAACATTAGAGGCCCCAATGTGTTTAAAGCAAAATAACTCTGGAACCGCTCGGCAGTGCCGTCGCAAGAGCAAACGAAGTGAGGGGGCACTAGCCAAAAGTAGGGGGGGAGGCACTAAAACTTGCATATAAGAACTGATCTTCAGATCTTGTGCGGTTACAATTATGCACAATTTTAAAATAAGGCCAGCTGCGTTTCTTAGCTCGTTTCGTCTGCGGCCCAAAATTGCTGGAAAAATCTATCTTCAGCAGTGAATGTTACCAGACGTGCGTCCAGGATTTCGCTAAAAGAGGTGAACCAAAAGTTGTTTTTTTTTGCGCAAAAACTGCCTGATTTAGCCCCGTCGAAAAAACAAACTGATGCAAATCAAGCGGGCCACAGACAGGACATAGTCACTAAACATTTAGTGATTGGGGGCGGAGCTCCAAGCCGCTAGGCGATTTTTGCGATTTTAACCCCATTTTAATCACATTTCGTACTTTTTGCAGTCATATGAATTACTAAATTGCTAAAATTCACAAGACATTTCAAAGAATCATATTGTATAGCACCTTCAGCTACCTTCCCCCTTACATCAGGCCAAGTCCACAATACATTCAAACGCTCGCATTTTGAGGTTAAATTTTCTTAGTGACTTGGTTATAAGGGCTTAAGTCCCTTCACCCTGGCTGCGCCTCTGACTGCGACCTTAAAATCTCGAGTGTGCTCTAGATATCAAAACAGCTAGTCTTTGAAAAAAACGTTTTCACCTTTTGTTTTATACCATATTCAATAACCATTAACCAAGTACCGGTCACGATACTGCAGGCTTACATGTTTCTACCACGACACATCCGTAAAGACGATTTATGTACAACATTTGGTTGCCAGCAATTTCGCAGAGTTGAGAAAACGTCAAAGAAGAATTATGCTTGAACGTAATTATTTCTTTTTCCATCATTGTCTGTTGTCTTGTCGTTGCGTGATGTTCCAAAAACAGTATTTTGAGTAAACCAAAATGGGGAGGTGCAAGCAGTCGTTAGGGGGGGCACGGCCCCCCTGGCCCTCCCCGTAGCGACGTCACTGCGGCTCGGTCAAAAAAGATGGAACCATGCCAATCTAGTCTAATACGAATCGCCTAACTTTAGATACCTGCATTGATTTTGCCTTTAGTCCTCGTTTACGGCTGACATTTATATCATGTATTTCTACTGGCCTGTTTCACGCGTAACCGCGATCATTAGTGGGTAGTTCTAAACAAACAGAAAATAATTCAACAATCCTTTTCTTGACTCTACGTGTCAGAGATGGAGTCGAGGACACAAGGCTTGAGGCCAAGGCCAAGGACACAAAAAAATTTCGAGACCAAGGCCAAGAACAGACCCTCTCAAGGCCAAGGACACAGACGCAAGTGTTTAAAAAAAAAACGAAAAAAAGTAGGTCTTCAAAAACTTTTTTCAGGCGATCTCAAAACTAAAGGTCTTAAAATTTTTTTTTCAGGCGAAAAAGGTCTTCAAAATTTTTTTTTTCAGGCGATCTCCACTTGAGGAAAACGAAAAAAGGTTTTCGCAAATTTTCTGCGAGGTTTCTGGCGCTTTCAAACAAAATTTCAACGGTTTAAAAATTAGTGCTGTCCTCGAGCCGAGGACAGGGCAATTTTCGAGGACTTGAGGCTTCGAGGCCAAGGACTTCAAAATATGCCCTCGAGGACGTCCTCGAGGCCAAGGACGTCCTCGAGGACTCCACCTCTGCTACGTGTTATTATTGTGTTACCACGCATTTGCTATTGTTGTGGTGGTCAAGAATAAAAGAATGAATAATTGAATAATTAGAAATGATAAAATTATACTCACCAGCGAAACTAAGTTGTTATTATCTATATTAAGTGTATTATGTAAATCCTGTATGATTTTAGCCACATGCGTTTTGGTAAATACGTAAAAGACGGTGATAAGTTAAAAAATTATTTATATCCGAACAAACACTGTACTACATATTGCCTGATATCATCGTCACTTGAATCATATATGATATTTTACTCTGGCTATTTGATTCATATTTTACTCAGGGAGAGAGCAAAAATGCCTATAATTTTAAATCCTAAACCAAAGATCGTAATAAGAGCACCAAATTTGGCACACGGGTTGATATTCTCCGAATCGTTTTATAAAATGAAGTTGCAGATGCTGACGTCATTACAGTGAAATGACAACCAATTTTTGGAAATGATTGAGTCAGTTTTAAAACTTCAGTTTATATTAGTCGTTTTTAATAACATCATAGGCGATTTGAGTTAAAAACGTCGAATTTAAAATGATGGATGCCAAGAAAGCTTTTTGCGATATCACTTAATTGAAAACTTTAGCCTAGCCAGACTCATAAAATATCCTATGAAATTCTAAATCCGTTGCGAAAAGAACGAACTCCGAACGCCTTATAGTTTTGATAAAACCTCAAAAAATTAGTGAAACGGAAGAGGATTCTGATTGGCTGACGCTCTAGTGACGCAATTATAGGGGTTGAGATTCGCGAATTTGTGAAAGTCAAGTCTAGAGATTGAAGTCAAGATGAATATTTCGTAAAAGAATATAAAATATGGGTCGTGCAGGCTAGGGTTTTTCCACGTATTACTAGTAGGTTTATGATTCTTAATAAACAGAGAAGACTCCGAGTCGTTTCAAAAGTACAGTCGCCTATGCAGCATTCTTTCACGAATGTTCAACTGGGGAAGGTGGGGTAAGTTGGCCTGGAGGGCAAGTAGGCCATCGCCTTTTTGTCAAAACTTAGGTGTACAATGGTCACGTGCTTTTGCGCAACCAATCCCATTGTTGCAATCTACTACCGCATTAAGTCAGATAAGTTTGTTCTAAGCAGAGAGAAAAGTTATTCATAAAAATCTGACTTTTGATGACAATTTGGATTAAAAAAAATTCAGTTCAGCATCAACTTTTTTTGCCTTTGTAAAACATTAGAAAAGTGAGTTTCCAGACAAAGTTTGGTAAGAGCTTTAGCTATGAATTCCTATTACTTTAGTGTTCTGAAGGTTAACCTTCATACTGCTGTGAGGCTATTTCTAATATGACTACCGAATGGGGTAAGTTGGTCACTGCTATTTGTGATTGATCATCTGTCTGGCTAACTTTCCTGGAAACAAATCGTCTTGTTCCAAAAGTTTTTGTCAAAATTGGGGCCACAAATTGTGTATTGACAATCCTTAGAGATTTATATATACAGAATGTCAATGAAGAATCCCCTATATTTTGTGCGAGCTACTGTAGTCACGGCACTGATGACTGTAAATTTACATTGTTTGTTGTTTGGTTTTCTTTTTATCTTCTTGAGCCTAGACTAAGTTTATATACATAGAACTAATGAGTTAAACGCCAACATGTTTTTTTACAATCTGTATCTGATTTTTACACTATGTTGAGCCATGCTGTTGCTTGATTAATTTTTAATCATTTTCAATTTTAACTAAACTTCTTGTACCGTTACTGGCTCTGGCCATAGGCGTAACCAGGATTTTTTATTTGGGGGGGGGGGGGGGGGGTAGCCAATCCACAAATCACATGCAATGACGTCCTCAGAAGTTTTCGAAAAAGTTTTTGTGCTGCAAAAATATCGTAGAATGGAAGATCAGAAGCCAGGGCCTGGTTTGGCACTTGACCAGGATTTTGTTAAATGGAGAGAGCTTAAACCAAACGATAAGAAGCGAAAATGTCTAAAGTGGGAGACGCGTCGAGTAAACCAGTGTAATTCAAACGTAAAACAGACAAGGGTCTGGGAAGAAGCATCCAGCCGCTGGGCGATTTTTTGTAATTTTTTGAAAGAAAAAAAAAACTATTTTAATGCCATTGGATCACATTTGACACGTGTTCAGAGCCATTTGAAAGAACTAGATTTGTAACATTTGAAAACCACTTAAAAAATTAAATTGTTAATTTCTTTTTCAACTTGCAGTTTAGTTCCAAAAGACGTTTAAAATCTTGTATTTTGATGCTTAATTTTGTAAGTGATTTGATCCAGGTAGGGGAAACATAACATAATTTATTACGCTGCTCAATTTTGGAATAAATAATTTTTGAAAAATAAATAGCACATTTGAGTGTAGCGACAAAAAGGATGCGAAGGGACTGAAAAGTCATCTGGTCGAGCATTCACCTTGTTAGTCACACTCCAGTCTAAATAAGTACCAGGCACATTGCTTCCTGAAATATTTTAGCAGGAAATAAGAATCTACTTGAAGACTAGCGTTAGAGATTTTTTAATGAAAATAAGCAGTTATAGGAGTACATGTACGGCCAGATGGCCCAAGCCTCTTCAATCTTAATTCAATAATTTGTTCAATAAGAATTTCCCCTAGCTATTTTTTTTCAAATATGTTTTTGGCGTAAAAAGTGGCGGAGTGGAGGAGAATTGCTATTGAAAAATGGTATAATAGATGGTTAGACCTTCTTATTAAGCATTTTATTGCTCGGGCCAGATTTACATTGCGAGGAGCCTTTGATTGTTTAGGGATGTTTGCAACATCTTCCTGCCAAATAAAGGTGAAGACCAAATAAATATCTTACCATATGAGCGCGGGGCCTCTGGCACTGTGCCGTAAGGTAAATCCGGCCCTGGTTATTGTATTATGTTCAAAAAAAGAAAATGTTAGATGAGGGCTTTAGGTTGCAACTTTTAAGACAAAAACCCTTTATTTCACGCGGGTTATACATTTAAATTGGTTGCCAAAAATTTCATTGTGGGGCCCGGGCCTCCTGGTTGTCTATATTATTGTTAAGTACTGTTGTACACGTGCACTGTTGCAGCGAAGATGCTAAAAGAAACTGAAACTGAAAAACAATAAACTTTTTGTCACATTTTTATCATTGATTTATTTCAATTGGGAGAGGCCTGGACCCTCTGGGCCCCCATGGCTACGCCTATGTCTCTGGCCCACGTCCATTGAGTACTTTGAAAACTGGGAAGACAGTTTCAATTGTTATTTCTATTTTGAATTGTTAGATATTTTTATCAGCAAAACGAAATAGTTTTTTTCTCTACAAAAGTTAAATTTTTGTTGATGTAAGTGAGTATTTTTTCTCGGAATCCTAATAGCTGGGTATCAAATGAATAGATCTGATTTCGCATCTTCCTAGACGCATAATATCTTACTACAGCGTTATTGGCTTTGAACTTGTAACTTGGTTTTCAGTGTCACCTTCACATCTGATTTGGTGAACTACATTCAGATTAGTCAGGGTAACATCGGGTACAACTTTTTTTGGAATATGAAGAGCCATGTGTCCAATGGATTCATTCTTTGTGATGGGCACATTATGAATTTTTAAATTTTGGCTTCTGCCATTTTACTGTAAGTATTTATTTTGCCTTCTGCCATATTAAGAGTTTACGAGGCCACCATCTCATCTGGAAACAAAAAAAACGCTGTTATGGATCGTGCTCAGCTGCTTTCAAAAAACGCTTCAACAATCACAGGTCTTCTTTTCGACATCAGCGCCTAGAGAAAAGTACCGAACTATCAAAACGAGTTTGGGAGCACAAAAACAAAGGCCACGATTACCAAATCCAATGGAGCGTCATTAAAGAAGCTGCTTCATATCGCTATGGTGCAAAAATATGCTGCCTTTGTTTGGTAGAAAAGCTGCTAATCATTAAAGCAAAACCAGAAGTACTGCTTAACAAACGCTCCGAGCTAATTTCAAAATGCAGGCACAAAAACAAATTTTTGCTAAAAATGTTAATTAAGCCTTATGCGCTTACCAAAACTTCCATTCTCCGGATAAATCATAAACCTAAACGCAGTGGTATATTGAGTTTTCGTATTAGTCGTTGCAATGCTTTTAACTCCAACCTTTCAAATTTAATCTAACGGAAGTTACCCTATTATGAGTCACTCAAATTTAAAACGTAACCGACGACAAACCCAGCATGCGTATTATTTAGTAAACACAATGTTGACCGCCTTTCAACTTAAAAGTCCTATAACAGCTGTTCTGTGGCCCAGTTGACGAAAGTTTCGAGGTCAGGCAAATGCATTATTTTGTTAATAACCGCTTACAAATCTATTTTTCAAATGTAAGTAATCAATTTGTTTTTCTATTACATGTTGTTTAGAAGTTCTCCTCTGATGATCCCCTTAAGGGTGAAACAGACTGTTAAGGGTTTTAAATTTGACTGTGAATAAAATTAGAATTTGGAGAGTCATATATTCAATGGATTCGTTTTTTGTGATGGCCAGGAGTAGATCATGATCCTATCGACCCCTGAAAGTGAATACACAAAGTGGATACCTGCGACTTCATACCCAACAGCACATAGTCATTGATTTATTTCAATTGGAAGAGGACTGATTTATTTCATAGTCAGTTGAAAAGCTCAAAGTTCAAGTTCCAAATCAGTGTTAGTGGTTTAGGGTCAAAAGGTCACATTCAAGTTCAAGAGGCATTTAGAATAGGGCATTTTGTCATTTTCCAATTCTTTTCTGAATAATTCGACTATGTCTTACCAATCTCAGTTTCACTTATATCGTCGGATGATGCATTATAGAGTTATGAGTCGAAGTCAATTAAAAAATTAAAAATTCATGTTTGTTGACAAAAGCTCATGTTCAACGTCAAAAGACACTAGAAGATTGGATATTTTTGTGATTTCTTTAAATATTTAAAAGTTAGTTTAAGGTCTGTTTTCTCATTCAAGTCTTATCATCTGAAGTTTCTTTTATATTTTTTGGTAACACGTAATTGGATTTTGGTCAGCGGCATCAACATTTAGGAGGATATAGGAAGAGCCTTTGAGTTAAGTTCTAAGTTTTTGCGAATTACTGGGTTTAAACCGTTGTATACCAAATGATGTGGTTATTGGTTATTGCATCTGGAGTATATTTTCTTATTTTCCAAAATTTGTGTTCTATGTTCAAGTATTACCAATCTCAGTTTCGTAGATATCACAGTAGCTGCTAGCATCCGTAGAAGGTATAAAAGAGCGATTGTATATATAAAGTGGATTTCAAATTCAGTTAAGGGGGTTCAGGACAAGAGCACTTGGGACATTGTTTCACAAAATGAATAATGATTTAATGACAATTGATAGTAAATGGATTTGAGCCGTCGCGACGCGTTTCGTCCTTGCTTAAGGGACTCTTCAGGCGACAAAGGTCAATTTTGCTTTCATTAGCCAAAACAAAAAAAATAATAATTAATTGGAATCGGCCCCCCTTACCGTTTCTAGGCTATATGTCTTCCAGTGCAATATGGCTACTCCAAAACTTTTCGCCGACAACTTACCGACCACCATTACCCAGTAGGCTACTGACTCGCTACTTGAAACCTTCAAAATCTACCACTAATCAATTCTACTACCTCTTTACCGAAATCTTACAAGCTAAGCCTACTTACTGCTAACATTGCAGGTTTGGTCTGCACAACGTTAAATTTGAAACCAATCAAAGAAACTAATACCGAATAATAGCCCATTATTGTCAAAAAATACAAAATATCGCAAAACATTACGTATGGAGCTCAATACATACATAGCAATATAAAATGTATTGAAATATAAAGTAGATTTCAATACATACATAGCAAGTGATTTGTTATTGCATTTGGAATCATTATTTCATTATCTTACAGACAGACATATTTATTTTAATTTCATGTCAAATTACACCAATGGATTCATGTTGATGACATTTTTTTTTCTTGCGATCACCTTCAAGTTTTAGGTATTTTGTAGCAAGTTGTTTTAGAAGGTGTGTGGTTGGCATGGTTTTTACACTCGCACTCATTTCCTGGCCACGTTGAAGACGTTTTGCGCTGGACGATTTTGAACTAGCAACAAATTTGATAACAAACCCACAGAAACAAAGACCAGTCTAAGGAGGTTTAATCACACATTCACAGTATAAAAAGTGCAGATCAATACTATTTCAATGTACGTCCAAATTGCAGCAATTTCAATGTACGGAAGCAAATTTTGTCTTTAAATGGAATAATTTTTGTTTTTTATTTGTGGCTTGGTGTAATTTGTGCTACATAGTTATAATTTAATTAAACTAACTCACGATATATTTATGAAGATAGAATCGTTAATTGATTTTAACTGATATTACAGTAGAAAGAAAGAAAGAAATTTGGCCTTAACCACAGACAACATCGTTCAAACAAACATTCATATAATATATAGCATTGGATAAGGCCTGGGAGCACCAAGGAACGTTACCGTTATCGAGTTGAGATGCTCCCCGGCTCAAATCATGAATTGCGAGTTATAATACAAGCAGCAGATACGGGCGTACAATTAAGCAAACGTTGCAATATACGGCAGAAAAAAGAAAAGTGATAAAATTGTATCATTTAATCGGATTCGTACTGTATGAGATCAATAGCAATTGACAAGATGTTCTCGGTTCTTTTGTTTTGAACGTAGTCCAAGAGAAATATTTATGTCAGATGGTATTAGTGACCAATGTTGTGGCCCTGTAAACAATGATTGAGTTTTCTCCATTTAGAAATTATTAACTAATTAGAAATGCAATAACTTGAGTATAATGTGATATTTATGTATAATGTATATTTTGAGTTGGCTGCGTGGCTGAAAGTTTTTATGACTAGGTTCAACTTCTAATCTCGTCACGTAGATGGCGTTTTTGCAACGTGCATGTTGAAACAAAAAGCAAAATTTAATCAAAAACCAACAGATCACTAAGCATGTTTGAATCTAAAAGTCGCAATGAAAAAAGTAGGTTCATCCAAAAGTCAGTGTCACACAATGTCTCGGGACAGAAATATACCAAAAACTTCAATTTCGCAGCATTTTCGTTTCCTTTTCAAAAAATTGTCGTCTTTAATGTATGTTTTTATGAAAAGTTCAACCGTCCTTTATTTATTTATTTTTTTGATTTGAAAAGAATTTTTTTCTTTTTAGAATTTTAATGGTGCAGTCATCTTTTAATAAAATTTTTATATAATTTCTCGTAGTGTTAAATTGAACTTGGTCATAATTTTTTGTCTCAATGGAAGTTTTAAGGAAAAATAATCATTTTTCCATTTGCGTAATGAATTAGTACTAATTTCCTTAGTTTCGAAATAAATGTTTTGAAGTAAAATTGTCATGTTTTATGATATTTTTTCTTTTTTTTGTAATAAGTTTGTGGTCATATTTTTTTGTATAATTTTGAAATGGACGTTATTAAGTCAAAATCGTCATTTTTTCTACGTCTAGAAATTTTTGTTGTTTTGAAAGAAAACTTGTTAATTTTGCTTTGTTTCGTAGCCACATTTTGGAAAATGACTATTAGGAGTAAATGCAATACTGAACTCGTCAAAGAATACGACCAGTTACCGTTATAAAAATAAACATGTTCACAAACCTGATCAGCTATAATATGCTTCAGTTTTTCACAAAATTCAGTTTTTAAAAATTTTACGAACTTTTTTAGTCAATGTTGGTGGCATGGGTTCGAAATCCGTTTGTAGTTATATATCTGCTGGAGGCTAATCAGACGTATTTAATTTTTAATGTTTTTTTTTTTTCACTTTTTATCAATGTTAGTGTTTATAGTGCATGTAATCATTTTCTTTAAATTAAAATTTGCATTTTTTTCTTTTTTAGTTCGTATCATGTTTCATAGGGTTATAAATTTTACGATTTGTCTTAATTGATTTTTTTTTTATCAATACAAATGTTTTCGTATAATGTTTGATTAAAGTTTTTCAAAATCATACAAGTTCAATGCGAAGAGTGTTTTTTTAAACATCATTTATTTATTCATTTTTATTTATTTATTTATTCACCATTATACAGTCATGCATTCGGTAGCAAAAAAAACTAACAGAAAGAACAAGACCGCAGCCTATGCTGTTATTGAACATAAGAAGACATTGCTATGTATACCGTGGTGAGGTGTCAGCAAAACAACCATGCGGTCCACTAGTCTACTGTCACCTCAACGAGTTAACTAAACGCAATCTTCAGACTAAAAATAAGTAACAAATTGAGAACACAAAAAATAAAACACGCACATACACAAATAATGCCCACCATAAAAAATCGATTGGGATGGAGTATTTTGTTAGACGGGAATTATTGTCAATTTTCTTCAACTCAAACAAGTACTTACTGACTTACTCATATTTAGAAATTAGATATTGTTTATATTTTTTGGCAAACAATGAAAAAATTAAATCTTTGATATGGTTTGGTACCTCCGACCATACTCTAGCCCCAAGAATTTGTTTAGATTTTTTGCCTAATTTAGCATTACTTCTTTTGATGAAGAAATTTGTCATTGCGTTTCTTGTGTAAAAGTTGTGAAGTGATGAAAGGGGAGTAAATAACGAGAATGTGGTTCCTGAATGTAACTGTATTGTTTTGAACATGTATTTTGCTACCTCCAGTTTATGTATATCATTTATTGTTAATGGTTTCAGTTTTTTGAACAATGGGTTTACGTGAGCTGTGTAATTTTGGTTTGTGATCAACTTTGCTGCTTTTTTTTGAAGGATATGCAAGGGTAGTATTGCGGTTTTGGCAGCACTTCCCAAGCCAAGATGCAGTAATTTAAGTGCGTGAATATCATACTGTAATAGACATTTAAAAGTACTTTTGTACTTACCAAAGTTCTCAATCTAGCAATTGCCCATATGCCTTTAACTACTTTACAACAAACCTTTTTAATATGGTAGTGCTAAGTTGGATTATTATCAAGTACACCAACTAGATATCTAATATGGTCTTTTTCTTTGATTTAATTGTTGTTTATGATAATGTTGAATTCTATTTTCTTTTTTTTTTTTTGCTAATTAACATATATTCTGTTTTAGAAAAATTAATTGAAAGTTTATTTTCTCTCATCCGGTTGTCTATATTTATTAACTCATTATTGATATGATATCAGATTCTAACTGTTTTGCATTATTTCCTGACATTGTAAGATTAGGTTTATCAGCAAATAAGTTGACTTTGATTTTGGTAACTGAAGGCCGGTCATCCATGTACAAAAGAAATAGTAATAAAGGTCCTAAAGTTGAACCTTGCGGTACTCCATATGTTACATTTTTCATGCTAGAAGGTATTCCATCTACAACAATGTAGTGTTTTCTGTTACAAAAATAAGTTTAAAAAATCAAATGCTATGCCTCGAACATCATACATATAAAGTTATTGAAGTAGCACAGAATGATCAGCTGTATGAAAGGCTTTTGCGCGATGGAGAAAAATGGCACATGTTATTTTACGATTATCAAGATGATTTACTATTTCATCACATATATTTGACACTTCTAAAGATGTAAAATGTCCTGTTTTAAAATCATACTGACAGCTAGTTAATAAATCTTTTTTTGTAAAATAATTTTGTAATTGATTACAAATTAGCTTTTCAAAAATCTTATTGGGGATAGCAAAGAGATGAGACGGTAGTTACTGCATTTTTCTTTATCATCTTTCTTAGGGATAATCTGGGAAATTTTTAATATATCTGGATAAGTTCCTTCTTGAATGCAGCAGTTAAACATGTGAGTTAAGGTAGGTGCAACTACAGTAGCAGCCAATTTCAAAAAATTGATTGGAATTTGATGTAATCTTTTGGATTTTGATGAGTCTAAACTACGTAGAAGATTAACTACGTTTGTTTTAGTGACATGTTGCAAAAAAATGAGTCCATTGTGGAATTTACTTTCCGTTTTGCCTTGGAACTTGGTGCTGGAATTTTGGAGGCCAGAGTTGAACCAACTCTTGCAAAATAACTATTGAAAGCAATACCTTTTGCAATTGGATTATCATAGTGTGGTTATTTTCAACTATAATTTTTCATGGGATATTGTTATTCTTTTGATGCTTTTGTAAAAGTATTTCATTTATGACTCTTCACGTTTTTTTGGATTCGCTTTTGTTATTCTCTATTACATTGTTATTATACATTTTTTTGTCACTTTTTTTACATGCACCAGTTTATTTTTGTAAACTTTATATTTTTTTTGCAATTAACTCATCAAAAGGATTACGCATTTTGAGTGTATAAAGTTTATGTTTTGTTTTTATTGATTTTAACAATGTAGGTGTAATTCATGGTTTTTTTCTTACCTTACAGGGGGTGAAACATCCAGCTAGAATTATGTGCAAAAGATAAAGTATAATCTGAAACATATCTTCACCAAACTTCACCAGCTTACGATTTATTGTTTCTGAGATATTTTATTTTAAAGTAAGGAGATCTCCCCAACAGTGTTGCCAGTCAAAATTTCATTTTTCGTAAAATGATGCTTATTGTAATCTTTCACCTTGATTTGAAAGCTCCTGAATGCTAGGCTTAAGTATAAATTAGTGCTACAACAGAAATAGTTTTACACAAATTAAATAGTATATCCTAATTCCTGGAAAATTAGATCTCAAATGGCAACACTGTTGGGGAGATCTTCCAACTTTGAAATAAAATATCCCAGAAACGATAGATTGTAGAAAGCTGTAATTTAGTGAAGAAATGTTTAAGATGTTTCTTTAATTTTTGCACATAATCCCAGCTGGATGCTTCACCCCCTTTAACTTCTTTATGCGTTAATGTTCTAAATGGTGCATGCGCATTCATGGTATTTTGAAAAATGTCAGTAAAAGCAATAAATTGTTGATTGATATCTTTGCTCTGAGAAAAATGTGTTTGTTTTTTACTGAAATTTTGAAGTAGGTTAATCAAGAAATCTTCAGCAATAAAATTCCTTGTATCTCTTACTTGTGGTCTTAGAGGAGATGCAATTAATGCTTTGTTATTAGTAGTGAAGAGAATAAGCATATGGTCTAATAAATCGTGTGGCAATATTTAGCATTTTACTTTATTTTGGAGGTCATTTGTGTAAACATGATCAATCAATGTGGCGGAGGAGTTAGTAATACGCGTGGGATTACATATTACAGGTGTGGAACCAAGACAGTTTAAACTTTCAACATAGGTTTTTATTTTGGGTTCAGTATCTTGTTTTAACAAATCCCAATTTATATCTCTGCAAATATTGTATAATTGCTTTTTAGAATTTAGTTCATCTATGTATGTGCATAATTTGGTCTGAAATTTATTAATGCTACTATGGGGGTGGGTATAAACCACATCAAAAACTAACTTTTTTTGGTTTGCTAATGCAAGTTCTAGCCAGAGGTCTTTACAAGCATTGCACTGTATGCTTGAACTTGTATGTGATACACATAGTGATTTTTTTACAATAGTGATTTTTTTGATAGTAATTTTTTACGTTAGTAAAAAGTTGTAATCTTTTCCACGTTTTAGAATAAATGCTTAATTTTTATTTACTTTCATGTTTTCGTAGTAAAATATGATCACAATTCCCATTACTTTTCTTTGTCTTGAACGAAAATTTTTGAGATAAAATTGTCAATTTTAATTTAGCTGTTTCTTGATTTCATCAAATTTCTTGTTTTCATATATAGGGAATATAGTCACAATTCCCTTTATTTTGTTTATTTTGAAAAAATTTTTACGTAAAATAGTCTTATTTTTTTCAAATTTTTCTTCATTTTTTATTAAAGTTTATGTTTTCACCATAAATTTTCACAAATATTCAAAATGAGCACACCCAAGATAAAATATGTGCCAAGAAACGTGATCAATTTCCGGTATGCTTCGTGAATGTGGTGACCAAAGAGAAACATATTGACAAACATGGTCACTGATCAGCTATAATATGCTTCATTAAGGGGTTTATAATTTCATTATCAATTTATTGGCGTGCGTTTGAATTTCATCCGTGCAGCCATTTATTCGAAGATCTAAAGGAAAACCCAGCTTATGACTTTATGCTTTCTAATTTCTTTGTTATTTTTCATGTATGGTTTTATTGTAATGTTGTAGTACTAAAATACGTTTTGTGGTGGTGCAGCTCAGTAGGAGAGCATTAATTCAGAGTAGCAATGAAAATGTAGCTGGTTTCGGTTTGATTAGGTTTTTACGTTTGGGATGACACTTACCAAAAATGTTTCATAGATTAGAAATTCAAAAACACAGACCTCTTGTTTGAAAATAAGAAACTGTTTCACCGAAGCGTTCAGTGCTCGGAGACGGAGTGAACCAAAATGGGAAGTCAAAATTTTGATATTTTTTTATTCTAATTTTTTTTAATTTTGTAAAAATTTGTATATTGTTTGTAATTGAATCAATTTTATTAAGATTGTTTATTTTATTGATTTCCTCAGTTTTTTCAATTTTTTACGTTTTTCAATGTTTTTATAGCTTTTAATTTTTTTTTAATTTTCATTTATATTTTTTTATTTTTGCTGTTAATTTTATTTTTTATTTTTTATTTTTTATAGATTTAAATTTTTTTAGTGTATTTTTTTAGAAAAGAAAGCCTCGAGCTCACTGTAAATTTTCAGTAAACGGAAAATTATCTACATTAGCATGCTTTCTCTAAACTGAATTTATACGCTAGTACAGGGCTTCCCGAACTGGGGGTCACGTAACGATCTTCAGGGGTCGCAAAGAGTATACCAATTTTTATAAGAAAGAGTAAAATTGGTATACTCTCAGCCATCCCTGACTGTCGTTAAAAACTCGTGCAATTTTGCAAAACGTCATTCTTAACTTAGCCGTAGATTATACTTAAATAGGCGCTATTAAGTAGTGAGACTTTGTTAAACAATGTATTATACAGTATAAGAAGACAACTGATAAACTTTTCCTCATTTGTATAATGTAGCACCGCTGGATGCCTAGCTTGCTTTGTTTTGCAACTTTGGTTTTTAAAATAATAGAACTATGCAAACCAAAATCTATGCTTGCATAGTGCTGTGGTCAGTAGCGTAGTTAGAGGGGGTGGGCTATAATAGCCCCTCATTGGCAGTGCTGGGCACCGCAAGTTTTTTTTTTAAGTCTGCAAATCCGCAACCGAATTTCAATTTTCTTAATCCGCAACCGCAAGTCCGCAATTGCACGTTTAAAAGCTTAGTCCGCGACCGCAAGTTCGCAACTTTGTAATATTTGAAGTCCCCACCGCAAGTCCGCAACTTTTTATGAACTGAGTAGAAGAGTTTTGCAATCAACCATGTCCCAAACTGATCTGCTCATAGTTGATTAGTAAACATAAGTCAAAAGTTGTGACTTGTGGGAAGTATAGCAAGCGTATGGTGGATACATTCTACGCAATAAAAAAATTACCCTCAATCTTTGATTGTAGTAAATGTACCACATCTTAAATTGTTATTGAGCTGCTTCTTTGGATGGCAAACTTAAAAATTCCCCAGCCTCTCCTACTCTCAGGTCCAACTCAAAACAGATTTAAACGCTTGTGTTTTTGGTTAAAGTTTTTAGGTGACTTGGCTAAGGGGGGTTGCAGCCCCCAGCCCTCCTGGTTGCGCTTATGCTTATACAGTAAGAGCCTAAACTGCATGGAAGCACAATGCACAACCCACCGACGAACCCTTAAAAATCCTGCAATAAAGCTAGGGATCCAAAAATTTAAAGCCATTGGATTACATTGAGAAGCCATCAAATAGCAAAGCAAAATCTGTATTTCCGCTTACAACAAGATATTTAAAAAAAAATTTTTTTTTAAGGCAGGAAAAGGCAAACGTAGTAGAAGGCAAAAGAACATTCATTTGATTAAAAACAGTAAAGCCTTATTTAAAATAATGAAATTTTTAAACGTTTCGGACTTAGCTATGTCCATCATCAGTAAAAAGTAAAATCTTATTCAAATAGAAAATCTTTTTACTGATGATGGACATAGCTAAGTCCGAAACGTTTAAAAATTTCATTATTTTAAATAAGGCTTTACTGTTTTTAATCAAATTAAGTAAAACTGCCGTTCAATCAGTCCCAAAGAACATTCAAATCACTAATCGTATTACTAAATTTTCAGTCCCTAGTGTCGATAAATACTGTAGGAACGCGATAACCTCACGATCCAGCTGTGCCATTGTCAGATCAAACGAAGTGAAAGAGCCCTTAGCCGAAAATGGGGGCACTATAAAATAGATCGAACTTTTGCACATAAAAACTGATATTTTAAAGCTACTATTTTGTATTCATCTTTGAAAAAAGACACACATTAGCCCGGCAGCCTTTATTAGCTCGTTTCATATGCGGCCCGTACAATCGCTGGAAAAATCTGTCTGCAGGAGTAAATGCGACCAGAAGCGCAACCAGGGTTTTGTTAAGAGAGAGATGCTTGAACCAAAAGTAAATGTTTTTTGCACAAAAATTGTCTAATTTAGGTCCCGTGCTGAACAAACCGTTGCAACTCAAGCGTGTCACATAGGGGGCAGAGCCCCCAGCTGCTGAGTGATTTTTGCGATTTATAGCAAAAATAGCGATTTTAACGCCATTTAAATCGCATTTCGCACGTTTTAACGCCATATCAATAATTTCAGTAAATTGCTAAAATTAAGAAGTCATTGAAGATCTAAATTGCCAAGCCTCTTGAGCCCCCATACACTTCAGGTCAAGTCCAAAACACGTTTAACCGCTTATTCTTTTTTTGGTTATATTTTCTAAATGGCTTGGCTAAATGGATCTGATGCCCACTTAGCCCATTCTCCTTGGTTGCGCGACTGACTGCAACCAAAAATAAATCTTGAGTGTGCTCTAAAAAAACAGCTGGTCTGTTAAAAAAATGTTCTCACTTATTGTTTCAGGTTATAATCACTAATGAAATACCGGTAACGCTTCTGTAGGCATACTTCTCGATTCCGCGACGCATCCGTAAAGGCGGGTTAATAAGACAAATTATTGGGTCTCATTTATGTAAAGCAGTTGGTGGCCAGCAATTTTGCAAACAATCGAGAAAACTTCAAACGAGAATTATGTTTGAAAAATATTATTCCTTTTTCCATCATTGCATGTTGTCTTGCCGTTACTTGATGCTCCAAAAAATCACTCTGAGTAAACCAAAATGGAGGGGCACAAATAGTCGTTAGGGAGGGGGTTACGGCTCCACCGCAGCGACGGCACTGGCTACCAGTACAAAAAATAATACAACTGTGACTAATTTTGTCAACTCACGGTAAAAAACAACAAAGCCATACTTTAAACAAGGGCTACCGAACTCGAAAAACAGCATTTCAACTAAAAGAAAGCGTTTAAGTCGAAAAGCAGACTTAGTATTTTTGTCAGCCTGAACTCGAAAAACGTGATATTTTTGCCGAACTTGAACTCGAAAAAATTAAATTGATTTCTTATGTTTGACTGGGTAAAGACGTAAATATTTTACGAAAATAGAAACAAATTTCAATATTTGTATAAAACTTGCTAAATTGCGGACTAAATTTAAAAGTAGTCTGCAACCGCAAGTCCGCAATTTAAACTGCCAAAGTCCGCAAGTCCGCATGTCCGCAACTTTTGTTGTTAGTCTGCAATTGCGGATTTGCGGACTAACTTGCGGACTTGCCCAGCTCTGCCCATTGGCCTGCCGAACAAAACGCAGAATAAGGAAAATACCACGTTTTAGCTCTTTTGATACTGTTTTTTGCACTGGAATAGACTCAAAAGTAATTTAAAGCGTATTTTGAAACGTTTATTTACAGGGGGAGGGGGCTAATTTGTCAAAAATAGAATGAAACAGAGCTAAAAATTGGTTTACAAATTTGATCGCATAACGAAAAATGTTTAACATAGGTTTTGTAGGGTACACTTTCGGCTCCTGGCGCAGCCCGATACCTGTCCACAGGCAAGAATCGTAACGCGCAGTTTTAATGGAGTTGTTGTTTACTGCGTACTGCGGTTTCTAAACGAAAACGTTTCAAACGTAGTATAGCAAAAAAAAACTGTAAAAATATCGGAGCCAAGACTACGTGAAGCATTCACATGCCCAGACTAACCACACCCGACCCCCAGAACCTAGTAAAAAGGTGTGCTTCTTGGCTCCCATATCACTACAGTAAAATTACAGAACGCAAGATATACGACGACTAACGCTAAATAGAAATCATAAACAAATACATACCGATTGATTTTGCCGGGTAGTCAGAGAAGTTCCAATTCACTATAGCTAACTAACTACGGAGGGAAGAAATTTGCAAAAATCAGAAACATCCTACTACTGGGATTGCTAAAACTGAACTGACCAAATCTCGTTGTGTGAAAATTTTGTCAGTGTGAAAATGACGCATCGCTTCCGGCGACTTGGCAAATCATAAACAGAACTAGCGTTAGCCAAACGATAAGAACACAGGCCGCTAGTGGTCAACAAAGAACAAAACTAAGAATACGACGTAACAGGTTTCATCAAAAAATATATAAGCTCAGGAACACGGGAGGAGGCTATTCAGTTTTAGTAAATTACCAATCACTTCTCTCAAGCTTCCTTCCATTAGCCCCCCTAAATATATCTTTTTTTTTATAAAACATTGGCGAAATAGATTACTCCTTGAAAGTTTTATTGAAATACCGGAAGAGGATTTTATGATTTACCAGCTTGTAAGAAGAGAACTGAAATTTTAGCAATTAAACTGAAATTCTAGCAATAAATTCTAACAATCCCACGTAGCCCATTTTTGCAACTAGTATAATCATCTTTTTGCACTGCTAACTTCTACACCACGTTTCAATAGCATTAATTTTTATCAAACTAGGCTCAAAATTGGGTTATTTTTGAAAAAAATAACAACAAAATTTTAGAGCGCGGGAAGCTTCGCCCCCAGATTCCCGTAACAGCCCCCTCCCAATTGCAGAATTCTTGCTACATGTCTGATTGTAGTACCGGTAGTTCAGTAGAGAAGTAGAAGCGTGATATATACAATTGAGTAGAGGTATAACTAGTAACTACCACATTACTATTACTGGTTAGATTCTAATCAATGGATAGCTGGTTGAAAAAGTCGCACAATAACGGTAATAAGCGTACTGCAGATGATGTTGAAGCAACGGTAAAGACATCATCATGATCATCATATTTATTTATTTACCAAGTGACGTCATATCACAAGAAAAAACTGCAACTTCCTCTAGGTTTATCACCAAAGCATCGAAATATGCAATTCCTTTAAACCAACACAGAAACTTGCAGAGTCAAAGCGATATTTAGTCACTTGGTGAGGAAACAGCGAAGGACCAAAAGGTCATCTAAGTCAACTGCCACCTCACCAAGTTAAGGTTAAAAACAGCAGCTTCTAGATTTTCTCAGTCTGCTACTTTCTATAAAAAATTTTATGCAAAATTAAAACAAAGTGTTGCAAGGATATGTGCACTTTGTACAGTGTATACACACTTAGACAAATCCAAACTAGTAGACAAATCCAAACAGGTTGTTAGCAAATGTGTTTGCGTGTTGCGCGCATTGGGTGACAGTGCCTTGTGGTGATTTTTTTTCCATTGAATAATTACCACAAATACACAAATCACACTGTTTATTATTTTAATCGTGAAGGGTTGCGGAAATTTTTAGAAGATTAAAGGGGGTCGCGAGCAAAAAAGTTTGGGAAGACCTGCGCTAGTACATTATCATTTCATTTACAGGCATATAGTTTGGGGTAACACATATCCAACCTATCTCTCCAAATTAATTACTGTTCAAAACAAAAGGTCTTCGTATCGTTACAGGAAGTGGATGGCACCAAAATGCTTTGTCTCTTCATCAAACGTTTAACTTGCTAAATTCACTAATTTTATATAAGTTTGAGACTGTCAAATTCATAGGTACATTATCAAATTCATAAGCGGTTATTTCCAAATTTATCAATTATTTCACGTGAACCAAAATCTAGCACAGTCGGCAAACTCAATCTACTGCATCCATTATTTAATAATTTTTCTGCACACAACAAAAAAAACAAAAACGCAACAATCAATTAAACATCCCGGTACACAAATTTGTAATTTCATTCCCAATGATATTAGAAACCTCTCATTTAGAAAGTTTTTGAAAGTAAGCAAACAAATTCTATCGAACTCTATGATAATTTTCTTGTCTCTATATTTTGAATTCTAAAGTGCTGACTTATGTTAGATATTGTATACTACTCGTCTATAACCTTCTAAATATATTATTTAAATTTTTAGCTTAAACATACTGTTCCGTTACACTTATTTGAGTTTGGAAGTCGTAGTACGGAACAGGCACAGCGAAAACTCGTCCTAATCAGCAATCCAACACTTTGATGAGTTCATGAAAAGGCTACGGTTTCCAATTACAAAAAAGCAAAAAACAAAACAAATAGAAATTCGGCACAAAGGTTCACAAAACACGAGAAAAGCACAATTACAACTGAAGCTCACCAACTGTATGTGGCTCAAGCACAACAACGAATCACAAATGGTTGTGCGAAAAACTTCTAAAGCACACAAGCCGAAAAACAAAAAAGATGCGTTTAGCCATAATAACGGTATTGCAAAAGCTAACTATAGCTTCTATACTCAAGCACAACATCTTACCGTTGCATACTACAGCCGGCTCCAGCACTCGATCGACTCTTGCCGACAGGGCCTCAGAGAGAAGTTTTTCCGGGGGGTATGAAGATCGATGCCGGGCTCCCAAAATTAGGCGAGGAGCAAAAAAAAAACAAAAAAAAGTCTTCATTCAAATTTGGTCCTATTTTTTGCCCAAAAATAGGTGAAGAGCAAAAAAAAAACAAAAAAAAACGTTTGTCTTTTTTTTGATTTTGTTTCGTTGTGTTTTTTTTTACGTCAGTTCTTTGTAGCCCGAAGAAAGATGCCATAGATTTTTATTATGCCTTCCCAGAGTGGCTGCAGACTGAAAGGCCTTCCATCCCTTCTCTGTCACTCATGCGTTGCTTCCTTCTCTAATGATAACAGCGTAATTTGTTTCATTTGTTCCTGTTTTGTTGCTTATTTAGTGGTTTAATAAATAAACTTGAACTTGACAGCTGTTGATGAATCATTTGAGTCAGGCTGTTTCTTAATTTTTTCTTCAGAAGTTCGAAAATGGATATCAGTAGCGTAACCAGGGGGGGGGGGCTCGATCCCTCCCCCATTGGCCTGAAACGTATGCAAAATACTACGCTTTTAGTGGTTTTAAGGCCGATTTTTGCTCCATAAATGAAAATAGCCCACCCCAACGGGATTGGCGATCAGAAGTTGTGAAGGAGTTCCTGTGATTTGGACCACAAAACTGGTTTTTTTTGGGATCGCACCTAAAATTGGTCAGAAAAAGTGACTGAATTTGGGTGAAGACCTTTTTTTAGGGGAAATCACCTAATTTTGGTCGAAAAATTCGTTTAAATTCCGGTGAAGACCTTTTTTTTTTTTTTTTGAGATCACCTCAATTTGGACGTAAAAAACCGACTCCAACTTATTAAAGCTCGATTAAATTCTGGGTCAAGATCGTTTGATGTTTTTTCCAGTATCCAAAACAGCCCCCCTCAAAGCAAATTCCTGGCTAAGCGCCTGATATAATTTCCTGTTAGCCCATTTTAAAAGGTATTTTATTTTTTATAAATTTGTAAAATTACAAATATTTATTCAACTTTATTCAAATAGAATCCTTTGCAACAAACACTGACTTTCTTGATGTTACTTTCGACACATCGACAAATATTGGCTTTACAAGAAACCAAACTTAAATCTGCTTGCAACAAATCCATACCCAGTTAAACCACCCTCCAAAATTCCCATACTAAAAACTATTTTTTCAACATTATATCGAAATAACTATCCGGCATTTAATGCATCCAGGAAGAGTTCGACAGAACAAAATCTGCACACGCACAAACTCTAGAAAAAAGTGGTAATACGAAGAAAAATTATAATTTCATCGAGAAAGTTTTGGGTAAGGTTTTTGCTTATTAAGATAAATTATTATCCATAGGACAAAGAAATTTAAGACTTTAAGTTATCTTTAAACAATTAACCTTTGTTCAAACAAGAATATAGCGGAATTCCTAACAAATTAAGACCTTAGGTAAGTTTGTGATTTTGCAAATATGAAAAATTGGAGTTGTTGGGTTTCATAATTACCAGAGGTGGAGTCGAGGACAAAACGTCCGAGGCCAAGGTCAAGGACTCCAACAACAAAAAAAAACCTGACGCCAAGGCCAAATACAGACTTTTCGAGGACAGACCTTCTCGAGGCCAAGGACAGCGAAAGTGCTTAAGATCTTGCATTTCGTTAAGTTTTTGATGATAATTCGAAAATTGTAGTTTTTTAAAAATAATAATGACTGCCATTTTGAAATTTTAGACGTTAGCAGCTGATGTTGATTACGCACCGTAACGGTATCGTAGTGATGAAACAAGGCCACAAACCGTGAATGAAAATCTAGCCAGTACTAAAATTGTAGGAGAGAAGCGTTCCCACATCGGTAGTTAGCGTCCCTCCATTGAGATTTGGCCTCCCCCTATAGAAAATTCAGCGTCCTACCATACAAGATAAGTGGAAAATACCTTTTTTTTTCTAGTTTGCTTAGTTTTCATTTGAACGTGGCAGTCAAATATCGCACAAAAAACAAATATCGCACAATAAAATCGCAAACAATAAAATCGTCAAATAAAACCTTTTTGTTTTGGTCTTCATTTCAGTTTGACGGACAACAATCGCACAAACTAGGGTGAAGTCCTGGTTTTTCTTTTCGGGTCTTCCTTTGAATTTTGTTGTAACAAAATCGCAATAGAAGGCGATTGTTTTTGTTTTTCTTCTGAATTCAAAGCAAAATTCATACCAAGTTGCTACCGCACTGCGAATGCGTCTGGTTAGGCTGTTTGAGCGTCCTCCCATGCAGGGACGCCCTCAGGGGGGGGGGCACTTCCCCCCTGTAGAAATTAAGATGTCAAGTATTTTTTATGTCTAAATTTTAAAAATAAGTCCAAATACATGTATCTAAAGTAAGAAAGCAACACTTTGTGGAGCTTTTTTACCATTTTTGTCTTGGAGCAGAGGGCGGGGGCAGAAGAAACAGGATTGCCCATTTTACGTGAATTATCATAAAGCATTTTGTTAAGAACAAGCGTAAGCAACACCCAAGGATTAAGCGCTAAATCGCTTGATTAAATAATCAGTATCAAATGTTTCATAATTTGTCATTGCAGTAGCGTAGCTAGAAGAGGTGGGGGCTATAGCCGCCCTCCTATAGTCCTATCGGCCTGTCGACCAAACTGCAGAATAAGGAAAACGCCCGGTTTTAGTACTTCTCAGACAGTCTTTTACACTGAAAAGGACTCAAAATGATTCAAAGCATTACTTGAAACATATTGTATATTTAGGCGGGGTGGTTAATTTGTCAAAAATAAAACTCACAAATCACTGAAAAGTTTGAAAAATGGCCAAAAATAAGCAGTCAAATTTGATCGCTAATATGAAAATGCTGAACGTTGGCTTAATAAACAAATATACTGTAAACTCAGAAATGGAGGGGTAGGGGCTACTCAGTATCAGGTAATTATCAGTCACTTCTCTCAAATCGTTTTCCATTAGTCTCCCCAATTATTTTTTACATAAAATTTAAACGAAATAGATAATTCCGAGTGATTTTTATTGAACTATACGATTTTATAATTTACTAGCACCTAAAGAAGAGAACTAAAATTTTACCATTGGCCACCTCCAATGTGGCCCATCTTCGCAATAAGTTTAATCATGTTTTGCACTGCCAATTTTTATGCCACGTTTTAAAAGCAATATTTGTTTATCAAAATAGTCCTAAAACGAAGTTATTTTTACAAAAAAATGTAAGCTTCTAAAAAAAAAATATATAGGAGGAAGGGCCATTCAGCATTTAATTCATTTAATTACAACGAGTTTTGGGGTTGACCTGTGAGTAAAGTAGGGAGTTTGAAGGGGCTGATCAATTCAATTCTTTTAAATGGCTTTTGTTGTGTTAATTGTGTTTATTTGTGTTTGTTTGATTGTGTTTATTTATTTTTTTTCATGGCTCTAAAAAGATGCGACATTTGATTCGAATAACGTTAAAATGTCTATTTTTTTTCTGAAATATCACAAAAAGTGCCCATCAGTTGGGGTTTTGCCCCCAGATCTCGGTTTGTGATGTGCTTAAGTTGCACCTTTTTGCTATTTTGAAGGCATTTTTGAAGTAAAAACTCTCAATCTTTAGGTAAATCAAGCCTTATCATCCCCCTTTACAAAATGCAGGTTGCAGTCAGTGGAGCAACCGAGGAAGCGAAGGGAGCTTAGTCTCCCCTACTCCTTATCTAAGTCACTTGGAAAACTCACATAATTATGCGAGCATTTAAACGTGGTTTGAATTTGATCTGGAATTAAAGAGGACTGAAAGGGCTGGGCAATTTAAGAATTTCAAGTAAATTCTTAATCTCAGCAACTTTGTTCTTTCCAATGGCCTAAAAAACGTTCGAAATGTGAATCAAATGACGGTAAAGTGGTTATTTTTTTCAAGAAATTGCGAAAATTGCCCAGCCGACCCCTTGTGAATAATATACTTGAATTGCATCGGTTTGTTCAGCATGCCGCCCAATTGCAACATTTTTTGAGAAGGATTATTTTAACTTTTGGTTCTAAGCCCCTTACCAAAATCTTGGTTGCAGCTGTGGTTTTATTTGATCCGGTAGATAATGGATACGTCGCTTGCCCCCCCTGAAAAAATTTCTGTAGGTGCCCCTGCTCCCGTGCAATATTTTACAGTTTAAATGCTGAAGATAGCTAAATTATAAACGTAGAAATGGTCAATTTTTAGGCCATCGTTTCAACATTATGGCCCCGATGCAAACGTCCACTAATTATGAATCCCCATTTTTTTAGTAATTACGTAAACGCAAACCATATTGCTTGGTTAAACCATTTCTTTTCACAGAATTTTTCAAAAATCATTGACTAAAGATATTGAAAATACTGTGAATTTATATTTTTAAAATGAATTGTGATACCGTAAAGGGTATATTTGTAAGCTCAAAAGCTTTGTGCATTGGAAAAATACGGGGTTCTGGGGAGAGGGCAATGCCCCCATGCCCCGTTAAATAATTTTCGTGATTCTTTTGGGAAAAAACTAGCAATTTTTGTGACTTTAAAAAAGATTCCACGTTTAGATTTTCAAAGCAATTTGAAAAGAAAATACCGTAAATGCTAAGTTAGAAAAACTTAATTTTCTCGCAATTTTCCCACTCTAATTTTACGCCAATCTTTTCTTTACATTTCAGTGCATTTTGTCTTTCTCACATCTAATGCTCGCTAATGAATGATCGCGAGCGTTTCGGCCGTCAAAAGACACTTTGTTAAATTTAACATGTTATTTAATTACAAAAAAACCTAAGGTTTCCAGCAGGTTCGTGTTAAGAAGGAAGGCATTGGAAGCATTTGCCTCGTGCCTCCCTTCCAGAGGTCCACCATTGTCGAAACGGAAAAATAATAAACCAATAATTTCTTTCTAAAAACGCCCAATTTTTTTGTGAAAGGTTTAAAAAATTCAATAAGTAGTCTTGGCATTTGAACAATTATAGTTATATTTAATTTCACACTTACTGTAATTACTTAATGATCCTTCATACATCGTTTTTTGTGATCCAATAGTTTGTTATTTGGGATTCTTAGCAGCAATTTCCAACCCGCAAATTGTTCAGTCGACCTGGTTTTGCCCCCAGACCGCTTGCCAGTGATTAGAGTTATTCTTTCTTATCTCAAAACAAATTCTTTGCTGCGTACTTTCAGATCAAGTTGGCGTTCTTAGGATACTTTTTGTTATAGTTACCGTATTTACTCGTTTTGTAGCCCGGGCCTTAATTTTTTTCAACCAAACTTACTACCGGGCCCTTATTCAAGTACGGGTGCTTGTTATTCTCAAAGTAAAATTAATCACAAAAATTATCGTTGAAGACGAATATTTTACGACATTAATCCTTTTTCCATGTTAATTTATTCACGTCAAACGCAAATTATTCGCGTTTTAAGAGTAATTCCCTCATATTAGTTTATATTATTCACAAGAAATAACAAATCAAAATTTATATTTATTCAGCAAGTGGTATATGTTCTCTACCACTGAAAAACCAGCTTTACATCGGGCGGGTATTCAAGCACGGGCCCTTATTTATTTTTATGTTCTGTTCACACGGGAGGCTATTCAAACAGGCCTTTAATCAAGATCGGGCGGTAAAACGAGTATATGCGGTATATCGAGATATATACAGTATTAACAAATTTGCTGTAATATATCTATATGCCTTCGCTGGTAATACTGTACTGTACGACATTTCATTGTCACACACATATTTTCTTCTAAACTAATACTCATAGGCTCGGCCATGTTTTAGCATTAGCAACTCAAAATGGTTTGTGCAGACCCCCTGGATTCCTTGTTATGGCTCCGGATGGCTTTACTGTAGCCCTTTGCAGTTTGTACCGCGCGCACCGGAAGTATTAGCAGAAATAGAACAACAATTTTATACAATGCGTTTTGTCTCCTTATTCTGCGATTAGAGCTTTCACACAATGACATTTAAAATAAGTTTTAGTATGACTTGGCTTAGTTGGCTATCACATTGTATTATTTTTCAAACAACAAAAATAAACAACGAAATGACAGACTATCAGACATGTTGTCTTTTGTTTATTTTTTTCTTTTCAACCAATCAAAAAATAATGCTGTCCTCGAGCCAAGGAGAGGACATTTTCGAGGACTTGTAGGCTTCTAGGGCAAGGACTTGAGCTTCGAGGCCAAGGCCAAGACCAACGACTTGAAGATGTGTTCTCGAGGCCAAGGACGTCCTCAAGGACTCCATCTAATTATTTGGATACGATAATTACTATTAAGGCAAGTTATTTGGATCAACACTGATATTGCTGATATTTACACTGCTGCAGTTGTTTTAGTTTTTGAAGAGCTTGGCAGGCCCGGCGCCAGGATAGCGTGACTGGGGGGGCAGAAATAAATTTTGGGGGGGCGCGAAAAGTTTATTTTTGTGAATTCGAGAGGGGCACGGGGGCACGAGAAATTTATTCCAGTGTGAATCAAACGAACAAGGTAAAGACCAAAAAAAAGGTCTTCAGTTCAAAAATTTTCACAAATTCTGGTTATCGTCTCAAAATTCTTGCGATTTTTCACGAATTCTTAAGTAAAGACCAAAAAAAAGGTCTTCGCCCCAAACGTTTTATGAAATCCGGTGTGCGACCACAAGAGTTACGAAATTACGGGCGGTAAACATCAATTTGGGAGTCTTAGGCTTCGATTTGCACTCCAATAGCCCCGAGCCTGTTAATATCTTTGGGGCACAGTCCTCGCTTGGGGGGGCACAATTTTCAATTGCACAAGCAGTCATTTGGGGGATCACGGCCCCGGAATGCCCCCTGTGGCGCCGGGCCTAGAGCTTGGTGAACTTGGCTTAAAGATCTTCTAAAATTTTGACCTTGCAAAGTGCATTGCTACATCTCAGTTACCTCCTTAGGCAGCTTTTACCGATTACACGTATTTACATGCGGAAATAAGCGTAATTTCTTTTTCAATGTAAAGGCAAAAATAGAAAAAAAGGCAAAATGCATGCAGTCAAATGAAAAGCGTATTTCTTTGCGCAAATACGGATGATCATTAAAAGTCGTCTTAATGGGAACTTCGCTTCCTGCAATTAAATCACTTTGCAAAATTATATTTATTAAACATACATGAGAGTGGAAACACATAAAGAAACAAGCATGATTGTAGTTAATTCTTACTTAAATTTTTACTCAACTGAATAAACCCTAAAATATGGCTCGAATCATTGGGGACAAAATTTGTGTCGAATCTTTTACATAAAATGACAAAATATGACGACTTGAGTTGAGACCGTTTTATTAAAAAAAAAGAACAAAAATGACTTGAGTCGAGCTATCAAATCTGAATGTCGGAACTCGATGCCTCGAAATTCTTTTTTTTGAAAGTTGGTGTCTCTAAACCCTTCTTGATCATCGTTATCTCGGAACTCGTTTCGGAACCAGCTGTCTCGTTATTTGTTGTCTCGTAACTCGGGTTCTTTCGTTTTTTCGTGGGTAAAAATCCTTTTTCTTCTTCGAGTTGACGTAAACTTTCTTTGTTTCTGCAAAAAAAAAAAAGAATTGCTGGCAAAGGGTGGGGTAAGAAATAGCTTCAAGAGCAGAGTGGTGGAAGCAAATAAAAACCGGGTATAAAACTTTCGTAAATTGGATGAAACAAAGAGTAAACCGAATAAAATATTGGACAAAAATGGATTTCTGTATTTCTTTGATTATTCTTGCGTTTTTTTAATTTTCTGTTGTTTTTAGCATTTTTTAATGGAGCGTGCTTATTTATTTTATTGAAAAGCACAGTTACGGATAATTTAGGCCGGTTTTTAATGTAGTTAGATCCAAAATTTGTGGTAAATATAACCTCCTTTGTGTTCATTTATGTCTTCCAAAAATAATTCTGCTGTAAGTTAAAGTTTTTAAAGCAGTTGCATATTTTTTGCATCTGCTGGAGCACTTTGAATGCTTAATAAAAACACTTTGACTAATAATGGCAAATGGTCTGTAATATCATCAAACAATTAAAAAATTAATTGCTTAAAATTTCGTTTGATTTTAATCTAGGCAAAGAGGCGGACTTACAATTGCATATTAAAGCAATAAGCAGCAACTTTGCTGGATTCAAGATTTTTCATTTACTGCAAACATGTCAAAATTTTTGGCTTTAAACAATCAAGCCAGCATCAGGATATTGATAACTGAACAATCAAAAAGAAAAATTACGGTAGCATGAATTAAGTATAGCTGACTAATAACTTGCATCATATAAACAAATACATAAAATCATTATGCGCTCTCTTGAATAAAAAAATAAATCCTAAATGAATGCTAAATAAGCACCTTTTCGGTAAAGATGCTTCATTTTTGCTTAGTATTTTTATAAATTGCCAAATTTTGCGTTACGTCATAATCATAGAGTTAGTTCTAACTTGATTTGACTTGAGTGTCTCTTTGTTTTGTAGCACATTGATTAACGCATTCGTAGTTGTTCGAGCTGAATTGGTTTATTTCACGCTAAAAATTTTACGCTGTTGCGTGGTTATTTGTAATTTTAAATGATTGCTTTGCTCCAAAACTGGAAAGAGATTTTACTTTGGAGCAGAAAAACAGGACGATTTGAAGAGCTTTGACAAAAAAAAAACAACAGCAACAAAAAAGCAGCTCAGATTAAACGAAACATTCTAGTTACGAGACGTTTTAACTTAAACTAAAGTCATTATGAATCTTATTCAAATACAATCGATTCTACTTGGGTAAGATTCATAATGACTTTAGTTTAAGTCGAAACGTGTCGTAAAAAGAAAGTTTAATTTTATCTCGGATCTGTTTTTTTGTCACAGCATTTTATTTTACTGCTTTGTTACGAGGATTTCCTTTCACTGTTTATCTAAGCTGATTCTCGGATTGCTGCTATGCATCTAATTTAAACTGATAGTCCACAGACCACACAATAATCTGCGAGAAGAATTAAATCGACATATATACGTGATAATAATTGCAATTTATATGCCCTTGAGATAACACCAGCAAGTGTCAATGCATCTGACTAAGGGGCCATAGTAAAATTCATATATCTTTGCACATAGGTGGACACAAGTCCGTTAATCGTTAATCCGTTAATAACGAAGCTAACTTTTTCATTAATTCGTTAATCCGTTAAAAAGTTTTTTCATGTTAACGGACTAAATTAACTTCCGATAAGTTCTGTTAACGGACTAAACTAACTTCCGTTAAGTTCTGTTGCCTTCCGTTAAGGTTTTTATCGTTAATATCTCGCACCATTCATTCATCGTACCGCTAAAAACCAGTTTGCACTAGTAACATTTTTTGCGTATTAGCACGGGTTTTATAGAAGAAAGCGAAGAAAGGAGCTCGTTTTTGTACCAAATAATAAACTGCAGTCTATAGGTCTATTAATTATCGCTGTTCACAATTTCCAAAGATTTTCCCATCGCAGCTTCGTTAGTGCGTTTTAACTTATTTTTATCTTGAAATTATATTAGACTGTAAAATGTTACTTCCAAAACACAAAAAGACCACCACAGCAATAAATATTTCCTTACTACCAGCTCAACAGCGTCAATACGTGTTCTGGAAGCGAGTGAATAAAAAGAAATGTACATTATACGCAAAATATTAACGAATTAACGGACTTTACCAACTTCCGTCAATTAAAGCTAAAAATAACGGATTAACGTTAACGGAGATGTGAAGTTTGTTAACGGACTAGTGGTTAACGAAGCTAACGTTTTGCATTAACTTGCCCACCTATGGCTTTGCAGAAATAAAATTAATACTCAACAGAGGTACTAATTCGACAAAAATAAGCAGCAAAATACTGGCATCAAACAGTGGTAATATCCTCAAAGACTAAATTAAAATAATATGCTTTTAGACGTTTCTTTAAAAGGTACAAAGTTTCAATTTCACGCAGAAATAGTGGCAACGAATTCCATACCTTAAGTGATGCATACGAAAACATAGATTGGGATCTAGCAAAGCTTAAGCTAGTTACCGTTTGAAGCAGCCAATTATCATTATTAACTCGCAAGCTATATCTTGCCGAAACAGAACGAAAGTTGTTTAAATTTTTCGAATATGTAGGAGCATAATCATGCAGGCGCTTGGGGGCAAGCAAAGCAATTTTGAATTCAATACGAAATTCAACTGGTAAAAAATGAAGGCTCTTTTAACATGGTAGCATATGCAACCGCAAAGCAGAACCACGAAGTCCAAAAATTAATCTCACTGCAGAATATAAAACTTTTGTCAACTTGTGCAATAAATATTCTGGTAAGTTATAAAACAAGGCGTTGCAATAATCAGTATGGGACAGTATCAAAGAACGAACTAGCTGAACTTGTAGAGGTTTAGTACGCTTAGATGCAATTCTGCCTAAATTACGTAAATCGGCATGACAAGTACTAACCACTCTATTGATACTTTCAGTCTGTCATACTCATAAAATATTACATCAAGAATTTTGACAAAATCATTCGGCATAGGCAAAGAGCAACTATCATCAATTTGTATGTTAGAAATTATTCTGGATTCAACGTTACGGTTAGATAAAATTTCGATGACTATGGTCTTACTTTCATTCAATTTTAGAAAATTACAAGTCATCCAATGCTTTAAATCTGGCGAAAATGCTCGATTTTTGTTTTTAATCATGTCTACAGAAAAATCTTTATCAAAAGAAAAATTACGCTGCATATCATCAGCATATGAATGCAAACAAAGACCATGTGAATTAGCAATTAATTCATCACTTTTAAAATATAAGTTAAATAGGACCAGCCCTAAAATTGAACCCTGGGATACACCAGACTTAATATCAACTGTATGAAACGTACAGCCAGGACCTTTGACAAAGTAGCTCCAATTATTTAAATAGGCTGAAAACTATTCTAAAGCTACATCAGAAAAACCAAATTCAGCAGACAATTTACTAAGCAGGAGATTATGGTTAACCGTATCAAAAGCAGTTGACAAATCAAACAAAAGAACTACTGCATTTGACTTGGCATCTAGAATTGACAAAATATCATTGAGTATTTTTGCAAGGGCAGTCTCACAGCTGTAGCTAGATCTGCAAGCTGATTGCGAATAGCCATTGTTAAAATCATTAAAAATAATCTGCCCAGCTTTCAACTAATGACTGAAGACCCAATTTTAAATCTTTGTTAGTGCATTTGTGTCTGATTAATTATTGGTTTTCGCAATCCTGTGACCTAAATCGAAAAGATTATTTGTTATTGTCTAATTGGTGTTTAACTTAAATTAATGAGTAATTATTATCCTTCAAGCAGCTAATTAGCACATCTTCAAAGGTTCATCTTCAAAAACCTTCAAAGGCTAATTAGACTGTATTTAGAATCGTTGTGGTAGAATGTTCTTTTCGTGCATTTATTTGTGTAGACTGGCAGCTGACAGCCTTTGTTTGTTAATTTCTGGCCTTTGATGCTAGACAATAGGCGATGCTAGACAATGTTTTTACGACTTGGAACTATTTAAACCTGCTTGGAGCCTGAGAGCTCATTAGCGACAATAATGAGTGAAGTGAACTGTGTTAGTTTTTGGTGAAACGTGTTAAATGCTGCTTAACTTGGGTAAATTGCATTTTGCGATCTCTTCCCTTAACTTCCTTCCTCTCCATCCTTGTTTATGGAGTTGACTGTTGACTGTGAGGGAACAGAGTTGTAGATTGGAAGAAAGGCCCTGAATTGGCCCTTACATCGTATTTTGAGACTACTTTGCTTTTTCTATATTTTTCTTTATTCAATATAATAATAAATTCCATTAAAAATCAAGAAAATCAAGTGTTCAGTTTTGAGAAGGAGAAAGGGATTGGGAGAGTTTGGCATAGCTCTCCTACATGTTATTAAAGTTGGCTATAATACTCCGCATCGTTGCCGTGCAGAAAACACAAAGCGGTTCGGATTGGCAAGTCTTGGCAGATATTCAAATTTAAGAATTAAGCTTTAACGAGAAACGATTTGGCAAACTGACACATATCGCAAGACCGGGTTAGAAAGACTTTATCGTTTGTAACAGCCATACAATGAATTTTCACACAGATATGTATCAATTCGAAGAAATACGCATTTTCCATTTATTTTGCCAAGAGAAGGCAAATTGCTAACAGGTCTAAAATTTTTAATATTATATTATCCAAGTTTTCATTTTTAATCAAAAGAGTAACACAAGCTTTTTTGAGAACATTTGAAAAATAACCAGAGTCAATGAAAGATTAACAATATGATGATTAGCAGGGAGTAATAAATCAATGCACTTCTTGAGAATACTGGTTGGTAGTCGATCAAGATCACATGTTGCATAAAAACAAGGGTGTTTTGTAGAAGCAAATGCTTAAGGTGCAGGAGTGCAGAAACCCAGGAGAGATGGGGGATATATCCCCCATTAATTTGACTGCATTCCCCCAATAATTTGACTATGGTCTACATCTGCACCCCCTCAATAATTTGACTATGGTCTGCATCTGAGCACTGGATGGTGTTTGGACCTTGTTTTTGGTCTTGACGTGATTTCTGGGACAAAAACTCTTCAATTTTTGGTTAAGACTTTTTTTTGGTATTCACTTATTTTGCTGAAGTAAAAAAAATCGTGGTCGAGCTTCATCACTCCCAATGTTGAAACTAGGGCAAAATTGGGGGAAAATTGCATATTATCCCCCTCAATGCTCAACATAAATGGACGCCACTGAAGGTAAGGGTAGGTGGGGGTGGCAAAAGCTAGTTTAGAGGGGGTGCTAAATTTTTCTGTGAGGCTGCGGGTCTAGTTTCACTTTTATTGTTCAGTATTTCTTGGAAAGCATCTGATGCACTGAATGTAGCATGATTTTTATGCCATGTGTCAACGAAGTGTATAAAACACTACTGATATTGTCGGTTACCTGGTACCGTATCTAAAATAAAAAGACTGCTTGATTTAATTAGCTTTTCTTTTAATAGCTAGAACTGCTAGAACCTGAAATGGTTATGTCAAAATTTTGGTAATGTGTATTAACATTAAAAGATCACAATAATTATTCAAGCAGTAGAAACAGGTGGGAGGTCTGGAAGGCGAAACTTCCCAGCTATTGAATTTGCTAGTAAGAAATCTCCCGATTCGGCATTTTCAAATGTTGACAGGTATGATTGTTGATAGCCATGTTAGTAAACTTAGGATCAATTTTACGGCAAGAAATTAGCAAAGCTTGAGTTTTATAAGAATTAAGAGCCAAACAATTTGAAGTTATCCACTCGTATACGTGAAATAATTCACTGTTACAAAATCGTACCAAACTATCAAAACTAGTACTACCAATCAAATAACAAGTATCATATGTGAAGAGTTGAGGGGACGTTTTTAGAGCATTTACCAGATCATTTACCAAAATCACGAAAAGTATTTGCCCTAGGCTCCATACTTGGGGTACTCGCAAGCAACTAACCGAGTAGAAAAAATAGATTCAGAAACATCAACGAGTTGGCTGCGATTTGAAGGGTAGCTTTTAGGTAGGTCATTGACCACGCCACAAATTCTGTAATGATTCAATTTGTTTTGCAAAATGTGATAATTTACAGTATTGAAAGCTTTTCGAATATTATTATTATTAATATTATTGTGCAGCGGTGCAAGCGAATCTGCTACCGTTAGGTAAAGTCCACTTATACACTGCTTAGGGCTTTTCGAATATTTAGTAGAATTAGAAAAGAATGAGTATAATGAGAAAAGTATGGAATTCATTAGCAAATTTATTTAAAATCTTTGGGCCTTGATAGCTTGCCCTCACACTCCCAATTTTTGAAATTATTGGGAAAATCAATAAACGTATTTTCATTAGGGGAGGATGAAATGAAGAACTCTTTAATAAGGATGAGCGGAAGCGAATAAGTTAATCAGCATTGGCTTAAGATATACTTGAAGTTAATAACATGTTGAACTTAAAAACTGCTCAACTTTACAGTATATGTTTATACGTCACTCAAGGCCCTCAAATTTTATAGAACGAAAAATAATGCAACATCTATAGGTGATTCTTTATGCTTCAGGAATAGTTCAATAATAAAAGACGACAATTTGTGAGCGAAGATTAAGTTTTGTTGAAAACAAAAACATCAAATAGGCTACTACCACAATCATATTTGTATTTTCTTGTAAATTTTGCAGCAAAAATATCTGCATTTGTTTAGTTGGTCAAATTGATTTTAATATATCGGAAATCTGTTCAAGCGTCGTCATTTACGAGGCGCTATTTCAACGGAATTTATCAGTACTTTTCTCCTCAAAATTGTTCGATGGGAGGCGGAAAGAGATGAATCATAAAAGTGCTACGACTTGACACTGCAAGTTGGCTGTTTTCAGAAAAAGCTTCACTGAGCAATTCATAATACCGCTCAGCAAATAAATAATTAGAAAAATTTATTGTACTTTTCATATACCGATATCGGATAATTTTTATTCAAAATCTCGGAAAAATCATGAATGAAATGCAATTGTAAATATGTGCGTATTTCAGCTTTCAATACACGTAAAACTGCCTTAATATGATTAAATTCTAATAGCTATCATCAGACCTTTACTGGCTACACATTTGTCTTCACTTACAACTCGCTGGAAGAGGTTTAAAGTGTATCATTCCGGAGAATGATGAAAATAAGTTTAGTAACACTATGTCCATTTGAGGACGCGTACTATTTTGTCACTTATCACTAAAATTAACAATTTTGATTGTATGCACATTGTCGCACGAATCTTCATTAACGGCTGTAGGTTGCACATTAAGCGCACTGTACCAATAGGTACGGTACACAGAGTTCTAAACGGGCCGACTAGTGCAGACCCGAACCCGGCCCGAACCCAAAAACTAACTTGAAGCCCAAATCATGCCCGAAAAACCCAAAAATTATGTTAGGTCTGAAAAATTTAGCAATGTTGGCAAGTTATTTTAATTATATTTTTGTGCACCTAAGACAAAAAGTACGTGTCAGACCCGAAGTAAGCCCGCAATTTTTGCCAACTTTCGGCCCGAATCCAAGTCCGACCCGAAAAGCCCGGGCCGACTTAGGTACAACTCTGACGATACGTTCTGTACGTTTAGTACGCACATTCAAACAGCGTACCAAGGTACCGTACCCGTACCATTACAAAAAACACGAACCGTACAAACGTACAGTACTTTTTAAGAAAAAATTAAGGCGTACCGTGCATAGGTACCGTACCGTGCTGCCATCCTTTGTGCGTTTCAATACACGCAAAACTTTCTCAATATTATTAGATTCTAATAGCTGTCATCAGACATTTGCTGGCTACTCATTTGTCGTCACTTACAACTTGCTGGAAGAGGCTTTAGTTTTTTATTCCGGCGAACGATAAAAGTAAGTTTAGTAGCATTACGTCCATTTGAGTACGCGTACTATTTTGTCATTTATCACTAAAATTAACAATTTTAATTGTGTGTTCACGGTCGCACGAATCTTCATTGACGGCTGCAGGTTGCACATAATGCGTACCATACCAATAGGAACGGTACGTTGTGTACGTTTAGTACACATATTCAAATAGCGTACCAACGTACCGTACACACGTACCACTACAAAAACATGTATCCGTACAAGCGTACTGTACTTCTTAGCAAAAATTGAGGCGCACCGTACCGTACTTACGTACCGTACTGCCACCCTTGGTGGTAAATTGCTAATATGATGTCATATATGGCGTCCATGCTTAGTGATGCTAGCGCAATACGGTTGAGCTAAGTGGAGTGCCTGTGCGATACTGGTCGAGACTCCTCTTTCTGGTGACCTTGTTGTCAGACTTTGATCAGAGTAATCTGAGAAAAGGGTAGATGGCAAGAGCAGAGATTGCCTTTGCGTGTGGTTTGAAGGTTCGGGTGGGCTTCCAGGATAGCCTTTGTCTGAATTCAGATGCTGATGAAACAATAGTCTAATGGCCAATGGGAAAGCACATAATTAAGTGAGGTAAGTGCTACCTCACAATTGTGAAAAAAAAAGCGTCAGAGAAAATAAATCCTTTTCGGTTCAATAAATTTTATTGAAAAAAAAAGGAAATATCCTGCTTTAGGTTAAATGCAGTTTTCGAATTTTATTGAGAACTGTTTGTATATACAGTTTTGCTGCTATAGCTTTGGAACAATAGTGGTCAACAAAATTGGGGCAAAAAACACAACCCTGGAAACTGAACTGAATTTTATTTGTTACTTGTTACAGATAAACAGCTCAAAGTAATGCAATATAAAAATCCATGAAGCAAATTCAGCATAAAGTAATCCAAGTTACTATTTATAACCAATACAGGCACTAGGATACTGCGAAAGAACTGATTTTGTTTACGTGTCTGCAGAGTGCAGCCACCTATAGCTATTAAAGCTTTACTTAAAGGTTTTTTTCAGCCATATCCAATTTTTGAGAGCTCACTGACAGACACTAGCAGCAGAAAGGGGAAAGGAAAAAGGATGGAGAAGGGAAGAAGTAGGGACCTCATATCGTTAAAATAAAAAATAAAAATAAATAAACAAAAAATATAAAATTTGTTTCTTGATCATATTTTTGCTAGATTGAGTTTTTAAGTTTAGCCTTAAAATATTGTTGTTATTGTTGTTGCTGTTGTTGTGGCGCATATTTATTCTCCTATTACCGGACAGGGCCAGACGCTAAAAATCGGACAGTCGGAGCGCTTTGTATTGCAATGACTACGTTATGGTTGGAGGAATCCGCAGCTGCTTAGGAGTTACCAGTAATCCAATGTTCGTGTAAATTTCTTTGAATTCTTGTCCACTGAATTTGCTGCTTGTTCTAAGCCATCCAGCAGAGATAATCATTGTAAAGCGTTTCATCCAAGAACGCAGCAGCGTGACGAGGATATAGATTGAATCCAGATCATGCGATCCAGAGTCGTCGTAAAAACGACGCTTTACCATCTCGGCCACGCTGCCTACTTCATATTACATCCCTTCAAATCGGCATCCAACGCATTCCAATTAAGAGAACTTTGATAATTTATAGATCTCTGAGCTTTTGACGTATTCAAAAAGGAATAACATAATTGTTTTGATAAGATGATCTTGTAAACTTTTTGCATACCTGACTCGCTTCTGTAAGGAAGTTCCTAAATTGATCTGACAGCTTTTTCAAATTAAATTTAAGCACAAATAACGCTTTTCCAAAACAAAACATATCAAATAATTTAAGGATACGCAATTTCGCATAAAATTGTGTTGCTCGATTAAAGTATTATTTACCCCCTCCAACAATTTTGACAGCTGGAATCACTTTCCTACTGTGTGTAGCCTAATATAACATTGTGCAGGCGTGCACTTCGTATTTTGCTAAGAGCTTGAACAAAAAGCCAGTTTTTTTGGTTTAAAAAATGTCTCAATTGGACTACGTGCATGCGAAGTAAGATGACTGATTTGAGTATGTTTTTCTAAACTCGAATTTGGAGTTTTGCAGTCTGAAAACCGAGGTTTATTTGCTTCTAAACTTGACGCGTTTAGTGACTTAATCGTGTTTTACACGGGTTACTTGACCAATGCGTTTTAAACGGGGTGGAAAAAAACGCCTCCTCCCCCAACTATTTAACTCCTTAATCAGAAGTCATGGGAGCACCAAATTTGGCTTGCGGGCTGGCGTTCACCATAATTTCTTTAGAAAAATTGGTTTGAGTTGGTGACATCACGGCCATATTCAAGAAAACTGATAGCATTTTTGCAATGTCGTCACAGACGGTTCAAAATTTTGTACATAGAGTTATATTTTGATGCCGAATCATAAAATGCCGAAGTCAAGTTAGTTTCGTCACAAAAAAACAGCTAATAACGTCATTCTAGCTAAACATTGGCCAAAATTCTCAGATTTCATAAAGTAACTTCGGATAACTTCAAAAATTGGAAAACTTTCGGTAACCTGAGCAACTTCAAACTTTCAGAAGAGATTAGTAATAAAATTTGACCAAAGTTGAATCGATTTGAAATAAAAATCTGTTTTTTGAAGAGATTTATCACAAAAAAAAACGAGAGAGGGTCAAAAATACCCCCTCACCCCCGACAAATAGGGTTAATTGTGTTCTTTTGCATTCAATTACTGCCCGAATTTTCTTAGGCACGGCATCGGTCATGGCGAGCATCCGTTTTTTAGCCTATCTTTTAATGAAATCTTTTTTTTAACTTTCCATCTTTTTTTTCCAAAATTTTTTCAACTGAATTCTTCAGCATTGTAAGACCTTTCATACGATACTACACTGAACTTATTCTATAATAAAACGTAATGAATGCAACTTAATGCTATAAACTGTAATAAAGTGTTTGAGAGAACCCTTATTAAAACAGCAGCTAAGCGCGTTGTATCGCAGCATAAACGCTCTGAGAAAAAAAAGCGCTTGTGCTTTAGGTGATTTGCGCAATTCACCAATGTCAAAAGGTTATTTCTATTATTCTCTTACTAGCTGGCATGAAAACCAGCGGTCTAAGAGCAAATTAGACAAATCCCCTTTTTAGACGTCAGAATACCAGTAGAATTACAGCTTAACCGTTTCAAGGCTGGGCTTTTTGGTCACCGTAGAAAACTGGGGGGGGGGTCGAGCTTATCCGCGCAGTTTGAACGCTTGTATCTTTGTAAATACACGTGCTAAAGTTTCGAAAAAAATAACAATAAGCCAAGAATTTTATCAAGTTTTTTGCCAAAGTTTGATGATTTTAAAAATTTTTATGTTAATTATGATACTATTAATTTTTGTGACCCTACTCAAAATCATGTTATTTTTATAAGCGAGAGAAAAAAAGAAACAAGAAATAGTCAAGAGCGGTTATGCGTTACCAAGCTGCCTGTGAATGACTCAATGACGCGCCAAGCTTCACGGCCAGACCACCCAATGCACGCATAGTAGCGATTTGTTTGTTTAACGGTTTGACTCATTTACAAGTTCGCTGTTATCATTTTGTTTTTCGTAGGTTCTTCACTGTCATTCGAGACAACATTTTTATCACTTAGATAAGTGAACATTTTAATTTTATAAAAAATGTTTATCAACCTTTGCAGTTAATCAAGGCTGCGTCCTATATGAAAAAGAGAAGTATGTAATGTACTCTTTTTTGTATTGTAAATGTGGAAAATCAAAACTTGTTTGTACAATTAGTTTACAAAATTATCAGTTTGCTTCAATAACTTACGATAATTTTTATGGCATGTTTCTGAAATATAAATAATGGAAGATTTGATAACATCCCGATTGATATGCTCCTGTGGAACTACAACAATGATAATTACAGATTTAACGAATTGCATAAAATTCCGAATTTTATCGCATTGATTAAAAAAATGATACCGAAAGAACTCTTTTGCTATTTTTTCTAATGCAGCAAAGGATGGAAAATACCAAGACTACGGTAAATCTTTAATCAATCTTTCGCTAATATTGGTGTTGACAGCTTTTTGCACACGCAGTAGTAGTATAGGTTTTTTCCATGGTACGCGTAGACTGGATATTTTCATTTTACTCTTCATTAGGAGTTTAGGACTAGAAAAACATGCGAAACAATTTTAGAATTTGAAAAGAACGAAGTACTACAGGGACGTACTGTAGTATAGTGAAGAGGGTTGTAAACACGGGGGGAGCGGCGCTCCCCGAACAAAAATATTCCCCCTCCAAACTGCCTATCATGCTCGCATTAAGTGTTCCTTGTAAGCGCAAAATAGTCCACTGAAATGCGAAATTTATCGCGTTGCGAAGTTTTTTTTCCGCCAATTGCAGGAAGTAAAATTTCATTGATGCTTTGAGTTTTTTTTTTTTTTTTTTAGGAGAACGCCTCAAAACTCGGTGAAATATACTTTTCATCGGTGCCTTTTTGTTTAAATAATTTTTGGCCCGCCTGAAAGACCCTTTGTTCCCCCCTAGAACTGTGCTCTAGTTAGGGCATTGATAGTGGACCATGCAGTACAGTTGCTTAATTAAGATTTGCAGCAGCAAAATCAGCTTTAATATGCAAATTTTAGCTTCTATAGACCTAGTTTGTGTTCCACAACTTTGTTTACTCTACTTTGAAGGCGATACTGTATTTATTTTTTATTTTATCTGGCCTGCAAGTTGTTTGTAACATTTAGCAATTAAGTATTTTGCCTAAATACATGGTAATTGACATTAAATCTGGCTAAAGCTAAAAAAACGCTTACGCAGTACCGGTGGCCGAATTTTCTGCGTTTGCGGCCGGAAGCTAAATGTACGTGAAGACCAAAAATGTACTGCTTCGTTTTCTAAATTACTACTTTAGTCTAAAAATGAAGGTGAAAAACAAAAATGTTTTCAACTTGCTAAGTAACTTTTGCACTCTCAGACAAAATTTTCCAAACGCATTCGCCCTTCTCTTGTTGCGCCACTGATACAGCAAACAACCAAAATTTACGATCTACATTAATGATAGTAATTGATACTGTTAGTAGTTTTGCACATATTTTTCTTTGCAATTCAGGCCTCAGCACTACTTTGCAGTTTACAGAAGTTAAGAAATGGGATTAATTTTACGCCGTTTCGAAAGAGCTTATGCTAACCAGTTCTTCTAATTGTAACGATTAATAATGTGCAGCAAATCTTTGCTGAAGTGGTATGTAACAACCAGAGGTGGGCACAAATAACATTACATCAAAAGCGCAACGCAACAAAGCGCAACGATCTTTCCAACCAGCAAAAGCGCAGCGCAAAATGCGCAATTTAATTTTTTTTGCTTTCTGAAGCGCAGCGCAACTTCCGCAATAAACTTTTTGATTCAGTTGAAGCGCAACGCAATTCCGCAATTGCGGAACGGTATTTTCGTACCAAGTTAAAGCGCAACCTAACTTTCGCAATCGAAATTTCACAACACAACGCAAATACTGCATGTTTTGCACTTTCAGACTAAAAAACAGTAAATAATTTGCTAAACAAGCCCGAAATTTATCAATATTACGATGGAAATAGAGCAAAATTAAGTTCAATGTATAAAATTGCGCTTTTAACCGAAAAAAATTTTGAAAGCGCAACGCAATTAAAGCGCAACAAATTTTAAAGACTTTATTCCGCAACGCAACTTCCGCAATGTTTCAAAATAAAAAATTAAAGCGCAACGCAACTTATGCAATTGCGGAGGTTGCGAAAGTTGCGCTTTGCGCTTCTAATTGCGCTTTGCCCACCTCTGGTAACAACATCAGTTCTTACAGTTATTCAATACCACGACTACGAATAAATAAACAGTGTTCACCATTATTTAATTTAGGATTTGTGAAATTCTGTTCCAAGGCTCGAGAACATCGTAAAGCTGTGATTAAATGCACAATCTATTTTAAAGTTTGTGCACATTATTCTAATTTCAAGTGATTCTAAATTTAACCTCGGTATATTTGAAAAAGAATCACCCAAATTTTTCACAATTGTTTAGAAGCCAGTTTGCCTTCAAGTTTTAAACTACAGAAGTGTACTTATTACGTTTCGGCAATTTTTGTTTAATTAGATCAGATAAAGTTTTTACATCGGCATTTTTGTTTTTTTAAAGAATTTCAATCATTAAAGCAGCGTCTAAAACTGCCAGGCTGCTACGAGCGATTTTATGTTTAACCATGGTTAAACGCTTATTTAACTAAAGAATTAATATTTAAGGAGAAATAATGTCTATCCATAAGGTTTTGAAACATGTCTTCAGTCACGCGCCGGTAACGACGGCCAAATCTTGAATCGAACTTTCGACGTCAGTGATACCAATCTAAACTAGTTTTTCTTGTCCGTGCCTGGGCCTCGACGTGCGGCTTTTGCATTTGAGACATTACAATAGATGAGGCATTAATTTTGATTAATCACAAAGTGACTGCGAAATAGATTCCAGTTGACCTAGAAAGCTCATTTTTGGTAATACGTTCAGTTACACTTTTTCATCGCAGTTGAATTTATCTACGACGTTGACTTTTTAGGGTCCAAATGTTTTTATCTATTTGGCAGCTTACCTTTTCAAAATGGTCACGAGCCGCCTCTGCACTAGACTGTATAAGGACTTATAGTAGCGGACCATGCAACATAGCAACCAGCAAACGCGCAACTAAACTAGTTACGCACATGCACAATTAAAATGCAACAATGCAGCCGCAAAAATCAGTTTTTGTACGCAAACTTTAGCATTTCCAATAGTTTAGTTTGTGGTTTTGGCCCCACAACTTCGTTTACCCTGATTTGTTTGTAACGTTGTGCATTAGCAATAAGTATTTCATCTACATGCATGATAATAGACAAAAATCTGGCTGAAGCTAAAAGTCTGCATACTGCCTTTTCCGCCCACGAAAGCGAAATGTACGTGAAGACCAAAAATATAAGGTTTCGTTTTTAAAAAAGGACTACTTTACGCTAGAAATACAAACGACAAATGAACAAAAAGGTTTTCATCATGCTGAATGGCTGTTGCGCCCCGGGACAAGGGTTTTTGCTGGCGGTTTTTCCTCCACTCCGTTGTACGCCACTAATATAGCCTACAATTATATTTTATGATCTGCAACAATGATGGTAATTGACAATGGCGTCGCTAGGGGGGGCGGCCCGTCCCAGGTGTCACCATTTTGGGGTGACACCATTTGTTTTGTTTTTTTTTTGAGACCAAAAACCTTCACATACTTTCGAAGTGAAAAACCAACTTCGTTATGCTGCGAAGACCTTTTTTTTTTGGTCTTCATCTATATTTTGGCCAATAAAGGGTGCCACCACGAAATCCCGCCCCGGGTGCCACCATTCTTAGCTACGCCTCTAATAATTGATACGGTTGGTAGTTTTTACATATTTTTCTTTGCAACTGAGGACCCAGCAGCAGTACTCTACAGTTTACTAATAGATCAAAAATGCATTTAATTGATTTTCTTTTATGCTGTAGCATACCATAGCTCATCAAGCCGTTCTTCTAATTATCAAGCACGTAGACAGCAGGATAGTTTTGAAAGAGCAATATCTTTTTGATCATCTTGGTGACTGTACGGTTTTAAAACAAATAATTTTTGTTTTCTACTGCAATTTGCAAAAGTTTTGCATTCGCGTCTTGCTATTATAAAAAGTTTTAGTGGTAATAAATTCCTGAGGCTATTGGAGGTTTAGCGTTAAAGCCCCAGGTACCAGAAACAATGGGTTTTGGGGCCTTTGCCCCCAGCGCTCAGAGATTTTGCGATGCTTTTTGCAAAAACCAATAAACAATTTCAGGCCTATTTTGGTTAAAATTATTGCTTATGAGCACCGCACATAACAGGAATGCAAAGCATGATTTAAATGGCTGCGTATTAAAAAAGCTAAACGAGCAATGCCTATAATAGTAATTGGAAAATTTTATTCATTTTACTTCTAGCCATGATACAAATTTGTTTTTCGAAAAACTAGCAAGTTTTATCAACTTACCTCAGAGTATCCCCCATGCCCCCCCTAAAACATTTGATTAGCTTACCTTTAGCATTTTTTGGCAAGCAATCAACTTTGATCATGTTTGGTCGAATTATGTTACTGATACTTTTAAGTTAAATTTTTTAAAAAATTTATGCCCCCTCCCAAATAAATATAACAAAAACGACTTTGAAGCCTCTTCCTTTTCCCCGGCTTGGGCTGTAATTATTTTAGTAATGAAATGTAAAGCAGCAAGTTTCTGCGAACTACAATATATTTGTGATTCTTGATGCATGCATTCCATGCAACTAGATTTAGCGAAATCGCGCAATATATTATTTCAAACTACAGCTCTCAATTTGTTAAGTAACATCAAACAGGTAAGGTTTAAATTTTTTTTCATATTTTCAAAGCTATATAGGCCACTTGCTGTCAACTTGCGCAATACTGCATATAAATTTTACTTGAAAAGTTTATTATCTTACCAATGTCTGAGCTTTTGATAAAGCTTTGTTGATTTGTTGATGAACTGTCAACGTAAGTAGAAAAAGAAATTGCCGGTAGAGATTGTTCTATTCAATTTTTAAACAAACGGATTTTGTGTTCTATCAAACCAACCGATGAATGACATGCTTGTAGCCTACCAGTCGATTAATTATGTAATTAGAAATTGAAAAATATGCGGATGTTACCCATATACTGTAATATGCAATCAAGCAACTGACTGTCAATGATTTTTACTGATTTTTCGCTCCTTTTACCTTACTATAAGGCAAATAAGATTTGCGTGGAGAGAAAAATAAACCTTAAATGAATCCCCAGACTCTTCCTTGACAATGGGACTGCTAATTATCACAAAGTAATGTACAGCAAATCTTTGCTACAGTAGTATGTAACAATTTATTTCTAATCTTAATTGAATGCTGTGGCTTTGAATTACTACAATATTTTCACTAGTATCGGCCACGTAACCAGCGGAGGCTAAGGGGGCTGAAGACTTTACCCTTAGCCAAGTCACTTGGAAAATTTAATTCAAATATGCATGCTTTTAAACGTTCTTTGAACTATTTCTTTTGACAAAGAAGTATAAAGGGAACTGAATCGCCTATAGGTAATATAATTTTGTCAAAAAGTTCCCAAATCTTTGCAAGATTAGTTGCTTATGGCTCTACAGTCTACACACGAGCGAATTGTCATCGAAATAGCGTTAATACTTATTTTGGAGAATTACAAACTTTGCCAAGTGGCCAAATCATGCCCCCTAACGGCTGCTAGTGCCCCCCCCTTTTGGTTCACTAAAGATACTTGTTTAGAACATCACGTAACGAAAAAACAACTAACAATTGTGTGAAAAAGGAATGGTAACATTCAATCTAAGCGGTACTCTAGCAGTAAATTGATGTTATTGAATATCAAAAGTTTTGTGGTTCAAGTTTCAAATACCAGCTTTAACATTCAAAGTTTACACCTCTGAACCCATTAGGGCATGAATTAGGCTATTCATATCAATTTCAAAACCACGAGCGTTAACATTATACTGTATGCACTTCAAAGAATTCTAAGCCTAAAGTCAGTGTTTCTCAAACCATGGGTCGGAATGCACATCAGGTCGCTAAACGTTTAGGGATAGTGGTACAAACAAGGGGTTCTCTCCCCCCCCCCCCCCCGTTAGCCAAATCACTTGGAAACTTTAACCTTAAAATGCGGGCGTTTAAATGTGCTTTGGACTTGACCTGTAAGTAAAGCAGGGGCTGAATGGACAGGATAATTTAATTTTTTCAACTGGCTTCCAAAGCTTAGCAATTTAATTCTTTCAAATAGCTTTAAAAACGTGCGACATGTGATCCAAATGGCGTTAAAATGGCTATTTTTCTCAAAAAATGAAAAAAAATCTTCCAGCGGCTGGGAGCTTCACCCCAGACCCCCGTCTATGATGTTCTTGAATTGCATCATTTTGCTTAGCTGGACATGAAATTGATGCATTTATAAAACAAAAAATTTTAACTTTTGGTTTAAGCTCCCTTTTCCCCCTTAAGCAAAATCTTGATTCAAAATGTTTACTAGTGTGTAGGAGCATACAGATGTCGACTGACAAAATAGTTAGTTTGTTTTTTTTTTAATGGTTAGCGCTTTTTGTTTTTAGAGCATGCTCAAGCTTGTTTAGGTCACCGTGAACGCTGCAAATAAATTTTTCAAGCAAATTTTGGACCGGAAATGAAAAGCTAAGAAACGCTATCGGCCTTATATGCCTTATTTTTAGACATGAACATAAAATTTTGTGAATTGCACATAATTTTCAATTGTGCGAGATCAATTTTAATAGTTCAGTTTATTTTAGTGCAATCTCACTCTCGGCAAATGACCACTTCGTTTGCTGTGGGCTGGTGACGGCTCTTCAAGCAGCTGTAGGCTAGGCTCCCACACCCCCACTTTGAAATGCAGACAATTCTAACCGTGGATTCTAGCCCCCTTAGCAAAATTCTGGTGGTGCCATGATTTTCGCAATGTTTGCGCAGCAGCAGCAAAAATATATGTACTGCAATTAAATGCACATTATTTTAAATCTAGTGGCATTATCGAAATTGCGGAGTTTTTCTAAATCTTGTATCGCGTTTTTGAAAAAATTAGAAAAAAACACTGTAATTTTTCCACCGTTATTTTGAAGCCTTCTTGCCGTCAAATTTATCATAAAGTTATTAAAAATACAATATTGAAAGTTGAAACCCACATATTTGAGACACAATTTGCATACGTGCATATGAAAAACGCAACTTCGACAGTGGCAACAGCATTTTGACAAGAAAAAAATATATAAAGGCTTTTGGCGTAAAACATAGCAGATCAAAGGTTGCTTATTCGAGTATTAATTGTTTGATTAAAATGCGGCCTAAATATTGCAATAGCCAATTTGTATCGAAACGCGATAAAAGAAACCATTTTCGAAGCCAGCAATTACCTTTCGATTGACAGCTCTCAACCTTTGCATCTACTGAATGTACCAATTGTACCACGTACTTGTACAACATGCAGTACATAATTCAGCAATTGGAAAATTAAATACAATTGGCCCATTGAGTCGAAACTATGGTTTTGTTTTTCAGACATATTCAAAAAGCGTTACCTCAATAACAACAAGCGTAATAAAACTTTAGCATTGAACTTATTTGGTTGGTTTTGTAATTTGTACGCACGAATTGTAATACAAACAGTAAAATGAAACTTTGAAACTGCAATATGAAATTTTGACCTGGCGACAGATAGACCGTAGTACGGAAACTCAAATTCTTTGCCTGTTTGATTAATGATCTCACTTAGCTGTAAAAGATTCTTTGCTACAATCAATAAGATTTTTCCGAATGAAAATAACAGCCGTTTTCATGACGAAATGTTATTCGTCATAGCGCCTAGCCATTGCGTACTTGACTGAGAGCCGAGAATTTCAATGACTCACTCAGAACGCATAGTTTCGATATGCGTCGCTAAGCATGCGTGGCTCATTCTCGCCTATTCTCTTTATTAACCAAAATCAAAACTTGACCTATGTACTGACTTTAACAATTAATAACTCGCTTTATAGTTCGTAAAAAATCTTGAAATTTTTATCAATGGAAGCAGAATTTATTAACTTAAAAAGTCAAGGAATTTGATCGACTATCTTCAAATAGCTTTAAAACAATAGGCGTTTAAAAAAAGCGCGTGCACATGTAGTCCCCCCCCAGTCCAGATAGGGTAAAAGTAATATCAATATAATTCTGAAGCAGTCTAAAATTAAAAGCAAGATACTGAATAGTTATACCGGTATGTCGATATTGTCTACGTGCAAACTTGCTTTGTTTGATGTCTAGTTACCTACCTTTTTATAAAACTTGAAAAAGCATATCATAATTCCTTTAAGGTGTTTTGCAATAAAGCAGGATTGTATGACATGATGTCTCTGTGAACTATTGAATAAGTTCTGCCTATTTCACCAAAAAAATGTAGCAATTTATAATCATAGTTGTTATTATATGCATTGAGGCAAAAAGTTTGGAGTAAATGAATGGTTTCAACTAATTTTGTTTAATGGGTCTCTAGATCGTCTGATTCATTTGAAGGGTATTGTAGAGTAGTTGGCTAGTTGCAATACACGTAAGTTTCGCAAAACAAAAAAAAATCGTCATCTTGAATACTACAGGTGTGTTAGATTTGTTTTAACTATACAGTGTACAACAATCGCATAATGGTTTTTGACTTTTTATTTGTCTTCATGAAGCCATTTAAAAAAAATAATAACCGACTCTTAAAACTGTCAAAGTTTAATAAATGAATGCTTATTGCTCACCCAACAGAAGACACTTCTATCTACCGGTTTTTAGCTAAATCAAACTCGTCCAAACGAAAAACCGTTTCTAAATCTTTTCCACCTTCGCTTACTGACGAATCCCAGTTTTCTTCATCTCTGAAAAAATTGGTTATGAAACTAATTGCATGCAATTGGAATAAAAACAAACTAACCTAACACAAAAATTGGGCAAAAATGGATTGGTAGAAAGAGCCGTAAACAGCTCGACTAGTTTAGGCTTGAACTTCAAATTATAAACTCTAACCAGGCAGCATATGTTGAAAAGATAGCACATTTCACACGGATATTTCGTTTCCGGCCATTTGATTGCTTGATCGAAATTACCTCACTCGCTGCGCGCTAATTTGAACTGTCCATGCAGATGCAGGTTTGAGTGTAAAGACTTTGAGGATTATCGTGGGCAACAAGTGAGATATTGTTGAAGTACAATAGAATTCGTCTAATTCGACATCGTCTAATTCGTCAGTTTGCTTAATTTATCACATTTTTGTATTCCCGAGAAACTTTTTGTTCGGCTTATTTGTCATTTGCAGATATGAATCAATGTTCGAGCAATATTTACAGCTTTGTTTGTAACTGCATGATGGATTAATTCACGCAGTCTCAGTGGTTAGTTACTATGGTTCAACACGTGTGAGATTTCAAACAAAGATTCCTAATCAGATTAATAGTTGAAAGGAAAATCTCGCTGCAGCAACACAAAAGGACGAAAACGCGGCTCGTTTTAACTACAGGACATTAACTATTAGCTAATAGTATTGAAGAGTTGTTGTTGTAGTTGTTGTAGCGCATATTTATCATTCTGTAACCAGACATCGTCAAACTTCAACTTATCGGACGATCCGCACACTTTTCATTGCATTCACTACTTCGTGATTGGAGGAATCCGCACCTGCTTAGGAGTTTCCGACGATCCAATGTTCGCGTGGATTTCTTCGAATTCTTTTCCACTGAATTTGCTGCTTGTTCTAAGCCACCAAGCAGAGATAATCATCGCAAAGCGTTTTATCCAAGGACGCAACAGCGTGACCAAAGTGCAAGTTGAACCCAGATCATTCAATCAGAGTCGTCGTAAAAACGACGCCTTTATTCTCTTGGCCACGCTGCCGACGAGAACAGTAATTATAGAGATTAAGTGTAAAAAAAAGAGCAACACTACAGTTTGAATAGTTCAGATTAAGAGTTGACGATATATTTGCACTTTTTGCGTTTCATTTCAGGATTATTGTCAGAGCAAAGTTACAGAAAATCAATGTCAAATAAAAGATCTAATTGCGTAAGTTTATATCTCTTTACAGTCACCAATAAACGTGCATTATATTCAACAATATAGTAACAAATTGCGTAAACAGCTAAATAAGAGCCAAGTAAACAAGCCATTATGGGGTTTTTACCTGTTCGCTTAGTTCGTTAGTTTGCCTAACTCGTAACTTTTTTCTAATCCCCTTGAGGGACGAATTTGGCAAACTCTATTGTAATAATATAGCAGAAAGAATCATTAAGCAGCAAAGTTAGTTACTGCTACCAGCAAAAATTAAGTTGGCTTGTAGCTTAATTAAAACATAGCCTAAAACAAACAATACCAGCATCCAATCACTCGCGAAATGGTATTGGCTATGGTAGGCCTACTACTGGTGGTGGTGTTTGCCAACGATTTACTTTTGTGGTTGTTTATTGTTGCGAAGCCTGTTTTCGGCTACAAGCAAACTTTTTTAAACTAACTTAGCTGTTTTGTAATGATTGTTTTTGCTATAGACTTATTAACCTGCTGGTTTTGTTTGTTTAAGGCTATGGTTTAATTAAACTACAAGTAGACTTCATTTTTTGCTGGTAGCAGTTACTAACTTTGCTGCTTTATGAGTATTATGATTCTTTCTGGTATATTACTTCCAACAACAGTATCTCACTTGTTGCCTACCAAAATCCACAAAGCCTTTATACTCAAACCTGCATCTGCATAGACAGTTTAAATTAGCGCGTAGCGAGTGACGTAATTTCGATCAAGCAATCAAATGGCCGGAAACGAGGTATCTGTGTGAAACGCAACCCGGCCCGAACCTGAAAAATTGAGAATTTTCGAACCCTTATAATTTTAAAAATGAGTTGGTTAGCTACATGGTTCATCTTAGAGTTGATAAGGGCTGCACCGGATTTAAGTGAACCACAAGCTTTTAAAAATGTTTCTTTGCAAATGACGATCAATCAAACATTCACTTTCGTCGTATATTTTATAAAAAAATTGCACCACAATCACATTTTTGACGATCGATATAAATGACCAAAATGGAAGCAGAAGTCATAGGCATAGCTGGGGTTTTTGTTGGAGGAGGGGGGCAAACCACAAATTTTATGAAATAACAGCATCAGAAATTTTCAAAATAGCAACTTTTTTGGAAGCAAAGGTATCGTAGAATGGAAGATCCGAAGTCGTGGTCAGCTTTGGCACTTAACCAGGATTTTCTTACAGGGAGATGCTTAAACTTCTAGTTAAAAAGTGCAATGTCTATAGTCTATCCCTGAAAGTCGTGTTGAGTAAGCTAGTGTAAGTCAAACGTATCACAGACGGGGGTCTGGGGAAGGAGCCCCCAGCCGCCGGAGGCCATGGGGGTCTGTAGGCGAAGCCCCCAACTGCTGGGCGATTTTTTGAAATTTTTTAGGAAAAAAACTATTTTAATGCCATTAAATCACATTTCGCTCGTGTTCAGAGCCATTTGAAAGAACCAGAATTTTAACATTTGAAAGCCAAATAAAAAAATTAACTTTTGAAAGCCAATTAAAAAATTGTTCAATTCTTTTGCTACTTTTGTAAGCGAAAATACTAAAAGAAACTGAAACTGAAGAAACAATAGGCTTTTCTGTCATGTTTTCGTCATTGATGACACTTCGATTTTAAAGGGAACAGGCTCCCTGGCTACGCCTATGGCGGAAGCGGTACCCTTTTACCGCCTCTAGCTTCCGCGAAAATTTGCCACATCAAACGCTTTCGCTTCTGCATCCCTAGTTGTGCTGTGGGGTGCTAATGAGAGCTAATTGCTTAAAATAGGGTTGTTAATCTCTGCGCATTATCATGCCGTTCTTGAATTCAAGTTAAACGTTACGAGTCATTAACTTTATTTGAAGTAATTTGATGATTGTAATTGTAATTACATGTTATTTACCAAGTTGCTTTGGTCAAGAGACAGCGAAGGAATCTTTCGGTTTTCTAGTCAAGACTCAAGGGTGCAAATCTTTGTTGAGCATTGGGGGGAATAATTTGAAATTTTACCCCAATTTCGCCCTATTCTCAACATTGGGGGGGATGAACCTTGACTACGATTTTTTTGGGTGAGCAAATTAAGTGAAGAGCAAAAAAAAAAGATCTTCACCAAAAGTGGAACACTTTTTTCCCCCGAATTCCAGTGGAGACCCGCGCTCAGATGCACACCAGAGTCAAATCATTGAAGAGGATGCAGATGTAGACTATACTCAAATTATTGGGGGGGGGATACAGTCAAATTATTGTGGGATATATCCCCTCCGGGTTTCGGCACCCCTGTCAAGACTAATAGTTTTCATGAAGGTATTCATTGAAGGGTACAATACTGTAGTTTGGCTGCAATATTTAACTTGCGCAAAAATAAAAAAAAATTTATCATTAGCCTCTTATTTGTCTTGTTGACCGTGTTTCTAAGACATATTAACACAATTTTTGAAACTGTCAAAGTTCAATAAGTAAATGCTTGCCTGATGGAACGCAATGCGTCCATTATGATATCACATGAACTAATTTTTTTTACGTGTCTGGCGAATTCAATCTGACTATAGATGGTTGTTTGTAGTTGCATTCCATCTTTATTCTTCTTTATTCTACAAACAAATTGGTCATGATATTTACATGAAATTGTAGCAAACATGGAGTAGATATAATAATAATTGGGTAGAAAAGAGCAAACATGAATTTTTTTGGTCATAAAAAAAAAGATTGGACAAAAATAGCATTGTATGTTTAGTTGGTCATTTAAGATTTCTTGTGGACTTTTTCTAAAGGGCATTCAACTCTATTTTTGAAAAACGCAGAAAAAATCTTTAAAAGTAAATTGACCAAGGTAATATCCGGGTCAAAACGACGCATACAAATGCGCTCGTTCGGCTCGGTTGAACAGCCTACAAGCTCTATTTTTGAAAGCGAAAAAAATCTTTAAAAGTAAATTGACCAATATAATATCCGGTTCAAAAGTATGCGTGCTAATGCGGTCGGCCGGCTCGGTTGAAGAGCCTTCAAACTAATCTCTAGATTGAGTTAAGAATCAAAACATCCGATTAAACTTTTACTTGTGGCTACGTTGGAGTATGACAGAACATACATCGCCCTCTAGTTACGCAGGCAACGGCACTTCAACGCCTCAAACCTGCGCAAGGGAGAGCGTCCACCACGCCAACGTCCTGTCCTGCTCGACATTTTTATATCCGGGTCAAAAGGACGAATCTCAATGCGGTTGACAGGCTCGGTTGAAGAGGTAGTAGTTAATAGTATTGTTCTATTTCTGGCAATTTTTAGAACATAATTAAAAAGTAACAGTTTAATCAGTAATAATTAACCAGAAAAAGGTTACAGCGACAAAACGATGTACGTTACTACATGTAAGAAAATAAAAATATGTATGCAGGATAAAAATACGTAAAAGGCATGTTGCTCTATCTTCAACGATAAAAACTTAACGGTCGCTTTTTCTTCAACATAATCAAAAAGAATCCAAGTTTATGCATAAATGCCACAATGAAAGATTTAGAGCCAGTCAGTGTTTTAATTCATAAACTAAACATTTCTACATGATGTTGTGGATAAAAGATGGAGGTAAAAAGAAATATGCCGATAATCAAGCACAATCATGTCCAATCAACTTTCAAGTTAATTCAACTTTCAAGTATAGACCAACAGCGTTTTGAAATTTGGGGAGTTAAAATTGATTGGTGGGTGGAAATTGATTGGTAAGGTTTAGTAGAATGCAAAGTTATGAATAGAAAGTCTAACGTTTAAATAGTGACTCTAAAACGTAGTTGTGCAGAATCCAGATCTAGGTACTGAGTGCAGAATGCAGATCGAGGTACTGGGTGTACGAGGTAGAATAGCCCTAACCCCAAAAAAATAGATAAAATCAAAAAAATACACAGCAGCAAAACTTCTTACGCAAAATTTATGGCTTTAACCACAGCATTTTTTATTTTAATAGATTGCATTTTCAATAGCATCGAAACTTTTTTAATTTTTTAATGCTTTTATGTGTGAGAAAACACTGCGTCAGATAATTGGGCCTTTGTATTTTATTGATTGCTTTGCAATATTGTTCTGCGATAACTTGGAAAATAATTAGAATGGCTTCTTGTTTGATGGAATGAGGCCGCATTTTTTACAATATTTGCTCAGTTTTGTTCAAAAAAATTGCGAAACGCTCAAGGTAAATTTTCATTTTCATATTTGTTCATAAAGCACGCTGTTTCTAAATTAGTTAATAGATCAATCACAAGACGCTCATTAGCTTTCATTACATTATTTACAGGTCTAAGACTCAATCATAAGATACTCATTACCTTTCATTACATTATTTACAGGTCTAAGACTCAATCATAAGATGCTCATTAGCTTTTATTACATTATTTACAGGTGCTCGATAATTTAAGTTATAGATCATTGTGACAAATTTATTGGCTGTGCTCCGCTCTAACCTTAGCAATGCAGTGTTATTTCCATTGCACCATGTGCAAATGAAATATAAAAGATGCGACTGTATCATAGAATAATATTATTTTTTCCACATTTTAGAATTTAGAAAAGAAGTGCTTTTTAACTACTTCATAGCTGATAGGAAGTTTTCTCAACAGCTAATCCATAATTTATGTGGTTTCCTATTGAGTCGTAACGCACATTTAACCTAAGAAATCTTATTGTAGTCACTTTTTTATGTAACTATTTTGCAGCATAAGTTTTAAATCAGGAGAGGATTGTTTACTGTTTGGAATTCGAATTATCATATGTTTAGTTTTAGTCAGTGTTGGGCATTAACTCGTTACTTTGTTAATAACGAAGTTAAGTTTTTCATTAACGAGTTAAAAAGTTAAAAAGCTTTTGTGAGTTAACTTATTAACTATAACTTTTGTTAAACTAGTTTAATGTTTACGTTAATCCATTAAATTCCTAAGCTACATCATGCGTCCTAATGCCATAATAATTGAAATGAAAAACAAAATAGTAAATACCATAGTAGCAGAAAGCACAATGAGTAACTTTTTTCTTCTATGGAAATGAAGTCATTTTATTGGGCATCAGCTGCTGGTTAATATTGAATAAAAAAAATTAAGGTATTAAGTTTTAACTTTAACTTGCGTTACTTTTGTTTTTCAGTTAACTATTTAACTTTAACTTCGTTAAAAAATTGCTTGAAAATTCTTAGCGAATTAACTCTTAACGAAGTTAACGTTTCTCATTAACTTGCCCAACACTAGTTTTATTGATATTTTGAAGTAATTTATTTGCAGTAAAACAGTTATCATTTTTTTGTTTCTTATTTGCATTAATTATAAAGCGTTTATAGCAGTAGTCACTCAAAAAAAAGGTATCATCGGCAAACATTAAATATTTGCTGACAAATAATTTGAAACATCGTTTACATTTGAAACATCGTTTACAATTTATATTAAAAATAATAATGGACCGAGAACAGAGCCTTGGGGAACACCAAAATCAACACTTTTGCAGACAGAAAGCAGATAGTCATTTTTAGTCTACTGTGTCTTTTCTGTAAGATAATCGTGGAACCAGGTGCGCGCCAAACCTTTTCTACCATAATGATGTAATTTATCTGGTAAATCTGATGATCTAAAGTGTCAAATGCTTTTGATAAATCCAGAAATATCCCGAGTGCACAACGTTTATTTTCAAAAGCATGAACAATTTCCTCAATCATTTAAGAACAAGCATGACTAGTAAAGTGGTTTTTCCTGAAGCCGAATTGGCAATTACTAAAGAAATTTTGTTGGTTTAAAAAAGAAAGCACTCGGAATTACATTAGCTTTTCCAAAGTTTTGGACATAAGTGGTAAAAGACAAATAGATCTGTATTGGCCACATCCCTATGACATCCTTTTTTGAAAATAGAAATAACTTTGCTTTTTTAATTAATCTTAAATGCTTTAATAAACTTACCTTTGCAAAAGATTTATTGTAAATATGTATCAGAGCATACAATAGATTGCATCATCAGATGAACTTTTAACTACAATAGATGGAATTTAACTAATGCTACTACTACTACTACTCCCAGTAGCGTAGCCAGGGGGCGGTGGCTATAGCCCCCCCTATTGGCATGTACACCAAATTGCAGAATGGGAAAAACACTACGTTTTTAGCATTTTTGAGTCTGTTTTGCGCACTGGAGTGGACTAAATAGTAATTTAAAACATCTTTTGAAACATATGTTCTGGGGTAGGGGCTAATTTATCAAAAATAAAACTAACAAATAAATAAAAACTTTGAAAAATGGTAAGAAATAAGCAACCAAGTTTGATCGCAAGTATAAAAATGCTAATCATAGCTGTCATCAACAAATATACAATAAACTAAGGAATAGGGGGGGGGGCTATTCAGAATTAGTTAATTACCAATCGTTTCTATCAAATATCTTTTCATTAGCCCCCCCCCAATTATTTTTCTATATAAACTGTATACGAAATAGATTACTCCGTGTTAGTTTTATTGAACTATTTGATTTTATAATTTACCGGCATCTAAAGAAGAGAACTACATTTTACCATTAACCACCTCCCAAAAAGCTCATTTATGCCTCCAGTTTAATCTTGTTTGCACTGCCAATTTCTAAGCCACATTTTAAAAGCTTTATTTTTTAATCAAAATAGCCCTAAAACGAAGTTATTTTGGCAAAAAAATGCAAAATTTTCGAGGTCTGGGGGCTCCGCCCCCAGACCACCGTTCCTCCGGCGGCTTTTGTCCCTAAACCCCCATTGGCTTCCGGCGCCTGGACCCCCAAACACAGCCCACCCATTGCGAATTTATGGCTACGCGCCTGACAACTACTCTTAGATTTAAACTCAACTATTAACTTTTTTTCTTCAGACCAATTTGTAGAAATCAAATTTACAGAATTTAGAAATTGTGCTTAACAATTTATAGAATTTAGAAACAGTAATCACTGTATCGAGTAACATTAGTTGGGAGATTTTCAGTCAGTTCACTGGCAACAATTCCAAAATTAAGATTGAAGTGAATAGCTATTGCAAAAGGATCAGTACTGATATGATTATTAATTACAAGTGATGAACAAATTCTAACTTCGAATTTGCTCAAAATGCGATTTATAATTATCCAAATTTTTTTAAGATCTTTTTTGTAAGTTCCAAAAACTACTGCATAACAATTTACTGTTTTGGGTTTTAACTGCATTTACTTGCTAGCGAAACCAGTCTTCTGTTTGGGCAACAAAAATATGGTAAGCCTAAATAAATTTAATTTTTATCCTATGTTGTTTAATGACAAAAACGATAGCGATGGCGACAAATTAGGTGATAACTTACTATTTCTTGAGGTGTATCGTGATCAGTTTTCTAATCTAACAAATGGCTAACTTAAATCCACAATAGCGTTACAACGATATTCAAGCGAATTGCGACTTCAAAAATGACTACTTTGAATCTTTTAACAAATGCGATTACTTGGAGTAAGATAATCAAACCTTTATTAACAAGAGAAGCCAAAACGATTTATTTTTTGTGCACTACAATATTCAAAGCCTTCAAAAGCACGTAATGAAGTCAATAACATAACATTACTGTATAGTTTGTTTTTTTAATCAAATCAAATATTGTAGCTATATCTGAAATTAAACTTCAGGGAGGAAAATAGATGGCCATATACTTAAGCAATTGTTATCTCGTGCTCAAATCTCAGCTAGCTTAATGTTGAACACTTGTGAGTTGATTTATAAACAAACCAAGTTACTGTAATATAGGCTGTTTATCGACACCGGAAAACTCAATCCATGCCATCGATGAATTCTAGAAAAATTTAAGCAGATTTCCTCCCCAGAAAAACATTTTATTGTTTCGGATAATTTAATATCAATTTATTAAAAATTTATTATCAAGATGAAAATTTAAGACAAGAAATATGCTTATAAGCTGCAACTGTCGTTTTTAGATAGATGTCCCAACTTGATTAACGGAAACATCACAAATGATTATCAGATCTTTGCAATTATTATATGAATTATTTGCTATAATAAGCGTATCTTACAAAATTAACAAAGTGAAAATAGTAATGAAATAGTTATCCGGAACATGACCAACTTTATATTAGATGATTTTGTACTAGCCTTTAATCATTAGTTCTATTGTTTATTTAAAGATAAAGCAAAAAAAGTGAATGAGCTCTACGATGGCTTTGTAAAAGCTATAACATAGCATAAATAATTCAAGTTTAGTTTTCAGTTTACTTGTTTTATTGTCACTTATTAATAAGCGATAATAAAAAGATAAAAAAAGTAAAAAGCACACAGTGACGAGGAAAATATGCAAAAGACCAGAGTTGCAACCATTAGCTTTGCTCGGTCGCTGAGTCTGCATCTCTTCCGCAAAAAGACAGAGAGAAAACGTAAAAACACAAAGCAACACCAGAAAAAAACAACACAATATTTCACAATAAAACGAACAAAAAGTAATGTGGGTATAGTGTATTATGCCAATAAAATGAAGGAAATCTTCACGCTTGTCCATGGGACATATTTTTCTGTCCCATCTCATCCCATTTCATAGCAGTTCATGCCTGTACCATCCCATCCCATGGGATTCCCATCAAAATACAATTCAACAAAAGTTAATAAATTTACGAAAATTTAAGTATAATGTGCACTAAATAGGACTACACGTACAAAGAAAGATACAAAACGACAAACTTTGTTGACATTGTTTATTTTAAAGTTCAAAAGGGTTCACAATTTATTATCATTCTGGCATTCATTGTCATTCATGGAAAATGCAATGCGAGCTGTCCCATCCCATTCTTTCCCATGGGACATTTCTGGAAATCTTAATTCAAGCACTCCATTTAACAATAAACTTCTATACGTGACAAGAAAGGAAGAACTGCATTATTGCAATCTTGGCAACTGTGTAATATAAAAATATGTGCAATGGTTGTAATACGATTCAATCCTAATTTTCCAAGCATTACATACAACTTTGAAACTTTAGAAAAAAGTGCTTTAAAATTTCGGATAAAGTTTTTATGTTCGTATTAGGAGTAGCTCTTTTTTCAATGAATCGAGCAAGTTATTCCTAAATTTAACTCCAAAAGTTTTGACTGGTTGTTGAGTTTTAGCAAATTTAATCCGTTGCAAGTAATAATTTTCAGACACTGTAGTTTGGGTGAGATACCAATGAATTGAAGAAACCTTCGTAAATTTAAATTTCGCATCTCTCGTAATTGGAAGTTTGTTTGAATGGTCCTTGATCAAAATTTTGCTAATTTAATTAAAAATAGATTTCATTATTTTGCAAAAATTGAAGCTTTTGATACAAAAGAAGTACGCTTGCCTTTCTACCAAAACGTTTACACAATATCTTCATCATGCAATTTTGTCTAACTTGTAATTTATGAATGTAGGATTACGCGTAGTCTACTACTATAACCACATTGGTTCCACCTGATTGCTTAGGGTCGTATGAACCAACGTGGATTAAGTTTCATCCCAGGATTAACAAATCTTTGGGGGAAAAGTTTAGACAAAAATGTCCGGGTCAATTGCTATAATTACCTTATATAAAGTAAGTTAAGGATAGCTGCGCACCCGTGTACTTACGAATATAGTTTATTTTAATCAAATAAGTTCGACCTTTGACTCTTTGTTGAGTAGGAAGAAACAGACGCGTTGAGAAAAAGAGAAGAGCAATAAAGAAAAACATGTACTCTTGTTTCGAAGGTTTTTTGCGGTCACGCATACTTGACTGATTTCATTCGACATGTTTCTAGAACATTAATTTTTAGAACATTAATTATTTCTAGAACATATTTCTATAACATTAATTTTTAGTAAACCGTGAAGAAAAAGAGACAAAATTGTCAGTTCCCAGTCTCCTAATATGTAGTCAATGGTTCGACGGCGTAGGAAATAAAAAATTGATAGTACGAGGATCAAAGTTGACCCAGGTTGGTGCATAAGACCCTTATTAGATTTGCATGTGATTTTACGCTTGATTAATTTCATTGTGAGCATTTTGCAATTTTTACTTTTGCTTCATTCTCATTTTGAGGTAGAGCAAGTTGCAGCATTTGAGTTTGTTCCAGATCAGATCAGATCAGATCAAACTTTGTTTTTCGAGACAAAAAAACACAAAGCAAAACATTAACATATAATTAGCAATCTCGACGGGAGACTGCGAAGTGACCTTTAAGGACCTTTGGGTCAACCAGCCACCCGGAAATTTGCACAAACACATTATGGTAATTTATGTTACTCTAACTTGGAAAAGAATTATGTTTTTGCAATTTAAATTGTAATCTTCTATTGATTGGTTTTTGAAAATTGTTTTGAATTTGTTGAATGGTTAATTTCTAAGATCTATAGGGATCTTAGAAATTAAGTTATTTATTTTTGTTTCTTGATATTTGATCGATTTGTGAGTCCGCAAGGTGGAGAATTTAGGAAGGTACAGCATATTTTGAGAACGTGTTCGGGTGTTACAGTTGTTTACCGAGCTTACTTAGTGAAAAAACGTGCTAAAATAAGAGGGCAATGAATTTCTGGAGTGTTAGTGCATTAGTTTCGTAAGTTCAAACTTATACACATCAGAGATCTTTAATATGCAAAGTTTGTGGTAAACGGGAGTTATAGAGGCTCTGAAGCTAAAATTAGATATATTCGTAAAGCTTTATTTTGGAGGCGCTGCAAATTTGTGAGGTAGGAGGGAAAAGTGCTTCCCCAAAGGAGAAGTCCGCATAAGAGATGGGGTTAAATTAAACTGAAATATGATACTAATAAAGTGGATGACGGGAATAAATAACGCAATCTACTTAGTATGCACACGCTTTTAGCAATTTTTGTTTCGACGTGGTTAATAAAGGCCTTGAAGTTAGTTTGCTATCGATGATTACACCGAGGTATTTGCATACATCTTTATTTGCAAGAATAGATTCATTATAAAAGAGTAGCATTTTATGAATAGGCTCATTTTTCTTAAACGGAATAATCAAAGAAACGGACTTAGAAGGATTAACTTGAAGATAATTCGCTTCACACCTCGATTTTAAATTGTGGAGTTTGTTATTGCAAATTTGTGTGAGAGAAGGTATCAATAGACTGCTAAGAACCAAACATGTATCATCAGCAAACAGACGGGGACTAGTTGTTGTTGAATTTGGAAGCTCGTTCTCGTATACAAGAAATAATACTGGCCCAAGGATAGAGCCCTGAGGAATCCCTATATTAACAGGTCTTAAATTAGAATCAAGATTATTTACCGATACGAATTGGTAGCATGATGATAAATGACTCACGATAAGATCAAAAGCTGGCCCACGAACGCTGTAATGATACAGCTTGTGCGTTTGTATGTCGTGCAACACAGTATCGAATGCTTTCCTAAGGTCTATTAATAAGAGAGAAGTGTATTGCTTACTTTGAATGGCATTATAGTTTTACGAAATTACATCTAATAAGGCATGAATGACGCTATGGTTTTTTCTAAAGCCATACTGATGAGCATAAAATATGTTATGCGATCAAAAAATTTTACGAACCTAAATTTGATAAGTTTTTCTAAAACTTTGGATAAAATAGAATCTAGGGAAATAGGACGAGAATTGTTTACATTTTCTTTGCTACCAGATTTAACTAAAGGAATAACTTTGGCTGTTTTAAATATATGGGGAAATATTCCGTGTTCTAGAGCATAACCAAAGTAAACTGAAAGGATTGGTGCTAATACTTGGCCGCCTAAGCGTAAGAAGAAAGAAGAAATATTATCATAACCACTAGCCTTATGAATATTTAAAGAGCGAATAATATTGAAAATTTCATTTGGCTCATGAGGTTCTAGAAAAATTGACTGCAATACTGAATTTCTCAGACAAGCCTTAAAATTAGAAGCATTGTTAGTATTAACGGTATTGGATATTTGCAATCCCATTTCTGCAAAATATTTGTTGAATTTTTCGGAAATTTCGGGCGGATTTCTGATGACATCATTTTCATCAACTCATTTGACAGGGTGAGGACAATTATTCAGAGATATTTTATCAGAAATTACCGAATTAATAAATCTCCGTAATTGTTAAGGATTGTTTTTATGTTCCGAAATGGTTTCATTGTAAAAAAGTTTTTTGGATAGATTTTTAACTTTGGTTAATTTAGTATACAGCTTAAAATAACGTTTATTCAAATCGTTCCCATTTAAAAACAAGTTTTGTAAAGCTTTTGTTAATTTTTGATTGATGTAAGTTGACCTTTAGTTAATGACTTTTGTTGAAGGCGTTTTTTTTTTCTTGATAGGGTTTGTAGTGGAGCATGGTTGTTGATAATTTGAGAAAAAAAGTTGACCATCCGATTGAAATGATAGTCAAAATCAACTTTAGAGAAAGAACACAAAAATTCGGTTACTAAAGGCATTTTTGTTTTCTCTTGAAATTCAAAGTGTTGCTGGTTTTTATAAAAGCTTTTACAAATAAAATTGATCAATTTGTGCCTCTGAGAAAAGCAACAACTAAGAAAAAGAAGCTGCTGAGTCTTAACTCCTGGATTACAAGCGACTTATTAAAATCAATTCGAATCAAAACAAAACGCGTTATTGTGCTAACTCAACAATATATTGTATATCATTTAGTACAACATTACGCCGATATTGCACTTCAAGCGAGCAAAACTTAAATTACTACAGGGTGTTCCTCGAAAAACTTAAGTTTTTAAATTTTTGAAGCTTCCGTTGTAGAGCATTTAATTTTTATACATTTTTTCCGCTATTATTTTATGGCAATGGGAGTTTTATTTATGAACTTTTGAAGCTATCATTTTAATTATGTTTATCACAACTGAGATGCTTACAAAAGAAGTGAAATTTCACTTGGAAACCAAATCATTGGTTTCATACACAAAAAGGAATATCGCAAGCATGTTTCTGTAAAACAAACTCTATCTTCAACGGCGATCAAGAAAATTATTCAAAAGTTCAAAGCACAAGTGTCGTAATCTGGTATCGAACCTGGCTATCTAAAAAGAGCAACTGCTTCTACAGTGTTATTATGTAATTGAGACGCGCAATGCAAAGCGCTGTACTCGAAAAGCCGTTAATTTGCATATTGTTTTTTGTTACGTCTTTTCCTGTGTTACAAAACCGATTAGTTCTTGAATAGCCAGACACATGTATTGCTAAGTTACAGCCGTAGAATTTGAGTTTACTAAAATTGTTGTGTTTCCAAGTTTAGCTTAGTTGTTATGAAATATTATCTTTTACGTTTGTGTTTTTAGATGTAGTTATAATTTAAAGTGAATAAAAGCCATAGTTTTGGTCAATTACGACAACAAGCTCTTGCCACAGCAGAAAAACAAAAAATTCTGAAAGAAGAGTGCTTGCTCGCACCGAACGTAGGTCTCATATGTGAATTGACTGTGTGTAGCCTGAGAAAATCATTACGGAGGTTCGATGCTCATCATTTTCTATTATTTTATTGAACCATGGGTGCATTTAAAAACGTTGTACTTTGTAGCTTTCAGGCAAATGGCTTTATTTCCAGTTTGTGAGGATATAACTTGAAGTCGTTCTTCATTATTCTTTGAACAGTTGACCTTGTCAAGCCAATTTGAGATGAACAGCAAAACGCCTCAGTACTGATCTTAAAACGTTTCGTGATGGTTGTAATCTTTTCTGGGATTTCGTGTCGCGGTCTAAATGCAGTGATTTTTTTCGTCTTGGACCCAAAACGTTTTGGAATCAAAACGTTCCAAAATGTTGTAAATATTTTTGTTTGTTTTTTGTTAGTAAATGTAAATGTTTGAAACCAAAACGTTCCAAAATATTAAAATGTTCAGTAAATCGCTTAGTTAACAAAAATAATGTTTATTATTTTTAATCAAAAAGTCTAAACTTGTTTGTTTTCGTTGCCATAGTTTTGTAAGAAAGATTCCTAATCTTGCATTTCTTTATTTTGAATTGAAATTTTACTTAAAAATAATGTTTTTTTTTTCTACTTTGAAACAAAAACGTTTTCCTATCATTTCAAAATTTTTAACAATTTTTTAGTTATACACTGATTTTTTTTTACTAAAACACCATAAAATTTAACCAAACTAGATAATGTTTATTAATTTTAGTCCATAAATCTCAACATTTTTGTTGTCGTAGCAATAGTTTTGTTAAAATATTACATTTCGTCATTTTAAATTGAAAGTTTAAGTAAAATAGTCTTTTTTTGTACTTTGAAACAAAAACATTTACTTAACATCCTAAATTTTTTAGCAATTTTTTAGTTTTACACCGATTTTTTTTACTAAAATGTCTTAAATTTAACCAAAATAGATAATGTTTATTAATTTTAGTCCATAAATCTCAACATTTTTTGTTTTCGTAGCAATAATTTTGCAAAAAATATTACGTTTCTTCATTTTAAATTGAAAGTTTAAGTAAAAATAATCTTTTTTGTACTTTGAAACCAAAACATTTATCTAACATCTTAAATTTTTTTTTTTTACACTGATCTTTTTATTAAAATACCGTAAAACTTTATTCAACTACACTCTTTTTTAGTTAAAACAAGGTATTTTGCTATTTTTTTTGATGTTATTCGATATTAAACCTTGTCTAAAAGTCTCGAGTTATAAAATTTACATCAGTTTTTGGGATTTTTTTGTTTGCGTCAAAATGCTTTTTGCAGATATATCTCAAAATCTTACGTTTTTTTTTCAAGCGACAATTCAATCTTAAAACGAATACTGTTTGACAAACTTTTAATCTAAATATCTACACAAAGTTGAGTTTTTTATTAGTTAATCTTATTTCATAGGAATAAATTCATCAAAAAATTTTAAAATCTGACGCTTTATTTGTCCTGAGTGTAAATTTTAACAGACATAATTGAAAAGCTTGCCTAAAACCTGAACTTTTCATGAATGTTTTTCTTTGTGTGCCGATAATTTGATCAAAATCTTAGGTTGATGATTATTACTTTTACTTAAACTTACCTAATATAGTAAAACTTTTAACCGTTTTCATGTTTTTATGCGAAATGTTTGATCAAAGACATTCAAATACTCGAATTTTCTTTGATTTGATTAAGTGTTTTAACCAAAAAAAAAAAACAACGAAAATTCGCATAAAATTTTATTAAGACATCTTGATGATCGCGATTGCGGGTGCAACAGACTGTAGGGTCTTAAATCTTTAATTTTTGACGTTTAATATGTTATGTTATTCACTCTGAGCTACACTGTCGAAGACTTTTTTGGAATCGGTTGAATTCAAACTCTACTCATCATATATTTTATTGGAATATTTAACATGGTAATAATTTTGTAAAACATTTCAAAAATTTACCTTAAAGTCTTATTTGAAACCAATATTTTTTATAGTTATTCCGGAGAATCGTTCAAAATTAAACCTTTTTTTTATACTTGAAAGGTAGTTTATGTACTTTGAATAAAAAATTTTCTAAATTCTTAAATATTTTAACGATTTTCTTGTTTGTGGTAATTTGTTTAAAAGATATTTCAAAGTTATACAATTTGTTTGTATTAAACAACATTTCGCGAGTTTTTTGAGTAATCGTGTTTACATAGAGATAAACTTGTGAAAAAGTAATTGTATACTAAAAATGAATATCATTCAAAAATTTTGATTAATAATTCTCTAAAATCTTGTTTTTTATAAATTAATATTATTTCTTATAGGAACAAATTCAATAAATTTTCTTCAGTCTTGTAATTTCTCTGTCATGAGCTAAAACTGTAACGTAACAATGAAAAGTGTTGGTCTAAAATCTTAAATTTTCATAAGTTTCTTGTTTACATAAGAAGAGTTTGATAAAAAAAAAATTCAATGTTCAATTTCTTTGACTTGAATAAAAATTTTATCTAAAAAAAAAACGAAAACTTACTTAAAATCTTACAAGTTTGAAATATTCTTGTTTAAATAGAGATAGTTTTGTGAAAATAATTGAAGTCCTACAATTTTTTTGTTAACGATGATTTTGCCGTATTATTCGATAAGGCGACAGCAATAGCTCAGTGGTAGAGCGTCGGGCTAGTGATCGAAAGGTTGCTGACCCCTGGACGAACTGCTAATGCGCCGTTGTGTCCTTGGGAAAGACACTTTACGATAATTTCTCATTGCGACCAAGCAGTCTACCCGTTGCGGTGGTCCAGCCTGATCTTGCAATAAGAACCCAAGAAGGGGTGCTGTGCGTTGGTGAGATTAGACAAATGCAGTGCTTGGTCCATACAAACAAATCAAAAATTTGATAACTTTTAACTAAAAATTTTGATTTTTTTTATAATGTACAACGAAAACTAATCCAAAAAACTCGTTTGATACTTTAACTTTTTGTAAACTATGTCATAATGTCAGAGTGATTTGATCAAAATATTGAAAATCGTCTGTTTATTCTGAATACTGCTTTTATTTTAAAAATTTTTTAGAAATTTGTTGGTCTTTGTAGAAATGATTCAATCAGAGACATTTGAAACCTTCCAACTTTAACTTAAAAATTAAAAATTTTGTAAAACTATTGTATCAATTAAAATGTAGGGACTCGTTTAGGAGTGGTATAAAATCATATCGATCAAATTGTTTAAAACCAACACTACGTTTTTTCTTCGGAAACAATTGAGAGACTTACTGCGATTTCAGCCTTCAATCTCAGGTAAAAATTGAAGGTGTCTGCAATGCATCGAGTCCTGTAAAACTTCTGCGGCTATGGAAATTTTTAATCTTGATAGATTTATTTTTTCGGGTGAAATTGATTACATATCTGTAATGGTAAAAGTTTTTAACCCCGGTCAAATATACTGTAGCTTCATTCCTTCGAGGTGAAATCAGAGATGTCTGAGGCACTTCAGACTTCTAACCTCAAAAGTTTAAGGTTTCAAAGATTGTTGTTTTTTTTTTATTTTTTACAAGGATTATGGAAGAAATAAAGAAATCCAGACATGTGAGAAGCAAGCGTTGTTTGCCTATAATTATACAACACTTAAAAATAGACTTATGTTGCAAATTTGGGATTTGTCAGTGAATAGAAATAATAAAAAACTCGCCTCTAGTCTTGTTCAACACAACAAAGTATACCAACGTTGATTTATTGCAATAAAAAAAAAAACACTGCAAATAAAACATAAGTTTGAATAAAGAACGCTTAGATTTTCGGTAGCATTTTTTCAACGTTTCATTTGCTTTACCGCACCAGTCGTTGTTCGTTGGTTTTGCACAGCGGGTAAATAGTCACAAATTCGCAGAAATAATTCTAGTTGCTTGTGACCTTCGGTAGGTAGATGTCAAGTTTCATCATTTTAATAACCAGCGAAGTGTAGTTGTTGAGAAGACACAAAAAAACAACATCGAGGTCAGGATTTCCACTTTGAAGTGTAGCTGATAGCTGTCTACTGCCACCTTCTGTTGAATTTCTGCTTTTTTTCTGAATTTTGCAATTAAAACGTCATAGTAAACTTAAAATGAATAGGTCATGACAGTTAACGTGTTTGAGTATTGATGGTGCAATTTAAGATCGATAGACTCTAACTTTTCTATCGATTTTTAAGTCACAAATGTTACATCAAGTGAGAAATTCGCTACATCGAAAACAAACACCCAAATGTTTACACGGTTTAAAGACCACATCCCTTTCTTCTTTCTAGCAACTCTTACATTTTCCTTCTTCTTCCACAATTTTTCTTGCTTCCGCCAGAGTCATTTGTAGATCTTCAGGGACATCCAACATCGCTTGAAGGAAATCATTAAAGTTTTAGAAATTATTGGCGTGTTCTTCATATCTTTGAGTTAAAATGCGTCTAATTTTCGCCTCCCCAAATCATAGCGTTTTCAAAATTCTCACATTTTCTCCATGATCCATGTCATTGTTTATTGATTGCCACATTTTCAATTTTCTGGAATTAGTAAAAGCCAGAGAAGCCTGAAGTTCTGGTTGAGGTTTCTGATACTTTAACAAATTGCCAACGAGTTGAACTGAAGCGGGATTTGTTATAATCGGACGTTTCAAATCAAGGTGTTTTTTAACTTCGTTTTTGACAAATTCAACCCCTCTCTTTTTTCAAATGTATTCACACAACAGATACCATTTTGCGTGTTCCTGAAAAGGGTCATCAGTCGGTTCCCAATTTTTTAAACCACGATTGCAGTAAAAACACTTGACTCGATCTCGATCACCGAGGTAGTAAAAACCAGCTTCAGCAAATTCACGACAGCTTGTCTTAATTCGTGCACCTGGCCAGTTGATTGATTCAGTAAAAGTCTCCAATCGGTCAGTGTATTTTTTCAGATGCCCCTTTCTTGGAAATAGACATTGAAACTTCGAATTTTTGTTTGAGGGAGTAAAACTAACGAGTAGTGCAACGGAGTCACAGCAATCACCCATGATGATAGAATATGAAAAATGTATGACTACAGATGAATTTACATACCAGATAAGGGTGTGAATAAAAAACGCTTAGTGTGATGCAGGCTTTAAATCTTGAGTAAAAAAAAGATTTACCGTTTGGGATGAAACTTGAAGGTATCTGCAATGCATTAAGCCCTGTAAAACTGAACACGTCCGTGGTTATGGAAGTTTTTATTCTCGATAGATTTTGGGATGAAACGCTGGACGCATGTAATGAGGTAACTTTGGTCAAATACAGCTTTACTTCTTCGAGATGAAATCCAACACTTCAAGGTACCACACCAGTAAAATTAAAATTATTCTGCGGCGATTTAAGTTTTTAATCTCGGTCTAGTAGATTTAATTTCAGGTTATACGAGTGTCAAGGAAACGCGTAACGTCCCTTGTGTTTTATATTTTGCTTGCAAGCCATACCTTCAAGACAGACGCAATATAAACTTTTTGCTGAAAAGAAGTCCCAAATATAATAAAAGCTATGCAGCTTATAAACCTTAAAAATTTCCAAAATGCAGCGAATTCGTTGGTACTCAGGTCAAACCCCAAATTCAAATACGAGTAATCTATAAATTTTTTTTTCTGAAAACCGATTCTCAAGTGAGCCACGCTCTAATCTCGTTGATAATTTAATATCTGGGTTCGACTCTTGCACAAGACATTCATTGAATTATTGAACTTTAGATTTTCCTTTGAAAAAACACCTTGCAGTGGTTCAAACCTCAGGTAAGTCAAAGATGAAAATGTTTGAGGGTTTTGGTGAGATTTTCAAGAATAACCTATGTTTGTAACATACTTTGAAACTAGTCAAAGATCACTAAGCTCTTTTCAAACAACTGTTGGCAGCGTGGCCGAATGGGTAAAGGCGTCGTTTTTACGACAACCTGATCGCAGGATCTTGAGTTCAACCCACACCCTGGTCACGTTGTTGCGTCCTTGGATAAGACGCTTTACGATATTATCGCTGCTTGGCGGCTTCGAACAAGCAGCAAATTTACGTGGGAAGAAGTCAAAACGTCAACAGGAAAGCTTGGAAAATTGTTAACTCCTAAGCGTTGAGCTCCTAAGCGCAAGTTTATGGCTCACCATTGCGGGCACTTGATGGCAATTTTATTGCGCTGCTGTGTGAGAATAAAAATCAGCCTCTAAAAAGTCTTGCTGAGTTCTCACAGTAAATAGAACCGAACTCAATTTTGCCAGCAAGTTTTCTATAAGCCGTCGTTCTCAACAAGAAAACTAAGCTTTTAGCCGTGCCTTTAAAAATATTTACCCGCAGAATACAAAAACCTCTAAAGTCACGCAAAAAACAAATGCATCACAATTATCAGGTAAAATTGTTGTAAGAAATTTTGCGCTTTTGATTTAATTGACAATGACATATTACAGTATAACATTGTGCCTGCTCTTTTCTTATTTTTTTTTCAGAGACGTAAATGTTTTGCCTGCTGTTTTGTTTACGATCACAAATCGACTACCGAATTTTGCCTATTCAAACTTGTGTTTGACTTTTTCCAAATTTATTCTGAAAAGTTATTAACCAGAACTGCAGTATAATTATCAACATGCAGCCGTGGTCAACTCATGAAATTAAACTTTTAATTAGAGAAATCGAAGAAATGTAGTACTTTTGGAACATGTTTAATTCCGAGTATAAGGATAGAATAAAAAAATGAGATGCTTAGAAGAAAATTTTGGAAGTTTTAGATCAAGATCAAACGGAGAGAGGCTTTTGCTCATTATTTAGCTATAATTAAACTTTAATAAATATTCAATGTGTGATCTAGTTTTAATAAAGATGTTGAAAACTTCCTTTCGATCGGAAAAACGTTTTCTGCCCAGTTTTTGCTTGTGCCAAATTTGTGGTGATTTCAGTATTTTTTTGGTTAAAATTTGGCATGTCCACTGGCAAAAGAGCCTTTTGCATTTTTTAGATAATTTTCAGTAAATAACTTTCAGCTATTTCACGCTGATTTTTTAACATACCAAACAAAAACGCTCTTATTCTTATTTGAAAATAATAAAGTTTTAGGTTACCCTGACATCCAATTATTGAGCCCTCAGAATCCACATGTACCAAAAGAAATACACGTGGTTTGTCATTACTTGATTAATCACGCAATGTTATACAAATTTTATTGGTGATGAATAACAGCATAAAAAAAGCTACGCTATACACTATATAAGAGTTCCACACAAGCAAAGGTATTTTGACATTTTCCATTTATCTATTTCAGTTCATTGCAGATAGAAAAAAAAATTCATAATCTATGCACGCAATTTGTGGCAGAACTTAAATAGCTATTTATCACAATAACTGCAGCTTTTCACTTTTGTGAACGTGCTCGTGTTGTTTTGGCTAACGAGGAATAACAATGAATTGACAAAGCACATAATATTACTATTGCCGCAGCAAATTTCAAAGAAATTCCTTAATAACTGCGAAAATGCTTTTGCAGCAAAAAAAATACTTGTGATAGTTTCAGCAATTTGTTTGCTGAAAAACCCATACGTTTCCGTCTGGCAAGAAGCTGAACAAGAAAATTGCGTCCGGGTATGATAGCTCAAAAAGCATTGATGCAAGAAAATTGTGCAAAAAACTTGATTGGGTGATTCTGGCCTAAGTCTTATAATTTTATTTTCTCAATGTTTACATTTTTAAAAATTACTTTTAAAAAGCATAGGTACCACCGAAAATGAAGTGAAGTACCGCGGTATAGGTACTTTTAGTCAAAAGCGCTGACAGTACCAGAACAAACAAAAAAATATTCGGTTATCTATTTGTTTTCTTTTTTTTTTTTTTTGTTTCTTTTCTGCAGTGCGTTAGCTGCACAGCATACACTGCAAAATTATTTTAAATCCTCCATTGATTGATGTTGCAAGGACGTTGGCAAGGAGCGCCATAACAAGTTTACCTCAAAGTTTTTAGGTGCTCCTTCCACTTTGACAATAGTTATTGTAGATCGTCTGGAAGCTGTAAAATCAATCCTCTACTGAGTGTTTTGCGCTTTCTTTATTTTATGATCACACGTGGCTGAGGCCGAAAAATATTTTTACTTAATGAACATACAAGGGTACGTAATTTTCGCAGCACGTACAAATAGTACTGGATGCCAAAGCAGAGCTATTTCTACATAAAACTATTCAACACGAACTATAATGCAAAACCATTGATTTCCTGTTTATCACAATCATCAAGCATATTAAATCACTTCAAAAAAGCAAACGCATCATTGATTAATTGAATAGGTGTCATAATTCCCTATTTAATACAAATAACATTACCACTTACCACCGAAAAGTTGCAGTCCATCTTTTATTAAAATCTGCCTTTGCCCCTAATTGAAATCCCAAATCCGACTCTTTAGTATATACTCACTCCGATTATTTTATTTTCTTGTAGTTAAGTAAATCTGAGAAACTGATTCTAGCTGGGGTGAAGTTCAACTTCCAAGTAGGAGGATCAAAGTAAAATATCATTATACCCGCATATAAAAAACTATTGCATCACAAATCAAAAATACATATGAAAAAAGCGTAATAACCAAATTAAGTGCACTAAATTTTAAGTTGGAATACTATCTGTAACCAAAATATAAATATCATACAAATGGGTTTATAAATAACACAATAAAAAAGTTTGAAAAACGACAAAACAACCCCACGGATAAATATGAACCCGATTTTCTTTTCACTATTGGGATACCATTTTTTGGAAAAGTATCACGAGTATTTGTGAAAAGACTAACTGCTTTAGTTAAAACAAAATTCAATGATGATATTAATGTCTATTATACTTGTTTTAAAACTGGATCGTATTTTCAACCTAAGTGTTCTGCTCCGTTGCTTTATTGTCTAATGTCGTGTACAAATTTTCTTGTTCGCGTTATGCGAATATTTCATACATCGGTATGACTACTAGGCGACATCTTGGAACTAGGATTCTGGAACATCTGCACCACAAAACCACAAAATCAGCGATTCGTGATCTCATTGAAATATGCCAAAACTGCATGCTAAACAATACAGATTTGAATGGCTTTAAAGTTTTAAGCATTTGTAATTCAGAATATGCTACAAAAATACAAGACACTTAACTCCTAAAAAAACACAACCTACAACTCAATAGACAGCTTTATGCTAAAGATTCATCTTTTTTACTAAATATTTATTAGGTTAGCATGTAATTTTATGTTTTTGTGTGTGTGCAAGTGTGTTTTTGTCTGAATGTATTATGTGATATTATCGTAAAGACATTGCATAATTTGTACAATTGCTACGTCAAAATTGCGTACTTGTTGGATTAAGGTAATTGCTACATTAAAATTGCGTACTTGTTGGATTGAGGTAAACTATATTGGTTTTTTGAAAGTTGCTCTTTTGCTAGTTTGTCTTTAAAGTGTTAACCTGTTATATTTTGCTCTAAAGAGGACCAGAAGAATGGTGGAAAACGTTTAGCGTTTAATAAAAAATGATTTATGAACAATTTTGAGGTGGTGCAGAATTGGAATATGACTTTCTATGAAGTTGATTTTATTTTGCTTTCACAATAAGCTTTTCGGACAGAACTCTTCAGTTGCGATCTCTGTCTGGCTTGGTATGTGGTGAGCAGGATCTTTTAAAGACCAAATGCAGTAAGGAGAAATGTACTCTGCAGAAAGAAGAAATGCATTTTAAGGAGATTGCACAATAGTAAGAAGAAACGCAGTCTATTCAATGACAGCAGGCTTTGATCTTACCGAAACAGTTGTAGTGTGAATACGAATTGCTTTTGCCCGCACAAATCTTTTTTTTTAAGTGAAATATAAACCGTTTCCAATAGGCTCAAGTGGAACTGAGAGCGAGCTGTGGTTAGGTTTTAAACCGCGAATCAGAATAGTTGCGTGCAGACTGATTGGATTCCAACAAGTGCTGGTTGATGGCTGAATCGCTCTCTGGTTCGAATTGAGTCTTTCTTTTTGCTTTGCATTTTCTATTTGGCTGGGTTCTTGTTCGTTGAGATCGGTGGGTTCCTTGTTCCAGAGTAAGAGTGGTTTTTTGCATAGATGGGCAAGTTAATGCAAAACGTTAGCTTCGTTAACCACTAGTCCGTTAACAAACTTCACACCTCCGTTAACGTTAATCCGTTATTTTCAGCTTTAATTAACGGAAGTTAATAAAGTTCGTTAATCCGTTAACACTTTGCGTGTAATTTACATTTCTTTTTATTCACTCGCTTCCAGAACACGCATTGACGCTGTTGAGCTGATTTTAAGGAAATATTTATTGCTGTGGTGGTCTTTTTATGTTTTAAAAGTTACATTTTACAGTCTAATCTAATTTCAAGATAAAAACAAGTTCAAATGCACAACGAAGCTGCAAGATAATAACGATAAAAACCTTAACGGAAGTTTACAGAACTTAACGGAAGTTACTTTAGTCCGTTAACAGCACTTAACGGAAGTTAATTTAGTCCGTTAACATGAAAAAACTTTTTAACGGATTAACGAATTAGTGAAAAAGTTAGCTTCGTTATTAACGGATTAACGATTAACGGACTTGTGCCCACCTATGGTTTTTTGCCTTATTGCTTTTAGAACATGTTGCTTGATGAGTTCCTGAAGCCTTTGAGTAGTGCGACCTACGTACCGACTCTCAGAGTGGCACACGTATTCATAAATAACCATACTTCTTTGATTGGCAGGTAGTACATCCTTTTTGGCAGCAGGTAGCATGCATTGGCTTGAGAAAATCAAGCGTGGTGACATGCTCCGTAGCAATTTTGCACAGCACTTTTACTTTGATGTTCTAATTGCTGAGAAGCTGAGATTATCCACGGGGCTCTAAGGTACACTGGACACTTTTCTGGTCCAAAGGGTTTGGCTGTAGAAAATTGCGCAATTTTCTTGGATATGTGCTTGAGCACTATATCTTCAGGATACCCGTTGTCAAGCCAGATCTTTTTGATAAAATCAATCTCTTGCTTAAGCTTGTTTTTCGTACATATCATAAGCAGTCTGTGTACCTGCGTGGCGATTAGGTTCGTTTTCCGTTTGCGCGGGCTGAAGGATTCCCAGCGGATGTATTGACCAGAAAAAGTGGGCTTTCGGTGTACACTGGTCTTGAAACCAAGTTCAGTTCTTTCCACTAGAATGTCTAGAAATGGAAGTTTGCCATCACATTCTTTTTCAAACGTGAACTTGAGAGCAGAATGTAGACGATTAAGCGTGACCAGGAAATCGTCAACGTCACCTTCTTGTTTAAAGATGGCAAAGGTGTCCTCAACATATCGAAAATAAATTGACGGTTTTTGAACACAGGAAAATAGTTTGGACTCTTGGTATCCAACAAAAATATTCGCTAATGTTGCATCCAGCATCAGCGAACATCCAGCGTTAGCGTCTCAACGAACCAGAACCCAGCCAAATAGAAAATGCAAAGCAAAAAGAAAGACTTAATACGAAACAGAGAGCGAGTCAGCCATCAACCAGCACTTGTTGGAATCCAATCAGTCTGCACGCAACTATTCTGATTCATCATCATCATCATCATCATATTTATTTATTTACCAAGTGACGTCATATGACAAGAAAAAACTGCAACTTCCTCTAGATCTATCAACAAAACATCAAAATATGCAATTCCTTTAAAACCAGCACACAAACTTGCAGAGCCAAAGCGATATTTAGTCACTTGGTGAGGAGACAGCGAAGGACCGAAAGGTCATCTAAGTCTACTGCCACCTCACTAAGTTAAGGTTAAAAAAAACAGCTTCTAGATTTTCTCAGTCTGCTACTTTCTATAAAAATTTTTATGCAAAATTAAAACAAAGTGTTGCAAAGATATGAACACTTTGTACAGTGTATACACAAAACTCACAGTCAGCATGTAAAGAAAATGCAAGGCAACATTAGAATTGTTTTAACTCTAAGTATACTAAAAAATAAAAAAAATAAAAATACTGTAACTACAGATTGGATAGAAAATAAAATTAATAAAGTTCATCATGCTTATTTATGTTTTATAGAATTTAAAGTGGGCAGTTGGAGTAAAAAAAAACAAAAACCTCCTGGCTTTGTTTTGTATTGTTTGCCAGTATGATTCGCGGTTTAAAACCTAACCACAGCTCGCTCTCAGTTCCACTTGAGCCTATTGGAAACGGTTTATATTTCACTTAAAAAAAAAGATTTGTGCGGGCAAAAGCAATTCGTATTCACTCTACAACTGTTTCGGTAAGATCAAAGCCTGCTGTCATTAAATAGACTGCGTTTCTTCTTACTATTGTGCAATCTCCTTAAAATGCATTTCTTCTTTCTGCAGAGTGCATTTCTCCTTACTGCATTTGGTCTTTAAAAGATCCTGCTCACCACATACCAAGCCAGACAGAGATCGCAACTGAAGAGTTCTGTCCGAAAAGCTTATTGTGAAAGCAAAATGAAATCAACTTCATGGAAAGTCATATTCAAAAAATGATATATGTATTAAAAATTTTGTCTGTTGCTGCAATATGGCAGATAAAAATTAATACTGTGGTAATGTTATGGAGCAAAATGGGAAATACGCCGTATAATGTAAACAAGCTTAAAACCTCAGCTGTTACGTCACAACGCTTTAAACCTAACCCAAAATACTGCAAAACATTAAGGTTTTACACTGCTCAGCTTATAATTTCGGCGGTGGCGGAAACGTGACACAAAATCATTTAGCAAAAACTAAACAAGAATTAGTTTCCCAGCTTTACTGGATTACACAGAAAATAAAATAATTGGAGTGAGTAGGCTATATACCAAAGAGTCGGATTTGGGATTTCAATTAGGGGCAAAGGCAGATTTTAATAAAAGATGGACTGCAACTTTTCGGTGGTAAGTGGTAATGTTATTTGTATTAAATAGGGAATTATGACACCTATTCAATTAATGCATGATGCGTTTGCTTTTTTGAAGTGATTTAATATGCTTGACGATCGTGATAAACATGAAACCAATGGTCTTGCATTATAGCTCGTGTTGAATACTTTCACCTACTTACTGAACTTACACATTTTCAGGGACTTCAATTAACATGGAAGATGTGATTGTAAGTGATTTCATCTTATTCATACCACCTTGGATTTTCTGTAATCTGTCAAAAACAGTGTGTACTTTTTAGGTTGAATTAAGAATAAATTTATGGAGTATAAATTAAGAATTACAATTAATAACATTAATTAAGAATATAATTAATATCGTAATCAAAGAACAAAATTCAGCGGAAGTTTTAGGTCGTTTGCTGTAAATTCTAGGACGCTTAGTAATTGAGTTGGTAAAAAATTTGGGTGGCAAAAAAATTGATGCAGATATAGACTGTATTTCATCCTAAAAAGTTTATATAAAAAATTCTCCAAAAATTACTCTGCAGTTTTCGAGCAAGTGGTACTGAAGTTGCTTTTTGTTAAGTAAAAATTAATAGTAGCGAAATTAATTTTTAAACAAAAAAGTAATTTTTAAACGAAAAAAACTAAAAAATGTTTCAAACTAAAAACTAACGGCACAAAAAATATTTCGCAGTGTGTAAGTCAAACTAAAAATTACACATTTTCCAAAAATTACGTATTTTCCAGATACATATTTAAATCAATCCATCAGTTTTATTTGCTTTTTTTGTCAACTTTTAGAAGCGCAAATATCTAGTGTGTTTTTAAAAGTTTAATTAAACAATCTACCTCACCACTCTCTGGCACTACTAGCCGCGAAATATTTTTTGTGTTTATTTAAGCTTGTAATCATTTTCTTCCTAATTTTTCAGTTATTAACCATCGATAGCAGTTTAATTCATTTGCTTAAACGTTCAAAAGTGACATAAACTTTTTCAAAAGCATTGGGCTAGAGATAAAATGCAAAATATATTTATTTGGAGAACTTGTATTACAATAACTTGTAGTCTTATATTCTTGCCCTTGGTCTCGATAGGGTAGAACTTGTATTCTTGTCCTTGGTAGAACTTGTATACTTGTCCTTGGCCTTGAGAGGGTCTGTTTTAGTGTTCTCAAAAAGTTGTCCTTGGCCTCGGAATTTTTTTGTATCCTTGGCCTCGAGCCTGGTGTCTTCGACTCCACCTCTGCCTAAAAGTCCTGTGGACTAATTGGTGTCAACTAAACGTCCCACGCCTAAATGTCCCGTGCATAAACGCTCGCGGATGAAAGTCGTAGACCATATGGGCTATGAATTTTGCATCAATCCAGTATTAAAGCATATTAAATGCCATGTTTCCCATTGGTGAAGAAGCAAATTGAAGAAAAAGACCGTCTATTTTTAGGCCTTTATATTTATAGCCTGCTCTACTGCAAAGTATCTTTAATGGTTATACTTAAACCCTATTAGTTTCAATTGCACATAATATTGGTATCAAGCAAAGTATGTGTTTTTGATTGGCTTGCTTGAAAGCTCTAATTTAGTTATTTGTAACATTTCATCCAGTTATTTAATAGTTTAGTATTTACAGTATATAAACTTCTTCATGTTACGACTTAATTCATTATTTGATTGCTTTTGTATTTCTACAACATCTGTACAGTAATGTGCAATAAACTGTTTTGAAGAAGTGAACATGATTCATAATACCCACATAATATTTATGCATTTCATTATACATTACATATATTTTTTTTATTCTTTCTAGTTTATTGTTGCTATGTTTGATCTATAAGCTGTTCACGAAAACACTTTATTTTTTACACTGGTCAATGATGCGTTTTACTGAAGTGGCATGTATTTTCAACACTGTAGATACTATATTTCTTTGTTATTCTTGCTGGTAACAAAAAAGACATTCATTCTATACTTGTTTCACAGCGGTGAATATCACATTTATTGTTTAATGAGTTAAATTAGTGTATTTATATCAGTTTTGTTTGTTTGTGTATATATATTTCATAAAATTAGCTTGTTAATGCAATATGCTTTTCAAATTTGTGCAAATTTTGCTGTTTTTTTTAATGCAGTATGGTTGTACTGGTACTAGGCTAATTTGATGCGCCAATCGTCAACATAAAGCGTCAGCTGATTCTCTCAACCAGTTTATTTAATTGTCTTTTAATAGAAAATATATACTTCGAATTGATTTAGAATAACATCTAAGTTATTATGTTTGTTTCTACAGTTAGAGTGGTTTGTATGTTTTACCGCTTTTAGTTTAACTTAATGTTTTTTTTATATTTTCATAAATATGAGTACTTTTTTGGTTTAAAATTACTTTGTATAACATTAACAAACTTTGACGTTGCTTGGTGTTGGATAATTCACTTTGCACTCTGGATATTTGTCATTGACCAACTTATTGTGAATGCTGCTTTATGAAACTTCTGTTTTCTCCTTTACTGAACTGATTTGAGTCACATTTTGCTGGAATGTAATGGTATGATGATATTATACATTCGGTATGATGAATAATTTTTTTTTTAATTTTGCCGTGGCACAATCGTGCTGAACGGCACATTATTAATATTATTATAATAAACATATTTATAAAAATCAATAAAATATACCACAAAAACAAACTTGCTTCAAATGCTTGTTACATATTTATCGTAGACCCCTTAGACCTTCACAGATATAAACTGAATTTTTGATGAATGTGCTTTTGAAATGACGCAACTGGTCAATGATGACGCCACAAAATAACGTAACTGATTAATAAAACGTCGCAGTATTAATTGCAATATAAAGTTTTTTGTCAAACAATACTTTTTTTGAGTTGCTGTAAAGTGAAATCGCATTTTTTCGGTAAAAATTAATTGCTGCCATTTTTGCAAATAATAATCAAGCACTACTGATATGTTTATTGTATTGCACACCGGCTTACTTTTGATGCATTTTGTTGTGCGTCACAAGCTTAATTAGCTTTAATCCTTTTCCAAAAACATGCACCCATACGCAATCGAAAGATTACGATGAAAAGCAATTTGTGATGTTGTTTTATTAAAAAATTACTATAGCGCTAATTTTTGACTAGAACTGCATGTTGTTGAATGACTTTTTAATACAAATGAGCTATAAACGTTTAATCACCAATACGTAACAAATTACGTAATACTTATTAGTGCAGCAACATGCTACTTAGTAATAGATTTGCTTTATCAACTTTCCAAAGTCACTTTCCAGAATCTGAGAATTTTTGGCCAATCTAAGAAATTAAATGACGTTATAAGACGTTTTGTGACATAACCAACTTGACTATGACCTTTTATGACTCAGTATTAAAACCAAAAATAAGTGCAAAATTTGAATCGCCTGTGACGCCATCGCAAAAATTACTTCAATTTTCACAAATATGGCCATGACGTCAATGATGACGAGATCAATTCAAAACTAGCTTTTATAAAAAATTTTTGGACACACCAACTCGAGTACCAAATGTGGTGTTCTCATTACTTTTTGTTTTCGAGGTTACAGAGATAGGGGGAGGGCATTTTGCCCCCCTCTCTCCGAGTAAATTGCGTTGGTCAAATAGCCGGTACAAAATCGGGTTATAAATTATGTGGTTTTGAAAAAAGTATTTTGTTTTTCTGTTAAGAGGGCAATTAAAAAATAATTTTCATTCGGAGCTCAAAGGTGGTTGAAATTTCATCAGCGTCAAAGCGTCAAAATATATTCATTAAGCACTTAGTGACTGATCTTAACAAAAGAAGAAAAAGCTAAGCCACTTAAAAATCAATTGCTTGGAGGCACATTTGGGAGCTGCCCAAAAAAGTGGTTCCTCAAATTTTAAATTTTTATTAGATATATTTTAACATTAAACATATTTATTTGCTCTCTAGCTTAAGCCATTTAAAAAATAGTATTTGAAGGAGTTCATTGGAGTTAATTGTGAAATCCTGTTCTTATTTTTAAAATATTTTTCAATTTTTTTGCTACATGTTCGAAACAAAGTCAGCCAATTTTGGACATGAGATCCGAAAAAAAAATCTGCCAATCGCAAAGATATTTACCAATTTTGATTACATGAACCCCGAGACTCGAAGTAAATAGCCTATCCACGTACGTGCTTACGTAAAAACTACAGCATAAACGGTAAAATAATTAATCTCTGGTTCGTCTTACAACGGCTGTTCTATAATTGCCAAAGCGCAAATAAAAATCATAACCCTCTTTGACTCTGTTCGGAAAAAAATAAGGAAAAAAATCAAACAGTTAGGAAAAGTAGAGCAACAATATTCCAAACTGAAAAATTTATCTCCATGTATTTTGAAACATCCTGTTTTTTTTATTTTTGAGTAGCATAGGAAAATTTCTATTTAAAATCGTTGAATTTACTTTTGGAATTACTAATATTACTTCGGATATTGCATTTCCCAAATTGCAATATTTTTTGTTTCCGTTCAAAATTTATCTTGCAGTTGAAAAACAATTTTGAACTAAATTTGCATTCTAACGTTTTCATTTACCAAAACAACATTTTTTACAAACTCAATTGCCAAATTTTTTCGATCCAAAGCTTGATGATTTTTGTGCTTTTTCGTGCATGATGAGGTTTTTTAACAGTGCCATCGCTGACAATGCAATATCATTATCTATTGCACATAATTTGGACTGGTGTTTCGAAATAATGGATCTGCCGTCTATATACTCTAATCTAATAAATCTGAAAGCAAACGAAGTCATAAAGCATTCATGTATGGTAAACTACACAGTAAGAGAATGATAGTTTAGTTTAACATTTCATATGTTTATTGTCACTTATAAGCGGGAATAAAAAGTTAAAAAAGTAGAAAGTACGCATTGACAAAGAAATGCGAAAGACCAAGGTTGCAACCATTAAAGTTGTACGGTCTCAGAGTCTGCATCTTTTCGGCAAAAAAAAAAAAAAAAGAAGCAAAATGAAAAAACGCGAAAACACAAAGCGAAACGAAAAAAAACAACACAATGTCTCACTATAGAACAAAAGGTAAATGTAAATGGCGTTGTTGATATACAAAAATTAGTTGTAAGTGTAAAACGTTCTTAATTAGAAGGCCAGTAAAAGAAGGAAATTTTAATTCAAGCACTCCATTGAACAATATGATTTGGTTAATAACTATAATTCGAAATAAACTTTTACACGTGACAATTAAGAAGGAAAAAATGAACGGCATTATTACAATCTTGACAAAAATTACCTCTGATCTAGTTGGCGATTTGACTTTGCAATCCGTTTGTCAGGCGTTGCTTTCACCGGTCTCGAAGAGAAGTTGAAGAATTTTTTAAGATTTTTTATGGATAGGAAGCTGTTAAAAAGAATTTTAGAACTTAATAGTTTTCAGGACGACTTGATATTAAATAGAAACAAAAATTATTATTGTGAAGCTCGTGTTAAAATCATAAAAGAACAATCTCCCCTGCATTTCAACTCGTCTCTAAAGACCCAATTTCAATCTTGTTTGTGCATTTATGTCTGATTAATTATTGTTTTTTTGCAGTTCTGTGAATTTATAAAAGAGTTGTTTGTCGTTGTCTAATCAGTGCTTAAGACAAATTACTGAGTAATTATTATCCTTTGTTAAAAAAAGCTGTAGCTGATTTACGCATCTATTTAGGCTGTCTTTTAAGAATCGCTATTTTGCGTTAGAAGGTCCTTTGCATTATTTGTTTTTGGGACGACTTTAGCTTGCCAGCTACCAACCTTTGTTTTTTAATTTGCGGCGTTTTAGATGCTAGACAAAGGTGATCTACCACGTGCTATCACTGCTTGGAACTTTTTAATCTTGCTTGGAGCCCGAGAGCTCAGTATCAGTTAGCAAGGATTGAAGTGAACACTGAACAGTGCCATTTCGTGTGAAAAGTGTTTAAGTTGTTTAATGTGAGTAAATTGCGTTTTGCGATCCTTTTTCCGATAGGTTTGCGTATTGACTGTGAGGGAACACTCAAATAACGTGGAAGAAAGGCCCTGAATTAATCTTTACATAGGATTTTAGAAACTACGTTTTTTTCTGTATTTTTGTGTTTTGATTATAACAATAAACTTCATTAAAAAATCATTTAAATCAAGTGTGCAGCTAGTCCTAGGAGAGAGGAGTTTGGGAGAGTTTGGCGTAGCTTTTCTACACGTTATTGAATTTGGTTATAAATCTCCACATCACCAGTGGCGTCGCTAAGGAAGGTGACACCTGGAGCGGAATTTCGTGGTGTCACCTTTCATAATATATAGTAAGCTGCAATCGGTTGTATTTGAAAGATAGCGGTACTACTTCCTTACTGTAGATAGCGGTTGTTATTTGACTAGCTCAGTAACTTTTCATTGTAAGAGTCTAGAACTTGGATGTATGAGCAGCATACGTCTCGTATCAGACATGTAACCAGAAATCTGCAATGGGGAAAGGGGCGTCTCGGGGTCTGGGGGCTGAGCCCCCAGCACTCGAAAAATTTGTATTGTTTTGCAAAAAATAACCTAATTTTAAACTTGTTTTGATAAAAATTAATGCTTACAAAACATGGCATAGAAATTAGCAGTGCAAAAACATGACTAGATTCAGGCGCGCTGCCACAAATGTACAAAGGGTGGGGGTATTTCGGGGGTCTGGAGGCACATCCCCCACTTTCTGAAGACTGGAGGTTGGAGAGCAACGCCCCCAGCCGTCGTAGGCACGGGGGTCTGAGAGCGGAGCCCCCAGTGCTTAAAAATTTTGTATTTTTTTGGCAAAAATATCTGAATTTTAGGTCTATATTTTGACAAAAATTAATGCTTTTAAAACGTGTCATACAAATTAGCTGTGTTAAAAGTTAAAACATGATTAAAATGATTGCAAAAATGAGCAATGGCAATGTGGGAGGTGGCTAAAGGTGAAATTCTCTTATTTCCTAGCTGTTAAACCATAAAATCTTATAGTTCAGTGATCTATTTCGTCTATATTTAGTAGAGAAAGATAATTTGGGAGAGGGAGAAAGGGTTATGTAACGATATTTAAGTCGAAAGGATTGGTAATCAACTAATATTAAATTGCCATCCCCCCTATTCCTGAGCTCATATCTTTTTAGACAAAACCTATATTCAGCATGTTTTAACAAGCGATCAAAATTGATTGCTTAGTTTTGGGCATTTTTCAATGTTTTCTACTAATTTGTAAGTTATGTTTTTCGCAAGTTAGCGCCCCCCTTCCCCTCTAAATAAGTGTTTCAAAAGATGCTTAAAATGATTCTTTTGTCCATTTTGGTGTGCCAAACATTTCCAGGGATATTAACGATACTGTGGTTTTGTTTTTTTGTTTGGTATCATAAAATGGTGTCACCCCAAAATGGTGATAGCTGGGGCGGACTGCCCCCCACCCCCCTTAGCAACGCCACTGTGCATCGTTGCCGTGCAGAAAACACAAAACGGCTCCGGTTGGCAAGTCGTAGCAGATCTTCATTTTACAGTTCAGCAATTAACGAAAAAGTGTTTGGCAAATTAAAGCAGCTAGCATTTACAATCACATCATTATCACGTCAAGTTGATTGTAAGTCAAAAAGCTCTCGTACTCGGATCTTGCATTATGCGCATCTGAACCAGAATGAAGTTGTTTAAATGTTGAAATTTCAATACAGCCAAAGCGATCTACAGACTAATGAAAAGATCTTAGCAAACACATTCATTCGAGGAAACAGATGACATAAATTCAAGAGCTAAATCAGCTTGGTCATCGTGACATGTCCACTGATTGATTGACTGATTGCACTAAACATTAAACAATCACACTTTGGGTTTGATGCTGGCTCTGTAAATAACGAACACGTGAACTTGTTGGTTTACAATCAATTCGAAGCGTAGTTGCTTTGCATCTTGAGTGCCAGAAGCTGAAAGTAAACAAAGTCATTTAAAAACGACATAACATTCGCATATCCAAAAATGCCCGTCGAATTTTTTCAGGGGGGGGGGGGAAACAACTTATCCATTACCTACAAAGGCAAACTAAAATCTCGCAAATGTAAACAAGTGCGCAACCAAGGTTTTACTAAGATGGAAAGGGGGAAAATTAAACCGGTTAATTGAACCAAAACTGAAACTGTTTCGGTTAAAAAAATGTTGAAATTGGCCGGTTTGTTTACCAAAATGAAGCAATTCAAGCGTATTACGAACCGGGTATAATGGAGTTCTGGGTGCAAAGCCCCCATTCGCTGCGCGATTTTCACAAATCTTCAAAAAAAATAACAACAGTATTTTAACATCACGTGGATCACGTTTCAAACGTTTTCAATGCCATTTAAAAACATAACGTTGCTAAAGTTTGGAATCCAGTTGAAGGAATTAAAACTGTCCTGTTCTTTCAGCCCCTTTTTGTTAGTACATCAAGTCCAAAACACGTTTGAAAGCTTGCAGATTTAAGTTAAGTTTTCCAAGTGACTTGGCTGTAAGGGGTGATAGAATCCCCCTTAACCCGGTCTCCTGGTTGCGACATTAAATTCAACTTGATTTTATGTTGCAATTTGGAATCAATGCGTTTACCAACGTCCAGTTATTTGCGAAAATGTAAAGTTTGCTTCATCAAAACTGTTATTAAATTTTGCCGTAATTACAGAGAACTATTTTCATCCACGGTGAAGTTAATACACCGTTAAATGGGTGTGATCCTCGGTGGGGTAAAATTAAAGACTAAAGACTAAAACTTAGTATTCACAATTTCTCTGCTTGACGTTCAGCATTAAAAGGAAAAGTGTGAAGCTTCTACCGTGCGTGGTAAACAGTTTGGCAGGTGGCAGCTTGACTTGAAGATCGAAACGTCCCTCTTCGCTGTATCATGGCCAAGGTAACTTGGCGAAAAAAATGTAATGTCAATTACGATCATGATTTGTCAAAAATATCACAACAGAAAACATAATATAGCAATGACAAATGAATTAAGTATAGGAAAAAATATGGCCACAAATGGTTTGCAAAACTCTCGTTCGGTATCGTTTAACGCGCTAATTAGTGTGCTTAGTCGCTCAATTAATAATGCAATATGATTGCTTTATGAAACAACCATACGGAATGCCTTAAGCCAAGTTGATTACGTCAAATAAAGTCTTATGACGTCAACTAAAATAAATATGGTCCAAAAGATGCTCAGATTTCTGAAAAGTAACTTTAGCATATCTCAAATTAAACAAACTTTCTCTAACTTAAGCAACTTCAAATTTTCAGGGGTTATTTGCGAAAAAAATTGACTCAAAGTCAAGTTGATTCAAAGTAAAAGCGTTTTTTGAAGGGATTTATCACAAAAAGCATATTTTAAAGGGGACCCTGTGTGAAATACGATTCAAAAATGCCATCATTGCATCATTACTATCTACATTGCATCATTACTACCTACAACATTTGATTTTGACTGTTTATCATATGATCGTTTTCGGATCTGCATTCCGCAATCTACCGTATATTGTAATAAATCAAATCAAGCGAAGTCATGAAGCGTATACTTTTGATGAATCTTAGTCAAAAAGCAGTGGTTCAATTGCCAAGAAAAAACTACCTCTCTTTTTGTTTGTGGTGTGACTTTTTGAATTTCAACGAAGACTTTTCCGAGGGCGATTTACGCAAGGATTCCGAAGATTTTTTACTTTTCTTTCCAACATCCTTTAAAGTCGATCGCAAGCTGTGTTTAGATTTGGATCTAATGAAAACAATCTGTAATATTCAGGATGGTTTTTACATTAAACACAAAAATAATTATGCTAGTACAGTATAGGGTTGTTCAAAAAACATTTTTTTTGAAAAGTGATGCTGCAAACGGCTTTTCCCGTTGTAAAACCAAAAAAAATGATACTGACCAATTTTCACAAATTTTGATGCTTAGGGAGTGCGCAACTCGATTTTAGTTTATGACGTCAGTAAAAATAGTGAAAAATTTGTTTCGGAAAACACTGGCAAATGATATATCAACAGATGCAGAATGACCTCCTAAGTCGTAATTTGTTTTTTGTTTTGGTTTATTAGGATTAGGTAAAAACTTATTTCAAAATATTAAATCGATGACGTCATCATTTTTAGTTAAAATTGTATTTTTGAACGCTTTATTAATTATTAAATGGAAAATAGTTATCTGGTTGCCTTTTGTCTATACAAGATCGCTTTAGTACAAATAATATCAGTCATGCACAACGTCGTTTTAGGCAATGTAATAATCATAGAGTACTTCAATGCTTGCCAGTAATCACCTAATTTTTCTGGGAGCTTTTTTTTAGATTAACTATTAGCCTTTGAACTGTACCGAAACCATAAGTTGTTTTTCGGTACAATTTTAGTAAATTGAGTACATAGAAATGACTACCACAAGAAATGCAAATGAAATTTGATTGATTGGCAATCTTAAATCTGATCTTGATGTCAGCTGCTTACAGACCAATGGTGAATTACTGACGTCATGCGTTGCTTTTTTCACATTTTCAAAAATCAAAATGCCAAAACAAATGATGCTGTAAAGCGACGATTGAAGCAGAAACTAAAATTTGGTTAAAATTGGTAATTCCTATGAAAAGTGGTTGGCTTCATTTAAAACAACTTCCGAAAATTTTTGAATCAAGGATAAAATTAAAAAAAGTAACAAGCGCAATAATAACACCGTAAAAAACAACAGAAAAAAATTTTGTGAAAGTTTGAGAAAATTTCATTTGATCTTGCTGCTAAAAACGCTGAGCAACAAATTTCTGGCGATCGTCTAAGAACCGATTAGCTTAAAAGGAAGATGCGGCTTTCTTGCATGACCAAAGAAACACACTTACACAATGCAAATGTCCACTTTGAATCATGAATCAAGAGAAAAATGGCAAAAAATCGTCCAAGAGTCGAAACTCAAAATCTCAAAATATCACAAGCCTTATCTAGGAATACAAATAAGCCTAGGTTAACTCAATGTATTTGCAAGACTCCTCCTCTCATTCTGAATCTGAAATCTAAGGGGAAAAACTTTGCCCGTGTTCGAACAAAAGTATTCATGCTTCTAGTCAAATCGTATTCGTGCAACTTCCAACAAAAATATTGCAATCCCAATTCCCAAACAAACCCCAACTCAAGCAGCTGACAGGAAAGACTTGTCCACAAATCATTACTTCGCTGTCATTGCTTTCATGATTGATTCTTTTTCCGGGAAACCGGGATGATTTTGTTCTTTCACGTAGAACCGGAAGACGCGCAAGACAATCGAACAGAAAAGCAATATCATCTCACATAAACCAAAACTTCGCCCCTTCTCATTGTCTGGTTTGTACTTGTGCTGGATTCCAGTTTTGTTACCCACAATAGTTTTCCGCTTTCATAGTCTGGTGCTTCAGTTATCGCCACAGCTATATATTCCTTACTGAGCAATGAAATAAATTTGTCAAGTCTTAGATTCATCTCAGCTATCTTCTATGATTTTTCCGTTTCAATGAACTGCCAGTTACTAAGGAACGAAGTTTTGGTTTAGTTGAGTGAATATTACTTTTCTGTTTGACGATCTTGCGCGTCTTCCGGTAGACTACTAGGTGAAATATCAAAAACAATCCGGGTTTTTTGAAAGCATCAATCATGGAAGGAACGACAGAGAAGTAATGATTTGTACACAAGCCTTCCCAGGCAGCTACTTGAGTTGGGGTTTTGGATTGCAGTACTTTTGAATCACAATATTTGAAAATGTGAAAAAAGCAACACATGACATCAACAATTTACCATTGGTCGGTAAGCAGCTGGAATTAAGATCAGATTTAAGATTGCCAATCAATCAAATTTCATTTGCATTTCTTGTGGTACTCATTTCTATTTACTCAATTTACTAAAATTGTACCGAAAAACAACTTATGGTTTCGGTACAGTTCAAAGGCTAATAGTTAATCTAAAAAAAAGCTCCCAGAAAAATTAGGTGATTACTGGCAAGCATTGAAGTACTCTATGATTATTACATTGCCTAAAACGACGTTGTGCATGACTGATATTATTTGTACTAAAGCGATCTTGTATAGACAAAAGGCAACCAGATAACTATTTTCCATTTAATAATTAATAAAGCGTTCAAAAATACAATTTTAACTAAAAATGATGACGTCATCGATTTAATATTTTGAAATAAGTTTTTACCTAATCCTAATAAACCAAAACAAAAAACAAATTACGACTTAGGAGGTCATTCTGCATCTGTTGATATATCATTTGCCAGTGTTTTCCGAAACAAATTTTTCACTATTTTTACTGACGTCATAAACTAAAATCGAGTTGCGCACTCCCTAAGCATCAAAATTTGTGAAAATTGGTCAGTATCATTTTTTTTGGTTTTACAACGGGAAAAGCCGTTTGCAGCATCACTTTTCAAAAAAAATGTTTTTCGAACAACCCTATAGTTAGTTACAGTGCAGCTGTATGATGAACATTATTATGTGGAGTTGACTACTTGTCAGCCAACGTGAACAAAGCGAACATGAATGTGACTGCATATGTGTTGAATTCTTAGTAAAACTGAAGCAATAAGCTTGCAAACAATGAGACGATCATAACCATATTATCATTCATGAAAATAGATGACCAACAATCACTAATGGATGAGTCTTGTGTTTGTCACACGTCAGCTGGTTGTTTCACTCGTTGCAATAAAAATGATATTGAACAGTCACACACCAGTTCCGATGCTCGCTGTGCAAATGACAAGCATAATTGCGAATTTGTCAGCTCACAATTACATTCCACCCGACGCGAAAATTTAATGCTGCGCGTCTCGAATCTCCAGTTGCTGAAAGCTAGCAAATGCTAATCAAAAATGACGCAACTTCTTATACTGTATGCTGAGCTGACTACGTAATCTAACTTTTGTTCTACGTTCAAAGACTGCTGCGACTTTGGTAACAGTTTATGGGTTAGCTTCCTTTTGTAATAATTGTTTTTTAGAAAATTTGAATCTGATTTCATGACGTCATTATAGTGACTGTACCGCCGATATTTTGCAAAAACTGTGTTATTTTTAACATGAATCAAGAAATCACCAAGTCAAAGTGATTTCGCCCCCAAAATTTTATGACATCGATTTAGTCCAAAAATTCTAGAGTAAAATTTTACTTTTTATTTGGGTCAATTGTGTAAATGTGTACTACGTAAATAGGCCTTATAATTTTTATTACAAACTCTTACATTTAGCATGAAATATATTAATAAAATCAAAGCAACTACGAAATCACAATACCGTGGTTTTATAGTCGTATTTTGCTCTGTATATTATCGAGCTCTAGGAACAGTTTCAGAAGATTATCTAACCACAATTTTCTAAAATCAAAAAAAGTAGAGCAAAAGTAAAGCAAAAACAAAAACACGGTACTCTTTTATTAATGGAACAGCTTGGATTTCTACTTCGTCAGTTTTGCATTAGACGATTTTGATTTAAATTTTTTCATTGACTTTAGAAATTACTGATTTATTTTTGATTTTGAGTTTGTTTACAGGAGTCAAAATAAACTTTTTCAACAACTTGCCCTTCGGTCCGCAACAAACAGGCACATGTCCGCAACAAATAGGCACAGGAGTGAATTTTGAGCTTGCTTAGTTTTTAAAAAACGCGTTAAAACATTTCGTAGCAAAACACAAGAAAATCAATTTTTGGTGGGCGATTGTTATGGTAAAGTGACGTAATAAGTAACTTTTTTCAATCATGCAGTACATTACGCAAAGTTGATTTTTGATTGTAATCTTTTCAATTGTTACGTTAAAACTGATCCACCTTGCTTTTTGCTGCAAACGCATTTTTAACAACGAGCATATCTGAAAGTACACTAGCTAAAAAAAACAAAAAAACTGCAACACAAAGAGAAGCTACAGATCTTAGCAGAATAATTTTTGACGTTGCATTCTTGCAGTGCGTGGAGTACTTGTGCAATGTGCATTCAAAAGGCAATAAAAGCGTAAGAACAATTTTTGCAAGCGTAAGAACAATTTTTGCAAGGAGAGAACGTAACATTTTGTGGCAAAAAGTTGCTAATTTCGTCTAAGTATTGAACGAATCGGTGGGCAATTAAGAAGTGCTAATTGCGATTAATGATATGCGTGCGAATAGGTTAATTGTAAATTACAGTGATTGCACTAAAATAAAGTAATCAAAAGTTATCTTTCATTGCATTTTATCGTAGCTAAAGCGGTTATTAGCGCCTTAAAATACGCTAGTCTTATTTGAAGTTCCTCAACTTCCTTCATCATTTTTAATCTACAGTCTTTTCTTCACTTGTCTGACGAGAAATATAACTTATCTGATGCGGAAAATAACCTACCCAATGCAATTTCAGCTTGCTTCTTCGCAAGCGGGCAAACATAATTGTTGATCGAACTCTAAAAAGTTGAAAGGGTGCATTCCATATAGAAGCAATCTTATTGTTGATGTTAGGGAATCAGAACATACTAAAAAGATTGTGATGCAATGACATCACTGATTCTTGTCCTATGGCCCTTTTTTGGGATCTCAAAATACGTTCAGGTGTCACCTAGTGACCAAATTAAAAAACCCATGTTATTCTTAAAATTTTGGTGGAAACGATCGCTGGTAGTCTTAATAGAAACCAACACTTAAAAAATTGCAATTAACTTCAAAGTGCAAGTGATGACGTCACATTTATGCCAATATAAAATTTAATGACGTCACATAGGCGAAAAATTATATTGAGCTAAATTTACAAGCTAATGTCATGTTTCACATTGACAAAAAAAAGGTTGTTTTTTCAACTCATTGACCAAAATTTTACGATAAAAATCTTGATGATTTTCGTGCAATATAAAATTTTTTCAGTGCCATCGTTTACAACACTGCAATAGGAATATCGCTTTGTATTGCTCATTATTTGGTCTGGTGTTTCGCAATATTGGACTTGAATAATCTAATAAGTCTCAAATAATCGAAGACCTGAAGTATGCTTATATCGTGAACTACAGTAAGAGGGTGCTGGTTTAGTTTAACAAAAATTACCTCTTTTGTTGCTGGCGATCTGACTTCTTGGTATTTTTGTTACCATTTGCCTTCATCGATTCTGAAGAGATGTGGAAGAGGCGTTTAAGACCGTTAAAGGATAGGAGACTGTCAAAAACAGTTAAATTAATTTTCAGAATAACTTTAATGTGAAGTTAACATTAACAATAGCTCGTCGAGATGATTGGGAGTCAAAGAGCTCTAGCGCTCAAAAATCGCATAACGAACATCTGAACCAGAATGAAATTCGGAGTAGAAAAACGGGACGATGGAAAAAGTTTTGACAAAAAACTAACAAAAAAACAAAACAAAAAAACAGAGCCAAGATACAGTAAAATGAAACATTCTCTTTATGAAACGTGTTGACTTAAAAATTATTTATTAAATCGTGCTTATCTTATTTTCAATTTGTATAAGGCAATGTATTTCGGAATTAAAGAAGATAAAATCTGAAAAAGTTGCTCGTGAAGATGATAGCAGACCCGAGATATTGAAAGCGCTGACTGGAGAAAGAATTCTCAGAGTAACGCGAGTGTATCAAGTTGCGAAGAAGTTTTGCAATACTTTCAGAGATGGCAAGCGTTGTGATTATTTTGATATTCAAGAAAGGAAATCACAAGCAACGTACAAAATACAGAGGGATATCACTCCTTAGTTTGCCAGAAAATGCTAAATGCCACCAAAGGAAATGCTGAGGAATAGTGGAATCAAAAACTGAAGGATGGCCAGTGCTGTTTTCGTTCCAGTCGCAGCATCACGGACCAGATCTTCACTCTGAAGCAAATCTTCAAGAAATCTTAGAGTATGGCAAAGCATATGACCGAGTCTTGAAAAAACATATAACCGAGTTTCTCGGGATAAACTTTGAAAGGTTTTGCCGGACTATCGCGGTGATGTTCACTTGCTAGGCGCCACTAAGTCATTTTACTGCCGACCGGAGGTTTTAGTTCGGGTGAATGTCAAGCAATCAAAGCCGTTCCATATGGGCGATGGACTCCGGCAAGGGTGCGTTGGGTCACCTTTCTTTTTCATTGTTTAAATGAATTGGATCGACAATATTGCAGCCAAGCTAATTAGTTTGCCACAATTGGAAATTGCAAAACCAGTAGTCTGCTATTCGCTGATGATTTGGTTCTGCTTTCTTCCACAGAATCTGGCCTCTAGCGCGCATTAAATACTGTAGCTTTGCAGATGCATGCGACACCAGCGGAATAAAAATAAGTACGGCTAAAACTGAGATACTTCATCTTTCAAGAAACCCTGATCAGTGCGTGTTGCAAGTAAATGGAGCGACACGGAAGCAGGTAGAGAAGTTCCAGAATCTTGGCGTTTGCATTCACGAGTGAAGGAAGGCAAGACGAAGAACTGGATACCCAAATAGGCAAGGCTAGCGCAGTAATGCGAGCTTTGCATTTTTCGGTTGTCACGAAACGAGAATTGTCGAAAAAGGCAAGGTTCTCAATTTTCAAAGCAGTTTTTGTCCCCATTCTCACCCATGGTCATGATTCTTGGGTAATGACCGAAAGAGTGCGATCACAAGTGCAAGGGTCCGAAATAAGATTTTTGTGAAGAATCAAAGAAGTTGCACAATTTAACGAGGTGCGTAGCTCTGAGGTTCAAAAATCTCTTAACATCGAACAGTTACTTCACCAAATTGAACGATCTCAGCTTAGATGTTCGGCCATGTAAGCAGAATGCCTCACGAAAGACTCCCTAAACAAGTTTATTTGCCAAACGATAGAGAAAAGACCAATTGGACGATCTTGAACTAAATAGACCAGTTGCATTGAAGATTTTGAATGGAATTCTTGGTACTCCACCCAAGCAAAATGATAGATGTAATGGGAGACCGCGAAGTGCGGCGGCTTAATCTCGAGCTGCTGCCACCGCAACTCTCACGGAAAAACGGCCAATAAAGAAAGAAGAAAGAAGAAAACAAAAAAGACTGTTAATGCAGCCTTATATAACAACAGAATTAATTGATGCTATTCGCCGGAGGCAGAACTCTACAAAACTCATTTTAAAAGAGGCGATCCAAGTAAAATTACGCACTACAAAAATTTTGGATTGATATAACCCAAAAGAAAGAAAAGAGCAAGAGACCATTTTTTTGATGAGCAGAATAAACATAAACCTTACCTAAAGAAATTGTGAGAAACGATACGTTTAATGCTGCATCCAAGCAAAAAGCTAAGTTGTTTCAGTGAGCAACAACTAATCTTTGAAGGAAGAACCATTGAAAATTCTTTTGATATCATAAAAACATTTAACAATTATTTTGCGAATTTGGGTAAAACAGTTGCAGATGAGATTTTACCAACGCCACGGCAAACTTGCAAAAAGTATTTAAGTAATCGAATTCAAAATTCAATTTTTCTTGAAGAGCCAAGACCCAATGAAGTCTATTTTAACGTTATTAAGGCAAACAGTTGTCAAAAGAAAATGAAATTGTTTAAGCAAAATGAACAAATTATTCAATTGACAAACTGTAATGTACAGTATATGACAACTAGTGGACTACCTTCACCAGAGATGGAGTCGAGAATACAAGGCTCGAGGCCTAGGCCAAGAACACAAAAAAATCCTGGGCCAAGGCCAAGTACCGACTTTCCGAGGACAGACTCTCTCGAGGCCAAAGACAGGAATGCTCGAGGCCAAGAACCAAGGACACAAAACGCAAGTGTTTTCCAAAAAAAGTCTTCCCGCAAAAAAATTACAAATTTTTGCGAAAATTCAGGCGTTCTCCAAAAAAACAACAAAAAAACAACAAGGTTTTCGTAAAGTTTCCGCGAAGTCTTTGGCAAGCTCCAAGACGAAAAGCAAAAATGGTCATGACCTTGGCCCATTTTCAACAAATCAAAAAATAGAGCTATCCTCGAGCCGAGCACAGGGCATTTTCGAGGACTTGCAGATTTCCAGGCAAAGGCCAAGGACTTAAATTGTGTCTTCATAAATAGTGTCTTCAAGGCCAAAGACGTCCTCGAGGACTTCACCTCTGACCTTCACATCTTCACATCTCTACCACATAATGCTTGATCGTCTAACCTCTCACTCTCTAAGAAGTCATAAATTATTAATTGATGCAAGTTTTTGTCGTTATATTCAAATCAAAAATGACAACAGCAAATCTTTGAGATTTGAAAATCATGTCACGCAGAATTTACTTGGAATCATTTCATAAATTGTTTGCTAACAACATAATTGAACAATTGCTGGTATAAAACACAACCGTTCTGACAAATTTGTGGTTCAAATCTAAAAATACCGTACTTTGTACTCTTCTGAATTAAAATGCAGAGCTGGGCGTTTAAACAAAACATCATAAAGCGCAAGCGCAAATTCCGCAACCAAAATATTTCTAGTTTAAAGCGCAAGCGCAAATTCCGCAACCAAAAATTTTTAAGCGCAAGCGCAAATTCCGCAACCAAAATTTTTAAGCTTAAAGCGTAAATACGAATTTCGCAACCAAAATCTTAAAAGCTTAAAGCGCAATTGCAAATTTCGTAACGAACATTCTATACGTTTTAAAGCGCAAACACAAATTCTGAAACCAAAAATTGAAAATAGTACAGCGCAACTTCGAATTGATTGCTTGAGAAGCGCACACAAATTTCGCTATTTAAAAAAGTTTTTGAGTACAAATTTTTGCATAGTTGAAGTTTCAAAAGCGCGCTGCAGACGATGGTGTTAAGCAAGGATGGCAGTGCAGTACGGTACGTTCAGAATTTGCGTACTACGTACCTCGCACCTTCAACCGTACCGTGCCAGCGTACCGTACTTCAGTTCAATTTTTGAAGCGTACCGTACCAACGTACCGTACCCGTACCATAACAAAAAAGGCGTACCGTACCAGCGTACAGTACTTCTTAGCAAAATTGGAGCGTACCATACCGTACTTACGTACCGTACCGTACTGCCATCCTTGCTTTTAACTACTCGCAACTTTAACTGACTTTGAAATCACTTGCCTATAAATCAGCGATCTCAATTCACACATTTAGCCTCAGCTTTAGCTGTCTTTTGCCTCTGCATACAAAAAGCCGGCGCAATGTGCGAAAAGTCTGGGATTTTTAATTCAAACCACGTACCAACGTACCGTACCCGTACCATCACAAAAAAAGCGTACCGTACCAGCGTATCGTATCTCTTCGCAAAAATTGAGGCGTACCGTACTGCCATCCTTGATGTTAAGTATAAAAATATGAAAGTATAAACATAGTACCATTTTCAGCTAAGCTGCACTGGAATATACCAACTGCATTGCGTTTAGCTTTTATAATTAAAGGCACATATCTAAGACCGAAAAAAGAATTATTTTTATTGTTGAAAAAAAGCAATTAAACACTAAAACAAAAAAAATAATAAAAATAAACAGCAATATAAATAAATAAACACCAAAACAAAAAAAGCTCCACTTACTCACAATTAGAAATAATGCGTTATTCATGGAAAAAATTGACTTTTTTAAACACTTTTTATTTTCACGCAGCAAAACAAATTTTTTTAAATTTTCTTTCGCCATAGACGATCGTTTCGATCGCAAAATATTAGAACCAACAACAAACAATCTCTCGACGGCGGCCAAACTAGAAATAGCAGTGTTGAATCTTCTGAATTTTTGCAACCACGCATCTCTATTGTAGGCAGGAAAGCAATCTTTGGTGATTTTGTCGTTTGCTCTTCCGACCCTTTCATCTAATCTTTTTCATATTGTAGAGGCCAAGTTTTCGGCTACTAATTACAGTACAAAAAACAAAAAGTATTTCGTACTTATTAAGTGAGGCAGCTTAAACTACATACAGGGTTCAGAATTAACGCCTGCCCGCTTGCCCGAGGCAAGCTGAAATCGCTTCGGGCAAGTTAGTTTTCAGCTTAACTTCCCCGACGGCAAGTTAACAAAATACAGCGTATTAGACAACTTCAAACAAGATTAGTCAAAGACGCAATTTACCCGGTTTTGTTGCAATAAAGTAAAATTTGTACGTATAGAAAGCTGTTTCTTGCTCTATTTTAGTAATTACTCTGTAACTATCACAATTAATGCATTGTCTAATAGTACGCATATTATTAATCGCAATTAACACGTCTTAGTCGCACGCAGATTTTTCGATTCTTGGACGCGTTTAGCAACGGCTTGGCACAATATGTTCCTTTTTTTTTTCTAAAAAAGTTTTCCGGCGCTTGCCACGCTAACAGCTGTTTCAGATACCACAAGTATTACCCTGCGCTGCATGAAGATAACGTCAAGATTTTTGCAGTTTTTTTGTTATGATTACTTTGAAGATCTTTTAGCTTTTTAGCTGGTGTAGTTTCCAAAATATTCGCTAATAAAAATACGTTTGCAACAAACCACAACGGTAATTAATAATTATGATAGTTAAATATTAAATGAAATATCTACAATCAAAAATCGATTTTTGCTGATGCATGATTGGAAAAAGTTACTGATTGCATCACATTATCTAAACGATCGCACACAAAAACTTGATTCTCGAAACTACGCGTACTTTACAAATTCAGTGCTTTTTTTCCAAGTTAACCTCAAAACTTAGAGTACCTTTTTTTCGGGCAAGTTGTCAAAAAAGTTAATTTCGATCCCTGATATAATATTAATTCATTACTCTATGTCTTTCAGCCGTATACAGCATATAGTTTATCTGAAGCACAAGTACTACCACTAGGGATGGGCATTTCAGAATAGTAGGCTATTTCAGAATTATTCCGAATATCAAAAACCGAATCCTAATCTGGCTTAATTAACTTAATTTGTTGAAAAAGTGAACTACCAGTCAACCACCACCGATATTCAGAAAAAATTTATTAAACGATTAGGTTTATCAAAGCAGCGCTTTATTGCAGTGCATGACATTGAGTGCTTCTAAATGTTCACCACTTATAGTTGCATTCTTAATTCGCTCACAGTCAAGCTTGCACTGGAGAAGCACCTTCCGGAAGAAGCTGACGGTGCAGGAATGCAAAGGTTGCTTCAAATAGGAAAGTTGAAAATTTGTGGACCACCACTTCATGTATCCATTTTTAAAGGTTAAAAAGTTTAAGTTTTGGAGAGCCCCGTTCGGGAAAACGTTTTTTCATATTTGCTCACCCTTAAAATTTTATGTGTCCAGCGTGAGTGATTAAAAAGTTTCAATTTTAAAGGGTCCGTTAGGGGCAAACCCCCAATGTGGTAAACCCAATTTTTGTTACGTTTAGTTTATTTTTGATATCTACCCATTTTAAAAATCTTATTTATCTAGCTCTAACGGTTTAAAAATTTGAAATTTTGGAGGACCCGATTGAGGGGGATCTCCCAACTTGGCACCCTTGATTTCTGTCACATACTAGTCCTCCTTGGTATATTCAATCGCTCAAACTTTAAATACAGCACGTTTAGCGATTTAAAAGTAGATAGCGCAGAAAAAAACAAAACAAGAAAAAAAGTAGATAACGCAGAAGAAAATAAAACAAGAAAAAAAAATCTTTTTATCAGCAATCAGCATGTATCAACTATCTCGTGACCATGCTTTAAATCTGTGAAATCAAAATTTATTTATTTTTTGACAGGGACATGCAGTTCAACATTTAAAAATTATTTTGTGATTGCGCATCTTGGAAAAAAATTCACAATTGAAGCGCAACAAATATTAGTTTTACCGATTCGCAAGCGCTGAAAAAACAGGCATAGAGCGCAACGCAAATTGCGCAAGCGCTGAAAAAACAGGCATAGACCGCAACGCAAATTGCACAAGAGCTGAAAAAAAGGCATAGTGCGCAACGCAAATTGCGCATTTGCGCAACTTGCGAACTATTTTGCGCAACGCCCACCTCTGTCAAAATGTTACTTAAGTAGCGTTACTTCACGCTAAAAGTAAACAAGTGAAAGTAGAAAGTATCCAAAAATGTAATTACTTCAAAAGTACTCGCTACTGAAAAACTCTACTTGAATAGTCTACTTAAGTAGAACTACTTTCGTTACTTTACACCTCTGCTTAAAAGTTACTAAACAAACCGCATGCAATTCGTCAACATTAATGGTTGTAGTACCAATTTAAAAGAAACATAAGTAGGAGTACCACGGGGCTCAATATTAGGACCGCTGTTGACTGTACATCCCATGTGAAAACTTTTTGTACGCTGTCGAATGCACGCCAAGGTTATATGCTGACGACACGAGTTTATTGATTCAAAATAGTATAGTAACACAAAAGATTTGCAAAATGCTGTGGACGCTCAACCTTCAATAAAGAGCACTCCTATTATTATGTTCGTGCTAACATTAACGGACATCAAGTTGATTCTATAGTATTGAGATAACATATTCAGGAAATGTTGTAGACCAAATATTTATATTTTGAACCAGATATTAAAAAAATTACACAACTAATATAGAGAGCAACGAGTATATTATAGAAATGGAAAAGTTTGGGTTACATATTTCCTTGTGATGCACAAAAGCAGCTACACATACAGCAAAATAACGCTATAACAGCCTTAGTTGGAAGCAAAAAATATGCCTATGTTATCTTTTCATACAAAAATCCTAATATCCTAAAATCCACGATTTGTGTGAATTAGAAATTGCAACTTTGATGCACAACTATGATAATTCAAAACTTCCTTCAGCACTCGACGGCCAATTTGTAAAGTATTCAAATTTTCATCGTTATTGAACCAGGAGTAATCAAAACCACACATACTATATCCCCAAATGCAGATTAGTTAGGCTTAAAAAAATATTTAGATCTATAGGTGAAAAAATGTGGAACAAGACTGAAAAAGAACTATACTAAATTAAACTCTTAATACCTTTGCTCATACTGCTACAAAAATACATTAATTGATTTCTAATCAAAAATATTTAATTCGATTTATAAATTAAGAGCTGTGTGACGCGATAATTTTTACGGTCTCGTCAAAGCTCCACTGTTTGCCAATATTAAACAATTCGCAATTCAATATCGCGTATTGTTTTTCATTTTCTTATTTTCTAATTATGCAGAATTTTATTTGTTTTCTTTTTTTATTTATTGTTTCTTTTTGTTTGTTGGCAATTAATCTCTGTCTACTGACAACTAGTGAATTCGGCTTGTCAAAAACTGGCTCCAATGTCGTGAAAAAAAATTACCTTTTTTTTTTACGGCGACTTGACTTTGAAGACTTCAATGACGACTTTTTCGAAGGTGAACTCTGCACCGAATCCGAAGATTTTTTCGTTTTATTGACTCTGCGAAAGTATGGAAAATCATAAATGAAATTATTGGCAAAAACAATCGAGTGAAAAAAACACCAAATATTGAATTAATGAACGTAATGAATGCATTACTGACCAAAAAGAAATTACAAATGGATCTAATGATTTTTTCTTAACATGCGACCTTCACTAGCAAGTAAAATATTAAAATCAAATAAAAACGATCTTGAAAAATCTATTTCTTTAAGCAAAACTCATTCTTTTTTTGAATCAATTTCTGCCTCGGAAACTTATAGGAAGTGATGAATTTATAAGAAAAGAAAGCCAATGGACTTAAAAATATTTCTCCAAATTATATAAAATTACCTGGTGAATTACTAACTTGTTCCAAATTTATCTTATTTAAGCTGATACCCCCTGTCGCTTATTGGCAAAAAAATTGTTAAATTTATTGTGCATTCCACGAAAGAAGTAATTATTCTATTGCTGATTTTGGGAAATCAGAACATACTAAAAATTGTGATACAGCGACATTGCAAGTTCTCGTCCCATACCCTCGTTTTGAGGACCTCAAAACATGACCAGGTGTCACCTAATGGCCAAATAAAAAAAAAAAGATATTCTTAAAATTTTGGTGCAAACGAGTCGCTGGTAGTCGTAATAGAAACCAGGTATAAGCGATTGCTCATCAATTCGAAGTGCGAATTTTATGCCATTATTAACATCATTTTAATGACATCACATTAGCAAAAAGCTGTTAAAGCTGCAAAACTATTTTGAATCAATAGCCATTAGCTAAGGCAAGGGAGGGCCATGGTTTACCCCAGATTTTCACACACTGTCTCTTAAACCTTTCAAATTTCAAAAATTCTTCCATTTTTAGTCCTTAATACTAGATCTATTCTTATTGGCCCTCTTTGAAAATTTTTCTGCCGGCGTTCTTGCTAATGGTGGTCTCCGAATCGAAATAATTTGCTTGCAACAAGATTCGACAAGTAATCTGCGATAATCTACACTTTTATCTATTTCTTTTTTTTGTTAAATTTGCTGATGTTACTGTCTCACTAATAAAATCGTATATTTGCGCAGGCAGTGAAACATAGTCGTAGATGGCTTTTTCACTTAAAAATGGCTTTAAAAATTTCAAAACCAACAAATAATATTGCACCTTTGCGCAAGCTTGATAATAAACCAAGGGCGTATTCTCCATGCATGCAACGCATAGAATTGCATGTGTAGCTATTTATTCAAAAATAATCACAATATACAGCAATAATAATAGCAATCTAAACAAATATAAGTAAAAATTTACTGTAAAACAAAATCAAAACAAAGCTGGTACAGTTACGGGCATTAACTTTCAAGTCAACGCTGCAATATGTAGTCTCGCTTAATTTCTTGAATTCGGTTTTAGCAATTAGCATCTTACTAAATTACGAAAAATATATGGCAATACGCATAGATGGGCACAAGTCCGTTAATCCGTTAATAACGAAGCTAACTTTTGCATTAATTCGTTAATCCGTTAAAAAGTTTTTCCATGTTAACGGACTAAATTAACTTCCGTTTAGTTCTGTTAACGGACTAAAGAAACTTCCATTAAGTTCTGTTGCCTTCCGTTTTGGTTTTTATCGTTAATATCTTGCACCATTCATTCATCGTACCGGTACAAATTAGTTTGCACTGGTAAAACTTGTTGCGTATTAGCACGAGTTTCATAGAAGAAAGCGAAGAAAGGAGCGCTTTTTTGTCGCAAATAGTAAGCTGCAGCCTCATAGGTCTATTAATAAATTATCGCTGTTCGCAATTTCCAAAGATTTTCCGATCGCAGCTTCGTTAGTGCATTTGAACTTATTTTTATCTTGAAATTAGATTAGACTGTAAAATGTAACTTCCAAAACACAAAAAGATAACCACACCAATAAATATTTCGTTACAATCAGCTCAACAGCGTCAATACGTGCTCTAGAAGCGAGTGAATAACAAGAAATGTAAATTACGCGCAAAATGTTAACGAATTAACGGACTTTATTAACTTATGTTAATTAAAGCTGAAAATAACGGATTAACGTTAACGGACGGTGTGAAGTTTATTAACGGATTAGTGGTTAGCGAAGCTAACGTTTTGCATTAACTTGCCCACCTATGGCAATACGCATGCAAGATTTAAAACTGCAAATTATATTCGTTTGTAAACTTTAATTGCCGCATTGTTTTCAGCAAAAGTTTTTTTCATGCGTCCAGCTTTTTTTTTGTTTTGATAAAATGCAGTCTCTATTTTCATTTTAAATTTGCAATAGTAAATTAGCGCAAAATAGGCCACATGATATGCACCAAGGCATTCCATTTTAAACATTGCATGCTTGTTGCCATTTATTTTATGCAATTTGAAACATAAAAGTTGGCCATGCAGCGGCTAATCAGCAAATCAGCTTAAACTAGACTAAGTTCTGCAATTGGTGTTTTTACAACATGCTTTTAGGCCTACTTTACTGCTATGTCCTGATATGGTAATTATGGATCAAGGCATAGGTGGGCACAAGTCCGTTAATCGTTAATCCGTTAATAACGAAGCTAACTTTTTCACTGACTCGTTAATCCGTTAAAAAGTTTTTTCATGTTAACGGACTAAATTAACTTCCGTTAAGTGCTGTTAACGGACTAAAGTAACTTCCGTTAAGATCTGTTAACTTGCGTTAAAGTTTTTATCGTTAATATCCTGCAGCTTCGTTGTGCATTTGAACTTGTTTTTATATTGAAATTAGATTAGACTGTAAAATGTAACTTTCAAAACACAAAAAGACCACCAGAGCAATAAATATTTCCTTAAAATCAGCTCAACAGGGTCAATACGTGTTCTAGAAGCGAGTGAATAAAACGAAATGTAAATTACACGCAAAATGTTAATGGATTAACGGACTTTATTAACTTCCGTTAATTAAAGCTAAAAATAACGGATTAACGTTAACGGAGGTGTGAAGTTTGTTAACGGACTAGTGGTTAACGAAGCTAAAGTTTTGCATTAACTTGCCCACCTATGGATCAAGGCATATATAAACTGTTAGACTAGTCGCTGTCTGTAGTAACACTTAAAAAACTTGGTTTGTATACTTACTTTGTAGGCTTGTAGCCTACCGGTATGTTTTGACTACAGAGTAGGCCAAGTTGCAATACTATGCACTTACACTAGTAGGCTTAACCTATTTTATCTTTATAGCCCAAAAACCGACAAAGTCATCACAAATAACCATAGGTGGGCACAAGTCCGTTAATCGTTAATCCGTTAATAACGAAGCTAACTTTTTCATTAACTCGCTAATCCGTTAAAAAGGTTTTTCATTTTAACGAACTAAATTAACTTCCGTTAAGTGCTGTTAACGGACTAAAGTAACTTCCGTTAAGTTCTGTTAACTTCCGTTAAGGTTTTTACCGTTAATATCTTGCAGCTTCGTTGTGCATTTGAACTTGTTTTTATCTTGAAATTAGATTAGACTGTAAAATGTAACTTTTAAAACACAAAAAGATCATTATAGCAATAAATATTTCCTTACAATCAGCTCAACAGCGTCAATACGTGTTCTAGAAGCGAGTGAATAAAACGAAATGTAATTTACACGCAAAATGTTAACAGATTAACGGACTTTATTAACTTCCGTTAATTAATGCTGAAAATAACGGATTAACGTTAACGGAGGTGTGAAGTTTGTTAACGGACTAGTGGTTAACGAAGCTAACGTTTTGCATTAACTTGCCCATCTATGCAAATAACTAATGACGTAAACTAAACTAATGACTTCATTATAATTGAATGCATTATTTGAAACGTATCTGAACAAGTATCTGAAACAGTAGCGTTGAATTGTGAATGCAAACACAGCAAGCTACCGGTTATAGCAATCTGAGCCTCCACAAGTTATTTAAAGAAATAGATGGTATAAAGTCAAAAGCTAGATCAACTTCGTTGTCGGCACAAGTCGGCTGATTGTTTGACTTGTTGCGTCGAATGTTAGAACAATCTTACTTTAAAGGCAGGGTCCAGCCTAGCCAAGTATGACATCAAAAAATAGCATTTAATTTTCTGATCACAAAGCAAAAAGATTTTTTTTGAAGATTGCCAAGTTTCTAAAAAAATCAAACAATTTCGCTTCAACTCCGCACATCTGGAAAAAGATTTGAGTTGGCTGACAATGTGATGACGCACTGGTTGGTTTGCAAAAAACCGCGAAAACTTGTTTACAATGGTGAACAATAGGGGTAAACGAGGTAGGGGTAAAAATCACGCAAAATTACCAAAAGAAATAGCTTTAAAAGCGGCCATTTTTTAAAACGATTTCTAAATACATTGTGGAGTCCTCGAGGACACATTTCGAAGTCCTTGGCCTTGAAGGTCAAGTCCTTGGCTTTGGCCTCGAGGCCTCAAGTCCTCGAAAATTGGCCTGTCCTCGGCTCGAGGACAGCACTATTTTTTGAATTGTTGAAATTTTGCGGAGCGCCCGAAAATTTTTTTGGTAAACGTTTTTTTGTGGAGATCGCCTGAAAAATTTTTGTGAAGACCTTTTTTTTTCTTTGGAAATAGCCTGAAAACCTTTTTTTTTCTTTGGAGATTGCCTGGAAATTTTTTACTGAAGACCTTTTTTTTTGGAGAGTCTTGTAGACACTTGCGCTTGTGTCCTTGGTCCTTGGCCTTGAGTATTCCTGTCCTTGGCCTCGAGAGTGTCTGTCCTCGGAAAGGCTGTCCTTGGCCTCGGATTTTTTTTTGTGTCCTTGACCTTGGCCTCGAGCCTTGTGCTCTTGACTCCACCTCTGGTAATTTGCTCCCCAAGCATTCAGCAATCCGACTAGGTCATTGTTTTTTCTGTTGTTCTACAAGATCAATTCCTAAAACACAAACCAAACCAGGCTACTGATCTGATACTGGTACCTGTACCATTTGTTTCGTACGGTACCGGTAGCGAAATTTTTTTTTCTACCATGGTTTTGCAGATTTATTACGTCACATCCGCATCCTATCCATACTCCGCGCTCACCTTGGCTTGATCCGCTGTATTCACAGGCAAATTAATGCAAGAGGTAGGTTAGCTTATAGGTTAGTGATCACAGGTAAATACGCCTAATATATGTTAGCGTATCTAGTTAGCCTAGTATCTAGATAGCGTCTGACAAGTTGTTGTAAGCATCACGGTTAAGCTGTTGACTCGAGTCTGAGCAATTGTTGCTATATTAGGCCTACTAGATACCGGTATAAAATTTAAATAATAGCCTAATGTCATACCAGGGATGTCTAATGTGATGGTAGTCAGATAACGATGATGTTAGTGCAATTCAAAGTTTTAATCATGTTATGTATATTTACTTACTATTCGTAAATGGCAGGTAATAGCCAAATAATTGATTTTTTGATACAGAATAGACTAGCTTACAGTAAACAGCGTCACTCTTGCATTCAGTTAATGTTAGTCAGTCGATTCATCTGTTCGATGGTCAGAGTAACTACCGTAGTATAGCTTCTGGATTTTGGTAGGTCTCAGTAAGCATAGTAGCCTAGGTGAGGTATGCATAGGTGGGCACAAGTCCCTTAATCGTTAATCCGTTAATAACGAAGCTAACTTTTTTATTAACTTGTTAATCCGTTAAAAAGTTTTTTCATGTTAACGGATTAAATTAACTTCTGTTAAGTGCTGCTAACAGACTAAAGTAACTTCCGTTAAGTTTTGTTAACTTCCGTTAAAGTTTTATTTGTATCTTGCACCATTCATTCATCATACCGGTACACACCAGTTTGCTCTGGTAACACTTGTTGCATATTAGCATGAGTTTTATAGAAGAAAGCGAAGAAAGGAGCTCTTTTTTGAGGCAAATAATAACCTGCAGCCTCAGAGGTCTATTAGTTGCTGTTCCCAATTTCCAAAGATTTTCAGGTCGTAGCTTCGATTGTGCATTCGAACTTGTTTTTATCGTAAAATTAGATTAGACTGTAAAATGTAACTACCAAAACACAAAAAGACCACCAGAGCAATAAATTTTTTCTTACAATAATCAGCTCAACAGCGTCAATACATGTTCTAGAAGCGAGTGAATAAAAAAGAAATGTGAATTACCCGCAAAATGTTAACGGATTAACGGACTTTATTAACTTCTGTTAATCTAAGCTGAAAATAACAAATTAACGTTAATGGAAGTGTGATGTTTGTTAACGGACTAGTGGTTAACAAAGCTAACGTCTTGCATTAACTTGCCCACCTATGGAGGTATGATATAGCCATACAGTAGTAAGGGGTTAGGTTGAGAGTTCACTATTCAGTTCAGGGTTACTGGTTAACGTTGGCGTACTTACCGATTCTGTGCTATGCCAACTACACCATCCTTGAGATATTATACTTCGCTCTCGGTTTTGGCTTGATGTGCACTGTTAACATCAAAATGTTAAGAAGACCTAGGGCTATGTCAGATGTGTAGGGTAGGTTTATTTTGCTGTTTACATATTTTAAGGTGTTGAGCCTGAGTTAATTGTGGCAATTTCTTGATAGTTTAGACAATGGTAACGCCAAATTTACTACTGGTACTAGCTACTTCTACCGGTACAACTCAGATTAAGTAGCCTAAATCGTTTGTCTCTAACCTGCTCATAGAAAGTTTAGTACCCTAATTTTTTTACACAATAGGTATTAGATTGTTGAACTTAAGAAATGTTCACATGTTGTACTCTATGATTATTCAACATACAAAATTGTGTTGCAGGCATAAAATGTTACCCAGCATAGTATACAAGTAGATCAATTTTTTGATATGCCCATGTTGTAGTCTATTTTATTTTTAAAACGTAGGTATGTTCTGTTGTGGTGATCTGTGGTAACCAGTCCAAACAATTTGCAATTAGTATAGATTCCTGTTCTTACCATTAGTATGTGACCTATGAAGACGGAAAAATGCATTTCTTGTGTAGAGTGCGGGCAGGCAATGATATCCTGTACAATTTATTGGCAAGAAAAAAATACTGATTGTGTACATGCTTAACAGTAAACAAAGAAGCTATAAGGTTTGTTTGCCAAAGTTTCAAGAAGTATCAAGCATCCAGCATCTGTACTACATTTCAAGGATTCTTCCAATCATCTTTTGTATTTGTGCTTACTTTTCAGTCAAAGCCTACTAACAATCGAATTTGAAAAACATGACTGCTCTAACACTTCAGAGTTTTGGTTATAGCAGTTCAAAAGAAGCCTTGTATGCAATCTTAAATTGATTTTTTGTGGAATTGTGAACATGGACTAATGAAAACTTTGGTTTTACCAACTGGATAGTGCATCAGTATACCAATACAGAGTTTGCAGCTTATGCAATAGTGATATACTGTATGGATTGGGTTTGTTTGAGCTGATAGGTAGGTGTTGTTTTTAGGTAGCAAAGTCCATATTTAGTCCTTTAATACATACCGTTATTTAACAATTTAGCGTATTATATAGGCAGAGGCTGCTGTTACGTTACATAAGAAAAAGAAAATCGCTATTTTAACCCTAACCCCAACCCTAAACCTAACTTTAACCCTAGGTCTAACCCTAACGATAATCCTAACCCAAAGTCAAAATCTAACCCAAACCCTAACGATAATTTAAACAAAAAGGAGTAAATGAGCACTCACTCTTTACTCTCTTATTCTCTTCATGGGCGTTACATAACGTAATGCTAGCCACTTCGTATTATATATTATGTCTTATTAACAAAATAATGGGATTTAAATTGCATCATGGTTTGAAAGCGTTCGCAGTTTTTTACTGTTAAAATGGTCTTGAAACAGTAGTTAATTTGTTGAGGTATATGATCAATGACTGCTTATTTACATACCTAAAAGAGATTTACTTGGAAACTTTGAGGTTGATCAAATAGCAAATTACTGAATGGTTTATGATGCAAAAAGTATCAAAGTCACCCTTAATCACAAATTGCAGAAAAGGACCACAGAAAAAAATCTGGTATATAAAGTCTTTTCCAATTCAACCTAGTTTGTTTTTTTAGTGGGATTTCCCAAGCATGACGTTCTTGTTAGAGCACTGTTGAATTGAATGCTGACATCTTGATTTGGTCTTCTTGGAAATTTTTGGTGGCCTTCCTGCTCCATGCACTCTTCTACCCCGGCTGATATTTGATCTTCTTGCTGGAGTTGTTCCAGAAATGGGAATCTGAATTGAGGTAGATAACCTATGTTGCGTTGATGTTTATTGTGCATACTTTGGTTTTATTTTTGAAACAATTGTAGCCAGAGATGGCTTTTGTTAAACGTGTACAGTGCAGTATTAAATTGAGAATCTGCAGTGATTTTGTGAAAGTTGTTAACAAATGACTGTAATGCTGGTCCATGATATTGAAGGTTTGTCTTGCACGTTTCAATTACCGGTATGGTCTGAAAGCAGTGTGAGGCATGATTGAGCAGGTCTTAATGCACGACATTAGTATCTGTCTTTGCTTGTAGATACTGAAGAAAGACTGTTAACAAGGCATTTCATCAAACTAAAAAGTTCTTAACCTTTTTGATTTTGTTATTAAACACACTTAATTGATTGTATAGTCATTGAAAAGATTATATGTATCAAAGGTGCGTTTAGACAGGAAACAGCAAAATGCCTAAATTGCACTTTTGCAATGTTTGCTAGTCTTCATGGGGGACATACGCAACAATTTGTGAACGCTGATGTAAACAAACATTCACCAACTTAAATCTTTTATTTATTTGTTGTATTATGCAGAAGTGTGTAATAAGTTGGCGGGCCCATCTTTGCATCATTGAGCCTGGACAATGCACCCTTCAAAGAAATGTTGCACAGATGGCAAGTGGTTGGCAACACTGTGCCAATTTCACTGACCCAAGATTTGAACCTTAGACCTCACGCTCCAGAGATGAATGCGTTAGCGTTCGATTAACTAGCATCAGCAAATAGTCCCCAAAGTAGCTTTGCATCAAGTCTAACTGCCAATTTGCTGTGCTTATTTGTATTGTAACTTTTAGTTGATCAGCTATAGATCACACATACTAAAGAGACATTCTAATTTATGTAATGGTGACAGAATTAGTGTCGCAGTAATACATACTTACTGATATTTGGTAATTTTTTTTTGGCAGTTTATGCTGGTATGAAAAGTTATACTGTGGTGTGAAAAGAATTCTATGAATGATGATTTCACTGGAAATTTTTAAGTTAAAGTGAGTGAAATAAAAATTTTCATTATTCATCTTTGCATTTTTTGTTTGCCTTTTTTAAGATCATGAAGAAAGTAGGTCAACAAGCTCACATGGTCTTATGTCTGTCCTGCGTTGAAAAACTGCTGCGACTTTGAAGCCAGTATATGTCTGTGGTTGTTTCGGGCATGGGTTGGAATCCCTTCTGTAGGCATTTTTCTAACAATCAGAGGCTGATTCAGATTGTGACTTGATATGTCTTATTTTCGTGATTTTTTAAGGGTTAAGATTTGGGTTAGTTTTAGAGTGAGTTTTGGAGTAAGAATTTGAGTTTGGGTTAGATCTGGATCAAAATTAATAAAAAAGTAGACAAAAATTTCCAGTGAAAGAGTCTCGTCCGAAGAATCATTATTTGACTTAGGTTATTGATAGTGTTGTAATGCCATGCCAAACTATCCCCATCCAGTTTAAGTTTTTTTGTTTGGTTTCACCTAGAACTTTAGCTGAAATGGTATCAAATTAATGCTAACTTTGGCAAGGTTTCCTGGTTTGACGCTTGAATATATATGCGTCAGTTGTTTCTTTTTCTTATTAGTTGTTTTTAGAGCTGAAGGTAAATCAGACTGCACTAATTATCTTCTCCACTTTTTCAAAAAACAAACTTTAACTGCTTTTCAACCTCTAAAATTAGTTTTTGTTAGTCTTTTTCGAACTCTGTTTGCAATCCTTAACTGTTAAATGCAATGGAACATCGAAGTATACATTTTTACAACTCATTTTGTTTTTAGAGAAATCTGACCATGGGATTTAGCTTCGAAATACAACCGCTATTCGAAACATTACTTCAATTGCTTGCAAGACTCTGCAAATAAACATTTAACTGTCCAAGCATCATTTTTAAGATGTACAAAAAAAGAATTTTGGAACAGAGAAGTTTGTGAAAATCATCTAATACGAAATCTGATCCTTGTGCAACAAGACACTCATTAGCGTTTTTGATAAAACCATCTTCATACGATAACTCTTTGTATTATTCCTGGCAACAAAAGAGACATTAATTTTATGCCTACTTGTTTTACAATGGTGAATATTACATGTACTATTTAATCAGTTAAATTTGTTTATTTATTTAGTTTTGATAATTAATGTAATATGCTTTTCAAATTTTGCTGATTAATTTAGTTTGGTTTAGTTGTATTAGGCTAATTTATGTGCCAGCTGTGAATGTAAAGTGTCTGCTAATTGTTTCAAACAGTTATGTATGTTTTAACAGAAAATGTATGCTTTAAATTAATGTAGGATAACATCGAAGTCATAATGTTTGTTCTCACAGTTAGCCTGGCTTGTATATTTTACTGCTTTTAGTCTTAACTCTTTGCTTACCAGACCGGTCAAGGCGAAACTGTCTCCAGAAACCAGCGTTTTTAACAAAACTAGATTAAGTTTGCAGCAAAAATATCTAATGAAAATAATGGCCTACCAACTTCTCCAGCATACCAAAATTTTGGAAATTTCATGTACTTTGTGATAAGCATGTATTAGTTACTGAAAAATCAAAAATTGACCAATAATTGACATAAGAACAACAACCACTTTCTTGAAAAAATTTTCCTCTTGAAAAGTGGCTAAAAATAGTATACTTAAAAAAAAAATACTCACAAAATAATTACATGCCTTACGACTATCATATTTGCATAGCAAGCTATTAAGACACCATATTATCCAAAAAAATTACAAATTTAACTATAACCAGTCACACAAAAAAGTACCGGCAACAAAAAAACAGCAAAATTGTCTAAAATTGCACAAAAAAAAGAGTGGCTCGCTTTTGAGAATAATGCATTTCAGCATTGCTCAGTTCCAGTAATTGAGTTGTGTAATGATACTTTTTAAAGCAGGGCACTGCACAAAGACCACCATTACATTCTTCACAGTAAAATTGAGTTTTTTTTAGCCAATTTTTGCTTTTTTCCTGATTTACTTCACACAATTTGATCTCCGGCGGAGCACACAACACAAACTCATAGTCCATGTTTTCTTTTTGCATTGCCAGGGCAATGTTGCAGAAAATGAGCTCCTTGTGTGATTCTATTGGATTGGTTTGTTGTAGTTGATGGAGAAAAAACTTTTAGTTTGCTGACTTTTTCATTCCTTGCAGTGACAAACTTTCAGTGACACCTGAAATTGCATATTTATTTGGTAAATTGCTAGTGCTATGGTAATTTTTGGAAAATAATTAAGTAGTCTACAAGCTTAGCAATACCAGTACCTCCTCTCACTCTCAGTGCCACCAATATATAAGCTTATGCTGTAATAAAATTTTAATCATTTAATGCAGCCCCAGAAAACTACAGAATGCTAGTCTTCAGTTGGCATGCTTATTTAAGTATAACTGTAAGTGCAGGAGTTCTACTGACTAACTTTGTTGATAACTTAACAAGTTATGCATAATGACATTAACCTGTTAACTGGTACCTTACAAATGATTACTCTTTTAACTGGTAAGGTCTTATTATACCATAATTTATAGGTACCGGTACACTTATTAGCTGTATCCCCTCACCAGCACACCATAGAGGTTCAAGATACCGGTAAGTTTAGGCATATCTCATTAGTTCAAGTGGTGCCTAAACTGCTAAAGATCAGAGATGAAAAAGAATAGGCCTAATGCTTACCTCTAAAATCAAATCAGAAATCAAGACGGCTGAGAAACATTCAGTGAAATCACCAACTCATCTAATTCTTCAGAGGAAGTTGAACTTGAAGAAGAACAGCAATGACAAGGATTATCAAAACTGTCACCTATCTGACTTTCACTGCTGGTTACATCACCAGTCTATGATTGCCTAAGTATAACTTCCTCAGATCGCTATTACAAAAAACTAAGCTATTACAAACTAAAATCGCACCTAAACATGCAGATTTAAAAAGAAAAACCTATTTTTCATGCATCAAAAAAGTGCATTTTTTTCTCAAGTTTGAATAGCCTAAATCTCACCTTTTAACTCAAAAATTTTCAATTCACTTACTACAGTTAGTTTTCACAACTATTCGAGCGCTTAAACTCAAAATTTTACGGAGTTGCTATCTATCCTTAGCGAAATATTCAGTCCAAAGCTTGGGACCTCATATGAGGTTTCTGGGTTCTCAGAACAGTTTTATTGGATCCTCATATGAGGCTCCTGGTAAGCAAAGAGTTAACTTAAAATATTTTGCTATTTTTTCGTAAATATGGCACTTTTTTGGTTTAAAATTACTTTGTTTAAGATTAACTAACTTTGATGTTGCTGGGTGTCAGTGCCGTCGCTACGGGGAGGCCAGGAGGCCGTGCACCCCTAATAGCTGGTTGTGCCCCCCATTTCAGTTTACTCAAAATACTGTTTTTAAATATCTCCTAACGACAAGACAATGATGGAAAAAGGAATAATAATGTTCAAACATAATTACCATTGGACGTTTACTCGATTCTTTGCGAAATAGCTGCCAACCGACTGCTATAATAATCGTGATGCAGTAACCCGTCTTATGAACACGCCTTCACGGATGTGTCGCGGAAAAAAGATGTAAGCCTACAGAATCGTTTCCGGTGCTTCGTTAGTAATTATGACCTGAAACAGTACGTGAAAACGTTTTTAAGAAGACCAACTATTTTTGTTTTTTTAGCACACTCACGATCTTAAGGCAGGGCCTGTGAGAGTGGGTTCAGGGGGTACATCGTACCAGGGCCCACGCCTAGGGGGGGCCGGGCTCTAGGGGCCCGGAAGAGTTCCGGTTTCCTCCTTAAGTTTTGGTATCGCACCATACCACCGTAATCAAACTTGCTTACTGCAAAAATGTTAGTCAGCCTATTCAGTACTGATAATTGGTCGCTATTTTTGCTACACAGCCTTTAGGGCATCCAATAGTGGCCGATTTGATTAAAAAAAGAGGAAAATGTATCAAAGGCCATACACTTGCACCAAAGTCAACGTTTTGTGACATTTCTCTGACTTGAGAGCGCTAATTCTATGGTATAACAATGTACGAGAGCGTAAATTTTTAGAGATCCAAAAGCATTTCAACCTCAGAGAGCAGAGTCAAAGTTGACATACTCTACTACTATCATTAAGCAATTCACTCTATCTGTATGAGTTTAATAGGTATTTGGGTTTGTGAAGTCTATGATTGCAGATGACGTCTTAAAACTTTTATCAGTAAAATATTTGGATTTGCATTAATAAAGTCATTATGTTGTATAATATTGTGTGCATGTCATCATCCCCCACATCACATACTTTCTTTCATGTATATCACGTTTTCTGCTTGTCAATTTAAGCAAGTTTGGTGCTGGGATGTTGATCAAATGCTGTATTTTACCCTCGAGAAACATAAAAAGTGCTAAAGCTTCCGGGACTCTGCCCCGAATCCCACTGGGGAGCTCAAAGCGCTCCTCCAAACCCCCTAGCTGGATTTAAAGCAATTTTATGTCTAGTTGTGTTTTTCATAGGTCCTAACTATATGGGAATATCGTTATCCCCTCACTTTTAAATAAAGATCTACAGTCTAAACCCGTCCGACAAAAATTGATTTAATGGCATGGGCCCCCAATAAGGCTTGGGGGCCCGGTATCGACCTTCGTACCCCCTGGAAATTTTTCTCTCTGAGGCCCTGTCTTTAGGTCGCAGTCAATGGCGCATTCAAGAGATAAGAGGCCAATGGGACTTCACCTCTTTAGCCAAGTCACTTAAACAATTTAACCTCAAGGTACGAGTGTTAGAACGTGTTTTGGATTTGACCTGAAGTAAGGGGGCCTGTAGGGGTAGGGGAATTTAATTCTTCAAATGACTTCCAAATTTGTGCCCTTTGATTACTCATATGACTTCAAAAACGAGCGAAATGTGATTAAAGTGGCATTAAAATTGCTATTTTTGCTGCAAAATCGCCCAGCGGCTGGGGATCCGCCCCCAGGATCTCGTCTGTAACACACTTGAGTTACATTTGTTTGCTCAGCATGGAGCCTAAATTCGACAACTTTTGTAGAAAAAAAGATTTACTTGTAGTTTAAATTCTTGCCTCTTAGCAAAATCTTGGTTTCGCGTCTGATCGCATTCACGGCTGCAAGTAGATTTTTAAAGCGATTATAGGCCGCTGACGAAACTAGCTAAGAAACGCTGCTGGCCTTATATGCCTTTTTTTTGACATGATTACAGATTTTTTAAAATTGCCCATAATTTGTAGCCGTACAATTTCAATTTTTATCTGCAAGTTCTGTCTATTTTAGTGCCCCCTCACTTTTGGCTAGTGCGCCCCCACTTTGTTGTTCTCTGGTGACGGCACTGCTTGGTGTTGGATAATTTAATTTTGACTCTGGATATTTGTTATTGCCAACTTATTGTGGATGCTACTAAATGAAACTTCTGTTTCTTCCGTACTGAACTGAGTTGGCTCTCATTGTCCATGGAATATGTTTGGCACGATGGTATTATACATTTGATATGATGGACGATTGTATTTTTAAATTTTACCGTCGCAAAATTGTGCTGAACCGGTACATTATTATTGTTAAATAGATTTTCCACTCTGAAATTATTCGAGCTTTTGGCGTTAAGCGCCAAGTAATGAGTTCAAGGTGATAGAAAATCGTTATATCGTGCGCAATTATCGTTTGATAGAGACGAAAAACGAATGAAATACTAAATTTTGTGCATTGTATTCGCCTGAATGGCCTCTCCAGTGTTTTTCAAATAGCAGAGTTCATCAGGAGGATAGAAGAAAGAGGATTTAGGCATGGTTGTTCTCGATATCCCTGAGCGAAGGCACAGCTTACCACAAAAGATGATGGAATGAGCGGATAAGGATTTTTAGTTTTGAGCAATATCATATTTATTTACATCAACTTTTTAAATACACCACAGGTAAATACAAAAACTTGGGAGACAACGAACAAGACCGTACGGTCATCAAAGTCACTTACACCCTACTTATAGTTGATAATTGAAATATAAATGATCTAGTTATGGTTTACAATTAAATCAATGGTGTCGTCATGGGTAGGCTCCACCTATTTTGTCTTTTTTATGCAGCGGTAGGCTCAGTTATGTTTCTGTCTTGCTACAACGTAAAGCGTTTTAACCCGTACAAAGGCATTTTGGTTTTAAGTAAGATCAGTGGTTCCCAAACTAAAAAAATTCACAGCAGTCCCCATGCAAATTTTAAATGTTTGGCTGCCTTATCTACAAAGCTTAAAATTTGTCCATCACAACTACGAGATCAATGTACCGTATTGTGAAAAATAGGCCTACATAGAGCGCAAATGTACAGTAATTAACGAAGTTTAATGGGATGGGTGCAGTTACTTCCAGACGCCCACTCCTTTCTTCTCTAACACAGATACAAAAAACCTGAGCTTCTGCTAGGCCACAGAAGTAGCTATCTATAGCATTAGCCACCGATGAACTGAACTTTTCTCTCTGTGACACCATGGGGGAGTCGGGTAGTGTAATCGCAACGAACGCATAGGAAGCACAAAATAACTCTCGCAAGCACAGATTGCGTACCTCCCAAATGCTAAGGAGTGGCAAGCAAAATTATTAGGCTATGAGCCAAGTAACGCTTTACCAAATTTGTTTTGCGGACCTTCCGAAAGTGGTTCAAGAACTCTAAAAGGTCTGCGGACCCCACTTTGGAAACTACCGAGTTAGATGAAAAACAGCTTCCAGACCGCTTCATAATTTTTTTTTATGCGATTATCAGGATTAATTGATTGGGACTTTGGTGATACTTTTTTTAGCATTTGTCGTGATTTTTCGGTCAATAGTTTTTACAAGTATTTCATTTTATGCTTTTCCGTTCATTTCATTCTTTGCATCAGTTCTGCATTTCAATAAACAAAATTAGAGATACCGGTTTGCTTCGGTTCGATTTGTTCAGTTTTGCAGAGTAGGTTGATGAGAATGATTGATAGTATGGATGAATTTAGATTTTTGCTGCTTTTTACTGCTCGTTAGAAACAACAGCGATAAAGCTAAGCATTTACTCATCCAAGGAAGCAACAAGGATGCTGGTGGGAGTCGAACCAACAATTGTTGAAGTAGCTTGAATTACTGTATAGCTATTGGCTCATGCAATCCATGTCTTCTGTTTTCACATGGGACATATGACTTAAATTGACGCAGACAACAATTTGGAGGAGGTCTGAAACCCCCAGACCTTACTCTAAACTTGTCGATGCAGCAGGTTTACACCAACCCACTTAATTTTCTTAGGACGGCTGCGCTGTGCAGTATACACAATCAAGTTCTACAATGTACAAGATGGACCAACGACAACATCTAATATGTTCTCTGGTGAAAGCGTAAATAAGGATATTGATTAAGACGTCATTTTCAAGTAGTACAAAAACTTAAGATCATTTTGAGTAAAAGAAATGCCCGTTTATTTGCTTCCGCCTAAAAATAAGACACATATAAACCAGGAGCGGGCTTCGCTGTTTACTTTTTATAACACATTCAATCTGAAAAATTGCTACCGTATATTTAAGAATTTTTAAAAACAAAATCACATCGCAGAAACAAATTCATAAAAGCATAGAAAAACAGGGATCGCTATAGTATTGTTGATTGCATGAAAAACTCGTCATTAATTTTTTTCTCCGTAAGCATAGTGTGGCAGTCTGCTATGCAGAAATGTGAAAACTGTATTTCTTAGTTGCGAAAGTTGAAACAATAAATGTGCACCCTTCATCCACACATTAAACGCTTGATCGCAAGTTTGTGAGTGAACTACTAGTTACGACGAAAAGTTATTGTTTTTATCGAGGGCCAGCTAGCCCACTATCAATTCAAAAATTTAACGTTTATCAATGTCTTTCTATATCTAGATTTTCTTACAAGTTAACCAACAGTCACGACCATTCACTACAACTGAAAAGCTTTTTGGACTTTTATTTGTATTTTTTTTATAATTGTAAGCCAAACAAGATCACGTTTTTAGTCTTTATAAAGTTATGGACGTCTTATAACGGACCGCAACCAGTGGTGTAAAAAGTATTCGAGAATTGTAATCAAGTAAAAGTTTCGTTACTGATAAAAAATTACTTGAAGTAAAGTACTGACCAAAAAAGGACTGGAGTAAAAGTGAAAACGTAGTTTTAAAAGTACTCGAGTACAAGTTTTTCTGAAAGTATTCAAGCAAAATACAGAAACTATTCACTCGACATATCACAACTGGCCAATTACCTTTACATCACTGCCACAAAGCGCTTAGTCTTCTATAACCCCTCCTCTCTCAATAAGTCATGAATTCTTAATTGTAACTTGGCAAGTTTCTTATTATATTCAAGACAATTAATCAAAAAGAACAACAACTGTTAGACTTCGAGATTTGAATATCATGCCACGCAGAATTTACTTTGAATCATTTTATTACATCTTGGCTCAAATGCTCATTTACTGTTATTGTTAAATTATGCTTAAATTAAAAAAACTCGTTGTACGTGCCTTATCAGTGTACAGTTTACTCAAGGGTGGGCTAAAAGTTACGTACCATAGCTATTTCAGTATATTCTGCGATAACCTTTTTTGGATTTAATTAATCAAACTTATTGCGGATTTTTTAAATTTAATTTATTTCAGAATATGTGAAGGCAGGCAGAAGCCTGATAAACATTACGTCACTAAATCTATTGCAGATAGCCCATCTACATAGTCTGAGTTTCCATGGGACGAAATTGATCATCATATTAAAAAGATTTTGTAATTACATTGAACAATAAATATTACAGTACTGCACGATAATGTTTCTTGCATATATGGTGTGCGATTTTTAACTCACACTGTAGAATTTAGCGATAGTAATCAAGTAATCAAAGGACGGTAAGTAATCAAAGGACACATTTTTCGCAAATCTATATATCTCTGTTTGACTCTTTCATGATTTACTTTTAATAGAATAAACAAACATCTATGCCAGTATGAGGCGAAGGGCAGATACCAAACAACGAACGTGAAACTAAAACCATCTTAAACAAATTTTCGCCAGACTGGATGTGATACGTAATCGCACACGTAGAAAAAAGGCATTGTGAAAGTCGCTGTGGTGGTCTGACCTCTGACGCAAGAGTAGCCAGCCGCAAAAGGAGAAAAAGACAACTAACTTGGCTGAACTGAACAATTGCCGGTAGAAAAGTCGATCGTTCTGCCGAATTTGAGGTTCTAACTTAAAATTACAGTACTTTGTACTTTTCTGATGCAAAATACTACTTAAATAGCGTTACTTCAGTCTATAAGTAAGCAAGAAAAAGTACCTACTAAAAAACTACTCAAGAAATATTCGCTGCTGGAAAAAACCACTTGAGTAATCTACTCAAGTATTTCGTTACTTTACACCACTGACCGACGGTGACTGTAACTATGGGATTGTTCTAATAATCAGAATATATCCCGAAGCAGAATAAGCTTCGTAATGAGTGTTGGTTATTTTGCTGTGCAGAAAATGGACGTTGCCACTAAAGTTGAAATTTACCATACCTAAAAACGAGTTATTTTTAAGAAAAATTCTCCGACCGTTGAAGATTCATTTCACCCATAACTACAGCCATGTACAGATATGCAGCATAAATGATTAAAGACAAGCTATTTTTATGTTGAATCTAAAACCTCGAGCCATATAGGCTCCACGCAAAAGCGTCTTATTGCATGTCTCTGGTGTGCAGCCAAAAAAATAAATAAAAACAAACAAAGTAACGACATTTTTGTTCCATGAGTCTGTCTAGATGATACTGAACATAAGCCGTTTTTGAAAAATCCTAAAAAAAAGTTGACTGAAACAATTTCAGATCAAAACATAAGTTCGTGTAAAGAAGGTGGAAGCAATTAACAAAGCGGTGCTTCCACATTCCTGTTCTTAATTGCAATATTAATATTTGTTTTAGTTTAATTTTGTTGAGCGCGATCAAGCGAATAACAAAATATGCGAAGGGAAAACTAATAATTGCAACGAGATTTAGAATCCGCATCCAGAGAGATTAAACGCGTTCGTCTAGTCTACAACCTCTCATCAAATTCTAGATTTAAAGCAACATCACTTTGGTCGAGAACGTTTATGCTACTTAATTATGAAATCGCATAGATCTAAATATTGTAGAGTAGTAATATTTGAAACGTTGACTGGTGGTACAAAACTCGAGAATTGCTTTGATTGAAATTGCTTCGAAGGCATGAACATTTTACTCAGAATAACAATCGTTTGTGACAAAACCTTTAAAGCGATAAATCGTTGTCACCAAGAGCAATAAAAAGCGTTATGTTAGCGCTAGTATCCCGCTTTCTCATAACATTGTTATGACTGACACAATGGCTATTTTGAAAAAAGCTCTTGTCATTTCAAAACCACATCCTCATAACTTAATAACGAACTTTTGCATGGGTATCTAGTCTACGCAACGCCTGCATTAATTACTTTAAAACCAGTAACGATTAGTCAAATACTCACATGTTTGTTAACTTAAAAAAAATTATTTCACAATTTTGTTTCTGGTGGTTGTCAAGCGCAGATGTGTAAAAACAGCCTTACAGTCTATGAAAAGTTAAGGGCAAGTAAAGCCAACATGCAAAAGCATTTACTCTATGAACAAGGAAGAAATCTTGCAGAAAAAAAAAACACACAACATTATTTAAACACTTCAAACTCAAACGTATTAATTTATGCTTTGCTTATGAATACTTAACTAGCAAAATAATATTTAAAAAAAAAATTACGTGCGATCTAATAGGTACGCTGCTATAAAGAATTCTGATACAAATACTGACGTAGTGAATACTTCAATCACAGCATTTGTCTGCAACTAAACCAAACTAAATTAATCAGCAAAATTTGAAAAGCATATTACATTAATTATTAAAACTAAATAAATAAACAAATTTAACTGATTAAATAGTACATGTAATATTCACTATTGTGAAACAAGTAGGCATAAAATTAATGTCTCTTTTGTTGCCAGGAATAATACAAAGAGTTATCGTATGAAGATGGTTTTATCAAAAACGCTAATGAGTGTCTTGTTGCACAAGGATCAGATTTCGTATTAGATGATTTTCACAAACTTCTCTGTTCCAAAATTCTTTTTTTGTACATCTTAAAAATGATGCTTGGACAGTTAAATGTTTATTTGCAGAGTCTTGCAAGCAATTGAAGTAATGTTTCGAATAGCGGTTGTATTTCGAAGCTAAATCCCATGGTCAGATTTCTCTAAAAACAAAATGAGTTGTAAAAATGTATACTTCGATGTTCCATTGCATTTAACAGTTAAGGATTGCAAACAGAGTTCGAAAAAGACTAACAAAAACTAATTTTAGAGGTTGAAAAGCAGTTAAAGTTTGTTTTTTGAAAAAGTGGAGAAGATAATTAGTGCAGTCTGATTTACCTTCAGCTCTAAAAACAACTAATAAGAAAAAGAAACAACTGACGCATATATATTCAAGCGTCAAACCAGGAAACCTTGCCAAAGTTAGCATTAATTTGATACCATTTCAGCTAAAGTTCTAGGTGAAACCAAACAAAAAAACTTAAACTGGATGGGGATAGTTTGGCATGGCATTACAACACTATCAATAACCTAAGTCAAATAATGATTCTTCGGACGAGACTCTTTCACTGGAAATTTTTGTCTACTTTTTTATTAATTTTGATCCAGATCTAACCCAAACTCAAATTCTTACTCCAAAACTCACTCTAAAACTAACCCAAATCTTAACCCTTAAAAAATCACGAAAATAAGACATATCAAGTCACAATCTGAATCAGCCTCTGATTGTTAGAAAAATGCCTACAGAAGGGATTCCAACCCATGCCCGAAACAACCACAGACATATACTGGCTTCAAAGTCGCAGCAGTTTTTCAACGCAGGACAGACATAAGACCATGTGAGCTTGTTGACCTACTTTCTTCATGATCTTAAAAAAGGCAAACAAAAAATGCAAAGATGAATAATGAAAATTTTTATTTCACTCACTTTAACTTAAAAATTTCCAGTGAAATCATCATTCATAGAATTCTTTTCACACCACAGTATAACTTTTCATACCAGCATAAACTGCCAAAAAAAAATTACCAAATATCAGTAAGTATGTATTACTGCGACACTAATTCTGTCACCATTACATAAATTAGAATGTCTCTTTAGTATGTGTGATCTATAGCTGATCAACTAAAAGTTACAATACAAATAAGCACAGCAAATTGGCAGTTAGACTTGATGCAAAGCTACTTTGGGGACTATTTGCTGATGCTAGTTAATCGAACGCTAACGCATTCATCTCTGGAGCGTGAGGTCTAAGGTTCAAATCTTGGGTCAGTGAAATTGGCACAGTGTTGCCAACCACTTGCCATCTGTGCAACATTTCTTTGAAGGGTGCATTGTCCAGGCTCAATGATGCAAAGATGGGCCCGCCAACTTATTACACACTTCTGCATAATACAACAAATAAATAAAAGATTTAAGTTGGTGAATGTTTGTTTACATCAGCGTTCACAAATTGTTGCGTATGTCCCCCATGAAGACTAGCAAACATTGCAAAAGTGCAATTTAGGCATTTTGCTGTTTCCTGTCTAAACGCACCTTTGATACATATAATCTTTTCAATGACTATACAATCAATTAAGTGTGTTTAATAACAAAATCAAAAAGGTTAAGAACTTTTTAGTTTGATGAAATGCCTTGTTAACAGTCTTTCTTCAGTATCTACAAGCAAAGACAGATACTAATGTCGTGCATTAAGACCTGCTCAATCATGCCTCACACTGCTTTCAGACCATACCGGTAATTGAAACGTGCAAGACAAACCTTCAATATCATGGACCAGCATTACAGTCATTTGTTAATAACTTTCACAAAATCACTGCAGATTCTCAATTTAATACTGCACTGTACACGTTTAACAAAAGCCATCTCTGGCTACAATTGTTTCAAAAATAAAACCAAAGTATGCACAATAAACATCAACGCAACATAGGTTATCTACCTCAATTCAGATTCCCATTTCTGGAACAACTCCAGCAAGAAGATCAAATATCAGCCGGGGTAGAAGAGTGCATGGAGCAGGAAGGCCACCAAAAATTTCCAAGAAGACCAAATCAAGATGTCAGCATTCAATTCAACAGTGCTCTAACAAGAACGTCATGCTTGGGAAATCCCACTAAAAAAACAAACTAGGTTGAATTGGAAAAGACTTTATATACCAGATTTTTTTCTGTGGTCCTTTTCTGCAATTTGTGATTAAGGGTGACTTTGATACTTTTTGCATCATAAACCATTCAGTAATTTGCTATTTGATCAACCTCAAAGTTTCCAAGTAAATCTCTTTTAGGTATGTAAATAAGCAGTCATTGATCATATACCTCAACAAATTAACTACTGTTTCAAGACCATTTTAACAGTAAAAAACTGCGAACGCTTTCAAACCATGATGCAATTTAAATCCCATTATTTTGTTAATAAGACATAATATATAATACGAAGTGGCTAGCATTACGTTATGTAACGCCCATGAAGAGAATAAGAGAGTAAAGAGTGAGTGCTCATTTACTCCTTTTTGTTTAAATTATCGTTAGGGTTTGGGTTAGATTTTGACTTTGGGTTAGGATTATCGTTAGGGTTAGACCTAGGGTTAAAGTTAGGTTTAGGGTTGGGGTTAGGGTTAAAATAGCGATTTTCTTTTTCTTATGTAACGTAACAGCAGCCTCTGCCTATATAATACGCTAAATTGTTAAATACCGGTATGTATTAAAGGACTAAATATGAACTTTGCTACCTAAAAACAACACCTACCTATCAGCTCAAACAAACCCAATCCATACAGTATATCACTATTGCATAAGCTGCAAACTCTGTATTGGTATACTGATGCACTATCCAGTTGGTAAAACCAAAGTTTTCATTAGTCCATGTTCACAATTCCACAAAAAATCAATTTAAGATTGCATACAAGGCTTCTTTTGAACTGCTATAACCAAAACTCTGAAGTGTTAGAGCAGTCATGTTTTTCAAATTCGATTGTTAGTAGGCTTTGACTGAAAAGTAAGCACAAATACAAAAGATGATTGGAAGAATCCTTGAAATGTAGTACAGATGCTGGATGCTTGATACTTCTTGAAACTTTGGCAAACAAACCTTATAGCTTCTTTGTTTACTGTTAAGCATGTACACAATCAGTATTTTTTTCTTGCCAATAAATTGTACAGGATATCATTGCCTGCCCGCACTCTACACAAGAAATGCATTTTTCCGTCTTCATAGGTCACATACTAATGGTAAGAACAGGAATCTATACTAATTGCAAATTGTTTGGACTGGTTACCACAGATCACCACAACAGAACATACCTACGTTTTAAAAATAAAATAGACTACAACATGGGCATATCAAAAAATTGATCTACTTGTATACTATGCTGGGTAACATTTTATGCCTGCAACACAATTTCGTATGTTGAATAATCATAGAGTACAACATGTGAACATTTCTTAAGTTCAACAATCTAATACCTATTGTGTAAAAAAATTAGGGTACTAAACTTTCTATGAGCAGGTTAGAGACAAACGATTTAGGCTACTTAATCTGAGTTGTACCGGTAGAAGTAGCTAGTACCAGTAGTAAATTTGGCGTTACCATTGTCTACACTATCAAGAAATTGCCACAATTAACTCAGGCTCAACACCTTAAAATATGTAAACAGCAAAATAAACCTACCCTACACATCTGACATAGCCCTAGGTCTTCTTAACATTTTGATGTTAACAGTGCACATCAAGCCAAAACCGAGAGCGAAGTATAATATCTCAAGGATGGTGTAGTTGGCATAGCACAGAATCGGTAAGTACGCCAACGTTAACCGGTAACCCTGAACTGAATAGTGAACTCTCAACCTAACCCCTTACTACTGTATGGCTATATCATACCTCCATAGGTGGGCAAGTTAATGCAAGACGTTAGCTTTGTTAACCACTAGTCCGTTAACAAACATCACACTTCCATTAACGTTAATTCGTTATTTTCAGCTTAGATTAACAGAAGTTAATAAAGTCCGTTAATCCGTTAACATTTTGCGGGTAATTCACATTTCTTTTTTATTCACTCGCTTCTAGAACATGTATTGACGCTGTTGAGCTGATTATTGTAAGAAAAAATTTATTGCTCTGGTGGTCTTTTTGTGTTTTGGTAGTTACATTTTACAGTCTAATCTAATTTTACGATAAAAACAAGTTCGAATGCACAATCGAAGCTACGACCTGAAAATCTTTGGAAATTGGGAACAGCAATAACTAATAGACCTCTGAGGCTGCAGGTTATTATTTGCCTCAAAAAAGAGCTCCTTTCTTCGCTTTCTTCTATAAAACTCATGCTAATATGCAACAAGCGTTACCAGAGCAAACTGGTGTGTACCGGTATGATGAATGAATGGTGCAAGATACAAATAAAACCTTAACGGAAGTTAACAAAACTTAACGGAAGTAACTTTAGTCCGTTCGCAGCACTTAACGGAAGTTAATTTAATCCGTTAACATGAAAAAACTTTTTAACGGATTAACAAGTTAATAAAAAAGTTAGCTTTGTTATTAACGCATTAACGATTAAGGGACTTATGCCCACCTATGCATACCTCACCTAGGCTACTATGCTTACTGAGACCTACCAAAATCCAGAAGCTATTTGTTTAGACTTAGGAGAAATTTAATTTACTTACTACGGTAGTTACTCTGACCATCGAACAGATGAATCGACTGACTAACATTAACTGAATGCAAGAGTGACGCTGTTTACTGTAAGCTAGTCTATTCTGTATCAAAAAATCAATTATTTGGTTATTACCTGCCATTTACGAGTAGTAAGTAAATATACATAACATGATTAAAACTTTGAATTGCACTAACATCATCGTTATCTGACTACCATCACATTAGACATCCCTGGTATGATATTAGGCTATTATTTAAATTTTATACCGGTATCTAGTAGGCCTAATATAGCAACAATTGCTCAGACTCGAGTCAACAGCTTAACCGTGATGCTTACAACAACTTGTCAGACGCTATCTAGATACTAGGCTAACTAGATACGCTAACATATATTAGGCGTATTTACCTGTGATCACTAACCTATAAGCTAACCTACCTCTTGCATTAATTTGCCTGTGAATACAGCGGATCAAGCCAAGGTGAGCGCGGAGTATGGATAGGATGCGGATGTGACGTAATAAATCTGCAAAACCATGGTAGAAAAAAAAATTTCGCGCACCGGTATATTCCTAATCCTACGCAGTGAACTACAGTAGCCTACTGGCATTAGAAGGGTAAAATATTTTTACATAATTATAAGCTTTTAATAGTTTTTTGTTGTGTCTAAAATCTTTTTTTTACACTATTGTAGCCTACCGGTATTGGGGACGGATATGCCAGACAAAATACGAAAACTTTTGTACTTTTGGAATTTTTAGAGTGATAGAGGCATTACTGGTAGTAAAACTGCTATTCAATACTAGCAGTAAAAGCTGATTGCTGCGGGTAATTCACTTCTGAACTTAGCAATGAAACTACTTTGAGTTATTTATAGAGTTGCCAAGTTTGCGTTTAACCCTTCCGGGACACCTTAATGCTTAGAATTTGAAAACCGATGCAACAGAAGCTTACGACACACGAATGCAACTGATGCAACACAAGCTTTCGACCAGTAGCGTAGCCAGGGGGGGGCTCGAGCCCCTCCAATTGGCTTGTGAAGTATGCAAAATCGCACGTTTTTTGTGCTTTTAAGGGCGATTTTTGGTGAAAAATTGAAAACAGCCTCCCCCCCCAAAGGAAATTGGGAGCCGAAGTTGTGAAGAACATGTCGTGAATCGGTCAGAAAAAGCGTTTTAATTTCGGATGTTGGCCGGAAAATCGGTCTCAATATCGGTAAAGACTTTTTTTTTTTGGAGACCACCTGTGTTTGGTCCGAAAAAACGTTTGAATTTCCGAGAAATTTCCGAGAACTTTCGGACAAACCGTGTGATTCTGATTCAAGGGCAATGAAAATTCGGGTCAAGGTCGTTTGCACTTTTCTTACTCTTTCAAAAAAGCCCCCCCTTTCCCAAATCATGGCTACGCGCCTGCTTACGATACACACAAAAGTTGAACAGTATACCGCCCCTTGGTTTTTGCTAGAGTTAAAACAAAATAATGGTGTACATTTTTTCAAAAGCAACTGTGCGTGCTGCGCGTAATAGAGTGGTGATCGAGGAGCGTTATTAACCAACTCCCAGCCTCTAAATAATTTTATCATAATCAAAGAAACGTGTGAAATAGTGAATCTTTGAAGCATAAATGCAAAAAAACACTAAAACAGAAAAAATGTACATCATTTGTTCTAACTCTAACAAAAACTAAGGGGCGGTATACAGTTCAACTTTTGTTGAACTTAACCCAATGCGTTAACGTTGTTTGTTATTATTTCTACCATGCGTAGAGCAGCTAGAGCGCGACAAAAAAATTGAGCAGTGTGCCGTCCAAAAACTTGCAAGAACTCTAACAAAAAATCAGTCCTGGCATTTAAAGACGGTGAATCATCCAGCCAATTCCAGTGGTTTACAATAGTTAAAATTGAACTAGAATTTTTGATGTTTTTTGTTTTGATTTTGGGGCTGCGGTTGCAAAGATATTCAACAAATACAAAAAGATATCCCCCGAAAAAAGATTTTGGAAACTCTGAGTTTGGTTCTTTCCGTCAAAACTACAGTTCTCTAAACTATTAGGCCTACTGTAGTTTTGGCGGGAAGAACAAAACGCAGAGTTTCCAAAAACTTTTTTGGGTGGTATCTTTTTGTATTTGTTGAATATCTTTGCAATCGCAGCCCCAAAATCAAAACAAAAAAGATCAAAAGTTATAGTTCAATTTTAGCTATTGTAAACCACCGGAATTGACTGGATGATTCACCGCCTTTAAATTTGTATTTTTGTTGTGATTTCGCCGCTTTAAGAAGATCTTTGTTAAAATTCGTTGCCTAATCTTTACGGAAATATAATAATCAATGAACTCTTGCTAAATCTAAGACAAAGAGTTGTCATCAAGGTGTCGTATTCGAAAGCTACGTAAGCCTGAAAACTGACTGAATAATGAAAACCTGCTCATAAAAAAGCCTCACACTAACAGTGCAATATAGGCCTACCCAGCAAACATTGACACGTGAATCTACGTGGTTTTCTGGTGGAAAAGTCGTGAAACTTGTGTTTCGTTCTTAAACACAGGTTTTCCACAAGTCTAACACGAGTTTTGAATAAAGAATTTTTATGCAACACGAACAATAAAATTTTAATTTGCACATAATAACATTATGCTATATTAAAAAAAAGTCACTAATTTAGCTTGTTGTGGCATACTGGTGGAAAACTCGTGAAACTCGTTCTTGTTTTTATGCCACAAGTTTTCCACAAGTTTTGAACGTGTTCTCGAAAAAATTTTTCTCCAATAGGTGATACTTATTTTGTACTTATTAGTCGTTTGTTAGTCACCACATGATGTACTTTCAAAGAAAAAACTGATTATTGAGATGTGTCGTGGTAAACTGGTTGATAACTCGTGAAACTTGTTTCTCGTGTTTTGTCACGAGTTTTTCATGAGTTTTTCACGTGTTCTTTAAAATTGTTTCACAGAGGTTTTTATGACACTTTTTGTACCTGTATATTGGTTTGCTAGCTATCGCATTGTATCGACTATTAAAAGCCTGAGCATTGCTGGTGAAAAAATTTATAGAGAACTCTGATGGAACTTTATGACTAAGTCCAAGAATCATTATTTTTTTACCTGTCTTACAAACCATGCAATTAATGCAGAAAAATAAATGTGCTAACTATGAAATTGAAATTTATGTAGTAAATAATACGTTTTATCAGCTTTTAAAACAGTTGTAGTTAGTAGATTGAAATTTTTCTACAATTTTTGCCTAAACATTTTGAAGAATATAATAACATCTATTTTAAGAATGAATGATTTTGTTTATGGAATATCCATATATCAAAAATATTTATACATTGTAACAATAAAATTTTTTAAATTAACCTTAAACTTATTTCTGAATTAAACCAATACAATTTGTTGTTTTTGCAAGGTTAAAAATTAGTACAGGCCTTTTTGTAATGATTTCCCTTGTAATTTTTAAAAAATTATTATCTCCACTTGGTGGAGTAATATTTACCATATTTTTGCTTGGATTGGAAGCAAACAAAAAAGGAAATTGGATGTAGGCTATCTTGTTGTTGCCTTTGATACTGTTGCAGATTTACTGGTATGATTGTCTTTAGTCTGTTAAAATAGGCAGGTATAGTAGCGGAAAGTGCAACATTCGAAGCGTTTATTTAGATGAAGTTTGGCAGTAGAAGTGTTAATAACCAACTGGGCTGCTCATACCTATTCTACGGTATACTGGTAAATAATACCGGTAGCCCATAGATGTAATTACCGGTAACTTAATTTGGCTTCTTGTAATTGTGAATACTGGTCTGCCGGTAGACTAACAGCTGTTATGTTTAAAGATTGGTAGCAAATGGTACCAGTAAGGCTTAGCCTATTTAGGTAGTTCGTCAGGCAGTCAGAGTCATGGGTAGCAGTAGGCTTACCTTACCTACGGTACCGGTACTGTTTTGGTACTGCGCTGGAATGGTGGCTTAGTAGTTAGCGAGTTCGTGTTGCCGATCTGGTTCGAATACGTTGTTAAATCATACTAAAAGATTCTAAAAATGGTATTCACAGCTTCCATTGCAGGCGCTCAACCAAGAAAATAATGGTACCGGTATTTAGGGGGAAAATACCTGCAGCCCTGAGCTTGTTGGTACCAGTTTGAAAAAATTGATATCAGTCTGTCTCTGTTAGGTCTAGAAACATGCGTTGTAAAAGGTAGGCTACTTGCATGATAATAACATTGATGTCTCAGGTGGAATAGTCAAGCATTGCTGGGAAGTGTAGGGTGAAATCAGGTAATTCCAGACAAAAATCTGCTATTTTTGTTCTGTCTGCTTTTTTCTTCAATCAACTCCAAATCTATTGCTTTCATTTGTGCATTTCAATAATGAACTATAGTAGTTTCACACTGGTTCAAAAAAAATATTTTAGTCTTTAGAAATGGATGAAAAAATTGGTCTAAACACTGGTTCGAAAAAAATAGTATAAAGTATAAAGGCAAAAGTGCAAATTTGATACTCTTCGATAGCATATTTATAAATCTTATAAACTGGAATAATATGTTAAGAAGCATAATTAAGTAGGCCTACTTTTTTGAAAATTTTAATGCACTCCGCAGGCCATTTGCACCAGCCTAGTGCCAATTTAGTCATTGCGCCATGTCGTTTAAAATGGATAAATTTAAGCCATGTTGATCAAAATTTCCCTGTTAACACCTTCATTGTGGATAAACTTCAAGTAAAGATCTTTATTCCGCAAAATGTGCTCGAATTAGCAGCTGTTTTCAGTTAACAAACATTCCAAAATTATTGTAGAGTCGGGGATTCGGTTTATTTTACGCCACACCAACGCCAGATTTATGAATTTATCTTTGATTTTCTGCCGCAAATTGCGGATTTATTGAATGCAGCTTGTCACTTTTTAATGCATAGACCTTTTTGTAAGTACAGCAATTTAGACTTTTTTATTTTTCACCTCCAAGCTCTCTTCTAAATCATTTTTTTTTACAATTATTTCGACTCGCAAACTTCTACTCCTAAGGATTTTTCTAAGTTAGATTTGGATACGGAGTAGGAATGGATTTCACTTATTGCGGAAAATTTGGAGTTATGAATGAATAAACCTACCAGGATTCTGGTTTGGTTGGAAAACAGGGTGTGAGAGCATATTTGGGTACTTTATAGGACAAATTAATTCGTAACCTAATCTGCAAATGAAAGCAGAGAGCAACTACGCAGAATAGTTTTATTGCGCATAAAATGAGCTGGCAATTATTTAATTACCGAAATGAATATCTACATCGATATAGGTAATACAAACATGCACTAATTGCAATTTTACTTTCATGTCCAGAATTGCCCATGGCTGTCCGGAATTACCCGATCTTACCCTACCTTAATTGCCTGGCAGTACAAATCGTTCGGTACAAAAAGATTGCAGTAGGCCTAGTATAAAATGGGGTATGGTAATTTTCTGTTTTGGATGTGGGGTAATTTCAGACATATGGTTAAACCTGAAACAGCCTAACTGCCTGCTTATGATGATGCAAAACCTAGTAGTCAGCAAGTCACTAGAACTGAGAAAAAGTGGTAACCAGCTGATTTTTAGTTTTTAATTTAATCCTCGACTTTGTACTGGCTTTTTTCCTCTGGTTTCGTAGTGTGTCTATCAGTGTTCCCTGTAAGCGCAAAAAAGTGCAATAAGTGTGACATTGTTTCTGGCATTTTCACACCAAATTTTTGATAAGTCAGGCGTTTATTTTCGCGCCAAAAATCAGCATTTTTATTTTATGCCAAAACAACTTGACGCTCTTATTTACTGGACGAAGCCCGTAGATCACTAGAATACTTGCGGATCTCTGAGACTGATAACCTTTTTTTTTATCTGGAGAACAACATAAAAAGGGAGAATAAGATACCCCCGCCAGCGCAAAGCTTTTTTTGGGGGGGAGAGTGGGAGAAGCCAAAATTCGAACAGAAAATTGTTGCCACATATCGAGAATGCCTCAAAAGCTGCGGCATTTTCACATTGAGTTCTAAACGTTCCCACTATTTCCGGCATTTACACAGGAGATGAAAAGTTAAAGGGAACACTGCTGTCTATCACCAGTAAAGCTAAAAGGTTAAGTAGTCGAATTATTGGCTAATAAGGCCAAAGTGTAAAATTGGGAGTTCAAACCAATTAAAGAGGAAATTTGAGTTAGAAATGGACATTTCCATTTGGCAGTGGCTATTTTGCCTCAAGAGGCAAAATAGCCCCATGTTATTTTGCCATTTGGAGGCAAAATAGTCCTAATGGCTATTTTGCCGCAAGTGCCATACTAGCCCTAAGCCTAATCCTAACTCTAACCCTAATCCTAACCCTAATCCCAACCCTAGCCCTAACCTTAACCCAAACGGAGGAAAAACACTATTTTGCCTCTAGAGGCAAAATAGCCACTTCCTTTCCATTTCTATTAGAAAGCAAGTACGCCTTTTCGGAGAGAAGATGCACTGGCAGTTAGAATTGAACAAATTTGAGTCTAACTCAGAAGGTCCTGTTTGATTATTTATCATATATCCAAAATTACCCAAAGCCTGGGATAATGCCAGACAATGAAATGGATAAAATAAAGGCAGCGTCTATTGTGCCCACTACGGTTTTCTTAGTTTAGACCAGGTGACGTCGATATGGTGTATGGCATGTATTGTGTACAGTTATAGGTTTCCTATTACCTTAGCTCACCTTGCTCTGTCTTGTTATGGGCAAATTAATGTCAAACTAATGCCTTGACTGAAGACAACCATGAATCTTCAATCTCAATCAAAAAAAAATCTATGCTTAGAATTAAACCCACCATCTCATGCTTATGAGACAGCAGCATCACCACTATACCACAAAGCCTCAATCATAACAGAAACCATTCAAAACCACCATTAATACCAAACCAGCATCAATAAGCTGTACCAGTTTTTAGTGACTTTCTTCAATTTCTTAGGAACTCTCCCAAAAGTTGTGGTTCAACTACCAATTCAATTTACCATCAAAATTATTTGATTATACTGTACTGTAGTTTTATGCTCCTCAAAATGCCTTTCCATGGCATCATGACAAAAATTTAAAAAATGGCCCAATCTCTGCAATCACTCATGCTAGATGCAAAAATTTTTTGTCTAAAAATGCAGAATATCCAAGTTCCTATTTGCTCTCAATACGGTACATTATTTCAGTCTAACTTCTCAATTTTTCAAATAAAATCAAGAAATCATCTTTTTCACTGTTTTTGTTGAATTTTTTTATGACATTTCTCATTGTATAGAATATGGAATTTGTGTAGTAATATATGCTAACTTTCGATTAGCTATACTGTCATTATAAAGTGATTGTTGTATTAGAACATGTTAATTGCTTCTTACAGTCTTCAATGATGAGATAGCTAGTACTATATTATATATGTTGAAAAGCGTAAAATCATTATGACAGAATTTAATCTATCAACATAATTATAATCACTAATACATGTTAGATGTACTATGCATGTTAGATGCAATGAGATATATTAGAAACAATATTTTATTACTCTATAAAAGAACATGTAATAAGATACATGTTTTTTTGTAGAGTAATGAAATATTGTTTGGATTTATCAGTTCAATTAACTTATCAGGATTGCTTTAAATGCTTTGGTGAAGGACTTAGGGCCCACCCTATATTGTCTACAGTAATCTTGAGTTCCGATTTAGTTGTGTTTCTGAAGAACAATTCAGTGCATGGTATGCACCAGGTGAAGCCAATTTTTTTTGATTACACCCTGATATAGTTTAAGCCAAAATCATAGTTTGATCACCAATCCTTCGCTTTATAAGCTGTCTTTTAAGCGCACCTCTTGCTTTTCAAGTTTTTGTTTCTTAAATTCAAGTTTAGCATGTTAACTATTAAAATTCATGAACACTTCCTTAACTGCCAAGGAATTTGTACTGAGAAATGCAGTTCTATCAGAGTCATTTTCTTTTGTGGGCAGAGAGCAGCCAATTTTTACTGACATTTCAACATTTTTCAAAGCCCACGGAAATAAGATGTGAAAATAACAGAATACAGCAGTGATTAGAAATATGTTCAACATTACATTTCTGTGATGATTTTAGTGCTTTTCAAGACTTACAGTACTAGCTATCCTATCAGTGAACACTTTTAAGAAGCAATTAACATTTGTTCTAATACAATGATTGCTTTAATGACAGTATGGTCAATAGAAAGTTACTATGTATTACTAGAAAAATTTCATAAAATCTCCATGTTTGTTTTTTATTATGTTTATTGTTTAATATTTGCTAAAACATGATATTTTTATTTGAAAAATCTCCAAATTTACAAATGTAATTGGCATCAAAAGTATTTATTAAAATATTAACCTTTAGTTGGGTGGCAGCTGACACTGATGACACGGTCTTTTCGTTGTCTCCCATTTTTTTTGTATTTATCTGTGAAGTGCTTAAATTTAGTATGAATAAATACCATCAACCAATCAACTAGCAATGAGATATATCATAAAAATTTCAATAAAAACAGTGAAAAAATATGTTTTCTTGATTTTACCTGAAAAATTGAGCAGCTAGGCTTATAAAATATATTGAGAGCATTGGGTATTCTGCATGATTTAAAAAAAATTGCATCTAGCTTGAGCAGTTGCTGAGTTAGAGCCATTTTTTTGATTTTTGTCACGTTGCCACAGAAACACGTTTTGAGGAGGCGTAAAATGTGTTGAGGTGGTAAATTGAATTGGTAGTTGAACCACAACGTTTGTGAGAGTTCCTAAGAAATTAAAGAAAGTCATCAAAACTTGGTACGGCCTAAGCATCATGCTTTGTCACACATGAGTGACGCAAAGATCGTCTTTTCAGCATTGCAGCATCCAATTCTACTATGCCATAAATTATGGCTCAGTAGACACTGCCTAAAATAAAACTGTGCTTAAATCCTCATGCTAATTTCTAGAATTTGTGCATTTAACATCTGATATGCTCAAGTCCATTTTTATAAAGCATCAGTTAAAAAGAAGTGATCGCCAACTAGGTGACAGAAATAAGTTAATATATGGAAAACTGTTCGAAATTACCTCATTCAACTCTATAAGGTATCTGAGAAGAAAACAGGTATACTATAGTGAAATCATTTTTTACTGGTATGATCACTGATTAGGGTGCATCAACCCCCCCCCCCCGACCACAAAACTTTGTCATGGCTATATGGCAAAAATGTTTCTTTTCCTTCAAAAACACATTGTGCAAAATACTAAAAAAATTAAATAAATTCTACTGGGGCCACATCAGTGATGAAAGTTTGGCCAAATTGCACAAAGCAATGATGCAAACGGTACCGGTAGTTTTTGCCGCTTTTGGGCTATTTAGCACAATTTTAACCTGATTTTTTTCCAAAACCATTGCCAATGCAATAATCACAATGAGTGTTGTGATCAATCACCTCTGCCTGGTGCTGATATAGTAGCACACAGTCAGCATTGTTGCTTAATAAGCGTAGCATTAGCTATCCGTAATTAGCCAATGTAGTAGATATATTACTGCTGAGAGCGAACGCAGAGAAGGCAGGAGTTGCTTTTATTTGCTGTAGTTTGTTTGGTTGTTATACTGGCACAATTGAAAGAGCTGAAGAGGGATTTAAGAGTACATTGGCAATCATTAGTCAGCAATCTGCCTTTTCCAACAGATGCTGGATCTTTACTAACTGCTAATTACCAGTACATGTTGCATCAAGTCAACAATAAAAGCCTAGTCAAGAGCTGCAAATTTAAGACTTACCATGTTAGTAAATTATCACAGCTGCTAAAGTAGACAATAAGTTGCAGAGCATTCTTTTGTTTTCAGATTTCATATACACACTTACTTTCATATAGGCTTCCAGTAATGGAATGAGATCGTTACTTGTACTCTTTTAAAGCTTATACAGTACAACATACTCAACTGTATTGAATGTGCATCGATAGCAGCAAACAAAATGGCAAAGGCAACCAAAAAGTCAAGAATTACTCGTGAAGCAGCAGCTATATTTGGCCTTGGTGGCAGCAGAACAAAAGAAGAAGCAGAAATTACAGGCAGCTGGTCACCAACTAACTAGCAGGTCATAAGATGTTATATGTTTCACAGACAAGAAGGAACTTCCTACAGAACAAAAAGAGACTATGTCAGAATTGTTCTAGAAAAAGTCATTCCATTTTATCTCAAAGGAAACATTTCCGGTATCAACAAAAAGAGGTTGTAAGAAAATCATTGAAATCTTGAGAAGAATGCCAAATTTGGAGAAATATCAGTTGTTACAGACGCCCTCTGTAACTGCATGTTGTAATTCCTATGTTGCTCCATTCGATTTGAAACTGGAGCCTTCACCGTCCATGCTGTTCCAAATCGTTGGAGTAACATAGGAATTGCATACCACAGTAAACCACTACAGTATTAAGACATTAAACATTAAAAATTAAAAACCTATAACCCAACAGTCTGTTTCACCCATAAATGGGATCATCAGGGGTAAAGCTTAATCAAATAGAGATGAAGCTTTACCCCTGATGATCCCATTTATGGGTGAAACAGACTGTTGGGTTATAGGTGTTTAATTTTTAATGTCTTAATATTGTAGTGGTTTACTGTGATATTAGCTCTAACACTCCGTTATCGAGCACTTTCGAAACCCTAATATCAACCACTGACTAAGAATTGCATATAATAGTTACCGAGGGCGTCTGTACAAACAACTGATATTTCTCCAAGTTTGGCATTCTTCTCAAGATTTCAATGATTTTCTTACAACCTCTTTTTGTTGATACCGGAAATGTTTCCTTTGAGATAAAATGGAATAAAGTCTCTTTTTGTTCTGTAGGAAGTTCCTTCTTGTCTGTGAAACATATAACATCTTACGACCTGCTAGTTAGTTGGTGACCAGCTGCCTGTAATTTCTGCTTCTTCTTTTGTTCTGCTGCCACCAAGGCCAAATATAGCTGCTGCTTCACGAGTAATTCTTGACTTTTTGGTTGCCTTTGCCATTTTGTTTGCTGCTATCGATGCACATTCAATACAGTTGAGTATGTTGTACTGTATAAGCTTTAAAAGAGTACAAGTAACGATCTCATTCCATTACTGGAAGCCTATATGAAAGTAAGTGTGTATATGAAATCTGAAAACAAAAGAATGCTCTGCAACTTATTGTCTACTTTAGCAGCTGTGATAATTTACTAACATGGTAAGTCTTAAATTTGCAGCTCTTGACTAGGCTTTTATTGTTGACTTGATGCAACATGTACTGGTAATTAGCAGTTAGTAAAGATCCAGCATCTGTTGGAAAAGGCAGATTGCTGACTAATGATTGCCAATGTACTCTTAAATCCCTCTTCAGCTCTTTCAATTGTGCCAGTATAACAACCAAACAAACTACAGCAAATAAAAGCAACTCCTGCCTTCTCTGCGTTCGCTCTCAGCAGTAATATATCTACTACATTGGCTAATTACGGATAGCTAATGCTACGCTTATTAAGCAACAATGCTGACTGTGTGCTACTATATCAGCACCAGGCAGAGGTGATTGATCACAACACTCATTGTGATTATTGCATTGGCAATGGTTTTGGAAAAAAATCAGGTTAAAATTGTGCTAAATAGCCCAAAAGCGGCAAAAACTACCGGTACCGTTTGCATCATTGCTTTGTGCAATTTGGCCAAACTTTCATCACTGATGTGGCCCCAGTAGAATTTATTTAATTTTTTTAGTATTTTGCACAATGTGTTTTTGAAGGAAAAGAAACATTTTTGCCATATAGCCATGACAAAGTTTTGTGGTCGGGGGGGGGGGGGTTGATGCACCATATTGCTGGTATAATTATTTTTTGCTAGGATATTATTTTGAATCTTGCAGACTCGTATACCATAGGCCTACAATATTTTTGTTTGCAAAATTTTGCGACATGGATGGTTTATCTTGGTGGAATATGCGCCGCAAAGTAGAGTAAAGTTGCTCAAGTAAAGAAAAGAAATGGAGAAGGAAACTTTTGTAGACACTCATCTTGCCTATATTTGCAGTAGAAATGATATCACAGTACCGGTATTGTTATCATGTGAACCAGATGCCACTTTGCCATTAGGAAGTGGTGGTAGTGTTCATGCTTGTTGTGTTACTGTACAAGCTACAGCAAATGCCAGTACGGATGGATTTGACATGCTTTCTTGCAGTCCTGAAGATGCTTCTGAATTGTTTCAGGTGGAAAAATCATACAATTCATGTTCAAAATCTATTGAAAGTGAAGACGCTGAATCACGTTACGACTTCTACAGCACCTACTGCGACTTTGACTATCAAAATGTTTTCAATTCTAGCAGTGATAAGAAAGAACCTCAGAACTTGCATAGTCGTTTATCAAAGTGGACACTGGACAGTCACCTCTTATGTTACAAATTCGCCTTTATGAAAATTACTTAAAGTGTTGCTTATTGAACACCCAGACCTTCCTAAAGATCCTCAAAGTATTCGTGATATCCACAAAAATGTAGAATTAACTTCAGTTGCTGGTGGGCAATCATTTATATCAGTCAAGCATCATCATAAAAGTCGTTTTTGGTAAGTACTTGCATTCATTGTTTTTTGTTAGAACGTACAAGTCAGTGATGGTATTAGGTGACTCCGGTGGTTCAAAGATTTGGCAATTAATGGAGACATACAAAAGAGTCATTTCATTATAATTATGAAAACTAAAAAAATATAATTGTGTAAACTGAAAAAATATGACCATTGAAGAATTTGTTTGAATTTGCAGCATTTGTTGATGATGTTATAGCAATAAAAAGCAATAAACAGCCAGACAACTATCAGTTTCTTTAGGCTGATAAACACTTTCGTGGCTACTACACTCACAGCCTTCAAATAAAATTTCTCCAATGCAGCAAGCCATATGTTTGAGAACTTTCTAAATTAGCATTCTAAAATATTAAAAATCGAAATGAATGAAAACTTGCATTCAAACCAACTAACAAATTTTGATGTTTATTTTCCTCATGTGTTTTAAAGAATGGAGGGAACAGAATGTTGGAGTTTCGCTGAAACTGCATATTTTACAAAAATATCTGGTTGTTGTACACAGACTAGTTGGCTTTCCTGGACATTTTAATGAGCTGATATCATGTTTATGTAATAGGAGGTTAAGTTTATAAGTAGACTTATTTGTAGCATTTTTGGACATAGTACAAAACTTTTACAATGAAAACCCAAACTGGAAATAAACTGAGCTTTTTCTTACAGTCTTGCTAAAAATAATATCAGTCTTAGCATTCTCTATATACCTTACTGAATAAACTCAAGCTTGACTAGCATAGCACCACTGTTAATAGATGCAAAACTAACAATTTGATTTGGAACATGCTGTTAATTTTTCTCGACAAGGTCTTTCAAAAATTTAAAAATAGTTTATCTGTAATATTTAGGTAACCTAACCTTTTTGTAGATTTAACTATGTTGCACTTCAATATACACTATATATATTTTTTTGTGTAGCAAGTTCTTAGTCAACAATGTAATTCCAGTTAAAAAAAAAATTGGCGATATGTTTCGGAGTTATAGTGCATTAATTGCGAAATACATGTTTTTTGCATTATCTTATTATTTCAACCTGAAAAGCAAATGAAAGACAAATATTATGAATGAAGCAAACTTCACTGATTCTAAAAAACTTAAGATTCAGACTTCTATGTTAAGAAGTAAAAAAGTTATTAAGAAAAATGTAAAAAAATTTACGTCATCATATGGTCAAAATGTTGCAAATTTCAATTACGCGTAACTCAACCATATGTAAATTAAAGTTTTTTTGTTTTATTATGTTATGGACACAAATCTTCAACTTCAGAGAATTTGAGCAAAATCTGAGGTTATGATTTTCACCTTTTTTTTAGTTCACATATTTATAATGAAATGACTCAAAAAATGGTATTCCCTACTTTGGCATGGTCAACATACCGGTATGTAAAAAAGTCTAGTTTAAACGAAGAAACCGATGGGTTAAAACGCAATACTTTGGTTAAATTTGTCGAAGAGTGCCGGTACGGTAGTTGTTTGGTTTGCATAATGGTACTATAAATGCTATGTTGGGTGTAAAAAGTTATGCTTACGGTGCCTATCTGCCATATTTGTAGTATATTCCCTGTGGTACAATATTGTTGTGATGAGCTTATCACAGTTACACGAAGACGAAGCCTCCGCCGTAGAAAAATTTTGCTTAATTTTAAGATAAAATAACATTTTAAAGCAAATTAGCGTGTTTTTATGCATAATGTTGCTCTATGAAACTTATCATTCGTTGTCCAAAATAAAGCACGTTATGAGGCAAATGTGAGAGAAATATTATTTGAAAAAGTAGGAATTATGTCATAGGTTTGTCGATTTGAGAAGGTCTTTCTTCCCAAAAAATGTTATGCTGTATGACCAGGCAGGGCCCGAGATAGAAACTTTTGCAGGGGGTATGAAGATCGATGCCGGGCCCCCAAATTTTAGTGAAATTAAATCAAGAAAGGTCCTCACTCAAATTTGGTCCTGATTTTTGTCCAAAATTAGGTGAAGACCAAAAAAAATAGGTCTTCACTCAAATTTGGTCGTGTTGGTCCAAAACTTGACGGCCCCCAAGACCCGGGCCCGGGTACAATATACCCCCTGAACCCCCCTCTCGCAGGCCCTGTGACCAGGTGGGGAGAGGGCATGACGCAGCACTTGTCCCCCAATATACGCTATAGTGATTAGTGAAGTCAACTTGGCAAATAAGAAACTAAAAATTTAACGAACAATTTTCAGGTGGAGTGCGGAAGAATCGCAAGCATGCAACTTGGCTTGAAGCCAAGAAAAAGGAGGATTTTCAAGATGGTGCTATTGCTAGCAATTGGAATTAGTTTATTCTTGTGCAGTGCTGTCACCGCTAGCAGTTTTTCACTAGATCCAATGTAGTTTGGTCTGCTCTAGTGAATTCTTACTGCAGTACAATCTAGTGACTTTTTGCAGTCTAAATTCTTCCTAAAATAATCAGTTGTCGTGTTTTTCATCTTGAAAATGTTTTTAAAAAAAAAACTACCCGAAGTAATCCTTGAAGTCATAAAAAAACTGTTCCTGAAGTAGAGTCGATGTTGGAAAAAATATTTTAGTTGCAATGGTGAGGAGTGAAGGGTTCGGAACTCCTTCACTCCTAACACTTTTTGCTGTTTGATGCTGGCAGTATTCTGGTGCTTGCCAGATTTTTGTGGTGTGAAGAGGCGTAAATTGTTCTTAGGAGAACCGAAGTTTTAAATCTGGTAATATTTTTCCGATCGAGTAATGAACTCTTGTAATTTTCTATTCAAATTTGAAAACTAGCTTGTGGTGCATTGTTTTTGTGATTGCAGTTTGTTTTTGTTCTATTGGCTGTTTATTTTTGTGGCTTTTTCACAATAAATAAAAAAAGATATTTCCACCATTTGAAAAATAGCTTGCCACAAAATCCTTGAATTAGCAGTAGTAGAGGCATCTCAACAGCCAACACGTGAGCTTATGCACTTGCTAATAATCGAACTCGTGGAGGGTACGTGGTAAACCCGTGAAATCACGTGGTCGTAACTTGACTCGTTGATCATACATGGTAAACTCGTAAAATCATGTGCTCGTGACTTAACTCGTTGATCATACGTGGTAAACCCGTGAAATCACGTGGTCGTAGCTTAACTCGTTGATCATACGTGGTAAACCCGTGAAGTCACGTGCTCGTGACGTAACTCGTTGATCATACGTGGTAAGCCCGTGAAATCACGTGGTCGTAGCTTAACTCGTTAATCACACGTGGTAAACCCGTGAAGTCACGTGCTCGTAACTGAACTCGTTGATCATACGTGGTAAACTCGTGAAATCACGTGTTCATTGTCGGCAAATGATCAGTGCTATTAGCTATTTCGAAGCCAGCAGTTGACGAAGAGCATGTACCATTGCAGCAAACTGGTGGATAACACATGGTATACCACAAGTTAAACATGTGATTCGTTCACATGAATAACACGTGGGACCTATGTGCAAGATCACAAGAATATCACGTGTTTATACCATGTGTTTAACACGAGTAACTCGTGAAAATTTCACGGGATTTCCACGTGAAATTCACATGTTATTGCTTGTGGGGTATAAACTAAATAGGCCTATTAACTAAATTTATACAAACTAATCAATCTAGTCATATCTTTACCTTTACTTTTAAACTGCTTTCTTGACTTGCCTTTTACGCTTACAGCTACAAAATCGTTTTAAAATGTACCTGCGTTTTTTTCAATCGATAAACGAAGTCAAATGATCGTCTCAAATTAATGGGACTGGTGATTTATCCTCCATTTTACGATTGTTTAACTTATTTGATTGTTATGTCATCAAGACGTCACAGTTGACGAAACGTTTTGTCCACAACATTACTTTCAACTCATTTTTATTTGATTGACGCATACAGAATGATGTAAACTGCTTTTGTTTACAATATTTGCGTGAATTACATCCGTTTCCAGCTTTCAACGGAGCCGACATGCTTCATGGTCGTTATGTTACAGCGCTTTGGTTGTCAGTAAATTTCGGGACAGACGTGGCCCGGTCCGGGACACGGGACGCCTGACGTCAATTCCGGGACTGTCCCGGGCATTACAGGACGGTTGGCAACCCTAGCTATTTACGCCTTTTTTGCGCAACACTTTTTGACAGACAAGCTGCTATCACATGCCTTTGCAAAATCGCCTATCCTCTGCAATAATAAACAAGCCAAAAGCATCAAGCTCCTGGGTCTGATGACGTCGTGTTATTTTTTAAAAACGCGAAAGATAATCCCGAGTAAATAATGGCTATTCATTTTCTCCAAACTGAGAACGTGTATCTAAACCGCGTTTACAGCATTTGATTAGTAATAATTTTAATAACATTTTAAGGGCGTTGCTTTGCAGACATTAGGTGGCCTTTAAAAGTATTTTGTGACCCTATAGAATAAATTTTTCCAATTAAAGGTGGTGAATCATCCAGCCAATTCCAGTGGTTTACAATAGCTAAAATTGAACTAGAATTTTTGATATTTTTTGTTTTAATTTTGGGACTGCGGTTGCAAAGATATTCAACAAATACAAAAAGATATCCCCCAAAAAAAGATTTTGGAAACCTGCGTTTTGTTCTACCTGCCAAAACCACAGTAGGCCTAATAGTTTAGAGAACTGTGGTAGGCCTAATAGTTCAGAGATAGTTTATTTCTAAATAGTTTATTTCTAAATAGTTTAGGCCTAACTATCTCTAAACTATTAGGCCTGGTAGTTTAGAGATACTTAGGCCTAATAGTTTATTACGATTACAGTAGGCCTAATAGTATAGAGAACTGTGGTTTTGGCGGGAAGAACCAAACTCAGAGTTTCCAAAAACTTTTTTCGGGGGGATATCTTTTTGTATTTGTTGAATATCTTTGCAAACGCAGCCCCAAAATCAAAACAAAAAATATCAAAAATTCTAGTTCAATTTTAGCTATTGTAAACCACGGGAATTGGCTGGATGATTCACCGCCTTTAAGTTGCAAACAAGCGCCCTGTAGCCCCCCAGTTGGCCTGAAAAGTATGCAAAATAGCACGTTTTTTGCTCCAAAAAAATTTTTTTAAGGAGATCACGTAATTTCAGCCGGAAAATCTGTTTCAATTTGGGTGAAGACCTTTTTTTGGAAATCACCTGGTTTGGAGATAAAAATCCCCTTATACTAATTCAAGATTGATAAAAATTTGGGTCAAGTTCGTTTAGAGTTGCTTCCACCACTCAAAACCCCCTACCCTTTGCGAAATCCTGGCTACGGGACTGCAAGTGTCTACTATTCTCATTCTACCCTCTCTTTACTTTTGCTTGATCTTAGATGTACGTTACCAAGGCTATCAAACAGTCTGCTACTCAACTATTGTTTCCAGCTGGGGTCGATTCTGCTGACAAGATCAAACTGATAAATGCGCAGCGAAACGACCCAATGCAGTAGCATAATAGCAGCGTTGCTTTGTGTTAGAACTGGAATGGCGTCGCTAACGATGCTAAGGCTCTGAACGTCAGGGTTGTCATCAGTAGCGTAGCCAGGGGGGGCTGTAGTCCCCCCATTGGCCTAAAAAGTATGCAATATAGCACGTTTTTAGTGCTTTTGAGGCCGATTTTTGCTCCAAAAATGAAAACAACCCCCCCCCAACGGGATTGGGGAGAAGTTGTGAAGGACTTGCTGTTATTTGGACCAGAAAAGTGGAGTTTTTTTTTCTGGAGCTCACCTAAAGCTGGGCAGAAAAAGGGATTGAATTTTGGTGAAGACCTTTCTTTTTTTGAGATCACGTGTTTTTGACTGCAAAAACCGCCTTAATCTGATTCAAGACTGATGAAAATTTGGGTCAAGTTCGTTTACTGTTGTTTCAAGCTTCCAAAAAAGCTCTCTCCCCCTTTGCGAAATCCTGGCTACGCGCCTGGTTGCCAACGAAAAATATAACAATAGAGACCCCTACGTCATGTTTGAAGTAGAATATCTCTGGAACGGCTGGGTTAAGAAAGATCAAATCAACGCCAATTTGTCTTATGCAATTGGCTTACCGTATATTTAGATACCTCATATGCTTGTAGTCCTTGTTTAAGTAGCACAATAAGTCACATGGCATCATTAGGCAAGAGAAGTTATACTACTTAACCTAATACAACAACTTTTGTTTCTACTTAAAGTATTTTTTTCTAATTTAAGTATTTTTAAAAACAAAATCAAACTGAAAACATCTGATTGAAAGGACAGCACCTTGATAATGTTGACGGATTTTTTAACGTTTATGAGTAATGCAACGGACAACTAGTGAAGTCGGCTAGCCTAAAACTAGTTCCAATGTTGTGGAAAATTTACTTCTCTTTTTGGTGGCGACTTGACTTTGTAGACTCCAAAGGCGACTTTTTTCGGTGAGTTTTCTGCACCGATTCTGAAGATTGTTTCGTTTTCACTCCAACATGTTTTGGTGGGGTTTGTTGTCCTTGAAAGCTGTGTTTGGATTTGGATCTATTGAAACCAATATTAGGATGAAAAAGTTCTGTAATTTTTAATACGGCTTTGATATTAAACAGGAAAAATATGCTAGTAGCTATGAACATTATTATGTGGAGTTGACTGCAACTAGTCAAAATATAAGCTAAATATGTGCAGTCAAATGACAGGCGTATTTCTCCAACAAAGACGCGTGATCGGTAAAAAAGGCTTAAAGCTGGTTGCTTGACTAGGTTGCTTGATATTGCTGATTTTATTTTGATTTTCTTTAATTATATTTAAGCTGAAGTTAAAAGTAACATTTTCAAATAAATTTACATTTTGATGTTTTATAGTTACCAATTGGAACATTGGTCTCTACTAATCTCTGTTAAGAAAATTTTACAAATTCAAAAATAGATAGAAAGTTTTTTTCGTGTTAAAGAATGTTTTAACATTTCAATCGCAGACATTCCTGACAACATTGCATTAAACCGATACTACTATTAGCAGAGGTGGAGTCCTCGAGGACGTCCTTGGCCTCGAGGACGTCCTCGAGGACACATTTTGAAGTCCTTGGCCTTGGCCTCGAAGCCTCAAGTCCTCGAAAATTGCCCTGTACTTGGCTCGAGGACAGCACTATTTTTGAACCGTTGAAATTTCGTTGGAAAACACCAGAAACCTTGCGCAAAATCTGCAAAGACCTTTTTCTGGGTTTCCTCAAGTACAGATCGCCTGAAAAAAGTATTTTGAAGACCACCTTTTTTTTTTGGAGAGCACTTGCGTCTGTGTCCTTGGTCCTTGGCCTCAATAGGTTCTGTCCTTGGCCTTGGCCTCGAGCCTTGTGTCCTCGACTCCACCTCTGACTATTATTCCAGTGCATTTATGCTTAAACCCAAAAAAATTGCAGCAAAAGTTTTTCAATAGGTTTCAGTAGTATATTAGGCCGGATTCACTCGATCAGGTTTTTTTTTAACAGTTTTCTTGCATCAATTGTGGGAAAGGTCGTGCAAATTTATGACACGCGTGAGAATGAAAATCAGTGTCTAGAAAGTCTTGCTGAGTTCTTGCGGGGAAATAGAACCGAGCTCAATTTTGCCTGCGGGTTTTCAAAAAGCCACCGTTTTCATCGAAGAAAACTACACGTTTAGCCTTACCTTTAGAAATACTGAGCCGCGGCATACAAAAAAATACTGCCGAGGTGAACGCAAAAAACGAATGCGTCACAATGTAAAAATGTTGTAAGGAATTTTACCAAATTTCTTAACTACTGCGTAAATGATTTTACAGCGAAAAAAAAAAATACATGCTATAGTTTCGGCAATTCGTTTGCGGAAAAACCCAAATGCTTCCGTCTGGCAAGAGCTGAGCAAGAAAATAGTGTCTAGATGTGATAGCTCCAAAAACATTGATGCAAGAAATTGTGCAAAAAATTTGATGGTGTGATTTCGGCCTTAGGGCTATTAAATGACACACTTTAAATGTATTCAAGAATCTGACCATGCAAAACGTTTTTTTCTTTGATGATTCATTTCCCACGTTCGAATCACGTCAAAATAATTCGAGAGCGTGATTTTTTAGGTTGGTGTATATCGTATATTGTTGTTGCGCATAGTTCTCCTCCAGTCATGGGACAGCGTCAGACGCTCAATATTGAACGATCCACGCTCTTTTCATTGCAATGACTATTTCATGGTTGTAGGAATCAGCACCTGCTTTGGAGTTTCCGGTGATTCAAAGCTCTTGTGAATTTCTTCGAAGTTTTGTCCACTGAATTTGCTGCTTGTTCGAAGCCACCAAGCAGAGATAAATCATCGTAAAGCGTCTTATCCAAGGACGCAACAACGTGACCAGGGTGTGGGTTGAACCCAGATCATACGATCAGGGTCGTCGTAAAAACCACACCTAAACCCACTCGTCCGCGTTGCCGACTGTATGCTTGGCTTTGCAAGTGCAATCTATTGTCTAATACATCTGATTATCCGAAAGCAAGCAAAGTCATAAAGCAAACAGTAATTTTTTCATGAACGATGAATGACAGTCAAAGGTTATTGGTAAATTAGTCACGAATAAAATAATATTACTTCTTTTGTTGTGGGTTATTTAAAGAAATTTCTTTGGTCGTTGCATTCGAAGATTTGCTACTCATTTTTGTTCCCACCTAATATTGAAAAATTTTTGACGAGCATTTGAAGGTTGTTCATCGATTTGAATCTTGAAAACAATTCATAATTGTTAGGATGGCTTTTTTCGCAGCACGGAAGAAAGTAATTGTATTGTAATAGTAACAATGAACAGTTTCACATCTAGTTGATGGTGGAAGTCAATAAGCTATTGGATCGTCACTGTCAAAGCGAGTAAAAAAAGAGAGAGATATAGTGACAGTTTAATCAGTGCAACCAATTAAATCAAGCTGCAGAATAATAGGACGATCTTAGCCACCGTACTTCCAGTTTTCATGAAATTAGATGGTATAAGGTGCCAGTGGATCAGTCTCGCTTTTAATACATTGTCGGCTGATTGATTGATTGATTGTACTAAAAAATTAAATAGTTACACATTGGTTGAGATGTTATGCTGGTGACGAGCACGTAAACTTTTTGGCTTACCATCAACAAGACGTGTAGTAGAGGAGCTAAGTCGAAAATCGTTCACTTCCGGAATACAGTGTGAAATTTGGCTTTAGATGTTTATTGAATAATTCAAACAATTAACAGAGTTTGATATTCATGAGGGACTCCACCAATTTGAGCAATATTTTGCTTGCCATCATACATTTTTGACAAAAATGACGTCATATCTACGTCATCTGTGACGTCATGGCATGCCAAAATGTTCTAGATGGCAAAAACAATAAAATAAAATCATGAAAAATGACCGGTTGGTCCTGTAAGCTTGTGTAGAACAAGGAAACTTTCTATAACCACTAGGTGGAGCTGGAGCATAACTTTATTGGTGGTTTGTAGGAGTTACCCAAGCCCGATTTTTTGGCTTCCCTTCGGAAATCGTTATACTCACTCTGGGGAAGATTTGTGCCAAATTTCACATTGTATTCCGGAAGTGAACGAATATACCTAAATCCTGGCTTTAGCTCCTTTACTAGTATAATTTTTGAGTCCGAGTAGCTGAAAGCTAACAAATGTCAATTAAAAAAAATATAAAACGACGCAACATTTATATGCAGTATGTTAGCATGCTCCTATGTCTATTTTGACTTTAATTGCCAAAGTGACCTAACTCGTGCCTTACGCCAGACGTGCAACCAGGATTTTGCTAAAAGGGAGGGGCTTGAACCAAAGAATGAAATAATTTTTTCCAAAAACCTCTGAACTTCTTGCATTTCTTGCAGAATAAGCAATGACATCCATCATCATTATTTTGCAAGAATTTTACAACATCATCCTTTTCTGATGTCAAGAAATTTTTAAACGTAGGCTTGCCATTGGTACAAATTTAAACGTGTATTTTTTCGGATAACAGGAATTCTGAAACAAGATTTTAGGGTACTTTTATTAACGTACCTCAAGCATTCAATATTTCTTCAATAGAACCGATCTCTAACACTACCTTTTAACGACCAATAACACAAACACTAGAGCAACCTAGAAGATAGGGGATCTAGAACTTTCTTTTGTACAGTCACATAAATTTTATTTTTGATAAGCAAGGTGTTAAAGTTTAACCATGTTTTAGATTTTACTAATGAATGAAAAACCTTTCAAACTATAGCCTTTCTACGCACCCTTAGCTTACAAATAATCAATATTCTTTTAAATACTGTAACTCTCAATCTCAACCTTTTTTTCGAACAAAAATTTGTAAAATCTAATTTAAATCTTATTGAAAGTAAAATTACAAGTATTTTGTATCGACTGAAGAAGAATACAAATTTGGATGATTCCGCTTATTGAAAATAGTTTTTTTTGTTGTAAAAGTTATAAAAATCTTTCCAATTTTATAGTGCCTAAGGACTTTGCTTGGACCCAGACCCAGACTTTCCAATAATAGAAGATTCTGATTTGCGATTTGTGACTTTAAATTTACAATACAGTAGCAGTGCTTATGGAATAGTTGAAAAGAACTAATAATGAACAAAGGAACACAAGACCGAAAAAAGTCCTGAGTAAAAATCATCAAGCATAAAGTTTTGACAAAATTAACACAGAACACTTTCTATAAACACGCGTGTTCTTCTAACAGTTGTTGTAACCTCCTATTTTATGACCTAAAACAATTATCCTCCTAAGATCAGGGGCGTATTTAGGGGGGCTCATGGTGCCATGGCCCCCCCTTTGGGTCGCCAGTATAGTACAATTAGCAGAGAATAGCATGTAAAATTGCGGCATTGCCACCCCCCCCCACTTTGTAACTAGGGCAGAAAGTTTGAGCACAAAAAAGGACAAAATCTGACTGAATACTTTTATTTTTTTTTGGTCTTCACGTAATTTTGGACAGAAAAACGGACTGATTCTGAGTGGAGAAATTTTTCCTTTGGTTTTCATTTTTCTCAAATTTCCTGCCCTCCCCCCTTTCGAAAATCCTGCGTACGCCACTGCCTAAGGTGTTATATTACAAAACCATAAGTCTAATAACTTCATAACAATTTGCCGTATTATAATTGCTATGATGACGTAATTAAGTCCAAGCCAACTTTTCTAGGGAAGAATAATTACGGTGGTAAATCAAACCAATACATGGGTTTCCGAATCGCGACTATCCTTCAACGCAAGACAGTGGCGCAACCAGGGGTGGATCTGAGGGGGCTTCAGCCCCCTCCTTTAACCCAGTCAGAACCCCGGACCGATCAATTCGGAAACAGTGTTTGCCCATGGCTCGCACCCCTGCAACGTTTCTTCTGAAGAAGCCGTTTTGCCCAGGCGCAATGACCCGGAGATGGGCCCAGCAAACTCGTTACACGCTTCGGCATAGTACAAAAAGTATAATGAAAGATTTTGTTTATATTGTAACTTTTAAACAATAAAGCCTCAAGAAAACTGCCATCCAAAAATCTCTCGTGTTTGTCATTTGCGGAGCGAGCATTGGAACCAAAGTAAGATTGTTTAAGTGAGTAATTCTCAGGGCAAATTAATCAAGCAAGTTTCTACACGGTAAGGCAATTTTAGCTTCCATATATCATTCAAAAACTAGAAGACAGTTTTAATGTCTGCTACTGGATCAGCATCGTGGTATTTACACACTAGTTATTAGCAAGGCCAGATTTACATTGCGCGAGGCAAGCCCGCAACCATAATGTTTTGCTTCGATTGGGGGAGCTATGAATTAAAAGTAAAGACTTTTTGTACAAAAGTCGTCCTAGTCCAAGCGGCGTGCTAATCAAAGTGTTGCAGCTGAAGCGTATCACAAACGGGGCCTGGTGCGGAGTCTCCATTTGCTAAGCAATTTTTGTGAGTTTTCGGAAAAGATACCGCTTTAGCACCATTTGCATCACACTTTACACGCTTTTAGAGCATTTGAAAGAAGCAAATTGTCAAAATTCGAAATCCTTTTGAAAGAGCTTCATTGTTCAGTCTCTTCAGCTTCTCTAACTTAAAAGTCAAGTCCAAAAAAGTTTAACGCTTGCATTTTTGAATTAATTTTTTTAAGTGAATTGACTAAGGGTGTAGTTGGTGTGGTTGAAGTCTCCTTAGCCGCGTTGGTTGTGCCACTGGCTAGGGGCCCCTGGAGCATTTGACTCCAAAAGATGAACTCCAAAGCTGAAAGGTCTTCGATAGATTTTTGGTGCATTTTCCTGCTAAACAAAAGTGACGACCGAAAAAAAAAAAGATAAAAAAACTTTTATGAAAAAAACAGGGTTTTTTTGCCATTATTATCCAAGCCCGAGACCCCTGGCACTGCGCTATATGGTAAATCCGACCCTGGTTACTTGCTTGAGCAAATTTTTGATAACCAAAACAAATCAAATCTTTTATTATACTCGTTGTATTACGCCGAAGCCTGTAACGAGTTTGCGGGGCCCATCTTCACGTCATTGAGAGATGGGCACAACAGCTTCTTTCGAAGAACTGCTGCGGCGGTGGCAAGCCGTTGTCATCACTGTGTCCGACTTCACCGGTGCGAGATTTGAACCTCAGACCTCCAGCTCCGGAGAAGAACGCGTTACCTCTCGACCAACGTTGCTTACTTTATTTGATGAAATTTTGACAACCTGAGTTCATCCACTCATAGGCGTAGCCAAGATTTTTGATTGGAGGGGAGGGGGCAAACCACAAATCACATGCAACGACGTCATCAGAAATTTTCAGAAAAGGAAATATTTGTGGGGCAAAGACATCGTAGAATGGAAGATCTGAAGTAGTAGTCTGTTGTCACTTAAACAGGATTTTGGTAAAGGAAGTGAGCGAAAACTAATATTTGAAAAGTGCAAAGTCTAACTTAAAAGACGTGTTGAGTAATCTAGTGTACTCAAAGGTATCACAGACGGGGGTCTGGCGGTAGCTATGGCGCTATCACAGCCGGTAGCTATGGCGGTCTGGGGGCAAAGCCTCCAGCGGCTGAGCGACTTTTGTAAGTTTTTAGAAAAAAATGTATTTTAATCCCATTAGATCACATTTCGCACGTGTTCTTAGCCATTTGAAAGAACTAGATTTTTAACATTTGAAAGCCAATCGAAAACTTTTAATTGTTCAATCCTCCTTTTACTTGCAATTTAAGTCCAATACACGTTTAAAATCTTGCATCACGGTGTAAAATTTTAATTGTAAGTGATTTGGTCCATATAGGGGGAAGTAACGCACATTGCCTCCTGCAATATTTTATCGGTAAATAATAATCCACTCGAAGATTTTCCTTCGAGATTTTTGTTTTGTTATGAAGTTAACCAGTTATAGGAGTACATGTACGGCAAGAAGGCCCAGGACCCCTCAATTCAAATTCAATAACTTGTTCAATGAGCATTTCCCAAGCTATGTTTTTCCAAAGTATTTTGTGCGTAAAAACTGCCAAGGTGGAGGTGAATCGTAATTGAAAAAATGGCACAATGGATGGTTACGCTTAGTTAACATGTTATTCCCGGCCCGGATTTACATTGCGCGGTGCCTCTGGCACTTAAGGGATGTTTGCAACATCTTCCTGCCAAATATAAGTAAAGACTAAAAAAAGTCCTACTATTTGAGTGCGGGGCCCTGGCACTGTGCCATATGGCAAATCCGGCGCTAGGTATTGCATTACATTCATAAAAAGTTTAGATGAAAGGGCATGAGGTAGCAAATTTTAGGACAATAAAATTGTTTTCACCCTGGTTATACGTATAAATTGGTTGGAAAAAATTGAATTAAAGGGTTGCGCCGGGCACCCTGGTCGTCAATATTATTTATTGTTAAGTAGCGTTGTACGCGTGTACTGTTGTACGCAAAGATGCTAAAAGAAACTGAAAATGAAGAAACAAAAGCTTTTTTGTCAAACTTGTGTCATTGGTGGCATTTCGATTGAGGGAAACCGGGCTCCCTGGGCCATCCCTCTGGCTACGCCCTTGCATCCACTGGACATTTACAAATCACTTCAAGTTAACGTCAAAAACATCACAATTAAATTAATATTAACTAATCAAACCTTTCATTAAACTCGATTTACTGTACGTCGAAGCATGTAACAAGTTTTGGGAGCGAATCTTCGAGTCCCTGCTCCCGGGCAACAGCTTTTTTCGAAGAAATATCGCAACCGTGGCAAACCGTTGACAGCACTGTTTGCAGTTTGATCGGCCCGACATTTGAGTCTCAAAACTCCCACTCTAGAGATGAACGCTTTACCGCTTGATCACTTGGCTGTTACAGTAAAAGAATTATTATCAGTTACAATGCAGTACAATTCAGCACAGTACTGTATTGGCAAATGCAATATTTGCAGTATCACTTTCTTTATAATATTGACAGAGGAGTATAGGTTTTGCAGTGTATCTTTTCGTTTTGCCATTGTGCTAAAACCACCACTCTGTTTTTTTGCTCTAGCTGCAGCAAGTTTGTGTTAAGCAGTACTTTTATAAAATATACAGATCTTGCTGAGAATCGAACTTAGAACATCAGCATACTACTTACGGTTTGCGCGCTTTGGGCACCAACCAATCCAAAAATATCTTGCTTGAAATTAAAATGTGTTGATCACATAATGTTTGTTAAAAGTTGTAGAGAGTTATTAAAGTTAATATATCCATAATGAGCTGCAGAAACTTTCAATCAAATGAGTAGCATTTTTAATTAAACAGTCTTTTTTCGGACTAAAATTTTAGTTAACGACTCAATATCACATTATGACGATTTTAATGCTTTTGACGACAATAATGTGAATGAGAATGATTATCACTCAGGATTAAATTCAGAAACTTTTTGATTTTAGCAACAAACTATTTTAGCAGATCAAGTAAAGGTCTTGCTTGTTTCTAATTTAGTATCACCAAGACAAGACAACACAAGACAAATTTTATTTAGTCGCTCAGTAACAATACAATGGCAGTCATTAAAATTGATTAGAATTGCGACAGGGAAGTTGCGAAGGGACCTCGCGGTCATCAAGTCAAGCAACCACCCCAAATGTCAAGAGAATTTACTGATTTAGCCAGTAATATTGAGATTTGAATATCTTTTAGTGAAATGTACCTTAACTAGATTTTATTGTTTTACCAGCATGTCATCGACCAAACCACATAAACCTACCGAAGAAGAATCGGAAGATCCAAATAGTTATTACGAGACGTGCAAGCGAAACTAATTGCTACTGATTTAGCAGAAAATTTTTATACTGACTTTTAAATCCATAATAAGATAGCACCCTAATTTTTGAGGTATGGAATTCCAGATCTTGATTCCCTAATATTTAATGCACCCTTGCAATTTATTTGTTCGGTAGCGGGGAATATAAAGATTCGAATTATTACTTGATTGTCTCGTAACTCGGCTCGAATATTCAGCAGTTTTGCAAAAATAATTGGGAAACGAATTAGGAGTTTAGTTGGTTATATTACAATGAACAAATTTAGCAATTTCACACTTTAATAGATCGTCAATTTGCAAAATTCTAAATTGATTGTAAAATAGTTTTACTTCATCTCGGTAGTGACATCTGGCGACCGCTCGTATTGCTCGATTCTGTAAAGATTTCAATCTTTTAAAGCACGTGGGATAAGTGGCTCCCCAGATAATAATACCGTAGAATAAGAACGGATGCACTAATGCATAATAAAGTTGCAACGTAATGTATTAAGGAAAGAAATGCTTTAATTTGGATAATTTCCAATGAAGCGAGCCACTTTTTCTTCTATAGTTTTAATGTGATGTTTAAAATTGAGTTCGTTATCGATCACAACTCCTAAATATTTAGCGCTATCAACAATATTTATCGCGGATCCATTACTTGTGAAGTGAAGATGAGGAATTGTTGCATTCGTTTGGTTAGGGGGAATAATTATGATGTTGGTTTTGGAAGGGTTGATCGAAAGTTTATTTACGCAACACCATTGACGGAGGTTCTGTAATTCCGAATTAATTTTGATTTGCAATTGTTCAGGATTTAAGCCTTTCACAATTAAACAGGTGTCGTCAGCAAAAAGTCTAGGTTGGCTTTTTAAAGCAAAATTTAGGTCGTTGATGTAAACGAGAAAAAACAAGGGGCCAAGCGACGAACCCTGTGGGACTCCTCAATGAGTTAATTTTTAGGTTGGATTTTGATTGATTGTTAGATACAAACTGTTGTCTATTATGAAGATAAGAGTGAATCAAATCATAAGCCACACCCCTAATACCATAGTTGCTCAGTTTTATCAAAAGTGTTTCATGTGACACTGTATCGAAAGCTTTTCTTAAATCGACAAAAGATAAAGCTGTATAACAGGATTCGTTAATATTATCGTAACAGGAGGTCACAACATCCAGCATTGTATGCACAGTAGAAACATTACTTTAAAACCCATATTGATTTTCGTAGATTACATTGTGTTTTTTAAGGAATTTGTAGAGTCGTGCATACAAAATTTTCTCAATAATTTTAGAAAAGCAGGTGAGTATCGAAATAGGCCGGTAATTATTCATGTCATCTTTTGCTCCATTTGCACCATCATCAGTTCAAGCATTTTTATACGTGCATCATCATCAATGTAATTGCCTTGACTCGATGATAGAAAGGTCCCTCGCAACTTTTACCGTACGTCAATAACATCTTAAATGAATGCTAATAGTTTTTTTATTGTGTTGTTACTGCTGAGCAAAAAATTAATTTATCCTCTCTTATCAGATTAACTCCAATCTACACGTACGGACATCATCATCAAGTTAGCTTTATTAGTACGGGTTATGCAATACGCAGCTATTGTTTGAGTAGCGGATACCGATGCTGTCTTTCAAAACAAGTAACCATTTAACAAACCTTTTGTGGAAAAAGAACTTGAGTGGCTTTTACAGAATTTAAAATAAAATTCTAACTCCTCTTTTCAACTTCAATTCTTAGGAGCAAAACAAGTTGAAAACTTTTTGTCGAAAGCTGGGCCGACAAACAGACATATTTATTTTGATTTTGCTACACAACAAGCAAAAAACTATAATATAAATAATACGGAATAATGCAAGCCAACGAAGACTCTCACTTACAATATGAGGAAGCCGCGAAAGGAGGTGAAGTCCTCGAGTCAAACGACTACCTTTTGATTACTTTCGTTAGCAGAATGATGCTCACATTCAATTGGTCTTGCAGCAGCAACAAGTTAGCCAAATATTTTTAAAAGCGCAATAATATGTTACTAATTATGAGAAAGAACTACAACATATCTTAAATTTGTTATGAAGCCAACACATGCTCGCGATATGGAACTCTTCTAAATGCAGCATGCGGTACAAATTCCGTGATGGTTTTACAATGTTGAGGCGGAGTGACAACTATCAAAAGCTCTCTTGCTCGAGAATTTATATTCTAAAGTAATGGGTTTTCCAATATTGTTCCTTTTAGCAAGTTTTTGTTAAAAAATTGAGACGGTTGATCTTTATATATTTGCGGGGCTTGCGAATGGAAAGAATTAGTAGAGAAAACTATGCAATAATATATTGATCACGGTACTGAAATTAATCTTGGCCACTAAAACAATAACAATACGTTATCTGCTTAAAATCAAAATGGGTAAGTCGGTTTTTTGACGACAATGTTGAAGCTTTTTGGAAAGCACTATAATAGAATCTAACACAGTGGTTCTCAAACTTTTTTTTTTTAAATACGCAACGGTCCCCTACCAATTTTTTAGATGGCTTCGGTCTCCTTAAAAAATTAATATAAGTAAACACAAAACAACAAGTTGCTTTTTTATTGTATCAATACTGGGTACACTTCCTTCTTTGCTATCAGTTCAGCTATGTTTGATTCCGTTTAGCACTACGTTCCGTTTACTGTGTTTGGTTTGGACAACGCAACCGACATATCGTGAATCGCATCTAACCGGTTTCGAACTTCTGGCTTGATGGCAAGTAGCGTTCAAAATGCAGATTCACACTCATATGTTATTGGGAGTGGAATTAGTCCTTTCAAGGCCATGTTCGAAATGTCAGGGTAGGTTTGTGCCATTTCAATCCAAAAGTCACTGCGAGACTTTTCGCTAAATAAGCTTCTAGCATTTTCATCGTTCACCAAGCACTCGTTCCGAGAGAATTGTTAACGAAACGACAATACTTTTGAAAATCTTCCAAGCGCTGTCGAATTTCTTCACCAAGAATGGAAAAATGCCATTTCATGAGCTCGAGAACACTTTCGTTGACGTCAAGTTTATTTTCATCAAGAAAAGAATTGAGATGTGGAAAAGGAGCAAAGTTTTTATTTTGCAATTTGGAATTACCACAGCTCCACATACTTTCGGATTTATTATTTACTAATTTATAGATTCAGAAGTTACACAGATTTATAGATTCTGCAAACTTATTCAAGGAGAATTTACAATTCATTAGATTGAAATCACAGATTACAGTAACTTTCTCTGAAACCAACTCTGCCGCCGCAGTCCACCCGGTTTTTACTTTTAAACCATCGGCAAAACAAACAATCCTGTTTGCTTGTTAAACATTCTCCTTCGCTAGCAGACTTTACGCTAAAAGAGCCATTGCTTAACTGGCATCATAGATCTTATTGTGTTATCATAGATGTAGTCTATAAAGTTTGTGTTTGATAAGTTTGGTTTCGATAATAATTTGCCTGAAAATATGCCTGAAAATCTTATAATTTTTTTTCTTTAGGAGCGTTGTTTTGATTTTTTCAATGTACTTTGCGGTCCCAGAAAATTGTTTCGCCGACCCCTAAAGTACTGCGGACCCTAGTTTGAGAACCATTGATCTAACAAGTTATTTCTGAAGTGAAGTAGGCAGAACAAATTTAATGGTTCACAGAGACATAACGTCTTACAATCTTACTTCATTTGGCAGCACTTTAGGGCCTGTCTACACTGTGCGTAAAATCGTCAGCTTACGAGCGTAACCTTAGTTTGTTTTAAAGGAAAATTCCATAAACCCAGTCGTACCACCTTACGGGCGTAGCACCTCACAAGAGTAAAATTGCCAGCGAAAAAAATTTGCTAAAAGAGCAAAATTTTTTCGCCGGTACGCTCGCAAGCTCACCAGTTGCGTGAAATTTCAAAAATTGGTTTGCCAGGTCTCGAGGTAGGTTAAAATTAGGCAAATAAGTTTTGTTGAAAAAAGTTGATTTTCAGAAGTGAAAGTATGCGTGTTTGTTTAAGATAGCCTAATTTAACGTGAAAATGGTCAATTTGCGGCTCTATAAGAAAAAACTTGCAAAAAAGAGGCCTAGGTCGATAGGCCCAAAAGTGAATTATGATGAATTATGGATTGTTTGTTGTTATGTGACATTTGGTTAGCCTATTCCTAGTAAAGAAGTTTGAAAATTCAAACCGATGTGTGGTGTGGCAGTGCAGATCACAGTCCAGGTCAGGGGAACTTGCTTAGATCAAAACCAGTATCTGTAGGCCTACCAGAATGGTACGATAGGTCTACGTCTTGGTGGTACCCGTACAAAGCGTGTATTATACCACATTGTGAAAGTAAACTGGTAATCCTAGCCTGATAGCTGCTGTAGGCTAGTTTACTTTAAAAAATTTAACCTACTGGTGCACTTTGCAGGTGCAGTGATGCTGTATAACAGATATGAAAAGTTAAAAAATTAGTCTGCCAATAAAATCTAGGCTCTGATTTTTTTTTATCAATGGAACTCAAAAAACTATTAGAGCTTACAGTATCAGTAAGTTTGCAGTAATAAAAGTAGAATTAAAATGCAATAATCTAATCGTACCCTGTACTAGCCTACTGATATGATGGGCTGTGCAGTTACAGCTATATAGGCATGTAAAATTATTCTGTTTGAAGATGTCCACCTTATTATTCAGCAACTGTCAGGTTTTGATTAGACTTTTACAAATCGGAAATACTTGAATTACAGACATTCTCAAGTCAATAGGTTTTGCCTACTGTCAGTGTCAATAAAATAGTGACGTCAAAAGTTATATATCTGCAATTACTTTTCAGAATTGTAAATTAAGACTCTATTAGCAAGTTTTTATTGTAGTGAACAAATAGTAACTGTGAGTGCTTAGAATTTAGCAAGCTTATCAATGATTTAGTACTTTTGGTCCAGACTCAAAGAGACTTATTGATGAACTTATAAAGCAATGTTGATCTTTCATGCTCAAAGATTTCAGGATGATGACCAATCTAACAGTGGCATTGTCAGGTTTTCAAGGTTAGTTATGTGTATTCCTAGATTGACAATTAATCTTTACCAGCTATTTGAGCTTTTATGTAGAAAAAACAAAACTTCAGGCGTTTTCACAATGAAAATAAAAAAAGAGCTTGGAAGTTTTATCTACAGTAAATCATTTGCTTTTATTTAAAATAATCATTTAAAATTAGCAGAGGGTCAAAGAAAATTTGTCACTTTTCAAGTTTTTTTAATGGTGTGACAAGACAGTATTCACACCACCGCTACTTAACTACACAATTTCAAGTTTCTTGTAACATATGAGTAGCATTGCTTGTTTTTCTTAGGTGCAAGACAGTATTCACATCATTGCAACTTAACTATACAATTTCAAGTTTCTTGTAACATATGAGTAGCATTACTTGATTTTCTTAGGTGCAACAAGATTTTAAAGTGTCATATTTTTCAAAGCATAAGGTGCACCAACGATACTTAAAGTTTTTAAGGAATCCAACTTGTGCCTTATACTCTGATGCATTTAGTCTATACTTCTGGTTATGCTCTCTTACGGCCAGTTGATCAAGTGGTAATGCATTTGTCTCTGGAGTAGAGGTCTGAGATTTAAATCAGCCTGGTCAAATCAAACACAGTGTTGCCAGCGGCTTTGTATAGTTGCGACATTTCTTTGAAGGCAGCTATGTTGCTTGGGTGCGATGATGCTGTGGTGGGCCCTGCCAACTTTTTATTCGCTATATATTGCATGTATAATGAAAGATTTGATGTGATTCCTTTCATGATTTCCTTTCAGAGTTGAGCCATTTAGATTTTTTTAAAGTTTTTTAGAGTTTAATAAATTTAACGCAATGTAGTGCATCTTATAGTTTGGTGCACATTGTGCCTAAAAACAAAAGCTATAGAAGCCATTTGGAGCGCTTTATGCTAGAAAATAATATTGATAGAAGCCATTTTTGCGATACTACGACAGCGCACCAATTTACAGTTATATGTTCCAGTTTGCTGCGCCTTATGGTCTGAAAAATGCTGTAGTGATATCTTTGCTAGAATTAATTTTGATCGAATAAAGTATTTTTTGTTTAGTGCTAAAAAAAAGTTTTTTTTGCTTTAAATTTGCTTACTTGATTTGATAGCTTTGTTCTGTAATGTAGTACCGGTACTTTTGTGCGATTTAATGTGACCGGTTTGATGCAAGAAGATTTGACACAGCAGCGATTAAGTTAGGGTTTTTCGTCAAGCATCTTTCGGGTCTGGTCCAGACTAAGATTAAAGTTGGCCAAGTTAATCGTCTTGTGTCAACTGGTTGCCTCTAAAAACTTTGGACTCTTCTCTGAGAGCTAGAGTTTTATGCATAATCGGTACGTTTTTTGATATGTCACTGCTAATGACAATTTTGGACACTTTGCAGAATTTTGAACTTTTTTTGGTAGGAGTAATTTTTATTTATTTTACTGAAGGTTCTCCAATGAGTAGAAGATAACTGGAAAATTGTTGGAGCTGCATGATTAAAAACCACAAGTAAAGCCATCAAGTTCCATTAATATTTGTTGTGTATTTCTTCAACATGCTTCATGGTCATCATGACATTGATCATGGTTTTGGTTAAGGGCTGTTGACTAAACATATGGCATTTTCTCTTTTAGTGAAAAGAGTGAAAAGCAGAAGTAAAGCCATCAAATTTCATGAATGTTTGTTCTGTAATTCTTCAACATGCCTCATGGTCAACACATTGTAATAAAAATTATTTATTGTTGGGGTTAAGTGTTGTTCGATAAACTTGCGACATCTTCTTTTCCGACCATGAAATCAACGAAGACGTTGGTGATTATTAATGCTTCATAGAGTTGCTACTTGACATTTCCAGGATCTAGGCATTACTCATTTCCAAGTTTTATAATCAAAATGTTGGTGATGTGTAATAAAATATCTGCTTTCGAAGACTAATTGAAAATTGACATCATTTTTAATCCTCTGGTTATTTTTTCCTACAAATTTGATTAATCCTATGAGACAGCTTTTTCTTGTAAGCAAAACTCTTGTGATGAACTTTCCTACAAGTTTTGATTAAATCTTTGAGGTAGCTTTTGCTTTACACTTATTTATACTTCAATAGTAATATATGCTAGTCTAATCTTCGCTGATATCTAAGAGAAGCGACAAGCAGATGAAGGGTCCCTCACTCCCTCCCAAACATTACAATCGTGAGTGATGCCCGATGTGTGCTTTCTAAAATATTAACTGCTTTGCGCTTAGAATTTTGTAATTTTGATTGCAACAAATTTAGTTTATTGAGTTTTTGAAAATATTGAATGCAGTTGTATCACAGAAGTTGCAATATCTGTCTTATTGAGAAAATACAAAAGTTTCTCCTCAGAGTACAGTTAACTTATTCAATGCTCTAGTCGCACAATCAATTTACTGAAAGTTCGGTGGTAATAATATTACTGCAGTATAGGGTAATTGAATTTTTTTAGCTACCATAGTTCGCCCTATTTTCGTTTTGGTTATGCCCATCAGCTGTGGTAAGCACATAACCTAGGAGAAGGACAACTCTGATATAAAACCTCTCCGCAGTTAGATTAAACTGCAAAACAAATCATGATGAGCACAAATAACAAAAATTGCGTGAACGACGTTAATGGGGCCGCCTTCATAAGTGGAACCTCGTCCGGCATGGAAGCGCCTAGGGACTCCCAGGTTGTCATTCAGCAAAACCCATATGGGGTCTAGTCTTAGGCAGAGGGGCTCGTTCGAAAAATAAGCGACAATCTCCACCAGCCAGCCCTAGTGGCAGCTCCATCAGTGTGCCCGCTACACGTTTGGAGAGGCGAATGGAGGCAGCGCAGAGTATTTGTACTCGAGATAATGTCGCACACTCACGGGTCAACCATCACCAACTGCTTTTGGGCAATTGAAATATCCTCACAGGAAAAGAGCTAAAATTGGTTGAGGAAGCAAAGAGATATCATCTCGATATTATCAGAATTTTTTCAACCAAACGACGTGGCTCTGGAACTGTGGATCTGAATGGCGGATGGAAACTTTTCTTTTCTGGTGCTGATCCTAGTATGTCTGCTAAAGCGGGTGTGGGGATTCTCACAAGACCCCGTTTGTCAGACTGTGTGTCAGATTGGATTCCTTTCGGATCACGGGTCTGTATGTTGAAGCTCAAGGTATTGGATTGGTCATTGTGCCTATTGCAAATATATTCCCCCAATACCACGAGTGAATATCAGGCTTTTGTGGATTACGTAAATGATGCTCTTCTACAAGTATCAGCTACTGAATCTACAGTTCTTATGAGGGATTTTAACGCACATGTTAGAACAGACACAGATACGTGGAAGGGTGTGATCGGAAAACATGGAGTCGCTGGACTGAATGAGAACGGAAGGTATTTATTGTAGCTCTGTTGCAGCAACGGACTCCGCATCATGAATACCTTTTTCCAGCAAAGAGAGGTTCACAAGTATACATGGTATCGACCTAGTATGGATCAAAAATCTTTGATAGATTTTTTCATAGTTTCGTCAGATTTGTTTTCTGATGTGCTGGACGTTCGAGTGAAGCGAGGTGCTGAATTGTCAACTGATCACCATCTGGTAGTATGTTCCTTACGACTTTTGAAGCCTTGGCCAAACAGGAGATCCAACAGACCGTCTGTGACCTACCGGATCAAATGGGAGGCTTTGGAGGACAAAGAAGTAAGAAAACAGTTTGTATCCACTATATCATCTAAGTTCAGACAACTTCCTGATGTATCCGAGGACATCGAGAAGGAATGGCTGCTGTTCACATCAACAATCATTTTATCAGCTGCTGAAAGTTGTGAGCGAAAACGGCTTAGAGTGGCGGGCGATAGTGAGAAAAGAACACCTTGGTGGAACCAAGAGGTTAAAGAAGCTATTCGAACAAAGAAAGATGTGTTCAAGGCCTGGCTACAGGACAGATCGTCATCTGATTTGCAATCCCGGTACACTGAGGCGCGAAAAGCGGAAACTTTGGCAGTAAAGAAATCCAAGGAGAAGTCATGGCAAGAGTTTGGTCGTCGGTTGGATTCCAACTATTTTTCAGCAAACAAAGTATTTTGGCAGACCATCTACCGTTTACGTGGCAAGAGATCGAGTATCACGTACTTCATTAAGGATTCTGCAGGTAACATTCTAACGGATGAGAATGAAATCCTTTCACGACTGAGAGAATACTTTGAATATCTTTTGAATCTTGTAAAGGCATCGACTCGTGACACACACAAAGTGACATATCTAGGGGAAGACGAAGTTTTCACTGCGGTAGAAGTGGCAACGGAAATTAAAGGGATAAAATCTGGAAAAGCTGCTGGTGAAGATGAAATCAGACCCGAGATATTGAAAACGTTGACTGAATAAGGGATTCTCTGGTTAACGCGAATGTGTCAAGTTGCGTGGGAGTTTGGCAAAACTCCCAGAGATTGGCAAACAGGTGTGATTATTCCGATATTCAAGAAAAGAGATCGCAAGCAATGTACAAACTACAGAGGGATATCACTCCTTAGTTTGCCAGGGAAAGTATATGCCAAATGCCTTGAAAGGAAATGCCGAGAAATAGTGGAATCAAAACTGGAAGATGGTCAGTGCGGTTTTTGTCCGGGTCGCAGCACCACGGACCAAATCTTCACTCTGAAGCAAATCTTCGAGAAATCTTGGTAGTATGGCAAAGGTCTCTTTGCATACCTTGTCGATCTTGAAAAAGCATATGACCGAGTTCTTCGGGATAAACTTTGGAAAGTTTTGCAGGAGTATGGCGTTAATGGTCAATTTTTGTGCGCCATTGAGTCACTCTACTGTCGACCGGAGGTTTGTGTTCGGGTAAATGGCAAACAATCAAAGCCGTTCCATGTGGGCGTTGGACTCCGGCAAGGGTGCGTTTTTTCGCCTCTCCTTTTCATTGTTTACATGAATTGGATCGACAAATGCAGCTAAGCTGATGAGTGTGCCACGATTGGAAATTGCAAAATCAGTCGTCTGCTATTCGCTGATGATTTGGTTGTGCTTTCTTCCACAGAATCTGGCCTCCAGCGCGCAATAAATAGCTTTGCAGATACATGCAACACCGCCGGAATGAAAATATGCACGGCCAAAACTGAGGTAGTTCATCTTTCAAGAAACCCTGATCAGTGCGTGTAGCAAATGATTGGAGCGACACTGAAGCAGGTAGAGAAGTTCAAGTATCTTGGGGTTGCATTTACGAGTGACGGAAAGCAAGACGAAGAACTCGATACCCGAATAGGCAAGGCTAGTGCAGTAATGCGAGCTTTGCACTACTCGGTTATCATGAAACGAGAATTGCCGAAAAAGGCAAAGCTCTCAATTTTCAAAGCAGTTTTTGTCCCCATTCTCACTTATGGTCATGAATTTTTGGTAATGACCGAAAGAGTGCGATCACAAGTGCAAACGTCCGAAATGAGGTTTTGCGAAAAATCGAAGGAGTTACGCTGTTCAACAAAGTACGTAGCTCTGAGATTCGAAAATCTCTCAACATCGAGCCGTTACTTCTCCGAATTGAAAGATCTCACCTTAGATGGTTTGGCCATGTAAGCAGAATGCCTCAGGAAAAACTGCCCAAACAAGCTTTACTTGCCAAAGCAAATGGGAGAAGACCAGTTGGACGACCTAGAACTAGATGGACCGATTACGTTGAGGATCTTGGATGGAACCGCTTGGGACTTCACCCAAGCGAAATGATGGAGGTGATGAAAGACCGTGAGGTGTGGCGGCTTAATCTCGAGCTGCTGCCTCCGCAACCCTCATGGAAAAGCGGGCAATGAAGAAAGAAGAAAATGTTTTATGGAAGTTCAGTTTGCTGGACATCTGTGAGATTTCTCTCAATCTTTGGCTAATGCTAGGGTAAGCATTTCTCCGAATAAGTTTAGGTTTAGCGGGTGAGGGATTGAATCCAAAACTTTTATTATCAAATTCTTGTGTGTTGCTGTGATACAAAACTACCAGAGTGGTAGTAGAAAAAAACGTTCAGTGGAAGCGTTTGTGTGAAAAAAGATGAATACTGCAATAAGCATGCCAACAAAAATTTTAGTTATGAAATCACGAGTTATAATGCAATTGAATATGATTGATTACAAGGATTTAACACAAACCGTTTGTGGGGAGGAGTCAACACAACAATGATAAAATGCGTGTTGTTTTTGCAGAAGGGATTAAATGCGGAAAAGATTGTAGTTGAACGTGGTATTAATAATAATTAGTGGTATTATATCACTTCATTACGCATTATTCGCGCAGTCAAACCGTTTGACAATTCGAGAGGATAGCCTACACCTGCATGCTACGCATCATGCACCGTCTATTGTGTTTCCAGGGGTGGACTGGATAAAGTTTATGTGAAAGTTCATATGGGAGAGAAGCGAAAGATTCTCAAAATTTGGCTTAAACAGACACGGTACAGAGGTGGAGTCGATAGCACAAGGCTTGAGGCCAAGGACACAAAAAAATATCCAAGGCCAAAGGCTGCCCCTTCGAGGACAGACCCTTTCTAGGGCAAGGACACAGGCGCAAGTGTTCTCCAAAAAATAATAATATTAATAAGGTTTTCTAAAAATTTTTTCACTCATTTTTTAAAAAAAATGTCTTCAAAATTTTTTTTCGGGTGATCTCAAAATAACAAATTTTTCTACAAAAAACGATCTACAAAATTTTTAGGATTCCAGACATACTGCTGTCCTCGAGCCGAGGACAGGGGAATTTTCGAGGACTTGAAGTTTTGAGGCCAAGGACTGTTGCGCACACGTCTTAATTGAGTGGTTTGGGAACACTCCGGGTGCCAACAAAGGTGATTGGCTACAGAGAAACGTGCTCGGAACTCGAGTCTCAAATTCAGCTTCTCGACTCCTGCTCAATTCTCCACCAAGCGTGTGGATCAGATCGATGTTTATTCACAGCAGAAGTAAAATATTCAAAGAGCAAGCGAACGAGCGAGCGGTTTCTGTTAAAAAGGTAAAATGAACACTAGCGCGGTGGCAAACTTCATTAAAAACAGTACATAATTAATTAGCAAGGCTTAATAACAGAAACAATAAAACACATCCAACTCGACATATTTTGGAGAAAACCGTATCAAAGAATTATAATGATTTAACTCTTATCTAATTCAATTCATTTCCCAACATTAATCATAGTCAAACATTACTAATTACAATCCTTAACATACCAAACTGTTTCGCCCAAACGACTGTAACGGTGACGGAAGAGAACGCAATAACACGATGAGGACAACGGCTGACAGTATCGTAATGCGGTTTTCGAGGTTTAATCTACAATTTATATCAAAGCTTAAATTTAAGACCGTGAAATAATCAGATATTCAAATGCCGTTGAAACATTAGGTAAAAACATAACGAGTGAAAGGTGCAAACTAATTTCGATTACATCTAGAACGTGAAGCATTGAAATTTACATAGTTTAACAATTATTAATATCTTGACATCAATATCATTAACTAAAGTGCAAGAAAGCAGTAGACCAAGTTAAAGTTTTACCTTTCCACAAAGGAATAGAATTGCTACAAATAATATTAAAGTTATAGCAATGAAAACGTACCTTGAGAATTTCCGATATCGCAATTTCCAATTCAACAACTCAACTCAACTTGTCAATTTTTAAAACACAAAATTAATGACGTTACCTTGACAAGATCCAACTGCTAACTAATTTTTAAATTTTACGTGAACAACAAAAAACGCTACAAAAAGGATGTGCAGTGTACAATCAAACGTAAAACGAAATTAAGGTCAGTCTTTGGGCGATAATTCGCCGCTTAATATAGTGCAGTCTGAAAATCCAATTCGCACACAAAAATTACGTTCAATCTTCTATAAACCAGTTCCAAAGGTTCGAATCTCTTTGCGGCAAATTAAAATTTACGATGCAGGCGTGCAATATTTTACAAGGACTTCATAATGTGTCTTCGAGGACTCTACTTCTGTCAACGGAATGTAACAGTAGAACTGAAAAGCAGTTGAAGGTTGAAAACAAAGTGTACCCTACAAAACATTGCGATCAGATCTTTCCACCGAGTCACCCTCTGCTAAGAGAACTTCAAAAGAGGAAGAACCGGACCTTTGAAACCATCCTTTAGTGCTCATCCTTGCAAGCCCGGTGCCACGGGGGCATTCGGGGCAGTGCCCCCCAAATGACTGCTTGTGCCCCCCCAAGCGAGGACTGTGCCCCGAAGAAATTAACAGGCTCGGGGCTACTGGAGTGCAAATCGAGGCCTAAGACTCCCAAATTGGTGCTTATCGCCCTAGAATTCGCGAGCAAGAACTGTTTTTTCGTAGTTTTTGAGGACTCACACCGGATTTCATGGCACGTTGAGAACGAAGACTTTTTTTTTTTGGTCTTCACTTTAGAAATCGTGGAAAATTGCAAGATAACTACAAAAATTTGTGGACATTTTGGAACTGAAAACCTTTTTTTTTGGTCTTCACTTTGGAATTCGTGAAAAATCGCAAGAATTTTGAGATAAAAACCAGAGTTTGTGGAAATTTCTGAACTGAAGATCTTTTTTTTTTGGTCTTCACGTTTTTCGTTTGATTCACACTCTCGAATTCACATAAATAAACTTCTCGTTCACCCCCCAATTACGCTATCCTGGTACCGGGTCTGCATCAGTGACCTATGAGTTAATTTTTGTAATTTTGTTGTATTTACCTAGTTGCTTTGGCCAAAAGACAGCAAAGAAACCTGTTGGTCTTCGAGTTAAGCTGCCACGTCTTGTCTACCACACACTGTGGAGTCTTCACGTTGTTCCTTTTTATTGCTGAACGCTAAGCAAGTAATCGAACCCAGATCTAGCATTTTAGTAACAGACGCTCAATCACTGATTGGTGCAAATATTATTTTTCTTCATCCAACAAAACCTTCGCTACCTAATAACCACCACAACACTCTTGATTGGCCATACGTTATGTTTTTTTGTGAGGAAGATAGAAAAAATTCACTTTTAAATTATCAAAAAGACAATACTACTTTTTGTGATGCATAATCTGACCCAAATTTAACCGATACAACAAAGAATTGTAATAATTCTCTGATTTCCGTCTTCCAATTCAGCACAATACTATGCCCACCCACAGAATACGCTGTTAAGCCGTTACGCTCGTAAGCGCCGTTTTGTATAGCGTAGACACCTTCGACGTTTGAGCGTAAAAAAATTTGTAATTTTGTACGCACGGTGTAGACATGGCCTTACTCCGTAAGGTGGAGAAAAAATTCGTAACATTTCAGAACATTACGATCATTTGACATAATTCGAATGCGCTCACGATGTCACCTCTATTATGACGTCAATTTGACTCCAAAGTTTTGCTGGGCTCTCAAGAACGCGGACCACGTCACAATCGAGTGAACTTGCAGTACTAATGTTATTTTTATACTGCGCTTTATCCTAGCTACCAAAGCTTTGTTTAGGTTAATGGTTCTCAACCTTTATTAGTTTCAAAACCAAATTAACAAATGAGATTTCTGCGTTTGTTTTACCTACAATATTGCTGACAGACAGACAGACGTGTAAAAGTGCGTTTACACCGGACACGAAGCAAAACTAAGAGAACCAAAGCAACTAAAATGTGACGTCATTGGAAACTTGCGAAAGGTTGCAACCGGTCGCAAACTTCGCGCGATGAATGGTTGGTTTGTTTTGACAAGTGACATGAGCAACCACTCATTAATATTTTAACATTATATTTTATATATTTTAACATTAATATTGGCAATATCTAGTAGTTTCTTAGTCCAGAACAATCGTGTTGATTTGTGGGAACCGAGTGAATTTAATATGTTTCGTCCTTGCATAATATTGTCTGCAGCATTCGGTTTTTGGTACATATCGCTCATTGCAATGGGTGGTATTGCGTAATAAACGGATATCGCGGGACAAAAAAAAATTAATTAACATGTCTTTGTTCTCGTTTCTCTTTATTTACTTGCTGTATAAATATCGTTACTTCAATTTGTTATTATCATTAATGAAATATTATTCCACTAATATTGTGCGCAACGGTGTGAGACGTATTTGCGTACGCACTAAATTGGTGCCCCGTGTAAGTCCACACAGAAGCAAAGCCTTACCAAGAAGCTGTTAGAATTTCCTAAACAAAATTAAGTGAAGCAATTTAGCTCAGAATTGCTTAATTGCTCGAGAAGAGTTCGAATAGAATCGGAAAAGAGTTCGAGACAAATTCGGAGAACTGTTCAAAAACAGGACGAGAAGTGTTGTTCGAAACTGTTCGAGAAGTGCGACGTTCAAGAAAGAAGTTCAAGAAATAAATGAGTGCGAAGCAGAAAGACAAATTTCATCGGAAAAAACGATTGCAGCCATGACGATCGAAAACCTACAGCACTTTCATATACAGGCTGAGTCACCCGAAAAGGCTTTGAGCCAGATAAATTCCACTACTGACCTTGCTATCAAGAAGACGTTAAACTATCTTAATTAGCTTATTGCTTTCGTTTCTGCGCATTATACTAGCCAACAATGCTAGCTTAGTGTTGCATATATGTCATATTACTAAATTGTTTTTGCAATAGTCTAACCGAGTAAGACTGTTTAATGTTAATTCGTAGCATTTCAATTTTATCGTTATCAATGCTGACTCCTATATCCATACCGTACTAAAGATAAGACTTGCAAGAAATGTTCTAACAATATGGGTATCTTATAGTTAACCTTTCCAACGTGCATAATTCTACTTGCATTTTTTTCCTTATCTCCTTGTACAGTAGTAATTGAATTTCTCCGTGTTAAAACCAATGTTACGGCTACTCGTGCACTTGTTTTACAGTCAAAGCGTTTACAGCGAATTGAAGGAAGTGGCAAAGCCTTGCTTGACTCAGTGAAATACCTCATGCGACCAGCAGAGTTGCTGAATGTTTTACATTGTCGATGTTATATTCCGAGTCGGTATATTGTAATATTCCAAGCAAAGTCTCGATGATTTTTTTTAATTATTATGCTACGCTTAAGGGCAAGAAAAAAGCCCCATAATTATATTACACTGAGTTATTTTGCATTTTTTTTTGCGCTAAAATGTGCTACGTCGTCCTAAAATGTCCTAAAATGTGCTAAATGGAATGACTAAGTAACTTATTTCTTGTCGCATAGACACAGAAAATATTTCTGTTGCCATATTTCAGGTTTTAACGCGTTCGACATTTAGATTCCCACTTTCGGCATTTCAACACATCCCTATCTTAACCCATATCGGTTTTTCCATGCAACAATTTTTTGAAGATTTACGTGTCTTTACTGTGTCGTGTTCTTGCGATTTGCCCGAATACGCATTTCTTCTTGTCGACTGACGTGTAGGCTGGACAGCCTTTTTGGGCTTTGTCGTCCACCATACCTATCATTCTGAGGGGAAGGTCTGTGGTGACCGAGTGAATTTAATATGTTTTGTCCTTGCATAATATTGTCCGCAGTATTCGGTAATTGGCACATATCTTTAATTGCTATGGGTGGTATTGCGTAATGAACGGATATCGTGGGATAAAAGAATTTAATTAACACGTCTTTGTTCTCGCTTCTTTTTGTTTACTCGCTGTATATACAGTATATCGCTGTTTCAATTTATCATTATCGTTAATTAAATATATTCTACTTGTGGTTGATAAAGCATTACGTTTTGAGACTCATTGCGTGTGGACTCACTAAAGATTTCTGGAATCACATTTTCAGCAATATGGGTGTTCCAAAACTTTTATTATATAAAGTTATTTATAAGTTGTAGTTAAAAAATGAAAAAGGGAAAACAACGTCGGTGAACAAGTATATTAACGATCACAACATTACAGGAAATACACAGGTGATCATCCGCGCCGGTTTCGTCCTTGCTCAAGGAACTCATCAGGCGGAAAAACAGAAACAGCCAGGGGCATCAATGAGAAAACCAAATTAAACAATGCAACGACGGAAAACAGAGCTTGCAAATGGACATTATGCATCGGCATCACACCAAGCGAGAGTTCCTTGCCAAAAAAACATTAAGCCATTGGGACCCCACTTGGGGTCCCAACGGCTTAATGCTGTTGTTCCAAATTTGTTGTTCCCATAACTTTTGGTTCAAGAATTGCATTGGAGAGAGGGGGAAATTTTTGCCGCACCTCGTGTAAAATGCGTTGGCCCAATGTTCCGGGTAAAATAGGATTAAATGAAAACATAAGATGATTTTTGCAAAAACCGGAGACAAAATGCAGAGACAAAAATGGATACCGCACTGGTTTAATTTATGCTTCCTTAACCCGTTAAGTGAAGAAAAAGTTGGAAAAAGGCTATTAGTCTTAAGAAGAGAAACTGAATTTGCCATTTGCTCAATTTTCATGTCACAATTTTTAGCAGTCTCAAATTGACGACGAAAGTCTCACGTTTGAGATAAAACAATAATCGGGTACCAGAAAAATGTATAGCCAACTGCGTTCCTAACTACAGTAACTTTTGCTTTCCAACTGTATAATGTTGTATACAAATGGGTACAGTTAAACAAAGCACAGCCTAATTAACATAAAAGGAAAAAATTGTGTAATTAGCTTGCCAAACAGTTGTGAACAAGTTAAGCTATAATTGGCTTAAATTAGGTAAAGTTTTTTTTTGGTTTTACACTCAGAGAAAGGGATTGGTGTTGACAGCGAGATTAGTTTTATTCACTCAACCGGTTAAATTACTGCGATTTTGGTACCCCTTTTGCGTGCACAATGCTGTAACTCTAGTACACGGCTTTAACTTCCGAAAGATTTCTTTAGAATATCAATAACAATTCGTAATCTCTTCATAATTTCATAATCGCAATTTATTTTGCTCTTTTATTACTTAAAGTGAATTGGTTTAACATGCAGTTAAATTAAAGGCAGTGAATCATCCAGCCAATTCCGGTGGTTTACAATAGCTAAAATTGAACTATAATTTTTGATATTTTTTGTTTTGATTTTGGGGCTGCGATTGCAAAGATATTCAACAAATGCAAAAAGATATCCCCCAAAAAAGTTTTCGGAAATTCTGATTTTTGTTCTTCCCGCCGAAACCACATTAGGCCTAATAGTTTAGAGAACTGTGCTTTTAGCGGGAAAAACAAAACTCAGAGTTTCCAAATTTTTTTTGGGGGGGATATCTTGTTGCATTTGTTGAATATCTTTGCAACCGCAGTCCCAAAATTAAAACAAAAAATATCAAAAATTATAGTTCAATTTTAGCTATTGTAAATCACCGGAATTGTTTGAATGATTCACTGCCTTTAAATTACAAATATTGCTATAGACAACAATTTGTTTTATAAAACTAGGCTCAGTTTCAAAAAATTGCTTCGCTCAAGCTGGTGATGTTTTTTAGACCTTTGAGTTGTTCGATTTTAAAGCTTTTCTCTTTGTAACCAGATTTGAAGCGCTGTCAAAGTTTTCAATCGGCATGGGCGATGATGCTCCGAAAATCAGCTTCGAACAAGATGATGATGTTTTTCCAGACGTTGGCTTAACTAACTTTGAAGCTCTTTCTTTCGTAGCCGGTTTTAAAGATGTTTGAAGGTTTTGAATCCACTTGCTAAATGATATAGTTAAATATTTTTGCTTCGTATTAAGTGATGATATTTCGTCAAACGTTGACGTTTCCAACGTTGAAGCTCTTCTCTTCGTAACCGGATTTGAAGAACTTTGAAGGGTTTGAATTGAGTTGGCAGATGAAGCCGAAGAAAAGTTTAGCTTTGTAGAAGCTGATGATATTTTTTGGTGCGTTGTCTTCACCTGTGTTGAAGCTTTTCTTTTCGTAATCGAGTTTGAAGAGCTTTGAAGGTTTTGACTCGATTTTGAAGATGAGAATGGCGTTAAAAAACTCAGCGCCTTTACTAGTGCTGATATATCGTTGTGCGTTGGCTTGAGCGGAATTGAAGCTTTTTTCTTCATAACCGGTGTTGAAGAGCTTTGAAGGGTTTGCATCGATTTGATTGATGGTGTTGAAAAGTGTTTAAGATCTGTATCAGGGGGTGATATTTCTTCGGTTGTTGGCGTCTTTGATTTTGAAGATTTCCTCTTTGTAAAAGATTTTGAAGAGCTAGGATGATTTTGAAACCGATTGATAAATGGTCTTGAAAAATGTTTCCAACCAGTAGAAGATGCTGGTGATGTTTCTCGAGGAGTGGAGTTTACAGATGTTGAAGCTTTTTTTTCCGTAACCAGATCTAAAGAGCTTGGAAGGTTTTGAAGCCATTTAATAAATGATGGCAAATAAGGTTTCCGCCTCGTAAAAAATGCCGGTGATGTTTTTTTGAGTGTTGGAGTCTCTGACTTGGAAGCTTGTATTTTTGTAACGGAATCTGAAGAGCTTTGAAGGTTTTGAATAGATACGGCAGTTGATGTTGGAAAATTCATCTTCTCAAAAGCTAGAGATGTTTTTTTAGGATATGGCTTTACCGGTTTTGAAGCTTTTCTTTTCACAATCGGTTTTATCGAGTTTTCAACATTTTGGATTGGTATTGCAGATGGTGCTAAAAAGTATTTCATCTCCCTACAAGTCGGTGAAATTTCTCGGGGCGTTGGCTTTGCCAAATTTACAGATTTTCTTTTTGTATTCTGTTTTGAAGAGGTTTGAGAATTTTTGATTGATACGATAGAATGGCTAGATGGTTTTGAAAAATATTCCACAGCCATAAACAGAGCTGATTTATCTTTGGGCGTTTGCTTCACGGGTGTTAAAGTTTTAAAATTTGTAACCAATGTTGAAGAGCTTTGAAGGTTTTGAATCGATGTGATAGGTGATGATGAACTTCCCTGATCATCTTTCTCGTTACCGTGGTTTTTCTTAAATCTGTTAGAAAAAATTTGTATAGGTATGATGATTTTTATGTTGAACAAAGAAAACAATTACTGCATGCGGCAGTAATTTTTTGAAGTTGTTTAAAAAACATTTTATTTTTTGAAAAGTGATGCTGCAAACGACTTTTCTCGCTGTAGTATTCCCAAAAATGATATTGACCAATTTTCACAAAAAAATTTTGTTTAAGAAATACGCAACTCGATTTTAGTTTATGATGTCATTAAAAAAAAGTGAACATTTTTTCGGAAACTCTAGCAAGTGACATATCAACAAACGCAGAATGATCCTCTGAGTCGTAATTTGTTGATTGCTTTGGTTTTTTAGCATTAGGCAAAAATTTGGTTCAAAATCTTTAATCGAAGACGTGATCCTTTTTAGTTAAAATTACATCTTTGCACTATGTGTTAAGTATTAAATGGAAAGTGGTTACCTGGCTGCCTCTTGTCTATACAAAATCGTTTCAGTACAAATACTGTAATATCAGCCACGTACAACCTTCTTTAAAGCAATATACTAATCATAGAGTGCTTAACTACTTGGCAATAATCACTTAAGTTTTGTGAGTACTTTTTTAGATTTAGTATTAGCCTTTGAATTGTACTGAAAACACAAACTAAGCCCATTTTACTGTACAATTTTATTGGATTAAGCAAATATAAATGACTAAAACAAGAAGCGCAATTACAATTTGGTTAATTGGTAATCCTAAATCTGATTTTAATGTCAGCTGCTTACCGATCAATGGTGATGTCATGCGTTACTTTTTTCATATTTTCAAAAATCGAAATGCCACAACAAATGATGCTCTAAAGCGACGATTAAAGCAGTAACTGAAATTAGGTTGAAATCGGTAATTCCTATGAAAACTCGTAGTTGGCTGCAGTCAAAATGATTTCTGAAAGTTTTTGAATCGTGAAAAAAATTCAAAAAAAGTAAGAAGCACGATGATGACTCTGAAAAAAACAACAGAAAACATTTTGTGAAAATTTAATAACATTATTTGATCTTGCTGCTTTAAACGCTTAGCAACAAATTTCTGATGATTGTCTAAGAACCAAAAAAGCTAAAAAGGAAGATGTGGCTTTTTTTGCATGACCGAAGAAATGCTCGCAAAATGTAAATGTCCACTTTGGATTATGAATCAAGAGAAAAATGGCAAAGAAAATGTCAAAAAGTCAAAACCGAAAGTCTCAAAGTAACAAAGGCGTTATGCAGTAAAACAGATTAGCCTACCGCTAACCCAATTTATTTGCAAGACTCCTCCTCTCATTCTGAATGTGAAACCTCAGGGGAAGAATTCAGCCCGTGTTCAAGAAAACGCATTCATGCTTCTAACCACACGGTATCAGTCCAACTTTCAAGAAGGTCCAAAAGTTCAAATCCAAAACCTCAACTCAAGTAGCCAACAGGGAAGGCTTGTCTACAAATCATTACTTCTCTGTCGTTGCTTCCATAATTGATACTTCTTCAGAAAGCATCAATCATGGATTTTTTCCACGCAGCCAATCATTTTAAAAGCAATATAGTCGGAGGCTGCTTGACTAGATGACTGTTATAGGTCCTTTCCAGTCTCCGGTCGTGAAAGAAACTATACTTTCTAGCAAAATGGCTACAAAATTAGACATTTTAGAAAGGTTTACTTCGATGTTTGGGATCGCCAACTAGAGATATTAACGTGTTTCGACACAGCGTTATGTCGTTTTCACGGCGTTAAATTCAAAAACATAAGTAATACTGTACACTGAAAACAGTTTAATGCAATATGCAGTGAGCTATCGCGACGCGTTTCGACCTTGCTCGAGGGTTTCATCAAGCCTCAATAACGCAATATATACATCACTTAAACAAAATATACACATTACGCGATTGGGTTGAAATTCGGGTAGAAAACGTTCATTTATTGCATTGTCCATTTACAGCATTCTCCATTTACCATCTACTGCATTATAGTCCATTAACGTCCATTTTTAGCATATGCTGTAATAATTTTCTACCTGAATTTTAACTCAATCGCACAATGTGTATATTTTGGTTAAGTGATGTATATGTTGTGCTATCGTAGCCTGATGAGACCTTTGAGAAAGTTCGAAACGCGTCGCGATAGCTAAGTGCATATTGCCTTAAATTGTTTTCAGTGTATTGCCTATATTTTTGCATGCAATGCCGTGAAGATGACACAAGACTGTCGAAACACGTCAGTATCTCTAATTTGAGATCCCAAACATCGAAGTAAATCTTTCTAAAAAGTTATTTTGTGTTTTGCTATTGCAAGCTATTTTTTATGTTGTATGTCATTCATTACATCTTATAGCGACAACGAACTTGAACTTTTCATAGGAATTCCCGATTTCAACCAAATTTCAGTTACTGCTTTAATCGTTCGCTTTACAGCATCATTTGTTGTGACATTTTGGTTTTCGAAAATGTGAAAAAAGTAACGCATGGTATTACCATTGGTCGGTACGCAGCTGCTGTTAAAATCAGATTTAGGATTGCCAATCAAACAATTTTTGTTGTTTTAGTTTATTCTATTTTAGTCTTTTGTGTAAGTCATTTCTATTTACGCTTCTTGTGTTGGTCATTTCTATTTACTCGTCACTCATTTCTATTTACTTATTAATTTTACTCATAATTCATAAAACAAATTGCTTATTTACACAATGCTCTTCAATAAAATTGTACAGTAAAATGGGCTTAGTTTGTGTTTTCAGTACAATTCAAAGGCTAATACTAAATCTAAAAAAGTACTCACAAAACTTAAGTGATTATTGCCAAGTAGTTAAGCACTCTATGATTAGTATATTGCTTTAAAGAAGGTTGTACGTGGCTGATATTACAGTATTTGTACTGAAACGATTTTGTATAGACAAGAGGCAGCCAGGTAACCACTTTCCATTTAATACTTAACACATAGTGCAAAGATGTAATTTTAACTAAAAAGGATCACGTCTTCGATTAAAGATTTTGAACCAAATTTTTGCCTAATGCTAAAAAACCAAAGCAATCAACAAATTACGACTCAGAGGATCATTCTGCGTTTGTTGATATGTCACTTGCTAGAGTTTCCGAAAAAATGTTCACTTTTTTTTAATGACATCATAAACTAAAATCGAGTTGCGTATTTCTTAAACAAAATTTTTTTGTGAAAATTGGTCAATATCATTTTTGGGAATACTACAGCGAGAAAAGTCGTTTGCAGCATCACTTTTCAAAGAAATGTTTGTTTGTTTTTTTTGAACAACCCTAATGTTGCTGCTTAATTTAACTCTAGTTTATGTCTCGAATTTGACCAACGCATTTTACCCAGGGGGAGGAGGCAAAAATGCCCCCCTATCTAACTCCTAAACCAAAAATTATGAAAACACCAAATTTAGCATGCGGGTTGGTGTTTGCCAAAATAATTTAGAAAAACTATTTTTGAGTGGATGAAATGATTGTAGTAACGTCAGAGCCATATTTTGAAACATGACGTCATTGTTTCTATGAATTCATAAGTGTCTCAAATTTTGTACATATGGTTGTTTTTTGATACCGAATAATAAAACGCCTAAGTCAAAGTTGTTACGACACAAAAACGTGTCGTGATGCAATTTACAGTAAGTTGAATGGTGATCAAACATTGCTTAGATTTCAGAGAGTGACTTCAGCAAACCTCAAAATTGGAAAACTTTCCCTTATCTTGGCAACTTCAAATTTTTAGGAGTTATTTGCAAACATATTTGACTCAATGTTAGGTTGATTTAAAGTAAAAATCGCTTTTACTGAAAGGATCTATCACGAGAAAACTGAGAGATGGACATTTTTGTCCCCCCCCCCCCCCCGAGTAAAATAGGGTTAAAAATAAGGCCAAGCTTACAAAGTGGGTAAAAATTGTAAGCGTAAAAGTTTATTCTTAGTTCAGTATAAGAAAAAATTTGGTACGCCCGATGTGGAATCTTACTAGCGTAGAAACTTTCAGTTGGAAAATCTACCCACTGTAAGAATGCGTTTAAGTGCTCACGATCTTAGGGAAAGAGTTAGCCGGGCTTTTCGCATTGATGTGGTTGTCAGTAAATGGCTCTCGAGCTGTATTTCGCACAGCGGATAATTTATTGTTTAAAATTATCACCTGGCAGTGCAACCAAACAGCAAGCTTTTTGAGAACAGGCGATCTCAGCTTCCATATACTGTATCATTTAAGAAAATAGAACTGATGGTGTCATGTGCACCAACGTGGATTTAGTGTGATCAGAGGATTAATAAAGACTTAGAGGAAAGGTGTGGCCAAATGACATAACCAATTGCTATAATCATAAGGTTGTTCAAGAATAGCTACCCTGCATTTCTTAGTTTATGTCAATTTATTCTAATAAGTTCAACGGTGTAGGAAATAAAATTTATAATCCTAGGATTAAAGATAATCCACGTTGGTTTGCATACGAGCCATAAAGCAGGGTGTCGAACCGTTTCAAATAACGGTTCGGGTTCAGGTTTAGCTCCTGCTAAAAATATTTTAGCGGTTCAGGTTTGGTTCAGGTTCATTGACTTAAAATTTAACTGTCGTTACTCGTTTCGTCCAAATAAAAAAAAAAAGAAATTGCTGATCCTGTTGATGATCACCACTGCTCTTATTGTGCGTGTACCAGCCCCAGCGGCATCCGGATATGGAAAAATATATTCTTACTTTTGTTAGGGGTTCAGGTTCGGTTTGGTTCACTTGAGCACAATTTTGAGGGTTCAGGTTTGGTTCAGGTTCACTGAAGTAAAATTTTTCTGGTTCAGGTTCGGTTCAGGTTCACTGAAGTAAAATTTTTCTGGTTCAGGTTCGGTTCAGGTTCACCAAAATGAAACGGTTCATTCGGGTTTACGGTTCAGGTTCGGTTCGACACCCTGCCATAAGCCAACAGCTGAATCAAACTCTTGGTCGTCACAAGTTGGCTCTTTGCTTGACTGATTGCACTATTTCGCTAAGATTTGAACATCCATACTCAGAATTTCGATGCTCGCAATGCGAGTGACAAGCAAATGAAATTGACTGGTTTTAATTTGGATCTGAATTTTCTTAATAGTATTGTTATTGTTTTTATGTCAAAGTTTAAATTGAAGCTGAGCAACATTTTGAAATAAATTTGGTTACTACCTTTTCACATTTACCGTTGAGAACATTGTTTAGTAAACTGTCTAATAATGAAGGTCGAATAATGAGGCAATCTCATCTTCCGCATAACACTCATGAAAATAGAAAACATTAAAGTAATAAGCTGTTTCAGTCTCATGATTATTACAAATCGGTTGCTTGCTTAAGAATTGAATATTCACACTTTGGTTTTGTTGCTCGCTAAGAAAGTGACGAGCAAGGGTGCATTTGATTGATTTGATTCCGAATTCTGAATTTCTAATCGCAATATTATTATTTTCATTTCAGGGTTAAAATTGAAGCTGAAAAACTTTTTGGAATAAAGTTCCATATTTATTTTTCACAAATACCATTGCGGAGATACTTCTCAAAATCGATTTTGATGAAGAAATGCAAACTACTTGAGGTAATACAGAAGTTCCTCAAACTTTGCTTCACTATTTCCGTTATCCACAAAAATAGATTTAATCTGTTTGACTCCTTTCCATATACAACCCTGCGTTTCAATATTTCATGACATCAGAAGAGAATGACTTTGCTAATTAACTCGATATTCGATCATCTAATATTTTCGTTGACTTTGAAATTGTAGCCAATGGCCCGGCCAATTGTTTGAACTTTTCCCCTAAAGTTTTGTTGATCCTCGAAACACAGTTAATCCCCTTTGGTACACACGACCCCTAGAATAAGCAACGTGATGTTCAAGGATCGAACTTTGCGGTGATTATTCTGCAAGAAATTTTGCGCAGTTATAAAAATGGCATAAAATTTTGAAACGCAGGGTTGCCTATGGTACAAAGCCAAATCGACTAAATCCATTTCTGCGAGTAAGGGGAATAGTGAAACCAAGTTTAGCGCACCTCTTTGTTACTTCAAGTATATTCTTAATGCGGTGAATTGCTAATGTGATGTCATATATGGTGTCCATGCTTAGCGATGCTAGCGCAATGCGGTTGAGCTAAGTGGAGTGCAAGTGTGATACTGGTCGAAAATCCTCTTATTGGTGACCTTGTTTTCAGACTTTGATTGGAGTAATCTGAGAAGAGGGTACGATGGCAAGCGCAGAAATTGCTCTCGTGTGTGGTTTGAAGGTTCAGGTGGGCTGCTAGGATAGGCTAGGAGTAAATTCAGATGCTGACGAAACAGTAGCCCAATGGAATAGCAGATAGGTAAGCAGGCGCGCAGCCAGAAATTCGCAATAGGGGGCTGGTTGGGGGGTCTGGGGGCCAAGCCCCCAGCCGCCGGATGCACGGGGGTCGCAAAAATTTTGCGTGAGAAAATTTTGCATTTTTTTGCAAAAATAACTTAATTTTAGAGCTATTTTAATAAAAAATAATAAAAAAATTGCTTTTGAAACGTGGCATAGAAATTGGCAGCGCAACATGATTCAACTGGTTGCATAAATGGGGTATGTGGGAAGTGGCTAATCATAACATTGCAATTCGCTTGTTTACATGCTGCTGGTAAATCATAAAATCCTATTATTCAATAAAACTCACACGGAGTAACCTATTTCATCTATATTTTATAAAGAAAAATAACTGGGGGGGAGGGCTAATGAAAAGATATTTGATAGAAGTGATTGGTGATTAACTAACACTGAATAGCCCCCCCTTATTCCTGAGTTTATGAAATATTTGTTGATAAAACCTATGTTTGGCGTTTTTACACAAGCGATCAAATTTGATTGTTTGTTTTTGGCATTTTTTAAAGTTTTTATTGATTTTGTGACTTTAATTTTTGACATATTTGCCCCCCCTGAATATATGTTTCAAAAGTTGCTTTAAATCACGTTTTAGTCAATTCCAACGCAAAAAGCAGTCTCAGAAGAGCTAAAAACGTGATCTTTTTCTTATTCTGCATTTTGATTGACAGGCCAATGGGGGGTATAGCCTCCCCCTGGCTACGCTACTGTAGGTAAGGAAGTGCTACCTCACAGTAGTGAAAAATAGTTCTTATTTCTTCAAAAAAAAAAACGATTTTGAGCACTATCTTTCAAAAAACATTGGCTTCAAAATGCCAAACGATAACGTTTCGATTTAAAAATTGACGATTTTCAGTACCTTCCAGTAGGTCGAGCGGACCGTCCAGTTGATCAAGCGGTAAGCCAAAAAGGCTTTCATCTCTGGAGCGGGAAGCCTGAGGTTCAAATCTCGTGTCGGGTCAAATCGGACACAGTAAACCTTTTTACATGAGGGTTTGTCATGGTATTAATGAAAAATTTCTACTCTATTTTGTCATAAACATTGGGTATTGCTTCGTAAGAGCTTATATCACGAATACTGTATTATTTCATAACAATCGTGGTATCTTGCACGACGAAATGGTATTGAAGTTTTTCATGAACACCACTGCAAAACGTCATGTAAAAGGTTGAATGTTGCCCTCGGCTCGCCACCGCAGCAACATTTCTCCGAAAGGAGCTGTTTTGCACTGGCGCAATGAGGCAGAGATGGGTCCCGCAAACTCGTTACATGCTTCGACGTAATACAGCAATCAGAATAATGAAAGATTTGATTTTGATGATTAACAGTTTCTGAAGTTTTTGCAAACAAACAGTCATGTATTTATATTGTTTTTCTTATCTTCTGCACGGTGCATATAATTTTGGTAGGCGTATCGTATGTTTGACTTTGTGTTCTATAACCCAAATAAAAATCAAAGCAAGTATAGAGTCATGAAGCTTGTTTGCTTGATAAGTCCAAGTCAGACGAAGCCGGATTTTTTGCCATAACAAAATTAATACTTGTGCTTTCGCTTATGATCGAACTCCGAGGTCTTCATTGGCTTTACTTGAGTCGTTGCCTTCGCCGGGTTTGAAACTTTACTTTCTGTTAACCAAGTTGAAAGGTTTTGAAGGTTGTCTAGCCAAGTTGAAGATACTTGATCATGCTTCTCGTTTTTGCTTTTTTGCTCAAATCTGTTGAAAATGATATAACTTTGGCATTAATAACGCAGTAAGCATACGTCCATGCGCGTCACCTAAATAACAATAATCGGTACCAGAGAACGATTGTTCAAGTGTTCAATCCTCAATACTACCAGTGAAGCAGCAAGCTGCGTAATAATGAGGTACAGTGGCGGATTAAGAGTTCGCGAGGCTCGGAGCAGAAAAAACTTCGAGGCCGCTAAATATCAGTACCACTGAGAAAGTGCAGCAGCAATATTCTTAATACTTACATATTTGTAATAATTTTGTTTGAAGCAGCAAAAAAGCACTTTAGGCTGCAGTTGGCGTTTTCTAGATTTTGTCGTAGAGAAGCAGTACTTAAATTGTAGAGGGACGCTGGAGTTAGCGTCCCCCCATCGAGATTTCAGCGCTGGATAATAAGACAAAAAAGTGCCTATCTGTACGAATAAATCGCGAATTTCGGTGAAGACCTTTATTTGTCTTAACTCAATTCAGGGACAAAAGCCTACTACTGTCGGCGAAGACCTTTTTTTTGGTCTTCACCCGATTAAGGGGACAAAAATTCTTCAATTTTTGGTAAAGATCTTTTTTTTTAATCTTCAATCGTATCCGGGGACAGTTTTTGAACCTGAATCATAATTTTCACTTAATTTCATTTGCATTCCGAATGCGTTTGGTCAAGGCTGCGTAAGCGTCCTCCCCCATGCAAAATTTCACAGTTTAAAAATCGTAGATGAAATATGGATATATTGTCAAAGTTAAGCGAGGACTAAAGGCAAAATCAATGTGATTATTTAAAGTTAGGTAAATTGTATTGGACTAGATTGGCATTGATTTCATCTTTTTTGACACAGCCGTTCCAGAGGTATTCTACTTCAAACACGACGTAGGGACTCTAATGCTATATAATTCGTATTGGAAACCCTGACGTTAATAGCCTTAGCGACGCTATCCCAGTTCTAACGTAAAGCAACGCCGCTATCAGGCTACTGCATTGAGTCGTTTCGCTGCGCACTAATCATTGATCCGAGATCTATCTAAAGTTAGATCTTGTCGGCAGAATAAATCCGAGTTGGTAAAAAGAGTGGACTGTTTGGTAGCCAAGCGATCCAGGTAAAAATCAAGCTATCACGTATATTTCAGTCTAAATCGTATTCTAGCATAGGAATAAGAATTTTATTACTAAGCTACAAGCTTCAAACTCATGCCTAATAATACGACAACCAGCGCCTGAATTGGCCTGATGTAGTTGCTTAGAGAATTTTGTGACCCTGGAATAAACTTTTCCAACTAAGTTGCAAACAATGGCCTACTACTCTACTAGCCTTACTTTCACTAGTTCTTAAACGTTGATACTACCTAGGCTATCGTTCAGTCAACTCTTTTCAACAGCTCGGATCTGTTCTGCTGACAAACCATAACCAATTAGTGTGCTGCAAAACGACTCAATGCAGTAGCACTGTGGTTCCCAACCTTTTTCTACCCGTGGCCCATTTTGATTTTGAAAATTTTCCATGACCCCACTCTCAAAGTATTGCTCAAGAACTTGACCCAAATTTTCCGGCCAAATCAGTTTTGAAGTAGATTGAAACGGTTTTTCCGGCCGAAAACAGGTAATCTCCAAAAAAAAAAGGTCAAATTTCAAGCACAACTTTTTTAAAATACGGCTTTTACCAAAATGCTCTGCGGCCCACTTCAAAATGCTCTGTGGCCCAGCGGTGGGCTATGGTCCACAGGTTGAAAAGCACTGCAGTAGCACAATAGCGGTGTTGCCTTAGTTTAGAACTGGGATGGTGTCACTAAGATACAAGGCAGAAGGCTATCAACGACAGGGTTGCAAACTAAATCGTAACATTAGAGGTCCTTACATCTTGTTTCGAAGTATAATATCTCTAGAACGGCTGGGTCAAGAAGGGTGGAGTCAGCGCCAACCTAGTCTTATGGGATTGGGGTAACTTTAGATACCTCCATTGATTTCGCATTAAGTCCTCATTTAAGAGATTTGGTAGTTTTTTTTTTTTTTTGCAATATTCAAAATGCAAAAATCCCAAACGTGGTTCTGTGTCAGGGATGATCGCAAGTTGTTTGTCACTATTTTTAATGCAGAAAACAAACGTTCGCCTTCTGCATTTGCAACAGGCAGATCAGATTGGTGCAAAGTGTATAATGCTGGCCCCAACCAGCCCAAAATTGAAGTTATTTACATGTACTGTATTTACATGACGTTTATTTACATGACGTTTATTTACATGACGTACTGTATTACATATTATTTACATGACGTTTATGCGAAAGCTGGCAGCTTCCAATTGACGCAAGAATCCCGCTTTTAGACTGAACTATGCTCTGCTTATTGCTATATCAAACCTTCTTTGTTGGAAAACTTTTGAAATCGAAGCTAGCGGTGATACTTTAACATTCCTCAATTGACAATTGACAAAACAACAAAAACAAAATGGTCTAGAGACCTACATCAAGCTGTCGAATAAACGGGCGATCTCAGCTGACGAATATCAGTCATAAAAATAGAAAACATAAAGTCATCAGCTGGATCAACCTCATGGTAGTTTCAAGTTTGTTACTTGCTTTACTGCATGGCTGCACTAAGAACTGAACATACACGCTCGGGTTTCGATGCTCGTAATGCAAGTAGCAAGATTGGTTTTAATTTAAAATTTTAACGAGCTAGTGAACTTGATTGGTTTTAATTTAAATTTTTCAATTGTAACGATAATATTTTCATTTTAGAGTTTAAATTGTAATTGAAAACTATTATTTTAGAAAAAAATTTCATACAAATTTTTCACAAATACCCTAAAGAACATTGTTTGATAATCTCAAAAGACAATGTTTTGATTTAAAAATTGACAATTTTTTGTTTTTGTTGATTTTGCTAGCAAACTAAGATGTTCTTAGATTGTCTTTTATGGCAACAATATAATACTATGATCTTCTGCTTAATGCACATTGCTTTGTTTGCTTTGGCATGAGTGGCTCTGCATTCTATAACCCAAATAAATATTAAAGCAAGTAGTGTCATGAAACATATATATTTGAGAAGTCATAGTCAGAGGGAACCGGATTAGTTGCCATGGAAAAAAATAATACTTGTTGTGTTGTTGGTGATTGAACTCCGTTGTCTTCAACGGCTTTTCTTGAGTTGTTGCTGCTTTTACCGATTTTGAAGCTGTACTTTCTATTAACGATTTTGAAGTTTTTTGAAGATTTTCATTTGATGTTGAAGAGACTTGATCAAACTGAACTATTCTGTATTTTTGCTCAAATCTGTGGAAAACAATGCAAACTTAGCATTAATAATAACTCGTCGACTGTATTGCAAGTCAACAAGATTTCATGCTCGTCACTTCAATAACGAGCATCAATACAGGAATGCGATTGTTCAAGTATTCAATTCCCAGTTCTAGAGGTCAAGCAGCTAGCTGTCGAATAATAAAAAGACCCAGCATTCTTATATCATTCAAGAAAATAGACGACATCAAGTCACCAGCTGGATCAACCTCGTGGTTATCAAAATTCGGTTGCTTGCTCCACTTGTTGCACTAAAAATTGAGTATTCACAGTTTGATTTCGATGCTCTCTAAGCAAGTCAAGAGCAAGTAAAATTGACGGATTTGATTTTTTTCTGCATTTTTTAGTGGCAAAATGCAATGTCATTATTTTCATTTCAGAGTTGAAATTGAATCAGCAAAACATTTTGGAATAAATTTTCATAATGATGAAATTTTCACAACTACTGCACCATTGAGAAAATTGTTTGATAAAATGAATTAAGATAAAGGTTAGATTTAAAATTTGATGAATGTTTTTGGATTTTTTGCATGCAAACAAGCTTGTCTTGACATTGCCTATTATAACAACTGTGCAATATTATTGTATTTTGCACGTTAGCCTACTCATAATTTTGGTTGGCAAATCGCATGATTGGCTTTGCATTCATCACCCAAAAAAGTCTCAAAGCAAGTAGAGTCATGACTCATGAAGTATGTATATGTACAATAATTTACAGTCAGAGGGATCTTGATTTGTTTCCAGCATGGAAAAAATTAATACTTGTGCTGTTGCTGTTGATTTAACTCCGTGGCCTTCAGCGGCTTTACTTGCTTTATTGTCTTCGCCGATTTTGAAATTTCATTTTCTGTTAACCAGGTTGAAAGGTTTTGAAAGTTTTCAATCCAAGTTGAAGAGACTTTATCAAGCTTTTGGTTTTTACTGTTTTGCTCAAATCTGTTGAAAACATTATAACTTTAGGGTTAAATAATAATGCGTCTGGTTGATTGTAAGTCAAAAAGGGTATATGCTCGTCACTTAAATAAAGGGCATTGGTACCAAAGAGCGACTGTTCAAGAGTTGAATTCTCAGTTCTACTTTTCAATCAGTACGCTGTGAAATAAAGAGGCGACCTCAGCTTTGGTATATCATTCACAAAAAGTTACCAGCTGGATCAACCTCGTGGTCGTTACAAAAACAAATCTGTTGCTTGCTTGATTGGCTCCAGTAAAAACTGAACAATCGCACTCAGGTTTCGATGCTCACAATGCAAGTGACAACGTTAATTTTTTGATTTTCAAGCTTAAACTGCGAAATAAAATGAACATATTTAAACTTGGCTTGGTTAGGCCCATCAGCTGTGGTAACATAAGCATGTGACCTACAGGAGAAGGACAATGATATAAAACCCCTCCGCGGTCAGATCAGCAGCAAATAATAACATGATGAATACACAGAATGAAAATTACGTGAACGACGTTAATGGTTCTTCCTTCACAACTGGAATCTCGTCGAACAGGGGAGCGCTTAGGAATTCTCTGTACGTCATTCAGCAAAACCCCTACTGCGTTTGAGGTTTAGGCAGAGGAGCTCTCTCGAAACATAATCGACAATCTCCACCAGCCAGCCCAAGTAGCAGCTCCATCAATGTGCCCTCTACACGCTCGAAAAGGCGAATGAGTGAAGAAAGCGCCGAGAATTCTATTCAAGAATATGTCGCTCACTCACGGGGGGTCAGAGATGAACCATCACCAACTGCTCTTGGACAATTAAAATGCGCCCACACTCTCAGGAAAAGAGTTAGAATTAATTGAAGAAGCAAAGCGGTGTCACTCGATATTGTCGAAGTTTCTTCAACCAAAAGACGTGGCTCTGGAACAATGAATCTGGATGGCGGAAGGAAGGTCATCTATTCTGATGCTGATCCTAGTAATTCTGCGCAAGTAGCCTTCGAAAACCTCACAAGCCCCGGTTGTCACACAGTGCGTTAGATGGGTTTCTTTGAGGTCAGGGTTTCATGTTGAAACTTAAGTAATTGGATTGGGCAATATACTTAATGCAGGTACATGCCAAAAATCCTACGATAGAATATCAGGCTTTTGTCGATGAAACAATTAATGCTCTTCTTCAAGTATCTATCACCTACTGAATCTACAACCCTTATCAATGATTTCAAAACACTTGTAGGATCAGACACCGACATCTGCAAAGATGTGATTGGAAAACAGAGTCACCGGAATGAATGAAAACGAAAAATATTCATTGCAGCTGTGTTGTAGCAACGCACGACACCCATGAATACCTTTTCCCTTCACAGAAAGGTCTACAGATATACATGGTATCGACCTAGTTTGAAACAAAAATGTTTGATAGGTTCTTGCATACTTTCGCCAGATTTGTTTTCTGATGTGCTGGACGTTCGAGTGGAGGTGATGAATCATCAACTGACACCCCTGGTAGGCTGTTCCTTGCGACTTTCGAAACCTTGGCCAAACAGGAAATTGAAGAGATCTTCTGTGACTTGCAAGATTAAATGAGAGAGGCTCTGGAGGAAAGAGAAATAAGGAAACAGTTTCCATCCAGTATATCAAAGTTCAGAAAACTTCTTGATGCATCCGAAAACATCGATAATAAAGATTGGGAGCTGTTCAGATTAGCCTTTATTTCATCAGCTGCTGAATAATGTTGGCTAAAGCGGCTTAGAGTGGAAGAGTCTCGTGAGAAAATAAGTCTTTGGTGGAACCAAGAGATTAAAGAAGTTATTAGAGCAAAGAAAGATGCGTTCAAGTCCTTGCTATAGGACAGATCGTCGTCTGATTTTCTATCCCGATATAAAATAAGGCGCCAAACGCGTCAACTTCAGCACTAAAGAAATTGAAGGAGAAGTCATGGAAAGAGTTTCGTCAGTTGGACTGCCACTATTTGTCGGAAAACAAAGTATTTTGGCAGATCATACGCCGTTAGTGGCAAACGATCAAGTGCCACTTACTCCATCAAAGATTCTGCAGTAACATTCTTATGCATGAGAATAAAATCCTTTTACGAAGGAGAGAATACTCTGAAGATCTTTCATTCTGTAAAAGCATCTACTCGTGAAATAAAAAAAGTGATACATTCAGAGGAAAAGGAAGTTTTCACTGCAGCAGAAGTGGCGACGGCTATTAAAGGAATAAAATTTGGAAAGGCAGCTGGTAAAGATAAAAGCAGGCACTAGATGTTGAAAGTACAGACTGGAGAAGAAATTCTTTAGCTAACGCGAGTGTGTCAATTTGCGTGGAAGTTTGGCGAAACTCTCAAAGATTGGAAGACAGTGTGATTATTGTGATATTCATGAAAGGAGATTTTCATTCGGGTCGAAGCACCACGGACGGACCAGATCTTTACTCTGAAGCAAATTTTTGAGAAATCTTTGGAATAAGTCGAAGATCTTTCTGCTTGCTTTGTCAATCTCGAAAAAGCATATGACGGAGTTCCATTGGATGAACCTGGAAAATTTTGCGGAACAGTGGCGTTGATAGTCATTGCTACGTTCCATTAAGTTATTCTACTGCCGACCGGAGGTTTGTGTTCGGGCAAATGGAAAGCGATCAAAGTCGTTCCATATGGGCGTTGGACTCCGGCAAGGGTGCATTTTGTCAGCTCTTCTTTTCATTGTTCTATAAATTGGATCGACAAATGCAGCCAGTCTGATGAGTATGTCACAATCGGAAATTGCAAAATTAGTCGTCTGCTATTCGCTGATGATTTGGTTCTTCTTTCTTTGACAGAATCTGGCCTCCAGCGCGCATTAAATAGCTTTGCATATGCATGTGACACCGCCAGAATAATAATAAGGACGGCCAAAACTAAAGTACTTCATCCAGAACCCTGATCAGTGCTTGTTGAAAGTGAATGGAACGACGCTATCAAGCAGGTACAGAAGTTCAAGTAACTTGGGTTTGCACTCACTAGTGACGATATAAGGCAAGACGAAAAATTGGATATCCGAATTGGCAAGGCAGTGATGCAACCTTTGCACTATGGTTGTTATGAAAAGACATTAACACTGTCGAAAAAAAGAAAAACTCTCAATCTCCAAAACTGTTTTTAAAATTGCTTTGATCCCTATCGAATTCATCTTTTGAATGATCTAGGTAGCCTTGAAAAAGGCTGCTGAAAAATTGATTGGAACTGTTTTGGTCTCGCCCGTGTCAAGAATCAACGTGAGAATGAAAGTTGAAAAAATGCGGCCTTTGATAGTATTTCGAGACGTTGAAATTTCTACCTAAAAAAGAAAAAAGGATATATCACGTAAATAATGTTGATTGGATGATTGTCAAACTTCGTATGTCCGCCAACTAATGACTAATTGTAAACTTTGATGAGAGTAGACAATTCTTTCTGCGGCACAAAATTAGTTTCTGTGCTTTGTTAAAATAGCTTCTAGCGCTGCTAACTGAAATTGGTTTCTTGCTTTTGCCAAAATTGAAAAATGTGAGTTTTGCAGTCAGAATTTCTAATCACATTCCAATTGATTTAGAAGTATTGGCTTTGCAATTGCTTCTAGGCAGAACTTTTGTTGGCTTTTCTTTGTTTTGAATTGATGTGGGAATGTGTTAAATGATTCTCTCCTACAATTTTATCGTGATCGACAATTTTCAATTTTGACAACAGCAAAAACCTAATTTCATTTAGCAGCGCTAAAAGCTATTTTTATTAAAACACAGAAACCAATTTTGTGCCCGCACAAAGAACACGTCTTCAAATTCTACTCTCTTTAAATTTTACTATAACTAGTCATTAGGTGGGGGACATACAAAGTTTGACAGTCATCTAATCAAAATTATTCACATGATATATACTTTTTTAATTTTTAGCAGGAAATTTCAGCGTCTCGAAATGCTATGAAAGGTCGCATTTTTTTCAATCGTCTTTAGATATTACAGCGCTTGTTTATGTTATGCAAACGAAAAAAAAATGAAAACAAACAAACAAAAAACAAAATAAATCCGTGTTACGGTGCATTGTACAGAGGGTGGTCCTTAAATACATAGCAAAAATTAAACTATAAAAATTATCATGGGAACCGAAGTAAATGTTTTCCTTTTAGGCTAAAACCATAGTGTGTGAAAAATCTTCGAGATAGAAAAACATTTAGAGGCTGCACAAAGGCAGTAAAGTTTTTCATAAATATCCAATTTTGCAAAAGTAAGAGCTTCGCTGTTTGCACAGTGTAGGCTGTTCAAAGGCAGTAATATTATGGATGTAACCCAACTTATTGTATGTTGCCAAGTAAGACGTGTACTAATAGGTGGGCACAAGTCCGTTAATCGTTAATCCGTTAATAACGAAGCTAACTTTTTCATTAACTCGTTAATCCGTTAAAAAGTTTTTTCATGTTAATGGACTAAATTAACTTCCGTTAAGTTCTGCTAACGGACTAAAGAAACTTCCGTTAAGTTCTATTAACTTCCGTTAAGGTTTTTTTCGTTAGTATCTTGCACCATTCATTCATCGTACCGGTACAAACCAGTTTGCACTTGCAACGCTTGTTGCCTATTAGCACGAGTCTTATAGAAGAAAGCGAAGAAAGGAGCGCTTTCTTGAGGCAAATAGTAAGCTGCAGCCTTATAGGTCTATTAATTATCGCTGTTCACAATTTCCAAAGATTTTTCGATTACAGCTTCGTTAATGCATTTGAACTTATTTTGATCTTGAAATTAGATTAGATTGTAAAATGTAACTTCCAAAACACAAAAAGACCACCACAGCAATAAATATTTCTTTACAACCAACCAGCTCAACAGCGTCAATACGTGCTCTAAAGCGAGTGAATAAAAAGAAATTTAAATTACACGCAAAATGTTAACGAATTAACGGACTTTATTCACTTCCGTTAATTAAAGCTGAAAATAACGGATTAACGTTAACGGACAGTGTGAAGTTTGTTAACGGACTAGTGGTTAACGAAGCTAACGTTTTGCATTAACTTGCCCATCTATGCATGTACGGTCATTATTCTCACTTAGCAAAAATCATGCCTATGGTATGCTTTGAGACAAAATGCATGTGGAACTGAAGCTGATCTTCATCACATTTTTCGATTAACCAGACGTATTGCTATAACTTATAATCCACTGCCATACTGCCCCTCTGCAGGTGCATGCGAGACTTGGATTTTTTGAACCAACTTTCTGTCTGCCATCAATAAACCTGATAATTCTCTCCAAGTATCAAAGTGAATTGATAGAAATTTTTGATCACTTTTTATTTTTTGGAAAAATCCAAATAATTGCGTTTAATCAGCAAACCACTTTATCCAATTGTTGTTTCTTAATGGCACGCTCGGTAAAGTTTTTATTTTCGTAAAGAGCTGCAACCATTCGTCACTTCATGCCATCATGCACCTCTGGATCAAAAGAACCTGAGTTATTTGTTTCGTAGACGAGTACCAAAGCCGACCAGAGTATCTTTTCATTACGGTTGCCCCAATTTTCTTGTCAATGCGCTTTTGCCACGTTTTTTGCAAGTCCAAGATATTTTCTACATTTTGGCAAGTTTAGTGCAGATACAAGAAATGATGCTTTGGTCTATGCTTGCCCCAATCAGTTTACCATGCAGTTCTGGCGTGTGGCAAACTAATTATTGCCAGCATAAGTTAGGGGCAGAGGTCGAGTCCTCAAGGACACAATTTGAAGTCCTTGGCCTTGGCCTCGTAGTCTGCAAGTTTTCGAAAATGCCCTGTCCTCGGCTCGAGGACGGCACTTTTTTTGATTTAGGAGCGAAGACCTTTTTTTTTGGAGATCACTTCCTCGTTTTGTCCTTGGTCCTTAGCCTTGGCTTCAAGCGTTCTTGTTCTTGGCCTCGAAAGGGTCTGTCCTCAGAAGGGCTGTTCTTGGCCTTGGCCTCAAGCTTTGTGTTTTCGACTCCACCTCTGGTTAGGGGTGCCATAATCAGGTCAGGCACCCCCAACCAATTTCTGATTTTGTTCACGTTTTGCTTTAATGGAGATGCAAGCACCAGATTCTTACTTTTGGTGTTTGAGACATTCATGTGAAAAAACATATTACCTTGTAGCAAAAACTTTCTCAGCCTATCCCCATTTTTTTAATGCTCAAACAATGCCATTTGCTTGAGACTAACTGGTCCCTTTAGGAGTTTTGGCAATTTTGAGCAGACGTTTTATGCAGATGCCAGAAGTGATGAGAGGCAGGTAATAGACTTGTGAGAATAAATTTGAATAAGATTGAAATGGGTTCAAGTGATTAATCGAAACTTAAAAAAAAAAGAACATGTTTAGAATACGTATTACCGGTTATTATATTTTTTAATTTCTTAAAGATACGTAATCTTTCAAATTCTTTGCTTTGTGTATTATTTTGGACTTGCCAGTTGCCACTCTCATATACCCTGATTCCATTAATTCTATTTTCTAACATTCTCGTTTGAGCCAGAAGAAAATTTTAGTACCTTTGTCATGAGGGTCTATGGATCAGAGCATTGTACTGTCCACATAAAAATTTTTCAGGTCATCTTTTTTGTTACTTGTGATAGCCTTAACGATTCGCTGAGTATTTTAACAAGTTTTATTAGTGTATGAAGGTTTAAAATTTATCCAAAAATTAATACTTGGCAACTTAAATGATTTCAGTCAAATTTATTGAGGCAAACAACTTCCGAATACAGGAGAAGACATAAAAAAATATATGATGTATAATTGACTTGTACACTGTCTTCCCAGTTTCTACAATGCTCAATGGACATGGGCCCCCAGTTAACGTACAAGAAGTTCAGTTAAAAATTAGAAATTAAAAAAAAAAACACTACAAGCAGTTTTCCCCTAATGGGTTTGTCACTTGGGGTGAAAACTAAACAAGAACATTAAAAGACCCCAGTACACCACCAAGGTTTCCCCCTCCTCGCACTGGAAGCCCTGTGGCGAGCGCGAGCCGAGGTTATTCCACTAGGGTTAACTGTGGTAGGCACCAGCCAGGGACAGCAACCAGGGTCGATGGTGCAGAGCCGCGGCTGGTACAAAATACTAAAAGCATTAACTGTGGAGGCTGAGAATCGTAATCAAACACTGCTGATGCGCTGCTGCGTGTCTGTCAAATGTTGTGAAAACACCGTTAAAATTTTAAACATTGTCCTATATACAAAGCGGCATTTTACGTCACAGTGATCAACCGATTTGCGTTAAAAGTGGTTTTATTAGATTGATGAATTCTTGGTTTACTTAGCTATGCCTCGACATTTTGGTACAATTTTGGTATTTTGGTTGAGAGCGTTAACCTGATTTCCTTGTAGTATCGCAATTTTTTTCTTCCAAACAAAGGTTACATTTGTTAAAACCGTTCTGATAGGGCCGTGCTCGTCTCGTGATGTATAATACTGTATATACGGTAGCATATCACTAATTTCAAATTTTCGCTGTTCATGGGCAACCTGTAAACTTTAATTTTTCTCCGAGATATTTTGCATGTACAGTTTTTTATCGAAAACGAACAAATTTAACCCGGTTTCCTAATAGTTTTTCAAAATTTTGAAATAATGACCACCCTAAACAGTCTATGAAACGAATTCACATATAGGTCTTTTGCCTGCTGCTAAAGAAATTTTCTGTATTTCGCTGCTAGGAAGACTGCGATGGGACAAATTTGGTCTTCCAGTCAAGTAGCCACTTTCCCAATTAAAATCGATGCAATAAAGTGATATTTTTAAAAGTATAAACAATAATTCATAACAGCAGCTGCAGTTCAGAGCTAATTGAAAATTAAATGTTAAATAGAATGCGTTGATTCTTGATAATGGCGAGACAAAAACAGTTTGAATCAATTTTTCAACAGCTGTTTTCAAAGCTACCAAAATCATTCAGAAGATTAGAAGATCAACCCGATAGTGATCAAGGCAATTTAAAAATTTTGTACCGTTAAAGAGCTGTTCAAAACTGTTTTTGTCACCATTCTCACCAATGCCGAAAAAACGCAAATCGAAAGAATCGAAGGAGTTGCGTTGTTTGACAATTTAGATGTGTAGCTCTGACTCTTAGATTTAAAAATCTCTAGACCTCGAGCCGCTACTTTTCCGAGTTGAAAGATCTCAGCTTAGATGGTTTGGCCATGTAAGCAGAATAGCTCAGAAAAGATCGACTTTTCAAACATACTTTACTTTCTTAAGCAAAATGGGAAAAGACCAGTTGAACGACATAGAATTAGATGGATTAATTACATTGAGGATCTTGAACGAATCGCTTGAGACTTCACCTAAGCAAAATGAAGGAAGAGATTGAATATCGTAATGTGTGGGGGCTAAATCTCAAACTGCAGCTCTCCAACTCTCGCGGAAACGCGGATAATGAAGAGAGTGAGACGCACCCTACGTCTGGCCGAAAAGTAACGTGCTGCTACGCTATTGTCGGATTGCCAGCGTCAGCCCAATAATTTGATGTTGTTAGCCTTACGTTTAACCGACTATAAAATGCTAACTGGGACAGATACGTATTTCTGTACAGTTAGAAAATTGCCACGTTTAGGGCTTTTTAGGGTTTTGATGGAATAAAAAATCGCGTAAAAAGTTTTTAGTTTGTAAGCAAAAAGTATTGTTGAGATGAAAAACTTAAAACTGAAATATATTTAATGTACCTTATATAAAAAATATTAGTTTCAAAAAGTAAGGTTAAATTTGATTTTGAGACGATCGATACTTGAGTTCTAAAGTGTTAAAACATCAAGGTGTGTCCAGTTCGGCCAAGAGTCTTGTCCAGCTGGGGAATACCTTCATTCAGAGCGGCTGTTGATGCTTGAAAAAGTGTCTGCAGCTCTCAATACTACTCCCACTACCATCCCACAAACTCCACATATTTCCAAAAATCCACAAAAAAAAAATAATCAAATCATTTAAGTGCAAAAAAATGGCGGCGTCAGTCCGACGTAAAATCACTGGGTCGCAAGCAGCTTCGCGCCCGACGTTGGACTGAGAAGCAAACGCGCTTTTATGTCGACGTCAGAGAGCCAAAATTGTCCCAATAATCTAATGTTGTTCGTCCGACATTCGGCCGACCAGGATAATATGTCAGCTACGTTTTTCACTAATATAGTAGCATTAAGAACATTATTTGCTCAACTAAATTAAGATATTGATTCGATTTAAAATTTGATGATTTTCTGTTTTTGAAGTTTTGAATGCGCAAAAAATGCTTCATTGCCTTTCATGGCAACAATGCAATGTCACAAACCTTTGTGCAGTACCGGTACGCATAACCTTGGTAGGTGCATCGCATGGATTTTACAGTATAACCTAATAAACATCAAAGCAAATAGAATCATGAAGCATGTATGTTTGATAAGACACAGTCAGAGGGAGCTGAAGCCCCGGATTAGTTGCCATGGAAAAAAATAATACTTGTTGTGTTGTTGGTGATCGAACTCCGTTGTCTTCAACGGCTTTTCTTGGGTTGTTGCTGCCTTCTCCGATTCTGAAGGCGTACTTTCTAATAACGATATCGAAGTGTTTCGAAGATTTTCATTTGATGTTGAAGAGACTTGATCAAACTGAACTATTCTGTATTTTTGCTCAAATCTGTTGAAAGCAATGCAAACTTAGCAGTAAATAATAACGCGTCGACTTGATCAAAAGTCAAGGTTTTCTTGCTTCGCTTGGATAACGAGTATCGCAACCAGAATGTGATTGTTCAAGTATTCAATTTTCAGTGCTATCATTCAAGCAGCAAGCTGTCAAATATTGAGGCGATATCAGCTTCTGTATATCCTTTACGAAATACGAAGACATCAAGTCACCAGCTGGATCAAACTCGTGGTTGTTTTAAGTCGGCTGCTGGCTTGACTGGCTGCACTAAAAATTGAATATTCACACTCAGGCTTCGATGCTCGCAATGCAAATAAAGAGCAAAGGAACTTGATTGATTTAAAATTTTTCAATTCTAATGTTAGTATTTTCATTTCGGAGCTTAAACTGAAGCTGCAAAATATTTTGGCATAAAGTACCATACTAATTTTTTACAAATACCATTAGGAACATTGTTTGATAATATCAAAATATAATGAGTCAATTTAAAATATGATGATTTTCTGCTTTTGAAATTTGTGCGTCCAAAACATGATATTTTTTGATTGTCTTCATGGCAACACTGTAATAGTACTACTATCTTCTACACAGTGCACATAAATTTGTTTCGTGTATTGCATGATTACTTCTGCATTCTACAACCTAATAAATGTCAAAGTAGGTAGAGTCATGAAGGATACAGTATATTAATGTTTGATAAGTCGCAGTATAGTCAGAGTATAAACTCTTTATTAGTAGACTGAAAACTGGCAGTTCTGTCTTTTTTCTTGACGTTTCATTTGTTCTAGAAATTGGCTCACAATACTTTTTTCTCTGAAAGCTTGATTACCAGAGGTGGAGTCGAGGACACAAGGCTCGAGGCCAAGGCCAAGGACACAAAAAAAAATCCGAGGACAAGGCCAAGGACAGCCTTTCCGAGGACAGGCTCTCTCGAGGCCAAGGACACGAATGCTCGAGGCCAAGGCCAAGGACCAAGGACACAATCGCAAGTGTTCTCAAAAAAAAAAGAAAAAGCCTTAAAGAAGTTTTTCAGGCGATCTCCAATTCATTGGCGTACCCAAAATTTTTGATTGGGGGAGGCCTAAACCACAAATCACATCAAATGACGTGATCAAAAATTTTCCAAATACTAGGAAGTTTTTGTGGGACAAAGATATCGTAGGATGGAAGATCTGAAATTGTTGCCTGTTTGCATGTAACCAGGATTTTGCAAAAGGGAGAGGGCTTAAACTAATAATTGAAAAGTGCAAATATCTAACGTTGGAACCGTGTTGAGAAAACTAGTGTAACTCAAACGTATCACAGACGGGGGTCTGGGGGCGGAACCTCCAGCCGCTGGAGGCTTTGGGGGTCTGGGGCCGAAGCCCCCAGCCGTAGGGCGATTTTTTGATTTTTTTTGGAAAAAAAAGCTATTTTAATGCTATTGAATCCCATTTAACAAGTGTTCAGAGCGATTTGAAAGCACTAGATTTTTGGCATTTGAAAGCCAATTGAAAAACCTAAATTGTTTAATACTCCTTCTACTTGCAATTTAAGTCCAAAACTCGTTTAACATTTTGCATTTTGGAATTAAATCTTAATTGTGAGTGATTTGGTCAAGGTAGGGGTAAGTAAGATGCATTGTCTCTGGCAACATTTTAGCAGTAAATAATAATAATCCACTCCAAGATATTCCTTAGAGAGTTTCGTTTTATGATGAAAATAACCAGTAATGGAAGTGCATGTTCGACCAGGGGGCCCAGTCCCCATTAGCTAAAGTTCAATGATTTGTTCAATCAGCATTTTCCACGGCTAATTTTTTAAAGTTTTTTGTGCGTAAAAACCGGCGAGGTTGGAGGTTGTTATTGAAAAATGGTACAATAGATGATTACGCCTTCTAACCATGTTATTTCCGGGCCGGATTACATCCCGCAGGGCCCCTGGCACTTTGGAGATTTTCGCAACATCTTTCTGCCAAATATAGGTGAAGACCAAAAAAAGTCTTACAATTTCAGCGCGGGGCCCTTTGCTGGTACTGCGCCATATTATGGTAAATCCGACCCTGATTAATGCATTACATTCATAAAAAGGCTAGATGTGGGCCTAAGATACCAACTTTTAGGACAAAAACTCTCCATTTATTTCGGGTTATACGTTTAAATTGGCAGGCAAAAATTGAATCGAGAGGGGCCGTCGCCCCTGGTCTTCAATATTGTTGTTAGTTACACTTATAAGCGAAAAATGCTAAAAAGAAACCGAAACTTATGAAACAATAGGCTTTTTGTCACATTTTTGTCATTGTTGAAATTTCAAGCCTACGCCTATGCTCCACATGAGGAAAACAAAAAAGGTGTTCGCAAATTTTCCGCGAGATTTCTGGCGTTTTCCAACGAAATTTCAACTGTTCAAAAAATAGTGCTGTCCTCGAGCCGAGGACAGGGCAATTTTCGAGGAATTGAGGCTTCGAGGCCAAGGCCAAAGACTTGACCTTCGAGGCAAAGGCCAAGGACTTCAAAATGTGTCCTCGAGGACTCCACCTCTGCTGATTACTGTAAGATTAACGGCTGCGGGGAAATGTGCGAATCACGAATAGATTTACAAGTATTTGTAATTTTCATGGACATTGAGCACAATATATAACCAAGTCAGCGGTGGTAAAGCAAAATTGTGTTGGAAATTGATAAATTGCTTGAATAACTAACTCCCACTGGCATGCACTACAGGGCATCGTGTTCTTGTGCAAAACACTTAATTTTTTTTCCAAATTTTGCCCAAGCTAAGCCCATTTGTGGTAGACTAATGCTATGAAAAAAGAACTCCAAAAGCTACACGTGTTGTGTGGTAGACACTAAACTTGTAGGCTTCTTGTTAAAAAATGTACAAATGCAACAAACAATAAATCAAGAACGAACGAACAAGTTAACCTTTTTGTTCGCTCGTTCTTATGAACCAGGCACTCTGCATCTGTCTAACCTCATCAATGCAGGACACTTTTTTTGGTTCTGTTTGCAAGTCTTTCGTCAGGCTGGGCCACCACAACGGGTAGATTGCTTGGGCCCAATAAGGAATAGGTGTAAACGGCCTTTCCCAAGAATACAACGACGCATTGCCAGTTTTAGAATCGAACCAGGGGTCAGCAATCTTTCGATTACTAGCCTAATGCTCTGCAACTGCGTTATCGCCACCGATACTCTACAACTTTTTTGTTGCTTCCATGATACACTGTTTGATGCAGCTGCGTCAGTAAATGGTTTTCTTTGTTGTATTACTTTCTTCATAATTTCATAACTTGTACGAGTGATGGATTCATTTTCAGAAAATTGCTGAGTGAATAAATCTTTTTGGCACTTAACTACGTTTCATTAAAGAAAATTTTTCAGTACGGAGCATCCAGGATAAACTTAAAATATTTTAGGAGATGTTTGGCCTTAAAGTGCCGACAAAAATTATTACTCTTTTAAAACAGCAGCACTTTGGTTGTTTATCAGAACTGCACCAGTATCAGCTACAACAAAAAATACTATTTTTCCCATTTTTTATTAAACACCCGACACTCAGAATCTATTTTTTGTTTTTTAGTCATCGTTTAAAGAGGACAGTACTTACAGCACAACCTCAAAGTTACTTATTACGTACTGGTACTGTCCAAGAAACTCCCAATCATCCTGCTTTAGTTGTTACGCTTTGCTTAAACACGGAGATTTTAATGTTTTTAACAACAAAGTTTGTGATGCCATAAAAAGAAACCGAAAAAAATTTTGCTGATTGAATGTGGCTCAAAAGTCAACAACAACGTCAGCCTTTTATAAAAACTTGGTAACTTTTCCCTAACACTATGTTAATTTTAACTTTTATTTTGCAACATGTGGCGGGCCGGATGCAATCAACTCGCCGTAGCATCCGGCTCGCGGGCCTTATTTTTGTGACCTCTGTTCTAGAAAATGCCGAATCGTCCAATCAGCCTAACTTTTTTCTTAATCCTTCACTCGATCTCCGAATATGTCCAATCAAACCAATTGAATACGCGTGATCGCAAAATAACTTCGCAACAAAAGTAAACTTTTTTTTCAATGCTCTCTGTTTTTAGTCTACTAGATAAAGAATCTATGGTCAGAGAGAATGATTTTTAATGTTTTAATCGTTTGCGTGTCTTCTGGCCTAAACGCTACCATCGCGGAAGCCTATGTAAGAGCTCAGCTCTTCGGCACTGATAACCTTTGAACTAGATAGCATGCAAACGATTAAACGATGAAATTTTCTTTTCAGAGTTTAAATAGAGAAATTTAAACATAAATTTCCGCACTAATTTTTCTCAAATTCCATTTAAAACACTCTTTAATAAACTCAAAATATGATGTTTCATATAAAATTTGATGATTTTCTGTTTTGGAAGTTTTTGCCTGCAAAATAAGATATTTTTACGTTGTCTCTTTTACGTGGTAACAGTACAATATCACTTTCTTCTGCTCAGTGCACATAACTTTGGTAAGTGTATCGCAAGCATTTTATAAACGGATGTAAATCTCAAAGCTATTAGTGCTTGCTGTCATGAAGCCTGTATGTTTGATCAGTCACAGCCAAAGAGAACCGGATTAGTTGCCATAGAAAAATAATACATGTGCTGTTGCTGGTGATTTAACTCTTTAGCGTTTGGCAGGTTTTCTTGTGTTGTTGCTTTCACCGATTCTGAAGCTGAACTTTCTGTTGACGATTTTAAAGTGCGTTGCAGGTTTTTAATCGATGCTGAAGATAATTTTTCAAGCTTGTCGTTACTACATTTTTGCTCAAATCTGTTGAAAACAATATATAGCTTTAGCATTAAATGACAATATGTCGAGTGAACAGCTAGTTAAAAAGCTTTATACTCGTCACTTGGATAACGAGCATTGGCATAGAAGTGCCAGTGTTCAGAGTTCAAGCGTTCAATTTCTAGTTCTACCAGTCGAGCAGCAAGCTGTCGAATATTGATGCGATCTCAGCTTTGATGCATCATTTATGAAACCAGAGGCGTTGCTAAGAATGATGGCACCCGGGGCGGGATTTCATGGTGGCACCCTTCATCGGCCCCAAAATAGGTGAAGACAAAAAAAAAAGATCTTTGCTGCAACACGAGTTGGTTTTCAGTCCGAAACTATGAGATGACAAAAAAAAGGTTTTTGCCTACCAATCAGTAGGTTTTCGGTCTCAAATCCAAATGGTGTCACCCTAAAATGGTGACACCCGGGGCGGGCCGCCGCCCTCCCTTAGCGACGTCACTGCATGAAACCAGAGGTTGTATTAAGTCATCATCAGCTCGATGAATCTCGTGGTTGTTACAAATTCTTGCTTGCTTGACAAGTTATTCTAAGAGTTGAACAGTCAAACACGGATTTCGATTAATATGCTCATTTCAGAGTTTAAATTGAAGCTGAAAAACATTTTGGAATATATTTCCATGCTAATTTTTCATAAATTTGATTATGAGCAGTGTTTAATTTACTCAAAAAATGATGGATCTCTTAAACTTTGATGATTTTCTATTTTTGAAATCTTTGCGTGCAAATTAAAATCTTTTTACGTTGTCTTTCATGGCAGCAATGCAATATTACTATCTTCTTTTCCGTGCACATAACTTTGGTTGGTTTATCGCATGCATTTTATAACATAATAAGTCTCAATACAAGTAGAGTCATGAAGCATGTAATGTTTGATAAGTCACAGTCAGAGGGAGCCGGATTTGTAGTCATGCAAAAAATAATACTTGTTGTGCTGCTGGTGATCTAACTGCTTGGCCTGCGGTAGGTTTTCTTGGGTGATTTCCTTCAACGATTCTGAAGCTGTACTTTCCGTTAAAATTTGTGAAGTGTTGTGAAGGTTCTCATATGGTGTTGAAGAGAATTGATAAAACTTCTCTTTACTGTTTGTTTGCTCAATTCTGTTACAAATAATTATTTCAGCTTTAAATGATAATATGTCGACTTGATTGCAAGACAACAAGCTTTTATACTTGGCACTTGGATAACCAAGCAGCAAGCTGTGAAATATTGAGGCGATCTCAGCTTGACTTTGACATATCATTCATGAAAATAGAAGACAATCATGAAGTCACCGGTTAGATCATCATCATGGTCGTTACAAACTGGTTACATGCTTGACTGGCTGGGGTAGAAATTGAATATTCACACTCAGATTTCGATGCTCGCTATGCAAGTGACTGTCAACTAAACTTGATTGGTTTTCATTTGGACTTTGAATTTTTGCAATTGTAATGCTATTATTTTTATTTCCAAGTTTAAATAATGCTGCAAATTCTTTGGAATATATTTCATGTTAAGTTTCGCAAATACTATTAACTCGTACTCTGCGTAAAACCTATAAATTCGCCCAAGAATCAGATTCCTTCTATGTTCATCAACCATTCATTTGTCTTTCCAAAGCAAAGAAATTATAGGGAAATTTTTTAACAAAATTAATTACTCTCTGGTGTTCTAATAACGCAGGTGACTGTTTTATTTTAATCAAGCAGAGCTATGTTTATAATTTTATTATACCGGTACACACTTAATTAAATAAATTAGAAAAACAAAACCTAGTTGTTTTTACAGTAATTTTTCCTGCTAAGCACCGTTGACTGTTTATCTCAGGCGCCAGATAATGGCAAATTTTAATTTCGCACTTTCAACAGCGATAGAGTCATATCAAAAATTTCCATACTTAAAAGGGCTCTAAGTCGAAAAATTTTTTGTTTCCTTTAAAAGATTTTGACACATCTCAAAAATAGCATCACCAAGTATCATCATTCTACGATATCACGTGTAACATTCCCAAGATACGACAGTTTAGATTTTTCCTTAGAGCGGTTAATTCCCCTTTGAAATTTTGTCTGGGTTGCCAGCTACAATTAAAACTTCAAAAAGTTACTGCATGTTCCTTACTCTAAGTAGTGTTTTGTGTCCTCGTTTTTGTCATTTCACAAAACATGAGCATTTTTGGCACATATTTAAATTGATTTCGTAAGACGTTTTTGTGACGTAACAATTTTTGACTTAGATATTTTATGATTCAGTATCAAAAGTAACTGTCAGAGGGAGCTGGATCAGTTGCCAGGAAAAAAAATAATACTTATGGTGCTGCGGGTTATCTTACTCTGTGGCCATAAGTGGCTTTTCTTGGGTCGTTGCTTTCACCGATTCTGAAGCTCTTCTTTCTAGTGACGATTTTGAAGTGTTTAGAAGATTTTCATTCAGTGCTGAATAGACTTGATCAAGCTGCTCGTTTATCCGATTTTGCTCAAATCTGTTAAACACAATGTAGCTTTATCATTAATAATAACGAATTAAATTAATTCTCAATCAACAAGCACAAACTTTTATGCTCGTCTTATAAATCAACGAGCATCGGTACCAGAATGCAATTGTTAAAGTGTTTAATTCCCTTTACAACCAGCCAAGCAGCAAGGTGTTGAATATTGAGGCAATATCAGCTTCTGCGTATTATTCATAAAAATATAGAAGTCATTAAGTCACCAGTTGGATCAATCTCGTAATCGTTACAAATTGGTTGCTTGCTTGAATGGCTGCAGAAGCAATCGAGCGGTTACAGTCAGGTTTTCGATGCTCGTAATGCAAATGTCGAGCAAGTAAACTTGATTGGTTTTAAATTGGATTTTGAAATTTTCTAAATACAAAGTTAATATTTTTATTTCAGAGTTTAAATTGAAGCTGAAAGACATTTTGAAATATATTTCCGTAGAATTTTGCAAAGGAGCAGTCAAAATGCCCTTTTCTCGTTTTTTTATGATAAATCTCTTCAAAAATAAGTTTTTTTACTTAGAAACAACTTCATTATAAGTCAAATTTAATCACTAAAAAACTAGAAAATTGGTGAAGGCGGGTTTCTCAATTTTGATGTAAGCCGAAGTGATTTTCCTAATTCTGAGCATGTTTTTGGCCCATATTTGAATTAAAAGACGTCATAGTTTGTGATGTAACTATTTTGAATTGAGGCATTTTGCGATTTGTGATTCAGCATCCAAATATTAAGTAGGTTAATGGAAAATATTAGTTTGATGAAAAATATTAAGTAGGCTAATCACAATATTACAAAAGATATACTATATTACAAACGGTATACGAGTACGAAATAATTTCCGATAGCTCATCATTAATTTTTCAGTACATTGTTCTTAATATTTTGGAAATATTCATTATAATTCTTCAGAGTTGTAAGTAAATTCTTCTATTCTATATCATTCGTCAGAATTGTAAGTAAATTCACAAATGCCATTAACCCGTACAGTGCAATTGTAATTGTAATTACATTTTATTCACCAAGTTGCCTTGGCCAGGAGACAGCGAAAGGACCTTTCGGTCTTCGAGTCAAGCTGCCACCTGCCCACCTGTCTACCACACATGGCGGAAGCTTCATACAGTCCCTTTAATTGCTGAACGTCAAGCAGGGAAGCTGTGAATACCAATTTTTATAGTCTTTGGTATGACCTGACCGGGAATCGAACCCGAGTCTACCGTTTCAGTAGAAGACGCGCCAGTCGCTTTCTTCGTGAGTAAAATGAATTCATTCATCCTTCAAAAGCCAAGGAATTTTATTCAACTCGTTTAACAACTGTCTGGTTTTCTAATAACGTAGGTGCTTATTGTTTAATTATACACACTTAATTCAGATGAATTACAAAAACAAAAGTTGGCTGTATAGTATTTACTGTATTTTTCATAACTGTGAGGTAGCACTTTCCTCACTATCACATATCCGATATGCGAGGAAAGTGCTACCTCACAGTAAAAAATTCATGTTCTAAATCTGCTATCTAACTTCTAAATTTACTCTATTTTGTTAAAAACTGCTCATTGTTTATCTCAGACAGGAGATTAATCCCAATATTTTGAGGGTGTTAAAAACTGGGACAAGGAAATTGAGCAATGGGCAAATTCACAGCAATTTTGTCAGAGTTGTAAGTTTGACCGGGCGTTTTGGGTCGGATTTGGGTTCGGGATTAAGATTGGCAAGATTTCGGGCTGAATTCGGGCTTGATCTAGGGACTCGAATTGTGCTTTTGCGTTTTAAATGTTATAAAAGCGTAATTTACATAACTTTGCAACTTTGAATCTCGACTATGTTTAAACATTAATGCGATCATTATTATAAAATTATTCGTATTACGTCACAATTTATCAACAACGAATAGTTTGATCATGAGCAATAACCGTACACATTTTAAATCTAACTTAATTTTCGGGCTTTTTTGGGCTTGGTTTTGATTCAAATCATTTTTAGGTTCGGTTCGGGTTAGGGCTCGTACTTGCCAGCTTCTTATTTACAATTCTGAATTCTGCACTGCGAGTGATAGCACTATCTTACATAATTCCTCACTTATCACTAATTTGCACCAGGAGGGTCAAAAATGCCCTCATCTTGTTTTTTTTTAAAAACAAATCCATTCAAAAAAGGCTTTTTACTTTGAAGCCACTCGAGTTTGATTCACAATTTATTCACAAAAAAAACAAAAAAAAAAAACTGACGATGTGAAGTTAATAAGGTAATGGAGAGTTTACCAGTTTTGATACACTCTGAAGTCACTTTCCGAAATCTGAGCATTTCACCCATATTTGACTTAACGGACGTCATTAGACGATATGCGACGCAACTATTTTAATATAGGCATTTTATGAATCAGAATAAAAAAATACAAACCCATAGTCTACGAAATTTAAATCGCTACGATGTCATTAAAAATATAGGACGTCATTTTTAGATTGCATGACCAAAACGTCACTTTAATGAAATCATCAACTCAAAACTACTTTTTCTGAAAAACTGTGGTGAGCTCAAACTCGCATTCCAAATTTGATGTTCCCATGACTTTTGGTTTAAAAATTAGATAGGGTGACATTTTCACCCACTTTCTTTTGTGTAAAAAATGCGTTTGTCAAATAGCCCCTGTAAAATAGGGTTAAGAACATTGTTTTTATTAAACTCACTTAAAATGACATGGTTTGATTTAAAATTTGATGATTTTCTATTTTTGATGTTTTTGCGTACAAAATAATATGTTTTTACATTAATGTTTTTCGTGGTAACACTGTAATATTATAACAACAACTTGTTCGCATTTTGTAGGGTAATGATTTTTTCAACTTTTGGAATGAAATCAAATTTCTGGGTATGCAATCAAGTATCTCTACACGGTTTTGTGTTCGTCATTAATATGCAAAAGTTCATCACTTTCAAGTTCCAACACAAGGCATTTGCAGACAAAATAACTATAACTCTAATGCAACTGCAAAATCCACAAAACTATGGTTTGAATATTGCATGATTGGTCTGCATTCTATTTCTAATAAATCTCCAGATATAGTTAGAGTCTTAAAGCAAGAATTTTTGGTAAGTCAGAGGGAGCTAGATTAGTTGCCATGGAAAAAAATAATACTCATGGTGTTGCTGGGGATTTGAATCCGCCGCCTTCAGCTGCTTTTCTTGGGTTGTTGCTTTCACTGATTTTAAAGCAGTACGTTCTGTTAACAATTTTGAAGTGTTTTGAAAGTATTCAGTCGATGTTGAAAAGACTTTGTCTAGCATCTTGTTACTGCTTTTTTGCTCAAATCTGTTAAAAACACTGTAACTTTAACATTAAACAATAATGCGTTAAGTTGATTGTAAGTCGACAAGTTTCCCTGCTCGTCACTTTGAATACGAGCATCGCAACTAGAATGCGATTGTTCAAGTGTTCAATTCTCAGTGCTACATAAGTCACAGTTGAATCAACCTCGTAGTCGTTAGAAAGCTGTTGCTTGCGTGACTACATGGCTGCAGTAACAAATGAATATTCACCCTCAGATTTCGATGCTTGATATGCAAGTGACGAGGAAGTAAACTTGATTGGAATTTATTTATTTATTTTTTTTAACTTTATAAATTGCAATGGTAGCATTTTCATTTTGGAGTTTAAATTGACGCTAAAAAACATTTTGAAATAAATTTCCATATTTATTTTTCACAAATACCAATAAAGACATTGTTAAACTTGATACCATTAAGAACATTGATAAACTCAACTCAGGCCCGGCGCCACGGGGGGGCATTCCGTTTGATCCACGATCCTTTACCTTGTTCGTTTGATCCACATTAGAATGAATCGTGCCTCCGTACCCCTCTCAAATTTACATAAATAAACTTCTCGTGCCCCCCCAAAATTTATTTCTGTCCCCCCCCCCCCCCCCCAGTCACGCTATCCTGGCGCCTCTGACTCAACTACAATGCTAAAACGTTGGCTTGATTTTAAATATAGTGATGTCCTGTTTTCGAAGTTTTTACGTGCAAAATAATATTTTTACATTGTTGACTTTCATGGTCTAAATTGCACACTGCACAGTCGTTACTTTAGTTGGTGTATCGCATCATTGGCTTTGCATTCTACAATATCAAAACAAGTAGAATCATGAAGCATGTATGTTCGATAAGTCACAGTCAGAGGGAGCAGAATTAGTAGCAAGGAAAAAAATAATACTTTTGGTTTTGCTGGTGATCGAACTTTGTGTCTTTCAACGACATTTCCTGGGGCTTTTCTTTTGCTGATTTTAAAGCTGTACTTTCTTTGAGCAACATTGAAGTGTTTTGAAGGTTTTCGATTATTGATGTTGACGAGATTGTATCATGCTTCTCATTACCGTTTATTTGCTTAAATCTGTTCAAAATCATGTAAGTTTAGCATTGAATAACAATTATAAATGCGCCGGGTTGATTGCAAGTCAACATGCTCCCTTATTCGTCTCTTGGATAACGAGAATCGGAACCAGAATATGCTTGTTCAAGTTTTCATTTCTCATTACTACCAGTCAAGCAGCTGCAGCTGCTGTCGAGTAATGAGGCGATCTTAGCTTCGGTATATCATTTATGAACCTAGAAGACTTCACGTCAGGAGCTGGATGAACTTCGTTGTCGCCTCGTTACAAACTCGCATGCATACTTGACTATAGTTGCAGTAAGAATTGAACAGTAAAATTCAGGTTTCGATGCTTGCAATTTCAATGACGAACAAGTTAGTCAGCTTGATTAACTTCAATTTGTAATCTGTATTTTTCTAATTGCTATGTTAATACCAATATTATTAGTGGAGAGGTCTAAAAGTTCATCAAGAATAAATGGGATCAGCCACAAAATTGAGGATCGCAAACATCAATTTCATCGAAAAGACTCGGGAGGCAGTAATCTGCTGGGTCGCAAGTGTTAAAATCGGAAAAACAACCGATTAGCAGTGCATTTTAGTGAAGTTTCTATCCTTCCACGTGGTTGTTTCTCCAATTTTAACATTTGCGACTAAGCAGATTCCTGCCTCCCAGGTCTTTTAAATGAAATTTTAGACGGAAATGAGGGAAATTTTTTTTTTAGACAGAGATGTTTGCAACCCCCAATTTTGTGGCTGATCCCACCAATTCTTGATGAATTTTTAGATCCAATTGCTGATTGGTTTGGTTTTTGAAGTTTGTTGCTGAGAATCGCCAGTTGGTCTGATTCGCTGCTGTTCTTCTTTCAGCTTCATTGGATTTTGATTTTTGTTTGGCCTTGGTACCTTGTAAAGCCTTCCATTTAAAAAAAAAGTTTTAGTTCAAAACTCATGGCTAATTTTAGTGGCTAATTCGCATAATTTTTTTTCGGTTCATTATAACTCGTGGCCGATTTCCAGCCTATGCGAATCTTGCTACGTTAATATTTTCATGTTTGGAATAAATTGTTTTTGAACTATTGTCACTAAATGTAAATTGAACAATAATATCAATTGAGTTCAACCAGTCACTAAATGTAATGACTATTGTTGAACACAATTAAGATAATTGTTCATTCAAAGTTAATGATTTTCTGTTTTTGTGCGATTTGTCACCTCTCCTTTTCATTGTTTACATGAATTGGATCGACAAATGCAGCCTAGCTGATGAGTGTGCCACGATTGAAAATTGCAAAATTAGTCGTCTGCTATTCGCTGATGATTTGGTTCTTCTTTCTTTGACAGAATCTGGCCTCCAGCGAGTATTAATTAGCTATGCAGATGCATGCAACACCGCCGGAATGAAATAAGCACGACCAAAACTGAGGTAGTTCATCTTTCAAGAAACCCTGATCAGTGCGTATTACAAGTGAATGGAGCGACTCTTAAGCAGGTAGAGAAGTTCAAGTATCTTGGGGTTGCATTTACGAGTGACGGAAGGCAAGAAGAAGAACTGGATACCCGAATAGGCAAGGCTAGTGCAGTAATGCGAGCTTTGCACCACTCGGTTATCATGAAACGAGAATTGTCGAAAAAGGCAAAGCTCTCTATTTTCAAAGCAGTTTTTGTCCCCATTCTCACTTATGGTCATGAATCTTGGGTAATGAACGAAAAAATGCGATCACAAGTGCAAGAGTCCGAAATGAGGTTTTTACGAAAAATTGAAGGAGTTACACTGTTTAGCAAGATGCGTAGCTCTGAGATTCGAAAATCTCTCAACATCGAGACGTTACTTCTCCGAATTGAAAGATCTCAGCATTGATGGTTGGGCCATGTAAGCAGAATGCCTCAGGAAAGACTGCCCAAACAAGCTTTACTTGTCAAAGCAAATGGGAGAAGACCAGCAGTTGGACGGCCTAGAACTAGATGGACCGATCACATTGAGGATCTTGGATGGAATCGCTTGGGACTTCGCCCAAGCGAAATGATGGAGGTGATGGAAGACCGTGAGGTGTGGCGGCTTAATCTTGAGCTGCTGCCCCCGTAACCCTCATGGAAAAGCTTTCTTGATTGCAAAATAAGATGTTTTTGCATTGTTTTTCATGACAACATGACAATATTACCACCTTTTTTACAATGCACATAGCTGCGGTTGGTGAATCGCATAATCGGCTCTGCATTCTACGACCTAATAAATATCAAAGTAAGCAAAATCATGTAGCATTTGCGTTTAATGAGTCAGAGACGGAAGGAGCCATATTACTGTAGTTGCCGCCAAAGATTTACCCATGTTTTTGCTGGTGATGTAACTTATTCGTCTTTGACTGCTTTTCTTGGGTCGTTGCCTTCACATTTGAAGCTTTTCTGCGCGTAAACGATTTTGAAGAGTTTTGAAGGTATTGAGTCGATAGTGAAGAGACTTTTTCAAGCTTCTCGTTACTGCATTTCTGCTCAAATCTGTTTAAAACAATATTTTTTTCAGCATAAAATAATGACACGTCGAGTTGATAGTGAATCAACAAGCTTCCATGATTCGTCACTTGAATAACAAACATCGAAACGAGAATGTGACTGTTCAACAGAGGTGGAGTCGAGGACACATGGCTCGAGGCCATGGCCAAGGCCAAGGACACAAAAAAAATCCGAGGACAAGGCCTAGGCCAAGGACAGACCCTCTCGAGGCCAAGGACAGGAATGCTCGAGGCCAAGGCCAAGGACCAAGGAACACAGCCGCAAGTGTTCTCCGAAAAAAAAATCTTCAAAAAAGTTTTTCAGGCAACCTCCAATTCATAGGCGTAGCCAGAATTTTTGATTGGGGGAGGCCTAAACCACAAATCACATGCAATGACGTCATTAAAAATTTGCCTGTTGGCACATAACCAGGATTTTGCAAAGCGAGAATTAAGGCTAAAACTAATAATATTGAAAAGTGCATATACGTAATTTTGGAGACGTTTTGAGAAAGTCAGTGTAACTCAAACGTATCACAGACGGGGGTTTAGGGGCGGGACCCCCAGCTGTTGGGCGACTTTTCGTAATTTTTTGGAAAGAAAAGCTATTTTAATGCCATCAATTCTTATTTCGCACATGTTTAGAGCCATTTGAAAGCACTAGATTTTTGACATTTGAAAGCCAATTAAAAAATTTAATTTGTTTAATCCTCCTTCTAGTTGCAATTTAAGTCCAAAACACGTTTAACATCTTGCATTTTGGTGCTAAAGTTTAATCGTACGTGATTTGGTCCAGGTAGGGGGAAGTAAGGTGCATTGTCTCGCGGAACATTTTAGCAGTAAATGAAAACCCACTCGAAGATTTTCTTGAGAGATTTTTGTTTTGCCATGAAAATAACCAGTTATAGCAGTGCATGTTAGGCCAGGGGGCCCAGGCCCCCTCAATTGAAGTTCAACGATTTGTTCAATCAGCATTTTCCATGGCTAATTTTTTTAAAAAGTATTTTGTACGTAAAAACTGGCGAGGTTGAGGTGAATTAGTGAATTGTTATTGAAAAATAGTACAATAGATGGTTACGCTGACTAACCATGTTATTGTCGAATGGATTTACATCGCGCTGTGCCCCTGGCACTTTGGAGATTTTTGCTACACCTTTCTGTCTAATTTAGGTAAAGACCATGAAAAGTCTTAAGATTTGAGCGAAGGGCCCTTAGCTGGTACTGCGCGATATTGTGGTAAATCTGGCCTTGGTTAATGCATTACGTTCATAAAAAAGCTAGATGTGATCCTGAGATAGCAACTTTTAGGACGAAAACTCTCCATTTCTTCAAGGTTTACGTTTAAATTGGCTGGCAAAAATTGATTTGAGGGGGTCCCGGGGCCCTAGTCTTCAATATTTTTGTTCGCTACTAGTGTAAGCGAAAAATGCTGAAAAGAAACTGAAGAAACAACAGGCTTTTATGTCACATTTTTGTCATTGGTGAAATTTTAATTGTGGGGAGAGGGGGGGCCGCTTGGCTAAGCCTATGCTCCAATTGCGGAAAACAAAAAAGGCATTTGCAAATTTTCCACGAGGTTTCTGGCGTTTTCCAACAAAATTTCAACGGTTCAAAAAATAGTGCTGTCCTCGAGCTGAGGACAGGGCAATTTTCGAAGACCTAAGGCTTCGAGGCCAATGCCAAGGACTTCAAAATGTATCCTAGAGGACGTCCTCGAGGCCAAGGACGTCCTCGAGGACTCCACCTCTGCTGTTCAAGTGTTCAGTTCTCATTGCAACCAGCCAAGCGCAAGCTGTTGAATAATGAAGCCATCTCAGCTTCCATTTTTTTCGGATATTAAGATTTGAACATTGCAATACAAGCAACGAGCACGTCAGCTTTTTAACCTGCATCAAGTCGACGCCAGGTTTGGTACTCCGAGAAATCCCGATCTCAAATTTTGAAAAGTCAACCAATTTTTGCCAATCTCAATCCCGGGATTCTTATGGTGATATTCAGCGATTTTATTGTCACACAAATACCAATGTAGCGCTGATGGTTCATGAGATCTAGTATTTTTAGTTTCAATTCCTTATTGCATGTCGGGAGATCTAACATTTCTGACTTCATTTCTGTAATTGTAAATCTTGAAAAAAAGAACAAACGTTTTCTTTTTTCGAAACCAACGTGAGTACTCCAGTAAAAGACGAAGCTCATCCAAATAGGACGCTAAATGATAAATGAGCCCTATACACCACAATGGCTGATTGATTTTGATTACTGGTGGTCTTGTTCAAAACACTTAACCAATACTGTTTTCTTTAAAACAGATATCTGTTTTAAAGTATAATAAATGCTTACGATATCATCATGCTCTGACATCAGCCTTACCAAACCAGCCACCGCATGTTTTTGCGTTACGCTACAATACATTGTTGTAAAGTGAGCTGGGCTTTTTGGGTCGGGATGACAAAATGTTGGGCTTGATCCGGGCTTGTTGTGCATATACTTACCTCGTGTTTTAATCTTTTAGGTACCGTAAAAGAGTAATTAAACTAACTTTGAAACGCAGAATGAATCATCATTTTGTTTAACCCTATTTTACACTGGGATTGGGAGAGGGACAAAACTGCTTCCCCTCTCGTTTTTTATGATACTGTAATTCCTTTTGGAAAAAAAGATTTTTTCTTCAAAATTACTTAGTCAAATTTATTAAAAAATAACCCCTGAAAATGTGAAGTTGCTTAGTCAAGAAGAATTTTCCTAATTTTTAGGTTTCCCGAAGTCACTTTCAAAAATATGAGCATTTTTGGACATATGGCTTCATAATAAGACGTTATTGTGACGTAACTACTTTGACTTCAGAAAACAAACCTATTTACAAAATTTAAACGGCTTAGATGTCTTTATTAATGATATCATATTTTAAAACTATGGCTCTGACGTCACTTTGACAGACCCATACACCGGCTATTAATTGACCAACGCAATCAACACTAGGGGGTCAAAAATGCCCCACTATCTAACTTTTCAACCAAAGGTCATGCTGGTTGGTGTTCACCAAAATTAAAAAAAAAATTTTTTTGAGTGGATATCCACTCAAAAAAATTTTTTTTTTAATTTTGGTGAACACCAACCAGCATGACCTTTGGTTGAAAAGTTAGATAGTGGGGCATTTTTGACCCCCTAGTGTTGATTGCGTTGGTCAATTAATAGCCGGTGTAAAATAGGGTTAAACATCAATGCAATTATCATAACACTATCATTATTTTTGAGTCCAATTTTATCATCATCAGTATAGTAGTTTTGTTTTAACCGCATAATACGAGCAAACGAGCAATAGCCGTACACATTAGATGTACAATAACTTCACTTTCGAGCTTTTTCTAATATTGGTTTAAGTTTCAAATCACTTTTAAGGTTTTGGCCGGTTTCGGGCTTATGTTTTCGAATTTGGACCTGTGCTATAGTCGGCCAGATTGCAACTCCTCTACAAAAATCAAATATATTCTCCTTGAAGAATATTTTAAAAAATTGAATCTCCCTCAACTTCAAAACCAGATGAAAACGATGATAAAAATGAAATGATTGCTGGCTGCTGTTGTGTTATCAAGTTGATTAATCAAAAAAAAAGCTAAGCCAGCAATCTCCAAAAAATTATAAAAAAGCTTGATTTAATTTTTTAGCAAAAAAATTGATTTCAACATCAAGCGGGCCATCATCAATGAAAAAAAAAAAAGTAAGCAACGATGCACCACCGAAATAGTATAATGGTCGAATATTTAATTGATATAAATTCATATCCGGTAAAGGATTTGGGAAATACTTTGGTTATTAATTTTTGTTTTTATGGTTTTGTCTAGCTCTGTAACGTCAGACAACAAAAAGGCACGCAGTAATTGCTTTAGCTTCCTTTTTTCTTTTAATACGAAAATAAAGAGGATGGACAATAAATTATCTTTTCACTGCCACATTTTAATGATTTTTTGGGTTGTTATACTGTAAGATATAAAAACTACAATAATTTTTGTGGGTGGTATTTTTACATTATTTCGAATGATATTACTGTACAATGTACGTTATAGTATGGAAGCAAAACGTTTCGAATCATTAATTTCATTTGAATTAGTTTGATCCAATTCAATATCATATATACTTCTACTACTTTTACATTGAAGGGTAGATGCAGGCTGTAATTCTTAACTTGTTCAAAAACGTAATTTGTTATCTCGAATAATGGCATCAAACTCGTTTTTACAATCACATGATAAATTTTTCTTTCGTATTTGACTTTTCGCCTTTTGTTAGAAATAATAACATATTTTTAAAAATGTAAAATTCCAATAAATGGTTGTTACCCAAGGTTGGAACTTAATGTTTTATAAGTCAGTTTATCAAAATCAATAAGCATATCAGTTGTGAAGCCTTCTTCTTCACTCGAGATCATTTCTATGTCTTTTCCAGTTTCGTCTTGAGATGCATTTTCTTCACTGCAAGAAAAAGGGAAACTTTGTAAGATATTGCATGAAGTACGTAACGCTAGATAAACGCTATTTCAACAACTTTGCTTTTTTAATGTCATATTTAAAGGGGGCGCATAATTTTAAACAAAGTGCAACATTGTTAGAATGAAAGGCAATAGTTGTTAAAAGATTAGGCTGTAATTGTTTGAGTTTCCAAAGACCTTTTGAAATCTCTTTACTCTTTACAATCTCTTTACTCACGGAGAAAGAGATTGGCTCCGGCAAAAAATCGTTTTACAAAATGAAAGGGTTAAATAGTAATTGAGCCGCTCCCAATCCAAATTTCTAGCTACGCCTATGCTCAAATCCTTTCGATAACAAACCAAATACACATTTTGGTTCCATATTATGTTTTTACAATGAAGATAACATGAAACGTTTAATTTTGACATATCTGAATTTCTTACCCCCAAGCATTTTAAAGGTAAAAATTTTTTAAGCAAAAATTACGCCATCAAGTCGTGGAAGTGAAACGGTAAGGGTTAAAGTGAAAGCGATTCACAAATTGGCGCTCCCACATTCCTGGTTTTTGATTGAATTTTTAAATACTGTAAGTAATATACGAAGCAGATCTTAGGGTAGAAGACGGGATGATGCTCCTCCTATCATATAGATTGAAAAATTTTGGCAACTTTTATGAAAAATATGTGTTTATTAATTTCTATGATGCTAAAAAAATATTAGACACCTTAAATAAATTGATAAAGGTAGGAGGGGTTTTAACTGTAAAACTAAAACCAATGATCAACATTTGTGGTTTGAAAAAATTGCTTTCATGGCTTTCAACTGAAATCTCAGACGACAAGAGTGACTCCAGGGGGAAACTATGTTCTAACTTTGATAGTGAGCTGGGGGAAATATTTTTTAATGCTTAAGATTGAAACGTTAGAAAGAGAATCCAATCCATCATTTAAACGAAGACTAAAAGCAAAATCAAAGGCCAGTAGCACAAGACTAGATTGCCGTGGACTCCATGTTTTTTGATCCAACCATTCCAAAGATATTCTACTTCAAACACGACGCCCTGGTTCTGATGTCATAAATTTTAATAATTTCTATTTCAACCCTGACGTTTATAGCTTTGGCATCGTTAGCAACGCCATCCCAGTTCTAGCCTAAAGCAACGCCGCTATTAGGCTACTGCATTGAGTCGTTTCGCTGCGCACTCATCAGCTTGATCTTGCCAGCCTAACAGAACCGAGCTCGAAGAAAGAACAGACTGTACGGTTGTAGCCTTGGTGATAAACAGTACTTAAATTGTAGGGGGTATGTGGGGGAACGCATACCCCACCGACAGTTAGCATACCCCCATCGGGATTTAGCGTCCCCCCATCGAGGTTTGAGCGCTGGTTGAGCTGACGAAAAAGGGCCTGTCAGCACGAATAAATCCCACCGACATTAGTTCCAAATTGCGGTGAAGAACTTTTTTTTTCTTTTTTTTTTTTTTTGGTGTTCATTGATTTTGCGGACAAAACCTCTTCAATTTTGGTGAAGACCTTTTTTTTTATTGGTCTTCACTTAATTTCGTGGACAAAAACGCTTCAATTTTCGGTGAAGACCTTTTTTTATTCTGTAGGTATTCACTCGATTTCGGGGACGGAAAGACATAATTTCCTCTAAAGTACTTTTACATTCCGAATGCATTTAGTCAATGCTGCAAAAGCGTCCCCCCATGCAAAATTTTACGGTTTAAGTACACGTGATAAACGTCTACGAACAAGCGAAAGTAACGCTAGTAGAGTTACTAGAGTAGTAAGCCATTGTTTGCAACTTAGTTGGAAAAGTTTATTTTAAGGTCATAAAATACTGTAAGCAAATACAATAGGCCTATTCAGGTACTGGCAGTCTTCTTATTAGGTATGAGATTGGACTTTGCACCCTAGTAATAAAAACTTTATTGCTAGGCTAGGCTATGATTTATAGTGCAGCTTGATTTTTGCTGAGATAGCTCGGTTACCGGACAGTCTACTCTTTTTACCAACTCGGATCTGTTGTTCTGACAAAATCAAACTGATTAGTGCCCAACGAAATGACTCAATGCGGTAGCCTAATAGCGGCGTTGCTATATATTAGAACTGGAATGGCGTCGCTAACGACGCTAAAGCTATCAACGTCAGGGTTGCCAATAAAAATTATTAAAATTTATAACATTACGATTAGAGGCACCGAAGTCGTGTTTGAAGTAGAATATTTCTGGAACAGCTGGGTCAAAAGGGCTGGAATCTACGCCAACCTAGTCTAATGCGATTCGCCTAACTTTAAATACCCTCATTGATTTTGCTTTTAGTCCTCGTTTACGTCAAACAAAATGTTTATGTGCGTGACAAAAATGTTGTAAAAGTCTTAAATGTTTAATAGATTACGGGTCGGAAAAAATCTTATCGTTTACGACATACGCTGAAAAGCATAACACAATTTTCGAAGTTGAAAAACAACGCCAATTTTTTTATGCTTTATTACACTTTTTAAAATTCTGTCGGATCCCTGATTTTTAAAAATAAAATTGTTTGTTGGAAACCCCAGCAAATTCAAACGAGTCTCTGATATCCAAATTAATTAAGACATGTTTGTTATCTACACAATTATTTTTTTGGTAACGTAATTAAAATTTAAAACAGTACATCAAAAATTAAAATTTAAAACCTTTCACTCCTTCAGTCTGTTTTGCCCGTAATCAGGATCATTAGGGGTATCTACCAAAGGTAACACAGCGTTTAAAATCTAAATTTTAAAATCTAAAAGTTTAAAAAAGATTAAAAATTCAAAAATTTAAAATTGCTCCTCGTTCCGGTATCGAAGCCATATCCGGCTCCTGGGCGGCCTAAAGCACACTCAACTAGCTCCATAGTGGTTTAGACTTTTCGAGTTAAGGGGGCCAGGTTCAGTCTTCTCCGCTAGTTGGGAGCACTTTAGGGCTTAGGCCGCCCAGAAGCCGGAAATGGTCTCGATAACGGAACTAAGAACAATTTTAAATTATTTGATTTTAAATGTTAGATTTTACCCTCGGTGCTACTTTTGGCAGATACCTCTGATGATACCGATTACGGGTTAAACAGACTGTAGGGTTTTAAATTTTAATTTTTGACGTGAATTGTGTTATGTTATGATATTTGCTATGGCCTACGCTGTCGAGCACTGTTTTGAATCGGTTGAATTCAAACTCCACTCACCATAGTTATTTTTTTAGAAGAGCATGTGCAAATAAAATTTGGAAAAGTTAAAACACAAAGGTAACAGCTGCGTTTTTTGCTCCAACTAAAAAAAAGCTCATTTACAGCTCTTTTGGTTGGAGTACTATCTTATTCCAAATCCAAAGTTAAATCGCACGATTTAAAGCAGTCACAAGAAATCTTTTGTTTCAATTTTTTGGGATATACGACATGTTTTTCATAAATGCACTTAACTATGTAATTGCAAGGACATTTGACGAGAAGCTCAAACTACCGAAAGAACTACTTAAATATCAGCGGTTTCAAAACTATTTCCACTGTGTACTTTCACATAATGAATTTTGACTTCTTATATTTTGATTCGAATAAATTTCCAATAAATCATACCGCAGCACTAAAGAGATACTGCTCAAAATCTGTGTTATTAAAGAAATGAGAGCTATTTGAAATAATAAGGAGGTGCCCAAACCTTTTTCCACAATTCCCCCTATTCACAGAAATACGATTTTATTCGTTTGACACCATATCATTGGCAACCCTGCATTTCGCAATTAAGTGACATCTTAAAAGGCAGATTTCGCAAAATTTATCGCAAACAAAGAAAGGCGATGTTCGGTAAGGAGACGATAGCCTAGCTTTCTGCTTTAGCCAGCAATTCCAATTCAAACTAAGTTTATCAGTGACGTTATGCGTGTGATATATAATCTACTGTATTAAGTTGGGCAGCTTTGTTGATGTTTTCAGCCTATAAATAATATAAAAGTTGAAGCCAAAAACGATCATACTAGATCAGTACAGGTAACCTAGGTCTACAAGCAGGGGCGTATTTAAGGGAGGCCCATGGTGCCATGGTCCCCCCTTTTGGGGTCGCCAGTATAGTATAATTAGCATAGAATAGTATGGAAAATTGCGGCATGGCCCTCCCCCCCTCTTGTAACTTGGGCAGAAAGTTTGAGCACAAAAACGGACCAACTCTGACTGAAGACCTTTTTTTGTCTTCACCTAATTTTGGGCCAAAACTGGAATAAATCTAAATGAAAATCTTTTTTTTTGGTCTTCACTTAATTTTGGGCAGGAAAACGGACTGATTCGGAGTGGATAAATTTTTCTCTTGGTCTTCATTGTTCTCAAATTTGCTGCCACCCCCCCTTTCAAAAATTTTGCGTACGCTAGTGTCTACATGTACCATTAGCAGTAGCCAAGTTTTCAGATTTGGTTAGGCTACTCACTGTTACCATTGATAATCGCGTTTCTTAGCTTGTGAGAAATTCATCAAAATTTGCGTTTTGTGATGCCACAGAATTGCGAAATGCAGGGTTGCCAATGATACGGAGTCAAACGTATTAAATCGTGTTTTCGCGAATAAAGGCAATTGTGGAAAAAGGTTGAGGGCACCTGTTTATTACCTTTAGCAGTCCTCATTTCTTCAACAAAGCCGATTTTGAGTAGCATCTTTTTAAAAATGCAAAACTTTAATAATTGAATTCTTACTCATTGACAAGCAATTTTGATTCAAATTTGATTTTATCAAAATCAACAACTATTCCACCTTTGAAGAGTTCGTCAGGAATACATACAGTTATTAAATTTTTTTCATTTTTCTTTTGAGATGAGCCTTCTTTACTGCAAAAAAATTATAAAAAAAGTGGGTGAAATAAACGTAAGCACAAAATTAATCAAATGTATAGCAAGGAAGAGACCATTTACCGGAAATTTTCATCTACTTCTGATTACTTTTGACCCAAATCTAACCCAAACTCAAACTCTTACTCTAAAACTAACCCCATTCTTACCCTAACCCAAACTTTCACTTAAACCCTAATATTAACCCTTAAAATATCAATTGAGAAATGCTTGGATAAATGTTTCTTATTTTTGGTTTTGTTCTCTTCATCTTAAAATTTTTCGGGAAAATAGTCACTTTCAAAGTGGAAGGGATAAAATTGCATATTATCTCTATGTTGTCCGTGGTTTCTTTTTTATATTTTTTAGTGCTTTGATGCTGTCGCGATCGTAGATACTTGGCTAGAGTACAATCTTTAATCTCTAGAATCGTCCACGTCGACTGAAACTAGAGAACGACTAGATGCTAATTGACGAATCGAAAATGGCAGTTGATAGTTCCTTTAGCTTCTTGAATCTCAGAAAGCAGCACAGCAATTTTAAATTAAAATTTCTATTTAAGATTGAAACACAAAACCCTCTCACTGAACTAAATAGCTCCACTAACACTTCTCACTAAACGGCTATACGAGCCAACTCCAGAGACACAAACTTGGCTTAACTAACTATGATACTAACATCTAAAATTACTCACTCTTAGATTGTTAGAATAATGAATAAAAAAGACCCGCCTATTTATACTACGACAAAAGCTATCGAATATCTCAGAAAAATCCATGATACGTCGTAATAGAAAAAAATAACGAGCTTAAGATAACAGATTTCGACCTAATTATGACGTCACAACTTCAAGTCTAAATATACCAATTAAGATATGTAAACAACAAATTATTCCAGTGACTAATAGAAGACAGTAGAATTTACTAGAAAGCAATTATCTCGAATATCTCGAACATTCTAAATCAAAAAAGGCGACAAAACAAACAAAATAGTCACGTACACGATAAAACACAGCAAATAATTATATCTCAGGCATTCAAAATTATTATTCGTGACAGATGCACTTATCAATAGAACATGTTTATCTACTCTAAATTTGGTGGGTAATCAAAAAATGCATCTCCGAATAATTTAGGCTTTTTTGTTTGAGGTAAAATCTGTAGTTTTTGGTAGGAATAACCCCACAAACTCACCAATGGTTTTCCAAAAATAGTTGAAAGTTAAAGGTGGCGAAACATCTACATAAGCTTTTAATTTACATTGGCCAGGAGATGATTGTTCATTACATGCTTTTAAACAAACAATGGCAAATGATTTGCAATATTCCAATTTTAATGTTACCAGCAAATGGCTTTGTATAAAATTGGTCAACGTAGCTTACAGATGTACTCGTACAGTATATTCCTGCAAGTTTACTGTTGCGTTAAAAAAAGTTTTTTTAAACAACATTGATAGCGAGCTAAACACCATCAGCACCACAAGAAAAAGCAATCAGCTGCTTATTTTTTACTTAGTTATAATTATTAATTATTTCTAGCCGGCCTCGTTGAGTCTCTGCACCCTCATCAGGATTTAAAAGCAATATTAAAATTTTCAAAATTACGTTTGTAGGTTTATTAATTAATTTTCTCAGGTAGCTGAGTGTATTATGTATAAAAAAATTAATCTTAATAACTGTAGCGATTGATGATATTTGGCTGCAGTACAATCTTTAATCTCTAGAATAGTCCACGTCGACTGAAACTAGAGAACGACTAAGATGATAATTAACGAATCGAAAATGGCAGTTGATAATTCCTTTAACTTCTTGAATCTCAGAAAGCAGCACAGCAATTTTAAATTAAAATTTCTGTAAAATCGCTCCACTTACACTTCCACAATCGCCCAATTCAGATTGTAAACACTTAACCACAACCGACCAAATCAGGCCACACTACTGGCTATACAAGCCAACCACAGATACACAAACTCAGCAAAACTGCCTACGAAACTAAAATCTAAAATTACCCAATCTTAGAATATTAGAATGTTAGAATGCAATATGACCCGCTTAGTTATACTACGACAAAAGCTATCAAATGTTCCAGAAAAATCCATGATACGTCATAATAGAAAAAAATAAACAAGCTCACGACAACAAATTGCGACATAATTATGACGTCACAAACTTCAAGTCTAAATATAGCAATTAAGCGTGGTAAACAACCAAAATATTCCGATGACTAATAGAAGACAGTAGAATATACTAAAAAGGAATTATCTCGAACATTCCAAATCAGAAAAACGGCAAAACTAAAAAAAAAGCAGTCACGTACATGTTAAAACACAGCAAATAATTATAACTCAGGCATTCAAAATTATTATACGTGACTGCAACAACACAATAAAACAGAGCCCCCAACAAGCTGTTGCGTATTTATAGGCTCTTCAGGAAAGGTGACTGTAAATCTAAACATTTGAAAACATTTTGATTCGTTAATTCATTTTTCAGACTAAGCGTCCTCACGTTCATATAAAAGTTAACCTTATTCCAAGCTTTACAGTTGGCTTTCGACTTCTTTTCACGTACATTTGCTACCTGTTTGAAGCCAGGAAGCAGAGATAATTCCCTCAACCCTATTTCACACGGGATGTTTGATCAACGACCTTATTTTACATGGGATTTATCACGAAAAAAACTAGAAAGGGAAAAAATTTTCCGTTCAAAATAGGGTTAGAAGAACTTTATCCAAGTACGCAAAAATATGATCTGAGTGCTGGTTGAACCAAGATAATGCGATCAGGTTTGTAATAAAAACGACGTTTAGGAGTGTGCTTTGGCAGTCAGCGCACTTGCTTGTCCCTGGCGAAGACGGGGTTTGTCACTGTGGTTCGCTTGCTTGAGGGGCTGGGAGGACTGGAACCTTACCCAATGTTTACCTTTCCACCGATTTTTTTATCGTCCATATTAAATTTTAATTTATTTGAATTTTAATGCTTTTAATGTTTGGATTTTCTGCCTCTCTAATGAAGAGCCAAACGGCGAAACAATCTGCTGGGTACATTATTTTACCAGTGTTTTAACTGATTTTTAACTTTTAACCTAATTTCTCTGACCAAACGTTTTCGAGCTCCTTATTTGGTTCGCGGCAAAACACTAACTGTATCATTTATCCACTCAGGTTAACGCTGTTGAGCATTTTTTTGAATCCGTTCAATTCAAGCATTACTCTTCTCAATATTACATTATGTAGTTAAAACTTTAAAGGCATAAATTGTATTTCAAATAGTCGATGTCACAACTTACAATCACCTCTGACAAAAAAACGCTTTTTCAAGACTGACTTTTTTATTGATCTTTGTTACTGCTTCTTTTTCTATCCTTAAACTTTCATGCTTTTTCATTGTCTACTAGTAATCATTTAGTATGATAAAATAAGAGTACAAATTTTGTTATTTTTGATAAATTATGTAATTTTTGATAAAATTGTGTGAGTTTTGATAAAAATCGTATTATTTTTGATAAAACTTGTATTATGGCCCGTATAAATTAGTGTCAGAATCATTGCGTATAAAGTGATAATTGTGTGATATCCAGAAACGTGATTAAAAAAAAAAAAATTTAGTGTATTAATTTATATTTTAGTTTCCCTTAACTGTAAAATGTCAGATGATCTTTCCAAGTCACTCTGAAGTTGCTCTGACTTTTTGGAAAATTTTTTCTTAACCTTTTGATAATATAAAGCATAAGTGCAATATTGATTACTCTACGCAACAACAAAAATTTTTTTTCATGCTTCTCACCATTTTTGAACTGTTCTTGGCTAATTTTAGGGCGCTAATTTCAAAAATGTTATTAGTTTTTTAGTTATTTGTGATACAATTGTATCCTGCTAACATGTATTATATTAGTGATTTTTGCATTTTCGTTTGCCTAAATGAGCTCAAAACATTTGCTTTGATCTTCTTTTCTCGTGATCAATCAATGTTCTAAGAACTTTGTTACGATACCCAGGGCGCCTGAGAGAATATTTTCCAGGGGGTAAGAAGGTCAATACCTGGCCCCAAATCTTGTTGGGCCTCCCAAGTCTTATCGGGGCCCATGTCGTTAAATCATTTTTTTGTCCGATGGGTGTAGATCTTCATTTGAAAGTGAGGGAATAAAGATATTCGGATACAGTTAGGAGTCTTAATTAGGACCTATGAAAAACACAACTAGACATAAAATTAATTTAAATCCAGCTAGGGGGTCTGGGGGAGCGCAGTAAACTCCCTGAGCGGGGTCCAGGGCAGAGCCCCGGAAACTTTAGCACTTTTTATGTTTCTCGAGGATAAATTACAGCTTTTGATCAACAAACATCCCACAACAAACTTGCTTAAACTGACAAGCAGAAAACGCGATATACATGAAAGAAAGAATATGAAGTGGGGAATGATGACATTAACACAATATTATACAATATAACGACTTTAATACTGCAAATCCAAATATTTTACTGATAAAAGTTTTATCAATTTAGCTAGTCCGATAAAAAATTACCCACCCAAAATCTTGATGATCTTGGCAATAAGTTTATTTGTTAATATACGGGTAATATACTAGTGCCTAGATTGAGCAAGAGGCTAGATAGACATAGAAGGCAAATAAGGCAGGAGTAGAGTAGCCATTGTGGTGGGTTAAAGGTTATGCTGGACCTTCTATGCCTAAGGCTATCGTGCCTATTTAGAACAACCCCAAGTGCCTTGATTGTGAAGGACCAGAAAATGCTAACTGTCAGTATTAATTAATTTTGTTTTAGCTTAAAAATTTTCCTAAACAGTTGCTCTTTGCAGTGGTTTGTTATGTCAACACTCAACATTACAGCATAGACTCTACACTTTGACTACAACACTGCTAGCAGTGGTTGATAATTCTAAAATTAGATTTTCCATTGCTTACTTTCTGGCATAAAGAAATTGTATACGGCAATGCGTATTTTATGATATGGGATATTATAGGATATTATTTGGCTAGGAATAGTCTATAACTTACAATTGGTTGTGTAGCCTAGTCCTACTGAATAAGCAACATAGGGGGACGTCATGTTTGAATAACATACATTGGCTTTAATCGATTGTTTTGGCGGGAATTCTCAATGGAAATTAAAGCAAACAGCAGCGTCCTCTCGGGGACAACATAACTAGAACGACATGATCTTACTCCCAGTACAACAGTGACACTCAGTGGAAAAACCACAAACAAGAAGTCATCTGCAATCATAGACTTCACAAACCCAAATACCTATTAACCTCATACAGGCAGAGTGAGTTGCTTAATGATAGTAGTATAGTATGTCAACTTTGACTCCGCTCTCTGAGGTTGAAATGCTTTTGGATCTCTGGAAATGTAGGCCCTTGTACAGTACATTGCTATACCGTAGAATTACAGTAGGGCTCTTACGTCAGAGAAATGTAACAAAACGTTAATTTCGGTTCAAGTGTCTGGCTTTTGATACATTTTCCTATGTTTTTAATCAAATCGACCACTATTGGAAGCCCAAAAGGCTGTGAAGCAAAAATAGCGACCAATTACCGGTACAGAATAGGCTGACTAATATTTTTACTGTAGGCAAGTTTGATTACGGTGTTATGGTGCGATACCAAAACTTAACGCGAAAACCTGAACTCTTCCAGGCCCCTTGAGCCCGGGCCCGGGTACGATGTACCCCCTGAACCCCCCTCTCGCAGGCCCTGACGACACCTTATCAATTTAAGAGAAGTTAATAGTTACTAATCTTTGTGACATACTGGCATGTGTTTGGCTCCTCTCTTTGATGAAAGATTTTGTTGTTGTTCCTTTCAGACTGGCTATAAATGGAGAAAACGATAGCAGGTCTTAAGCCAAGAAAATGGTAGTAACTCCGAAGAATCAAATGATTTTTCTTGAACATCAAAAGATTCTACCACAAGCATTGTGACTGCGCTTCAGGAAGAACCACATTCATCACAAGCTTTCCCAATTCCACATCTATTGAACCAAAATGACCCAAACAATTTAGTTGAAGATTTGGGACTAAGTAAAAAAATCAGAGCTTTTTTCTTTTGGATTGAAACAGTGGAAGATGCTGCAACAAGGCCGTTAAACTTACTTATATTTTAGTTCGTAGCATACCAAGCTTCAGAATTGTTTCTCGTTACATAACAGAGTATGCGATTACAGTGATATTAGTGACCTGTTTTATGGCCTTAGATCTGAGCACAATCCTGACGAGTGGAGACAGTTTATTGATTGAAGCAAAGCGAGTTTGAGGCTGTTCTGCTCCGTAAGAGAAATCATTTGTCATTGGCCCCCTCAGCACATGCCTTTGAATGAAAAGAAACTTATGAAACAATGGAGTTGGTTTTACATTTGATCAAGTATTCAATCTATAACGGGGAGGAGGAAGTTCAGTAAAAATTAAAATGAGTAAAAATTTAAAAACCCCACTACAGGCTGTTTCCACGCTATTCCCCCCTAATTGGTTCGTCAGGTGGAGTAGAAACTAAACAAAAACAAAATGAGTGAAACACCTCAGAACATCAGCCATTTATCTTTTCCGGACACCGGAGGCTCTGTGGCGAGTGCGAGCCCAAACCATCCCATAGGAGCAAACCTTGGCACACACCAGCTGGGACCCAGAGTTGTAATCGAACCGAGTCTTTCAGTCCCCCTGGCCCGAACTCGAAAATATAAGCCTGAAAACTAATTTGAAGCCTAAATCATGCCCGAAAAAAAAACTAAAGACAAGTTAGGTCTGAAAAATTTAGCAGTGTTGCCAAGTTTTTTTGATTATATTTTTGTGCATCTAAAACAAAAAGCATGTTTCAGGACCAAATTATGCCCGAAAGTTTGCAAATTTAGGCCCGAATCTGGCCCGAACCCGACCGGAAAAGCCCGGCCCGACTTTCAAATCTGCCGGGACCAGTAGCCGCAACCCGGATTGACGGTGAGGAGTCGCGGCTGGCACAAAACGCTATAAGAACTAACTGTGGAGGTGATCTACATTGGTGCGCTGGCAAAAGATCGCAGGACGTAAGGGCGCAGACATAAGCGCGCAGGGACATAAGCGCCCATGGACATAAGGCGCAAGGATATGAGGGCGCAAGGACATAAGGGTGCAGGGACATAAGGGCGAAGAGACGTATATCTGCAGTCCGCGCTAAGAGTTTCGTGCTTCGGAAAATATTATGTAATCAAAGAAACAAACTTGATTAATGAGTATTTTATTTAATTTTTGAAAGTCAAACTTTGAAAGAAGCTTTTTGAATTCGCTTCCTTTTTCCAGTTCTGAATCATCGCACAAAGCTCTACCTTTAAGCTGTTTTTAGGTGGACTTACACTAATCTTGAACAAACCTTTGAAAAGAAATGTTTATTTTTATTGAGTTTATTTGCTTTACGTAACCACCTCAGCGGTCGTTTTCAAACACAGTCATTTAACGGTTGTACTTGATCCATTAAGCAAAACAATTATAATCAGTCTTTTGTCTCCGTGCGAAGCCAAATCAAATCAAATCAATCATTTTTGCGCTCTATTCCGCGAATTCGTGTGAGGAGTTTGCGGAGCCCCTTAGGCAGCAAGCAAATTCAAAAAACTTCTTTTAAAACTTAGCTTTCAAAAATTAAAAAAATACTCATCAGTCAAGTTCAGTTTTTTGATTACGTAATTATTTTCCGAAGCACGAAGATGTTTGCGCAGATTGCAGATTTAAGTCTCTGCGCCCTTATGTCTGCGCGGTTATGTCTGCGACCTAAGGCCGCGCGCCCTTATGTTGGGTGTCGCTGTGGAGGTAAGCATCTTAATCAAACACTGAATATGCGCTGTTGCACGTCTGTCAAACGTAATAAAAGCGCTGGTAAAATTTCAAACACTGTTTGAGATACAAAGCTGCATTTTACGTCACAGTGAGTAAACGACCGATCAGTGGTCGAGTGGATAGAGCGTCTGCTACTGAAACAGTAGACTCGGATTCGATTCCCGATCGGGTCAAACCAAAGACTATAAAAATTGGTATTCACAAGCTTCCCTGCTTCACGTTCAGCAATTAAAGGTACAGTATGAAGCCTCCGGCTTGTGTGGTAGATAGGTGGGCAGGTGGCTTCGCTGTCTCCTGGCCAAGGCAACTTGGTGAATAAAATGTAATTACAATTACAATTAAATGTGATTTAATTAGGTTGATGGTTTTTCAGTTTATACTTGGCTTTGTGTCGACATTTTGATACAAGTTCGGTTCTTTGGTTGATGGTGTTAGCCGGATTTGCTTGTAATATTGCGATTTCTCTTCTAAACAAAGATTACATCTGTTTGAACCGCTCTGATAAGGCCGTGCTCGTTTCTCTATGTTCCATTTTATGTTTAGATGTTTGCTGGTATCTATAGCGTTCCAATATGCTTTGGATAGTTCTGTAGAGTGTAGAGCGTAGGCATAGCCAGGATTTTTGATCGGGAGGGGGGCCCAAATCATAAATCACATGCAATGACATGATCAGAAACTTCGAAAGAGGAACTTTTTGTGGAGGCAAAGATATCGTAGAATGAAAGATTAGAAGCCGTGGCCTGGTGTTGGCACGTAACTAGGAACTCGTTCAAAGAAGAGGGCTTTAGCCAACAGTTTAAATGCGAAAACGTCTAAATTAGGAGAAGTGTGTTGAGTGAAGAAGTGTATTTTAATTCAAGCGTGTTATTGACGGGGGTCTAGAGGGAGATCCCCCAGCCGCCGAAGGCTGTGGGGGTCTGAGGGCGAAGCCCCCAGCCGCTGGGCGATTTTTTGTAATTTTTTTGAAAAAAACGCTGTTTTAAAACCGTTGCATCACATTTCGCACTTATTCAGAGCCCCATTTGAAAGTACTAGTAAAAGTAAAAAAAGTTAACATTTGAGAGCCAATTGAAAAAAATTAAGTTGTTCAGTCCTTCTTTGCTTGCAATTTAAGTCCAAAACACGTTTAAAATCCTGCATTTTGGGGTTAAATTTTATACGTGACTTGGTCCAGATAGGGGTGGAGAAGTAAAGTACATTGCCTCCAGCAATATTTTAGCAGTGAATAACAATCCACTTGAAAATTTTCCTTAGAGATTATGGTTTTGTGAAGAAAACGACCAATTATAGGAGTACATATACAGCCCGGGGTCCAGGCCCTCTCAATTCAAAAATTTGTTCAATGAGCGTTCCCCTTACTGTAGCTAATTTTTTTCAAAAGTATTTTGTTGCATAAAAACTGGCCAGGTGGAGGTGAATTGCTATTGAAAAATCTGCAATAGACGGTTACGCCTACTAACCATGTTGTTGCCAGGGCCGGATTTACGTTGAGTTGGGCCCGTGGCACTTCGGGATTTTTGCAATATTTTTCTGCCAAATATAGGTAAAGATCAAAAAAGTCTTATATGAGCGCGGTGTCCCTGGAACTGTGCCATCTGTTAAATCCGTCCCTGGTTATTGCATTACGTTCATTAAAAGGTTAGATGAGGGCTTGAGTTAGCAACTTAATTTCACTTGGGTTATACGTTTAAATTGACTGGCAAACATTTAATTGAAAAACACTATACGCTGCTGTTTTTTAGTAGCATAGAGAGGGGGGGCTATAGCCCCCTTCGATTAGCCTATGGACCAAAATGCAGAATAAAGAAAATACCACGTTTTTCGCACTTCTGAGGTAGTTGTTTTTGCTCTGGAATGGACTAAAAAGTGATTTTAAGCATCTTTCGAAACACATATATATTTTTTTGGGGGGGGGAGTGGTAATTTGTCAAAAATAAAACTCCCAAATCAACAAAAACTTTAAAAAATTGCCAAAAATAAGCCATCAAATCTGATCTTAGTGAAAAAATGCTGAACATAAGTTTCATCAAAAAATATAATATAAACTCAGGAGGAGGGTATTCAGTATTGTTAATTACCAATCACTTCTCCCAAATATTTTTCGATTAAACCTCCCAATTATTTTTCTCTGTAAATTATAGACTACTGCGTGTGAATGTTGTGAGTTTTATTGAACTATAAGATTTTATGATTTACCAGCATGTACACAAGAAAACTAAAATTTTACCATTAACCACCTCCTACATAGCCCATTTTTTTGCAACCAGTTTAATCATATTTTCACTGCAAATTTCTATGCCACGCCTTAAATGCATTAATTTTTATCAAAATTCTCTAAAATTAGGTTATTTTTGCCAAAAAATGCAAAATCTTTTGTGTTTTGGGGGTTCCGCCGCCAGACCCCGTTCCTCCAGGGGCTGGAGGTTTTGCTCTCAGACCCCCGCCTTCGGCGGCAGGGAGTTTCTTTCTCAGGCCCCCAAAAAGCCTCCTATTGCGAATTTCTGGCTACGCACCTGGTGTTTTTATTTCTGTTATGTTATTTTGTGTAAACTGATTTTGAATATCGCTGGTGTTTTTGGTTTTCCACAAGCGGCTCTTTCTTTGAAAAACTTTGCCCACCCCTGGTTTTATAGTTGATTGAAGGTAGATTACTAATGTAGGAAGTTTAGTTAAAAACTAATATCATTAAAAATTTTAAAACCCCACTACAGTCTGTTTCCCCCTAATGAATTCGTCAAGGGAGGTAAAAACTAAACAAAAACGACAGTGCTTACCGAAAGCTCTATAGCGGGCACGAGCCCAGGCCAGCCCACTGGGGCTAACCGTGCACACAACGGCCAGGACCAGTAGCCGCGACCCAGGTCGGCGGTAAGGAGCCGCGGCTGGTGCAAAACACTGTAAGCGTTAACTATGGGGGCTAAGTATGTTAATCAAACATTGCATATGCGCTGCATAAGTCGAAGGAAGATTAGATGTAATGTATCTCAAGTAAAAACGTAATTCGTCCTTTCGAGTAGGAGTCTTAAATTTGCTTCTACAGTTACATAATGAATTTCGATTTTTTTTTGATTAGATGAAACCATTTCTAAAAATGTAAATAATAGCTCAATTTTAAACTTGTAAAAGTTAAAGTGAATAAATTTTTACCTCAAGATGGAAACCCAAGGTTCATATTTGAGATTATCAAAATCAACAACTGTTGCAGCGTTGTGAAGTTCTTCCTGACTAGAGATTGTTTCTAAATCTTTCCCAGTTTTTACTTGGGATAAAATTTTCTCACTGCAAAACGATCAGGAAAAAGTTTGTATGAAATTGTAGTAAAAACAGAATAAAAAGCAAAGCAAAAATTAGGCAAAAATACGTATTATCTAAAATGTTCAATTATATTGTTTTTAGCAAATAACAAAAAAATTTCGATTTTTTTTCTAAGCAAATGGTAATTCTAACCTAAAATTTTAGGCAAATGATGTAATATGGTTTCGATAAAGGTAAATGTTTCACATTTTTTTTCTTTTTGATGATTGCAGCTTTTTTCTATGGAATTTTTTGTTCGATTTATGTGTTTCGTGCAACTGGAGCAAAATTTTAAATAGATGGACCGCAAACTATTACACAAGCTAAAGATTAATTCCATGAAATAGTAGACCGTTATGGGTTTATTAGTTTGTAGAATTTAGTTTTCGTGAAGCTCTTCTTCTCGGTATTGGGGTTGAGAAAGCAAGTCACGTCTATTTAGTCGCCCTATAATTTTAATTTGGAAAAGTGGAAGGTTCACCAAGATTTGCATGATCTAAAATAGGGTATCTTGATGATCTAAAATAGGATAAAACAAAGCAAAGCCAAAACACGACTGTCGTTTAAGGGGCACCAGTGGCATAACTACAGAGAGTAGAGCCAGGGGGAGGAAAAGTTTCACTAGAACTTCGCTACATTTTTTTTAAATTTACGGTAAAAAAAGGTACCAAAAATTCGTTGATATTTACTGCCAAACTTTGGTAAAAACAAAAAACAGGTCCTCAACAAAATTGGCATCTTTTTCCCAATAAATTTAGTTGAAGTATATTTTAAATAAGTCACAGTCTGAAGGTTCTAGTTTAATTTCCATGAAAAAATTACTTCTGGTGTTGCTGTTGATTTGACTTTGTGACCTTCAACGAATTTTGTGGGGGTGTTGCCTCCAACAATTTTGGACCTTTCCTCTTCGTATCCGTTTTTGGAGAAATTTTGAAAAGTGTTTGACGGTTGCTTATCGATAGAAATCTGTTAAGAGCAATTTATTGTTTTCGGATGACTTTTACTGTAAATTGAACAAGTAATTATTATGCCGATGCTTTAAACAATAAAACGTTGAGTCCATAATAAGTCAACAAGCTCCCGTGCTTTTACTCTTCAAGTCTTCAATTGCCAGTGCTCGTTGCACTGTCAATTCAACACTTGAACAGTAAAGCTCTTGTGGCGATGCTCACACAGCGAGCATCGGCACCAGAATTTTACTGTTCAAATGTTGAATTGTCAGTGCAACAAACAATCGTTAAATAAATTGTCAAGCAAGTAACTAAACAATCACACGATTATTTTCAGCTTCCGTAAATCATTCAAAAATAGTAGACATAAAATTTAATGCTGCATCAGCATCAACGTTGTTACAAATCGGCTGCTTGCTTGAAAGATTGCATTGAGAATTGAACTGTCACACTCTAGTTACGATGTTCGCTCTGCGAGTGATGAACGCGTGAGCTCATTGGGCTACTATTAACTCGATGCGTAATTGCTATACACCCAAAGTCGCAGTTATAAAAAGCTTTAACAGATGTCAAAATGATGATTATAGCAGTTCAAAAATGATGCAACATTCATTAATTAGCATGCTTCCATTAACTTTGAACTACGGTGGCTTAATGGTCTTACTACCTGTTCTGCGTCGAAAGACTGCCGTAACTTTAAAACTATAATATATGTCTCTGATTGCTGCGGCATGAGTTAATACCGTTCTGTTGCCTTTTTTTTTTTTAGAAAAATTGGATTTGATTTCATGACGTTGTCATAGAACAAAGAAAGAATTAAAATTTGAAAGGAAGAGAATAAAAACTTAAATCACTAAAGTGACAACAGGCAGCTACTACGGGATCACAAAGAAAAAAAAACGAAAAAGAAGAAATCGCTTTCATGTGCATTTAATCTTATAATTTAAAAAATTGGTTAACGCTCATATGAAGATTAGAATTCCATAAAAGGCAAAGCTCCTAACCGCTGGAAAGTTTTCGTAATTTTTCAGAAAAAAATACCGTAGCCGCTTTAACCCTGTTTTACACGAGGAAAGGGACATTTTCCCCTCTTGGTTTTTCGTGATAAATCCCTTCAATAAATATTTTTATTTCAAATCAATTTGACTTTAAGTCAAATTTATTTACAAAGAACTCCTGAAAATTTGAAGTTGCTCAGATAACCGGAAGTTTTCCAGTTTTAGAGTTTGCCTAAGTCACTTTCAAAAATCTGAACATTTTTTGCCAAAAGCTGAACTTAAATTACGTCATAAGACGCTTTTGTGAGGTAACTCTGGTGTACATAACAATGTCTTAACCAAACTAAATTATGGCTTTTATTATTTAATAGCGAAATACAACTATAAACGCTAAATAAAACAGAGATTAAAAGCATTCAATAAGGCATGATATTAGCACATTACGCACTAGTAATACTGAAAACACAAACGAAAGCTTGCAGGTTAATGCAACTGACCCTTTGCCTGCCACATTAGTGCACAATCTGCACAACTCGTAGAAAGATTGATGAAGCAAAGTTTCGAAAAACGATCAAAGCAAAAAGCGGTTACGTAACACGTAAGGTAACATGTAACAAGTAACCATTTCGATACTCTATCAAAACGACAAAAATACCCCATTTTCCCTCATTGATGAAATAATGTGACAGTGCAAACCAGAGTAGTCAACAGGCCGACTAGTCGAGGCCCGAACCCGGCCCGAACCCAAAAATATAAGCCCGAACCCGAAAATTAATTTGAAGCCTAAATCATGCCCGAGAAAAACCCGATAGTTAAGTTAGGTATGAAAAATTTAGCAATGTTGCCAGGCTATTTTGATTATATTTTTGTGCATCTAAAACAAAAAATACGTCTCAGGCTCGAATTTAACCCGAAGTTTTTGTCAACTTTAGGCCCAAACCCGGCCCGAACCCGACCCGAAAAGCCCGGCCCGACTTACAACTCAGGTGCAAACACGTTACCTCCAAAAACAAAGAATTGCAATTTGTAATAATGACAATTGCCGTAACGCACCCACGGCTGACGCAGTCTGCTGGATCGACGAGTTCAAAGGGAGCTTAAAGGTAGAGGGCAGCCTAGCCAAGTATGACATCAAAAAATAGCATTTAATTTTCTGATCACGAAGCAAACAGAATTTCTTTCGAAGATTGTCTAGTTTCTGAAAAAATCCGTTTCAACTCTGCACATTTGGAATGGATTGGCTAATAATTTAATGACGTACTGGCTGGTAAGCGAAAAAACCGTGAAAGCTTGTTCACAATGGTAAACAATAAGGATAAGTGAGGTAGGAGTAAGAAATCACGCAAAATTACCAAAGAGAGTTAGCTTTAAAAGCGGCCATTGTTTTAAAACGATTGCTTAATACATTTTTTAGCTTATAGGTGTGTCCACTGTTTCTTCTATACGGTAGTTAGACCGCGGTTATACATTGGTATACCGGACGCAATTAAGCTAAAGATAGCTTTAAAAGCGGCCGGCCATTGTTTTAAAACGATTGCTTAATACATTCTTTAGCTTATATGCGTCCGGTATACCAGGTGTCGGTATACCAATGTATAACCGCGGTCTAACTACCGTATAGAAGAAACAGTGGACACACGTATAAGCTAAAAAATGTATTCAAGGGGCATTGAAGCCTAAGTTTTATTGATTTATTGCATTTGAACCAAAATTTGCATTTTTAAAATAATTTTTGAGCTCAACTTCAGAATTCTACGATTACTACATCAAAAGATTATTGCATTTATATTTTCTCTTATTTCTTAGAATTTCTTTCACTTTTTTAAAAATTTGTCTACGTTTGGTGTCGCTGTTACTGTTACTAAGGCTACTGCACGCTAGCTGACATTAATCATTACTTTCGGTATATAAGCCTAGCCTGTTAATGATGACATTAATCATTACTTGCGGTATGTAAGCCTAGCCTATTAAGAAATTATAAAAAACAGTAAAGTCTAGTCTAACCTACAGCAATTTATACAGGTTGGTTTACCTTAATAATTACAAAGAATAACTAGGCCAAAAATAGGCCTACTTTTCATTTTTTCTTATAAGTGCACTAAATCAAATATGCTTCTGCTAAAAGATGAAAATTTAAACTACTAAGATGAATTCCACTTTTAAAAACTCATCTAAGTACCGAAGCCACAGCAGAAAACTTGCCAAAGGCACATTGTCACTCCCAGACCTATAATTTGGCAAAGTTGGTTTTGAAATCGCTTATGCAAATTTGATGTAGTGCTGCCCCTGCAAAATTTTTTCCCTTATTTCAAAATCTTTTCCATAAAGCTATTTAACCTCAAACAATGAAAAACGAGACAAAAACGTTGCTTATCAATTATTTTTTATAAATTTGGTGTTAAAATTCAAAAATTAGACTTCAATGCCCCTTTAAGCAATCGTTTTAAAACAATGGCCGCTTTTAAAGCTAACTCTCTTTGGTAATTTTGCGTGATTTCTTACTCCTACCTCACTTATCCTTATTGTTTACCATTGTGAACAAGCTTTCGCGGTTTTTTCGCTTACCAACTAGTACGTCATTAAATTATTAGCCAATCCATTCCAAATGTGCGGAGTTGAAACGGATTTTTTCAGAAACTAGACAATCTTCGAAAGAAAATCTGTTTGCTTCGTGATCAGAAAATTAAATGCTGTCATACTTGGATGTCATACTTGGTAACTGTAGAATCAATAAAGTTAGAGTGTTAAACTGCAAAATTAATAAAATACTGAGAATTGCTGCGTTAGTGATTTTTGTGTTAGTGATTTTGCAATTTAACACTCTAACTACGATTGCAAGGTAACATTGTTTGTTCTTCAACACTTTAGTATTATGACCTTTTATGACGTAATTTCAAATTTGCTTATTTTCGTTTAAGTTTTTTGCCAGCTCATAGATCAGCTTTGATAATCAGATAACAACGATCTCGAAACGTTAACAATAAAAGAATGTTTTCAGTTGTATTGGCTTTGTGCTTTTTACTGAGAATTATTCGCCGCTCCGTTATTTTACTTTTAAACAATTTTGTTCTGCATGCTGTAAGTATTATTTCTAGCCATAGAACATATCTTGGAAATACTGTTATAATACATTAGGTATGACACAAAACTCATTCGAGACTAGATAATAAATACGGCAAAACAGTTTTTTGAATGAAAATTGAGCTTATTTAGTTTAGTTTATTTTGTAATATTTAGATTTTGTTTAATATCTTTGACAACTTCAAAGATTCATGAATTTTGATCACAAAATAATCGCCTTTACGATACTTCTATTAAGTTTGAAACTCCAACTGCAGCAAGTGAAAAGCAATTTCTTTCTCTAGGATTTACGGTTCATGTTAAGAACTGATCTTCCAATATTAGCTTTCTACTCACGGTTTGTGCTGCTCCGGTTAGTCACGAACCAACTGACACCAGCCATTCCAAAAATGTTTCTCTTGAAACTGGACATGTGTTGATAATGTGACCATAACATCACATGCTTAATTTACTGCTTTAAGTTAATAAAGTTGTACCGGTTATTATAGTACTATTTAATCTATGAACTCTAGAGCAGCAGACACTTCCAATCACACGAGAGGCATTTTTAGTTAAATTTTTTTGCACTGAAATTTTTGCCAAAAGCTCAATTGCACATTGTTACGATTTTAATGCTTACGACGTCAACAATGTGAATTTTTTTTTTTTGTAAGTGTTAGTATTTCTATACACAACAATAACATTTATCAAAAACTGAAAATGCATAATATGCATTATAATAACATTTATGCTACAGTTTGTATAAGGATCCGCAACGTTCAACCAAATATCTTCATATTCCTCCATCTCAGCAAGCCAGCTCTGCTTTACAGCACGATACTTCAGCTTTTAGAAATATTAACATCAACACCTCCAGTGAGTTTATGAAAATTAGTGACAAGCAGATCGTATCTTGTAAGTTCTAAATTGCTGAGCAAGGCATCCGATTCGACTCTAGATTCAGAAATACAATCAAATCAGATTTTTGATCCAACTTTGTTGTAATTTCGTTTAGAGACTCGTTGAGGTTTTTGTAACGACCCGTATGTTAGCGTTACAATATAAATAATTTAGATTTGTTTGCGGTTAAAATTTCGAATTTAATTCACAAAATCTGCAAGTGATTGTGTTTTTGGTGAAAGACCTAATCAATGTAGCAGTGATTATCGACATTATTTAGAGTAACTACTTGTCTCAAACCCAGAAATTCTAGAAAAGCTGGAACATCATTTGGATAAAAACTGTTGGTGCTAGTTTCATGCAAAAAGCGTCAGCATTGTTAAAAGTAACGCAGAACTTCTGAATAACAATTGTTGTCATTCATACCATATTAATTTAGAAGTATACAATATTTAAAAATAAACCAGTTTACAAGAATTTACAGGAATGCAATACAAGAAAACTAATTTAGCGGTGCAGGTGAATACCTCGCAGTTTTACCATTCCGCTTTGACCTTAAATTACAATAACATATAGCACTTTTATGAACAAAATCATTTCTGTTGAAAAGCAGTGGCAAAAGTTTATATCTAGCTTCTGCTAAGACAAGCTACATCTCCTTTCCAATTAACAATTGCAGTTGTCACAATAGAGGACCTGTCGGAATGGTTGGTTAAATAATGATTTGGTTCATATAATATTTACATTTGAATTTTTCATTCACTCTCCGAGTCTGAACTGGGCACAGACTCATTTGCAGATAAACCTTAACCAGAGATGGAGTCCTCGAGGACGTCCTTGGCATCTAGGACACATTTTGAAGTTCTTGACCTTGGCCTTGAAGGTCAAGTTCTTAGCCTCAAAGCCTACAAGTCCTCGAAAATGTCATGTCCTCGGCTCGAGGACAGCATTATTTTTTGATTTGTTAAAAATGGGCCATGACCTTTTTCTCGATTTACCTTGGAAAACGGCAAAAACTTCATGGAAAATTTGCAAAGACTTCTTTTTTCTATTTTTTTAGGAGAACTCTTGATTTTTTGCGCAAAATCGGCGTCTCCTCGCGCGAAAACCTTTTTTTTGGATGTCGCCTGGAAAATTTTTTTGAAACCTTTTTCTTTTTTTGTTTTGAGAACACTTGTGACTTGTGTCCTAAATCCTTGGCTTTGGCCTCGAGCATTCCTGTTCTTGGCCTAGAGAGGGTCTGTTCTCGAGAAGTCGGTTTTTGGCTTTGGCCTCGGATTTTTTTGTATCTTTGGCCTTGGCCTCGAGCCTTATGTCCTCGTCTCCACCTCTGGCACCAACCCTAGAGTTGGAACAACGTCTACATTTAATTGGCGAAAAAATCTATTAATTTTGTTATCCACGAGTAAACAGTACTTTCCATGATCAATTCGCCAGTAGGCTTGTCTTTTCTCTTTTCGGTTTTTATTGAAAGATGAAAGCAAGAGCAAAATGACGGGAACAGCGAATAACCTTCAGTAAAAACCCCAGAGCCAATACAGCTGAAAAAAATTCTGCTGTTTATTGGTTACGTTTCGAGATTGTACTCATCTCATTATCAAAGCTGATCTATGAGCTGGCAAAAAACTTGAACGAAAATAAGCAAATTTGAAATTACTTTATGACATGAAAGGTCATACGTTTGAAGAACTAATTGTTGAAGAAATTTATGAAATAATGTTTTGAAGAACAAACAAAGTTGCGGTACAATCGTAATTAGGCTACTAAATTGCAAAATCACTTAAAAAATGAGAAAAGTGTGAATTCAACTGGTGATAACTTTTACAACTTTACGAAATAGTGAAGTGGTTGATGACGCGAAAACTACGAGCTAAAATTACATAGATATGTAAATGACAAGTAGGGCGAAGTAGGAATTCAAGCTGCAATACAAATCAAGTCTTAGGCTGACAAGGAAAAACTAAAGGGACAAATTAAGCTTAGAATACAATTAAAAACTATTTATTAAATAAATAAATAAAAAAAATTATTGAATAAAATTTCGTATTGATTAAATAAAGTGGAGTATTGGCAAAACTTCCACTCCACTATATTTATTCAATTAGTAATTTTATTCAATAATTTTATTTATTTATTTATTTATTTATTCAATAAATAATTTTCAGTTGCATTCTAAGCTTAATTTGTCCATTCAGTTTTTCCTTGTAAGCCTAAGACTTGTTTTATATTGCAGTTTGAATTCTTACTTCGCCCTACTTGTCCTTTATATATCTATGTAACTTTGGCTTGTTGTTCTGGCGTCAACCACTTCACTATTTTGTAAAGTTGTAAAAGTTATCACAAGTTGAATTTACGCATATCTCATATTTTGAGTGATTTTACCATTTAGTAGCCTAATGACGATTGTACCGTGAGTTTGTTTGTTCTTTAACTCTTTATTATTATTATAACCTTTTATGACATAATTTCAAATTTGCTAATTTCGTTCAAGTTTTTTGCCAGCTCATAGATCAGCTTTGATAATGAAATGAGTACAATTTCCAGACGTAAGCAATAAACAGCAGAACGTTTTCAGTTGTAGTGGTTCCGTGCTTTTTACCAAGAAAGTAAGACTTTTATATGTTTTACCAAAGCCTTGGGCTAGTGTTCTGCTTTATACGCAGTTCGAGCCTTTTGCCATTCAACAGCTTACTGTCATCAAAGTGGTTAGGGCTGTACGCTTTCAAGTTCACTTTAAGATAAGACTAACTGTTTGTCGAAACCATTGCCTAGTTTAACGATTCTCGGTCGACTTACTAGGCATCCTCGCTTTAAGAGAAACTGCTGTGGGAGCCGATAGTTATCGATTATTTTATTTTGTGATCTTGTAGCTTTTAGACCTTCCTCCAGAAATTGATCAAATTTCTTCAAACAGGGGTGCCGAAACCCGGGGGGGGGGGGGGGATGGGGGGATATATCTCTCCCAATAATTTGACTCTGGTATGCATCTGAGCGTAGGTGTCCACTTGAATTCAGGGAAAAAAAGTGTCCCATTTTTGGTGAAGATCTTTGTTTTTGGTGTTAACCAGAATTTGGGGAAAAAATGTTCCATTTTTGGTGAAGACCTTTTTTTTTGGTTTTCACTTAGTTTGCTCACCTGAACAAAATTGTGGTCGAGGTTCATCCCCCCAATGTTGAAAATCGGGCAAAATTGGGGTAAAACTGCACATTATCCCCCCCAATGCTCATTAAAGATCGGCACCCCTGTCTGCAAAGTAAATTGCTTGGTTTCCCAAACCTCCTGTTTTGATTCGTCATCGATACCTCGTACTACCAATTTCAGTATTTTGCAAATGTTTCCCTATCACCTTCGCCTTGTTCATCGGAAGCTCGTCCTTGTTCAAGATGTTAAATTCACAATTTTAATGATTTAAAAGGGCATTCAGGTCGGATACTTTTTTTCTCGATTTTTTCTCAAATAGTTTCAACATATCTGAAGACCAACTTTACCAAATTTGAGCTTTCTACAAGTTTCCGTTCTGAGAAATAACATATTAAATTTCCCCTTTGAAAGGCTTTTTCCAATTAGAAATTTTGCCAGGGATGTCATTTAGAAAAAAAAATGTAAAAATTGGCTGCTTGTTCCTGATTCTTCATAATTATTTAGGGGCAGAGTTATTATAAAACAAAGTATAGGTTTGAAACTGTAAAATTATAGCTGCTTTTCAACAAATGAAAGCCAACTTTCTCAAAGTTAATCTTCTGTCACAATACCGATAAAATAGCAACACTAAAGTAAGTGGAAAACGGCTGATATTGAACTGCACTATCTTGAAAACGCGAAGGCGTAGAAACTTCAATTTGGTGAGAATGCATTTTAGGCTTATCCCAACATTTTGGTCAAGAGTGAAAAACTTCACTTGAATGCCCTTTCAGACGTTCACAGAAGCATTTTTGCCAGAGCTGATTTTTGTTCGACAAAAAACTTTCAAATATTTCTTTAAATTTTTGTTAAATTTATCAATTTTAATTTATTAAGAACAATGTACTACGAAAATTAATAATAAGCTATAGACAGTATCCAGCGTCTTATAGGCACAATCAAACCTTTGATTAACAGCCTTAGACATACTGTTTTGGAATCGACATTCGTCTTTTATTCCTCGTCAGTATAGCTGGGATTACAGGTATGAACATGAGCGTAAAAAGGCAAGGAATCGCAAATTAACCAGATCATAACAGAATTTTTTTCCCCAAAATATTAAAGTAATCACAATATTACAAGAGATAATTATAATAGTTCAATTCAAAATGATTTCTAATAGCATGCCTTAGACAGTTGTTTCGCCCAATCTCAGGGTTCATCAGCAAGGCTAGCAAGGCCAAAAGGACAAATATCACCAGTGATAAAATCTTCAAAACGTACATCCTTAGCAATTTATCGATCAATGAATAAATCTTTACCGATTATGCGCATAATACATAAATCTTTACACATCAATCAGTTAATTTTTGCCAAAATAAGTGAATTTTAACTGAAAAATCTTTACCCAACGAAACAAAAGGTATTAATTAAATCTTTACCGAATAAAACTATATGCTATAAATCAAATCTTTACCGACTAAAGTACAAATCTTACATTTTTCAGAAGAGCAATAGGCTAGCTAACTCTCTACTCTCCTCATAGCTCGCCTTAAATGGCTACGTGTCCAGTAGGCTGAAAGTCTCAAAATTAGTGCCAAAGTTCAGACTAGAGCAAAACTTGGCTAACAATTTTTATGTTTTGAAGATGCATGTTTCGAAGATTTATCACTGGTGATATTTGTCCTTTTGGCCTTGCTAGCTTACCTGATGTACCCTGAGATTGGGCGAAACAACTGTCTAAGGCATGCTATTAGAAATCATTTTGAATTGAATTATTATAATTATTTTTTGTAATATTGTGATTACTTAATATTTTGGGCAAAAAATTCTATTATGATCTAGTTAATTTGCGATTCCTTGCCTTTTTACGCTCATGTTCATACCTGTAATCCCAGCTATACTGACGAGGAATAAAAGACGAATGTCGATTCCGAAACAGTATGACTTAGGCTGTTAATCAAAGGTTTGATTGTGCCTATAAGACGCTGTATACTGTCTATAGCAGCATTTCTCAACCTGGGGGTCGCGAACCCAAGGGGATCGCGAAGGTCTTTACAGGGGGTCGTGGAGTTGTTTATAAAATACAGTACTTCTTCAATGGCAAAAAAATTTTAATTAAAAAAATTTTTAAATCTTTAAAAATTTTTAAATCTGAAAGTTTTAAAATCTTTCCAGCGATCGCTTTTCAGTTGTCCTAACAAGTTGTCTATCATTTGTATGCCTACTGTTGCAAATATTACAGTGCTATGTGCAGCTTCATTAAAAAGCCAAATTGCAAAGTGATTGAAGAAAATACTGCCATGTTTGAAAATTTGTCCAATGCTATTAAAGAGCATGAATAACTCGATGAACGTTTGAAGATACCGATTATACAGCATTTTCAACTTCTTGAAACTGAGTTCAAGTGATATTTTCCTGAGCTTTAAGAACAAGAAGTCGCATTCTTACAAAATCCGTTCTCGACTGCTTTGGATGTGAGTGATATTCCCGATGAATTACAAGACCAATTTTATGATCTTCAAATGATTCGTCCGCACGTGATATTTTTCAAAATGGCAGTCTCTCAGTTTGGTGTACTCCGCGCGAATCCTATCCAAAAGTATCCAAAGTGGCTTTTCGAATATTACTTCCATTTGCCACAATACACTTCTGCGAGAGCGGCTTTTCAGTGCTTGTACACATCAAAACGAAAGCACGAAATCGAAGGATTAAAGTTGAAGATGATATGAGATTGGCTTTATCGAACATTAAACCACGAATTCATAAATGGGCTTTGCGATTGCAAAGTCAACCGTTGCACTAACTGACGTAAAATTGAGTACGAAGCTTTAAAATTAAATATCTTTGAAGTGATTTTTTATGTTATTTTTTATTCGCGCAAAAAGTAGAGCAGAAAGAGCCGGGGTCGCTGACTGTATGGAACTTTCTAAAGGGGTTGTGAACCACAAAAGGTTGAGAAACACTTGTCTACAGTATAGATTATCATCAATTTTGGTTTCCGTATTATTCAGCCTTTTTAGAATAATATGAAATTTCTGTTCTACATTTATCGATGGAGCCATTCTGAATTCACTGACTCTTTAGCAAAATTCCAATTTCGCTCCAATCTTTCAATTGTCATCTCAGCCAGACAGCAACGGGCACTTTTTAGCTATAACAGAATATCCGCAGGCTAGAACGCTTAATTTTCATCATAACAAGTAACAAATGCTTTACTAAATGTTTGGCAAGTAACAATTGATCATCAACGCCATACTCGTACAAAACCTTTCAAAGTTTATCTTGAGGAACTCAGTCATGCTTCCTCAAGATCGACAATGCATCCAAAGAGGTCTTCGCCATATTCCTGAAATTGCTCAAAGATTAGCTTCAGAGTAAAGTTTTAGTTCGTGGTGCTGCGACCAGGACAAAAACCGCACAAAAGTCATGCTCCAGTTTTGATTTCACTATTTGTCGGCATATCCTTTCAAGGCATTTGCATATATTTCCTGGCAAACGAAGAAGTAATACCCCTTTGTAGCTCGTACATAACTTGCAATCTTGTTTTTTGAATATCAGAATATCACACTTAATTGTCTAGCAATTTTTAGAATTTTTGCCAAAGTTTCAAGCAACTCCAGACACCCGCGTTAGCATAGAATTTCTTCTCCGGTCAGTGATTTCAAAATTTAGGGTCCAATTTCATCCTCACCAGTCCAGCAGCCTTTCCTAATTTTTCCCTTTAATTGCCATTGGCACTTTTGCTGCAGTGAAAACTTCCTCTTCCTATATGTGTGTTTTTTTACGCGTCATGGGTCGATGTCTTTACAGAATTCAAAAGATTTTGAAAGTATTTTTTGAAAAATTTCATTCTCCTCCATGAGAAACTTAACGGCAGAATCCTTGATGGAGTAAGTAACACTCGATCGCTTGCCACTTAAACGGCGGATGATCTTCCAAAATACTTTGCTTGCCGACAAATAGTTGGAATCCAACCGCATACCAAACTCTTCCCATGACTTTTCCTTGGATTTCTTCTCTGCCAAAATCGACGCTTTTTGCACATCAGGATATACCGGAATTGCAAATCAGATGACGATCTGTCCTGTAGCAAGGACTTTTGGTACCACCAAAATGTTCTTTTCCCATTATACCAGGCCATTCTAATACGCTTTCGCCTACAACATTTAGCAGCTGATAAAATGACCGATGATCTGAAAAGCAGCCATTCCTTCTCGATGTCTTCGATTACATCAGGAAGTTATCTGAACGTAGATGATATACAGGATGCCAACTGTTTCCATTTTTCTCTTTCTTTTAAATCCTTCCATTTGATTCTGTGAGTCGTAGAATATGTGTTTGGATTGTCTGTTTAGTCAGGGTTTCGAAAATCGCAAGTAGCTCGATACCATGTATATTGTATACTCATAAACTTTTCTGGACTGAAAAATGTTATTTATGATGCGTAGTCCGTCGCCAGAACAGAGACTCCAAACTTTCAAATCACACCCTTCCACAAACAAATGTGTCTCTTTCAACACGTGCGTTGAATTCATCCATAAGGACTGTAGATTCAGTGGTGACGCTGGAAGAAGAGCATCATTTACTTCACGGACAAAAACCTGATATTCACTCGTAGCCTTGATGGCACCTGCAATAGACGTAATGACCAATCCAATACCTTGAGGTTTAACATGTAAATCTGTGATCTCAAAGGAACCCAATCCGACTCACAGTCTGACAACCTCGTGATAATTTCGAAAGCTGCCTGAGCAAACATACTAGAATCAGCACCAGAGTAGAAGAGCTTCCATCCAGATCCCCAATTTCAGAGCCATGTGTTTTGGTTGAAGAAACTCCGACAATTTCATGAGGCTATCTGCTTCCTCAACCAATTTTAACTCTTTTTTGTGAGGTTGAAAATATTCCGATTGTCCAACAGCAGTTAATGATGGTTTACTTTGTGCTTCTAGTGAGTGTGCAATATCATCTCGAGTACAAATACTCTGCGCTGCCGCCATTCCCTTATTCAAACCTACAGAGACACATTGATGGAGCTGCCACTAGGACTGGCTAAACAAGAATATAGCTCATTTTTCGAATGAGGCCCTCTGCCTAAGACTCCAACACCGTGGGGGTTTCGCTGAATGACGACCTGGTAGTCCCTAAGCGCTCTTTAGCAAACGAGGCTTTACTTGTAAACGTGGAACCATTTACAGAGTTCATATAATTTTCATTCTGTGAGCTAATCATGATTTTTGCAGTTTGATCAAACTGCGGAAAGGATTTATATCAAAATTGTCCTTTTCAATGGTTATATGCTTACCACAGCTGATGGGTACAACAAACCAATCGGGGTTTAAAGTTTTCCATCTTGGTGGTTTGAGCTCTATGCTTCGTCTGGCCGCCAGTCTCAGATCTCACTGGCATGTATAACTCTATTAGAAAAATTGAATCTCCAGCCAGTACGCAGTTCTACAGGTCATGAAGGAACGCAGACTTTTTCACCACTTTAAAATGTAGGTTAGCAAAAACAATTATTTGTCCTAGAGGGTATGTCTTTTTTATGAAAACTGTAATATGTATCATAAAAGTTTATCTCTCGCTAGTCAGATAGATAAAGAAAGTGTAATTGTTGCGTGGTTAGCTTTAGTTTGCCTTTGGTTAACATTAGTTTGCAATTTCTTTGCGCTTATTGATGTGTCACATTGCATCAGCCTGATGTTGATTACTGCGCCGAAGATAATCATTTTGAAGTAGTTTTGGTTGAAATAGAGTAGGCAGTAATTCCTAAAAGTAAAGCAACATCGATTCAGAAATGGTATTCGAATCTACGCCTTGATTCGTAGACCAAAAACGTGACTCTGAGTCTTTTGCATTCCCATAGGGACTAAAGGACTATGGATCTAGCAATAACTCGTGTTTAAGTGAATAATTTTTTTAATGAATGCATGCATACTTTACCGGTGTTGAAGCACTTATCTCTTGAACCGAATTTGAAGCACTTTTCTCTTTAAGCGGTGTTGCTGCACTTCTTTCTTTAACCTGTGTCGAAGCATATTTTCGAAAAATAACGTCTTTTTTTATGACGTAGCAGGCGGTTCAAATTTTGGACAAAGGTTTGTTTTTTATCATAAATCATTAACCGCCAAAGCCAAGATAGTTACGTCACAAAAACGTCTAATGAAGTCATTTTAGTCAAATATTGGTCAAAAACTGCTCAGATTTCTGAAAACCTCAAAGATCGGAAAACTTTTTGTAACCTTAGCAACTTCAAATTTTTAGGAGTTGTTTGTAATGAATCTTGACTCAAAGTCAAAGTGATTCAAAATAATTTGTTTTTTTTTCTGCCAGGATTTATCACAAAAAACGGAAAGGCAGTGGGCAAAAATGCTCCCCCTACTACGCATAAAATAGGGTTAAGTTATTTTCAATCTATAGCAAATCATGACGTAGGAGGTACGCGAAAGACCGCCTTTAAAAACAAAAGCGATAAACTAGAGGTAATATTTAATAACCGGGTCAAGGGTAAAATTTAAAAAAAATAAGCAAATTTGAACAAAAACAAATCAAATCAAATCAAAGCAAATAAAATCAAACCATTCATAATGGTGATTTTGACTCCGTCTCATTTTTCGAATTAAATTGTTTAATATGCAATTAAATTAAACAAATTTACAATATCATTACCGAAAACAATATTGCGTACAAAACATAGCTAAGTTTAAGAAAGTCTCTCTTTTTTATTAAATTATGACATTTTTTGGGGGGTTGTTGGCTTCACCGGGGTGAAGCTTTTTTCTTCTTAATCCGTTTCGAAGAACTTTGAAGCTTTTGAATCGGTTCGAAATATTTTGTTGAATATTGTTTCAACTCCGTGGTGACATTTGTTGGAAGTATTTTTCCCGGTTTTGGCTTATCCAATTTCAAAGAATTTCTTGCCTTAATCAGATTCGAAGATTTTTGAAGGATTTTATCCGAGTTAGGGAATGATGATAAAGAAAAAATTGACTGCTTATGAGATGGTAATATTTTTCGGGTTGTTGGTTTTATTGCTGTTGAAGCACGTATCTCTTTAACCGGAGTTAAAACACTTTTCTGCTTGAGCGGTGCTGCCGCACTTTTTTCTTTAACCTGTGTTACAGCACTTTTTTCTGTAATCGGTTTTGAAGAGCTTTGGAAGTTTGGAATTAATTTGATTGATGGAGTTAAAAATTTTTTCAGTTCTGCTTGAAGTGATCGTGTTTCTTGGGGTGTTGGCGCGTCCGATTTGAAAGATTTTCTCTCCGTATCCGGATTTGAAGTGCTTTGAAGTTTTTTTTCTAATATTTCCGTAACTGGTTTTGAAGAGTTTTGATGGTTTTGAGTCAATATATTAGATGGTTTTGAAGAACAATTCAGCTTCGTATCAGGAGGTGATGTTTTTTTGGGTGTTGACATTTCCAGTTTAAAAGCTTGTCCCTTCCAAATCCAATTGGAAAAATTTTGAAGTCCTTGAACCACCCTGCTAAATGTTGTTGAATAAGGATCCGGCTCCGTAGAAGATGATATTGTTTCTTGGGTTGTTGAATACAACGGTGTAGAAAAAATTTTTTTCGTAACCGGTATTGAAGAGTTTTGAAGATTTTCAAGCGGTTTATGAAATTTCAGCGTCCTGCAAAGTGCTGACATATCTTCGGACGTTTGCTTCATTGATGTTGAAGCTTTTTTTTCCGTAACTTTAATCGGTGCAATAGAAGGTGATGAAGAAAAAATCAGCTTTGTATCAGATGGTGATATTTCTTGGATTGTTGGTTTCACCAGTGCTGAAGTTTGTTCCTTTGCCAGAGGTTTTGAAGACCTTTCGTGATCTTGAATCGATTTGATCAATGGTGTTGAACGCATTTTATCATCTTCCTCGTCCCAAATAAAACCGTATTTTTTCTGAAATCTGCAAAAGTATATAATGATATTTAACTGTTCTTTTTTGTATCTCCAACTGAAGAGAGCTCAATTGAATAAGAAGTTCTCTTCTGATGATCCCGCAAGGGTGAAACAGACTGTTAAGGGTTTCTATATCATGATAATATTTATGACGAATTTTGATTAAAAAATACACATAGTGCTGGGAAGTTAATCCTATTTTACACGGGGTATTTCGCCAATACATTTCACACGGAGGAGGGGGCATTTTTGCCTTCCAATTTAACTCCTAGACCAAAAGTTATAAAAACACCAAATTTAGTATGCGGGCTGGTGTTCAGAAAATTTTTTAGAACAATTGGTTTTGAGTTGATGGCTTTATGATTGTGACGTCACAGCCATAATTTCGAAAAATGCATCATTTTTTGCGATTGAGTTACAGGCTGTTTAAACTTTGTGCATAGGTTTGTTTTTGATCATAAATCATAAAACACCTCGGTCAAAGCACTGTCGCTTCTCACAGAATGGCTTAACGAGGTCATTTAAATCAAATTTTGGCCAAAAAATGCACAGATTTTGGAAAGTGACTTCGCCAGACCTTAAAATTGGGAAACTTTCCTTTCCTTTGTAACTTTAAATTTTCAGGAGTTAATTTGTGATAAAACAACTCAAAGTCAAGTTAATTCGAAATAAAACCCTTTTTATTCCTTTTTTACAGGAGATTTGTTACGAAAAAATTGAGTTGGGGGGCAATTTTCCCTTCTCAATTTCCTCCCTGTAAAACAGGGTTAAACCCGTGTAGAATAGGATGAGTATCTCTCACATATAAAATAGGGTTGACGTCGCTTATGTCGCTTAACATGTAATTTCGCTTATGTTTTTTTGTTTATACCTGGTTTCGAACACTTGCTTTACTGCATTTAGCTTTTCGTGTATACTTGGCTGCTAAGGATTTCCAATGATGTACAGTACCTACCGCTTAAGTTCGCACCTGCTTACGTTCGCATCCCTGTTAAGTTTGCACAAAATTTCCACAAATTTCAGATTTAAGTTTTTCAAATATTTGATGAAAGTAATTTAATGTTCACTTTTCAAACATGTTATGAAGCGTTAGTTGATCCGTAATAGAACGTCTTTTGCGTTTTGCTTCCCCATTCACCTGTCGCACATTTCACTAAAAGGGTTCAAAAGAATTTTTCAGCTCGCTATATTCATCTGTTACTTGAACTTGCACCTTTGGACTAAACAATGATCTTGTACTTGAAGGACTTTGTCGTACAGGTTTTCAAACCCACAAGAAATTGACATTGTCTTTGTTGGTTCCGGAAGTGGTGTGCAAGCTGCGGCAATTGTATGATTACTCTCATCTTCTGCGTTTTGTGGTGCTATCTGCATTGTTTCCAATACCTCATTTACACCATCCAAAATAGCTTTTCGTTGTTTTCGTCATCAATGTGCATAAACTCTTCTGTTGCGTATTCGTCTATTAAATGCTTTAAAGCTGCTGCGTTCTTTGATAAAACGCTTTACGATGATTATCTCTGCTTGGTGGCTTCAAACCAGCAGCAAAATTGGGAAATGGCTAAAAGGCGGAAAAGTAGGAAAAGGCGGTTAAGATTAAGGCTAACCCTAATTTTGCCGGAAAGCTTCGAAAATGGTCAACTCCTAAGCGGGTGTGGATTAGTGCAAAGCATAGCGCACGGTCACTTTCTCGAGATAGGAGGATAAAGATGCATCCATCAATCAATGCTTTAAAGCTACGCAATAAATCAGCCACAATATCAAATCTCTCATCCACTCCAACTCGCAACGTTACTAACTGGGACTTGTAAAGTTGAATGCATTCTTAATTCTGGCATTGGAAATGGAATTCCCAGGCCAGCTTAATGCATTGAGCAGCATGCATCTACCAAATGGACAGGGTTGCCGTAGGCGACAACAACTGCAGCCCGTGGTAGCCTATTTACTTGCTCTTTTTTGTTAGCCTTCAACGTGTTACCAAGTGTGTAAAAATCCAAAACATCATTAAGATATAAATATTTCTTCATTGCTGCAATAATTTCCATATCACAAGACTGTTTCCAGCAAGTAAAACTTGGTGAGAGAACACCACTTTAATGTTACCTCTTTCAAAAGCGGGAAAATGGCCTGGAGCATTGTCCAACAGTAAAAGAACTGGCCAACTGCACGTCCTGTTCTTTTGTTTTTTTTTTTATCTCAGGACAGATTGGGAAGGCCCAAACCAAAATCACTTGCAATGACGTCATCAAAAATTTTCAAAAAAAGGAACTTTTTGAGGGGCAAAGATATCGTAGAATAGAAGATATGAAGCCGTAGCCTGTTGGCAATTAACCAGGACTTTGGTAAAGGGAGAAGGCGCAAACTAATAGTTAGAAAGTGCAAACGTCTAACTTAGGAGACGTTATGAGTAAGCTAGTGTACTCAAACGTATCACAAACGGTGGTCTGGGGGCGGAGCGCCCAGCCCCGGTGGCTAATGGGGGTCTGGGGGCAAAGTCCTCAGCCGCTGGGCGATTTTTGTAAGTTTTTGGAAAAAAAGCTATTTTAATCCCATTGGATCACATTTCGCACGTGCTCACAGCCATTTGAAAGAACTAGATTTTTAACATTTAAAATCCAATCGAAAAAATTTGATTGTTCAATCCTCTTGTGCTTGCAATTAAAGTCCAAAACACGTTTAAAATCTTGCATTGTGGTGTAAAATTTTAGTTGTGAGTGGTTTGGTTCAGGTAGGGGGAAGTAAGGCACATTGCCTCCTGCAACATTTTAGCGCTAAATAATAATCCACTCGTAGATTTTCCATAGAGATTTTTGTTTTGTTGTGAAGTTAACTAGTTATAGGAGTACCATGTACGGCCAGGGGGCCCAGGCCCCCTCAATTGAAATTCAATAATTTGTTCTATGATCATTTTCCCAAGCTTTTTTTTTTAAGTGCTTTGTGCGTAGAAACTGGCGAGGTGGAGTGAATCGTTATTGAAAAGTGGTACAATAGATGGTTACGCTTACTAAACATGTTATTCCCGGGCCGGATTTGCATTGCACGGGGCCCCTGGCACTTTGGGGATTTTTGCAACATTTTCCTGCCAAATACAAGTGAAGACCAAAAAATGTTCTACTATCTGAGCGCTGGGCCGTAGCACTGCACCATATGGCAAATACGGCGCTGGTTATTGCATTACCTTCATAAAAAGTTTAGATGAAAGGGCCTGAGGTAGCAACTTTTAGAACAAAAACCCTTGATTTCACCTTGTTTTACGTTTAAATTGGTTGGAAAAAATTGAATTAAGGGGGTGCGCCGGGCCCCCTGGTCGTCAATATTATTTATTGTAAATTGTTGTTATACGCAAAGATGCTCAAAGAAACTGAAAATGAAGAAGCAAGATATTTTTGTCAAATGTTTATCATCGGTGGTATTTCAATTGAAGAGGCCCGGGCCCCCTGGCTACGCCTATCATTTTGAGATAAGATCGCGCCCTTCAGTTCTTTCATACAAAAACATTTAAAGCAAAATTAAAATACCTTTTTTTTCCAAAATTTTGAGAACTCGAGTCAAGGCACTTGGCAGGTTTTTGAAACCTCCAAAAGCTGCATTACATTATTATGATGTGGACATGTGGTTGTCATTATTATTACTTACTTTTGTACGCGTAAATCCTAAATTAAAGAAACTCCAATTCCGGACAAGGACAACATACTTGCAATGCTCACTATATTTATCATTGGTGGCATTTCAATTGGTGGGTTTGCATTACCGCCTGTGTAATAGCATTAACTTCATAATAACGTTAAACGAGGGCGTGGGGTTGCAACTTTTAGGACAAAACTTCAAGATTTCTCAAAGGCTTTGCATACAAATTGTTAAGAAGTTGAATTTAGGGGCCCCTTGGTCGTCAATTAGGGGCCCTGGGGCTCCCTGGTTGCCAGTTAGAGGCCCCTGTTTGTCAGTTAGGGGCCCCGGAGTCTCCTGGTTTTTAATTAGGGGCCCTGGGGTCCCCTGGTCGTCAGTTAGGGCCCTGGGCCTCCTAGTTGTCGGTTAGGGGCCCTGGAGCCTGTTTGTCAAGTAGGGGCCATGCAGCCCCCTGTTTTTCAGTTAGGGGCCCCGAGGCCTCCTGGTTGTCGGTTAGGGGCCCTGAGGTCTCCTGGTCATTAGTTAGGGCCCCTGGGGCCCCCTGGCCATCAGTTAGGGGCCCGGAGTTCGCTGGTTGTTGGTTGGGGGCCACGGGGCCCCCTGGTTGTTAGTTTAGGGCCCTGTTGCCCCCTTCGCAAGGCTATGTTGTCATAATTTTTATCATTGGTGGTATTTTAATTGAGGGGGCCCGGGCCCCTTGGGTCCCCCCTCTGGCTACGCCTATGGTGCTTACAATACAGTTCAATTAGCAACTCTCGATTTGAGCATAAATTATTCAGTTCGCACCAACTGGTTTACTTCGCAATAGCTGCATAGATTCAAGTTGCGAACTTAAGCAGTAGGTTACTGTAATGTTACAAAACAAACGTGATGCCATCGATTAAGCGATTTATCGCGCCTTTTCTACTGCATGCAAATTATCTGTTGCGCAAGTATTTGAAACTGTTTTCTTGAAATTTTCGCGCTATAACTCCTTTGTTGAGGATCAGTCAAATTTCGTTGTAGTCGAGGAAGGACGTTAAATTTTTACACTCAGAATTACTAAGAATCTTTGAAATTCAAAATCGTTAAGAATCGGATTGCAGAATTTAGCAAGTTTATTCGGAGGTTTTAGAATTGCAGTCCTTCCTCGAAGTCTCAAGCTTGTCCTGAGTGGGTCCCATCTTATTTATAGATGGACCTTTTGTCCCCTGAGCTGTTGCTCAAGTTTAAGAATAATTATTTACTGGACTATTGTCCTCTTGTCAAGTAGTTTCTGTACTGTTTCCCGGGGGCCCACTTAAGAGACAGCATTCTTAGGAGACATCGTTTGGAGTTACAGCTTACTGTCTGCCTGAAGACGAAACCATCGGTGAGTTTGGTTATTTATTGCAATTATTCTGATCAGTATTCTCAGTCGGATTCTCTTTTTGTAATTATACCGTAGTTGTTACTTTCTATATTGATATTTGACGTACTGTATGTGTTCAAATTGTGGGAGTTATTTGGTGCAACGCAGTAATATTTACGTTCGTTTTGATATCCGAATTTGCTGATTGGCGTACTTTTCTACATAAACCGTTGACAATATATCAAGACAAGTTAACGCGTGGAGAGACGTAAGATACGGCAGACAGAAGAAATTTCGCGTCGTTTACACACGTATAAAATAGGGTTAAACAATAAGGCCCAGTTTATGATCTGCGCAGTTTGTGAGCGTACGAGTTGACACTTTGTTTAGTTTTAAAAAATGTCAAGACCGGCATATTATCTAACCAGCGTTGTAGAAGCTGCCAGTTGGTAAAACTAAGTATACGTTCTAGCGCTCACAGTCTTAAGCCCTCTGTTGGCCGGGCTTTACTCTACGAATTGGTGTTAAGCGAACAAGCTGTCATGCTCGTGACTCGCCAAAGATCGGAACCAGAGTGTGATTGTTCAATTATCAGTGTTCGTTCAATTCTCAGTGAGACCTTTGAATAAAGCTATTGCAATATGACTAATGAGGCGATCCCGACTTCCATATATTATTTAAAACTTAGAAGACCTAAAGTCACAAGCTGTATCGACCTTGTGGCTACTTAACTGATTGCACTGCTGAGAATTGAACAGTCACACATTGGTTCCGATAGTTGTTATGCAACTAACGAGCACGTGAAGTAGATTGGTTTAATTTGGATTGTGAATTAGTCTTATAGCAATGTTATTTTGTTTACTTCAGACTATTAAATTGAAGCTGAAAAACTACTTCAAAATAATTTCTCAAGATTGACAGGTCCTTCAACTCTGCCATTTGGTAAGTGAAAATTTTCTCTAAAAAAAGTCATGAAATAAATAAACCATCCTTGAGTTACACTGCATGTCTGTCATGTGAGTAGGCTATCAAAACCATAGTCACTAAACGTGACATGTGGGGTAACTCATATGATGATTCGTTTCACTTTTTTTATTTCTATTTTGAAAGAGTGGAGACAGCATTAGGGTGTTGTTAACTGAAGTAAGATATCATGTCTCTGTGAACTATTTATTAAATTATTTCTTGACTATTTTACTTCAAGAATAATTTAACTCCTTAAGTTATCATTATAACGTGATTATTGAATTAATTTTATCTATTATTAGCAGCAGCGCAGCCAAAGGCGGCTGGAAGTCGGCTATTATAGCCTCCATTGCTTGCCGACCAAAATGCAGAATGAGGAAAATAACACGTTTTTAGCATTTTTGAGACTGCTTTTTTACACTGGAATAAACTCAAAAATATGATTTTGAAACGTTTATTTAAGGGGGATAATTTGTCAAAATAAAACTCATAAATCAGAAAAAAACTTTGAAAAATGACCAAAACTTGGTATTCAAATTTGATCGCTTATTGAAAAATGCTTAAAATAGGTTTTATCAAAAAAAAATATATATAAGCTTAAGAATAGGGGAGGGGATTTTACCGTATTAATTAATTACCAACCACTTTTTACAAACTAGTCCCTCTAATTATATCTTTCTCTATAAAATATACACGAAATAGATTGTTCCTTGAAAGTTTTAGTGAACTACCGGTTAGGATTTTATGATTTACCAACTTGTAAATAAGAAAACTGAAATTCTAGCAAAAGCACCTCCAACATAGTCTATTTATGCAACTAGTATAATCATGTTTTTGCACTGCTAATTTCTATGCCACGTTTTAATAGCATTAATTTTTGTCATAATAGGCCTCAAATTAAGTTATTTCTGCCAAAAATACAGACTTTTCGAGCGCTGGGGACTCCACCCCCAGACTCTCAATTGAATCCGACAGCAGGTGGTACCGAGACCCTCTTATCAGCCCACCATTGCAGATTTCTGGCTACGCGCATGTTTATTAGTTTTGTTTTCGCATTGGGTAATTGTTTGCCCAGACCATTAGCTCACTCTGTTGTCCACGTAATTCTCGTGCCCATTTTTTTCTATCTCTGTTGATTAGCTTACTTGGTTCCCTTGTCCACCCTCCTGGGTTTTCTTGGGTGTGACGTTGTCGTTAATTATATGTAAGTGCATCGTGCATCAACCAAGACATTGTCTGCTTGTCCAACGGTCGTTTTCCTTCCCGTTCGTTGGGTGGTAGATGTTTGGTGCAGTGGTTGATGATGCTATCCATAGATGCTCTTCTGTATCATAAGAGCATGCCACGGAATCGCTAAAACCCCACCGAGACATAAGCACATTATATTTACCTATGCCATTGCATGGGCAACTAAAGATTTCCCATGCCTTTGTTGGCGAAATAATTCCAGCATGGGAAGAGGTGGAAGGGGTAACAAAAACTTGTGGGGAGTGAAAAGCAGGTTTGCACCACTCATTTGTCCATATATTGTTGTAAAAGATACCCCGAAGGTAAACAGCTTCTTGGTGAAACGGACGAGGTGAAGTAAGAGGTCTATGGGGAGTAATTGGCTGAGGGGTGGTTTTAAAAAAGGTGTCGTAATAATTTGAGCTTGTTTTTTGAACTAGGCAGCAAGTGTGAAAGTTTCTACGAATGTGGGCCGGTGCCATTCCGGCGAACACGGAAAGTTTTTGTTAATATTGTGCGGAAACAACTAGTGATGGCATTCAGCGAATGGTTGAGCATATGCCAAGCTTCATAGTATGCTTGCTACAACACCAAATAGGATAGGTATACTCGACCGCGCTGTATACTACTGCCAAGGCAATTGTTCGATTGGTGAGCGTGTCAGCGCCCCCATGGCGTTGAAGCAAATTATTGCGTACGGTCACGTTTGCACATACACCTTTCAAATGTTGACGAAAGGTGAGCTGTCCATCGAGTTTGATGGCAGAATATGCAGGAGTCGGGGAGTGACAAGTATCTTCAAGATTATTTGGCAGCAGGTGATTTGCTTCCCTGGTTTTAAGATGGAAAGCTGTTGCTGTTGGTTTTGATTTGCTTAATTTCAACCGCCACATTTTTAAATAGTTTGCAAGTTTGTCGAGATCTTCTCCAAGAGTAAGTTCCACAATATTTCAGTCTTTGTTGGAAAAGTGCAGAGCTAAATCATCAGCATAGCTATACTGATCAGAAATTGCTTGAGATATATTACGGACATAAACATTGAATAGCATTGGGGCTAGTGTTAAGCCTGAGCCTCCGAGAGCGACCAACTTCCTCCGTCGTTTGTGTAACATCTTCATCACAAAGTCGACCAAAGGTAGATTTGGTATGAGATTCAAAAGTTTCAGATTTAGGCCACGATGCCAAACGGTATCGTAAGCTAAGATCACGTCCATGAACACAAATCTAACCTTCTCCACATGCTTCAAATCCGCGTTCCATGTCATCCGTTAGATTGATTGTTTGGTCATAGATACATCGGCCTCAGCAAAATTCTGGTTGCGTATCTGGTACAAGTGGGTCGATTAAGGGTTCCAGTCGAGCAAGAACCAGATGTTCAAACAATTTAAAGGGCACATACGAAAGAGAAATAGGACGATAATTCTCAGGGTCACTTGCTGCTTTGCGTGGTTAAAACAGGGCAATAATACTTTTTCCTGGTTTTCGCCGTGCTTTTGTAAGCACTAATTCCGCCAAGCAGAAAGACATAAACTTTCTTAACCAATCATGAACTTTCTGCCCACAATATTTTATTAGTTCAGATACCCTAACCTTATTAGGTTATTTTATTTCATTGTCGTTACTGCGGTTACAATCATTTTCACCATCATTTTTGGTTTATATTATTATGAGCAAGCTTAGTCGGCTTTTGAGTTTCGTTTTACGAGTCAGCTGAGCTTAGCTTTTGAATTTCCGTTTACAGGTTAGCCAAGGGTGTCCCTTATTTTGACATTCGGAAAAGTTTCACTTTTGAACCGTTCAAATGGTTTCACTCAATGAAAAAATGATATGTATTAAATTTTGAACTTTTGAGCAAAAGTTTGGAGGTAGCGCGACGTCTTTCAAGTTCAGATGGGTATTTGTTTAATTCCTAAGCAGGAATACTACCACAATGAACAGCAGAGCATTATTGTTTCATTGTGACCTTAACACACATAACAATAGTGTTTATTAAAATCTTTTGGAAGTTAACTAAGGAACTGCAGTCAGGGGTGCCCAAACCTGGGGTGGGGGATGGGGGGATATATCCTTCCAATAATTTGACTATGGTCTCGATCTGCATCCCCCCAATTATATGACTCTGGTCTGCATCTGAGGGCTGGCTGATGTTTGGAGCAGTTTTTTTTGTTTCCTCTTGAATTCGGGGGAAAAAAAGTCCACCAGTTTTAGTGAAGACCTTGTTTTTGGTTTTCACTTAATTTGTTTACCTGAACAAAATCGTGGTCGAGCTTCATCCCCCCCAATACTGAAAATAGGGCAAATTTGGGGTAAAATTGCAAATTATCTCCCCCAATGCTCAACAAAGATCGGTACCTGTGACTGTAGTGATGCTTCAGTTACGACATGCAGTAGAGAGGTGCAGTTTTCAATGTTTGTATCATCAACTAGTTGTTTTTTTAAAAGCAGCTTCTTTACCTAAGATGGCTACTCGTCTGTGGTACCTTTCAGAAGGTTGTAACATAAGCTTGACAACAAACTGTGCCATGGTGAAAGTTTCAGTGAATGTCAAAGAAGATGAACCATTGTTACAAACTGAGTGGATATGAACAACTCAAAAAACAAAACGCTAATGTTGAGTGTGTCACCAAACAGTAGAAGGTTGGCATATCTGAGTAACTGATTAGAAATTCTCCACAGAGCTGCAGGAATGGTCTTTAGTGGATGCCTCTCCTCCACCCCTATCCCATGGCTTCTTATTGTGACCCAAACTTCGTCTGTTGAAAACTACTCTGAAACACCGAGCACTTTTGTGTGTTGAATGCGCTCTGTGCCTCTTTCCAAAATCATTTAATCTCTGCGCCCTTGACTGAAAAGCAGGCATCAGCGGGTTAAAGAAGAAACCTTCTTGGTTATCATCAGAGGTGGAGTCCTCGAGGACGTCCTTGGCCTCGAGGACGTCCTCGAGGACAGATTTTGAAGTCCTTGGCCTTGGCCTCGAGGCCTCAAGTCCTCGAAAATTGGCCTGTCCTCGGCTCGAGGACAGCACTATTTTTTGGAAAGTTAAAATTTTGTGGAGCGGTTGAAAAATTTTTTGGAAAGCGTTTTTTCGTGGAGATCGCTTGAAAAATTTTTGTGAAGACCTTTTTTTTTTTTTTTTTTTTTTTTTGGAGATCGCCTGAAAAATTTTTGTGAAGACCTTTTTTTTTTTTTTTTTTTTTTTTTTTGGAGATCGCCTGAAAAATTTTTGTGAAGACCTTTTTTTTTTTTTTTTGGAGAGCACTTGCGCTTTGTGTCCTTGGTCCTTGGCCTTGGCCTCGAGCATTCCTGTCCTTGGCCTCGAGAGTGTCTGTCCTCGGAAAGGCTGTCCTTGGCCTTGGCCTTGGCCTCGGATTTTTTTTGTGTCCTTGGCCTTGGCCTTGGCCTCGAGCCTTGTGTCCTCGACTCCACCTCTGGTTATCATATTGCTTATTCACAGAAGCCCTTCCATCCTTTCCCGAACCATTAATTATATATCCCCTAATCCCTTTTGGACTCCAATTAAGTTTACAGAATCATCTTTCATATCTAACTGCAATTACCCTCACTCATCCCACTTTGAATGCGCCAAGAATTGATTATTCTCTCTTTCTCCTTCAGACGCGTATATATGGGCGGATAGATCTATTTCTTCGCTCATTAGACGCGTGGCACTGGAGTGTATAATCCATGTGTATATACGAAACAATTCCACTGCAATACCTTCGACACTTGTTTTCTGCTGAACTAATTTCCTTTAGTTATACATGTAAAATCCACCCCCCGGAGCGCAAACTTGTCTGGTGTAACAACCACACGATGACTTGCCACTTTCAGTAACTCCTTTTACTTTCAGTAACTTTCAGTAACTCCTTTTTCAGTAACTCCTCTCAATCGGCTCTTTCCCTACTTTCAAAGGCCTCCTTATACCTCTCACCAAGAACCCTTTAGAATGTCTGGTTTCATGTCTCCTCACTTTCCAATAGTGCCATTTTAAACTTCCAACGGGTCCCTGATCAAGCTGGTATCCCTGAAAATAATCATGCTGATTCTCTTCTCAAAGCTGGAGCCTCCCTACCAACTGCGATGGTCTCATGTCCCTCTTTATAGCAAACGCCAAAACCCGTTACATCCAGTATCACAAACGGAGACGTCAGAATTTTTCCTCCCATTTAACTGTTCCGTTACTACAGTTTCTCCGGAGGAATTGGTTCCCTCACACCCAATTTGCTTCAAGCTTTCTGCCTTCGCTTCCAAAGTCAAAGCCTTTTACAATCGTCGTAAATCAGTCGTAAGGAAAACTCTTCCTAAAGCGCCTGTGGACACCTTCTACAGTACCTTAATTCTCTCTTTTTTAACTTCTTGCCTCTGAGCCTCTGTGCAAACCTATCTTTGGCTCTGCAATCTGCGCCATGGCGTGTGGCTCAACTGTTGGGTCTTTGCGAAGTTTCTTTGCTTTTTCAACCCTGGAAAGAGGTTGGGTAGTACTCATAGTTGGAAGAGTTAAAGCAAAATGTTAGCTTCGTTAATCACTAGTCCGTTAACAGTCTTAACTCCTCCGTTAAAGTTAATTTGTTATATTCAGCTTTGATTGACGGAAGTTAATGAAGTCCGTTAATTCGTTAACATTTTGCGTGTAATTTGCATTTCTTTTCATTCACTCACTTCTAGAACATGTAATGACACTGTTAAACTGATTGTAACGAAATATTTATTGCTATGGTGGTCTTTTTGTGTTTAGGAAGTTATATTTTACAGTCTAATATAATTCCAAAATAAAAATAGGTTCAAATGCACCAACGAAGCTGCGATCAGAAAATCTTTGGAAATTGCGAACAGCGATGATTAATAGTCCTATGAGACAGCAGCTTATTATTTGCCACAAAAATTTCTTTCTTTTTTTTTTCTATAGAACTCATGCTAATACACAACAAGTGTTACCAATGCACCGGTACAATGAATGAATGGTGCAAGAAATTAACTATAAAAACCTTAACGGAAATTTATTAAGCTTGACGTAAGTTAATTTAGTCCGTCAACACAAAAACACTTTTTAACAAATTAACGAGTTAATGAAATAGTCAGTTTTATTATTAACGGATTAACGATTAACGAATTTGCGCCCATCTATGGTAGCACCACTACTCAATCAAGCCGCTTCAACAATAAAACAAAGCAGTATGCTTTAAAGTTTGTTGAAAATAACAAAGCATTGTCCCGAATATGAAGAAATCTACTGTTTATGAAACAATAACTTTTTTTGTAAACGTGAGTATTGTACTAATTAGAAAACTTTTTATGATGGTGTTTGCTAAGCCAACTTTGAGAGCACTGCGCTACATAAAACGCACAATTTTGCAACAAAACTTTGTATGAGACAGTGTTTGGTACAATGGAAACTTTTGAGAGGGTCATACTTACAAAATTGTCCATTTTAACATTTGACCCCAAGTAAGGGACCCTGAGCTAACAAAATTTGGTATTAAACATAACTCGAGTCCAGGGCAGTACTTGGAAAAATCGAGTTTTGCTTTTGTTCCAAATTATAATAGTAGGAGTTAAAAGTAGACATCTTTAGTCTATCGGTAGCTTGGGCATTCAAAATTACCAGTTGACTTAACCTAATTCCGGGATCATACAATTTCTTGCACTGTGTCGATTTTTGTTTACACAGATGATGAAGTCAGTTGACTTCGAAACGTGGAATTGCGCCTGAGGTGGGAGCTCTGCATCATCTGTTTCACTCGGGGTTTAAACGATTATAAATTATAGACGTAGACATAGCACAAAGAACGTGTTTCAAATGAACTAGAGAGTGTAAGATGTACGACTGTGCGTTATGTATCTGTCAACTATTAAATTAGTTTTGCCCATTTTGATTTTAGAATAATTTTTTTAATATAAGTTACTGTATATTTTTCACATTTACCGTTTAAGAACATTGTTTTTTAAGCTCAATTAAGAGAATCGCACGATTTTAAAAAATAAAAATTTTCTCAAGTTTTTGCGTGCAAAATAATCGGTTTTGCACGCCTTTCCTGGCAAGACCAATTATTACTTTTCACTGCACACTGTGCAGAGTCCACACCACTTGGTCTGGTGTTCTCGCATGATTGACTGTGCAATGCATTCTATAATTCAATAAATCTCAAAGCAAGCGGTCATAAACAAGCAGTGCTGGGCACCGCAAGTTTTTTTTAAGTCCGCAGTCCGCAAATCCGTAACAGAATTTCAATTTTCTAAATCCGCAACCGCAAGTCCTCAATTGCACGTTTAAAAGCTTAGTCCGCAACTGCAAGTCGGCTACGACGTTTCAGGATTCTTGAATCCGCAACCGCAATTCTGCTACTTCGTAATTCTTGAAGTCCGCAACCGCAAGTCCGCAACTTGATAATATTTGAAGTCCGCACCGCAAGTCCGCAACTTTTTATGAACCGAGTAGAAGAGTTTTGCCATCAACCACGTCCCGAAGTGATCAGCTCAGAGTTGATTAGCAAGTATAAGTCAAACGTTGTGACTTGTGGGAGGTATAACAAGCGTATAGTGGATACATTCCACGCAATAAAAGAAATTACTCACAATCGTTGATTGTAGTGAATGTACCACTGCATGACTTGCTATTGAGCTGCTTTTTCGGATGGTAAACTTAAGAAATGCCAAGCTCCTCTTACTTTCAAGTCCATCTCCAAACAGATTTAAACACTTGCATTTTTGGTTAAAGATTTTAAGTGTCTTGGCTAAGGGGGGTTGTAACCCCAAGCCCTCCCGGTTGCTCTACTGCTTACACAGTAGGTGCCTAAACTGCGTGGAAGCATAATGCACATTGCACAATCCACCGACGAACCCTTAAAAATGCTACAACGAAGCTGGGGATTTGAAGATTAAAAGCCATTGGATTACAGTGAGAAGCCATCAAAGAGCAAACCACAATCCGTATTTCCGCTTACAACAAAATATTCTAAGAAAACAATTTTTTCAAGGCAGGAAAAAGCAAAGGCAGTAGAAGGCAAAAAAACATTCATATGACTAATCGTATTACTAAATTTTTAGTCCCTAGTTTCTATAAATACTGTGGGAACGAGATAACCACACGCTATCAGCAGTGCCGTTGCCAGACCAAACGAAGTGAGGGGACCCTAGCGAAAAATGGGGAGGCACTATAAAATAGATTGAACTTTTGCACATAAAAACTGATGTTTAAAGTTACAATTTTGTATTCATTTCCAAAAAAAGAAACATATAAGCCCGGCAGCGTTTATAAACTCGTTTCGAAATGCGGCCCGTATAATCGCTTGAAAAATCTGTCTGCAGCAGTGAATGCAATTAGAAGCGCCACCAGGGTTTTGCTAAGAGAGAGGGGACTTGAACCAAAAGTAAATGTTTTTTGCACAAAAATTGTCTATTTTAGGTCCCGTGCTGAACAAACCGTTACAACTCAAGCGTGTCACAGCGGGGGCAAAGCCCCCAGCTACTGGGTGATTTTTGCAATTTATAGCGAAAATAGCGATATTAACGCCATTTAAATCACATTTCGCACGTTTAAAAAACCGTATCAATAATTACAGTAATTGCTAAAATGCAGAAGTCATTGAAAGATTTAAATTGTCTAGCCTCTTGAGCCCCCATATACTTCAGGTCAAGTCCAAAACACGTTTAAACGCTTATTCTTTTTTTGGTTATATGTTCTATGTGATTTGGCTAAAAAGGGCTGATACCCACATAGCCCCTTCCCCTGGTTGCGCGACTGACTGCGACCTAAAATAAATCTTGAGTGTGCTGTAAAAAAAAACAGCTGGTCTTTTGAAAACATGTTTTCACGTATTGCTAACGTCACAATCACTAACGAAATACCGGTAAAGCTTTTATAGGCATACATCCCTATACGCCGCTCAACCAAACTCGCTTCTGATTGGTCAATCGAATTTTTCCCTAGCTATCAGGTAGTAACGGCGTAAACAACATTTGTTCAAATGGGAAAACCTGTGTTAATTTGGACGGTTCGTATTGCGACGCTAACCACAACGAACTAAAACTACCTATTATTATTTGAAAGGGTCGATATCAACATCAATAGCTTGTTACAGCTCTTTTTTAAAAGTTAGAAAGATTTAGGCGCTTTATAATGTAGTCAGAGCGAATTTATAGCCTAGACTTGTGGCTGGCAAAGTTAGGCCAAGCAAAGGTAGCCAATTTTACTGAGCTGCTGAGTTAGTGCAGTAACTGCAGTTCTAGGTTTACACAGACTTGTTTGTTTCACCTCCAGCTGAAAAGCTTATCAGTTTGTAATGGCTAAATAGGCTTTCTTCAGTTGGAGTGTGCAATCAAGTTTTGGAAAGATCTTCAGTGACAGCATTGCTGTGATTCGCAATCGTTTTCTAAGCCGTGTAGCGTAAAGTACAGTGAGCTGCTGAGGTCTTTTGCAATAAACAGCCTAGATGCTTTTGGTTAGTTTCGCTTCTATGTTAGACAGGTCGGCTCTCGGTTGCAATTATGTGTGGTTATTTGCAATATCGTAAAAGGTTATGAATTCTGCAACAATTTTAAAACCTGCATCTTAATCGATCGGCAATTAATTCGGTAGGCTCACTAGGCCTAGTATGCGGGATATCTTCAGCAAGCAGAAGCTTTATTCAGATTCATAGTTTGTCAATGTTTAACTGAAATTTTATGAGAAGTTGTTTCAGTTGAAGTGAGCAAATTATGATCTGCAGCTTTCATCAAATCTGCTTCGCTCCGGTAGTGTGGGACGGTATCAGCTCTAGCGACAGCGTATATGAATTCTACTGCAACAATTTGGATTTAGATTTGCAAATTAAAAGAGAGCAGTGCGAATCATCAAAAGAGAGCAGTGCGAATCATCACCCATAGCAATCCCAGAACCCACACATCACCACTATTTTCATGACTACAGTTAGTAAAGCTTCATGATATATATAAACTTGAAGTAGCCAAATTAATGCACCGTGTCTACAACAAATCACTCAACACTCTTAATACAGAAATACACAATGCTAGATGAATTACACTCATATAACACCAGAACAAAACACAAAAGAAATTATTTCGTAACAAGAGTTTCAACAAAACAAGCCCAAAAATGTTTAATTTATATTGGACCAAAAATCTGGAATCAAATACCACTGCAAGTGAAAGAGATGAACTTTTATAGATTCAAAAAAGAATTTAAAAGAATCTTAATCGATACCTACCAGTAGCTATCATTTCGGGGAGGGGGATGGGAGGTACCTGTCAGGGACATGACTCTGAGCATAACCTTGTCATTTTTGCTGTAAATTTCCTAGTGATTTGTTTCTTGCAGTACTTAGCTTGCTTATTTGCTTTTGTTTGGTAAAAGTGTTTTGTAAATATGAACTCTTGACGGTTGACTTTGATGACTGAATAGTCTTTTCGCTGTCTTAATAAATTGAATTGAATTAACAGTGCATTTTTACTATTAATTTGCAAACTGCTGCGTTCTGGTATTGTAGGACAATATTGGCTTAATGCATCAGCGCATTAGACGATTTATGCGAATTTTATTGCAGCAAGTTGGATTTAGATCTGCCAATTATGGTAATACTACTTTTTTACAATCAACATATCAAACAGTTAAAGCCGGTAAGTCATTTATGAATAAATTCCTGGGATTGCATGCATATGATGGCTCAACCCTAGCCAAACACAGTGTAAACATGGCTCACAAATGTACTTCTTCATTATTACCAGTTTGAATTTTAAAAAACTAGGAGCCATAGAACTGTGGCAAAAGAACATTTAAATAAAAATGCTTTAATTTTGGTAGGTGATCAATCTTCCAGTTGTTGCATTTTTGGATTCTTAAAATTCGAAAGTCTTTTTGGGTCCATAATGCAAAATCAGCCCATTCCAAGTTTGTTGCAGCCATTTCTCCTTGTACTTGATGCCAGTATGGATGGTTCGTGTTCATCAGTCCTAAGTTTGTGAGATAGAATGAGTTTGAGCACATTTTTTCTTTTAATTCTGATTGGATCATTTCATCCACTGTAGAGTTCCGATACTTGAATGGACATTTAACTTCAAGCACACCACACTCCACCGAACCTCTTTCGCTTGTTTGTGTAACTATTCCATCTGGTTTACTTCCAAGGTACCCACATTCGAATAGAACTAATCCTATAGCTGACACCTGATTCCCAGTAATGATTTTATATTGCTCAATTGCCTATTTCTCCTGAACTTGTCCCCATATTATTGAATCCTTTCCCTGTAATGAATATTCACCTCGTAATGTCTTGAAAAGTGATGGAGGATATGCATTACCGAATTGTTGATGGCGATCATATGCAGCTAAGACTTTTCCAAAGTTACTTCCAGTTAAGCGCAGCCGTCTAATTTTTCCCCAAAGGTGAGAAGTTCTTTGATCTTTGGTATTATATGCAACCCATTGAATTTGCTCAGCAGTTACTTTACATTTTTCAATAAATTCATTTTTGTCTGTGCAATTTATATGTAATATGTCTTCAATTAATGTTGGACAGTTAATTTCAAATGTGGACGCCGTGGGTTCTGCTTCAATTATCCATTTAAGAGGGCATGTGGGTAAATTAGTAAAAAGAAAATCAATATCACCAGTAGACACTTCTCTACCAATTGCTGTAAAATCCGACTTATTGGAAGGAAACAGTGATGAAACAGTATTTACTTGTTGATTCAAATGCTTTTTGGGGCGAGCTATCCAAGAATTAGGTAAGTCAGTTTTAGATAAACCTTTTTTATTTGCGTAAATTGCAGTAGCAGCCATATGGCTACAAATCCAGTTACCACGTGGGCATTCACAGTGTGCACAAGCAATACCTCCACTTCCATCAAAAGTCAACACAAACTTGTATGATAGATCTTTCAATGAAGCCTGAACTTTGGCTACAATATCTAGATCTTGAATTTCTAGCTTTAAAACATGATCAGCTCGGAACTTTTTTTCTCCTTTTTCAAATGTGTTACTGCCCTCTTTGAAAAAATTCATAATAGCAGCCAGGATTACTACATCTGTATTCTTTTTGATCTAAACTTTATAAAAGAATTATTTAAGTGAAATATCGCTACACTAGAACTTAAATTGAAAAGTAATAATCGACCACTTGCCATGCTATAGTCTGAGTTAGAGCTGAATCACTTGAATTGAAGTTTGAATAAACTAATCGCTATTCTTAAAAAATCTGATTGTTGGGGACCTAAATATTTTTCTACACTTCTGTACATAAAAAATTTTGTGAATTTTGTTATCGTTTGGTGTTCCTATGTTTACTTTTGCTTTAAATAACCTTATCTTTCATTCTTTTCTTGCATGCAATAAAATGCATCAATATTTTGATACTCTTTCCTTAAATTCTTATACTGCATCAATATTATCTCATATTGCTTTATCCTCATGTTATTACTATCAAAAGCTACTAAACTGATAATAAATTAAACTAAATTAGCCTGCATATTTGTTCTGAAGAGAAACGTTTTTGGTATCTTATTTAAACATAATTCAATAATGTATATTTTGATGGATAACCAGTTGATGTATTAGATACCCGGATTATCCAGTATGCTCATAATTAAATGTAGCATATGCTGCAGTACATGCCATGCAAATGAAGAATATGGAAGATATTTTTTTTATCTGTAGTTTGTTCAAACCAAACCAAATGAAGCCAGAATGTTTATGATGTTTAAATTTGGAATACTATGCGACTTGACCTGTCCAGACCTGTTAAAAATATCAGAATGTAATGTTCTTCAGGGAAATTCATGAAATGAAGCCAGAGTTTTCATGATGTCACAAATTGGAATATCATGCCACTTGACAAGCCCAGACCTATCACAACTATCAGAATTAGAAATACCAATGTACATTGGTATATGGGCAGGACCATTGAGAGGGAGATCCAGGGGGTACGTTTGACACCGGGCCTGGGATTTTTTGGGGGACCCAAATGTTTGAGAATGCTGCCTGTAAAACAATCGATGAGACCTTTTTTGTCGGGGATACGAGTCATGAAGTTGGTATTGGTGATTATGTTTGTGGTCAGCCTAACTGAAGCCCTTTTTTTTGGAAATTCATCAAATATAGGCGGAAAATTAACTGTCGTTGGGCCCAATGAGCTTTTTTTTTAGGAGATTAACTCAATTAGAAGCCAGAAATATCGCCCCATCGATTTTATGATATTCAGGTTTTGACGGACCATCCTATCTGCCATTTGGCATGGGGTCCGGATTCAATTTAGGTACCGGGCCTGGGCTTGGCTCTCAATGGCCCTGTATATGGGGCTTTTTCCAGGGTGTATTTCATATCTGAAAAAAGAATAAGAAAGGTGGAATGATTTGTTTAGCTGAAGCCATATCTTTCATGCTGCATCAAGGTTAGGTTTAAATATACCATACTATTTCACAAGAGTAAAAGAAAGATTATTTTACAAGAGTAAGAAAGATTATTTTACAAGAGTAAGAAAAATTATTTTACTAGAGTAAGAAAGATTATTTTATAACAGCAAGAAAGGTTATTTTACAAGAGTAAGAAAGATTAATGATAAGCTATAGACAGTATCCAGAGTCTTGATTAACAGACTAAGACATACTGATTCAGAATCGACATTTCGTCTTCTATTCCTCATCAGTATAGCTAGGACTACAGATATGAACATGAGCTTATTTTAATATGATGAGTAAAGATCAGTATGTTACATAACTTAATTGGTAAAGATGTGTAATGATTTTTTTTTATTTATTTGTTATTATTGTTTTTTCGGCCTTGCAAGCCTAAATGACGAGCCTTGAAATTAGGTGAAACAGCTGTCTTAGGCATGCTCTTGGAAATTAATTTCATAGCATAGTAATTTAATTCTATAGATTGTGCCTCTAAGACTCTGGATGCTGTCTATAGCTTATCATTAATTTCATAGTACATTTTTCTTAAGAAAGATTATTTTACAATGAGTAAGCAAGATTATTTCAGAAGATCTCTTACCAGTAAGAAAGTTCTCTTACTGAGTAAGAAAGATCTCAAGAGTGACAAGAAATATTTTACAACAGTACGACTAATTAAGCGATTTCTATTTTGTAAGTATATTCATTTGATGAGTTTTAATGCTTAAGGATAAAAAGAGCTCAAGGCTTGCCATTTTTTTTTTCAAGAAAACTAGGTAAAAGTTTGTTGTTTTTTTTTCTCTTTTTTTTCTGTCTTTTTTAAAGTTTGTTGTTTTTTTTTCTTTTTTTGTTTTTATTTTTGGTCCAATATAAATTAAACATTTTTGGGCTTGTTTTGTTGAAACTCTTGTTACGAAATAATTTCTTTTGTGTTTTGTTCTGGTGTTATATGAGTGTAATTCATCTAGCATTGTGTATTTCTGTATTAAGAGTGTTGAGTGATTTGTTGTAGACACGGTGCATTAATTTGGCTACTTCAAGTTTATATATATCATGAAGCTTTACTAACTGTAGTCATGAAAATAGTGGTGATGTGTGGGTTCTGGGATTGCTATGGGTGATGATTCGCACTGCTCTCTTTTGATGATTCGCACTGCTCTCTTTTAATTTGCAAATCTAAATCCAAATTGTTGCAGTAGAATTCATATACGCTGTCGCTAGAGCTGATACCGTCCCACACTACCGCAGCGAAGCAGATTTGATGAAAGCTGCAGATCATAATTTGCTCACTTCAACTGAAACAACTTCTCATAAAATTTCAGTTAAACATTGACAAACTATGAATCTGAATAAAGCTTCTGCTTGCTGAAGATATCCCGCATACTAGGCCTAGTGAGCCTACCGAATTAATTGCCGATCGATTAAGATGCAGGTTTTAAAATTGTTGCAGAATTCATAACCTTTTACGATATTGCAAATAACCACACATAATTGCAACCGAGAGCCGACCTGTCTAACATAGAAGCGAAACTAACCAAAAGCATCTAGGCTGTTTATTGCAAAAGACCTCAGCAGCTCACTGTACTTTACGCTACACGGCTTAGAAAACGATTGCGAATCACAGCAATGCTGTCACTGAAGATCTTTCCAAAACTTGATTGCACACTCCAACTGAAGAAAGCCTATTTAGCCATTACAAACTGATAAGCTTTTCAGCTGGAGGTGAAACAAACAAGTCTGTGTAAACCTAGAACTGCAGTTACTGCACTAACTCAGCAGCTCAGTAAAATTGGCTACCTTTGCTTGGCCTAACTTTGCCAGCCACAAGTCTAGGCTATAAATTCGCTCTGACTACATTATAAAGCGCCTAAATCTTTCTAACTTTTAAAAAAGAGCTGTAACAAGCTATTGATGTTGATATCGACCCTTTCAGATAATAATAGGTAGTTTTAGTTCGTTGTGGTTAGCGTCGCAATACGAACCGTCCAAATTAACACAGGTTTTCCCATTTGAACAAATGTTGTTTACGCCGTTACTACCTGATAGCTAGGGAAAAATTCGATTGACCAATCAGAAGCGAGTTTGGTTGAGCGGCGTATTCCGCGACACATCCGTAAAGGCGTGTTAATAAGACGGATTATTGGGTCACGTTTATGTAAAGCAGTTGGTTGCCAGCAATTTTGCAAACAATCCAGAAAACTTCAAACGAGAATTTTGTTTGAAAATTATCATTCCTTTTTCCATTGTTGCCTGTTGTATTGTCGCTACATGATGCTCCAAAAAAACATTCTGAGTAAACCGAAATGGAGGGGAACAAGCAGTCATTAGGGGAGGTACAGCGCTCTGGGCCCCACCGCAGCGACGGCACTGGCTACCAGTACAAAAAATGATACAGTGGCTAATGTAGAACTCACGGTAAAAAAAACAACATAGCCATACTTTGAACCAGGGCTACAAATTCGAACTTAAACTCGAAAATAGTTGGTTGTTTTGCCGAACTCGAAAAAACAGCATGTCAACAAAAAGAAAGCAATTAACTCGAAAAGCAGACTTAGTAGTTTTGTCAGTTTGAACTCAAAAAACTTCATATTTTTGCCGAACTTGAAATCGAAAAAATTAAATTGATTTCTCTTGTTTTACTAGGTAAAAACATAAATACTTTACAAAAATAGAAAGGAACTTCAATATTTGTATAAAACTTGCGGAATTGCGGACTAAAATTAAAAATAGTCCGCAACCGCAAGTCCGCAATTTAAACTGCCAAAGTCCGCAAGTCCGCATGTCCGCAACTTTTTTTGTTAGTCTGCAATTGCGGATTTGCGGACTTGCGGACTAACTTGCGGACTTGCCCAGCTCTGTAAATAAGCATGTATGCTTTTGCGAGGGTGCTAGTTAGGTTTCCATGAAAATGATTACTTGTGCTGTTGCTGTCGAATAATCTCCTTTGCATTTAACTGCTTCTTTTTGTCTGTAGGCTTCACCGATTTTAAAGATTTTTTGTCCTTGGACAATTCCGAAGAAGTTGGAAGATTTTGAGTCGACGTTAAATCCACTTTATCAAGTTTCAAGTTTTTGCGTTTATGCTCAAATCTGTTAAAAACAATGTGTTATTAGCTTTAAATAATAACGCGTTGAGTTGACTGTGAGTCACACAGCTCCTATGCTCGTAACTCGCATAGCAAGCATCGGAAACAGAGCTTGCCTGTTTATGCGCTCGATTTTCAATAGGCCTACAACTTGTCAAGCATGTTGCTGCCAAATATTGAGGCGATATCAATTTGTATGTGTTAGTAGAGAAAATAAAAGACATAATGTGAATAAATTTGACTCAAAGTCCGGCTGGTTTGAAAAAATCCCTTTTTCGGAAAGGATTCATCACGAAATAACCTTGAGGGGCATATGCAACTTTTTTCCACCCCCTGTATAAAACTGTAGATTTAAGTACCTAACCGGAATTCTAACGAGAATTCCATCATTTGATATGGTTAGTTTTGGAATGGACCAATCCCTGCGATGGAATCCCTTAAGTTTTGAGCAAAATTAGAAAGAGGACTAGTTTGTCCTGATTACTGATTAGCAAAAGTAGCTTAAAAACACCAAAATTTCAGGTTTGATTTTTATCCAGCTACAATATTCACCGCAGATTACCACATTAATAAAACATTTAATATTAAAAATTAAAACTTATAATACTCTACAGTCTGTTTCAACTGTAAATAGGACCATCATGTGATATTTGCTCTAGCTCTTCGTTATAGAGCACTTTTTGAAACCCTGACATCAACCGCAGACTAGCTACGCTGCTACAATACTCTTGTATTTCTTTTGTGCATATAATAAAGTTGCAATCAAATAGTTTATTTACGGCAAAAGACACTGCACATTGTTTTTGAATTCATTGTTGCGTCACTGTATGTCACACAGAGGTAGGCAATGCGTCGTTGTGTCTTTGTGAAAGACACTTTACGCTCGTTTCCGATCGGGGCCAACCAGTCTACCCGTTGTGGTGGCCAGCCTAACGAAAGGCTTGCAAACAGAACCCAAAAAAGTGCTCTGGGTTGGTATGGCAGAGTGTCTAGTTCATACGAACAAACATAGTAGTTTTATTGCCGCAGAAGCTGTGTCTTACGCAATAATCTAATTTTTATGTTGCTTGCAAAACTACTTATTTAAAAATGATCAAAGCAACTCGCGGATGTCCACGCAATAATGTACGTTAATTGATTAGTAATAATTTGCACTCTTAGCTGCATGTATCATTAATACAAAGTTGTCAGAAATTTGAAAAAATGAGTTATACTTCATACAGTCGATGTTAAAGTGACCTCCAAAATAAAAAGTAGCATTGTCACGGTTAACTTTTCAATCAATTTCAAGATTTTTTGAAGTAATCAATTTTGTAAGAGGAGTGCCGATATACTACTTCCACTATTGTATTTATTGCATTCTTTTCTTTATTTTTAGATATTCTATATGTTCGTTTTTACGTTTTTTACTTCTAAATCACTCCGCATGATAAAATAAATGTCTTTTTTTAGTAAAACTTGCAACAGTGACACTGCCCGAATTGGTAAAACTATCAGTGTGTATAAATTTATATCCAGGAAGATGATTTGGAAAATATTTGATACGTTTGTTTTCGTTTTAGTTTTTGTGAGCCCTTAATGCCAGAAAAATTTTCCAGGTCATTTAGTAATAAATTGTTCCATTTCTTCAATGTTCTGTTTTTAAGCTTTCAATAATAAGTAGACGCGCAATATTAATAGTTTTTTCTTTGCTACAGAATTTCAACAAATCTTTGGCTTGCTGCAAATCTGAAAGTCACATTTTTTTGTCTGTTGTATTGCTGCATTTAAAGCATTTTTTTTTGTGGAATTTTACAATTATTAAAATTGTTATTTTGTATTGAGGGCAACGCGTTGAATAAATGGTTTTATCTGGTTTAGTTTAATAGAACTTTCCACTGCTTATTTCATTGATGATTGGCGGCAATATGTAACTTGTACAAAAACGTAGTTTATCATCTCTACTCTCAAATAGGGATCTTGCTTCTGTTAGTACAATTAAACAATAAATTTTGACTTCTTAATTGACTTGATAAAGCCATTTCTAAAATTTGTAGCACAATCTTAAAACAGTGAGAGTTTAGTAAATGAATGCTTACTCAAAGGAATGCATTGGTTCATATTCAAGTTTATCAAAATCAACAAAAATTCCTCCTATGAAAGGTTCGTATCGGCCAATAGTCCTTTCAACAACTTCTACATCTCTGTACAGAGATGATGCTCCTTCCCTGCAAAAAAAAATGTGTAAACTTTTGCTTGAAATTGAAGCAAACACCGAGTCAACCAACAATTAAGAATCGATAAAAATATATTTGTATTATTCTTTTGTCGTCGAAGGTTTCTTTGGATTTTTGTTTTTGTTTTTTTTTTTTGAACAATTTTTCAATAAAGCATAGTTATTTTTTTTGCTGTATTAGTAAGCGCATCTTCAAGTAATTCCAGGTTATTTTTATCACGTTTATAGATCTAAAGTTTTTTAATAAAAGTAACCCCACAGAACTACTGCCAACCAGTAAATTCTCTGTTCGCTGCTGATGAATGGAGAAACCCCGAAACGGCAGGCTGTAGTACAGCGATTAAGAATAAATTTTTCAGGAATAATTTTTAGAATTAGTTAAAGGTTTAAAGCATTAGAGTTTGCCGGAAGACGTTGATGCTTTTAAAGTGATAATAATCAATGATTACAAATGGACTGTATTGTGCTATGTAATATCATCAAACAATAATCCAATTTTATTGTTGCTAAAAAATCATTTGTTTAAAAATGATCAATGTAGCTTACAGAACAGAGTTGTAAGTCGGGCCGGGCTTTTTGGGTCGGGCTCGGGTTCGGACTTAAAGTTAAAAATTTCGGGCTTAATTCGGGCCTAAGACATACTTTTTGTTTTGGTGCACAAAAATATAATCAAAATACCTCGGCAATATTGCTAAATTTTTTAGACCTAACTTAACTTTCGGGTTTTTTGGGCATGATTTGGAGTTCAAATGAGTTTTCGGGTTTGGGCCGGGTTCGGGCTTATACTTTCGGGTTCGGACCTGAACTAGTCCGCCCGTTTACAACTCTGTTACAGAATGTACATATAATTTTTTTTACCTGTAGTGCCGGAGATACGTATCTCTTTATTATAGAGTAGTTACAAATTTGAGAACACGAATTAAATTTTAGATCATCTCCAAAACAAAAGTTAGCGTTTTCGCGATTGTAATATGCTATTTTGACAAACAATCTGCCATCAGCAAAATCATAACTTTTTTGAAAATAATTTATTTAAGTTCTGTTTATTTAAATTAAATTTATGAAGTTAAAATCGATTTCGGCTGGGTAGCCATCTTCAGAAACTAACTAAACATATGATTATATTGTATTTGTAACAAAAACAATAAACAATATCATTGTCAGTGTAATTGCGCTACACGTAACTCGCACAAAATTGCGCTTATCATCTCAAGCAGGAGCCTTAAAATTGCGTTTACAGTGGACACGAAGCAACGCGAAGCAAGGTTGGCAACTTTCGCGAGTGGTCGCTTGCGTTACTTGTTCAAAATAGGTAAACCACTTAATGACAATTTTGGCTTAATGAAGTTAAGCATCCGCTCGCGAAGTTTGCGACTGGTTGAAACCTTTCGCAAGTTGTCGATGACGTCCACCTTCGGTTGCTTCGCATCTAGCGTAAACGTACCTTTAATTCGTTTCCGCAGTCACATAATGAATTTCAACTTCTAATTTGATGAAACCATTTCCCAAAAATAAAAACGCAAATTCTTCAAAATTGTGAAAATTCAATAAATGAATGCTTACTCAGTGGAAAACAGCGGTTTACATTGGAGTTTATCAAAATCAACAAGCAATTTAGGTTTGATTTTGCCCGAATTAGTGACCATTATTTGATCTTTTTCATCTTCATTTAAAAATAAATCTTTCCTGCAAAAAACAAGAAAAAATTTGAGTAAAATTTGCAATAAACCCTCCATGAAGAATTGATAAGAATGGATATAGAGAGTAAAAAATGACAAAACCTTTGGTCGTTTGAGGTTTCTTGTGAATTTTTTTTTATGTTAAATTTTATTTTATTTTGAGAACATTTTCTCTATTAAGCATGCCAGTGATTTCCAGTCCTATATTATTAATAATTCTATCCATCCATTTAGCTTGCATCTGTAATTTGCAGTTGGCACATTATTCTTTTCCATTTTTTCCGATCATAATAGGCATAGCCAGCAGGGCAGAGATGGAAACCGGTCGGCTCGTCCGTCTGGTCGGGTTACAGGTTGAGTCAAATTTCTTCGACCGGCCGGTCAAGCCGGTTGAAACACCGGTCGAATTCTCCTTTCTTGCAACTAAAAGACATCTAAGCAACAACCGAAATATACATATATATTTTGTTATAAATGAAACTTTTTATAAAAAGACAGTCTCTATGCGACCCCTAAACCTCAATTTTTTTTCTCAAACTTTATATTCTTGATTTTCTTTGGCAACCTCCTATTTTGAAGAAAGTGGAAAAAATCCGAAAAGGTCGGGGCAACTGCAACACCCTAATGTACAATCTAGATGAAGCATGTTTGGTAAGTTTCAGTTAGTTTAATTGCTTCGGGCAAATTACCTCCGGTAATGCTGGTGATGAAACTCCGCCGCCTTCAACCGTTGTTTTTGAGGAGTTGTCTTCACACTTGTTGAAGATTTTCCCTCCAAAACAAGATTTGAATAATTTTTATCATTTGCATTTGAGATAATAGATGATTTTGAATGTATTTTATAGTATTTCATCACGTTATCAAAATTTCCGTCAGTTCTGTCAAAAACAATAATTTTTATGTTTTTTCTTGGTATTGCTGGTGATCTAACTAACTCTTAGGCAGTAAAAGAAAAATTACTTCTGGTATTGCTGGTGATCTAACTTCGCCGCCTTAAATTGTTGTTCTTGGGGAGTTGCCTTCGCCGATGATGAAGAGGTTTTCTTCGTAACGGTATCAGAAGAGTTTTGGTTTTCAATCGAGACAATAGATGATAACGGTTGTATTTTATTATACATCAGCCCGTCATCGCGTTTTTGATCATGGCTGTCAAAAACAATTTTTGAATGGTTCTCTCATCAACAAGAATACAGGTACAGCAGCTTTAAAAAATAACCCGTCATGTTAACTTTAAGTTTAGCAGATTTCCTTACGCTTGTCTTTCGCTTAGAGAGTATTGAACCCAGAGCGTGACTGTTCAAGGCAAGCGTTCAATTCACAGAGTACAATCCAGAGTTGTAAACTGGCCGAATAAATCAGGCCCGAACCCAAAAACTATCTTGAAGCCCAAATCATGCCCGAAAAAAAACAAAAGTTAAGTTAGTTTTGAAAAACGTAAGCGTTATTGCTAAGTTATTTTGATTATAGTTTTGTGCACCTACGGCAAAAAGCACGTTTTTGGCCCGAATTAAGCCCGAAATTTATCAACTTTATGCCCCAACCCGGCCCGAATCCGACCAAAAAAGCCCGACCCGACTTACAACTCTGGTACAACCAGTCAAACAAGCTGTCAAATAATGAGACGATCTCAACTTTCATATAACTTTCAAACAACAGAAGATATAATTAAAGGTTAGACCGGCCTCGTGATCGTAGCATATCAGCTGCACGCTTGACTGGTTGCCCTGATAATTGAACAGTCACACTTTGTTTTCGATGCTCGCTATGCGAGTGACAAGCACGTGAATTTGTTGGCTAGCTATGGGGCGCCGTTTGTCTAAAACATTTTTTTCATTTTATAAGGACAAATTTTGCTCCGATTTGACATATTTACTTAAATATGACAAATGGCAACGTTATGTACCATATCTATTGCAATATGACCAGAGGTGGTCAGTAACGAAGTAGTTCTACTTAAGTAGACTACTTAAGTAGTATTTTCGATAACGAGCGACTTATTAAGTATTTTTCATTTCTGATACTTCTACTTTTACTTCAAGTAAAATCCTCTCGAAGTAACGCTACTTGAGTAGTAACGACTTTTATGTAAAGTAGAAGTAAACATCTAGCCATTATTCCACCTCACAACGTGTACAATAAGTACGTATCGAGTTTGTTTTACTATACAGTACTACGAAACTTATTGAATAGTTACGCCGATTCATTTACAGGTCATCTAGGGTAGTGTGTTTTTGCGTTGCATCAAATACCAGGTGTTGACTCAGTCTCACTAAAAAAAAAACATACCGAACCCTGATTAGCATGGTACAGTAGACAAACTAGACATGCGCATTACTCCTGGTTCATACGAAAAAGATTAGCGGTTAACGGCGTTGCGTTTGCTGCTGCCCGTCTGGGGTTCAATTCCCTAGCCGGTTAACGAACAGTGTTTGTAACGACTCGCCATCGCTGAGACATTTCTTCTGAAGCTGTGTTGTCCAGGCGCGGAGATGAGCCCAGAGTCGCTACTAAATCGTATTCGTAACACGCTTCGGTGAAATTTCAAGAGAATAATAAAACTTTGATTTTTTAATATGCTACCGTAAGTATGGCTTTGCTTGAACACTGATCGTAAGCGTCACAACAGCAAACCTTCGAAGAATAAACAAACACGTGAAATTCGAAATTACTTTCTACTTTCATTACTTAAGTAGAATTAATTTTGACTACTTTCCTACTTTTACTTAAGTGGAAATGCTTCGCCATACTTCTACTTTTACTTGAAAGGCATTTTTGAGTAAGTAACAATACTTCTACTTAAGTAGATTTTTCGACTACTTTGTCCACCTCTGAATATGACATATTGTAAGACTATGTAACACATCTACTGCAATATGACATATTGCAACAATATGCAACCTATCTACTTCAATATGACATATTGCAACAATATGTGATATATTGCAGCGCAATATGTGACATATTGCAACGATATGTGACATATTGCAACAATAAGTCACATATTGCGCTGCACTATGTAGTGTATTGTTGCAATATGTCACATATTGCGCTGCAATATATCACATATTGTTGCAATATGTCACATATCGTTGCAGTATGTCACATATTGCGCTGCAATATATCACATATTGTTGCAATATATCACATATCGTTGCAATATGTCATATATTGCGTTGCAATATATCACATATTGTTGCAATATGTCATATTACAATAGACATGTTACATAGTCTTACAATATGTCATATTGCAGCAGATATGTTACATAGTGTTGCAATATGTCATATTGCAGTAGATATGTTACATAGTGTTGCAATATGTCATATTGCAGTAGATATGTTGCATATTGTTGCAATATGTCATATTATAGTAGATATGTCAAATCGTAGCAAAATTTATCCTTATAAAATGAAAAAAATGTTTTAGACAAACGGCGCCCCATAACTAGCAATCAATTTGACGCGTAATGGTTATGTTTTCAGAATACCACCTGTTTGTTGAAAGCTTGCAGACGTCAGTCCTAAAAATGGTATAACCATCATCTTTTGAGCTATGGTGATAAAGTAGTCTAACTTCTGTTCTTTTATTTACTGATAAATGTATTGCATCATCATTATGTCACTGATGACGTCATAATTTAAAACCTTGCTTTTTCTTTTGCTTCTCCAAAGAAGTTGCGTTGGCATAAAAAAATATTCATTACCACCAGCTGTTGAATGATATAATGAAAATGATACTGCAGTATTCTAAAGTTATGTGAATGGTACTATATCTCAGTCACGAAAAATTACAAATAATAATCAACACAATATATCAAAGATGACGTTATCATGCATGTGATGTCATCATCTGCAGTGACTTTATCAGGGATGTCTTTGAAATTACAAAATTTTAAACTGAAAATAATATTGAGCAACTTTTAGAAAAATTTGCATGCTGCTATAAGGATTTTTTGGTTTTGATGACCTCATGATCGTTTTTGTGACGTCACAACCTCAAAAGATTTTATTAAAAAAAAATTTAACCCAAAATAGCTTCAACAAGCAAAAAATCTTACTTCTATCACTAACCAAACTGATTTTACATAGGGGAGAGGCAAATTTGCCCCCCCCCCCAGATACAAATAGGGTGTCAAAATAGTCCGGTAGATATAGGGTTAGAGTAATTACACCGCCAAATTTTCAGCAAAATTGAGTGACGTCATAGATTGTTTAAATTTTTTCTCATAAATTTGCTATTGAAAATAAATCATAAAAAGCTTAACTCAAAATGATTCCGCCATAAAAACACCTTATCACGTCGTTTGAGTTTAAAAATGCTAAGGTAAAATTTTACTCCTTGACTCGATTGCTTTTTAAGTTTGCACGACATAATGAAACTGTAGTGGGTTTGAAAATTTCAGCAAGCAAGCTCCTATTAGTGTTGCATATAATTTGGAAAAATCAAGCAGCTATAAAAAGCAAAAGAAATGTAATTTCAAAAATTAAATTTAAACTCCTTTTGAAGCACTTTTGAATCTCCAGTCAAAAGAAGTAACAGACAACTTTTATCTGAAATCGTTAAAAATGTGTTTTTTTTTATCTGAAATCGTTAAAAATGTGTTAGGGGCAGGGGCAAAAATTTTCCTCTCTCGTTTTTTGTGATAAATCGTTTCAGAAATAAGCTATTGAATTCAAACCAACTTGAATTTGAGTCAACTTTATTAATATCTCCTGAAAAATTGAAGTTGCTGGAATAAGAAAAGTTTTTATCAATTTTGATGCCTTTCAAATCCACCTTACAAAAATTTGGTTATGTTTTTGTTGATATTTAACACTATTTCAAAGGGAGGCATTTAGTCTACACATTTTGCACGGGAGGCAAAAATGCCCCTCTATCCAACTTCTAAAGTAATAGGTTATGGAAGCATCAAATTTGGCATTTGGGTGGTTGTTCACCAAAATTTTTAAAAAGTGGTTTTAAGTTAACAACGTCATCATAATGACGTCACGGCCAATTTTGGCAAAAATGACGCCATAATCAGTTTGAATTTTTTACATATTCTTTTTTTAATCTGACTGTCACGAGCGTAAGTCAGAAAGATTATATCACAAAAATGTCGTGTGATGCCATTTAACCTTTCTTTACTCGGGCTATTCAAAGAACGTATTTTACACGGGGAGAGGGCAAAATTCCCACCCTATCTAATTCTTAAACCATGCATTATGAGACCACCAAATAATTTGGAAAGCGGGTTGGTGTTAACTAAAATTTTCTAGAAAAGGTAACTTTGAGTTGATGACGTCAGATTCTCGATTGCGTATTTTTAAAAAGTGACGTCATTTTTACGATTGCGTCACCAGCGGTTTAAACTTTGTGCTTGTGTTTGTTTCTTGATACTGAATCACAAAATGCCTAAGTCAAAATAGTTACATCGCAAATTTTGACGTCATTTTAAAGTCAAATAAGGGCCAAAAACACCCAGATTTTGGAAAGTTATTTCTGTTTAAAACCAAAATGGCAGAACTCTGTTTTGCCTACGCAACTTTAAATTTTCAGAAATTGTTTACAATAAGACTAGACTCAAATTCAAACTCCAAGTCTAGTTTATCACATACAAAAAAAAGATAAAGGTAGCAATAATGTTTCTTCGTGTAAGACAGGGTAAGGTTAAAATGGGTCAAAAAATGACTAAACTTTGGTGAAGTGACTTCGACAAATCTCAAAATTAGGAAACTATCTCTCACTCTAGCAACTTCAAATTTTGAAGAGTTATATATGAAAAAATTTGGCTTTAATTCAAAATAGTTTTTTACAGGAAAAGCTTCTTTTTTTAAGAGATTCATCACACAAAACCGAGAGGGGGCATTTTTGCAACCCTTTCCGTATAAATAAGAACTTAGATAAAGTACTGTATTTGCTACGTGTTCAATTTGAATTAGGTATATTTTAGGATTCAAAAAACAAACGTATGGTGCAAAACTTTGATGAATCGCCTGTGATTTCATTGCAAAATGATATCATTTTTTTGAAATCTGCAGTAACTTAACTACACAGTACACAGGGGTTCAGAAAGTTTCGTCCAATTTTGTTTTGCTATCAATATGAACTCGGGCGAAACTTTCTGGACTCCCTGTATGTTCACGTCATCAACTCAACGACAATTTTTCCTAAAATTCTTGTTAGCACCAGCCCACTTGCGAATTTGATCTTTCCGTGACTTCAGGCGTAAGAGTTACATATTCCTCTATTTTCGAAACCCGACATAAGGGCGCAGACAAAAGGGCACAAAACATAAGGGCCCAGACATAAAGCGCAGGGACATAAGGGCGCAAGGACATAAGCGGCGCAGAAACGTAAATCTGCAATCTAAGCTAACATTTTCTTACTTACACGCCTTCGGCGTAATAAAGCGAGAAAATAAAAGATTTTATTTGAGTTTGCTTCGCAGCGGGACATAAGACTAATTATAACTGTTTGCTTAACAGATGAAGTACAACCCCCGTTTGAAAACAATTAAATAATTGCGTTTGAAAACAGCTTTTGACGTGGTTACGTAAAAAGCAAATAAACTCATTAAAAATACACATTTCTTTTTTAAAGTTAAACGATTGCGTTTGAAAACAACTTTTGACGTGGTTACGTAAAGCAAATAAACTCATTAAAAATAAACATTTCTTTTTGAATGTTTGTTTAAGATTAGTGCACGGCGAACTAAAAACTGTTAAAGGGTAGTGCTTTGTGCGATAATTGAGAACTGAAGACAGGAAGCGCATTAAAAAAACTTTTTTCAAAACTTAATTTTCAAAAATTAATTAAAATACACATTAATCAAGTTCATTTCTTTGATTACATAATGATTTCCGGAGCACGAAAATGTTAATGCAGATTGCAGATTTACGTCTCAGCGCCCTTATGTCCCTGCATCTTTGAGTCTGCGCCCCTATGTCGTAGATTGCTCTATTTTCGCCTCCTTTTTCCATGTAAAATGCGTTGGTCAAATAGCCAGTTTAAAATAGGGTTAAAATTACAAATCTTATTTTTGCTTTTAATTTTCCCTATTTCAGATGTTTTCTTTTACAGTTTAAAAGTTAAATTGAAACTGAAAAAAACATTTCTTTCGCAGAAAATTCCGATTCCAGTTATTAATAAGTAAATACGCAATTCAATGCTTATCCTGTGTACCGCTTTAGCGCTAGCTTTGCTGTGTTGTTACGATTACAATGTATAGGTTTAGTTGCTGTGAAAAAATTACTTCTGGTATAACTGGTGATATATCTCCTTAATCTCAAACTGCTTTTCTTCTCCGAGCTTTGCTGCCACGGGTTTGGAATCTTCCAACGATGTTTCTTGGGTCGGTGTCGAAATCGATTTTGAATCTTCCAACAATATTTCTTGGGGCGTTGTTGCAATCAATTTTGAATTTTCCAACAGCGTTTCTTTTGGCGTTTCCTTCCCCTTTGTTAAAATCTTTCTCCCAGTAACCGATTTTGGAGAGCGTTTACTCAGAACGTTGGATGATGTTGAACTCACTTTATCATGTTTCACGTTGTCAAGTTGTCTGATCAAAACAATTTTTATTTCATAAATTATTGAGTTTTTTGCAAAGGCACATTTGCCAAAATTTTTGATTTTTTGTGTAAAGAGCGATTGTGGATATTTGCCCATTAATTTTCATCCGCCCTCCCCCAATGCTCCATCCTCTATCTCTCTCATTTCCCTTCCACGTTGACAACATCAAACACGTATAGTAAAACTATGCTTATTTGATGAGATTTGACTGATAAAACATACGGTAATTTTTCGGAATGATTACTACGATAGCCCAGAGTTGTAAGTCGGACCGGGCTTTTCAGGTCGGATTCGGGCCTAAACTTTACAAAAATTTCGGGCTTAATTCGGGCCCGAGACGTACTTTTTGTCTTAGGTGCACATAAATATAATCAAAATAACTTGGCGACATTGCTAAATTTTTCAGACCTAATTTAACTTTCGGTTTTTTTCGGGCATGATTTGGGCTTCAAATTAGTTTTTGGGTTCGGGCTTATATTTTCGGGTTTGGGCCGGGTTCGGGCCTGAACTAGTCGGCCCGTTTACAACTCTGCGATAGTCATCAAATATCTCGCCTAAATGCCTGAGAAGGTTTTACTGTTTCAATCTCTTACTTAGGCCCCATATTAAAAAATTGGATAGACTTTTTTCACTATGGTAACATTTTTTTCAGCAGGATGAACGTAAATTCAGAAACAACACAAAGCATTTTTTCAACATATGTAGTTACTCGCACTTGCGGAATTTGCAGCTGAAGGGAATCAACCCTTCGAGTTTAGTCCGAATTTTTACCGATGCGCCATTCGCAAATGCTATATGGTAACATTGGAAATAGGGAGTTTTTAACATTTTATTCAACGAAACTAGTGGTCCCACCACTAAAAACTTGCAAAATCGTGTGACTAACGGGCTTATTAACAGATTCGAAAATGATTTGTCAACTTTAAACGTTGTTGATCATCATCACAAAGAGATGACGACACATTTTGATATGAGGCACACTTTCAAACCTAAAATTTACGGTTTAGTGATAACTATGCTTTAGTACAATTTCTTATTGCATTTGCCATATTAATTGTTACTGGGTAACTATGCCAAGTAGAGGGATCATAGCAAGCATTAACCAAATCCTGAAAGCAAAAAATATTTAAAATGGCATATGTTATATAGACTATATGCAATTGTGCATATTTCATTTCTGTATTTGCAAACTTTTTGATTGAGGGTTTTTGTATCAACAATATTGTGTTTTACAATGGAGTCGCAGATATTATTCCGAATAGCCTTTTTTTAGTACAATTGCACCTATACATATTCCTATGCTTGAACATTTCTTCGAAAATATAACCCATTAAAAACAACAGGAATACTTTAAAAAAAAAAAACTAAAAACATAACGATTTGAACAATTTTTCTAAAATGCTTTACAAAACTGTTATGTGCAAGATAACATAACTATTTTCCAAGATTTGATTAAGGAAGGTATGCCTAGCATGTGAAACTGTGAGTAGCCACCATAGGTATATTACATAACCGTAAAATGTTTAACTTGAAATTTCATGCAGAATCTCTGAGTAGTCTAACTGGTTCTCTAAATTTAGCAACCAATTCTTTCGAACCAAAAGTGCATAAAATTTACTCAAGTAATTTTAACAACCGGTTCTCAAAATTATTTTAGCAACCGGTTTGGACAAACCAGCTGAATAGCACTGCTGCAATATTCCCTATCAAACAAATACGCTATTTTACAGAGCTTTAGAATTAGGAAAGTGTCGGAGCAAATCATACGACATTTAGGAAAACTAACATTTCTTCAAAATGAAACAATTCGGTCTCTTGGTGGCGTAGGGTGGAATAAAAATTCTTCTTTATACCATAAATTCGGTCCTTCAAAGAATAATGTGAATGAATATGAACTCGCAAAATTTATTTATTAATCAGAAAAAAAGCTTTATCTACACCATAAATAAATGATTTTAACAACTTGAAAAATTATTCAAATCTCAACTTTAGGTTTCGAAGAAAAGAAACCTTAAAAGTCTCTCTTTTTAAATCGCCAAAAACATAAAAATCTATGAAGAATCAAGATTTTACTTCGTAAAATTCACTATCACTAAATTCAAAAAAAAATTGTATTTTTTAAAAATTCTCTTTTGAACATAAATCCAATTTCATTCAAATATTATAAACCACAATAATTATACTAGAAATTCTTAGGCCCTAGCTAACACTACGGCATTACAATAATTTCCTACGTATATTTCAGTTTGCAAGATATTGAAGATACTGCAACTCTTTTTTTTTATATGCAAGTTGGCTGCTGGACTCGAAGACGTATGTTACTTCACGGATTTCCTTCGGCATTATCTTATTTTCGATATTATTGTGTTATGTTTTGTGTTGGTGGAACAGTAACGCGTTTGTCTCTGGAACGGGAGGTCTGAAGTTCGAACCTCGGACCGGTAAAAAAACAAAGGCGTTGCGTTATTCGGGCGCGATGACGCGGAGATGGGCCCCTCCAACTCGTTTCACGCTTTGGCGTTAATACAACGAGTACAGTATAATGAAGCATTTGATGATTGATTTGATGCTTCGTGTGGTTTACAATATTACTTGGGTAAAAAATAAACTTCCTCTATTCTCCTGGCGGGAACAAAAAAGCACCCTCACAATTGTTAAATTTTGCGTACGTGGTTGTTATAGTGCATTATCCTCCTGCCACTGGACAACGTCAGACGCTAACTATTGGAGGATCGGCGCATTTTTCATTGCAATGACTACTACGTGGTTTGAGGAATTCGCACTTGATTAGGAGTTTCCAGTAATCCAATATTAATGTGAATTTCTTCGAATCCTTATCCACTGAATTTGCTGCTTGTTCCAAGTCACCAACCAGAGATAATCATCGTAACGCTTCTTATCCAAAAACGTGACCAGGGTGCGGGTTGAACCCACATCATGCGATCATGTTGCAAAAACGACGCCTTTACCTTATTGGCTAGGCTGCGGACTATATTCTCATGCATGTGCCGCGTTTAATAACTAAGCTATTTGAAATTTAAAAAAGGTAAAAGACCGATCTCCCCAAAGGTATGTTTTATGAGTCACAGTTAGAAAACGCTGGTTTAGTTGTTATGGAAAATTTTACTTTTGTTGTTGCTTGTCATCCGTCTTCGCAGACTTCAACGGTTTTTTTTTAGGCCTTGCCTTCATCGATTTTGAATCATACGCCAACGTTGTTTTAGACAATGATTTTGAATCAGGTTCATTTCTTGTCTTCGCCGATTTTGAAGTTTTATTATCCGTGGCCGGTTTAGAAGAAAATATGTTGGAGAGTGTTTGCAACGAAAAAGGTCTGTTGAAAAATATGTATAATTCTAAAATGGCGTTTATATTAAACAAGATTATAAATAAAATGTGGCTAAAAATAATAACGCGTCGAAGTAAACGTACATAAACAAACTTTTGTGCTTGTCACTCGCATAACCACATCTGAAACTGAGTGAGGCTGGCCATGTTTTTAATTAACATTGCAACCGCAGTCAAGCAAGCTGCCAAATAAATATTGATGAAGCGATATCTGCTCGCATATATCACTCAAAAAAATAAACAAATAATTAAATAAATAAGTACTGTAAATGACATAATGTAAACAGCTGGATCAGCCTCGCTGTCGTTACAAATACTACGTATGTTGCTTGCTTGACAGGCTGTATTGAGAATTGAACAGGCACAATCTGGTTTAGATGTTCGCTGTGCGTGTGATGAACATTTAAACTTGTATTTTTACAAACAACTTGACAAGGCTTGCTATGCATCTCGAATCCCAGTAATTGAAAGCTAGCAGATGTCAGTCTGAAAACATTCACAAGATGTTGGCATGCTCTTGTTATAGTTAGTATGGGGACCTAAATTACCACTATCTCGTATTTGTCTCTTCTTCTTTTATTCTTTCTTCATTGCCAGCTTTTCCGTGAGACCATGTTTTGGATGAAAATCACACACAAGAGAAAACAGAAATTCCGACGACTTCGCATTTACTGATCAGTAAAATAATATAGTCACAAGCTTATCGGGCATATACGAAATCAGTCGTAAATTATATACAACTATGTTGCGTTTACTATAATCGATTTTACCCCAGCAGGGCATCATCAATTAGGTCTAAAAACAATCAGCGTATATTTTAAAACTAAAATCATCATAAAACCTAAACAGACTATTACAGCAATCAAATTGAAAATAAAACAAAATCCAATAAACAGCTAAATTAAAGCAAATATAATACTGGATATAGTAAAACCACCTTTGTAGAGCAAATATATTAAAAACCTTGTATTATCTAAACCACCAGACCATCAGAAAAGAAAACTATACAAAAAAACTTGTTTAAAATAATAAACACCTGAAAAAAAAATTATAAAATGCGTCACGAAGCAACCATAATAGTAAACATATCTCCAAAACTTTTAGCAGTAAATTTAGCAGAAATTAGAATTAAAAGTCCTTTTCTTCCTACGTATGGATTTGCCGACCAAGGCAAGAGTTTTGTGATGTGTTCTTTTCCAATTCTACCTATTTAAAAAAAAAAATTTAAGTTTTTCTGCATTTTAAGGTTTTGGAGATATGGTCACTATTTTGGTAGCTTAGTAACGCATTTTATAATTTTTTTTGAGGGTCTTACTATTTTGAACAACTTTTTTGTGTAGTTTTTTTCTGATGGTGTGATGGTTTGAATAAAACAAGGTTTTAATATATTTGCTCTACAAAAGAGGTTTTGCTGTATAAAGTATTCCATTTTTTAAAATTTCCCTGTTTATTGGATTTCGCTTTATTTTCAATTTGATTGCTGTAATAGTCGGTCTTCGATCACATCCATCATTTCTCTTGGGTAAAGTCCCAAGCGATTCCATCCAAGATCCTCGATGTAATCGGTCCATCTAGTTCTAGGTCGTCCAACTGGCCTTCTCCATTTGCTTTGGCATGTAAAGCTTGTTTGGGGAGTCTTTCCTGAGGCATTCTGCTTACATGCCCAAATCATCTAAGCTGAGATCTTTCAATTCGGAGAAGTAACGGCTCGATGTTGAGAGATTTTCGAATCTCAGAGCTACGCACCTTGTTAAACAGTGTAACTCCTTCGATTCTTCTTAAAAACCTCATTTCGGACGCTTGCACTTGTGATCGCACTCTTTTGGTCATTACCCAAAATTCATGACAATATTGTAAGTGAGAATGGGGACAAAAACTGTTTTGAAAATTGAGAGCTTTGCCTTTTTCGACAATTCTCGTTTCATGACAACCGAGTAGTGCAAAGCTCGCATTACTGCACTAGCCTTGCCTATTCGGGTATCCAGTTCTTCGTCTTGCCTTCCGTCACTTGTATATGCAACCCCAAGATACTTGAACTTCTCTATCTGCTTCAGTGTCGCTCCATTCACTTGTAATACGCACTGATCAGGGTTTCTTGAACGTAGAAGTACCTCAGTTTTGGCCGTGCTTATTTTCATTCCGGCGGTGTTGCATGCATCTGCATAGCTAATTAATACTCGATGGTGGCCAGATTCTGTAGAAGAAAGCAGAACCAAATCATCAGCGAATAGAAGACGACTGATTTTGCAATTTCCAAACGTGGCACACGCATCAGCTTGGCTGCATTTGTTAATCCAATTCATGTAAACAATGAAAAGGAGAGGTGACAAAATGCACCCTTGCCGGAGTCCAACGCCCACATGGAACGGCCTTGATTGCTTGCCATTTACCCAAACACAAATCTCCGGTCTGCAGTGGAATGACTTAATGGCACGAAACAACTGACCATTAACGCCATACTCCCGCAAAGCCTTCCAAAGTTTACCCCGAGGAACTCGGTTATATGCTTTTTCAAGATCGATAAAGCAGGCAAAGAGATCTTTACCGTACTCCCAAGATTTCTCGAAGATTTGCTTCAGAGTGAAGATTTGGTCCGTTTTGATTCCACTATTTCTCGGCATTTCCTTTCAAGGCTTTTGGCATATTCTTTCCCAGACAAACTGAGAGGAGATATCCTTCTGTAGTTTGTGCGTTGCTTGCGATCTCCTTCCTTGAATATTGGCATAATCACACCTGTTTGCCAATCTCTGGGAGTTTTGCCAAATTTCCACGCAACTTGACACACTCGCGTTAACCAGATAATTCCTTCTCCGGTCAGCGCTTTCAACATCTGGGGTCTGATTTTCTATCTTCACCAGCAGCCTTTCCAGATTTTATCCCTTTAATTGCCGTTGGAACTTCTGCTGCAGTGAAAACTTCCTCTTCTCCTAAATGTGTCACTTCGTGTGTGTCACGAGTCGATGCCTTTACAGGATTCAAAAGATCTTCAATGTATTCTCTCCATCGTGAAAGGATTTCATTCTCATCCGTTAGAATGTTACCGTCAGAATCCTTGATGGAGTATGTGACACTCGATCTTTTGCAACGTAAACGGCGGATGGTCAGCGAAAACACTTTGTTTGCCGAAAAATAGTTGGAATCCAACCGACGACCAAACTCTTTCCATGACTTCTTGGATCTATTTACTGCCAAAGTTGCCGCTTTTCGCGCCTCAGTGTACTGGGATTGCAAATCAGATGGTGATCTGTCCAGTAGCAACGCCTTGAACGTATCTTTCTCCGCTCGAATACCTTCTTTAACCTCTTGGTTCCACCAAGGTGTTCTTTTTTCACTATCGCCCGCCACCCTAAACCGTTTTTGCCCACAACTTTCAGCAGCTGGTGAAATGATTGCTGCTCTGAACAGCAGCCATTCCTTCTCGATGTCCTCGGATACATCAGGAAGTTGTCTGAACTTAGATGATATACTGGATGCAAACTGTTTTCTTACTTCTTTGTCCTCCAAAGCCTCCCATTTGTTCCGGTAAGTCACAGACGATCTTTTGGAACTCCTGTTTGGCCAAGGTTTCGAAAGTCGTAAGGAACATACTACCAGATGGTGATCAGTTGACAATTCAGCACCTTGCTTCACTCGAACGTCCAGCACATTAGAAAACAAATCTGACGAAACTACGCAAAAATCTATCAAAGATTTTTGATCCATACTAGGTCGATATCATGTATACTTGTGAACCTCTCTGCGCTGGATGTCTCGATAGGAAAAATCAAGAATAGAGCAAGCCGAATGATCAAATTGTTTTTCAAAATTTTCTAGCTAGTCAATACTGCAACGATTTCGAATGTAGTTTAAGGGTCGTAAGCGTCAACGTGGATTAAGTTTGAACCCAGGATTAACTAAACTTTTGGAGAAAATTTCAACAATGTGGCCAGGCGAAATTCTATAATCATAACGTGGTTCAAAAATAGCCTCTCTAAAATTTCATATCCAGTTTATTTTGATGTGATAAGTTTATTGGTGTAGAACAGGGGTCGGCAACCTTTTCGTCCTCGTGGGCCACATTCAGACCCAGTCACCACCGAACATTAGGCATTTTTCATCCGAAATAATGACAAGGATCAAAAAATGGTCTCCGCCAGAAAATGAGGTACATTTTGGTGGAGCTTTAGGTGAATATCATTCCAAAAAGAAAAGGTCTACCCTAAAACTTGAGGCGGTTTTAGATTTTCGACATCCAGATCGCCAAATCCGGCCCGCCGGATTTAAGGGGACAAAAAAAGCCGCGGGCCGAATGAAATTCTTTGGCGGGCCGTATCTGGGCTGTGGGCCGTATCTGGGCTGTGGGCCGTAGGTTGCCGATCCCTGGTGTAGAAAACTCATAATCCGCGGATCAAAGTTAATCTACACCGGTGCATAAGATTCTGGATGAACGTTTTGCCAGCAAGCGTTTTCTAGATCCATCAAATGTGAATAAAGTTGTTGAAAATTAGTGGAATGTAGATTTAAGTTATTAACAATTATGCTCCCATTCAGCAGCTATCTGGGCTTTAAATGAAATTGCAACAAAAACCTTAAATTACTAAAAGAGTTTATACGTCAATTCGGTATAAGCAACGAATATACAAATACTGTTTTCATCTGGAAATCAAGCTTTTGTGACTTTTTAAAAGTTCTTCTAAAAACATTAAAAATGCAGCGAATCGTTTGTATTATAAAGAAAAGTCAAATTTTAAAGGCGGTGAATCATCCAGCCATTTCCGGTGGTTTACCATAGCTAAAATTGAACTATAATTTTTGATATTTTTTGTTTTGATTTTGGGGCTGCGTTTGCAAAGATATTCAACAAATACAAAAAGATGTCTCCCCGAAAAAAGTTTTTGGAAACTCTGAGTTTTGATCTTCCCGCCAAAACCACAGTTCTCTAAACTAATAGGCCTACTGTAATCTTATTAAACTATTAGGCCTAACTATCTCTAAACTATTAGGCCTAATAGTTTAGAGATAGTTTATAAACTATTAGGCCTACCACAGTTCTCTAAATCGTTAGGCCTACTGTGGTTTTGGCGGGAAGAGCAAAACTCAGAGTTTCCAAAAACTTTTTTCGGGGGGACATCTTTTTGTATTTGTAGAATATCTTTGCAACCGCAGTCCCAAAATTAAAACAAAAAATATCAAAAATTATAGTTCAATTTTAGCTATTGTAAACCACTGGAATTGGCTGGATGATTCACCGCCTTTAAACTACTACCTGACATGTACGGTGTTATATGATGTTCATTTCAGAAAAATCAAGCGAAAAGATCCTTTAAAATTTTCTAAAAGATCAAATCCAAATTCAAAGGCACTTTTTTCGATAACTTTTGTTGAAATTTACAATGCAATCAATTCGCTGAACATTGAAAAATCTTTTGGAGTTGACAGTATATCATCGTGATTTTTGAAAATTGCGCTTTTATGATCATGCCACATTCGATGCATTTATTCAATGTAGCCTACATTTATTCAATGTGCATTTGTATGTTTCAAAAACGGAATAGTTTCGGAAGTTCTGAAGGTATCTAATGATATTCCTATTTATAACTCGGGAGACAAAACTGAAGTCAACAATTACAGATCAATCACTTTACTGTCAACTGTATCAAAAGTTATAGAAAAGTTACTTGTAAGATTATCGAGTATCTTGAACATGAATGAAATTCTGTATGATCGGCAACCATGAGTTTAAAAAAAAACGGATCTCTATTCAAGCTGCCTTAGATCTACAGTTGTAGTAACGAGATTGTTGATGGGAGATACAGAGAAACAAACCCAAACCAAAGAACTACAAACTGACGATTTGTGGAGACTGTTCAAGTGTTCATTAATGATGAAGCAAGAAGTTCATTCCCAAAATAAGTCCATAACTTTTTTTAAAAATAAAATCAATTTCGGTCTCAACTTATAAAAGATAAAATCGGTTTTGATCTCAAAATCAATTTAATTTTAATTCTCGAACTTACTTCTTTTTTTTTTGAAACTTACAATGATCATTGAAGACCAGGACCGATTATATCTTTTTATGACATTTTGAATAAATTTTAGTACTTTCTGAGAAATATTGGCTGATTTTGGGAATGTATTCTATGTTTCTTCATTCGATTTAGAAACTAATTTGTATGATAACATTTCTAAAAAAAACTTTCCAACTGGTAGCAATAGATCTAGCTACGGCCTTTGACACCATAAACAATAAAATCCTTTTTTAAAAACTAAATTATTATGAAATTCTTGGGTGTAAATTGATTTATTTAATTATTTATCAAACACAAAAAAGTGGTTATTCCTAAAGAAAATTCAGCTACGCTCTTATAGCGTCAAGAGTACCGCGAAGGCTCTGTTTTTGGTCCTTTGTTCTTCACAACATATATATCAGGGTTGTTCAAAAAAAGTTTCTTTTTCAAATTTAACCCATCACCCCCGCAAATTGTTAGGTTGGTGATAGAAACCCCTCATACCAAATTTCAGCTCATTCGGTTCTCAAGGAGAGGAGGGCATGCAATTTGAAATTTTGAATTTTCGTCGAAAATTATGGATTTTTTGCCCACTTTAGCATTAATTTTTGCTGTCAAAATACGTGGTATCTCAGCTTTTTTGATTTAATATTGCTCAAATTATATATTAGAACAAGTCTAAACCAGTTTCTAGTGTTTGTTTTGTAAATTTATTTACAAAAAAATTTCCTGTTTTTTGCTAGTTTGACTAAAATATGTTAAGGAGCCTATGCCATTTCGACTACTTTCTAGCACCAATACTGCCCTACAAACAGGGCTGGGCACCCGCTACTTGAAAAGTAGCGGCGCTGCCGCTTGTCGCTACTTAAACAAAAAAGTAACGCCGCTGCCGCTACTGCATACAAAACAGCGGCCGCTGCCGCTTGTCGCTGCCGCTACTTTAGAAAAATATCTTGCAAAAAGAACGATGGCATTCAAATACGCTACCCAATAGCGAAATTTCAACTTTATTTTCGAAAGTTACAATTCAAGCTTTTAAAGTATTGGTACAGGTTACAATCTGCATTAGCAAGCAGGCTTAAACGGTAAATAAGTAAGTAAATCACAATTCAATCGGTTGTTGGCCTGCTCTTTCAAAAAAACAAGCATTTCGAAACGCTGATTGGTCAAACCAGCGGTATAGAAACTACTTTAAGAAGTTACCTTAGGAAGTTGCACCAGGAAGTTAAATTCCTTGCCGCATTTTCTACACAAATAAAAGGCAATAAGAAATAGTTTAAATCACTTAAATAAGGTAAGGTTTTAAGACGATGGCATACAGTATTCAGCTTCTGTACACTTCTGTCCCGGCTCTTATAACTCTAAAGAAGTCAATGTTTTTATCACACGCTCGGCCCTCAACCACTACAATAATTCCTTGTGTAGAGATACTATAGGAAAATTTATCAATCGACCGAGTTACAAACCTTTCTAGGAATTTTGTAGAAATGATAGGTGATGAACATCCCTGGGGTGATTTAATCCAAGTTTGATAAAAAAGAAGATCGAGCTGTTAAGAACTGGTGTTAATGAACTCGGAGGAGATACGTACGCAGTAATGACATATTCTATAGCGCGGGCAACATGCTACTCGCTGCTATATAGATACGTGTTAAGTAAATGATTCACAATGCCATTCACGTTACACGTATTTTTTCGACGAGTATAACTCCACAACTAAATTATCTTTCAAACTTATTTATTACCTGGTTCGATTTATTAGTTCAATTTTCAGCGCACTATAAATCTAATTCTCAGTATTGCTGTTTACTGTTGTAGCAAAATTTATTTTGCCATGCATTGATGTATTTACTATCCTTCTTGCAGTTCGCGAAGTATACTACAGTCTGTGACCAGATAGCCAACAAATCATTTGTCATACTCAATGCCAGCATTTCGGTTGCATATCGCGAAAAACCGTTTTTGCGATCTGCAAGTCATGCCCGGCGCCAGGATAGCGTAACTGGGGGGAGAGGGCATAAACAAATTTTTAGGGGAGGGGGCACAAATGGTTTAATACTTCGAATCCGAGAGTATGGACCAAAAAAAAAAAGGTCTTTATCTCGAACTATGCGCGGATTTTCACGAATTTTGGGGTGAAGAGAAAAAAAAGGTCTTCATCTCAAAAAATGCGCAAATTTTCACGAATTCTGGGGTGAAACCACAAAAAAAGAGTCTTTATTACAAAATCTGCAAAAAACAGTTCTTGCTCACGAATTCTGGGGTGATAACTAGTATCTTGGGAGTCTCAGGCCTCGAACTGCACTTTAGTGGCACCGAGCCTGTTACTTTCTTTTGGGAACAATTCTCGCTTGGGGGGCACAATTCTTGTTTGGGGGGCACAAGCAGTGATTTGGGGGGGGAAGGCCCCGGAATGCATACCGTGGCGTCGGGCTTGCTGCCAAATTACAGCAATTTATCGAACTGTAACTATCACATTTTCGTTACAAAGATGCTGCTCAAAATCGGTTTTAATGAAGAAATGAGAACTATTTGAGGTAAAAAAGAGGTGCCCCAATCCTTTTTCCGCAATTTCCTTTATTTGCGAAAATACGATTTAATTCGTTTGACTCCGAACTATCGTCAATCCTGCATTCGCAATTTTGTGAAATTACAAATGGCATGTTGCAAAAATTCTTGCAAACTAAGAAACGCGATTATTAACTAATAGCAGTGAGTAGCCTAGCTATCACCAAATCTGAAAACTTGGCTTTGTCACCGGAACCTGTAATCCTAGGCTACCAGTACTGATCTACAGTACAGTACGTCTTTTGTGATGTCATAAAATTGCAAAAAGCAGGGTTGCCAATAGTACTACTCATAAGTGGGCACAAGTCCGTTAATCGTTTATCCGTTAATAACGAAGCTAACTTTTTCATTAACTCGTTAATCCGTTAAAAAGTATTTTCATGTTAACGGACTAAACTAACTTCCGTCAAGTTCTGTTACCTTCCGTAAAGGTTTTTATCGTTAACATCTTGCGCCATTCAATTATCGTACCGGTACAAACCAGTTTGCACTGGTAACACTTAGTGCGTATTAGCACGAGTTTTATTGAAGAAAGCGAAGAAAGGAGCTCTTTTTTGTGGCAAATAATAAGCTGCAGCCTCAGAGGCAGGGTGTCGAACCGAACCTGAACTCGAACCGTAAACCCGAATGAACCGTTTCATTTTGGTGAACCCGAACCGAACCTGAACCAGCAAAATTTTACTTCAGTGAACCTGAACCGAACCTGAACCCTCAAAATTGTGCTCAAGTGAACCCAAACCGAACCTGAACCCCTAACAAAAGTAAGAATATATTTTTCCATATCCGGATGCCGCTGGCGCTGGTACACGCGCAATAAGAGCAGTGGTGATCATCAACAGGATCAGCAATTTTTCCTTTTTTTTCTGGATTCACGTTAACTTGCTGAACTGATTTTTTTCTGGACGAAACGAGTAACGACTGTTAAATTTTAAGTCAATGAACCCGAACCGAACCTGAACCAGTAATATTTTACTTGAGTGAACCTGAACCAAACCTGAACCTCGAAAATGGTGCTCAAATGAACCCGAACCAAACCTGAACCGCTAAAATATTTTGAGCAGGAGCTAAACCTGAACCCGAACCGTTATTTGAAACGGTTCGACACCCTGCTCAGAGGTCTATTAATTATCGCCGTTCGCAATTTCCAAAGGTTTTTCGATCGCAGCTTCGTTAGTACATTTGAACCTATTTTTATCTTGAAATTAGATTAGACTGTAAAATGTAACTTCCAAAACACAAAAATACCACCATAGCAATAAATATTTCCTTACAATTAGCTCAATAGCGTCAATATGTGTTCTAGAAGCGAGTAAATAAAAAGAAATGTAAATTACACGCGAAATATTAACGAATTAACGAACTGTATTAACTTCCGTTAATTAAAGCTAAAAATAACGGATTAACGTTAACGGAGGAGTGAAGTTTGTTAACGGACTAGTGGTTAACGAAGCAAACGTTTTGCATTAACTTGCCCACCTATGGTACTAGTCAAACGGATTAAAACGTATTTTAACGAATAAGAGGAATTCGGAATTGTGGAAAAAGGTTTGGGGCACCTCTTTATTACCACAATTAGTTCTCATTTCCTCAATAAAACCGATTTCAAACAGTATCTCTTGACAATAACAAAGAACACCTGCATCAAAATCAACTGTCAAGAGTGTATGTGCATTCTGTACGAGTAAGAAGGGAGTGTCAGAAACCGACTGTCAAGTAGCATTAGTACTTACTGCTTGCTCTCATAAAAAAATGATTGGTCTTGTTATATGTGAAATTTCAGTAGCTTGCAATTTTCTCAAAACGATGACAACTGATAAACTTTACCAACGCATTGATTTGTATGTTAATTTACACACAGAGTTTAATTTGGCCCGCTATCAGACCACATTATTTTTTGAATTTTGGTTCAGAAAAAATAGGACCACTTCTTCTTCTTCTTTCTTCATTGCCCGCTTTTCCGTGAGGGTTGCGGGGGCAGCAGCTCGAGATTAAGCCGCCACACCTCACGGTCTTCCATCACCTCCATCATTTCGCATGGGTGAAATCCCAAGCGGTTCCATCCAAGATCCTCGATGTAATCGGTCCATCTAGTTCTAGGTCGTTCGACTGGCCTTCTCCCATTTGCTTTGGCAAGTAAAGCTTGTTTGGGCAGTTTTTCCTGAGGCATTCTGCTTACATGCCCAAATCATCCAAGCTGAGATCTTTCAATTCGGAGAAGTAACGGCTCGATGTTGAGAGATTTTCGAATCTCAGAGCTACGCACCTTGTTAAACAGTGTAACTCTTTACCAGGATGAAACTCGGCTTTATTAAACAACGACAAAACGTCACAAAGGTAGCATTGTTTGTTCCACTAAACTAAAATAATGTAGTAGCAAGAGCAGAGTGAAAAAAACATTGCAAAGACCCCAAACGGTAACGCGTAAAAATTTAAATCGAAAAAAGTCTTGGAAGAAGTTTATTAGCAGTAGCGGCAGAAAATTTGCTTGAAAAACAGCGCAGAAGCGCTGCCGTTTTTTTTCACTGAAAAAACAGCGGCGCTGCCGCTTTTCGCTGGTGACGAAAAAAAGCAGCAGCGCTGCCGCTACCGCTACTGAAAAAGTAGCGGCGCTAGTAGCGCCGCTGTGCCCATCACTGCCTACAAACCACTGCAAAAAATGAGAAAAACACTGATTTTTACCTAGAAACCCATTTAACATCGCTCTTCAAGTCCAAGCGATGACATACACCAAGTTATTGAAACTGTGTTTGGCAAGTTCAACCCGTAAGAAATATGATTTATCATTGCAATCATAACTGCTATTATGCGGGTCAACTACCAGCAGTTGATGAAGTTTCAAACATTATTTTCTCGCGGTCCAGCATTTCGTTGTAGGTAGTCCTAATTCTTAGCAAGAACAACTTCATGATCGTTCCATTTTTTGATTTCTTGGTTTTTCAAGTTTAATGCGAATGTTAGAAAGTTTCATGTATCGGCTGACTGTTCTTCATGTAATAATGCTTAAATTCTAACCTGGGTAGTTCCCGCCAATAGAGCTGGCCAGATACATTTCGTCTATGTTTTTGATGAATCGACAAACCATCATGTATGCAGGATACGTGTTGTGTTGGTTTAGGACATTCATCCTCCTCTACCAATCAAGCTTGAGACGAGCTCAATAGCAGTAGTAGTTAGACCCGTTCATATGCAGGATTGGCCATAAGTCGCACACCAAAGAATCACATGGAGTGTGACGTGAAACAAAGTAAAATCTATAAAAGAACATGTCTTTTGTCCACGTTCTTAGGGTGCAAAGTAGATGTTCTTTTCTAGTGCAGAGAAGCATTGTATGTAGGTATGTATCAGTTAAATTAGCTAGTTAATCAAAACTGTTTTAAATGCTTTGGTGTAGAGTTATTGCTCATCTTGTGTTGAGCACATCATAGATAAAAGCATTAAAAACCCTATTGCTTCACTCCTACAACTTAGCGAGATCTTCTGAGGTTAACTCCTAAACGATTCCAGCTTAGGATGAAACAGACTGAAAGGTTTTCAATGTTTTATCTGTGGTATGCTAAATATATGTTTTTGCAACCCGTTTAATCAGCCCAATAACCAACCTCTCGTGGTCTTCTTGTTCAAGCAGTGCAGGACAACAGAGTGGTAGCAGTCAGAGGTGGAGTCGAGGACACAAGGCTCGAGGCCAAGGACACCAAAAAAATCCGAGGCCAAGGCCAAGGACAGCCTTTCCGAGGACAGACACTTTCGAGGCCAAGGACAGGAATGCTCGAGGCCAAGGCCAAGGACCAAGGACACAAGCGCAAGTGCTCTCCAAAAAAAGGTCTTCACAAAAAATTTTCAAGCGATCCCCACGAAAAAACGTTTTCCAAAAAATGTTTTAAGCGCTCCACAAAATTTGAACAATTCAAAAAATACTGCTGTCCTCGAACCGAGGACAGGCCAATTTTCGAGGACTTGAGGCCTCGAGGCCAAGGCCAAGGACTTGACCTTCGAGGCCAAGGCCAAGGACTTCAAAATCTGTCCTCGAGGACGTCCTCGAGGCCAAGGACGTCCTCGAGGACTCCACCTCTGGTAGCAGTACTTCTCAAATGTGTGACTATCAACAATATTATACAGAACAATCTTGAGTAAAATATTGCCCAACAGTTTATAGTGTTTTAGTTGCTAACATTCAAGTCACAAATATCGGTAAATGCTCTGATGGCTTCAGAGACTGCTTTTTGGATGCATAATACAATCACACTAATAATATTATGTTGAGCCACAAATGGTGCATTTGCCTTTTCAAAATCGGTACCCGACAAGGTCGTAGAATTGTTTCAAGATTGTGCAAGTGTAGTTAGAGTTACCATCTAATCAAAGAACAGTTTCATTTTTGTGGAAAAACACTGTTACCACTCATTTATAAAACGTTAGTTAGAACCAGAACAAAATAAAAGGTTGGTTTTCAAGCTGATTTTGCTATTATATCTCAAAACCAGTAACACTAAAACGACGCAGAAACTAGAGTTATTTGAATTTTTGCTAACCAAATTACTGTATATAATCGGTTAGTTGGGTAGATAATTTGGCGTTTGGTCATGAAACTTTGTAACATTTCGCAATGAATCATTCCAACTTTCAACTTTGTAATATTTTACAGTGCCTTGAAAAACCAAAAAATCAAAAAATGGGACGGTCAGGAAGTTGCTCTTGCTAAGCATTAGGACAACCTATACAGAAATGCTGGACCGCGAGAAAATAATGTTTGAAACTTCATCAACTGCAGGTGGTTGACCCGCATTATAGTAGTTTATGATTGCAATGATAAATCATATTTCTTACGGGTTGAACTTGCCAAACACAGTTTCAATAACTTGGTGTATGTCATCGCTTGGACTTGAAGAGCGATGTTAAATGGGTTTCTAGGTAAAAATCAGTGTTTTTCTCATTTTATGCAGTGGTATGTAGGGCAGTATTGGTGCTAGAAAGTAGTCGAAATGGCATAGGCTCCTTAACATATTTTAGTCAAACTAGCAAAAAACAGGAAATTTTTTTGTAAATAAATTTACAAAACAAACACTAGAAACTGGTTTAGACTTGTTCTAATATATAATTTGAGCAATATTAAATCAAAAAAGCTGAGATACCACGTATTTTGACAGCAAAAATTAATGCTAAAGTGGGCAAAAAATCCATAATTTTCGACGAAAATTCAAAATTTCAAATTGCATGCCCTCCTCTCCTTGAGAACCGAATGAGCTGAAATTTGGTATGAGGGATTTCTATCACCAACCTAACAATTTGCGGGGGTGATGGGTTAAATTTGAAAAAAAACGTTTTTTTTTAACAACCCTGATAATTTGACAACCTTTGACAATTTGTCCTTAAATTTGCAATATTCTACTGTAAAACATTTGCTGACGAGACTTATTTGCCTTTATCCAACAACTGTAAAGAAAATTTGCAAGATGATGCAAAAACTGAACTTGAAAATCTCATCATTAGATGGTGGAAATAAATTGACATTAAACCCAGCTAAATCAAATGTAATAATGATTGTTTCTAAAGAGATAAAGCAAAATTCGGAAATTTCAAAACAAAAAATTCTAATTTTTGCTTAACTTCTATGATTAAATGCTTATGAATACGTTTAACGACTTTAACCTGTACACAACATAAACAAATCAACATGCAAAACTAGCACGTCCAGCAGCTTGAGGTGACTCGCTGTACAAGAAATCCGACCTCCGCAGCTTGCTGTTCTATTCGTATAATGCCATGAGAGTTTGTTAAGTGTGTTTTTTTGGCTTTTGAATGCAGCAAAATAAATTGAAGCTGAATTTGATCAAGAAATAAATTTCAAATACCACATCACAAATGATTGAGGCTAAAACTTCACATGGTGTTGGTTAGAGATGGCGCGAATAACAAAAAAAGCATCCGCTTGCTGCGCCGTGTCCGCAAACCTTGTCCGCATGCTGCACCGCACCGCATTCAAACACAACTAAGTTCACGCTGCACCGCACCGCAAGTTATGTATTCTTCAAATTTCCACAAACATCAGAAAAAAATTAGCTCTCTAGCTTTCGACATAAAAAAATTGATATTTCGGAATCATTTTGGACGGTTTTCAGAGGGTTGGCCATCACCACCCATGTCAAACTATTTGGTTTTTTAAACATTTGCTGATAAAAGAAACTAATGCTTTAGCTTGAGCCAATCAAAAATTGATTTTTGGGCGTCTATTTGGGGGCCCCTGGAGGAGTGGTACCCCCAAACTCTGCCAAAACATTTGTCGCTTAAATATCTACAGATATACAAAAAAAAACTGTTACCCTAGCTTGAGCAATCAAAAAAATTAATTTTAGGGGCCCCATATTGGGGGTTTTTGGAGGAGTTGCCAAAAAAATTTTGGGAGACAAAATTGTGTTTGCAGCTCAGCAACTTTACACAAAAATTAGATTTCGATGTATTGTGGTTTAGGAGAAGAAGAGCACACAAGATTTAGAAAGAAAAAAAAAAAACTCATGGTAACCAAAAGTGGGTTGGTAGGGATGAGAGGGTATCTTAAGACATGCAATAACCCTGTGAAAAAATTTTTGCTCTATTTAAGCCGTTTTTCAATAAGATCGCTTTTTAAACCAAATTTGCGACATGGTTTTCGGGTCCTAAAACCGAGGTCACGTGACTCATTGCCTCAAAATTTGGCACAAACATATAATTTATCAATCTCAAACTGCTGTTAAAATTTCATAAAGCTAGACCAAACCGTTCTCGAGTTATAAGTAAAAGTCTGAAACTTTGCACTCGTTACATTTTGAAAATGGCCGAGTAAAAACAAAGCAACACGCGACGCGAGGTCACTGGTCAGTCCTTCTAATTATACTGCTTTTATCTGCCTTGTATGTGTTTTCTATCAGGTTTTCTGAACTCTATTTTGGCAATCAGAAACAATCTACCAGTCTACCTGATGATTTATGAAACTAATGTACTAATCCTGAACCAATAGCCCAAATGCTGAAATACTGGTATATTACGTGCTCTGCATGCTGTCACTAGCCACTACACTCATATTTAACGGTCTAACTTGATAAGAACAGTTTTGCTGCCTCCCAACGTAAGCCTATAAATGGGTATTCAATATCGGGTAAACTACCGGTAGCTTACTTATCTGTGAACCGAAAACCCTCTAATCATCTGCTACTACCTCGTAGGCTATTCTGTCGTTGCAACTTTGTGTAGCCTAGCCTAGAATTCCTACTCTACCACATACCGGACAGGCTACAGACACATAGGACTGAAAGCCTAAAGCTTTATGCCATGACCAGTTGATGAACACAATTGGCTGCACTAAACTAACTCTGTCACTCTGAAAAGTGAAACGCAAACGTTGTACCAATACCATTAGCCTACTGCATACAGGGTGGGTATGTGGCTAGGCTATGTGCCTTTGTTCTGATAATTGTTTACCACAAACCTCCTTCATCTACTTTTTTTTGTCTGCCTTTTGTTTTATCTTCTCATCAACCGTCCTAAACTTTTCCTAACCTAGCCTACCAAAACCAAAATCTTTTTGTTGGTGACAGGAAACATGTTCAGCCAATCAAAACTAAGTTTGTTGTAGCCAAAATAGCCTATTTTAGGATGCTCCGAATTCTGCAAAAATAAATTTGAACCGAAGGCATCTTTTACTGGTTTAGTAGCCTTAACATATGTATTGCCAAAACATGATTTGTTATTCTTTTCGATTCATATTATAGTTTCATCATGACTAACCATTGTTAGACATAAAGAAATAATTTACCTGCAATAATTGTAAAAAAAATCTAAAAAATTATAGTACGCGGTGCTGCGCCGACGCTGTGACATAATACAGATTTTAGTTGCCACGCTGCGCGGCGCGGTGCACCAACAACAGCGCGCTGCCGCGTACACGGCGCTGTTGCCATCTCTAGAACCAACAACAGCGCGCGGCCGCGTACGCTGCGCTGTTGCCATCTCTGAAGTAAAGTAATTTGGTCAATTGTTGGCGCAGAAAGGAATAAAACTTTTTTCAAAAATTGAAAAGGGAACACCATTTAAAAAGAGCATTACGAAATCAATCGAACAAACATCAAAATTCACAGAAGCCGATGCTGAAAGCAGAAAAAAAAACAGTTGCATGCTTAAGACAGCTGTTTCGCCTAATTTTAAGGCTCATCAGTTACGCTTAGCAAAGCCAAAATGACAAATATTATAGTGATAAAACTTCAAAAAATTAGAAAATGATGAAATATTTGCAGATAAAATTCTGTCCATACCAATCTTTACCCAACAAATTACGCTAAATTAATTACAACTTTCTAACTGAGATCGTTGCAAACAAAACTGTAGGTATCAAGATGCTAAACTCAGGGTGTCGAACCGTTTCAAATAACGGTTCGGGTTCAGGTTTAGCTCCTGCTCAAAATATTTTAGCGGTTCAGGTTTGGTTCGGGTTCACTTGAGCACCATTTTCGAGGTTCAGGTTTGGTTCAGGTTCACTCAAGTAAAATATTACTGGTTCAGGTTCGGTTCGGGTTCATTGACTTAAAATTTAACAGTCGTTACTCGTTTCGTCCAGAAAAAAAAAAGGAAAAATTGCTGATCCTGTTGAACTTCACCACTGCTCTTATTGTGCGTGTACCAGCGCCAGCGGCATTTGATTATGGAAAAATATATTCTTACTTTTGTTAGGGGTTCAGGTTCGGTTTGGGTTCACTTGAGCACAATTTTGAGGGTTCAGGTTTGGTTCAGGTTCACTGAAGTAAAATTTTGCTGGTTCAGGTTCGGTTCGAGTTCACCAAAATGAAACGGTTCATTCGGGTTTACGGTTCGGTTCGACACCCTAGCTAAACTCACTGAAATCTTTACCAAGAGAAACTAGGTTACGGCCTATAACCTAACTGAAATCCTTACCGACTAGTGCTAGGTTACAGGCTATCAATCTAACTGAAATCCTTACCAAATAAAGCTAGGTTACAGGCTACTAATCCAACTGAAATCCTTATTGAACAAAGCTGGGTTACTGGCTATTAATCTGACTGAAATCCTTACCGAAAACGCTCGGTTTTAGACTATAAATCTAACTGATATCTCTACCGAATACACCTAAGCTACAGGCTATTAACTACATAAGCTGTAAAGTTGACCAACTGAAACTAGGCTACGAGCTACAACTAACTAATATTATTATTTTTATTTTATTTGTAACGTTTTCGGCGCATTTTCTATATGGCCCTCTTCAGCAAATTAAAAAGCAGTTTACAGTAACTTTAAAATTTAGAAATGAAAGGTTATCAAAATATTATCGGCAAAACACAATTGTTACAATATAACAACCACTATAACTTCATACATTTGGTATTGTGACGTATACGTTATACCTTTTCCATAGTAAAATCAAGTCAGAAAAATAAATAAATAAAAAATAAAGCAACACCATAAAATAACAATACTGTATTTGGTACAATGTAGACAATTAGACACACACACACGCATGAAAAAATGTTCAAAACACATTCAAAAGAAAAGAACAACCGTTGGCGTATAATTGTGAATTCAATCGTGGTGTTAGCTTTTTGATCAATAATGCCTCCTGTATTCAGACTGGACTCAAATATTTTGAAAATCAGACTGGACTCAAAATATCAGACTGGAACTCAAAATATTTTGAAAACTGTTTGGATCTTGATTTGTGCCCAGAGTTAAAACTCAGACTGAACTCAAAATATTTTGAAAACTGTTTGAATCTTGATTTGTGCCCAGAGTTCTTAAAATTTAAAGCACCATATCTTAGAGCATACCAAACGGGAAGAAAAGAAATTCATCGAATTGTGGTTAAAAAAAAGCTAGGTGAATTGGTTCGAGAACGTAAACTAGCAGAACGGAAATTTGAAAGACTAAAAACGGACATTTGGGCAAAATTAAGTTTTTTGGAAAAGAGCTGCTTAATTTCGTTATTAACGGATAAATTTAAGGGCTCTGTTAGACCAGTTATTCTAACCCACAACAAAAAACTACTTAACTTTTGGAGAAAACAATCTGTAACATGCCCATCCTGTATAGTGAATGCTAGCAAAAAGATTCTGACCATAAAAGAAACTAATGCACTTCGATTTGGTTTGAACAATCCCATTCTAGAAAGACATGTCCAAAAGGAAAAGATAAAGGTTAACATCGAAAAGCTCTTCTATTCGCTAAAAGGGGACCACACAGTAACAATAAACGATGAAGTCAGAGATGATGTAAAGTTTATTTTTCGGAAGTTTATAACAGATAGCAGTAGGGTATGTTCCACACGAACGAACAAAGCACTCCATCAAACACTTGAAAATCTAGCCAAAGACACCACAATTAAAATTTGCAAGTTTGATAAAAGAAATGGTGTAGCAATTCTAGATACAAATGACTACAATGCTAAACTGGACGCCATAATCGGAGACAAATCTAAATTCAAAGAAGTTCTTTGTAATTCCAATAAACATCCCCTAATACCGAAAGAAGATTCTATTGCGTATTATGTGAGGAAATACCTAAAAAAGCACTACGACAGCAGAATGATAGCGAATCTCATACCATCAGGTAGCTCACCAGGAAAACTGTATGGTACAGTTAAAGTTCACAAGTCTAATTTTCCATTGAGACCTGTCGTATCAATGGTTAACACGCCAGAATATGCATTAGCAAAATTTTTGGATAACATGATTACGCCATATTTACCCCAGACTCGCATGCTGAAATCAACTGATCACTTTATAGAGGAATTAAAAGAATTTAATCCAAACAGTCAAAATACTATGGTAAGCTTTAATGTGGTTTCGCTTTTCACAAATGTCCCTTTGGCCGAAACAATTGATATAATCTTCTTTTTCTTTCTTCATTGCCCGCTTTTCCGTGAGAGTTGCGGGGGCAGTAGCTCAAGATTGAGCCGCCACACCTCACGGTCTTCCATCACCTCCATCATTTCGCTTGGGCGAAGTCCCAAGCGATTCCATCCAAGATCCTCGATGTAATCGGTCCATCTAGTTCTAGGTCGTCCGACTGGTCTTCTCCCATTTGCTTTGGCATGTAAAGCTTGTTTGGGGAGTCTTTCCTGAGGCATTCTGCTTACATGCCCAAACCATCTAAGCTGAGATCTTTCAATTCGGAGAAGTAACGGCTCGATGTTGAGAGATTTTCGAATCTCAGAGCTACGCACCTTGTTAAACAGTGTAACTCCTTCGATTCTTCTTAAAAACCTCATTTCGGACGCTTGCACTTGTGATCGCACGCTTTCGGTCATTACCCAAGATTCATAACAATACTGTAAGTGAGAATGGGGACAAAAACTGTTTTGAAAATTGAGAGCTTTGCCTTTTTCGACAATTCTCGTTTCATGACAACCGAGTAGTGCAAAGCTCGCATTACTGCACTAGCCTTGCCTATTCGGGTATCCAGTTCTTCGTCTTGCCTTCCGTCACTCGTAAATGCAACCCTAAGATACTTGAACTTCTCTATCTGCTTCAGTGTCGCTCCATTCACTTGTAATACGCACTGATCAGGGTTTCTTGAACGTAGAAGTACCTCAGTTTTGGCCGTGCTTATTTTCATTCCGGCGGTGTTGCACGCATCTGCAAAGCTATTTAATGCGCGCTGGAGGCCAGATTCTGTGGAAGAAAGCAGAACCAACTCATCTGCGAATAGCAGACGACTAATTTTGCAATTTCCAAACGTGGCACACTCATCAGCTTGGCTGTATTTGTCGATCCAATTCATGTAAACAATGAAAAGGAGAAGTGACAAAACGCACCCTTGCCGGAGTCCAACGCCCTCATGGAACGGCTTTGATTGCTTGCCATTTACCCGAACACAAACCTCCGGTCTGCAGTGGAACGACTTAATAGCGCGTAACAATTGACCATTAACGCCATACTCCTGCAAAACCTTCCAAAGTTTATCCCGAGGAACTCGGTCATATGCTTTTTCAAGATCGACAAAGCATGCAAAGAGATCTTTGCCATACTCCCAAGATTTCTCGAAGATTTGCTTCAGAGTGAAGATTTGGTCTGTGGTGCTGCGACCCGGACGAAAACCGCACTGACCATGTTCCAGTTTTGATTCCACTATTTCTCGGCATTTCCTTTCAAGGCATTTGGCATATACTTTCCCCGGCAAACTAAGGAGTGATATCCCTCTGTAGTTTGTACATTGCTTGCGATCTCCTTTCTTGAATATCGGAATAATCACACCTGTTTGCCAATCTCTGGGAGTTTTGCCAAGCTTCCACGCAACTTGACACACTCGCGTTAACCAGAGAATTCCTTCTCCAGTCAGCGCTTTCAACATCTCGGGTCTGATTTCATCTTCACCAGCAGCTTTTCCAGATTTTATCCATTTAATTGCAGTTGCCACTTCTGCTGCAGTGAAAACTTCGTCTTCCCCTAGATGTGTCACTTCGTGTGTGTCACGAGTCGATGCCTTTACAGGATTCAAAAGATCTTCAATGTATTCTCTCCATCGTGAAAGGATTTCATTCTCATCCGTTAGAATGTTACCGTCAGAATCCTTGATGGAGTACGTGATACTCGATCTTTTGCCACGTAAACGGCGGATGGTCTGCCAAAACACTTTGTTTGCCGAAAAATAGTTGGAATCCAACCGACGACCAAACTCTTGCCATGACTTCTCCTTGGATTTCTTTACTGCCAAAGTTTCCGCTTTTCGCGCCTCAGTGTACCGGGATTGCAAATCAGATGACGATCTGTCCTGTAGCCAGGCCTTGAACGCATCTTTCTTTGCTCGAATAGCTTCTTTAACCTCTTGGTTCCACCAAGGTGTTCTTTTCTCACTATCGCCCGCCATTCTAAGCGGTTTTCGCCCACAACTTTCAGCAGCTGATGAAATGATTGCTGATCTGAACAGCAGCCTTTCCTTTGCGATGTCCTCGGATACATCAGGAAGTTGTCTGAACTTAGATGATATACTGGATGCAAACTGTTTTCTTACTTATTTGTCCTCCAAAGCCTCCCATTTGATCCGGTAAGTCACAGACAACCTGTTGGATCTCTTGTTTGGCCAAGGTTTCGAAACTCGTAAGGACATACTACCAGATGGTGATCAGTTGACAATTCAGCACCTCGTTTCTCTCGAACGTCCAGCACATCAAAAAACAAATCTGACGAAACTATGAAAAAATCTATCAAAGATTTTTGATCCATACTAGGTCGATACCATGTATACTTGTGAACCTCTCTTTGCTGGAAAAAGGTATTCATGATGCGGAGTCCGTTGCTACAACAGAGCTGCAATAAATACCTTCCGTTCCCACTCAGTCCAGTGACTCCATGTTTTCCGATCACACCCTTCACGTATCTGTGTCTGTTCCAACATGTGCGTTAAAATCCCCCATAAGGACTGTAGATTCAGTAGCTGATACTCGTAGAAGAGCATCATTTACTTCATCCACAAAAGTCTGATATTCACTCGTGGCATTGGGGGCATATACCTGCAATAGGCACAATGACCGATCCAATACCTTAAGCTTCAACATACAGACCCGTGATCCCAAAGGAATCCAATCTGACACACAGTCTGACAAACGGGGACTTGTGAGAATCCCCACACCCGCTTGTGCAGACATACTAGGATCAGCACCAGAATAGAAGAGTTTTCATCCGCCATCCAGATCCACAGTTCCAGAGCCACGTCGTTTGGTTGAAGAAACTCCGATAATATCGAGATGATACCGCTTTGCTTCCTCAACCAATTCTAGCTCTTTTCCTGTGAGGGTGAGGATATTCCAATTGCCCAACAGCAGTTGGTGATGGTTGACCCGTGAGTGTACGACATTATCTCGAGTACAAATACTCTGCGCTGCCTCCATTCGCCTCTCCAAACGTGTAGCGGGCACATTGGTGGAGCTGCTACTAGGGCTGGCTGGTGGAGATTGTCGCTTATTTTTCGAACGAGCCCCTCTGCGTAAGACTCGAACGCCATAGGGGTTTCGCTGAATGACGACCTGGGAGTCCCTAGGCGCTCCCCTGCCGGACGAGATTCCACTTGTGAAGGTGGCCCCATTAACGTCGTTCACGTAATTTTCATTATTTGTGCTCATCATGATTTGTTTTGCAGTTTAATCTAGCTGCGGAGAGGTTTTATATCAGAGTTGTCCTTCTCCTAGGTTATATGCTTACCACAGCTGATGGGCATAACCAACCCAGGTTTTAAGTTTTCCAACTATTTTGATTTGAACTATACTTCGTCTCGCTTCTACCATTAGACCTATCTGGCATGGGTAACCCTATCAGGAGAATTGAATCTCTAGCCAATACAGCTCTGCAGGTCATTGAAGCACATAGACTTTTCCACCTCGTTACGGTGATAGTTAATGGAAAAGCTATGCATTGTAGGTCTAATTGCCGAGCTATGTTATTGTATGCCTACTGTGCCATAATAAGCCAATTATATGTCATACTATGCCTACTAAGCTACGGTGCCCACTTTGGCCTACTATGCCTGTTGTGCCATAATAAGCCTACTGCATGCCATATTATGCCTACCAGGGTGCCATGTTATGCCTACAATGTCATACTAAAGCTGCAGCACCTACTGTGGCACACTATGCTTACTAATACTATGCCTATTTTCCATAACAAGCCTCCTGTAGGTCATAATCTGCCTACTAAGGTGTAATGCTATCCCTACTATAATATACTACGCTGCAGTGCCTACTGTGGGATACTGTGCAATAATAAGCCAACTATGCCTACTGTGCCATAGTAAGCTACAGTGCCTACTGTGACATGCTATGCTTACTACGGTGCCATAACAAGTCTACCTCATGTTACACTATGCCTACAATGCCATACTAAGCCTACTATGACATAGTACTCCTACTAACCTATGGTGCCAAAAGCCCACTACAGTATATTGTTGTTGTAGCACATATTATCCTCCAATCACCAGACAGCATCAGACGCTAACTTATTGGACGATCCGCACATTTTTTTATAGCAGTGACTACTTCGTGATTGGAGAAATCCGCATCTGCTTAAGGAGTTTCCGATGATCCAACGTTCCTGTAGATTTCTTCAAATTCTTGCCCAACGAATTTGCTGCTTGTTCAAAGCCACCAACCAGAGATAATTATCGTAAAACGTCTTATCCAAGGACGCAACGGCGTGACCAGGGTGAGGGTTGAACCCAGATCATTCAATCAAGGTCGTCGTAAACAATTCACTTTTACCCATTTGGCCAAGCTACCAACTATACTACACTCGAATGCTATAGGCCTGTTATGTCTACAATGTCATACTACGCCTACTATAACATACTAAGCTGTAGCGCCTACTGTGGGATACTATGCCTACTGTGCCATAATAAGCCAACTATATGTCATATTCTGATGTTGTACTATGCCTACTAAGCTACAGTGCCCACTGTGGCACACTATGCCTACTGTGCCATAATCAGCATACTATGTCTATTGTGCCATAATTAGCCTAAAATATAGCATAACTATACCCACTGTACCGTAATAAGCCTACGATATCTACAATATCATACTAGCCTGTAGCGCCTACTATGGTTTTTAATAATATGCGTACTGTTCCATAACAAGCCTCCTATATGCCATACTCTGCCTCCTAAGGTGTCCTTCTATCACAACTAAGTATACTAACCTCCAGTGCCTACTGTGCCATATTAAGCCAACTATGCCACAGTGCCTACTGTGACATGCTATGCCTACTAGGGTGCCATAATAAGCCTACAATATGTCATACTATGCCTGAAATGCCATACTAAGCCTCCTATGACATACTACGCCTACTGTAGTATACTATGCCTAATGTGCCATAAGGCTACTACTGTATATGCCACACTATACTCGCATGCTATACTATGTCTACAATGCCATACTACGTTTGCTATATACCAACCTCCAGTGCCTACTGTGCCATATAAAGCCAATTATGCCACAGTGCCTACTGTGACATACTATGCCTACTAGGGTGCCATAATAAGCCTACAATATGTCATACTATGCCTAAAATGCCATGCTAAGCCTCCTATGACATACTACGCCTACTGTGGTATACTATGTTTAATGTGCCATAAGGCTACTACTGTATATGCCACACTATACTCGCATGCTATACTACGTCTACAATGCCATACTACGTTTGCTATGATATACTAACCTCCAGTGCCTACTGTGCCATATAAAGCCAATTATGCCACAGTGCCTACTGTGACATACTATGCCTACTAGGGTGCCATAATAAGCCTACAATATGTCATACTATGCCCAAAATGCCATGCTAAGCCTCCTATGACATACTACGCCTACTGTGGTATACTATGCCTAATGTGCCATAAGGCTACTACTGTATATGCCACACTATACTTGCATGCTATACTACGTCTACAATGCCATACTACGTTTGCTATGATATACTAACCTCCAGTGCCTACTGTGCCATATAAAGCCAATTATGCCACAGTGCCTACTGTGACATACTATGCCTACTAGAGTGCCATAATAAGCCTACAATATGTCATACTATGCCCAAAATGCCATGCTAAGCCTCCTATGACATACTACGCCTACTGTGGTATACTATGCCTAATGTGCCATAAGGCTACTACTGTATATGCCACACTATACTTGCATGCTATACTACGTCTACAATGCCATACTACGTTTGCTATGATATACTAACCTCCAGTGCCTACTGTGCCATATAAAGCCAATTATGCCACAGTGCCTACTGTGACATACTATGCCTACTAGGGTGCCATAATAAGCCTACTTCATGTCATACTATGCCCAAAATGCCATGCTAAGCCTCCTATGACATACTACGCCTACTGTGGTATACTATGCCTAATGTGCCATAAGGCTACTACTGTACATGCCATACTATACTCCAGAGGTGGTCAGTAACGAAGTAGTTCTACTTAAGTAGACTACTTAAGTAGTATTTTCGATAACGAGCGACTTACTTAAGTATTTTTCATTTCTGATACTTCTACTTTTACTTCAAGTAAAATCCTCTCGAAGTAACGCTACTTGAGTAGTAATGACTTTTATGTAAAGTAGAAGTAAACACCTAGCCAATATTCCACCTCACAACGTGTACAATAACGAAGTAAACATTATTCCACCTCACAACGTGTACAATAAGTACGTATCGAGTTTGTTTTACTGTACAGTACCACAAAACTTATTGAATAATTACGCCGATTCATTTACAGGTCATCTAGGGTAGTGTGTTTTTGCGTTGCATCAAATACCAGGTGTTGACTCAGTCTCACTAAAAAAAAAAACATACCGAACCCTGATTAGCATGGTACAGTAGACAAACTAGACATGCGCATTACTCCTGGTTCATACGAAAAAGATTAGCGGTTAACGGCGTTGCGTTTGCTGCGGCCCGTCTGGGGTTCAATTCCCTAGCCGGTTAACGAACAGTGTTGCTAACGACTCGCCATCGCTACGACATTGCTCAACCTGTGTTGTCCAGGCGTGGAGATGAGCCCAGAGTCGCTACTAAATCGTATTCGTAACACGCTTCGGTGTAATTTCAAGAGAATAATAAAACTTTGATTTTTTGATATGCTACGGTAAGTATGGCTTTGCTTGAACACTGATCGTAAGCGTCACAACAGCAAACCTTCGAAGAATAAACAAACACGTGAAATTCGAAATTACTTTCTACTTTCATTACTTAAGTAGAATTAATTTTGACTACTTTCCTACTTTTACTTAAGTGGAAATGCTTCGCCATACTTCTACTTTTACTTGAAAGGCATTTTTGAGCAAGTAACAATACTTCTACTTAAGTAGATTTTTCGACTACTTTGTCCACCTCTGCTATACTCGCATGAAACCAACCATATGCCATACTATGCCTACAAAGCTACAGTGCGCACTGAGGTATACTATGCTTACTGTGCCATAATCAGCATACTATGTCTATTGTGCCATAATTAGCCTAAAATATAGCATAACTATACTTATTGTACCATAATAAGCCTACGATATCTACAATGTCATACTAGCCTGTAGCGCCTACTATGGTTTTTAATAATATGCGTACTGTTTCATAACAAGCCTCCTATATGCCATACTCTGCCTCCTAAGGTGTCCTGCTATATCAACTATGATATACTAACCTCCAATGCCATACAAAGCCAATTATGCCACAGTGCCTACTGTGACATGCTATGCCTACTAGGGTGCCATAATAAGCCTACAATATGTCATACTATGCCTGAAATGCCATACTAAGCCTCCTATGACATACTACGCCTACTGTAGTATACTATGCCTAATGTGCCATAAGGCTACTACTGTATATGCCACACTATACTCGCATGCTATACTATGTCTACAATGCCATACTACGTTTGCTATGATATACTAACCTCCAGTGCCTACTGTGCCATATAAAGCCAATTATGCCACAGTGCCTACTGTGACATACTATGCCTACTAAGGTGCCATAATAAGCCTACAATATGTCATACTATGCCCAAAATGCCATACTAGCCTCCTATGACATACTATGCCTACTGTGGTATACTATACCTAAGGTGCCATAAGGCTACTACTGTACATTCCATACTATACCGCATGCTATACTATGTGTACAATGCCATACTACGTCTACTATGACATACTAAGGTGCAGTGCCTACTGTACCATAACAAGCCAACCATATGCCATACTATGCCTTCAAAGCTACAGTGCTCACTGTAGCATACTGTGCCATAATCAGCATACTATGTACATTGTGCCAAAATTAGCCTACAATATGGCATAATATACCTATTGTGCCATAATAAGCCTACTATATACCATTCTATGCCTACAATATCGTACTAGCCTGTAGCGCATACGTGGCATATTATCCTTACTAATACTATGCCCACTGTTCCATAACAAGTCTATTATATGCCATACTCTGCCAAACTAGGGTGTCATGTTATCCCTACTGTGACATACTAACCTCCAGTGCCTACTGGTCTATATTAAGCCAACTATGCCATACGCCTAGTGTTACACTATACTATGCCTACTGTGCCATAACAGACCTACTTTATGGGTGTCACGCTACGCGTACAGGCGTGTCATGCTAAACCTATTAGAGTGTCATGCTATACCTACAAGAATGTCGTGCTAAACCTATTAGGGTATCACGCTATGCTTACAATGCTGTGCTAAGCTGCGGCACCCACTGTGGCATGCTACATGCCATACTAAGTCTACACTGCCATACTATGCCTATTGTGCCATACTAAGCCTACTACATGCTATACCATAAACAAAACCATAATTATTTACCTATACAGGATAAAACAAATCCACTTCGGAAACCAGCTTTGCAATTCATAGACTGGAGTCGCGGAGAAGTCGCATTTTGCACTTTTTAACAGCAACTAGAGTGCCATTGTCTAAATATCGGATTGGAGTGCTATCCTAACGTTAACATTGATCCATCAATATTCTTAGCCAACCGCTAATATTTTCTATCAATTTTTCCACCCAATGCCAACACGCAATAATCAACCTTCCTATACCAATGCTTAAATTCATCAATTAATTTTCCTAGTCTACTTCTAACATTTTTGTAATCAATTTTCCTAGTCAAGTGTTAACAATTGTCAATCAATTTTCCTAGCCTAATGCTAGCGTTCATCAATTAATTTTTCCAGTTAAGAGCTAACAGTTGTCAATCAAATTTCCTAGCCTAATGCTAATATTTATACATCAATTACTTAGTCTAATGCCAACAGCCAATAATCTACCTTCTCATGCCAATGCTTACTATTAATTTTTCTTGTCTAATGCTGACATTTATCAGTTAATTTTCCTACTCCACAGCTAACTTTATCAAACAATTTTCCTAGTCTAATAATGGTAATATTAATCAGTTTTCCTACTCTAATGTAATATTATCAATCAATTTTCCAAGCTTAATGCTTACATTTATCAATGAATTTCCTAATCTAATGCTAACATTATCAATCAATTATCAGAGGTGGAGTCGAGGACACAAGGCTCGAGGCCAAGGCCAAGGACACAAAAAAATCCAAGGCCAAGGCCAAGGACAGCCTTTCCGAGGACAGACACTCTCGAGGCCAAGGACAGGAATGCTCGAGGCCAAGGCCAAGGACCAAGGACACAAAGCGCAAGTGCTCTCCAAAAAAAAAAAAAAGGTCTTCACAAACATTTTTCAGGCGATCTCAAAATTTTAACATTCCAAAAAATCGTGCTGCCCTCGAGCCGAGGACAGGCCAATTTTCGAGGACTTGAGGCCTCGAGGCCAAGGCCAAGGACTTCAAAATGTGTCCTCGAGGCCAAGGACGTCCTCGAGGACTCCACCTCTGTCAATTATCAATGCTAACCTTAATCCATCAATTTTCCTAGCCTAGCATAATGCTACAGTAACATTTATCAATCAATTTTCTAGTCTAATACTAACCATTTTAATGCTAACCTTTAGCATCAATTTTCCTAAACTAGCGCAATGCTACAGTAACATTTATCCATCCATTTTCTTAGCCTAATACCAATATTTATCAATCAATTTTCCTGGCCTAGCTTAACGCCAATACTTAGCACTCAATTTTTCTAGTCTAATAATGGTAATATTAATCAGTTTTCCTACTCTAATGTAATATTATCAATCAATTTTCCAAGCTTAATGCTTACATTTATCAATGAATTTCCTAATCTAAAAGTTAGTATTAGATTGATATACTGTAATTATTAATCGATTATATGATGAGCACAACAATAATTTTATTCCGATTCCCAAAGATATCTTTAAGAAATTAATGCTTCTCGCCACGCAAGGAATTTTTATGCACAACGAACGGTTTTATAAACAAGTTGAAGGAATCATAATGGGCAATCCGTTGGGACCAACAATGGCAAATTTCTTTATGGCTCATTTAGAAGAAAAAATTTTTGCGGAAAAGTCTAATGGACCAGTTTTACCTAAGCTTTATCTTCGATATATTGATGATGTGTACGCGATTTTTGATAGCAACCAAAACTGCGACGAGTTTCTTCCGGTTTTGAACGCACAGCATCAAAGCGTGAAATTCACAGTTGAAAAAGCTACAGATTCATTGCCTTTTCTTGACGTGGAAATAAAGTTTGACGAATTCGGTTTTAAAACTAGTGTCTGGCGCAAACCTACATATATGGGACTGTTGTTAAATTTTCGATCAACTTGTCCAAACGCTTGGAAATCTGGCCTAATTACTTGTTTATTAAAACGTGCCAAAATCATATGCTCTGATTATGAATTGTTTAAAGATGAAATCACTAAGCTAAGATGCATTTTCGCAAAAAATTGTTATCCTAATTGGTTTTTTAATAAATGCTTGAAAAAATTTGAAAATAATACCAAACCAGACTCACATGATAAAGAAGTTGATGATGATTCATACATACTTGGCTTGCCGTATTTTGGAAAACCATCTCGCAAATTTGCATCCCAATTGTCTACCTTACTAAAGCAAAAATTTGATGTTCGAATTTTTACTTATTACACTTCGCTAAAATCTGGGTCATATTTTAATCTGGAATCCAAAACTCCTGCTGCTCTAAAATCCAATGTGGTATATAAATTTACATGTTCGCGTGATGTGAACACGACATATATTGGTATGTCAACGCGCCACTTGGTGACTAGGGCCAGAGAACATTTGCAGCTTAATTCCAACTCTGCCAAAAGTGCCATAAGCCAACACATTTCTTCCTGCCAAACTTTTCGAAATTCTAATTTGGATGTTAGTTCGTTTAAAGTAATTAGAAACTGTCACAATGAATATGAAACCAAAATGCAGGAGGTATTATTGATCAAAAAGCTAACACCACGATTGAATTCACAATTATACGCCAACGGTTGTTCTTTTCTTTTGAATGTGTTTTGAACATTTTTTCATGCGTGTGTGTGCGTCTAATTGTCTACATTGTACCAAATACAGTATTGTTATTTTATGGTGTTGCTTTATTTTTTATTTATTTATTTTTCTGACTTGATTTTACTATGGAAAAGGTATAACGTATACGTCACAATACCAAATGTATGAAGTTATAGTGGTTGTTATATTGTAACATTTGTGTTTTGCCGATAATATTTTGATAACCTTTCATTTCTAAATTTTAAAGTTACTGTAAACTGCTTTTTAATTTGCTGAAGAGGGCCATATAGAAAATGCGCCGAAAACGTTACAGATAAAATAAAAATGCTATCGGGAATCAAGTTTCTGCTTATATGCGCTTTGTGGTTTAAAAGAATTTACATCTCTTTACCGAAATTTTATTATGATATTATTATGATTATGGTTAGATCTATTCAATAAAGCAGTAACAATTGCGCAGTGACGCAACAATCATCCAATCAAGAACAAGGGGTATTAGGTGAAAATCAATGAGAAACAAAAAGAAAAAAAAAGCCGTCTTTCATAAACTATTACCTTACTACATAGGTGGGCAAGTTAATGCAAAACGTTAGCTTCGTTAACCACTAGTTCGTTAACAAACTTCACACCTCCGTTAACGTTAATCCGTTATTTTTAGCTTTAATTAACGGAAGTTAATAAAGTCCGTTAATTCGTTAACATTTTGCGTGTAATTTGCATTTCTTTTTATTCACTCGCTTCTAGAACACGTATTGACGTTGTTGAGCTGATTGTAAGGAAATATTTATTGCTATGGTGGTCTTTTTGTGTTTTAGAAGTTACATTTTACAGTCCAATCTAATTTCAAGATAAAAATAAGTTCAAATGCACTAACGAAGCTGCGATCGGAAAATCTTTGGAAATTGTGAACAGCGATGATTAATAGACCTATGAGGCTGCAGCTTATTATTTGCCACAAAAAAGAGCTCCTTTCTTCGCTTTCTTCTATAAAACTCGTGCAAATACGAAACAAGTGTTACCAGTGCAAACTGGTTTGTACCGGTCCGATGAATGAATGGTGCAAGATATTAACGATAAAAACCATAACGGAAGGTAACAGAACTTAACGGAAGTTAGTTTAGTCCGTTAACAGAACTTAACGGAAATTAATTTAGTCCGTTAACATGAAAAAAACTTTTTAACGGATTAACGATTGACGGACTTGTGCCCACCTATGCCTTACTATATTATACACATTGAAAATAAATTTATAAGAGCATCATGACTCACAAAAAAAGAAGCAACGACACAATGAAAAGATCAGTTTATCCTTGGCATGTTCGCCAAATTAATTTGGTAGCCTGTAGCTTAGGTGTATTTGGTAGAGATATCAGTTAGATTTGTAGTCTAAAACCGAGCGTTTTCGGTAAGGATTTCAGTCAGATTAATAGCCAGTAACCCAGCTTTGTTCAATAAGGATTTCAGTTGGATTAGTAGCCTGTAACCTAGCTTTATTTGGTAAGGATTTCAGTTAGATTGATAGCCTGTAACCTAGCGCTAGTCGGTAAGGATTTCAGTTAGGTTATAGGCCGTAACCTAGTTTCTTTTGGTAAAGATTTCAGTGAGTTTAGCATCTTGAGACCTACAGTTTTGTTTGCAACGATCTCAGTTAGAAAGTTGTAATTAATTTAGCGTAATTTGTTGGGTAAAGATTGGTATGGACAGAATTTTATCTGCAAATATTTCATCATTTTCTAATTTTTTGAAGTTTTATCACTACAATATTTGTCATTTTGGCCTTGCTAAGCGTAACTGATGAGCCTTAAAATTAGGCGAAACAGCTGTCTTAGGCATGAAACTGTTTTTTTTTCTGCTTTCAGCATCGGCTTCTGTGAATTTTGATGTTTGTTCGATTGATTTCGTAATGCTCTTTTTAAATGGTGTTCCCTTTTCAATTTTTGTTTTAATACGTGATTACTGCACCCACTTGGCTTGGATGGATTTCCTAATGCCACAACTTTGTTGTCCCTTTTCCTTTAAAACTTTTTTCCTTTATACTACAAATTTGGCGTTTTAAAACTTATTGTAATGATATGTACGATTATGGACTCGCCAAATGTAGGCAACACTCCAAAAAAAAAACAGCTTTACTTACACTACTAATATATTATGTTGATTTTTTGACAACTTCAAAAATGATTCAATTCTCAACGCTACATTCAGAGCAAACGAAAAATTAAAAGTTCCACTGTTAAAATCGTTAAAAACGCAAAAATCTACAAAGTATCAAGGTTTTGCTAAAGAAAATTAACTATTATAAATTTTTGAAAAATCTTTTTTCGAAAATTGTCTAGTGAACATCAATCTAATCTCATTTAAAACTAGTAGTCATAATAAACCAAAAAAAAGTTTGGCGCCAGCTTGCCCTACGGTATTATAATAATTGTTTCTACCTATATTTCAGTTTGTAAGATAATCAAAGCTAATTCTTTGTCTTCTTTATGCTGGTTAGCGCTTGACTTGAAGATATGTGTCACTTCGTGGTTTTTCTTCCACCATAATTTCTATGTTATTGTGTTATATTTTTCGTTGATTTATTACTGTAGTAAACAATGAGCTCTACTGGCGGGAACAAAAAAGTCACCCTCACAATTGCTAAAATTTTGCATTCGTTATTTTCTCATGCATCTGCCGCGATTGGTCACAAAGCTATCTGAAATTTAAAGGGATCAAAAACCGATCCACGCTAAGGTTTTATGAGCCGCAGTCAGAAAACGCTAGTTTAGTTGCGATAGAAAAAATTACTTTTGTTGTTGCTTATTATCATCTGTCTTTGTGGCCTTTAACCGTTTTTCTGTAGACCTTCTTTTCACCGATTTTGAATCATGGGAAGATTTTGTTTCAGACGTTGCATTCATCGATTTTGAATCATCCGGCAACGATGTTTCAGTCGTTGAATTCGTCGATTCTGTATCATACAGCGACAATTTATCAGGCTCAAGGTTTGTCTTGTCTGCTTTTGAATCATGCGAAGACTTTGTTTCAGATTTTGAATCACGTGACGACCTTTTTCTACGCTTTCTTTTTTTTCTTGATTTTGAATCACGCGACGACTTTTTTCTCTTCTTTGTCGATTTTGAATCTTCTTCATCCGCGTCCGGTTTAGAAGAAAATAGTTTGGCGAGTGTTTGAAACGAAAAAAATCTATTGAAAATGTTAAATATTTTTAAAATAGCATTTATATTAGACAAGATCATAAATAAAATGTAGCTAAAAACAATAAAGCATTGAAGTACATGAAAGTCATCAACGTTCGTGCTCGTCACTCAGATAACAAACATTGGAAACATAACTACAGAGCGAAGTTTTCAACTTTTATTGCATCCGCATTTACTAGCATATTTGCCTTACAGATATTGATGCCAATCCCCCCCCCCACCGATCAAAAAGACGTTTCAGCGCCACTGGTTTTACCTTCCCTCCTCCTCTGTAGGAGCAAAAAAGCACTCTCAAAATTGCTACAATTTTGCATGCGTTATTTTCTCGTAAGTTATTTTCTATAGTAATCCGAAATTTAAAAAAAATCTATCCTACATTGTTCGATGAGTCCTCACGTTAAAAAGGTGCTGATTTAGTTGCCGAAAGAACTGTTGTGCTTTTGCTGGTTGTCTGACTACATAGATTTCAACGGCTTCTATTGTAACATCAATTTTGGAACGATAAACCTGTTTGATTTATTTGTGGCTTTCGACTTCTTTCCTTTGCGCCTTGCTCTGCGCTTTACTGCTTTCCTCGATTTACTTGTACCCGGTGAAAAACACATCTTGAAGAAATCTTTAATTTTTTCTATCAGCAAGAATCTATTAAAAACAGTTTATAAGTTTGAGAATGACTTTTATATTAAAGAAAAATAAAATAATAATATAGCTAAAAACAATCACACCTCGAGTAGACAGTAAGTAAAGTGAACAAACTCCCATACTCGTCCATCAGTTAATTAAAGGTTTATTTTCGTCGAAAAACTTATTCGTCACTTTCATAACAAACATCGGATTCAGAGTGTGACCACTAATGTGTTCAATTCTAATTACAACCAGTCAAACAAGCTACCAAATAATGATGAAACGATTTCAAATTCAATGTATCATTCAAAAATTACCAAACCAAATGGTACTAGCTGGATCAGCTTCGTGGTTGTCAGTCAGTTGCTTGCTTAACTGATTGCATTGAGAATTGAACAGCCACAATCTTGGTTCGATGAACACAATCATGACCTTACAGTTTATTCTTGCAATTATCCAACTTTATGCGCATTTGGGACTTACACGACGCTTTAGGCAAAAAGACTGCCTTTTCTGCTATTGGAACTTCCGCGACGCTTCGGGTCGAAAGTCTCTTTCTTTTTTTTTTTCGTGCAAATTTACGAATTCGGCTACCAGAGTCCGAAATCGCTATAACTTTGAAGTGGTTGAAGGAAGAAACTTGAAATTTAGAACTTAGATGGGTTGCATATGGAACAATTTTTCAAATTTTGAAGGTAATCGGTCACGTGATATGGGTTTCCAAGCCAAAAAACTGAAATGCCAATCGGAGGTTCAAAGTCAAACAGCTCTAGCTCGAAAATTAATTGTAGGAGGAGAATAAACGTTTCGATTTTAGATAACGATAACGAATTTTTTTATTGCAGGAAAAACAGCCAACAGGGTAAAATAGCAACTTAATGCGGACAAAATTCTTGATGCTATTTCTTATGAGAGGCTGCGAAAAAACTAAAAATGCCGTTCTGAAAAAACTTGCAAGATCGTCGAGTCTGCAGCCTCTCATAATTAAACTAACACGACAAAATTAATTTCTAGTTAACAATATTTGAGATAACATAGATTCCTACAATTGTTGCCAAAAAAAAAATACCAAAACACAAAACCGAAAATAATGTCTTGCAGAAGGCTAGCGGTACAGTAACTTTAAACAAAGGCATTTTTTGGCGTAGTTATTAAAAACTTGAAGGAATGAACTTGAAATGTGAAGCAGGATTATTTTTCTTCAAAAGTTTCAAGTAATACAATTTTGATTTTTTTGAAGTACGCGCTTAATCGTTTATTGGTTTAATTCAGTAATCGCGTTGGGAGTTTGTTGCACAATTTGGTTCCACATATTTTAATTGATCTTTGAGTAAGTTTTTTATTGACTTTTGATAAATAATAACTTCCTGTTTTTCAATTTCCCGTTGCGTAGTTATAAAAGTTTGATGCAGATGTAACATGGTTTCGAAAAGGTGTTGGCAGCGTTTTATTTTTGAATTTACACAAAAATTTTAGTGTTTCAAGATTGCATATATTCTCAATTTTTAATATATTTAATTTGCTATGCAAAGAAGAAAGTTTTACTTTTTGTTTTTAGGTTTTGGACAAGATACGAATAAGTCGATTTTGCTGAACATGAGCTTTATTGATATAAGTTTATTACCTTTCCCCAGTTTGTAATGGCATGCTATAGATGGGGGTGTGCAATACTGTAATAAACTTGCGTTAAAAGTTTTGGAGTTAAATAATGTTGTAGTCTGTATATTATTCCTCCGGCTATGCTTAGCTTTTTGGAAACATGTTGCAAATGCTCAGCCCAGGTCTAATTTTCGTCAAGAATCATCTCTAAATTCTTAGTTGAAGTTTCTAGAAACAATTTTTTACCATTTATGTCTGGAACAAAATTATGCTGTTGGGGTTTGCTTTTGTTTGAGTACAACATGCAATGCGTTTTGTCAAAGTTCAAAGACAGTTTATTACTAGCGACCCATGATTTCACATTTTTCCATTCTTTTTCAGTTTATACTTTATGTGTATGTTTCGATTTTTCTTGGCATATTAGCACTGCGTCATTTTGCTTGTTTGATTAATTTAACCGGTACGTCCATATATCCCGGGCTTTTGTGTCACTTTAAACCATTTATTGCTTCAATTATTTCACATTCATCTGAAGGATTTAGTATGATTGATTTGCACTGACTTTTTTTCAGATGACAATAAGTATTCTTTTTTAAGCAAAACGGAAGGGGCAATTTTATTACCAATATTTGCGAAATAGTTATTGACAGCGCTGCATAGTTTGCTTGGGTCATGAAGCACTTTGGCTTGGTCATTCAGCAAGGATGGTAGTGTGGCAGAGCTTTTTCAATTTTTTCTTAAAATGAAGTTAATATGGTTCCAAGCGCCAAAGGTGTCGATGCTGCTGAAAAGCGACCGATGATATTTGCGCTTAGTAAATTTTTTTGCATGAGTCAATTATTTATTTCTGCATTTTTTATATTCAAAAAATATTGCATCGCTTTTTGTTTTCAAAAATCTGCTATATAGTTTATTTTTCTGTTTGATTTGATTTGATAAGCCTTTGGTAATCCGAGGGTGGTTAGATGTTTTGTACTGTTTTCTGCTTTGTTTCTTTGTGGGAAAGTATAACTTCGTTAATAAAGTCAACAAATCCAGCAGTTTTGACAAATCTGTATTTGTTAGGTATTCAGGTAGTGACAGAGACTCATCAAGATCAATAAAAAAAATTTCTATCGTGTCAGGAGTTAATTGTCTAAGAAAAGGCTGAAAATTCTTTTTTATGTCGGACGATTTGTATTCTACGGACAGGGGTACATGATCACTTATCATAAGCGATTATACTAGGATAGATATTAATAAGCAGATTTTGGTTTGCATAAATGTGGTCTATTATAGACCTTGCAGAATTTGTTAATCTGGTTGGTTTTTCAACTATCTGAATGCAACCAAGCAAATTGATACTATTGGCATAATTAGCAATGGATGCAGGTGCAACACACAGTTTCTTATAATTAATACAAAAATCTCCGAGCACTATATAGTTTTTTGTTTTGTTTTTAGAGAGTTTAGGTACGCCTCCTCTAACTCAGACAAAATACTAGATGGATGTTGATATACTGGGCCTACTACCACAGTGTTTTTGAAAATATCGACATTTCTACCCAAGCATCCTTGCACCCTTCACAATTAATTTTGTTTTGATACAGCTGGCGACACTTCAGGCGCTTGGAAACATACCTTCCTGAACCACTCGCAAGAGTGGGGGAATTGCAATAAAAAAAATTGCAATCATTTATATTCGTAATGGCAATTTTGTCAGACGTCAGACGAGTTTCACTAAAGATGTAATATCAACCTGGCGCGGTAATTGATTGAGAAAAAGCTCGAGTTTGTCAAAATTTTTCAATAAACTAACAATACTAATATGCACAACATATAAGTTAGATAAAACTGAAACATTCATTTCGTCAATTGATTCAGCTAGGGTTTCTACATACACGGGTTTCGCTGGATTAAATCGTCCGACTCACTATGTAATGTGAAAATGCTGATGCGTTAGCCAGTGCTTCCCAAACTTTTTTGCTCGCAACCCCCTTTCATTTTCTAAAAATCTCCGCGACCCATCACGGTTAAAATAATGAACAGTGTGAGTTGTGTATTTGTGTATTTTGGTAATTATTCAACGGAAAAAAAATCACCACAAGGCATTGTTACCCAATGCACGCAACACGCAAACACATTTGCAAACAACCTGTTTGGATTTGTCTTTAACGTTGCTTCAACATCATCTGCAGTACGCTTACTACCGTAATCGTGCGACTTTTTCAACCAGCTATCCATTGATTAGAATCTAACCAGTAGTAGTAATATGGTAGTTACTAGTTATACCTCTACTCAACTATGTATATATATCACGCTCCTACTCCTCTACTGAACTGCCGGTACTACAGCCAGACATGTAGCTAGGATTCTGCAATTGAGAAGGGGCTGCTACGGGGTCTGGGGGCGGAGCTCCCAGCGCTCAAAATTTTGTTTTTGTTTTCAAAAATAACCTAATTTTGGGCCTAGTTTGATAAAAATTAATGCTATCAAAACGTGGCATAGAAGTTAGTAGTGCAAAAACATGATTATACTAGTTGCATAAATGGGCTATGTGAATTGTTAGAATTTATTGCGAAAGTCTCAGTTCAATTGCTACAATTTCAGTTCTCTTTTTACAAGCTGGTAAATCACAAAATCCTATACCGGTAGTTCAATAAAACTTTCAAGGAGTAATCTATTTCGCCAATATTTTATAGAAAAAGATATATTTAAGGGGGCTGACAGAAGGAAGTTTGAGAGAAGTGATTAGTAATGAACAAATACTGAATAGCCCCTCCCCTGTTCCTAAGCTTATATATTTTTCGATGAAACCTTTGTTAAACATTTTTCAATATGGATCAAATTTGAATACCAATTTTTAGCCATGTTTCATTTTATTTTTGACGAATTAGCCCCCTCCTCCTCTAAATAAACGTTTCAAAATACGATTTAAATCTCTTTTGTGTCTATTCCAGTGCAAAAGACAGTCTCAGAAGTGCTAAAACGTGGTATTTTTCTTATTCTGCGTTTTGTTCGGCAGGCCAATGGGGGGGGAGGGGGCTATAGCCCACCCCCTTCTAGCTACGCTACTGACCACAGCACTATGCAAGCATAGAATTTGGTTTGCATACTTCTATTATTTCAAAAACCGAAGTTGCAAAACAAAACAAGCTAGGCATCCAGCTGTGCCACATGATACAAATGAGGAAAAGTTTATCAGCTGCCTTCTTATATAATACAGGGTGTCCATAAAGTCTTAAACACTTTTCAAAATTGTATTGCTAAATAACTAAAGCAGATAAAATCATACAGTTTTTTGCAAAGTAAAGTTTGTTTATTAAAGTTTTACATATAAAAATTTCTAGCAGTTTAAGTAATAGCCATATTTCAAGAATTTAGTTTTCCATGCTATTTATAGACTTCAACATGTGCTCCATTTGTTGCTCTCAATATGTCAAGGCGATACTCAATTTCGCGCCAAGTGTTCTCCAGCATTTCTTCGTTTACTGTGGCGAGAACCTCAATTATTCGTGACTGCAATGTTTCGACGTCACGTATTGGCGTTCTGTAAACTCTGTCTTTTACATAACCCCACAAGAAAAAGTCTAAAGGGGTGATATCTGGAGATCTTGGCGGCCATGGTGTTGGGCCATTTCTTCCAATCCATCGGTTTGGAAAAGTTTCATTTAAAAAGTCACGAACTATCAAACCCCAGTGTGGAGGGGCACCGTCTTGCTGAAACACAACCATCGGCTGGAACTCTTCTAATTGAGGAACAACGTAATGTTTTAGCATATCCAGATAAATGTTTGCTGTAATGGTGGATTCAGCAAAAATGAACGGACCAATAATCTGGTTGTGCATTAAACCACACCAAACATTGATTTTGGGACTGTCTCTTTCTCTTTCCAAAACCTCGCAAGGATTTTGTGAACCCCACATTCGAGTGTTATGCTTATTGACTTTCCCGGATACTTGAAAAGTTGCTTCGTCGGAAAAACACACACTGTTAAGGTAGCCATTGTCATCATCAATGCGCTGAAGAATTTCTTCAGCGAAAGCTGCTCGGCAAGGGCGATCATCCGGCTTCAGAGCTTGAACAATTTGTAACTTGTAAGCATGGAGCCGAAGTCGTTTATGTAAGTAAAACTTTGTGAACTGTGCTTCGAGGAATAGCAAGTTCATTTGAAGCAACACGAATGGATTTCCTTGGGCTGCGCTGAAATGCTACACGGACAGCATCAACAGTCTCTTCATCAATGCTTGGCCTACCTGATCGTTTGCGATCCAAAATGCGGCCGGTTTCCATAAAATTTTTAAACCATCTCTTAATGCTGTTAGTGTGTGGAGGGTCTTGTCCAAACTCATTTCTAAATTTACGTTGTACTGCAGTTGGTGATTTCAATTCATTGTACCAAAGAACACATTGTGCTTTTTGTTGAATGGTTAACATTTTTCATAATTTGTTGCAAACTTACTCCTTACTCCTTTATTAACAATGACTTATTCGTACTCACTTTAACAATAAAATAACCTGTGAAAAATAACAAAAAAACTTTATGGTGGTATAATTCTCTGTCGAAAATCTAAAGTTTCTACCATATGGGGTTTTTGAGATATTAAAATTTTAAATGTGTGCAGGACTTTATGGACACCCTGTACATTGTTTAACAAAGTCTCACTATTTAATAGCGCCTATTTAAGTATAATCTACGGCTAAGTTAAGAATGACGTTTCGCAGAATTGCACAAGTTTTTAACGACAGTCAGGGGTCGCTGAGAGTATACCAATTTTACTTTTTCTTATAAAAATTGGTATGTTCTTTGCGACCCCTGAATGTCGTTACGCGATCCCTTGGGGGGTCGCGACCCCCAGTTCGGGAAGCCCTGCGTTAGACTGATGAAACCACTCACATCAAAAGCCCAAGTTGATGCAATAGTCATTTTAAGTGTTTGCAATCGTTTTTGTTTTAAATAGATACCTTTTCAGAGTTTATGTTTTTGCGTGTAAAAATGTACCCATTTTTTATCCAAATGAACTTGCATTGCGGAGCCTTGATCTTTTGTTTTGCCAGCTAAAAAAGTCTTTTTCGTTTCTGCATGAGATTTTCATTAATGTAGAATCTCTTCTGGCTGTCGTTGTGTTTGTCATCGTTAAGTTCTTTGAGTGGGTACCGGTATGGGCTGTAATATATTTCATTACGAACTTCGCGCTTAACGAATCTTGCAATAACCGTATTCGCCGGGCCGTTCTTGTCTCATCCTGGTTTTGTTGGAAGTCGGTGAGCGACCAATATGTTAGCTTTCTGTAATTTGATGCCAATTTTTTCAGCTACATCTATGACTAATTGGGAGACATCCTCGTCTTTTTGATACGTCAGTCCTTCAATTCTAAGTTTTGACGTCTGTCGTATCACTCAAGCAAATCAATTTTGTCTTCATCGTCGCAACTTTTCTTCTCCAAATTTTTGGTTGAAGTTGTTAGTTCCGTAGTATGTACTTTCTGTTTATTACTGTTTTTTAGGAGCCTAGTGTATTCTCGGCTAATGTCGTTGTACCTGGCTGATATAAAAACCTTGGCTTTGGCAAAACTCAGTTACTTCGGCTTTAAGCGCTTCAATTTCACTCTTTAAAGGGGCTACTTCTTATGCTATCATTCTTTTAATCATTTCTTCTGCTAACTTCATATTGACTGCCACTACCAACTGAAGTCTTTTCACAATTCGAAGTTGATGTTGGGTTAGTTTTGACTTTGTCAGATTTTCTTTCTTTGCTTTGCTTACTGCAATTGTTTTCTTTCATCATGCTGCATTCTGAATTTTGAAGCTTTGTTAACTCCCAAAAATTCCCAAAAATGAGAATACTACAAAATTTAGGCTACCGCAATTTACTTTAATACTATAGGTAACTAGCCTATTCTTTATTCACCCTTATTCAACCTTATTCAAATAGAATCACTTTTAGAAGCGCCTGGGAGTGCAGTTTTAGCTCTCAGATTTAAATTATGACAATTTTGACACTTTTTTTTTCTTTACTGGGACTTCCACTACGCTTTGGGTGGGAAGTCCAAATGCTTTTTTTCCGTGCAAAACTACGAATTTGGCAACCAGAGGTCGAAAACTCCATAACTTTGAAACGGCTACAGATAGAAACGTGAAATTTAGAATCTATATGGAAAACACATGGATCATTCTTTGTGGAAATTTTGGGGGCAATCGATCACGTGATAGGGTATCCGAGACAATCAGAGGTTTAAACAGCTCTAGCTCGAATACTAATTGCAAGAGAAGAAAAAAAGTTTCAAACTTAGAAGCGCCAGGAAATCCAGTTTCAGCTCCCAAATTAGGACGATTCCGACACTTGTTTATTTATTTATTTAAGAACTTTTTTCGTAGATGCAAAGACTCAGAAACCACCACAGCTAGAGAGTTTAAATTTGGAGATATGATAAGTCTATATATGAAGTTGTGCACTTGCATTTTTGGAGGAGCTACGTCAAGTGGTTTGGGGCGGATGCACCAAAAACTTGTGATAACAAAGTTTAATATGATTTTAGTGACTGATTTTTGTCAGTTGTAAACGTGTGATGCTATGGCCTAGTGGTTAAAAGCGTCAGTGAATGAAATCATTGTAAGTGACTAAACCTGAGTTCGATTATCTAGTTGGCCATCGGTTTTCTTTAAACCAAGATGATAATGAATCCAGAACGTGTAATTTTTTTTTTATTAAGACAAAATCATCGCTTTTAATATTTTTTAAATATTTTATTAGGAAACCCTCCCAAATAAACCCCCAAAATCACTCTTTTGCTTGGTTAAGCTAAGGGGCTAGTTTTTTTTGGTATCAGTAAATATTTAATTGAAAATATCTTGACATAGTTTGAGGGTACTTACTCCCCGAAACCCCAAATGGACCCTCCAAAATTATTTTTTTAACAGCTTAACTAGGGTACTAGTTTTTTTTTTTTTGATATCAGGAGATATTAAAGAGACAAATATTTGGCATAGTTTGGGGGTACCACCCTCGAAATCCACAAATGAACTCCAAAAAAATCAATTTTTTTAACGGCTTAATCTAAAGCCCCCGTTTTTTGATATCAGGAGATACTTAACGGACAAATTTTTTGACATAGTTTGGGGGTAACATCCCCCAGAAACTTTCCCAAATGGACCCAAAAAATCACCTTTTTGAATGATAAAGCTAAGGCGCTAGTTGTTTTTTTTTTTTGGTATCAGTAAACATTTAATTGAACAATATTTTGATATAGTTTGGGGGTATAAAGTAAAACCACTCGGAACCCCCAAGTGAACCCCCCAAAATCAATTTTTTTAACGGCATAAGCTAGGGTTCTAGTTTTTTTGATATCAGTAGATATTTAACAGACAAATACTTGGACATAATTTGGATACCATCCCCCCAAATGAACTCTCCCCCAAACTCAGTTTTTTGCACGACTTAAGCTAAAGCTTCAGTTTTTATTGATATCAGTAGATGTTTAAGAGACAAAATTTTGACATAGTTTGGGGTACCACCCCTTCAGAATCTTCTCAAATGGACTCCATAGATCAATTTTTGTATGATTTAAGCTAGGGCGTAGGTTTTTTGGATATCAATAGACATTTAAAAGAAAGAAAAACTTACATAGTGTGGGGGTACCAACGCCCCGGAACCCCCCTAAAAATGGGCCCCCCAAAAATTATTTTTTGGAAGCTAAGTTTAACAATTGATTTTGGTCAACTGGATTTATCTGCTGTGCTGGCATAATGGTTAAAGGCGCCAGTGTTTGAAATTGCCATGAATGAACAGAGTTGAGTTTAACATGCGCTGCTGTGGCCTAGTGGTTAAAGGCGCCAGTATTTGAAACCTTTGAGATTGAAAAGACTTGCGTTCAATGATCTAGTTGACCATCAGTTTTTGCATTCCAAAATCATATTGAATCCAGCATAATTTATTTTTTATTTTTAATTAGGGCAAAATCGTTTTTAATATTTTTTATTTTGACATTAGATATGATCAGAGGGTTTCAGGTTTTATTTTCTGTAAAGACCACCCCAGAATCAATTTTGTTATGACTTAAGCTATGGTGCTAATGTTTTTGATATCAGTAAATATTTAACAGATAAATATTTTGAAATAGTTTGAGGGTACCCCTCGGAAATCCTCAAATGACTACCAAAAATCAATTTTTGGAATGGTTAAACTAAGGCACTAGTTGTTTTTGATATCAGTAAATATTTAGGAGACAATTATTTTGACATAGTTTGGGGGTAGTAATCCCTTGGGACCCCCCAAACGGACCCCCCAAAATTAAGTTTTTTAGTTTTTTGCTATAAGTAGACATTTAAGAGACAAATACTTGGACGTGGTTTGCAGGTACACACCCCAAAATCCCTCAAATGACCCCCTCAAAAATCAATTTTTTAAGTGGTTTAAACTAGGGCGCTAGTTTTTTTTTTTTTTTTTTTTATGTCAGTAGTTATTAAAAAGCCAAAATTTTGACATAATTTGAGGGTATTACCTCCGAAAACGGCATCTAAATGGACCCTCCAGAAATCAATTTTTTGAACGGCTTAAGGTAGACCCTAATGTTTTTTTTTTGATATCAGTTAACATTTAAGAAACAAATACTTGGACGTAGTTTGGGGGTACCACTCCCCCGGAACCCGCCCAAATGGACCTCAAAAATCAAGTTGTTGAACGGCTTAAGCTAGGGCGCTAGTTTTTTGATATCAGTAGATATTAACACTCAAATACTGGGACCAAGTTTGGGGGTACCAATCCCCCCAAAAAAACTAAATCACCCCGCAAAATTGCTTTTTTGGACGGCTTAAGCTAAAGCGCCAATTTTTTAGGATATCATTTAGCATTTAAGAGACAAATATATTGACATGGTTTGTGATTCTGTTTCAATGCTCTTCATACTACTCTAGATTCTTTTTTACACTCAGAATTTTTTATGGATTCCAACCACAAATATGTTGTAATTAACAATTTTTTTTCATCAGATAAAATCACATTTAACCTTTTCTTTGTATTGCATACGATTGAGTTTTATAGGAATATCAGCAACCTTCAAAGTATGAAGATGAGAATGCTGGGGAAAAAGAACTGGCGAAAGTCCCGTATTATTTTCTTTGGAAAAATAAACATTTAGTGTCTGTTTTGTTTTTTTTTCTTTTTTTTCCTTTTAGTAAGAACTTTTTTGATAGAAACAAAACTTCGAAATCACCAAAGCAAGAAACTTGAAAATCGGAAATATGGTAAGTCTATATTATGAAGTTGTGCACTTGCATTTTTTATAAGTGCTCAGGCACAGGTTTGCGGTAGATTCACCAAAAGTTTGTGACAGCGAAGTTTATATTACGTGATTTTAGTCAACAATGCTTGAGTGCTGCCGTGGCCTAGGGTTAAAGGTGCCAGTCTTTGAAACCTTTGCGAGTACATAGACCTGGGTTGATTTATTTAATTGGTCATTGCCTTTCTCGAACCAAGACTACATTAAACCTAGCATATTTAATTTTTTTTTTGATTAGGGCAAAATCGCTTTTAATATATATTTTTTTTTATCCTAGATATGATCGGAGGGTATCGGGTTTCACTCTCTATGAAAACTCTCCTAAAATCAATTTGACACAGTATGGGACATAGGCGTAGCCAGGATTTTTGATTGGAGGGGGGCCCAAACCACACATCACATGCAATGACCTCATCAAAAATTTTCTCAAAAGGAACTTTTTGTGGGGCAAAGATATCGTACAATGGAAGATCTGAAGCTGCATCCCGTTGGCACTTAACCAGGATTTTGGTAAATGGAAAGGGCGAAAACTAATGGTAGGAAAGTGCAAATCTAACTTAGAAGACGTGTTGAGTAAGCTAGTGTACTCAAACGTATCACAGACGGGGTTCTGGGGGCGGAGCCCCCAGCCGCCAGAGGCTATGGGGGTCTGGGGGCAAAGCTCTCAGCCGCTGGGCGATTTTAGTAAGTTTTTAGAAAAAAAGCTATTTTAATCCCACTGGATCACATTTGGCACGTGTTCAAAGCCATTTCAAAGAATTAGATTTTTAACACTTGATAGTCAATCCAAAAAACTTTACTGTTCAATCCTCCTTTTACTTGCCATTAAAGTCCAAAACACGTTTAAAATCTTGCATTTTGGTGTAAAATTTTAATTGCAAGTGATTTGGTACATGTTGGGGAAAGTAAAGCACATTGCCTCCTGCATTATTTTAGCAGTAAATAGTAATCCACTCGAAGATTTTCCTTCAAGATTTTTGTTTTGTCATGAAGTTAACCAGTTGTAGTACTACATGTACGACCAGGGGGCTATTGAAATTCCCTATTGAAATTCAATAATTTGTTCAATGAGCATATTCCCTAGCTTTTTTTTAAAAGTATTAATTTGTGCGTAAAAACTGGCGAGATGGAGTTGAATCGTTATTGAAAAACGGTACAATAGATGGTTACGCTTACTAAATATGTTATTTCTGGGCCGGATTTATATTGCGCGAGGCCCCGGGCACTTATGGGATTTTTGCAACATCTTCTGTCAAATGTAAGCGAAGACTAAAAAAAGTCCTACTATCTGAGCGCTGGGCCCTGGCACTGTGTCATATGGCAAATACGGCCCTGGTTATTGCATTACCTTCATAAAAAATTTAGATGAGGGCCTGAGGTAGCAACTCTTAGGACAAAAACCCTTGATTTCACCCTGGTTTTACGTTTAAATTGGTTGGAAAAAATTGAATTAAGGGGGTGCGCCGGGCCCCCTGGTCGTCAATATTATTTATTGTTAATTACTGTTGTACGCATGTACTGTTGTACGCAAAGGATGCTAAAACAAACTGAAAATGATGAAACAAGGCTTTTTGATGAATTTTTGTCATTGGTGGCATTTCAATTCAGGGGGCCCCGGCCCCCTGGCCCCCCCCCCCCCCCCCCCCCCCCCCGACTACGCCTATGATTTTGAGATAAGATCGTGCCCTTAAGTTTTTTCATAAAAACACATTTAAAGCGAAATTAAAATAACTTTTTTCTAATCGTGGAGTACTCGAGTTAAGTCACTTGACAGTTTTTTGAAACCTCCAGGAATTGCATGACATTATTATGACTTGGACAGTTTGTCGTCATTATTATTACTCACTTTTGTACGCGTAAATCCTAAACTAAAGAAACTGCAATTCCAGACAAGGACAACATACTTGCTATGCTCTTGTTATATTCATCATTGGTAGTATTTCAATAGGTGGTTTGCATTACCGCCTGTGTTATATATAGCATTAAATTTATAATAACGTTAAACGAGGGCCTGGGATTGCAGCTTTTAGCACAAAACTCTAAGATTTTTCACAGGTTTTGCATATAAATTGTTAAAAATTTGAATTACGGGGTCCCTGGCCCGGGACCCTTGGTCATCAGTTAGGGGCTCCAGAGACCCCTGGTCGTCAGTTAGGGGCTCCAGAGCCTCCTGGTTGTTAGTTAGGAGCCCCGGGGCCCGATGGTTGTTGTTTAAGGCCCCCCTGGTCGTTATGGTTGTCAGTTAGGGGCCCCGGGGCCCCCTGATTGTCAGTTAGGAGCCCCGGGCCCCCCTGGTTGTTAGTTAGGGGCTCTGGGGGCCCCTGGTTGTCAATTAGGGGCCCCAGGGCCGCTGTTGATCAGTTAGAAGCCGCGGGATCCCCTTTGTCAGTTGGGGGCCCCAGAGCCCCCTGGTTGTCAGTTAGGGGTTTTAAAGCCCCCTGGTTGTTAGTTAGGGGCCCTGGGGGCTCCTGGTCGTAAATTAGGGGCCCCAGGGCCCCCTGTTGATCAGTTAGAGGCCCCGGAGCCCCCGTTTTTTAGTTGGGGGCTCCGGGGCCACCTGGTTGTCGGTTAGAAGCCCCAGGGCTCCCTGGTCGTTAAATAGGGGCCTTGGGGCTCCCTGGTTGTTGGTTCGGCGTCCCCTGGTTGTTAGTTTGGAGCCCCCTGGTTGTTGATTAGGGGCACCGGGGCTCCCTCGTCGTCCGTAACTGCAACTAAACATCGCTAGGCTATGTTGTTATAATTTTTTATCATTGGTGGTATTTTAATTGGGGGGCAGGCTCCCTGGGTCCCCCTGGCTACGCCTATGGTTAGGAAGCACCTTCCCCCGGAATCCGTTCAAGTGGGCCCCAAAATCAAGTTCTGATTGGCTTAAGCTATAGCGCTAGTTTTTTTTGGTTTTTTTTTGATATCAATAGATATTTAAAAGACAATTATTTTGACACGATTTAGGGGTACGACGTCCCAAACAACCTCCAACCCCCCAAACTATTCTTTTGAACTGCTTAAAATAAGGCATCAGTTTTTTTGATATTTAAGAGGCAACTGTTCTGAGGTAGTTTGGGTACCATCATCCAACCCCCCCCAAATTGACCCCCCAAAATCAATTTTTTTGAACGGTTTATGCTAGGGCGCTAGTTTTTTTGCTTTTTTTTCAGCAGATATTTAACCGACATATACTTGGACCAAGTCTGGGTGTACCACAACCCCAACAAATTCCAAATAATTCCCAATTAAACCTCAGAAAATAAATTTACTATTGCAATTTTAATTGATTTATTTTAGTAGTGATTTTGTCAAATGTGTTTATGTGCTGTACTGGCATGCCAGTGTTTAAAGTTGTCGTAATTGAACATAGCTGAGTTTAAATACCTAGATGGAACATTCGTTTTCCAAAACCTCAAACAATTTAAAATCAACATAAGTCTGTTTGTTTGTTTGTTTGTTTGTTTATTTATTTATTTATTTTTTCATACAAAATCACACTCAATTTTTTTGTTAGGTCATTACAGGGGCAGACACGCCTAAACTTCTGATAACAAACTTTAATCACTGATTTTAGTCAGCAATAAACATGTGGTGCCCTGGCCTAGTGGATAAAGGTGCAACGGTTTGAAACCTTTGTTAGAAAATAGAACTAGGTTTAAATATCTAGTCAGCCATTGGTTTTCTTAAACCAAAATCAGATTGATCGAAGCTTTCATTTATTTTTTTCATTAAACAAAATATCATTCAAAACGTTTTGTTTTGGCACTAGATATGATCAGGGTTTTTGGTTTCATTCCGTCATTTTTATTAAAAGTTAAAACATTTTTTAAATTTCACAATAATCCTACCAAATTGCCGCTGTGGGTAAGATTCAACTCTCTAAATTACACCTAATTGCTAATAACAGTAGAACAAATTATGATAATAAAAAAAACTAAACCTTTTTTATGAGAGCCAGATTTTCCTCTTTTATGGTAAGAAATGATTTTTGGTAATCGTTGAGTTGATTTTTGAAATAATTGGTTTTATTTTAACAGGCTTATGGCTAACAGATGTATCATTAATTTCTTTCCTACCGGCTTGCTTAAAGCGCTAGCGCGTTTTAACTGCTCTAGACCTTATAGGAACAATGAGCACTCTTCTGTTTATGCCAGCTATACAAATATGTTATTAGTTTTATTTTACATTTTTTTAATAGCAGCGGTTTCCCTTTCAGTTCAGAGTTTAAGTTGCAACTGACAAAAAACTTGAAATAAAAAAATAAAAAACAGAATCAAGATAAAATAAAACATTCAATTTAATACGAAAAGTTTCGATTTCGACCTAAACTTAAGTCATTCTTAATTTTATGTGATATGTTTAAACATTCTCAATCTTATTCAAATTGAACAAAATTAAAAATAACTTGAGATAAAATCGAACCGCCTCGTATTACTTTGTATACTGTATAGATTGTAAAATGTTTCATTTCATCTTGGGTTTGGTTTTTTAATTTAAAGTTTTTTACATCGTCCCTTTTTTCTGCTCCAAAATTTGAAATAAATTTGCCTATTGCTTTTGCACATTTACCAATAACAAGAACACAATATTGTTTCTTTGAAGTCGATTTTGGAAATGTTATACGCTAATTGAATAAGTGATGATTTTCTTTTTCCGGGCAAAATAAATGTTTATAGAGTGCCTTCGATGGCATTATTGCAATATTGCTATTTACTGCAAATAGTCGTCAATGGTATCATAGGCTAGGGTAGCGCATTATTTGGTTTGCATTCTAAAACCTAAAGAATTTTAAAGCAAGTAGAGTCATGAAGCATGTATGTGTGATAAGTCACAGTCAGATCATAGATTCTTTATTAGTGGACTGGAAACTGACAGTTTTGTCTTTTTTTTTCTTCGCCGTTTATTTTTCTAGAATATGCCAATTCGTCCAATCAGCGTGACTTTCAGGGTAATTTTTCTCTTCTCGGCTCATTCGCTCTGAGAATATGTCCAATCAAATCCGTCGAATACGCGTGACCATAAAAAAACTTCGCAACAAGAACAAACGTTTTTTCTTCAATGCTCTTCTCTTTTTCCGCGCGTCTGTTTCTAGTCTACTAAATAAAGAGTCTATGGTCAAATGGAATCGATTTAGTTTCTAAGGAAAAAATAATACTTGTTGTGTTGTTGGCGATCAAGTTCCGACGACCTTTTAGAAGACTTCGACGACCTTTTTGAGGACTTCGACGACCTTTTTGAGGACTTCGATGATCTTTTTGAGGACTTCAACGACCTTTTTGAGGACTTCGATGGCCTTTTTGACGACGATTCTTCCGAGGAACTTTTTTGAGACGACGGGTTTTCCGACGCTGAAATATCACTCCAAGTAACCGATTTCGAAGCATCGACATTCGAGGTGTTAGATGATTTTGCGCTTACTTTATCGCGCTTCAGGTTGCTAGGTTTTTTCTTACGTCTGTCAAAAATAAGTTCCAATTACTAGAGTTAGTTTAGGTTAAAGGTCATTAAAATTGCGAGTAATAAGAAGATGTCAGCTTCTGGTTGAGACTTTTTTCATCATTCTTAGATACCATATGGTATCTTATCATATGGATCAGGGGTGGGCAAACTTGTTCAAAGAAAGAGCCGCTGGCGGAAAACCATAAACACTAGCGAGCCGCAAAATCGGTTTACACAAAATAACATATCAGCTATAAAAACACCAGGCGCGCAGGCAGAAATTCGCAATGGGGAAATGTTTGGGGGGCCTGGGAGCGAAACCCAGTACAAAAAAACTTCACATTTTTTGCAAAAATAACTTAATTTTAGGGATATTTTGATAGAAATTAATGCTTTTAAAATGTGGCATAAAAATTGGCAGTGCAAACATGATTTAATTGGTTGCATAAAAGGCCAATGTGGAAATGGCTAATGGTAAAATTAGAGTTCTCTTGTTTACATGCTGGTAAATCATAAAACTTAATAGTTCGATTAAACTCACACGTAATAGTCTATATTTTATAGAGAAAAATAATTGGGGGGTCTAATGGAAAAATATTTGAGGGAAGTGATTGGTAATTAACTAATCCTGAATAGCCGCATTGGTAATTAACTATCCTGAATGCCGCATTCCAAATGCATCTGGCCCCGGCTGCAGAAGTGTCCCCCTAGTTTTCATGAAAAAAAATTCTCTCTTTCTTGTAATCCATGGCCTTTGATGGCTTTTTGGACGCTTCCGTTGCCGATTCTGAACTATATTTTTTCTTCGCAACCGGCTTTAAAATTGTTTTCGCCCTTTTTGATCGTTTTGCTTTGACAGGTTTCTATGAAAAACAATGTATAATTTTTTGAATACCTTCAAACAATAACGCGTCGAGTTAATTGTAAGTCACAAGCTTCTATGCGTATCACTCGTATAGCGAACATCGCAGCCAAATTGTAACTTTTCGAGTGTTCAATCCTTAGTGCAACCAGTCAAGAAATATACCCATTGCCGAATAATGAAGCAATCTTATCTTCGACTAATCATTTAAAAATTAAAAGACGTGAAATCAACAGCTGGGTCAGCTTCGAAGTCGTCACGTTGCACACCAGCTGCTTACTTGACTGGTTGCGTTAGAAATTGAACAATCACACTTTGGTTCCGATGCTCGCTATGCAAGTGACAAGCACGTGTACTTCTTGACTTGCAATCAACCCGACGATTACTTGCTAGCAATTTTCAGCAGTTGAAAGCTAGCAGATGTCAGGTGAAAAATGATGTTACGTGTATAGTATATTTGTTAGCATGCTTCTATCAACTTGAAGTTATGGTGACAAAGCGGTCTAACTCCTGTTCCGTTTAAAATGACTGCAGCTACTTTGAAACCGATATGTTTGTAGAAGACATTAGTTAAATTCTCATTTGTATTCGTTTTTTCTGACGACCGTAGAGTAGTCCAGATTGTTGGGTTGTCTTTCATATACTTTATACGTAATTTACTTCAATGAACCTTTACAATTGAATCGATGCTTCCCAATTTTTTCCAAAGGTTGGTTTGACGCAATGACGTCATCAAAATGATATTACGACTAATTTTTAGCAAAAATGATTGACGTCATACGTGGTTTGATATTTTTATCCAGCTTTGTCTTATTTGTTGGTATGAATCACGAATGCTAAATTCAGTTGATTACGTAACAAAAAAACTTTATCTCATTATTTACGCTAAAAAAAAGTCAAAGTAAACTTTCACTGCTGACAGTAATTTGATTGCTGTTTAACCCTGTTTTACTAAGTAAAGGGAGCAAAAATGCCTCTCTTGTTTTATTTTGTGATAAATCCCATCAGAAATAAGCTTTCTATTTGGAATCAACTTGATTTTGAATCAAATTTGTTTACAAATAACCTCTGAAAATCTGGAGCTGCCAAAGTAAAAAGAAGTTCCCCAGTTTTGAGGTTTGCCAAAGTCACTTTAAAAATCTATGCGTATCTTTTAGTTCATATTTAATTTGAATGACTTTATTGGACGTTTTTGTGACGTAATCTCTTTGACCTGTCATTTTATGAAAACAAACCTACTTCCAAAACTTGAGACGCCTATGATCTACTATTTTTTTAAAATATGGCTCTAACATCACAATGATTACGTCATCAATAAGACACTTTAATTGATAAGTTTGGTAAACACCAATCTGTTTGCGAAATTTGATGATGCCATATGGCTTTTGTACAAGGAATTAGATAAGGGGAGCATTTTTGCATACCTTTCCGTGTAAAATGCGTTGGTCAAATATCTCGTGTAAAATAGGGTAATTTTGTAAGACTTAATTCAGCTAGGGGTTTAAAAATTCCAGAAAATAAACTCTTGCTGAGGTTGAATGAAATTTGAAAAAACTCAACATTTCAGAAAAGTACAAAAAGCATTATATGATTAAAGATCAACATTTTTGAGGCACTTTGATTTTCCACTCCAGAGCATAATAATAGACAATTTCTATTCAAATTGACTTTTAAGATTACTAATTATTTGGGGTTTGGAATTGTTCTAATTGTAATGCTTTCGTGTTAAGTTTAGAGTTTAAGTTGAAACTGAACAACTTGTTTGCAATGAATTTTTGGTTCATTGAATGAGCTATAAACAGCATTCAGAGTTTTCGAGGCACAACCGAAATTATTACAAGAATGTGACATCCAAGCAGCGTTGGAAGTCGATGCTGTTTAAAAGCAAAGACGAATCGGTATCGATAATTTACACAAAGAGCAAAGAATTGTCAACAGTCGATATCAGTAACAAAAAGCAAAGATTAGAGATCGAGGCCGAAATGCGAACAAAATATTTTATTCTGTTTTTTACTAGGAAGCACTAAAATATTTGCTGTATTAACACTAAATGAAACTTGTGAGAGAAAAAAACTGTCATTACTGTACTACAAAGGCAAGAGTTTAGCCAAGATTTTGGATTGGGTTGGGGGGGGGCAAACCACAAATCACACAGGTGAAGACCAAAAGAAAAAAGGGTCTTCACAATCTGATTTAGAATTTTTGATTGGGAGGGGGGAGCGAAATTTAGTTGGAGACCAATTTAGAATGGTGGGAGCAAACCAAAATGAAAATGCGGAGTCCGACATCAAAAAACGGCGAGTAAAGGTCTTTACGGGCTGAATTTGTCCTGAAAATTAGGTGAAGACAAAAAAAAAGGTATTCACGGGCTGAAGAGCTGAATATGTCCTAAAAATTAGGTGAAGACCAATAAAAAATAAAGGTCTTCACGGGCGGAAGAGCTGAGTTTGTCCCGTGAATTAGGTGAAGATCAACGAAAAAAAAACAAAACAAAGGTCTTCACGCTTCACGATTTGAAGTTTAGGTGAAAACCAACCAAGGTCACACAATCATCATTGCTGGCATTGCGATTGGCTACGCCTATGTACAAAGGATATAAAATATACACTTTTAGGATAATTTTAAAGAGAAATACAGCATAAGAGAAAAGAAACGATGTATGCTTAGGCAGACTCAACGAGAACAAAAGTAAAGTATAAAAATTCCACCAATCGATAGCATGTAAGCAAAAAGCGTAAATAAGGCGATAATCGATACAAAAAATTAAAAGCAAAGCATCTGCGATAATCGATAACAGAAAATCAAAGAATGTAGAATCGATTATCGATTACTAATCGAAATTTTTAACTCTGCATCCAAGCGATATCCGGGGACGAGGTGAAATTATCTACAGTAACTTTGCTGAACAAAAGAACTTCTCGCTACTTAAAAATAGCGTTGCAGTTGCGTTCAGCCGTTTTTATGGTTGTTGATAGTCAGATTTGAAACACATCGCTTTCGAATTTCATAATGTTCCACTAACTTGATTAAAGCTGAGGTAAACGGCTTTCAAAGTTTAAATTACTAAAAAAATAGCTATGAAATGTCAATCAAAATTTTAGAACTCCGCTAAGTTCTCGTTTTAACTTTTGGGAAGTTTGTTGAATTTTCACTTAGCAGCGAAGCGTAATTGGTAAAATTGTAATTACAAACAAAACTCTCTGTGATATTTTGACGTTTGCAGGCGAGAGTTTTAATGTTTAATCGTTTGCGTACTTCTGGCCTAAAGCTATCAGCGCGTAAGCCTAGGGAAGAGCCACCAGAACGACGACCACTTAAAAGCAAGCAAACGAAAAAAAGTTATTCTCCCATAGAATTTGGACAAGCAGCCTTTGGATTACCGGTCCACTGCTCTACCACTTGATCAAGAGAGGATGTTTCCTAGGCTTCCTCGCTGGTAGTCTTTAGGCCAGAAGCACGCAAAACGATTAAAAAAAAACTCTCGTTAGAACAAATATTTCGACAACAAAAACGACATTCCACAATAATCGGAACAAAACTTATGATCTGAAAATGCCAATATGAGTTTTAGAATTTGTAACTTACGATATCTTGACCAGAAATTGGACTCACTATCGTAAATATCAAACTTACACGCATCAACTAGCCCGCTGCACTATTGTTTTAAAAAGAATTTTATATACGCACCTGTATGAACAGTAGGGTGGTCCTTATTTCAAAATTTTGGAAAACTCTATGGAAACCGGGTTAAATTTGTTCGCTTTCGCCGAAAAATTCTATATGCAAAATACTTCGCAGAAAAATTTAAGTTTTCAGGTTGCACATGAACAGCAAAAATTTGACATCATTCATATGCTACAGTAAATACACAATTATACATCATATTTTGAGAAAGGGTTATGGTCAAGAGGTTCCTAAACCGAGAGTGCTCAAACCACCGACTTGGTGAGCGTAAATCAAATTCAGTTAAGGGGGTTCAGGACAAGAGCACTTGGGACATTGTTTCACAAAATAAATAATGATTTAATGACAATATATGACAATAAATGGATTTGAGCCGTCGCGACGCGTTTTATCCTTGCTCAAGGGACTCTTCAGGCGACAAAGGTCAATTTTGTTTTATAAGCCAAAAACAATTTAATAGCAAATTGGCCTTTGTCCTATATCGCCTGAAGAGTCCCTTGAGCAAGGATAAAACGTGTCGCGACGGCTCAAATCCATTTATTGTCATATATTGTCATTAAATCATTATTCATTTTGTGAAACAATGTCCCAAGTGCTCTTGTCCTGAACCCCCTTAACTGAATTTGATTTACTCTCACCAAGTCGGTAATTTGAGCACTCTCGATTTAGGAACCTCTTGACTATGACCCTTGTTTTAGCCTTTCTCAAAATTAGAATTCGCTCACTTTTTTAGTTTAAGCACTCTGAGATAGTGCTAAGTGGATAGAAAATTTTAATTTGAATAACTTTGGGGTCTCTTATTAAAATTTTCCATTGCGTAAATGTTTTGCAATATTTTGTATTTTTTAACAATAATGGGCTACTATTCGGCATTAATTTCCATGATTGATTTCAAATTTAACGTTATGCAGACCAAATTTGCAATGTTAGCAGTAAGTAGGCTTAGCTTGTAAGATTTCGGTAACAGCTAGTAGATTTTACCAGTGGTAGATTTTGAAGGTTTCAAGTAGCGAGTTAGTAGCCTACTGGGTAGTAGTGGTCGGTAAGTCGTAGGCGAAAAGTTTTGGAGTAGCCATATTGCACTGGAAGACATACAGCCTAGAAACGGTAAGGGGGACCGATTCCAATTTTTTTTTTTGGATGGACCAATTGCATTGAGGATCTTGGATGGAATCGCTCGGGACTTCACTCTAGAAAAATGATGGATGTAATCGAAGACCGTAAAGTGTGGCGGCTTAATCTCGAGCTGCTGCCCCCGCAACCTTCACGGAAAAGCGGGCAATGAAGCAAGAAGAAGAAGAAAGATACGTACACAAGCAAAATTTAAAAACAAAAATAATCAACATCTTATAAATTTATCAGTGATTTTGCCGAGTCTAACTTCACTTTCAAAACTCATAATAAATTTACTCCACTCTATGTTTTCTAGAACCAAAGGTGTGCAAGTTAATGCAAAACGTTAGCTTCGTTAACCACTAGTCCGTTAGCAAACTTCACAACTCCGTTAACGTTAATCCGTTATTTTCAACTTTAATCAACGGAAGTTAATAAAGTCCGTTAATTCGTTAATATTTTGCGTGTAATTTACATTCCTTTTTATTCGCTCACTTCCAAACCACGTGCTGACGTTGTTGAGCTGACTGTGGGGAAATATTTCTAGCTATGGCGGTCTTTTTGTGTTTTGGAAATTATATTTTACATTATAATCTAGTTTCAAGATCAAAATAAGTTCAAATGCACTATTCTGCGATCGGAAAATTGTTGGAAATTGCGAACAGCGATAATTAATAGACCTATGAGGCTGCAGCTTATTATTTGCCACAAAGAGCTCCTTTCTTCGCTTTCTTGTATAAAACTCGTGCTAATACGCAAGAAGTGTTACCAGAGCAAACTGGTTTGTACCGGTGCGATGAATGAATGATGTAAGATATTAAAGATAAAAACCTTAACGGAAGTTAGCCAAACTTAACGGATGTTAATTTAGTCCGCTAACATTAAAATACTTTTTAACGGATTAACGAATTCAAGAAAAAGTTAGCTTCGTTATTAACGGATTAACGATTAACGAACTTGTGCTCACCTATGTCTAGAACCTTTTTCTAGAACTTAATGCAGTGGTTCTCAAAGCTTTGAAAAAAAATTACTTTGGGGTCCCTTTACAATTTTTTCCACCACTCTCGAACCCATACAAATTTAAACATAAATTCTGCTTAGCAGCAATCTTAAATGACCTCATAATGTCCTTGCTGTTGCCTCGCTGGCTTTGCGCATTTAATTCTGCTTGTATTGTGGAAGTATGTAAAAAAAAATAGATACTGTAGTATATCTGTAAGGATATTTAGCTTAAAATGCGACATGCATGTGCATTAGGCAAACAGTTAGTACCTCATAACTATTCCGAAAAGAAAAAAAAGCAAATTTCAACAATTTTGCAAGCGCAATTCAATGGGAAGGGTGCACTCGCTTGTCTTTTTTTGTCTTTTAATAATTCTTCTATGTCGGCAGTGTGTTGGATAAGGCTATGATTAGGTTTAGCTTTAGAGTAAGAATTTAAGTTTGGGTTAGATTTGGATCAGAATTCATATAAACTTAGACAAAAATTTTGTGTGAATTAATCTCCTTCCGTGCAGGTTTACTGAGAGGCCTCGATTTAAATATCCAGCTAAATTTCGTACCTTGATTCAAGCTGCCATGCACTTTACATAAGGCGTATTACAGACTTAGAAAGTGGGATTAGAATGATTAAAATTTTGAATCTGGAACCAAAGGTGCAGTTAAAGTCAGCTAACGTACGTTGCCGGATTGCCTAGGTTTTTGAAGCCGAGCAGTAGGCTATACCCGTTGTGGTTACTGCTCGGTAGTCTGACTGAAGAGTGCAATAAGGATGATTGGGCAAACGCATTTGACAAAAAAGCTACTGAGGTTGAAGGAGGCAAAAAGTGCAACATTTTGAAAATTTTTGATTTGCTGCAAGCCTAAAGCCTAAACAATTGTTACTGGATATATCCTTCACACTAATTTGTGGTGCAATCAGGGAGGGAGATAAACCACCCCTCTTTCCCTTAGTCAAGTGACTTGGAAATTTTAACCCAAAACTGCAAGCGTCCAAACGTGTATTAGACTTGATCTTTAAGTAAAATGGGATTGAAGGCGCTGGGTAATTTAATTCTTTAACTGGCTTCCAAATCTTGGCACTTTAGTTCTTCCAAACAACTCTAAAAACAAGCAAAATATGATCCAAACTAGCGTTTAACATTGCTATTTTTCCCAAAAAACTCAGAAAAACTTGACGTTTTTGATGCATTAGAGTTACGCTAGGCAGTTTAGCACACTGTCCAATTGACGCATTTTTAGAATGAAAAAATTTTATGGTTTAATCTCCTTCTTCCCAAGCAAAATTCTGGTTACGCGCCCGCCACTATTTACTGTTTAGAATGCGGTTCTCAACCTTTTTTGGTTACAGAACCGAATTTTCAACCGGAGCCGTATGTGAATAAAGCAATTTTTTAGGTAAAGACCAAGCCTTGAAAAAGATCTTCGCCGTTTTGTTGAGGTATTTTTCGGCCGAATTTAGGTGAAAACCATAAAAGAAAAAAAAATTCTCCGCCGATTCGTGATGTCATTTTTCGGTCAATTTTAAGCGATGACAAAAGAAATAAATAAAAGAAGTGTTATCCATTTTGTAATGCTGATTTTCGGCCAAAATTTGGAATTGACTAGGGATAATTTTCATGGAGTTAGTGAGAGCCACAATGATAAGTAGAAGTTATGAAATTGATTTTTCGTTTTTTCCGTCTCATATTGTACTTTTATGGTTAATTAGTGGATTAGCGAATTAGTCAAGTGACTTGGAAATTTTAACCCAAAAAGCCAAACTCTTCCCATGACTTCCACAAAGAAGTCATGGGAAAATTTTGACTTTCGAAGCCAAGGCCAAGGACATCAAAATGTGTCCTCGAGGACATCCTTGAAGCCAAGGACGTCCTCGAGGACTCCACCTCTGTTATTTATTGCACATAACTTGAGTTGATGTATTGCATGAATGGCTTTGATTCTTATAATCTAATAAATCTCAAAGCAAGCCAAATTATGAGGCAAGAATGTTGGTTGAGTCACAGTCAGAAATTGCTGGTTTAGTTGTCAAGACAAAATTACTTTTTCTCTTTCGTGTGATCCATGGAATTTTTCTCTTTCGTGTCATCCATTTTACTTTTTCTCTTTCGTGTTACCCATCCATCAAAGGCATTTGATAGCTTTTTGATGGCTTTTTGGACTATTGGCTTTTTGGCTTTTTGAATTGCTTTTTGGCCGCTTTCGTCACCGATTCTGAACCATTTTTCTTTCTAACCGGCTTTGAAAGCGTTTTCACCAGTTTTTGATTGTTTTACGTTGACAGATTTCTGTTAAAAACAATTGATAATTTTTCTAAAACAGTAGTTTCAAACAAAAACGCGTAGAGGTAATCGAAGTCGACAAACTCCCATGTTTGTCACTCGCATAGCGAAGATCAGAGCCTAAAATGTAACTGTTCAGGTGTAATTGTAATTGTAATTACATTTTATTCACCAAGTTGCCTTAGCCTGGAGACAGCCAAGTGACCTTTCGGTCTTCGAGTCAAGCTGCCACCTGCCCGCCTGTCTACCACACACGGCGTAGGTTTCATACTGTCCCTTTAATTGCTGAACGTCAAGCAGGAAAGGTTGTAAATACCAATTTTTATAGTCTTTGGTTTTACCCGACCGGGAATCGAACCCGAGTCTACCGTTTCAATAGCAGACGCTCTATCCACTCAAACTCTGATCGGTCAATTTTCTCCATTTATGCAACTCCATTTATCATTCAAGAAAATAGAAGACATGGTGAAGAGCTGGATCAGCTTTCTAATCATCACAAGTCAATTATTTGCTAGACTATAGTTGCATTGGGAATTGAACTGTTACTCTCAGGTTCCGTTGCTCGCTAAGCGAGTGTTGAGCACGTAAGCTTGCTGGCTAACAATCAACTCAACGCTTAATTACTGCGTGCATCTGCTGCGTAGAGACCCAGCAGTAGAAAATTATATAGCAGATCTCTGTCCGAAAATTACGCAACATTCATAATATATTAACATTAGCATAATCTTTGCAATATGGAGCATTGTCGTGAAAAATGGTTTGAACTTTCCACAAAGATTTAATTTTTTGTATGAGAATCAAAAAAGATAACGAAGTTCTTAGATTGTTGACCTGCTTTGAAGCATTGCCGTGGTTTCGAAACCACTGTATGTCTCTGGTTGTCGCGGGTATGAGTACGATTCCATCTGTAGTCACTATTTCTGATGACCGGACGTTGATCTAAGTTGTGGTAATATGGTGTCTACTTTCTTTAATTGAACACTACTTTAATGATTATAAATGTATGTATGATTGCATGTATCTATTGTATTTCGGGTAATAAACAGCGCATTGAAAAGCATAAAATCAAACATTTAAACTTTGGTTTCCTCTAGATGCGAAGCGACCAAAATTTGACGTCATCGACAAATTACGAAAGGTTTCAACCGGTCGCAAACTTAGCGAGCGTTTGCTTAACTTCGCAGATAAAATTGTTTTAATGAGTGGTTGGCCTGCTTTTCAGCAAGTGACGTAAGCGACCACTATATGGGGCGCCGTTTGTGTGTACTAATTTTTGCTATGTTTTTTTGGATTAAATAAATAAATAGGCATTTTAATTAAATATGCAACAACAAATATTCAAAACAAATATTGTAAAAATAAATGTTGTAAAATTTTTGGATATTTATTAACTAGTCAATATTTTTGCATGTTTATTTTTGCTATGTTTATTTTTGCCGGTTTATTTTTGCCTGTTTATTTTTGCCAGTTTATTTTTGCATGTTTATGTTAGCGTGTTTATTTTTGCAGGTTTATTTTTGCATGCTTATTTTTGCCGGTTTATTTTTGCATGTTTGTTTTTGCCAGTTTATTTTTGCCAGTTTATTTTTGCATGTTTATTTTTGCCAGTTTATTTTTGCAAGTTTATTTTTGCAGGTTTATTTTTGCTTGTTTATGTTAGCATGTTTATTTTTGCCGGCTTACTTTTGCATGTTTATTTTTACATGTTTATTTTTGCATGTTTATTTTTGCTATGTTTATTTTTGCATGTTTATTTTTACAGATTTATTTTTGCATGTTTATTTTTGCATGTTTATGTTAGCATGTTTATTTTTGCCGGCTTATTTTTGCATGTTTATTTTTGCATGTTTATTTTTGCATGTTTATTTTTACAGATTTATTTTTGCAGGTTTATTTTTGCAGGTTTATGTTAGCATGTTTATTTTTGCCGGCTTATTTTTGCATGTTTATTTTTGCATGTTTATTTTTGCCAGTTCATTTTTGCTATGTTTATTTTTGCATGTTTATTTTTACAGATTTATTTTTTCAGGTTTATTTTTGCATGTTTATTTTTGCCGGTTTATTTTAGCATGTTTATTTTTGCAGGTTTATTTTTTGTCAGTTTAGTTCGTGTTCATGGACAATTTTTGCTTGTTTAGTTCATGTCCATAAATAGCGGGATTATCACAACATGATGCGGAAGAGTCTTCAAAATCGTGTTATGGAGAGATGGTGAGAGTTAAGGACCAGGGCATTTGCAGATGCATTTTGCAGCTGTTCGGCTTCAACGTAGGCATACCCGAGCGCTGTTCGAGACTTACCAGCACAGAGTGCCGGAACTGTGTTAGGTGTAGGCTACTGATGCATTAATAGCCTACAGGAGTTTATAATTGGTTAAGGTATTGTACCGGTAATACCGTATGCTTTCTTCCTACCTACTTTAGCCTATCTGTTTATGTATAGGCTAACCTATTAGCAGATTAGTAGGCAGCACAGCACAGTTCTGCTAACCGAAGCTCCGAAGCGGGTGAGGATTCATCTGACATGTAGCAGCACCGTCGCTTTCCCGTGATAAGAGGATAAACATGGAATCAATCAATCAATATGTTATGAGTTTGGTTGGTGCACTGGTAGTGGCAGGCCCTGATATTGCAAAAAGGAACGTATTTGCTGTTTTTTTTGGTTTAAAATTTTTAAGATAGCCTCAGCCTGTAAGCTAATCAAGGGTTTTATGTTCCTTTGTTGACATCATACAGACGGCTACCGCACAATTTGGAACAAACATATCATATTTTGCAAAAAAGAACATTTTGGTGATGTTACCATTTGCAATATCAGGGCCTGCCACTACCAGTCTGCTTGTGGACCTACCAAATTCATGACATATTGATTGATTGATTCCAAGTTTATCTTCTTATCACGGGAAAGCGACGGTGCCGCTACATGTCAGATGAATCCTCACCCGCTTCGGATCTTCGGTTAGCAGAACTGTGCTGTGCTGCCTACTAATCTGCTAATAGGTTAGCCTATACATAAACAGATAGGCTAAAGTAGGTAGGAAGAAAGCATTCGGTATTAACGGTACGATACCTTTACCAGTTATAAACTCCTGTAGGCTATTAATGCATCAGTAGCCTACACCTAACACAGTTCCGGCACTCTGCACTGATAAGTCTCGAACAGCGCTCGGGTATGCCTACGTTAAAGCCGAACAGCTGCAAAGTGCATCTGCAAATGCCCTAGTCCTTAACTCTTACCATCTCTCCATAACACGATTTTGAAGACTCTTCCGCATCATGTTGTGATAATCCCGCTATTTATGGACATGAACTAAACAAGCAAAAATTGTCCATGGACACGAACTAAACTGACAAAAAATAAATCTGCAAAAATAAACATGCAAAAATAAACCGGCAAAAATAAACATAGCAAAAATAAACCTGCAAAAATAAATCTGTAAAAATAAACATAGCAAAAATAAACATAGCAAAAATAAACATGCAAAAATAAACATGCAAAAATAAACATGCAAAAATAAACTGGCAAAAATAAACATGCAAACATAAACCTGCAAAAATAAACAGGCAAAAATGAACTGGCAAAAATAAACATGCAAAAATAAACATGCAAAAATAAACCGACAAAAATAAACCTGCAAAAATAAACATGCAAAAATAAACTGGCAAAAATAAACATGCAAAAATATTGATTAGTTAATAAATATCCAAAAATTTTATAGTATTTATTTTTACAATATTTGTTTTGAATATTTGTTGTTGCATATTTAATTAAAATGACTATTTATTTAAATAATCCAAAAAAACATAGCAAAAATTAGTACACACAAACGGCGCCCCATACCACTAGCGAAGGTTATCAACATTCGCTTCGCGTTCTGTGTAAAAAGAAACCGTAGTAATGAAATGCAGTATGAATTGCACCCAGCATTCACATGTAAGTGCTGCTTGCCAGATTTTTTTTAGTTCGATTGGACTAAATGACTTTATGATAGTGATAACAATTTTTGCAAAAACTAAAAGGCGTCAAAGACAGTTTGTTTTTGCACAAAACTTTGATTTTTTGAATATGAATCACAAAATGCTTAAATCAAAATGATTGCGTTAAAAAAACACGTTTGCACGTCGATCGCTTAAGTCCAAAAATCCTAAAATAAACTTTACTAACAGTATTTAATTTGATAGCTGATTAATTGTGTACAAAATATCTAAGATGGGTGCTGTAAAAGTTTTAGAAAACAAACTCCTATTTAGTTTGGAATATAATTTGGAAAAATCAAACGGTTATGAAAAATATCACCAAAATATTCGAGCTTCTAAGTTCTAAACACGTTTAAAACTTGACTTGTAATTAAATAGGTAACAAAAGAGACTAAAATGAGCTAAACATTAGCGTACGCAGGATTTTCGAAAGGGGGGAGGCAGGAAATTTGAGAATATAAAAGATCAAAAGAAAAGTTTTTCTACTCAAATTTAGTCCGGTTTGTGGCCCAAAAGTAGGTGAAGACCAAAAACAAAAAAGTCTTTAGTCAGATTCTGTCCGTTTGTGTGCTCAAACTTTGTGCCAAACTTACAAAGGGCGCACTTTTGCTTACCGTTCTATGCTAATTATACTATCCTGGCAACCCAAAGGCAGACCATGGCACTATGCCCCCCCTTAAATACGCCCCTGGAGCTAAACAATGTGATTCTTTTGATTGGATTCCAAACCTTTGCAAGTTAGTGCTTTTAAATATCAATAAAAACATGCGAAAGGTCATTCGAAGGACATTAATATTCTTTTGTTTGAAAAATTACAAAATTGCGCAGCTGCCGAGAGCTTGACCTCTAAAATCGTATGGCAGACACTTCAGAAACATCAGTTTGTTCGAATGTTCGTTGCGCAGTCAGCTCAATGTATTTTTCAACAACACACAAATTTTAGCTTTTCCTTCAAATCCTGTTCCACTTTAGCGAATTCCTGGTTTTCCCCATACCCCCTAAACTTGAACAAGTTAAAGTAAACAATTATAAAACATTTCTACCTTATAATGACTGTGACTCTACCTTATATTTTCCACTGATGCATGGCATTATAATGTAAAGGTCTAACAATTACATTTGCGATTGAACGGCAATGCTGACTCAGTGTAATTTTTAGTTTCAACACAAAACAAACTAAATGTAAAACGCTTACCTTTGACTTCCCAATGTTCCCGAAATGGAAACATAACGTTTAACTAAAAAAAACAAAAAAAACACGAAATTACATTTTTTATCTTTAGTTACATTTACTAATGAAAATTTATCAAAGAATTGTGAAAATTTTAATACTTTTTTTATAGTTTTCGGAATAAGCGGGTTAATTGTGCACGACATAATTACGTTTGAGACTTTCAAGTTTCAGAAAACAAATTTTTAGAGCTGAATAAAATTTGGAAAGTCAAACAGTTCAAAAAAGTGCATCAAAAATAGTACAAATTTAAAAATGAAATTTTTTGGAAAGCTTTGAACTTCCAATCGAAGAGTAAGTACCATGAAAGATTTTGTATTTAAAATTGTGGAATCGACTTTTGAAAACTACTGATTTTATTCTGATTTTGGGATTTCTCGATTAGTAGTGTTTTCTTTTTCAGTTCAGAGTTTAAGTTAAACTAAAAAACTATTATGTAATTTGCATTCTGATTTTTACATGTAGTAATTGAGAAAGTTGTTTTTCAAATTCAAATTAAGAAAATAATTGACCGTTTTTTTTTGTTTAATTTTTACGATTTTGATATTGCTAATTTCCTTCGCCAAATATTATGTTTTTAAGTGGTTTCAAAGAGAGACAAGTAATTGATTTCAACGCTCAATAACAGTACGAAGTAGAAATCAATTAGCATATAACTTTCAGTAAAGTTGACTTCCTGAACTTTTTAGGTATAAGCTTTTCTTTTTTTCCTTTTATGTGGATTTTTCGGGTTTTTTAAATTTTGTGGAGTTTCTTAAAGTTGTAGAGATAGTAGAAGTGCTCAAACGCACTGCTGACACCGTTCAGGTATCCACAGCTGCCCCGAGCACTATATATAGACAATCTATTGTTTGCTGTGCTCTGAGTACTGCATAGAGTGTAGACGCGTTTCCGCTTAATGCAGTTACTCTAAGCGCTGGAGAGAAGATCTAGTCACTTTGTGGTAGAAGCAATTCTCAACAAATATAATTGTTGTTTGTTTCAAAACGTTAAAACAAGAACCTAACGTAAACTAGGCTACTCAAGTGTAAACCACGAAAAGAAGATACACTTGATCTTTGCTTTTGAGAGCCGATAAGCTTTTCTTTTTTTCTTACAGAACTTTTTAGTAGCGATCTTAGTCTAGAAGGATATGTGATGAAAAAACCAACAAAACAATTTTTATTCGTATAGCCGTGCAAAAATTTGTCGTGATGGATTTCTACGATTGTTCGCCAATGGCTAAATCACTTTCTCGTTCGTTCGGTTGTTTGAACTTCCCATCAAATGTTTGGGCAGATTTCTTATAGCCAGGTGGTTGCATCTTCATCCAATCACAAGTTATCAACTTCTCGCGGTGTACCCTAGAAACTGGTGACGACAATCCGGCCAATGATATTGCAAAGGAGCAGTTCAAATCACCCTTGGGTGGTAAAATGATTGACCCTCGGCCTCGGGAATCGGCAATAACCTCTCAACAGTCCAAGAGTAGCTTTAAGGTTCTGATTGAGCCTTACTTTTGGATTTGAATTTTCTATTTGGTTGAGTTCTTGCTGGTTAGAACCGATGATAGAGTTCACTGCTTCTGCGTAGGAGAGGCTTTTTGTCTTATTGATTTGGAACATACTGCTGTATTTGTTTTTGAAGTTTTTGGGTTGTGTGACCTACGTATCGAGCATCACAATGGCACAAGTATTCAAAAGTATCCATTAGGGTGTCCCTTATTTTGACATTTCGAAAAGTTTCACCTCTGAACCTTTCAAATGGTTCCATTTCATGAAAAAATGATATGCATGAAATTTTTAACTTTTAACATGAAGTTTAGAGGTGGCGCAAAGCCTTTCAAGTTTGATGAGTATTTTTAGTTCCTATGCAGGAAAACTACCATTATGAACAGCAAAGTATCATTATTTCATTGTGACCTTAACACGCCTAACAATAGTTCTTATTAAAATCTTCTGAGAGTTAACTTAGGAACTGTAGTGACGTATCGGTTATGTCATGCAGCAGTTCAGTGCAGTTTTCGATGCTTGTATCATCAACCAGTTTTTCAAAAAAAGCAGCTTTTTTACCTAAAGATGACCATTGACTAGCCTTCTGTGGTATCTTAGAGAGGATTTAATTTTGCTAGGCCTGTTTGATCGAGACGTAGGTTTGACTTCAATATGCGCAATGGTGAAAGTTTCAGAGAATGTCGTAGAAGAAGAACCACTGTCACAAACTTGAGTGGATATGATCAACACAAAAACAAAACATTAGTTGAGTGTGTCAACAAAAACAGTAGAAGGTTGATATGTCTGAGCAACCAATTAGAAATTCTGCATAGAGCTGCAAGCAAGGTCTTTAGTTGATGCCTTTCTTCCACCCCTATCCCATTGCTTCTCAATGAGACCCAACTTCTCCTGTTGAAAATTGCTTTACATTTTTTTGAATACCAATTCTTTGAACTTTGAATACCTAGCACTTTCATGCTTTGAACGTGCTCTGCTCCTATTCCAATAATCACTTGACCTCAGCACCATTGGCTCAAAATCAGTGATCAGCCGATTAAAGAAACTCTCCAGTGATCATATTGCTTATCCACATAAGAAACCCTTGTGCGCTTGCGCGAAACAATAAATAAATGTTTCCCAATTTCCTCTGGACTCCAATCAAGTTTATAGTATCACCTTTCATACCTAACTGCAGTTGCCCTAGCTCATCCCAGCACCATGAAAACGCCAAGAATCGAATACTCTCCCACCTTTAGACTCATATTCACAGCCGATAAATCTGTCTCTTTCCTCATTAGACGGGTGGCACTGGAGTGTTTGCCATATTATCCAAATGCAATACCTTCGACTCTTTTTGTCTGCTGGACCAATTGCCTTCCGTTTCACAGCTGAAACCCATCCCCTGGAGCCAGTAGCGTACGCAGGATTTTGGAAAGGGGGGAGGGGCAGAAAATTTGAGAACAACAAACACCAGAATGAAAATTAGTCCACCCAGAATCAGTTGGTTTTCCGGTCCAAATCAGGTGAAAACCAGAAAAAAAGGTCCTCACTCAAATTTAGTCCGATTTTTGGCCCGAAATTGGGTGCAGGCCAATAACAAAGGTCTTCGCCTACCGTTTGTGTGCTCAAGCCTTCTACCTAAGGTACAAAGGGGGGGGGCATGTCGCAAATTTGCATGCTATTCTATGCTAATTACATTATTCTGTCGACCCAAAGGGGGGGCATGGCCCAATGCCCCCCCTAAATACACCCCTGCCTGAAGCTCGGGTTTTGTCTGGTGTAACAACCACAAGACCACTTGCCACTTTCAGTAAGTCCTTTTACGGACTCCCAATCGGCTCTTTCCTACTTTCAAAGGTCCCCTAATATCTTTTGCCAAGACCCCTCTAAAATGTCTGGTTTCATGTCTACTCACTTTCCATTAGTGCCTTTTTAAACTTCCAATGGGTCCCCGGTCATGCTGATATCCCTGGAAATAAGCATTGTGATTCTTTTCCCAAAGCTGGAACCTCCGTGGCCTCTGCGATGATCCCTCGTTCCTCTCCCAGCTATTGCAAAACTCGTTACATCCAGTGTCACAAATGGAGACGTCACATTTGCGCTACCCCCCATGCCACCTCAACTGTCCCATTCCTGCCGTTTCTCCGTTGGAATTGGTCCTCTCACGCCTTACAAGCTTTGAGCTTTCCGTCTTCGCTTCCAAGGTCAAAGCCTTTTACAATTGTCGTAAGTCATTCGTAAGGAAAATTCTTCCTACAACGCCTGTGAACACCTTCTACACTCTACAAAATCTTAATTATCTTTTTCTTGACTGCCTTGGCTCGGAGCCTCTATCCAAATCTATCTTTGGCTCGGCAGTTTGCACCCTGGCGCGTGGCTCAACTGTTAGGTCTCTGCGAAGTTCCGTTGCTTCTTCATCCCTCGGAAGGGGTTGGGTGGCACCACCCCTCAATCAAGCCGCTTCAAAAATAAAAGCAATGCAGTATGCTTTACAGATTGTTGAAAATAACCAGGCCATTGTTCCCAATTTGAAGAAATCGACTTTTATGCAGCAATAACTTTCTGTAAACATGACTCTTGTACTGATTAAAAAACTTCCTATACGCATAAATTGGTGTTTGCTAAGCCAATTTTGAGGTCACTGCGCCACCTCCAAACATCAAAATTTTGCTGCAAAATTTTTATGAGGCAGTTTTTGGTGCAATGGAAACTTTTGAGAGAGCCAGACTTACGAAAACGTGTATTTTAAAATTTGACCCCAAATAAGGTACACCGTAGTAACCATACTTCGTTGATTGGCAGGAGTGCATCTTTTTTGGGAGCAAGTAGCATGCTGCATTGGCTTGAGAAAATCAAATGTGGTGATGCAGCAATTTTCCGTAGCAATTTTCCGCAGCAGTTTTATACTTTGGTGCTCTAATATTGCTTTGAAGCTGAACCTATCCCCAGGGTTTTTGGTACAATGGACACTTTTCTGGACCAAAAGGCTTGAGTTTAGAAAAGTGTGTAATTTTCTTGGATATGTGATTGAGCACTATAAGTTTAGTGTACTCGGCAATCCGTAACTGAACAAGTTTTTTTTTGATAAACTCAATTTTTTGCTTAAGCTTGTTTTTGGTACATGTGATAAGAGAGTGCTCTGTGTACGCGATTAGGTTACTTTATTTTGTTTGCGGAGGAAAGATTTACTGACAAGATATAAGTGGACTTTCGGCACACACTGGTCTCAAAACCATATTCAGTTCTTTCCACCAAATGTCTTAAAACGGAAGTTTCCATCATGTTTTTTTCTCAAACGTTTACTTCAAAACAAAGTTAAGATGATTAAGTGCAGCCAGGAAATCGTCAACGTCGCTCTCCCGTATGTGGATGGCAAAGTTGTCGTCAAGTATCGAAAGTGCACATTATAGGTTTTTGAACCTCATTAAATAGCTTGGCCTCAACGTAACTAGTTTGCTTGCTATTATGTAAGCATCAGAGGTGGAGTTCTTGAGGATGTCCTTGGACTTGAGGACACGTTTTGAAGTCCTTGGCCTTGGCCTCGAAGCCTCAAGTCCTCGAAAATTGGCCTGTCCTCGGCTCGAGGACAGCACTATTTTTGAACCGTTGAAATTTCGTTGGAAAACGCCAGAAACCTTGCGGAAAATCTGCAAAGACCTTTTTTTTGGTTTCCTCTAGTAGAGATCGCCTGAAAAAAAATTTTGAAGACCTTTTTCGCCTGAAAAAAATTTTTGAAGACCTTTTTTTTTGGAGAACACTTGCGTCTGTGTCCTTGGTCCTTGGTCCTTGGCCTCGAGAGGATCTGTCCTTGGCCTCGAAATTTTTTTGTGTCCTTGGCCTTGGCCTCGAGCCTTGTGTCCTCGACTCCACCTCTGGCTTTTACTTCTCATGCAATTTTTTGTTGTAATAGTGCGCTCCGTGTCTCTTGTCAAAGCACTTAGCGTCGTCGTCTCTCATTAAAAACAAATCAAAGCTAGATTTTTATGGAAGTTGTGGTTTAACACTTTGGGGTGAAAACCCAAAGTGTCTTCAAAAAGGTTTATTTTTAATTTTATTATTCTTTTGTTTTCTTTTTCATAACTGATAAGAATTATAAACCAAGGAATATCTCGCGTCGGAAAAACCATGCACTGGTGCTGCAGAGTGTAGATAATCTATTCTTGAACATGCTTTAACCAACGACCAACAAGCGGTTGAAAAGCAACTATAAGGCAATAAAAATTGCCTGTGATTATTCTTAACGCTAAATTCCAGTCAAAAACAACCGTATTAGGCTAAACAATACTCATTAGGATTACATATTATTCTTCAGTTTTCTTTAATGGTTTGTGGAAATCCACTGTTGATTTGCAGTGATGGCGGCGTACGTTGAAGGGCAGATGTGCAATACTACATCCGGACACATTAAAAAGTTGTCATGCAAAACTAATCACTACAGGATCTGTAAATCACAAATAAAGGATTGGGTGGCCATCCAAAAGTCAAACGTCAGATAAGTCGGCAATAGTGCAGTAAATCTTTAATCAGAGTCTTCAAAAATCAACTTGTCAAATAGGTTATAAAAGTGGATTCACTGGGGAGTCAGGCAAAACAGAAAGCGTGCAAGACAAAATCTCACATATTCAAAGATTTGGAAACAAGTTCAGAATGCTGTCCCAAAAGCTATTCTTTTAAAAGTCGTTCGTTTTATCCCTGATCGTTTTTGAAACTAACTTAGTTGAAGCAAATGGTGCATCCGTTGAAATATGAATGTTTGATCTGGTTTGTAAACTTTAAGTAATTCAAATGCGTAATTGTACTTTCCCAAAACTGAAAAACCTTTACGTCCTTCGTGACCGACTTTCGGAAAGTCAGAACAACTTCTGCTGGCAGTTAGGTGGCAATGTCAACCACCTACCCCGCACCCGGAAGCAACTCGAGTTAATTATGCACAGAGCTGGACAGCGCTGTTTCGAGATTTTAGCTCTCATCAGCAGCCCTCAGCATTTCTAAACCAAGAGTATTACCCAGCCACCCCTCTCCAAACTGAACAAACCCTAATGACTTGCACAGTAGACCTGTTCCTATTTTAACTTTTTTGATTTTGATATGGCTTCGCAGTGTTTTTGAACTGGATTTTCATACTGATCCCAAAACTAAAATTTTTTTGTTTGGTTGAACGGTTTCCATGTTACGCGATGATTTCCGACCCCACTTTTAAAAGAAATGAATTTTTTACACTAGAGGGCGCTGTTTTCAAAATATACTTAAAACAGTAATTCAGTTAAATGCCCCTCTGCATTTTACATCTTAAAAAAAAACAAGCGAATTGGACTTCTGGTTCAGTAGTTATGACCATTTTAGCAGAGGTGGAGTCCTCAAGAACGTCCTTGGCCTCGAGGACGTCTTTTAGGACACGTTTTGAAGTCCTTGGCCTCGAAGGTCAAGTCCTTGGCTTTGGCCTCGAAGCTTCAAGTCCTGGAAAATTGCCCTGTCCAACAGTTGAAGTTTTGTTGGAAAACGCCAAAAACCTCGCAGAAAACTTGCGAATAACTTTTTTGTTTTCGTTTATTGGAGCATAGCCGTACCCAAGGGTAAAGGGCCCAAGGGGCCTGCCCCCCCCCCCAATTGAAATTTTACCAATGACTAAAATGTGATAAAAAGTCTATTGTTTCTTCAGTTTCTTTTTGGCATTTTTTGCTTACAACAGTAACTAACAACAATATTGAAGACTACGGGCCCCGGGCCCTCCCAATTCAATTTTTACCGGCTAATTTAAACGTGTAGCCCGGAAGAAATCGAGAGTTTTTGTCCTAAAAGTTGCTATCTTAGGCCCACACCTAGCCTTTTTATGAACGTAATACATTAACCAGGGCCGAATTTACCATAATATGACGCAGTACCTGCTAGGAGCCCCGCGCTCAAATCGCAAGACTTTTTTTGGTCTTCACCTATATTTGGCAGAAAGATGTTGCGAAAATCTCCCAAGTGCCAGGGTCTCAGCGCAATGTAAATTCGGCCCAGCAATAACATGGTTAGTAGGCATAAACATCTATTGTACCATTTTTCGATAACAATTCAGTAATTCACCTCTACCTTGCCGCTTTTTACGCACAAAATATTTTTAAAAAATTTGCCATGGAAAGTGCTGATTGAACAAACCATTGAACTTCAGCTAAGGGGGCCTGGAACCATTGGCCGAACATGTATCACTATAACTGGTTAGTTTCATGATAAAACAAAAATCTTTAAGGAAAACCTTTGAGTGGATTATTATTTACTGCTAAAATGTTTCAAGAGACAATGCACATTACTTTCCCTTACCTGGACCAAATCACTTACAAGTAAAATTTAACTCTAAAATGCAACATGTTAAACGTGTTTTGGACTTAAATTGCCAGTAAAAGGAGGATTAAACAATTTCATTTTTTCAATTGACTTTCAATAATGTCAAAAATCTAGTGCTTTCAAATGGCTCTGAACACTTGCGAATTGTGATTCAATGGCATTAAAATAGCTTTTTTTTCCAAAAACTTACAAAAAATCGCCCAACAGCTGGGGGCTTTGCCCCCATACCCCCAAAGCCTCCGACAGCTGTGATACGTTTGAGTTACGCTAGCTTTCTCAACTCGTTTCCAAAGCTACATACTTGTACTTTTCAACTATCAGTTTAAGCCCTCTCCCGTTGCAAAATCCGGGTTAAGTGCCAACAGGCAACGATTTCAGATCTTCTATACTACGATATCTTTGTCACACAAAAACTTCCTCTTTTGAAAAATTTTGATGACGTCATAGCATGTGATTTGTGGTTTAGGCCTCCCCCAATCAAAAATCCTGGGTACGCCTATGAATTGGAGATTGCCTGAAAAACTTTTTTGAAGACTTTTTTTTGGAGAACACTTGCGGCTGTGTCTTTGATCCTTGGCCTCGAACATTCCTGTCCTTGGCCTCGAGCGGGTCTGTCCTCGGAAAGGCTGTCCTTGGCCTTGGCCTCTGATTTTTTTGTGCCCTTGGCCTTAGCCTCGAGCCTTGCGTCTTTGACTCCACCACTGCATTTTAGTGATATTATTTGCAAAAATCCCTCTAGTGGCCAAAACGTAATTTCTTTATTTGTTTATTTTTTTAAATTTGTGTCTATGTAGTAAAAGAGACTTCAATTTTGAAGTTAAGATTTTGCTGCAGAGCCTAATCCATCACAAGCCATTAGAATCTATTCTCAACAATCAAACCATGGATATGATTGATAATCCGAGAATTTAGAGACTCAAGAAGAAACTCTGTCGCTACACATTTTAAACTATCTGGCGGAAGGAAAAGGGACACATCATTCCGGATGCGTTATCCAGAGCTCCGTGCAGTGACCTTGCACAAGATGACATCATCATCCATGATACACATTGTCCTCTCCAAGTACACATTTCGTGCATTCTCCGAGAAGAAAATGAAATGAATGGCGTACAGCCCCTTATCGATCCCCTTCTGGAAGAAATCAAGAAATGTACACTAGCAGACAAAGATTCAATAGAACTCGTAAAGACCATAAAAACGGATTTACCGTTGCGAAGCAAACTCCATCAGTGAAAGCCTTTAAAAAGCTCGCTGACCGGTTGACCGTTGAAGATGGATTAATTTTGCTGGATGGACATCGCATTGTGATACCTCACAGCATGGGACGTGACATATTGGCGAGACTTCATGCGTCACATCAAGGCGTAGAGAGGACCAATCGACAAGCACGTCAAACTGTGTACTGGCCTGCCATCAACAGAGGCATCCAAAACATCCTGCAGTCCTGCTATGTCAAGAAAGTCTTCCAAGTCTGCAGAAAGAACCAATGGAGCATGACCCACCTCCAACAAGACCATTTGAGGACGTTTCTGCTGATCTTTTCAATCACGCTGGAAAATCTTATCTGGTGTACGTTGACCGCTTATCTGGATGGATAAAGATAACTGAATTTGTACATGACCCCTCTTCCCAGCAAGTGATAAGCGCCATTCGAAAGTGTTTTGTGGATAATGGTGTTCCTGTTCGGATCCGAACAGATGATGGACCCCAATTTTCTTCAAGCAGATTTTGTCAGTTTCTCAAAAGATGGGGAGTCAATCAATCTCTCTGCACTCCTCACTATCCCCAATCTAAAGGACACCCGGAAGCAGCAGTGAAGGCCATGAAACGTTTAGTCACTAAATCAACTGAAGCTGCAAATATTGACAGCGACGAATTTTGCGAAGGGCTACTTGAGTGGTTAAACACACCAAAAACACATGGACTATCCCCTGCTGAAATTCTTTGTAGTTCAAAAATCACATCGATTGTCCCAGCTACCTTCAGGACATTCGCTGATTCTTGGAAAGAAAAATTTGAGAGCTGGGACAAGAAGGCGTTGAAACGTAAAGAGGGGAAAAAGAATATTACAATAAGCAAGCAAAACCGCTACCACCTCTGAAAGTTGGCCAGAAAGTCCAGTTACATGACAAGTAACAAAAAAAAAATGGCATCATTGTTGGCATTGGGAAAAATCGAGATTTCCATATCCGATTGCCAAGTGGTCGAGTTTTTGGCGAAACCGAAGACTCATAGGACTGGACTTCATCGAGAAGCCTTCTGACAAGAGAAACACTCTTGAAGACAAAAAGCGAAGCAAGAAGAACGTCAGATTCGATGATGACGCAAAAATATAGAACATCGATCCCTCCAAGACGCGGCAAGAGACACAGTCGAAGCCCATCACGCTTCCAAAACTTTGTATAATCTGATAAGGAATCAGTCTAGAGTCGTCTACCCTGTTTTCCGACTCCAACCAGGGGGGTTGTGGTATTATGTACAAAACATATTGCACCAATATTGCGCATTACTCCTTGCTGTGTTTTTATTATTGCATGCCACTAGATGGCATTGTTGATGCGTACATTACGGCGCGAAACTCTTTGTTAAGCATTCCCATATCTAGTAGGCTAACTTAACAGGTTAAAATATTTGTGTGCTTATTACTCTTAAACTCGTGTTAAGCTGAAGTAAATAAAAACACAACACACTAGAGGGAGTAATTTGCTATTTATTTTAAAACTGCGTATTGATTACAGTTATATAGGCCACTTAAGTCAACGCCCCTTCAAAATTTGAATATATTACGACACGGCGCGATTTTTTATGGTATGTTTTTAAATATCGACCTAGGTCATGAGAAAAAGCTAGCATTTAATGCAAAAATGCAGCTACAACACATACTGTTTGCAGCATAAATATATTTATAGTATTACTGTACTCTTTTGCAGTACCGGTACTGTAATATTTTGACTTAAATTTACAATGACCGCCCAGCAATTTCAATAGTTGAAAAACTCCTTTGATTAACAAAAAATTGTTTATTCCTAGAAAACCTCTGCCACTGTGCAAGCCGTTAAGGTTTGTCTAGTTTGGCCTAGAGGTTTTTTCAGCTGGGGAATACCTTTGGTTAGATATGCTGAGCAGAGGTGGTCAGTAACGAAGTAGTTCTACTTAAGTAGTATTTTCGGCAACGAGCGACTTACTTAAGTATTTTTCATTTCTGATACTTCTACTTTTACTTCAAATAAAATCCTCTCGAAGTAACGCTACTTGAGTAGTAATGACTTTTATGTAAAGTAGAAGTAAACACCTAGCCAATTCTTTTTGATGATGATTTGACCAATGACCACGATTTGAAGTTTTTTAGTTTGTCTCATTGTATCTGGCAACTCTGCTTATCGAAAACATGGTCGTACAGGACGCGAAACAGAAGTCTGGTACGCTGTGATTACAGTCTATGTACCGGTAATGAGCCGCAATTTTGAGGTTTGGCAAGGTTTTTTGGAATTTCTTTGTTTTAGGTGGGCGCAGTATCATTGTGTACTTTATTGTTTGTTAGGTTTTCCAAAGAAGTATTGCAGATAGATACTGGTAGTTGAAAGCCTTCACTTAGGCCTATAGCTGCCAGTATATACCAGTAAGCGTTTGGGTTACTACCGTAGTACCAGCATTGATAAATCATAAGATTTAGATTCATTTACAGGTCATCTAGGGTAGTGTGTTTTTGCGTTGCATCAAATACCAGGTGTTGACTCAGTCTCACTAAAAAAAAAAAACATACCGAACCCTGATTAGCATGGTACAGTAGACAAACTAGACATGCGCATTATTCCTGGTTCATACGAAAAAGATTAGCGGTTAACGGCATTGTGTTTGCTGCGGCCCGTCTGGGGTTCAATTCCCTAGCCGGTTAACGAACAGTGTTTGTAACGACTCGCCATCGCTGCGACATTTCTTCTGAAGCTGTGTTGTCCAGGCGCGGAGATGAGCCCAGAATCCCTACTAAATCGTATTCGTAACACGCTTCGGTGTAATTTCAAGAGAATATTAAAACTTTGATTTTTTGATATGCTACCGTAAGTATGACTTTGCTTGAACACTGATCGTAAGCGTCACAACAGCAAACCTTCGAAGAATAAACAAACACGTGAAATTCAAAATTACTTTCTACTTTCATTACTTAAGTAGAATTAATTTTGACTACTTTCCTACTTTTACTTAAGTGGAAATGCTTCGCCATACTTTTACTTTTACTTGAAAGGCATTTTTGAGTAAGTAACAATACTTCTACTTAAGTAGATTTTTCGACTACTTTGTCCACCTCTGATGCTGAGGGCTGCTGATGAGAGCTAAAAGCTCGAAACAGCGCTGTCCACCTCTGCACATCATTGACTCGAGCTGCAGGGTTGGTGTTTGATCTGGCCACCTAACTCCAGTGGAAATTGTTCTGACTTCCCAGGAGTCGACCACAAAGGACGTCAAGCTTGTGCAGTAAAGAAACACAATTCAAACCAATATTTGCAGATTATCATATTAAAACAAAACAAAGTTACCAAACTTCAGCAAATTTCAAAAGTTTTTAAACAAATAGAAAACAAAAAATTCAGATATTTTTTGAAAAGGTTTGTTTTGATGTGGCAAAAGTTTTGCGTGTTTTTTATACAGCTGAAGTATGCTTTGTGGTTGTGGTTCTTGTGTTGTTAAAATTTCATTATAGTCACTGCCAAATTTAACTGAACGCCCAGCTGCATCATTGATAACTTTCTATCCTTAAACAAACTGGTTGACTTGTTGAACAAAAGAATCTTCTTTCCAGAATACAACTGAATCCATACTTAAAAAGATAACCGCTCGAAATCGTTTTTTTTTGAAGAAATGAGAACTACTTGAGGTGATAAAGAGGTGCACCAAACCTTTTTTCCACGATTCCCCTTATTCGCAAAAAATGTTTTAATCCGTTTACTCTGTACATTGGCAACCCTGCATTTTGCAATTTTGTGGCGTCACAAAAGACATTTTGTAGAGCAGTACTGGTAGCCTATAGGTCTACATGTGTTCAGGACTAGTAGCCGAGTTTTCAGATTTGGTAATAGGCTACTCACTGATACCAGTTGGCAATCGCTTTTCTTAATTTTTCCAAAATTATGCCTTTTGTAACGTCACAAAACTGTAAAATGTAGGGTTACTTATGGTGCGAAGTCAAATGGATTAAATTCTATTTTCGTGAATAAAGGAAATTGTGGAAAAAGAGCGGTTTGGGACACCTATTTATTAGCTCAAGAAGTTCTCAATTCTTCTACATATAAAACCAATTTCGAGCAGTATCTCTATAACGTAAGTTCGATTTTAGTTAGATCAAAAAATTACATTTTCATGATTCATAATTGATGAACCCGTGCAGAGTACTGTCTTCATATACTTTTGGTAGTTCTGGCTTATCTACATCTGTTTTGGGATATTCCAACTAGGTAGTAGCAATGGCTTTCTTCATTTCATCACTAATTAAATTTGAAGATTGTGCAAGTGCTGGTGTGTGCCTTGGTGATTGATGCATGATATTGGTTTGCCTCACCGGTTGCAGCAGATGCTCCTTATTTGACAATATACTTTGAAAAGTTGTAAATGAGCGGTCGGTGAGAGATAACGCCCTATGTTCAGGACTGCAATCGCAAAGTCGACTTGCATACTTGGTATCTGCCACCAAGGTACATACCATGCTAGGAAAAATTATATTTGTAATTGACAAAATTGTAATTAATTACACGATTTTGCTGTAATTGCAATTGAAAAAATTTCTGCCTATTTTCAATTACAATTAATATATTATTCATCAAACTAGATGATAACAAAATGCGTTTCAACAATATCAATTTTCCTCCCGTTGCATATTGATATCGATATTTTCTACTGGTTGCAATCACATCTGACGTCACAAACCGCACATCAAAATAAAGTAGGGATAGTTTCAGAGATAGAGTTAATCATATTCATAACCTAAACGTAGCACCTAGTCTAATTATAACTAGCTCTAACTCAAAGCCAAAAAATAGCCTAACATAGAATTGGCCTATGACGTCAGGTGTGACTATAACCAGTGGTAAGTAACCATTTGGAACCATAGGAGTAGCCAAGATTTTGGATTGGGGGGGCCCAAATTACAACTTACATGCAATAACGTCATTAGGAATTTTCAAAAGAGGAACTTTTTGCGGGGCAAAGATATCGTAGAATCGAAGATCTAAAGCCGTAGCCTGTTGTTGGCATTTAATCAGAATTTCGCTTAAGGTAGAAGAGGTAAACTAATAGTTAAAAAGTGCAAATGTCTAACTCGGGAGACGTGTTGAGTTAGCTTATGCAAGTCAAACGTATCACAGGCGGGGGTCTGGGGGCGAAGCCATTTTGAAGTCCTTGGCCTTGAAGCTCAAGTTCTTGGCCTTGGCCTTGAAGCTCAAGTCCTTGGCCTCGCTTTGGCCTCAAATCTTTAAAGTCCTCGAAAACGTCCTGTCCTTGGCTCGAGAACAGCATTGTTTTTTGAATGGATGAGAAGAAAAATAACCAAACACAACAATTTCCTGCATTCTGGCACAGGTGTAGCCAGGATTTTTAGTAGAAGGGGGGCCCAATCGGGAAATCAAGTCCAATTGGCACCATCAGAAATTTTCAAAAAGAGGGAATTTTGTGGGACAAAATACTTTAGAATGGAGATTAAAAGCCAGGGACCTAGGTTGGTGCGTAAACAGGATGTTGTTAAAGAGGGAGGAATTGAACCAAAAGTTAATGCTTTCGAAATACGTCTTAAATTGTGGAGGCGCGTGAAGAAACTAATGTTACTCAAACGTATCACAGACTGGAGTCTAGGGGCGGAGCCTCCAATTGCCGGAGGCTGTGGGTGATTGTTAGAAAATTTTTTCTAATTTTTTGGAAAAAATAGCTATTTTAATGCCATTTGGATCACATTTTACTCGTTTTTAGAGTCATTTGAAAGAACTAAATTTTTAAGATTTGAAAGCCAACTGAAAAACATTAAATTGTTCAGTCTTCTCTTTGCTTACATTTCACGTTTAAAACGTAGCATTTTTTGGATGAATTTTGTAACTGACTTGGTTTGGGTGAAGGGAAGCAAGGTACATTGCTTTCAACAACTTTTTTAGCAGTAACAATTCGCTCGAAGAATTGCCCTGGAGATCTTTGTTTTGATGATAATTTAATTGTGATGTTTTGGAAAGGCTACCAACGCGAAAGCCTAGGGAAGAGCCACCAGAACGGCGACTACTTGAAACAAGCAATGCTAAAAAGATCGTCCCAGATGATAACTTTTGGGAGGATAACTTTTTCGCTTTGCTTGTTGTCGCCGGTCTGGTGGCTCTACCCTAGGCTTCTGCGCTGGTAGCATTTATGCCAAAAGCACGCAAACGATTAAAGGTTTTTGTTTTGTCGTGAAAATAACTAGTTTTAGGATTACATGTTCGACCAAGGGGCCCGGGGCTCCTCAATTCAAATTCAATAATTTGTTCAATAAACATTTCCCTTGCATTTTTTTAAAAATATTTTATCTCGTAAAAATTGGCTAGGTGGAGGGGGTTGTTACTTGAAGTCAATGTAATAAATGGTTACTAATTATGTTATTGCATTAAGTTTATAAAAAGGTTTGATGAAGGCCAGAGGTTGCAAGTTTTTGGACATAAATCTTGAGTTTCTCCCGGGTTGGTAAAAATTTATATTGATTGATAAAAATTTCAATTGAGGGAGACCGGGGCCCTCTAGTCGTCAATATTAGTATTATTGTTAATTACTGTTGTACGCGAAAATCCTAATTGAAACTAAAATTGAATAAGCAATAGGCTTTGTTGTCATCCTTTTTATCATTGGTGGCATTTCAATTAGAAGGGTGGGCCACATGTCCCCCCTCCCCCTTGGCTACGCCTATGACTTCCGGCCTGTCAATTCGTTTCTTTTCCTCGTTTGAAAAATAGTGTAATGTGGTATCCAAACCATAGTAAACTTTGTTTTCAATGACACTGTGTGAAAGCTCTAATCGGAAAATGGGGGGTAAAACGCAGTGCAGATAGTGCATAGTTCTTTTTATTTCTTCTAATACTTCCTGTGCGGGTGGTACTAACAGCATAATACTAAAACCATTCAGGGCCGTAGCAAGGGATCCGAGTGTAAGGACACAAACATTTTTGAGTTGTCATCACTAAAACATGACTGTGCTTATATGAATATGGAATCAGATGAAAGTATGTGTGTAATGATAATGAAATGCAATACAGTTACTAGGGATGGCCTATGATACGTTAAATGTGGTACAGCCCTGATACAATTAACAAAACGGTACTTGAAAACAACAGCAATTGTTCAGAAAATACGCGAGCGATTATTGCAAAGAGTTCAGTAGCGTAGTCAGGGGGGGAGCAGGGGGCTCTGTACCCCCCCATTGGCCTAAAACGTATGCAAAATAGCACGTTTTTAGTGATTTTGAGGCCGATTTTTGGTCCAAAAATGAAAACAGTCTCCCCCCCGACGGGAATAGGGAGCAGAAGTTGTGAAGGACTTTCTGTTATTTGGACCGGAAAAGTGGTTGATTTTTGCTGGATAGCACCCAAACATGGCCAGGATAAGTGACTGAATTTTGCTGAAGACTTTTTTTTGGAAATCACCTGATTTTGACAAAAAAAACAAAAACGCCTCAATCTGATTCAAGACTGATGAAAATTTGGGTCAAGTTCGTTTTTCGTTTACTGTTGTTTTCACCTCTTAAAAAAGCCCCCCCCCCCTAGTGGTGCAGGAACAGGGAGGGCAAGGGGGCAGTAACGCCTGACAAAACTGACGACAAGCAAAAGAATACTAGAGCTATAAAAAAAACATTCTAGTGATTAAACTTTAATGTTTTGTGAAACAAAAGAGTGCTTTCTAGAAATAAAAAGTAAAAAAAAAATTTTCGATCTAAAAATATATTACAATTTTCAATTTATAAAAAAATATCTTTTGTTATTGTAAACAAATACTTTCAACTAAGTGGCGCTAAAAAATTAATAAAAATCAATAACAACGAATTGGAAGAAACTATTTCACCAGAAATTTTAATTAGTTGTTTATTAATTCTAACCCAACTCCAATTCTTACTCTGCAACTTACCCCAAACTTACCTCAAATCCTATATCAAACCCTCATCTTAACCCTGAAAAACGCAAATGAAAAAAGCGCTGATGAATATTTCTCACTTTCATTTTGTTCTCTTAACGTTGAAAATTTTCGGTGAAATAGTCACAAGTCACAACCTAACGAATTGCTGTTTGGTAAATAATTTCTCAATAACGTAAAATAAATGCGCAATCTTGTGGAATGCATATGGTTAGCCTGTGACATTCGATTTAGTTCCGTCAGTTTAAACTGACGCTAGGAAGATATAAGATGCTACACAGGCCCGTCGCCACAGGGGGCATTTCGGGGCCTTGTCCCCCCAAATCACTGCTTGTGCCCCCCAAACGAGAAATGTGCCTCCCCAAGCGAAGATTGTGCCACAAAGAAAGTAACAGGCTCGGTGCCAGTGGAGTGCAGTTAGGAGCGTGAGACCCCCCCCCCAAAATACTGGTCATCACCCCAAAAATCGTCGGCAAGAACCGTTTTTTGCAGATTTTGCAATAAAAACCCTTTTTTTTGGTCTTCACTCCAAATTTCGTGGAATTTCACACAAATTTCGCGATGAAGACCTTTGTTTTGGTCTTCACCCTCGAATTCGATCAGTGGTCGAGTGGATAGAGCGTCTGCTACTTAAGCGATAGACACGGGTTCGATTACCGGTCGGGTCAAACCAAAGACTATAAAAATTGGTATTCACAGCTTCCCTGCTTGACGTTCAGCAATTAAAGGGACAGTGTGAAGCTTCCATCGTGTGTGGTAGACAGATGGGCAGGTGGCAGCTTGACTCGAAGACCGAAAGGTCCCTTCGCTGTCTCCTGGCCAAGGCAACTTGGTGAATAAAATGTAATTACAATTACAATTCTAGGGAAAAGTTTTTGTACCCCCCAAAAACTGTTTATGCCCCCTTAATCACGCTAATCTTACGTTGGGCCTGGTGCTACAAAATTTCAAATTTAGAACTCTAGAATCCTATGTCTGTAGGCGCAGCATTACTCCCAAGACATTCAAGTTTCTGCCTTTGTTTGTAGCCCTAATTGAACGATCGACGCTGGCGTTACCAGCGGCGGATTCAATGGGGTTAGGACCGCCCCTGCTCAAACCGGAGAAATATAGAAAAACCTTGTTGCGCATAAAATTTATTGCAATAACTGGAGCACAATCCATTACTTGTCGCGATTTAACCGTAAAATACTCGGTGGGGGTGAGATGAACATCTCCAAAATTATCTTTTTTTGTAAATGCAGACGAATTAGGTTAAAACTTGTGATTTTTTTTTTATTTTATGATTTACCAGCTTGTAATAAAAAGGCTGAAATTTTATCATTAGCCATCGCCCTCAAGGACCATTTACGCAGCCAGTTTAATCATGTTTTTGCACTGCTAATTCCTATGCCACGTTTTAAAAGCATTAATTTTTGCTGAAATAGGCCTAAAATTAAGATATTTTTGCCACAAAAATTGCAAAATCTCAAAAATCTGGGGGCTGTGCCCCCAGAACCCCTTGCCTCTGACGGTTGCGAGCGTTGCCCACAAACCCCAATGGCCTTCGGCGGCTGAACCTGCCCTTACTTAATTGGTAGTTCGTTTGTTGTTATTTTTTAAAGTTTATGCAAAGTACTCTGTTCTCGGGCTTTGTTAAAGTGTTTAATTGGTTGACAGTATTAGAGAGCAACGTTAGTGGTAATGACTGTACGTACAGTATTGAAACTGCCTTTTGAAAAGCTGCCCCCCCTCCTTGCCCTTCCCAAGTTCCGGCACCCCTGCCCCCCTTTTCGAAATCCTGGCTACGCGCCTGAAGAAGTTTGTTGTGAGATAAGAAAAACAACTCTAATTTTTACGTTTCTACAATTTCTGGGCCTTTTGAAAAAGGACCCCTTTGGGCAAATATCTCCAGTGTTTTCCTCCTCAGTACGGCCCTGCTGGGATTTTCTGGTTACTTTTTGCAGCTAAATAACTTATGTTAAATTTTACGAAGTATCTTTTAGCGGCCGAAACGCACGCGCTCATTGATTGATAGGCAATGGATGCAAGACTATGGAGAGACATTACATGAACTGAAATGCAAAAAAAACATTGTCTTGAAATTAGGATTGGAAAACTGTGGGAAAAATAAAGTTTTTCCAACTTAACTTTTGCGGTATTTTCTATTTTCAAGTTGCTTTTAAAATCAAATTGTGTAGTACCACAAAAATTTCTATTTTTCTGGAAAAAAAACATACCAAAAATGTTCAACGGAGGCATAGAAACTTTGCCCTTGCCCACAGAACCCACTTTTTTCCAAGGTCTTAAGCCTACTAGTACGGTAGTCCCTCATTTCATTTCAAAAATACAAATTTACCGTATTTTGTAATACTTTTAAATAATAACATCATAGTCGCTTTGCAATATTTAAAAACTATGATAATACTTATAAATTTCTGGGAAAAGAAAACGTTTAACCAAACAATAAAATTTCGGTTTGAGAAAGTACTGACGTTTGAACCGGGCCTTAACTGATGAAATTAAGACCCTAAAATCGATCATTTTCACGTTAAGAATTTATAGCTATTAGTTATTCTCATTTCCAATTAACGAATTACGGCATTAATTGTTCTATTATCACGATACCGCTACGGAACGTAATCAACATTGATGCTAACGTGTAAAACATCAAAATGACGCTCCTTATTTTTTTTTAGAAACTACTATTTTCGAATTATCATCAAAAACTTAACAAATTGATTAATCTTTAAAACTTTCGCGCTAAAAAATAATGGAAAATTTGCCGGCCATAATTTAGAAAAGTTGTGTCCTTGGTCTCGAGTTCAGTCCTTGGCCTCGAGAGGGTCTGTTCTCGAAAATTCGGTCCTGGGCCTTGGCCTCGGATTTTTTTCGAGTCCTTGGCCTTGGCTTCAAAGGTTGTGTGCTCGACTCCACCTCTGTCAAATATTAACTAACAAACTCCCGAAAATTTGAAGTTGCTAAGATGACTGGAAGTTTCTCAATTTTGGGGTTTATTGAAGTCACTTTCCAAAATTTGAGCATTTTATTTCCATTATTTAACTGAAATGACGTCATAAGCCGTTTTTGTGACGTAACCATCTTGACTGAGACATTTTGTGATTCAGTATCAAAAAACAAACTTATATACAAAATTTTAACTGCCTAATATGGCGCCATCGTAAAAGTGACGTAATTTTTTAAAATATGGTCGTGACGTCACCGTGATGACGTCACCAACTCAAAACCCATTTTATAAAATATTTTGGTGAACATCAATCCGCATGCCCAATTTGGTGTTCCCATGAGTTTGGGTTTAGGAGTTAGACAATGGGGGCATTTTGCCCTCCTTTCGCACTCCTAAACAGGAAATCACGTGAATACCAAATTTGGCATGCAAACTGGGGTTCACCAATTATTACCAAAACTGATTTTGAATTATTGACGATGTAGCTGTACTTTTGAAAATTTATGTTATTTAAAAAATTCATAAAACAGACGATTCAAATTTTGAACATACGTTTTTTTGAAACTGAATCATAAAATGCCAAGTCAAAGTATAGTCAGTGGTTACGCAACAAAAACATGACGTAGACTTTTCCGTTGGAAAATACATTTTACCATACGTCAATAATGGCCAGATTTCGAGAAATAACTTCGGCGAACCCCGAAATTGGGAAACTTTTCTAACCTTAGTAAATTCAAAGTTTCAGAGGATGTTTGTGAATAAATTTGGCTCAAAGCCAAGTTAAACGAGGACTAAACGCAAAATCAGTATCTAAAGTTAGGCCAATCGTATTAAACAAGATAAGCGTTGAATCCATCCTTTTTGATCTATATGTTGCAGAGATATTCTACTTCAAACACGTTAGTGCCTCTAACCCTAATGTTATAAATTTTAATAATTTTGATTGGCAACCCTGTCGTTGATAAGAAAGCGATTTGCTGAAGGGATTTACCACGAAAAAACCAAGAATGGGGATTTTGCCCTCTCCGTGTAAAAAACGGTTCACGAATAAGGTGCAAATTCACTAACTACAGTCTTCTAGAAGACAGAGAGTAAGTTAAAATTCCTCATTTTTTCAAAACAATGCAATATTGCAAAAATTGGTAAACCAAAGTACACAAGTTAATGCCAAAAAAAATGACGCTAGCACCAAGTAAAATACAATCATAACTGTCTTTATTTTGCGAGTTGTTTTCAGTTTAGTTATTTTGTTTTATAATGACTTAATTCAGCGATAAGAAGCAATTTTACTTTAATATTACTTTGCAGTAAGCTGGATTTTTTCATTTTTTAATAATTCTGTATTTGATTCTTTTTTTCTATTGTTTTATTTTTACTTCGATATTGTTTTTACTCCAATATCCTAGGTTTTCAGTCCAAAATCCCCCAAAAGGTATGCTTTCCGCTAGGTTAGATTCGTTGCGTAAGGAAGAAAATTTTCTTTCACCAAAATTCTTATTCTTCTCTTGCATAACGTCCGATCTTCGTGTAAGAATGGTGGTGATTAAATGGGTATTTGCATTTTTTGTATTATTATGTTCTTGGGATCAAATAGCTCGCAACAAAGCTGCAATTACCGACGTAAATTATGTTTTCATAACGCGATGTTTGCTTGATCTTAATGATAATTTCACTCTTAATTTTTTTAATCTATTTAATTTTGAGCTATTAAAGTACTATCAGCACCAAACGTAATACAAATTGAACAAATTTTAAAATATGCATTTAACTAGTTGTTTTGCATGCTAATAAAAACAACTTACCGGAAGAATTTCCAAGCTTTATAAAATACTTCAAAAATCTAATAGTCTACTCACTGAACTTGCATCACAAGTTTTAATAATCAAACTTTTTCAAAGCTATGCAAATTTTAAATTCCGAAATATGAAAGAATTAAAAAAACTTGATGGCTTTTATATGCCTATACAGCAGTTCGTGTTTCGTGAATTTATCAGCGCGAACTTGCCGGAATTTCCATAGTCATCTGTGGTTATTTCAACAAAAACATTTGGATTTCCTGTGCCATATAGCCTACGGTAGGCCTACTAATGACACTATAGGCCTACTGCAGTAGGCTCTATCCAATCCAAGATTTTGGCAAAATATCCTATCGTCTGTGCTTTGACTTTTGTGGGGGTTGAATTGTGAAGATAACATCTAAAAACATTCAAAAAAAAATTATGCAACCTCGACTTCAAAAAGTTTAAAAATTGAAGATATCTCAAAACAGTTGAATCGTGTAAAGTTACTTTTTACAAATTGAAGTGCTTTTGCGCATGTTTTGAGGCTTGATATTTGTGGAAACAAACATAATTGGTTTGCCGTACCAACGACATTACTCTCTTTCTGTTTTGGGGTCGCGAATCATTGTTTTGGGCAATTGTGTGGTCTGGGTAACAATAGAACAAAAATCCCTTTAAAATAATCTCAGACGAGCCAAAAGAGTCGTAACAACGTCAAATTAGTCAAACTGTTGTGGGCAAAATTAGTCTTTCAAAATTGTTGTGTGTACCTTAAATCTTTCGTTCTCGTTTTAGTGACTTTTTTAATTTTAGACTAGTGAAGGCACACTGGTGGTCTTAGGGTGTTGACCCGTATGTTTACTTTGAAATGGGCCTTTTAACACTGAATAACCTATTTGATTGAAACTCTCTAATTTTTTTGTCCTGCAGGAAAGCATCGTTTAATGACGTTATATTTGGGTTAAGAATTCTTTTCTATTGTCAGTGAAATTAGTGCTAAAGAAAAGTCATGTTTTACATCGAAAAACTCAAAAAAGGATGCAGTGTTTTGCCTTTAACATAATTTAAAAATTCTAAACTGCTTTGTGGCTTAATTCATCCTTGTAGAAGACTCATTATGAGTCAAGAAACCATATTCGACTTTGCGCTTTAATTTCTTTTTTTTTAACTCTAAAAGCATCAATTACCTGGTCCGATAAAAATAAATAATATGAATTTTTGATGACAAAAAATGGATACCGAAAGCATTGTTTGAAAATGTCCTTTTTTAATAATCATTCAGCGTAATATTGCAATAGCTAGCAATTTCGAATTCGTTGGCACGGTATATAGCTCGAAGCTATTGCTTTGCTCTGTTTTTTTCGTTTGATTGGCCTAAATGTTTGATGACAATCCAAAATTAAATTTAACCATCTCTATCATAATGACCGAAAAAATATATAAAATTTTGCAAATACTGTAAAACCTAAAATTCAAGCTAGCAATAGCAAAAGTAACCATAACTAATTATTTTGAAATGAGCAAAAACTATTTCAAAATTTAGAAGCGTGACCGACAATTTCTAGCTAAAAGCCAAGAAAGGTTTTAATAAGTACAAGGAAAGAATTCATGACTTTTAAATTAGTAAGGATTAAACTTTTTGTTAAAAAGTAGCAATCAAATATAGCAAAGATATAATTTAGTTCACGGTTTTTCGTGGTTGATTTTTCAGGTATCGTTGCTTTTTATGTTGTACAGAATAACATTGAATAAAAGAAAAAATAGTTGACAAGTCGAGCACATAATATAGCGCCTTAAAAGTACAGCACATGTCCACTTTTCAGACCTGTTTTTCGTTCCAGTGCTTGCTTATACAGCTGAATCATTTCAAAAAACATGTCGATCAAAACGAAAAGAGTTTGTCACTAAAAGTTCGTTAACGTTCGGTATAAACTCTTTGATTTTTACGGTTTTTTCATATTTTAGCCCGTTTCTTGGCATGATTCATTAAAATACACGCGCCAGAGCTTAAAACCGGGCCTGAAAGAAATTAATGAGCATGTAAAAACATTAATAGATACAACAATTGAAGGGACGTGGATGGTTGAAAAGCAGCAAAAAAGTATAACATTAGCAGAAATTAATTTCAGATTTGTTTCTATCAGTAGCGTACGCAGGATTTTCGAAAAAGGGGGGCCAGGAAATTAGAAAATAATGAAGGCCAAAAAAATTTCTCCACTCAGAATCAGTCCGTTTTTCTGCCCAAAATTAGGTGAAGACCAAAAAAAAAAGTCTTCACTCAATATTAGTCCGGATTTTGGCCCAAAATAACGTGAAGACCAAACATAAAAAATTAAAAAATACGTCTTTACCCAGATTCTGTCCTTTTGTGTGCTCAAACTTTCTGCCTAAGTAACAAAGAAGGTGGCCATGCCGCAATTTTGCATACTATTCTATGCTAATTATACTATCCTGGCGACCCAAAGGGGGGGCCATGGCACCATGCTCCCTTAAATACGCTCCTGGTTGCTATATAACTGTTGATTTTTAATTCCACTTTCCTTTATTATGTCGAAATTAGCTTTAAAGTTTACTTGGCTGTAATTCAGAAGGAGAGCAAGGTCGCATAAAGGAGGTAGCGAACGGGGCAAATGCTCCTTATAGGCCCTCGTAATATTGTAATTGTAATTAGACTTTATTCACCAAGTTGCCTTGGCCAGGAGACAGCGAAGGGACCTTTCGGTCTTCGAGTCAAGCTGCCACCTGCCCATCTGTCTACCACACACGATGGAAGCTTCACACTGTCCCTTTAATTGCTGAACGTCAAGCAGGGAAGCTGTGAATACCAATTTTTATAGTCTTTGGTTTGACCCGACCGAAAATCGAACCCGAGTCTACCGCATCAGTAGCAGACGCTCTATCCACTCGACCACCGATCGCTTTATCCACTCGACCACTAATAAAGCCCAGCACAAAAAACTTAAATAAAGCGCTAAGAACTCACGGAAAATGGCACCCTACAATTTCGAAAATGAAAACAAGTGGAAATAAAGAAAGACTTTAACGCACTTTTTGACGCAAAATTTGGTCAAAAAAGTGATAAAATAATACAAGTCTTAACACAAAAAAGCTGGGTTGAAAGTCATGTTATTATGCGCACGTTTTGGTTGCAGTTTTTGAGGGTCTATTGAATGTTGTCACCCTCGGCCTCTTGCGCCCAATAAAAGAGAGGAAATGTTGCTAGCCGTACGGTAAAATACCTGTAACTACTTACAAAGCGCTCTTTTACCTTCGACTTTTTTAGGAGTTTTTTGAAGTACATTAAATACCGTGTTCCATTTTCTGTCGCATATGAACATTCTGTCCATGCTTCGACCCATGAAATTAAAATATTAGGCCTCAAATTGAAGATCCATTTCTTTGACCAAGCCAAAATTAATGTTGATCTTCTAATGCTACAGACATAAACAAAAAAACAAACTAAAAATTGCATCATGTATCAGATGAAGATAATATATTAAAAAATAACAAAAACGAAATAGTAAACAACGCGAAAAATCACAAAAACAAATCTTAAAAAGAACCGATACCATGAAAATGTGACAACGCAAAATTTATCAAAAATAATAGCTTAAATTATGAAATAGTCATCACAAATAAACCAATTAATATGCCAGTTACAAGTCATAACCGAAATCACCAATTAAACCAGAATAATAAAAAGGTTTTAAAATACTCACTCATGTAAATTTTCGCAAAGTACCGGTGCGTATGTAGATCAGGCATATGAAACGGTGCCAGGGGCCGCATAGCTCGTTTGTAGAGTACTTGTAATGAAAAACTTTCCTTCCACAAAGTTAATTTTCCTCAAAAATGCTTGTACTGAAATACAGCACCGCCCGAAATGTAAGCGAAAAGTAATATTATTTTGAAAAATTTTAGACGTTTTAACTTACCACTTTCATCATTATCATCCTATTTAGCAATAATTACACTTATTTTTTTTATAAAACCACGAGGCTGATTTTTGCTCAAAATTTAAGAACAAGTTAAGAACAATGCTAGCTCCAGCAAAAAATTAATATTAAGAGCAACAGAAAACGATTAAATTTCAAATCAAAAAAGAAACTAAATTCTGTACTGATTTAAAACGATGAAATTTGAGTGATTTTCTGGCAATCTTCAAGCAAAATTGCAACAATTCTGAGGCTATGAGTGCTGTTGCACATTGCGCAACCAACTAAAATTTTTTGGGCTCTCGTTCAAATGAAAATGGGCGCTTTTTCGCTTTCGCAATTATACGATGCTGCAAAACCAGCAAAAAAAGCGTTTACTACGCAGACAGAGTATTGAGAATAAAACAGTTTTATACATATGGTCGCCAAAATTGACATCAATGTTCTCAAAAATTTAAGAATAAATTAAAAACAAATGAGGCTAAAAATTGGCAAAAAATTAAGAACAGCCAGCCTCAACTCAAAATTTACTGGTTCTTATGAAAAAAATAAGTGTATTCAACATTTTATCCGAATCAAATTTACTTAATTTTTCATTCATTTTGGTGCCAAGGAAAAGCTAACTTTTCTGTACGTTTTCGATGAGGCAATACTTTTAAATTTGCACCAAATCGTAAACAGAAGCAACCGAAATGCTTTGCACTGCTAATCGTATTGCACGAGAAACTGAAGCTTAAGTTTGATTTGAGTTAACATAAGTGTAAATTCAATGAGTGAAAATCAAATGGAGGGAGCAAAAAAACAAAACTCGATTATTTTCTGATTTTAGGCTTTTACAGTCTGACTTGAATAACATCAACTTACGGAAACACGCGTAACAAGGCCGTTATATTGTTTGGAATTATCTGGATATTTCCACAAAGCCGTAGTTGCGTATAAAGTGAACTCTCAACTCAGCCACAAAATTCAGATCCATCAATTGCAAAGCACGCTACTCCGCATTTGTAAAATAATGATGTCATTTCAGTCCGACGGTGGTTTATTGTTTGGGCTAAGATCAAACAGACTATATGATTTTTTGCACCTGAAAAACTTAATAAGCAAATATTGACATTTTTCTTCAAAGTACTGTTACAAAAGCTAGCTGCAGATGGGAATTAAATTTGGAGGGATCGCAACATTGGAACAAAGGAATAATAAACTTCTGATGTACTTAGTAGAAGTTACTCGTAGTAACATTTAAAAAAAGGCAGCCATTTTACTTTTCTTACTCTGTTTCACCTTAAAACTTTCGAATTAGAAACGTTCATACATAAAAGTTCGCGTCTTTGACTTCCTCAAATCATCCCAATAACTCAAACGTTCTCATTTCTCTACCGTCGTATTTAGCGTGATGATGACGTAGAAATGCCATAAAGTTTAAGGGAACGTCAAGTGGCTATCTGACAAGTGTAATGTCTCGATTCTTTCGAAGCGGAGCAAGACAAACCACTCTCACATGGACATCGTTCGAACATTTCCGGACTCCGCTTTTGTGGGTGGCTGAAATCTCTTGTACATACCTGGAAAAAAGGAACTACGTCATATTTACAATCAAAAGCAATAAAAAGATACAACTAATCAAAATAAATTACCTTTTGAGCTATACCCAGAATTTAAAAAAGTTAATTTGTCAATCTTGAAAAATTTAAGCCCAGTCAAAATGTCGACAATTAAAACGATTGCTAAAAAATTTTCTATTAAAAAAATTTTGATAAAATATTACGTCTGGTTCGTTGATTTAAAGTTTCAACTTAATAAGTTGAGTGATTTGAATAGGTCATTGATCCTTAACTTATTTTAAACAAACATATTTTAATGAAAAAGAGAAGTATAATTTTTTTCGCAAAAAATTTCGAACTTTCTCACCTGACCCTCCTTGATGAGTTTCTTGCATATTTTCACATGATGGTGCCGGGCACAACATAGACCAACATCACATTCATTAGTGTGGTTACATTTTTCAGTTTCTCCTAAAAAATAAAGTTGTAATTATGAAGGAAATTTTTTGCAAAAGAAAGTGTAACTAACTTACATTACCCACTCTCAACCAACAAACGGTTACTATACAGTATATGAGATATTATTGCCAGACGTGTGACCAGGGTTTTGCTAAGAAGAGGGGGCTTGACCCCAGAGTTAAATTTTGTCTGTGTTCCACGAATGGGAGTCTGGAGGCGAAGCCCCAGCCGCTGGGCAATTTTTTGGAAAAAGTGGCCATTTTACTGCCATTTAAATGACATATCGCACGTTTGTAGAGCCATTGGAACTATATAATTGCTAAATTTGGAACCCCTTTGGCAGAATTAAATTACTTAACTTCTCCAGCTTCCCTTACTTCCTTTTCAAGTTCAAAACACGTTCAAAAGCATGCATAGTTGGATTAAAGTGTTTAAGTGATTTAGCTAGAGAGGCATTGGCCTCCTTAGCGTCCATCCCCCACCCCAAGTTAGCCACTGATTAATACATCAACAAAAGTTAGCTATTTACAGAGCAAATATGCACACAAACTACATGAATAAACCCGAAAGATGCAAATTGCATAATTAAAACTTCACAAGTATTGACATATTTCAAAGTCACATAATATAAATATATTAGCTATTAATGATTTTCTATTCTAAACAAAATCATTGTCACGATTATCCCAAAACGTCTTCCAATTTTCTAACTAAAGTTTAATTTGCGAACAAAGCAATGTTTTCGGCAAAAAATATACAAAAAAATCAAATTTTTATAAAACTCGTTGAATTACGCGAAAGCGTGTCACTTTTATGACTTTTACTACAGTATTTTGAAGAGGGAAATAATCTGTGAAAAAGTGCGAACTTTTTTCATTTTTTCACGCAAAAATGCAATAATTTTTATAAAACTACAGTAGGCAATTATTACTGTACATGATGAACCAGACCAGTTAACAACAACTAACCAACAACATATTATGCTAGTTTAATAGCATAACTTACTCTTTACGACAACAGACTTGGTTGTTGTTGTAGAAGTTACAGTTGGTTTAAATTCATGTCTTCCGAGGTTTATGCTTGGTCTTGTTGGTGTTCTACAGTTTCCAGGTCTTCTGTTAGTCGATTTCCTTTTGCTACAACGAGAGTACTTTTTACGGCATATTCGGCTTTGTTTTATTAAACATTTTGTGTTCAAGTGGCAACGTTTTCGCAATTTTCTTTTGCAAGTCTTGTCTTTTTTCTTGCAGCATCTCTTGTCGTTTTTCTCTTTTTTCTTTTCGTTGTTGGTGCTTGGCTTGATTTTGTACTGTTGTGTTTGTTGCTGTTGCTGCAAACACTTTTTATTCCCTTGGCAAGTAGAACCATCTTCCTAAAATGAACAAAAATTATTTTACAAGGATACATTTTTAATATGAACGCTAACGACACTACATTTTTTAACCTTAATAACACGGGCTATTTGACCACTGCAGTTTACATGAATGGGGGCAAAAATGCCCCTTATCTAACTCCTAAACCAAAGGTCATGAGAACATCAAACTTGGCATGCGGGCTGCTGTTCACCAAAGTTTTTTTTAGAAAAATTGGTTTTGTGTTGATAGCATCATCATAGTGATGTCAAAACCATACTTTTTAACTGAAGTCCTTTTCGCCATGACGTCACAGACGGTTTAGATTTTGTATGTAGATTTTTTTTACACTAATTCACAAAATGCCCAAGTCAAAGTGGCTACGTCACAAAACATCTTATCTCGTCATTTAAGTTAAATAATGGCTATAAAATGTTCAGATTTAGAAAATGACTTCGGCAAATCCAAAATCGGGAAACTTTCCGTTACGTTAGCAACTTCAAATTTTCAAGAATTATTTGTGAAAAGATTTGATTTCAAGTCAAGTTGATTTGAAAAAAAATCACTTTTTTGAAGGGATTTATCACAAAGAACCAAGAGGGGGCATTTTTGCGAAATAGGGTTAAACAAAGTATATTGAAGCAAAATTATTGTTCAGAAAAGGGCAAGTTTAAACCCTAAAAGTCAAGAAGGATTGAAAAAGTAGTGTTTTATTCGCCTTATGATTTATTTTTTTAAGTTTTCATGATGAAGCAAAATATTTTTAAAGCGATTTTGTTTTACTTCTCCCTGAAACTGACATCCCCAAAACCAAAAGATTATTGTAAATCTTCCAAAATGCATATTCTAACTAGGTAAACGTCAAAAAGAACCTTTGCAGTTCATTTTAGTGCGTTTTTGGTGGGCATTCAACGCAACTATATTTTAAGGAATTTACAAAGCATACATTAGTGATAGAATATATATTTGAAAAAATAAAAATAACAAATGTCGAGTGGATTTGAATTCGCAATAAAACACCATTTCCGTAAAGAAAGTTTTGTATAAACACTTATAGGGTAATCAAGACTTCTTTCAAATTGTTTCTCGCTACTTGACTATGAAATTTCCCTCCATTGATCGATCATCACATCTTGAAACTATGTTGCAAAAATACAATACATTACGCAATCACCTAACTAACAAAAAAATGTTGAAATTCCTTTATGGTTCAAAATGCAAATACTAAACAATAATAGTTAAATAAAAACTTGGTAAAAATGGACTTCAAGAAAAATTGAACTTTACCTGTGAAAACTACACGACCAAATACTGGTAAGATGGCCTAAATAATTATCATTGATATCTGTGACCGTAGTGACAGATTTTTACATTGGTTTGTTTTTTGATCAAGTTTCATTTTTCCGCAATTTTTCGGCGGTTCTATTGAAATTTGAAACAATTAAACACTAACACCGTCATGAAGATTCGTCAGAAAGGGAAAATAATAGGAGACACACTGACGGTAATTGGTCATGCATTTAAAAGCGGCTTAGTCCTTTCCGAATATCGAAAAAAGCTCGTCAACACCCAATAAAAATCGCACTTAGTTAAAATAGCAAAGAAGATTCATCAGTGATTTGTGAAATATGCGTGACACAGAGGGAAGGAGTTCCTACAATATCCAGCCCACACTTATTGTCATGGACACTTGAACACAAACTTTTTGAGCACAAAATAGATTGATGGATCTCCAACGTGTCCTCATTTGTTGTTTTTCGCGGCCAAAAACTCTTTGATGCTGCGCTAATTTGAAAAAGCAGTGCCGCCCAATGTTTGAGATAAAAGAAACCAACTTGATATATATTTACTTCAACTAATTTGAAATTGGTGTTGACTAAAGTCAAAAATCTTATCTAGAACAAGGCCAAAGCTAATATTCAAAATATTTCGATTTTGATACCCTTTATCAACGAACAAAACTAACTTCGTGATATATACTTAACAAGAAAACAAGCACTCCTAATTGGCAAGGAACGTTAATTTTGTTTTAATGTAATATATCAATCCAGTAAACGCAATATGCAAAGTACACTGCAGTAAGCCCAAAGCGTTTCAAAAAGACAAAAATGAATTAAGTTGAAAATGCTGTTTTGCGTAGCCATTAGCGCAACATCAAAGATATGTTTGCCTTGATAAATGTCAATCTTATCACTTTATAGTTGTATACTTTTCATACAAACCTGCCAATCAATTCTAAAATTACATCGCATTTGCCAAACTAAGTAAATAAACTAATAGAATATCAAAGGATGGAATATATTACGATTTATTTTAGCTCAAGAACAAACGGTCAAAGTCCTTCAAAAGCAAATAAAACAACGAATTCTAATCAGAAATTGTCAACCTGCAATTACATTCACACTCTTCGGAGCCACAACAAGTCTTGCAGTTGTTCTAGCAAACTCCTAACGGAATAAACAAAGCAATCAAAAAAAATTTTCCAAGCACAGTAACGCACGAAAGCTATTATTTATTGCAACTAAATTCATTCTAAACACGTAATAATCTAATTTTTACGCCAGTCCTTTTTCACCCACAATATTTACTTCTTGTATTTGTCTATGTAAAACGCAGACCAAAGCGTCAAAATAGAGGTTTTAAAACAGCAAAAAAGAAGTTGAGATTCGCAAAAACTATGCCAGTAAATTAAAAGGAGAATTAAAACTGGCACAAAAAATCAGCACTCGGTTTGAGCTATTTACAATTTTTTATTCTCGAACCTTTTAAATGATTCTTTCAATCATCAAGAATATTTTTAATGAATAAGTTCAAATAGGTAAACGTTTGAGGCAAGAGGTTGAACTAAGTAAAGTCAAGTAAATTGTTATATCTTTATAACAACGATGAAGATCATAAATTAAGAGATCAATGAGTCGTTGACAACTAAAACCTTTTAGGGCAGGAGTATCAATTATTTAGCTGTTAAAGTGTTAACTTTACACGCTAAAATTTTGTTTTTAAGATGATTTTCCTCTTTGAAGTACAGCAAACAGACGTGGGGAAAGAAACGTCGAAACCTTACTACAAACCTGCCGGAAATACTATAGAACTAAAGTTCTTGGAATAATTAAACCGTTTTAGAAAACTCTTGGCGTTTAGTGTTTATACTGCTCATGATCAGGTATTGTCCCCTAGATTTCTGCACAAAATATCGTTTTGCCTAAGTCAATTTATCGACTAGCGGCTATGTGGATAACCCCCATTTACAAAAGCAAGCGATACATCCAGATAAAGTTAAACAAAAAAATCTTAAACAAAAAATGGTCAGTGTTGCTTTCATCAAACTATAGACACGTGGCAAATTGACTTTCAGAAGCAATTTCGCTTGACAGGTCTAAGGCCGAAGCAACTTGATAAATAAAATCCTAAGCATAATTATCTACAATGTATTCAATTTATTGTTACACTAACAATAACAACGTTCAAAATTCATAAGCATAATTAGGATATGGAAACTAATCGTCTAAAGAGAATTCAGGTGCAATTCTATTTATTGTTTCGAATTTGAAGTATTAAACGTGTACCTAAAGGTGCATACTTGGGAACCAAATAGAACAATGATCTATTGCAGGTGATGTTTGAAAATAATTACAACAGTAAAGCTGCGAACGGTTACTTTGGTTCCATAATTAACCGATTAATTCTTAGCTGACCGACTAATATCCTCTTGCGGTTGAAGTATCATTAAATCAAATTCAAATGTACGGTATGTTTAAGAACCATTAATGGCTAGTTTAGCTGTATGTTCCACTGAATATACCACCTAAAGTCTTGCAACTTATTGGAATACTTTTTTGACCTTTGCTTCCGAAGAAACATTTTTTCGTATTGGACCCAACTATTATAAACCTCAATTTGCAGAAACATTATGCATGTTGCTGTGACAAACTAGTAAACCACACTTCAAGAAATTACATACTAGAGGGCTAGGCTCTATAAGCACGTCATATCATTGATAAAGTATCGCATTAATTAGCTTGGTCGCTAAAGAATTTGACAAGGGATCAAACAAAAACGGAAACAAGATTTGACGGCTTGATAAGCCATAAAATTACCCATAATAGAACATCATTACAACCTTTGGGGTCAATCAGGCGTCATTAACACAAGGTTACTTACGCATACATGTAAAAGCAATATAGTCAACTCGTTTACATAATCATAAGACTTTTATGATATCATATGCAAACAAATAAGGCACCAGTAAAAAAGCAGATCTTTTCTTCTTTTCAAACGATTACTGCTGGAACTAGTGAATGTTTTTCAAGCGATAAAGTTATAACATAAATGGAATTCAAAACGCTTGCACAAAGTACCAAAAACCTAGAATACGCTGAGCGCTCATTCATGGCTGCTGTATACTGATAAAAGACAAGATGTATATTACGCATCTTGCTTAACACCAAAAGCTCAACGTTTTACCCCGCTACCCATCGTAGGTTCGTAATGAACTTAAAACTGCTCGTTTATTAAGACGAAGTAGATTGTTGACAAGGCGAAAAAATTAAATTTCTTCCGATTTTGCAATAACAAAAACTTGAATTGGGCGTAATTTTGAATTACGACGTAAAATATTGCAGATCAGTAGAAAACACGTAATTTCATTCAAGATAGGTTTCTATTATTGAAACCATTAAGCTATTACAAGGTGACAAAATGTCTATTAAAACATTTCAAAGTCTACCTTGTGTCCAACTATATAAAAATGCACAGCTGCTGAATGTGATTATGCGACTTAAAATGCTGGTTTTGACGCATATTTCCCAATTATGGTGATTTCACCTATTGGCAAAACTTGCGACCGTAAAACAACATATTTGTCATAATCTGGTTGGCAAAATTTAGCTACTGACAATAGGGCTCCACCCTTCAACACTTTCTCCGGCTTTTTAGCAAACCCTTAAAAGAGGAAATTCCAAAGGTCTGTTTTATTTCCCGTTTATTTTATCTGCTCTTATGTTCCCGTCTATTGATAAAAGATGGTCATTAGTGAAATATTTGGCATATAACCAAAATTAGAACACCTGTTTTGAAGGGTATATTTTTTCTAAATTTGTAGTTTTAATTTCTAGCATTTAATGTTTGAAACATATTCACAATTAGCTTATTGTACATGTTGCATTGTTTTTCGTTTTTTAATAAGCAATTTTTTTCATTTGTTCAAATGGTTAACCGCTAAAAAAACCTTTGATTTGGTACAAAAATTAGAAAAGGTGAGAAAAAGTCTTGCTTAATTTATTGGACTTATAAGGGCTGTAAAAACGCGTTTTTCCTGTGGTTATGTTTCATTAATGCCGACATACACCTGTCTATGACCGTACGAGACACGTTTAGATTTCGAACGACGTCCAAGAAATTGCTCCTTTATTACGAAGCGAAAATTGGTTGTGACCAAAATCAATAAGAACCTAGTTTATGATAAACCAGTAGAAACTGTGCGAGATTAAACAGCTGTATATGAAAAGAAAATAAACTATTATTGGTTCAATAAACTATGGTTTTAATAAGATTTTGAATTTATGGAAAGGATTCCCTAAAAAAACAAACTATTTTGAAATGGAAATAATCTTTTTAACCAGTTCCAACTTTTTGGCCGGTCAGCTATTGATTTTAAATGAAAATATTTATAACATAAACAAAACCGAAAAGAAAACCAAAGCAGCTGAATACACTGCCAAAAAGTGCCGCTTTCCTTTCATGTCTTGTTTACCCCCAAAATATTAATACAAGAAAATTAATAACAGATATTTCAATCTCATAAAAAGAATGCTTACAGTTATACAGCTTAAAATTAAAATCATTCATGTATCAATACTAAATTAGGCAGTGGACAAATCGATAAAAGAACACAAATAAATATAAGGCTTGCAATATACCGTATTTTTCCACGTATAGAAAAACTATAGGCTTTATTTTTAAGCTAGACCATAGATTCTTTATTTTTAAGCGAGACCGTAGACTCTGGCTAGACCACAAAGATAAATTTCTTAACTTTAACAAAGCTCGTATGCGTGATATGCGTATCGCAAATTACAAAAAACGAAAAGCAAAGCTCTTTTTAAGCCAAACGAATTAAAAAAGATTAATATTAATACCGCTAATTTGCCAAATGGACTTTAATTTGCCGCAGAAATTCAAGAAAAACAACCGAAGACAGTCCATACGCTGCTTAAGAACAGGCAAAAAAATAATACCGGTAAAAAATTTTTGAAATCGAAAACATACAGTTGTACTTTCCAACACAAACAAACTTACAAATATTTTGTTTAACAGTTCATTTTCACCACGGATTTATCACAACTTTTTAGTCCGAAAAAAAAAAAAATTAAAAATTTTTCTTGTTGCAAATGAAGAATGCCTGCACGCTAAAAGCGGTGTCACTCTTACAGAACTGTGGCATTTCTTTTTTTGATAACACTGCGTTTTGGCAGAGAGTTTATTTTAATTCATTTTCCGGTTCCTTTTTGCTTATGGTTCGTTTGAATTTTGTTGGGAACACATTTTGTTTGAGAAATACAGTAATTCTGAATTACGGTATTACTACGCTGCATAAACAAAGAACGGCTCTGTTTTGGTGGTTGATAATAATCTAATTGTGATGTTTTGACGTTTGTTTTGGTTTTTACACAAAGGTACATTCAGAAATACTAGTAATTGATAATGCTCATCGAAAAATCAATTAACATCACCAAACGAGGCTATTTGTTTAATTTTAGCAAAAGCAGGGGACAAAAAAGTCTATAGTCATAAGTATAACGATGTGGAAAAGTGGGGTTGTAGCGCATTTTATTATTTATATTTCCTATTCTATAGTTCCACTGTAAATTTTGTCTAGCAGTAATCACGATCTACTTACTGTATAACAAAAGACAACTTCTGATAAAGCAAGAATGGATTTGTTTCACTTCTCCAAAAAACGTTGCGAGCAAATGAGGCATTAGCCGAAAATTTACTCGCTACTACAAAAAAAACAAATTATTTGCAGATATATCAAGAAAAGAATGTAGAAAGAATTTTTAACACATTAAAGTATGTTTAAGCCGTTTACTTAATTTAATTTAACCTTACTTTTCACAGTCCAAAAGCAATACGGGTGATTTAGCTGCATACTTACAAGGTTTTGCATTTGACGAGCTGTCTTTATTCTTGGTAGCTTGTTTGTCCGTACATTAGTTAATAAACTTGTAACTTCAGTTTCGGAATTAGAGTCACAAATACCAAATAGCAGATATTCACAATATAAGAAAATCAATATTACTATTCTTGAAAGATACATCTTGCTGTACCATTAACTAACCTTTATACGGCTTGCGCACAACCAAATGATTGGGATAATAGATGACTTCTGGTTTTATTTGTCTCGCACTTTTTTTCTTTCACATCAAAGCTCTTTCATCTACGCTTTTTTCATTGAGTCTGTCATAACCAACTGACGCCGCACTTAGTGCTGTTATGTTCATCGTCCCCAAACGTCAGTAATTTTTTGACTTTTTCGAATTACGCTCTTCTGCAAACGTACAAATGTTCAGCTCATTTTTTTTTTGTACTTGGGTTATCTTATTTTGAATTATTTTGTTTCATTTTTGTCATCAAATTTCATCGCTTGTATTGATGATTGATTGGACTTTATTGATTAGCATTTTTCATTATCTACAGTAAATTTCATAATAAGCTTTCAGAAGGCTAAGTAAGAGCTGTTTAGAATAAAATTAATATCTTTTTTGAAGTTAGTTTAACTTAAGCTATTTGTTAAAGGCGGACAGACAGGTATAGACGATGAGTTGAAATATTAAACGTATGTGGCCTGATTAAAATGCGGTTAAGTTTGAGCCAAATTCTGTTTGATATTATTGTTTCAGCTTTACATTAAAGGCTTCAAAAAATCTGTCACTAAAAAATCTCAATTTTGTTTGCCAGTTGGAGAATGCGAGAGAAGAAAAAAGCTAACAGACTGCAGCAGACAAACGTCCTAACCCAAATAAATGCAGTTAATAGTTCTCTTTATCTCACTTCACGCTTGACTAAACTTCAAAGATGAGTCGCGTGGCTCCACCTCGGGTATCGGTCTACTGCAAAACTTCTAAAGCTATGTCTATTATTCAACATGTGGTTTCACGTCCTGGTCGAAGCTTGAAAATAAACTTTTAAAGGGGTACTCCATGAATATGGCCTGTCTTCAACCCAGTGATTTTAGTTGAAATCAAACATTATTTCATTATTTTCAAATTGATTATCTTCACACTAAGACATTCCATTAACTGAATTAGAAAACCAAAGTCTACGGTTATATACCCCAAAATCCCTTCGGATTTTTGAAACAAATTGTAATTTACAAAGTTGCAGGTTACAAATTGTAATTAATCTTGATTTTCCAAAACTGCTTCGGTAGGAGGCAGCGAAGAAACCTTACAGTTTTCGAATCAAACTGCCTCCTCCAACCTACCAACCAGGCACGGTGAAAGCTTCACACTGTCCCTTTTTAGTGTTGAACGTCGGGTAGGGAAACTGTAAACTCCCTTTTGTACAGTCTTTGGTTTGACCCAACCTGAAATCGAACCCGTGTCAACCGCTTCAGTAGCAGACACTTCAACAACGCATCTGATCAGCTTTGGCTATTCAATATTTGGGCCTTAGAAAACTGGGTACTTTGCAAAAAAAACGTGAGGGATGCTTGCGATTTGGATTTCGGACTTTTAATATTTTAATATTCTACAACGACTAAAAATATTTAAAAGAAGATTAACCTTGTTATTTCGTCGATTTTTTTTCTTTCCGCCTTTGACTGATGATTTTTGCTTTCTTTAATTTTTTCACAACCTGGTGATTTGAGCGCACTGAACAATTAATGTCGTTCATAGTTTTTGGTTTTAAAGAAAATGTTTCGTTTTATAATGAATAGGTCGAGATATTAGTGGCTATAGTTGATGTGCTATTCTTCTTCTCGAAAATTTTGAATTACTATAGAATGTAGGCTATGATAAGGTCACCAGGTTAAAGTTATGTAATTGAGACTATACAAATTAAAAGATAGCTCAATATAACCATCAATTTATTTCAAAAAAGCAACAAAATATTGATGAAACATTAAAAAGCATGTTCTAGATTTGACCTGTGGGATTTTGGCCCCAGATAAGCTACAGGAATTTAATTCAATTTAGTACGTCCAATAACGCTGATTTGCACCTTCACATTGTAATAAGCAACTGTAATTTTTTTATCGCATTCACAATAAGTCTTTGTCTGCAAACATGCAAAATCTACATCAAGTATACTGTAATTTTCTCTTTGCATCTTAATTTTTAATAAATTGCAAAGAAAGCTAAAGCCTTGAAGGTTTAAACTATATCAAAGCACCAATTTACTGTAAAATTGAATGCAAATTTTATATATTGTACAATATATGTTTTTCAACGCAACGTTTTTGGAAACTCGAGGAAAAAGTTAGAATGAATACTAGTCATATCACGCGACCAATCCAATTTTGTATAAACTCTCCCTTTTCACCCAAATTGGGGTTGGAGGAATCAAATAAAGTCTATTTAATCCCTTTAACTCTATTTAGTCCCTCCCAATCCAATTTGAGTGCAAAAAGGGAGGTTTCACTAAAATCGATTGGTCACGTGATGTGACAGGAATGGTTAATATTATTTAATCTCTAACCTTACCTTATTTTTTTACTATCTAAAAACTTCATCCCTACCACTTGTGGAAAGCTCACCGCAGACGGGAAACTATTAGTTTTCTAATTTTGAATTAATTAAACGGTAAAATATTTAAACCATGCAGCAGGCAGTCATAATTTTATAGTTTAACCTAATTTGGATGGTTTGATTAAGGCGGAGTTGCAAAGGTTGGGGTGGTAAATACTTTTATACTCAATTTATTATCAAATGCTTGGATGAAAATAAATTTGTTTATTTTTTACTTCGCACATTTTTCGCACAATTAAGTTTGTTCGAAATTGTAACTGATTCTTTATGCTGTGCTTGCCTTGCTACTTTTGACAAGCAGCCCAAATGCAGTTAGGTCTAGTCGTCGACTTCCGTTTGTAGAAAAATTGGAATTAAAATTTATGACATTGTGACAATAACGTAGTTACTTGATCGTCATAAACTGCTGTATATGTACATTCTGATGTCTTCAAAGTGCTAAATTTTCGAATAGCAAACTTAAATCCCATAGCAACGGTAAACAGTTTAGAATACTGTAGAATACGGCTTTACGATCATTCATTCTTCAAATAAGAATGCTAAAAAATAAATTTCATCACGCTATTTCGATAAGGCTAAAAAATCAACTTTTCGAGTTTTTACGTAGGTATATGTATTATACAGTACTAATAAATTCTGTCCGTGCTAAAAACAATGTTTACTTTTATCTATTGCAGTGTTGTTCTATATTTGATTTGGCTATTGCAGTATCTCAAAGAACGTTTAAAAAACTGAATCTCCCTTAAGTTCAAGAACCAGCTAAAACGATGATAACCATAAATCGGTGGCTCAGCTGCCGTGTCATCAAGTCGCGTATTTTCAAAAAAGTTGATCCTTGTTAGAATTGTTAAAAACCTAAAGTTTTTACTTTTTTAAGCGCTAAAATCGATTTCAGCTCAAACTGGTAATCATTAGTTGTTTTATTCGAATGAAATCAAGGTTTTTGATAAAAACTGCAGCGCGGTTTTTAATATTACTGAGTTTGTTTTTTTTTTAGCTTTTTTGAAATGGATTCGTTATTGCGGTATTTGTATTGTGTAATCACTGTAATGCCGTATTGGGTGAAAAAACAATTTTTTCTTGAATTCCAAAATCTAGGCTGTTAAAAAGACATTTAAGAAATCGTAATTGATCTTTGCAAGAGCGAAAAGGAACAAAAGGGCTAATTTCCATTTTAGAACTAGCTTTTTTTTTGCTTAAAAAATGAACTAACTTTTTTTTCTACTCAATAGTGTTTTGCTAGTCTGATAACTCTGCAGTTACATTGAATCATTCCTTAGCCACCACAAGAGAAGAAATGCTTTTAGTGCACTAAACTAAAATCTATTACCCGACGCGAGCGACGAGACAAGTGTAATTTTAAAGTTATTAGTGAGAAATAACTTGGCTATTGGTAAGTCATCTAAGCATTGACTTCGTTTCTAGGTTTGCTGGAACCCTAGTCTTTTTAGGTTTAATCAATGACATCATCTTGCCGTTCCTTTTTGATGCAGTGATTCGAGTGCGTGGAAGTGACCTCATGAAAATTTTCTTTGAACCTGTTAGAAGTGAGTCAATAAAGGGTCACCTGTCAATGAAAATTGCAAATTCTCACAGAGTATTCATGGATAAGCCTGATTAAAATAGCCCAAATTACACAAGGCAATCAGGCGTCTGTGTCTAAACCAAGTGATTAATGATTAGCAAACAAGTTTTAGAACATGTTTGTGGAACTAAATCATACCATCAGATCAAGAGAAATCATTGCACAAATGACACGTAATAGTGGTATGCGAGTTATGAGGTGATTTTTTGAAGGATAGTTTATGACATATTTTTTTATGAACGATGTATATCAGGGGTGTCCAAAGTCCGGCCGCGATTAAATTTCACCCAACCCACGCTTGGTCTCCATTTTTTCCGACCAATTTTAACCTGTAAATACTGTACGTACATTCGCATCAAACCACAAAAAATGCCGTGGACCTTTCTTTTGCATTCGCGTAGTTTCTGGCCCAAAATTCTTAGAAACTGCCAAGAATAACTTTTTTCTGGTCGTCGTCTTTTTCCTGGCACGCAAAGTGGTGCAGAGTTGTACACGGGCCGACTAGTTCAGGCCCGAGCCTGGCCAGAACCCGAAAATTAATTTGAAGTCCAAATCATGCCCGAAAAAAACCCAAAGTTAAGTTAGGTCTGAAAAATTTAGCAATGTTGGCAAGTTCTTTTGATTTCATTTTTGTGCACCTAAGACAAAAAGCACCTCTCAGGCCCAAATTAAACTCGAAATTTTTGTCAATTTTAGGCCCGAACCCGAACCGAAAAGCCCGGGCCGGCTTACAACTCTAAATTGGTGCTATCAAAAAGTTGCTGTTGGTTCGTGGGAACTTTATACTTGCGTATCATGTTTGGCACTCTTTGCAAAAAGTTTAGACACCCATATTGCGAAGCACATCCTAAACTTACTGCTGCAGTAACATATTTTAAAGTTTCAACAATATTGAAGTTAAGACTTGTTATTGTGAAATATTTTTTTATATTTCACCATTCTATCACCTGTCATTGGGGGTAAGTTAAAAGGGAAGTAGTGAAGTATTAAAGACTGGACAAAATTGTTAGTTAGAATACAAGACGGATTAAAAAATAATTGTTTCAGTTTGTTGCACTGATATTGTAACAAGGATTAAATTTGCACGCAGAATTAGTTACTGTAATATTGCAAAACACAGACTTTTCTTCAAATATCGAAAATTATTCCAGATCAGGGGTGGACAAAGTTATTCAAAGAAAGAGCCGCTTGCGAAAACATTAAACATCAGCGAGCCGCAAATCAGTTTACACAAAATAACATGACAACAATAAAAACACCAGGCGCGTAGACAGAAATTCGCAATGTGGGGTATATTTTGGGGGCCTGAGGACGAAACCCCCAGCCGCCTCAAGAAACACGGGGGTCTGGGGGCAGAGCCCCGAGCACAAAAAAATTTTGCATGTTTTTGCAAAAACAACTTATTTTAGGGATATTTTGATAGAAATTAATGCATTTAAAACGTGGAATGGAAATTGGTAGTGCCAACATGATTAAACTGGTTGCATAAATGGGCTATGTGGGAAATGGCCAATGGTAAAATATTAGTTCTCTTGTTTACATGCTGGTAAATCATAAAATTTAATAGTTCAATAAAGCTCTCGCGGAGTAGTCTATATTTTATAGAGAAAAATAATTGGTGGGGGGTCTAATGGAAAAAATATTTGAGAAAGGTGATTGGTAATTAACTAATACTGATTAGCCGCCCCCTCCTTCCTGAGTTTATAGTATATTTATTGATGAAACCTATGTTCAACATTTTTACACTAACGATCAAATTTGATTGCTTGTTTTTGGCCATTTTTCAAAGCTTTTATTGATTTGTCAGTTTTATTTACTTTTGACAAATTAGCCCCCCCCCCCGAATATATATGTTTCAAAAGATGCTTTAATTCACTTTTTAGTCCATTCCAGTGCAAAAAAACAGTCTCAGAAGTGCTAAAAACGTGGTATTTTCCTTATTCGGCATTTTGGTCAACAGACAAATGGGGGAAAAAGGTTATAGCCTCCCTTTCTGGCAACGCTATTGAAAAACACGGTGATTGTTGCCCTGTAAGGCAACATTCACTCTTGATTGCGCTCTTTGAAGTGTTTTACAACTCCGGGAAAATTATTCTACCTTGATTCTTTGAAGTATTTATACTGCAATTTGTCATCAGCGCTATGAAAACATATACTAAAAAATTTCAAACACAAGATAACGTATGTATAAAGTATAATCTTAATTTTTTGTGTAATATTACGATTCAATACAAGAGCCACAAAATTTACGTCCGAGAGCCGCAGTTTGCCCACCGTTGTTCTAGACAGTAGTTGAAGAAAGTACAGTAAAAAGTCACCCAGAAATCGTTCATGTGGTAAACAAAGCTACAGAATGGTAATGCCACCAAGCCATTCAAAAATATTGAAACGAAGTCTAAACCATGTATTGTCTTTCGAATTGCGGGTATAATATAGAAAAAATTTTTTTATCAAACTGAAATAATTCTGAATTTTTGGAATGCATAAATTTCTAGGGTGTGCCATTATCAAGTCAAGATGCACGCAATGTTCTTCTGTGGGGTATAATTAACAAATAAGTGACATTAACTTAGGTATTAATACATGGCTGTCAATTACGTTGATAAAGATATTAATTAAATTAAGGCGCGTGTCCAAATAAATTTTTGCTTGTTACATTGCTTTCAAATTACATCGTTTAGATAATTTATAAGTATTTTCCTTAATTTTAATAATTATTTCATAAAAGGGAAACATTTTTCGCAAATATCAGAGGCTTAGAAATAGCATTGTGGAAGTATACGACATACCGTAGTTATAAAAGCCAAAAACAAGCCTCTATACTATGAAACTATATTCAGTAGTATAACTACTGTAACAAAGCGCAACGGGAGCATTACTAAAAAAAATAATAGGGCACCTTTAACTACCGAAACCACTTATTGCACATTGCATTGAAATGATTACAAAATATGTGGGAAAAGAAAAAGATATTCCAGCAAACTAATAGCGAGAAAAAAACTTAAAATGCTAAGTAGCGCTACAGCTAAATTTAAAGTCTCTGGATCGCATGATGCATCGGACACATGCAGTAGGTGACGCAGGGGAAGAGCGCCAGACGCGGAATCAAAATTTTGTTAATAGATTCCTTCCGTTGTTGGTTCTCGCAAGGGTTTGATGCAGGCAGCCGCGTATGCCAAAAACGCGCTCGATTTGATTTTTGGCGATTTTCTATTGATAAACGATAATGAATAATGCGAAAAATAACAAGACAGGTTAACTAAAAGCTAGAAGAAAGGATGCAATACGATTCAACAGAGCTAAACAAAAAGGTACCATCAATCCATTTGAAACTATGAAGTTAAATATATTATTCTTCAAAATATTATTATCGGATATTGATATCTTACAGCATCAAAACAAATACAAAACAGCAATTAAGTATGCAACGTCCAAGGCTACTCCACGCACTCCGACGACTTGTCGCGGCAACCGAAGTCGCCCAAAACGCTCCGTCGAAGCGCACGAAATACTCCCGTACGACCAGTAGCGTAGCCAGGGGGGGGGCGGGGGGGGCTCGAGCCCCCCCCATTGGCTTGTGAAGTTTGCAAAATCGCATGGTTTTTGTGCTTTTGAGGCCGATTTTCTGTAAAAAATGGAAAATAGCCCCCCCCCCATGCGAAAAGAGCCCCCCCTGAAACGTTTGAACTTGCGAAGTTTTGGAAGAAAAATCACTTTGAATTTCGGCGAAGACCTTTTTTTTTTTTTTTTTTTGGAGATCACCTAATTTTGGGCGGAAAAAACCTTTGAATTTCCGATTTTTCCGAGACTTTTCGTCTCAAATTTCGGACAAACCGTCTGAAACTGATTCAAGGTCAATGAAAATTCGAGTCAAGGTCGTTTGCACACTTCTCACTCTTTCAAAATAGCCCCCCCCTTTTCCAAATCCTGGCTACGCGCCTGCGTACGACCCATTCTTTTTTCTAAGGCCCGTTTTCACGTTGGCGACAGCTGGTCGTACAACCAAATTATCGTATGACCAGCTGGGTCAAGATTCAATGTGATGCCGCCGAAATTTGTGTCGTAGACCAAATGTCCGACCACGACCAAGTGTGAAAGGCGCCATTCAAAGCAATGCAATCATCTGGGCTGACTTCTACAGTCAAATCAACTTGGTCGCCACTTGCCAGTGTGAACGTGCCTAAGAAGTCAAGGTTTAGGACTAGCAACATAAAAGATAACAAAAACTCACCGATTGTTTAGCAGCAAACAGATCAATGAACAGTTCTGCTAAGTAACACAGCAGTTCTATCCAATAAAACTCTAATACAGTAAATCTAAAACACGCTTAAACTCATTACTCTTGTTTCCATGCCTCGCCGCTGCCCGTGCGACCAGCACAAACAAACAACACGTCAGCGCCAGGGCCAAAGTTCGAAGACACGTTGCCCGCCCGTTAAAGTTACCCAGAACTCGCATTGAAGAACTAGCTCCGATTAAGGCAACGTCTCGCACGAAGAGCATCTCAGAAGTCTGGACTCGCTCCAGAAAACTCGCAACTCAAGAATACCGAACAGCAGCCAGACGTCTCCGTCACCGCCCGACATCCCAGAGATACGAATTACTAAGGAGCGGCACAGACTCCCAGACTCAGTCCCTTCCATAAAAACTCAAAATCTAACTGTAATCTCAACAGTAAATCAGAAATCTTAACAGTTCGTAGCTGTAATCTAAACAGTTAACTAAACTATATGTCAAAAGAACTCGATAGTTCTGACCACGCCCAAAGCCTTAAATCTGGAAACTTTACAGAAAATTATAACGTCCTTGCTTTGCCGAATCAAACTGCATGTGATCAAAGAAACTTACCAGATAATATCGCGTGGTTATGCAAACAGGTGTTTTGCAATGTCTGCGAACTAAACCGGCAACTAATTACGTGAACTAAAATTCTCAATAATAACGAAAAGCGAGTTAACAAACGACAAAACGAAAAGTTATTAGTTCTAATACGTCTTAGGGTATTTTGCAGTAATAAGGGGAAGATACTTCTTTTCAAAAAATGTGGCCATTCTGTTTAATATCATGTTCTTCTTCCACTTTTGAAAAAAAAATCAAAACCTGTAATACATTACTTTGCATATATTTTCGGAAAGCTACTGGCATATTTTCCGGAAAAGTTAGTTTTGCACCAGTATTAAAATAATAAACAGCAAAACAAAAAATGCGAATATCCCAGCGAATATAGATAAATAATTTGATTTCGCCTTTCAAAAAAAAATCTTCCTTTTTTCAAGAAATTTCACGCAACAATTGTACACTTATACAATATACTCGCATACAATCAATAAGATTTTTACATGTTTTTAATAAACGAATGATGCTGTGGTAGGCAGATGGGCAGGTGGCAGTTTGACTCGAAGATCGAAAAGGTCTCTTCACTCTCTTCCGCAATAAGGCAATTAACTTCGCGAACAAAATGTAATTGCTAATTACTATCAATTATTGCAGATTATAACAGTATATCTTAGGCAGTCATCAGTACCGACTTAAATCTAAGCAAAGTCAAGTTCATTTTTCTGCGTCAACAACTTCACGGAGAGAACCTTCGGTAATGTTTGTTGTTTGATTTGTTATGCAGCTCATTTCAAATCAGATCGAGAACGACAGTATTAAAAACTTTTATTCAAAAAGTTTCTGATGAAAAATGAAGTTGATTTTGCTAAAAATCATATTCAAAAACTGATTTATTACAGTACATTAAAACCTCAGTTTCCAATCAGTGTTATTTTACCTAAATGATTTTGTGCGTGCAAAAACATGTCACAGTATTAAATATTGAAACGAGAAAAGGCAGGAACAGTAAAAACTGCATTAGTAATTCAAAACTGCATCAAACAGATAATAATGTACAGTAGTGTGAATAGCTTATACACACCCATTTAAAAAATGGATTTAACATCATGCCACTTGACCTCTCGTCTCACGCTGAAACGTATCGATTTAATGCCACACAAACTAGGTCTTAAGCTCTCAAAAAGTTGCAAGTTCTAAGTCAAGTTGTTTGACCCGTCAAACCCTCCCAAACACTTTGCCAGTTTCAAATGTTTCAAAAGTGCGAATACGGCTCTTAATTGCATTTTCTTGTGCGTTCAAACCTTTTGTCTGGGCTACTTGTTCAATCTCGGCCAATAAAGCTTTTTCGACTTTTTACACCTTTCCATGACGTAAGAAACATCGAAATTTTTTCGATAGTTTTCTCGGTTCATAACGGCAGCCAATCCTTTTTTGTATTCTTCACGACTAAAACTCATCTTAGGCATGATATTGTATTTCTTTCTGTGTCAAAACATATGATTATGATTAATTGCAGTTTTGTAAATGTCAAGTATTTTTCTTGTTTTTTTTTTTTTTGTGAATCGGTCACTAAATTTTTCTCGTCTTTTATTATTTAAATGACCCAAACAATCAAAACAAATGTAGTTTCATTTAGATTTTATTTAAAATAAATAACTTGCAGTTTATGATAATGATTTGGAAGTTGTATATTAGTTTTCAAAAAATCAGAAAAAAAGGCATCATTTTATTGACACAATTTGTCACAGTAAGCGTACCTTATTTCGAAAGCTTCCAGGTCACTTGGTGGCAATGCAGAGTCACAATGTCCACTACATTTTTGCAATGATTCCAAAAATTCTTTCCATTCTCTGAAAACAGAATATCAAAAATTTTTGCGTCTGAGAGTACAATGAATATGGAGTAAAAGATCAATTTTGGCTTTTACTTTATTATAGCTGCTGTTGCAATATAAAGTCATAGGTAAGCAGGGATATCCTTCAAAATTACTGTATTCTGATGCATTTGAACAATTTTGTGAACAATTTTGTGAAAAGTAGAAATAAAATCTAAATGGTTTCTTGACTTAAGATTTTGGTTATTTAGAATCAAGCATTAGTAACTTTGTTTTGCTAACTTTATAAAAACCCTTCTCGATTGAATTTGTTCGATTTAGCTTTTTCGGCTAAGGACGTCGAAAAAAGTTGCTGGCTTTCATTTCTATACTCACACAAATTGCCGCGGAGCCGAAGCTAAGAGAGGCTATTTGCTGTCACCATTGACTATGAAAATCATACTGTCTTTGAACAAGTTACAAAACTCTGTTTTTTATGTAATTTTCGCATTTTTCTTTGAAAAAAAGTCTTAAAAAACCAAAAAAAATTCTTTTTACCTTCAAAGTTTTTAGGCGAAAAAGAAATTGATCAATTTTAAAGTTTTGCCATTGAATCCAGGAATTTTTGGGGGGGCAAGCAAAAATTTGGGAGGGGCAAAGAAAAATTTTTTGGGGGCAAAGTAACGTATTTAGGCACGAAATGCAAGAAATTTTGTTAAAAATGACGTTTAACTGAAATTATTTGAGGGGGGCAAAGCAAAATTTTGGGGGGCAGTTGCCCCCATGCTCCCTCTTGGCTAAGTCCCTGATTGAATCTTGGGTAAAAGTAATATGATTGAATAGCCTGGCACCGTCACTTATCATACAATGCAACTGCACCTGATTTCTCTATCTACTCTTTGCAAATTATGCCGTCGTTTTACGGCCAGTGACATCATTTGCTGTTCCAAACGAAGAGTTTGCCGATCTAGTATTAGCTTAAAACCGCTGCTTTGGGAAGACATACCAAAAAACTGCAGAATTGCTTATTTGAAAATCATTGATTAAAGTGGGCATCACTTTCGGAAACTGTCTGCTTATATATAGAGCTCTTGATGGACAAGTTGGGGGCAAAAAGTTCCACCCAATATTTGTAATGCCAATGTCAGCTTTTTGAACGAGCTTGTTATCCATCGTTTAAATTCTATTCAAAAGATATTATGTGAAAACGTTAATATGAAACAATGTAACTATGTCCAATTTGTATCGAATTCTCAAGCGAGAATCGAAACTTAATGCCAATTTGTTGCCACTGAAATAGCATTTTCATTGTTTTCCATTTCAACAAAGAAAGCAGGTCGGCAATTTTACGTACAAGAGAATCACTATGACGTCACAAGACCACAAGACAAGTTGGCTTGTGCTAAGCTGAAAGGTTGTTTTGGTTTAGTAGGCTAGTCACTCACTAAAAAGTGACAACAAATAACTTTGTTTCAGAACTAGGATAAGCCTATGAATTTCAACAGAATATTGATACAACAAAGCAAAAATGTTTGCGCTACAGTGCAACTATTTTGTGTGCAGGCGAAGCTAACATAGGCTATAAGCTAACTTTAAACAAAAGAACAAGTTGTACAAACAGGAACAAGAAAGACGCAGCATAACCTGGAAACAGATAAACCGCTTGCGACTCGAATTGCAATTTGTGTAGAAAGCACGCAAAAGCAATCTCATTGTAAGGTGAGTTACCAGTACAACGTTACGTAGAGCAAAAAAAAAACAAAACGTAAAAACAGTAAGCAAGCAGCATGTAATAAATCTATGAGCCCCATTGAAAATAAGCTAGGCCACTGTCCTTGGAACCTAAAAAGGGCAACAAATAGGCCTTAATACATTTCATTCACCAAGTTGCTTTGGTCAGGAGACAGCGAAGGGGCCTTGCGGTCGTCGGGTCAAGCTGTCACCTGTCTACCCAGTAGCGTCGCTAGGGGGGGGCGGCCCGCCCCGGGTGTCACGATTTTGGGGTGACACCATCTTATAAAGTGAAATCATATCTCCACTGATTTGTGGTGAAGATCTTTTTTCCATCCTCGTTTGAACCGAAAACTAACCAATTTAGCGGCGAAGACCTTTTTTTTACTTTTTGTTTTGGACTTCCGATATTTCTGGGCCGAAAACCCACTAATTTGACGGCAATGACCTTTTTTTTAGTTTTGTTTGGTCTTCACCTATTTTTGGACCGAAAAGGGGTGACGTCACGAAATCCCGCCCCGGGTGCCACCATCCCTAGCAACGCCACTGTGTTTACCACACACGGTGGAGACTTTACGCTGTCCCTTTAATTGCTGAACGTCAAGCAGGAAGCTGTGAATACCAATTTTTATAGTCTTTGGTTTGACCCGACCGGGAATCGAACCTTAGTCTATAATCTTAGGCACGATCTTAGCAACAAATAGGCCTTAACCGCAAAGGTTTATTCGTCGGTGTCTCCTGGCCCTAATTTTCTTTATCTGTGTTGTTGTTGTTTTTGTTTGTAACTTGTTCGAAATTTGGCAAATAAATAAATTTTGTTCTGTTATACTTACTGTACACACAACTGACGTAGAATATTATGAGCGTACAAGCTTACCTTTTCTTTATCTTTTCACTTTTTTGATAAGAACGATTTTACAAAAACACGTTACTCATTTTGCTCAAATTTGAAGAACAATGCCAGTATTAACATAAAAAAATATTTAAGAACACGGCCCAGTACAATGCATCTATAATTTAAAAGGGTATTCAAGTCCAAGGTTTCTTTGCTAGTTTTTTTCTTCTCAAAAAATTTCAAAAGATCTGAAGGCTAACTTCACCAAAATTGAACTTTCTACGACCTTCCATTCCCGAGATATAACAACTTAGACTTCCCCCTGGAAAAATTTCTCCTTCGAAATTTGCCAGAGTTGCCAATGAGAAACAACATTTCAAAACGTTACTGTATGTTCCTAATTCTACGGTAAAAAGTGTTTTGCGACAGAGGTGTCGTCAAGACAAACTAAAAAATCAGAATGCATTGTAGATTAGTTGCTTTTCAAATAAATGTATGCCAGCTATCCAAAAGTTGGCAACACTAAAATAAGAAAAATGGGTCAGTTGGTCGAGCGGTAACCGGTTCGTCTCTGGAGCCGGAGGTCTTAGGTTCAAACCTCGGGCCAGTCATATCGGACACAGTGTTGCTAATGGCTCGCCACCGCTGCGACATTATTTTGAAAGGAGCTGTGTTCCTATGTTGTCCACACGCAATGACGCGGAATTGGGCCCCGCCAACTCGTTTCACGCTTCGGCGTAATGGTAATACAGCGAGTACAACGAAAGATTTGGTTTGAAATAGGAAGAAAATTGTTAATTTTGAACTGTATCTTGAAAATAGGAAGACAAAGGAAGTTCAAATTTGGTGAGAATGCATTTAGGCTTTTCCCAACATTTTGGATAACAGTAAACAACTTAATTCGAATGCCCCTTTTAAGCAATCAACACAGGTTTCTTGATTTTTTCTATGATTGTTGATGGGAGAACATAGAGAATCAAACCTAGACCGAAGAGGCACCAGATGATGATTTTGTGGATACGATTCATAGGTGGAACAGTCAGCGCTTTCACAAAAGGGATTTTGTTTTCACGAAAGGAGCGCTTTCACAAAGGATTCTTTTTGAATAAGATGCTGACGATGGTTTCTTTGAGACCGAAATTGATTTTAACATTAGTTTTTAATACGAGATGTGTTTGAAAAGTAACGGGACTGTGGTACACGCTGCACAAACGAATTTTATCGCAGAGAAAAAGTATTGCTTTCTATGATGTCACAATGTCTTATGGTTTCGAAAACCAAATTTCAGCATTCTGAGACAACTACATTCTTTTTTGCACGTATTTCTGTCAAGGCACTTTCTTGGTGACCGTTTCGTGAAAATTTGATAAAATTAAGAATTTTTGGCTTTTTTTTTCTTTGGTGCGAAGGATGAGCGTCGAACAATGTATCAACCTGGAATTTCTTGTCCGTCTTGGAAAAACTCGAACTGAGCACTAAAGTTGCTTCCAAGAAGTCTATGGTGATAACAGGATGTCAAGAACTCGTTTTTTTGAGTGGCACAGGAAGTTCAAAGAGGGAAGAGAGGAGGTGGAATATGATCACAAGAGTGGGAGGCCATCCACAAGCAGAACAGATGAAAATGTTGAGTGCGTGAGACAAAACGTGCGGAGCGATCGCCGTCTTACTGTTAGAATGACAGCAGATGAGCTGGGTATGAATAGTGAGAGGGTATGGAGGATCATTACGACAGATCTGTGGAAAAACAGTACCAAGGTTTCTGAATGAAGGACAAAAGGAGCGGCGTGTACAAGTGTGTCAAGACATTTTTGAGCAACTCGAAACTGAACCCAAGTTGCGGAAAAGAGTTGTTACTGGCAATGAGTCATGGATCTTCGAGTACGATCCACTCATCAAACGGCAGAGCCTTGAATGGAAGAGCGCATTGTCACCAAGAACCAAAAAGGCGATGATGTTCAAGTCCAAAACCAAGGTGATGCTGATCGCTTTTTTTGATGTCCATGAAATTGTCCACGCAGAATTCTTGCCACAAGGCCAAACTATTAATCAGCACGTCTACAAAAACATCTTGCGACGTCTGATGCACTCAGTGAGGGAGAAAAGAAGAGAACTGTGGGAAACGAGGTCATGGCTGCTTCATCACGACAATGCTCCAGCTCATAATGCCTTGAAAATTTGGAAGTTTCTTGCCAAAAATAACATTGCTGTCATGGAGCAACCACCCTCATTCTCCAGATCTGGCCCCTTGTGACTTCTTTTTGTTTCCCAAACTCAAGGAAGTCATCAAAGGAGCTCGTTTTCAAGATTCAGAAGCCATTAAAATAGCCGTGACGAGAGAGATCCGAGCGATCCCGGAAGAATCTTTGCAGGAGTGCGTGGAAGCGTGGCAGAGGAGATTGGAAAAGTGCATTCGAGCCCTAGGAGATTACTTTGAAGGTGACATGTAGTAAAATTTACTTGTTAAATAAAACAAAACATTTATAGACCCAGTCCCGTTACTTTTCAAACACACCTCGTATACTGTTGTTGTAAAAGCGCTGATTGTTCCGCCTTGATTTTTTCTACAATGCCATTGTTGATTTATCTGAATTTATTTCAATAATCATGATCAATGAAATGTACAACTTTTAACCAAGCAAGAACAAAGAATGAATTTGCGTCATTTAATTCTTCACTAAAATTTAAGAACAAATAAGACTGAAAATTTACGAACAGCCAGCCTCAACCTGAAATTTACTGGTTTTCATAAAAAAATGTATTTATTTTAAACAGAAACTCATTACGCCCGGAGTGCTGCGCGGCCTTTCTATACAACCTTGTCAACGTAAACAATTTTAATGCTATTTACTGAATAAAATTTTGGCGTGATTAATTTTTTATCACCTACCTATACTAGTGATGGTAAAAGTTCTTCGGAAAATTTGCCCATTCGGAGTTTATTTGATCATCTTCCAATCAGCAATCAACATTATCCAGTGTATAACATTCATCATTTAAGAGGGTAGTTGAATGCCCTTAATCTCATAACAATCTTTTTCACTCTATTTCTCGACAATCTTATTTTGTGATAACATAAATATAAATACGGTATGGGAGTTCAAATAGAAAGTGCGAAATTTATAAACGATTTTTTTTAATCGTGTGTTAATTTTTAAACGAGGACTAAAGGCAAGCTTAAAGGGGTATCTAAAATTAGGACTATCGTATTAAATTAGATTGGCGTTGACTCCATCCTTCTTGACGCAGCCGTTCCAGTGATATTATACTTCAAACAAGACGTAGGGGCCACTCCAGTCATAATTTTTATTGCCAATCTTGACATTGATAACATCGGCGACGCCATCTTAGTTCTATCTTAAGGCAAGGCTGCAATTAGACTTATCCACATAGGCTTTTAACCTATATATAGGTTAAGATGAGAGGAGTTTGAACTCAAACGATTCAAAAAATTGCTCGACAGCCTAGCCCACAGAGGCCTATGTTAACCAATATATAATAATATTAAACTGTTATTATGTAGGACAATATAGGCCTCTGTGGGCTCGGCTATTGCATTGAAACTCTAGAGTTGCCAATAAAAATTATAATTATAGAAACCCCTACTTGGAGTTTGAAGTAGAATATCTCTGGAATGCTGGGTCCAGAAGGATGGGGTCAGCAACGCCAATCTAATCTAATACGCCTTTAGTCTTCGTTTAAATTGGCTGTGCGTTTTAGTTAGGGTTGCTTTACGTTTCGTTTTTGCTGAAACAGGCTCGCTGTCCAAAATATGGCAACCTTAGTTTTAGTCCTTCAATAGTTTTGCAAATTTCTAGCGATTTAAGCCTTCTAAAAAGTTTTGAATTTTTAAGCAGTTTAAATGTAATGTCTCGAAGTCATGCTGCGATGCGCGAAAGCAAAAGTGATAACTTATAGCACTGAATGAACTACCAGCCTGCAACAATGATCTTTCAGCTTTTGACTTTGACAATCCATTCCAGACATATCATCAAGCGAAGACAAAATAATGTACTGTGTTGGTAAATGAGGAGGGAAATGTACTAAAATTTTATGAAGTTGTACATGCCGCAACAATAAAACAAGTCATCAGAAACACAATACAGCGACAATACGACAAGCGTCTTTGCATCGCAGAGAACTAACAATTACAGTCGTATATTTCCACATTACAACCGATCTGTGGTCAAGTAGATAGAGAGTCTGCTATAGAAACAGTAGAGTCGGATTCGATTCCCAGTAGGATCAAACCGAAGACTATAAAAATTGATACTCACAGCTTCCTGCTTGACGTCCGGCTGTGTGAAGCCTCCACCATACGTGGTAGTAGGTGGGCAGGTCAAAGTTGCAAACGGGCCGACTAGTTCTGGCCCGAACTTGAAAACTAATTTGAAGCCCAAATCATGCCCGAAAAAAAACGAAAGTTATGTTAGGTCTGAAAATTTTAGCATTGTTGGCAAGTTATTTTAATTATATTTTTGTGCACCTAAGACAAAAAGCACGTCTCAGGCCCGAATTAAGCCCGAAATTTTGTCAACTTCAGGTCCAAGCCCGACCCAACTTACAACTCTGGGGCAGGTGATTGCTTGACTCAAAGACCGAAAAGTCCTTTCGCTGTCCCCTGGCCATGGCAACTTGGTAAAACAAAATATGTAACTACCTACGATTACAAGTGCGTATTCATACGTGAAGGCATGGTCGCTGCAAATCAGGTTCACATAACGTACAAGTTGAGCATTTATGTTTGATAACTCATCAGCATATTAGAGATGAAATATACTGCATCAATGGCTTAAAATGTGCGATTATAAGATCAAAGAAATGCCACTTCAAAGAATATTTTGCCACGTGGAATGATTGGCTAGAAAAATTCGTGTATTTAATATTTGCCTTGTTGTTCTTGCTATTTGAAAAGATTCTGATATAAATGCTGTATTAGTCAATTTAACTAAATTGTCAACATGTGTGCAAAAACTTGTTTAAATAGTTAACTTATTTGATGCCCCTCTTGAGCAGATAACGTGAACAAAAATCCACTGTTTAGAATCGTTTGATGAGGTTCAACAAGCGACTAATTACAGTATTTGCCAGTGACATCGGATTATTAGCAAACATAAGGGTTGTCAGAGCTACTTTCGTTTGTTCTAAGTGCTCATCATATGTTTGAAATTAAATTTTGTTTAGACAATACAATGAATTCAAGCGCAATGGGTCCAAAGACAAGCAACGAGGCCCTTTTGTTACGAAAAGTGGCCTCTTTGTCGGCACCACCACCAACAGCGACACATCAAACGCGAAATTCCGTTGTTAAATTGCAGAAAAATCTAGAACGCCAGCTAAGGCAAGTTCAAATATTCTTCGCGTTTAGGCTTTCTACAGGGTGACCCAAAAAAACAGAACCCACAAATATTTGGTCACCCAAAGTGAAGATCTTTGGTCACCCAAAGAGAAGATATTTTAAATATTTTATTTTGAAATTTATTTCATTTTGATAAGAATTTATTTTATTTTGATAAGATAAGATATTTTATTTTGAAATTATCTTTGGTCACCCAAAGAGAAGACATTTCGCGTGGAAGCCTATCATGGGTTCTTTAAGCTTTTTGTCACTGCTGAACGTCAAGCAGGAATGCTGTATAAAATCATAATTTCAAAATTGTTGGTTTCCACAGCCGAATATAACTAAAGCCCATGGTTTCCTTGTCAGATGCTTTATCCTTATGACCAATCAAGATTTAGTTTCACTAAGTTTATATTCATTCACCATTTAAATTATTAAGCAAAACAACATATGCCTACCTTCATTGGGCCTACCTGTTACAAGATGAAGTTCTAGCATTTACATTGCATTTTTTGCGATAAATATATCCAGTGGCGTCGCTAGGGGGAGCGGCCCGCCCCGGGTGACACCATTTTCAGGTGACACCAGTTTATGATGTGAAACCATAACTCCACTAATTTGTGGTGAAGACTTTTTTTTATTATTTTATTCGGTCCTCATCCTCATTTGGCCCAAAAACGCACTCAATTTCCGGCGAAGACCTTTTATTTTTCTTTAGTGTTCACTTACTTTTAGACATAATTTTCATAAAGGGTGACACCACGAAATCCCGCCCCGGGTGCCAACATCCTTAGCAACGCCTCTGAACATATCACTGTTACTTTTTATCCCAAATGGTTGAATATTCGTTTTCTGCGATTCTGTTCCTTTTCTATTTTTAAATCCTTTTGCCTGCGTGGACCATATGTTGAAACAAGATGTTGATTCTGCACACTCATTATATTCTAGTGTCATTTTTCCTGTTTTTTCATAATTGTGTATTTTGATCAGTAGCGTAGCCAGGGGGGAGGCGGGGGGGCTATAGCCCCCCCCCCCCATTGGCCTGTCAACCAAAATGCCAAAATAAGAAAAATAACACGTTTTTAGCTCTTCCGAGACTGTTTTTTTGCGCTGAAATGGACTAAAAATTGATTTAAAGCATCTTTTGAAATATATACTCAGGGGGGGGCTAATTTGTCGAAATTTAAAGTTACAAATCAATGAAAGCTTGGGAAAATGCCCAAAAATAAACAATCAGATTTGATCGCTAGTGTAAAAAAGCCAAACGTAGGTTTCATCAACAACTGTATTATAAACTCAGAAATAAAGGAGGGGGGCTATTCAGTGTTAATTAATTACCAATCACTTCTCTCAAATATCTTTCCATTAACCCCCCCTCCAATTATTTTTCTTTATAAAATATAGACGAAATAGAATACTCCAAGTGGGTTTTATTGAATGATAAAATTTTGTGATTTTGAAGAGAACTGCAATGTTGTCATTACCAACTTCCCACGTAGCCCATTAATGCAACCAGTTGAATCATGTTGCGCTGCCTATTTCTATGCCGCGTTTTAAAAGCATTATTTTTTATTAAAATAGCTCTAAATTAAGTTACCTTTGCAAAATTAAGTTACCTTTGCAAAAAAAATGCAAAATTTCAAGCGCTAGGGGCTCCGCCCCCAGACCCCCAAAACAGCCCCCCCCCCCCCCCCATTGCGAATTTCTGGCTACGCGCCTGGTTTTGATACGTATGTATTACATATCTCTTCTTCAACAATTAGAATGCTTAAAGTCCTATGAAGCTCAAACCTTTTTGTGTCCGCCGTAAACCACGCATCTAAATAAGATGACATGCTGTACTATCAGCTAATATCTTAGTTATTATGTTTATTTTGTCATGCAAAACAAGATCAAACACAATGCGAAAATATGGACTACGTTATTTTGAGTTCTATTTAAAAGTGCAAAAGAGGTTTTTAATTCAAACTACATTTTGCGCTGATTTTTTCGTTGGGATGGATTAGTTTCTTTTTAAAAAAAGCTGGGCTTGTGAAATCAGTAATAAAATTGTTGAAACTTCATTACAGAAACAGCAACGACAACCAATCACTTCAAGTTTTTATTCGGCTGATGAAAGCAAGTCATTTTCTCGACAGTAATGACGTCATAGAAGAACAGTGAGTAAAATAGGTGTTGAAATTCGAAGGCTTGTCGAGATCAAACAACAACACCAAGAGTTAACTTTCGGTTTTAGTCATTGAAGAAATTATCTTTTTATTTTAGACGACCAGTCGCTCCTCCCACGAGTCCAGTTCCACACACATGTCGTCTTGACGAAGATGACGTCAGAATAACAAGCCGAAGTCATCGATCAGTAAGTGAATGGTCTTCAATAAAAAATTTATATGTAGATCCTGTAACAAGATAGTGTTTAGACTCGAAAAGCTGCTACAAGTCCAAGGTCTGACCCTCCTGCCTACTCAACACTGCCAGCGCCACCTACAGTTATTGTAGTAAGTATTTTTGTAATGAGTCTTTTAACGCAGTCAGTAAATGACATGTGGTATCATCATGTTAGGCTTATCATTCGATTTGTTTAACCCGTTAAGTGCGGAATTAATATAACGTTATCGCTGTTTCAGTGCAGAATTAAATTTGCCACTCAATCTTTTTCTCGTTTCATTTTTAACAGTGTCGAAATGTTGGCGAAAATCTCGCGTCTGAGATAAAACAATAAACAGGTTTCAGCAGGCTAAGTCTGCATGCGTTACTACCTTTTGTTTTCCTAATGCCATCTGAATAAAGTGCGTATAATTGTAAACAAAGCGCAGTCTAATTAGAATGAAATAAAGATCTGCGTAATTAGAACATCAGACGATTGTAAAAAAGATTAAGCTATAAAATAATGGATGATTTTCCAAAGCGAATATTTTCGGTTTACGCACAGAGAAAGCAATTGGCTTTGACGACAAAATGCGTTTTAAGCACTGAAAGGATTAGTAAAAGCTTTTTGATGTGAAAGCAAGTTTTAGCAGACAAGAGAACTTTAGCGTAGTTTGCCAGTTAAACAACTTGAACTTCAAATTATGTGAGGTTAAGAATAAATCAAAACTCTTAAAAATTAATTTTGGATTAAGTTTTAAATGAAAGAAGATACCCCACCACAATTTTAAATAGCGGAACTACGGCTAGTTTTAGAAAATCTACTTTTATGTGCCGTAGTTTTAAATATTGATTTATTTTTCATTTTTTAGAATGCTTGGATGAATGGAGATTCGAATGCTTGGTTAGTTATGAAGGGAAGAAGTATTCGTTTGCAGCATCAAGATCATGTCAAAAACGCTCTAATAACTCCCCGACAAATTCAAAGTGCCAACGTTTTGCCCCAGAAAAGAATCTTGGGGCATTGTGATAAAACAGATTTGACTGCAGCGCCGAATTATTCAAATGGAACTAGACTGCCGCACAGTGGCCGTACATCTCGGGCATTATGTCGTAACCATTTTTCACCGGTTCCTCACGCTAAATCTTACCTCTCTTTTACAAACCCTATCAAAGAAAAAGGATCTCCTCAGTATCGAAATGGGGCCCCAAATCGTAATAATTTTTCTTTAGCGCCACCCACTGCTTCAACAAACGAATTGAATAAATCAATCGTGATTAAAATACCGCACCAAAGTAGGTTTTCACACTAGAAAGACGATGTGGAGTCAGATCCATGAAGTGGAGTCTTAGGCTTGTCTTCCTCCGCAGGTCCAGAGGCGTGAAGCGTGATATTGTATTCATGAGCGTCACGATTGCCCTCCTAACAAAAGTAGACATCAAAATAAGATGATCGGAATTCAAGTGCTTTTTCTTGCCAAACAGGCTAAAAAGGACATTTCAGAGTATAGTATGACTTGTTTTACCTTAGGGTCTATTATCTACAATAGATTATTCTTAAGACATAATCTGCTTTTCTGAAATCTTATTTTTGTTTGTTTTTCTGTACTGTTTGTTTAGAGATGCAAAAAAATATAATAGTTTGTCTAGAAAGTTTACAGAAATGTACAGTTTGTGTTAGGAAGAGGTTTTTTAGATTTAGATCAATGATGTACCGTAATTATTGACTTACGTGCTTTATTCCTTGATCGTAAGGGGCCTTCAAAATTCTCTTGAAAAGGAAATGTAAAAATGCTTCTAACTTACAGTTTCATAGTATAAATTTGCTGAAAGTCTGCTAGAAATAAATACACTACTATGCATTTGGATTAAAAACCTACTTCACGTTTGTTTCATTCTTGAGGGACATTAATGACGCTTGCGAATTGCAAAAACTGTAGTCGAAGTTATGCTACAACAATTCTTTATTCGCGGATTTTAGGCTGGAAACTACAGTAAGATATGGATAAGTCGCCAAAAGTTCAATATCTATTTTGTACATTAAATAACTTCTAAGAGGCTGTTGAGTTACAAAATCAATTTGAATATGTTTATCTTTTATATTTCTCTGCATGTAGCGTGACCTCGTGATACCGATTTCGTTTTCAATAAAATGGACCAAATTAAGAATCGACTTGATCGAAATCTCGATAAAAAATGTGCTCGTAGCTCTCGATAATTTTCTTCATTGTAAAGGTGAATTTACTCAGTCTTCGTTTTTCTTCCGTTTTTGCTTCTTGAAAAAGTATGCGCTTTTTCATCCGCATTTTTATAAGTCCGTATCCGCACTAACCAGACAGAAACATACTGGACAAAAGTTTTCCGAAGAAAATTTTTTGTAAAGGGGTACAGCTCAATTTTGAAATATCGCTCTTATCGTTCATACACAAAATTTTTGAACAAAAGTTTTATCTATAAAGTCTACTTAGTGCGGATGTGGACTTATAAAAATGCGGATGAAAAAGCGCTTGCTTTTTCAAGAAACAAAAACGTAAAAAAAGGGACGAAAAACGGATACTGTGTAAATTCACCTTAAGTTTGTAACTGTGGAAAATATGTCATCTATCTTTATGTTATGTTACAGTATTTTCAATTCCTAAAGCGCATATTCTTACTCGATTATCTCTGCTGCCACCTTCCGGGCTTGTTCTTCTTGAAACAGAGGGTGACCACAAGAGGGAGCTTGCAGCTACCGGTTCGCAGTCCTGCAACTGCACAAAATTTTCTTAATAACCGATAGAAAACTTTTTCAAATATATGATTTTATCAGTTCAAAAGTTGAATCCGAAATCTTTAAATTGTACAACGGAAAAAACAATTTTATTTCTTTATAACATGTTCAAAACTGCAAAATTATCTTATGATCTTACCCTAAAGCGTGCAGCTTCGAATCTCTCAGATTTTCCGTACGATTTGTTCAATTTCTTTGGCCTGCACAAAGATGATAAAAACGTATTTTATTGGGTTCATGTATAATTTGTGTTTGTCCTAACAATTTGCAGGGTTCGAAATTAAAAGGGCAATCAGGACGTTTTTGTTTAAAAAATTTTACTGTGAAACCATAGTAAAACAACTATGGCAATTTTTTAGAATTTTTACGCACCAATCTTGATTCTCTTCGGCCAAGAAATCGTAAGATATTTGCAATTATTTTTCCCCTTAGACTAAGGAGAAATGCTTTCCGAACATTACCAAACTGAACGGAGGTAGGTCAAAATCGTTCCAAATGACTGACTACATTAGCAGCTCTCGAGGAAGTGGCTTCGTAGGTACCTGCTGATAACCGTAACAAACCTATACGAAAATTGCTAACTAAATTGCTTTGTATTAAAGTTTGCAATTGCATATTTACGCAAAAAAATAACTGGCCTTATCTGACGTTTAGGCCTAAGCCAATCGTGCAATAATCGCATAAAACTTACTGGCTCACTAAAAACTGGTATCTTAGTCTAAGATCTTGTCAGCTACGATGCTTTAGCCTTCAACATGCAATAATTTCTTCTGATAGGCTATCTATAGTAAGCAATAGCCACAATCTGCAATAGTAGTCCGGTACAAATACGACAAAATACATGCAAACCCGGAAAAAATTTATAATAAGCTGAATTTTGGCACGATGACTCAGGACCATGTCCTGAGCCACCAAAAAAAAATCCCCATGTTTTGGACATGGGACTTCCCCCTTTTTCGGCCTTTAAAATCTGCCATCTAGTGTCAAACAGTCTTTGCTGTCCAACAGCCAATCCAAAAGTTATGGAAGAGCTAAATTTTGAATCGTAATCGATTTTTTAGTGCAGATATGAACAAATTTCTTTTAAAATCGATGACGTCATTTTGGTGACGTCATAGTCAAATTTTAAGGTTTGGAAAAATGACATATTCTGCATTGATGACTCAAATTGTGAATGAGAGTTAGCTGTTTGGCTTCTAACCAAAAATTGCTGAAATCAAAGTGATGACGTCACAAACGTTTTTGATGACGTCATCTGTCAAGAGTTTTGATCGTAAATTAGAAAAAGGGTGTTTGACCAAACGAAACATTGCACCACTTTGAGAATATCAGCATCATCAACATCATCATTTTGAGGTTCTAAGGCATCTTCGAGTTCTTGGCCGAGGACTTTCATCGTCCTCCTATACGCAATGGTTCTAAAAAATAATAACTAGCGAAATTACATGTCAATTAATACGCAGTGCCGCAACTAGAACGTTGTTTTTAGGGGGCAAAATTTGTTAAGGGGGGGCCAAAATTTTTGGGTTGGTCTACTTTTCTCCGAGTTCTCTGATGATCTCAGAAACAAAGAAAAAAGGTCATCGTGCCAATTTGGTCTACGTTTGTTCGAGTTCCCTGTTGATCTCCAAAATAAAAAGGTCATCTCGCTAAATTATTCTACTTATCTCCTAGTTTTTTGTCGATTTACAAAAAAAGGTCACCATCTTGAAACTGCCGTAAGGGGAAGGGGAGTTTGGTTGGACATGCTGGGCATTTTAGGCGGGCGGAATTTTTGTTTAGGGGGTGCCGCCCCTTTTTGCTCGCCCCCCCGGAGTTGCGGCCCTGTTAATACGAATCCCGAGCACAATACCATATCCTGTAGAAACAGAATTTTTACCGTTTTGCAATGTCTGACAATATTATTATCTTACACAAAATGCTTTGTTAGCATACTTCTACAATCTGTAGTACTAAATCTATTATACAATAAAATAGGCATGGCATCTGAACTAAACTTATCTAATCAATTAGAATAACATTTAAACAAACTTATCGGATTAATCTAAATAACACCTGATCAAAAACTTATCTAATCAACCAATATTCTTGAATTAACATCTGAACAAAATTTATTTGATTAATCTATAATAACCACGCTAATATTTGACAATTTGCAGCCTTTGCTAATGCTTGCATTTTAAACTAAAATTGCAGATTAACCTTAACTGCGCGAGGAAACTTTTGGATAAACATTTATAGGCTTTCTTGCTCCAACTGCAAAATGCATTATTTTATTTTAATCCCATATTGGGAGGATTAAGTTTTATCTGCTTGACTACTACCACCGGCGCAGCCAGAAATAAAAAAAAGGGAAGGACAAAATTTTTTGCTGTGATTAAAGCATATGCAAATCGAAAAGTTTTTATTTAGGCAAATTGCATCAAACTACTGTGCAAAGGTTAAGCGATAAGAAGGTGAAGTCCTGCCATTGTTCATACAGCAGACGCATAAAAAAATAACTCTACGCAAAAAATAAAAATTAAAGTACCTAGTTTTATGATTTTCCTATATTTAACGATGCAACAGTGGATACTAAAAAACGCGTTTTTTTACCTAGGCCATACGAGAAAATCGCAGATTGCCGTTATTTTTCAAGCAAGCTTGCATAATAATATTTCAATTTTCGAATGATTATAATTACATTTCATTCATCAAGTTGCCTTGGCCAAGAGACAGTGAAGGGACTTTTCGGTCTTCGAGTCAAGCTGCCATCTATCCACCACAGTATATTGTGACAAATTAAGAACAAATGATATGCTCAATTAGCAAAAACATACGAACAACTCCCGCCTACACCCGAAAATGATTGGTTTTTGAAAAAATAAGTGCTCCCTATCATAATTTATGTTAAGTGACAGTTGACACCAGTCACAACATACTGCTTGCTATCTTCAACCAACAAAAAAAATGCGCTGTATTGTGGCTTGCCAATATAAAGTTTCGTTTAATTGATTACTGTACTCTGTTGTTATTGTCGTTGGTACGAAATAGGGATCTAAGCATTAAGCAAGAATAACGCGATAGCGACCGACCAATTTCTTGCACGGTTTTTTCAATCAAATAATGCGAATCTGAACGCGGCGTTCGCGGAAAAATGATCATAACAATACAATGGGTTTATTTTTATTTATATGGCATGCCCGCAAACAAAATTTGGTTCGCGCCGAAAACTGCGTATAAAATGCTTCCAAAGCAAATTTTTAGGCCCGGCCGTAAAATCGTGACCGTACGGGCATATTGTTAGTTTGTTTAAAACAACTGGCTGCTTGTACGCTGGTTAGGCAATACGCTGAGCTTACCGAATTTCGTTTTTTTAAACTAAAGACGAACTATTGCGCTCACGATTTTACGCACAGTGTAGATCGGGATTAGGCGGACGGCGTCTGCGCGACTTTTTGCTCGCAGCCAATCAGCGCGCTCAATTTAGACTTCGACACAATTTGGGCTACGTCGCCGGACTCGCTTCTCTGATAGACAACAAAAACATTGCTCATAATCAACACGGCTATGCGTTGTAATATGCAGACATAGAAACTGATTGACAGAGATTTCCTAAAAATAAATTAGCGAACTATTTACTGCATTAAACGTTTGACATTGCGCAGATTGAAGTTTTTAGATTAATTCAAACCTGCCAAACGCGTTCTCCAACTTCAACCGAAAACCAAATTAAAGGATCAAGCAGACATTATAGCGACGATTTTGGTAATTAACAAAAACTTTTTGAGCAATAATATTTTGATTCCGTCATTTGTTAGATAAACGGGTTCACTAGGCTGTTGGTCTAAACGTAGGCCTACATAAAGCAGTTTAGACCAATTACGTCTGATATCTTATTCCATGTAAACGCAAAAAAATTAAGTAAAATGCATGCAATTACATAACATGCGTATATTTATACGCATATATACGCGTGATCGGTAAAATGGACCTAATACAGTATCATAGAGAACCACATAAACCTTATATAGTTTATATAGTTCTCTGTGACAGTATAATAAAAAAATCAATTTCGACGTTCACAATAAACGGAGAATCATTCTCTTAGAAGAGATTTGCTTTCCTTTGGAGATTAGTGTTTTTTCCAAATGCTTTGAAATAAAACATTCTCGAAATTTATTAGGGTCGAAATACGATTCGACTATGGTGACATTTAATTCGTGTACTGATATGCGTCAGATCTCGGCCGCTCCAAATTCTCGCCGGAATCTGATTCTACTTGTTCCATTGCGGAAAATGATGAGTTTTGAAACAAATAGATTGCGTTTTTTGGTGCGAAATCGCGCTGCTTTCTGCCTCATTCGCATTCTCCCGCAAATGCAATGCGGTATGCTGACGAAACATTATTATTCCACGACAGCGCGATACGGGCTACGAAATGATCTTATTTTACGAAAATTGATTTTTTGATAGTAAGTAACTCTTCATTTCCATTGCTACGTTAAAAATGATTCACTTTGCCTTTTTTGCTGCAAACGTTTTTTTCAATCCGAATATCTCGCAAACAATACAAGCTAGAGGGCTAAAATTTGTTGTAAAAGATAGAGAAGCTAATGACCTTAGAAAAAATGTTCCAAAAAATGCAAAAGTTTCGACGTTGTTCATTTGCAACTCTGGGTAGAATTACACTTGAGTTGAGCGTTTTTCAATTACCGTAGTTTTTTCACATTGTGTCTTTTAAATAATTTTTGATTGTGCACTTTAAAAAAAAGGAGGGGACTGGTCCCCCTAATCCCCCTCTGGCTCCGCCAGTGTCTACTACACCAGACTTTTACTGACAACACAGTTTTTTACTTTCAATCGACTGAATTCACAATATACCGTAATAATTCTCCCTGGTTTAAAACTAATAAAAAAAACGTTTTACGATATTTCGTTTGGTCAAATACTCTTTCAAATTTACGATCAAAACTCGTGACAGATGACGTCATCAAAAACGTCTGTGACGTCATCACTTTGATTTAAGCAATTTTTGGTTTGCATCCAAAAACCTAACTCTCATTTCCAATTTGAACCATCAATACGTCATTTTTTCAAAAAATTTGGCTATGACGTCACCAGCAATGACGTCACCAACTTCAAAGAAAAATTTATTAAACCTGAACTTGAAAACCAACTATTAGTTAAAACTTGGCACTTTTAGAACTTTTTGATTGGCTGTTGGATAGTAAAGGCTCTTTGACACTAGATGGCAGACTTTAGATGCCGAAAAAGGGGGAAGTCCTAAGTCCAAAACATGGGGATTTTTTTTTGGTGGCTCAAGACATGGTCCTGACGAGTCATTGTACCAAATTTCAGCTTATTATAAATTTTTTCCGGGTTAAAGCTATTTCTACCAAATTATAGGCCACAGGCTACTACGCCTAAAGCACTAAAATGTTATCTTATTCCGAATACTTTGCTAACATTTGGCGAAGAAAGCAGACTAGGAAAGCATCTAACCTCCCTGAATTCAAACAGTAGCTGTTCCACTAGTTTATTTACCTATACCTCCAGCACTTACTAGTTCCAAGAAGCCCGGTACTTAGCAAGATTCGGAAATAGAAACTACAAACTGATTTATTGTGCAATCTACTTGAAACCAGATAGCCGAAATTTGGATTCTAATAGGAAAACATGAAACTTTTTCTCTAGACTTTCTTAACCTGATGAGTTGCAAGACTCGCAATGGGGCTATGTTGTTAAAAATATTTTTTAAGATTTTTTCTCAGTTTTTCAAACTTAAGGTTGAATGCCCTTTTAACATAAGGACCTATTGGTTTTTCACTTGTTTTAAAGTACCACAAGTAAAAAATCGATTATTCCCTATAATACCACTGCCACCGAGTGAAGTTACAAGGCTTGTCCAGTCACGCCAAACAATGGCTGGGGAATATCCCAGGGTAAGATATGCGGAGGGTTGCTGATGATGGTTAATGCTCGAACCAACGCAGTAGTGCTCTGTGCATCAATGACTCGCGCAGCAAGTATGGTGTTGATAATGCTACCTGACTGCAAGTGGAAGTTGCTCTGACTTCCTGGGAGTCGGCAACGAAGGACATCAAGCCTTTTCGTTTACGTCAACTAACTACGAACTGGACCAGCTACCGGTAACGCCTTGTTTATTTGGATTAAACAGCTTGTTATCCACTCTCATAGGCCAGCATTCAGCCTAAATAGAGCGAACAGTACCATATCAAAAATTCACTCTTCCTTACATTACCTAATGCTAATACTACCGGTTACCACAGCTTCGTTTCACTGCCTAGTTATTCGTTTTAGCTTGTCGCTAAAACTACATGAAATAAGTGGCAACACGTATGCAATACTTAAAACTGCATGCCTTGGTGTATAGTCTGTTGTCTGTTTTAAGCCAACTTACTGTTACAAATCTAAAATGAAAATCGAGACTAAATCTTATTCAAAAAACAAACTAGACGTATAAAAAAAACTTTTGCAGCAAGCAATGCGCCAATCAAAGTTTTCAAACCCATTTAATTTTGCTCGTAATCTCATCGAAACATAGCGATCTCGACCTGTTGAATGCAATTTAAAAATTGCATGCGTGTTGCCATTATTATTTGTAATTTAGCGTTGTGCTGAAATCAGGCTAAAAGTAAATTCAATGCATTAAGCGAGACTACTTATTGCCACCTTGACTTGAAAGATAATGAATGCCTGTCCCTGAGGCGACTTACCTTGATCCTGTTTCAAATTTTTACATGTACTGTACTTGTTTAACTTATTATCATTATTTGCACAGAGCTGGACAGCGCTGTTTTGAGCTTTTAGCTCTCATCGGCAGCCCTCAGCTTCTCTAATCAAAGGTATTCCCCAGCTGGACAAGACTCTTGGCCAAACTGGACAAACCTTAAGGGCTTGCACAGTGGCAGAGGGTTTCTAGGGAATAAACGATTTTTCACTTGTGGTACCTAAAACAAGTGAAAAATCGCTGGACCCGTGTAGTAAGGACAGCCATAGGCTATCCCTACTACAAGGGTTCCCCTGTGTGTGACCACGGAAATCATAACCGAAAAGTTTGACGTCCTTCGTGGTCGACTCCTGGGAAATCATAACGACTTCCACTGCCAGTTAGGTGACCAGATCAACCACTAATCCTGCAGCCCCAAAGCAGCTCGAGACATAAGATGCACAGAGCTGGACAGCGCTGTTTCGAGCTTTTAGCTCTCATCGGCAGCCCTCAGCTTCTCTAATCAAAGGTATTCCCCAGCTGGACAAGACTCTTGGCCAAACTGGACAACCTTCGCATCTTATGACTCGAGCTGCTTTGCGGCTGCAGGATTAGTGGTTGATCTGGTCACCTAACTGCCAGTGAAAGTCGTTATGATTTCCCAGGAGTCGACCACGAAGGACGTCAAACTTTTCGGTTATGATTTCCGTGGTCACACACAGGGGAACCCTTGTAGTAGGGATAGCCTATGGCTGTCCTTACTACATTGTTTGAGGCCATGTTTTGGTTGAAAATCACACACAGGAGAAGAAAGAAGAAATTTCGACGACTTCGCATTTAGGGATCAGTAAAATAATATAGCCACAAGCTTATCGGGCATATACGAAATCAGTCGTAAATATACTACTACTTTATTTATTACAATCGATTTCACCCCAGCGGGGCATCATCAGTTAGATCTAAAAACAATCAGCGTATACTTTAAAACCAAAATCATCATAAAACCTATAAATAGACTATAACATCAATCAAATTGAAAAGAACATAAAATGGACTTCAATAACAACGAAATTAAAGAAAAACAATACTGTATATAGCAAAACCTCTTTCGCAAAGCAAATATATTGAAAACCTTGTTTTATCTACACCACCACAACATCAGAAAAAAACTATACAAAAAAAGTTGTTTAAAATAATAAACCCCTGCAAAAAAATACAAATATTTTTTCAATTATAAAAAGCTTATAAAAAGTCCAGGTTATGCATACCCTTTATTTAAAACTCACAAATTGACACCAGATGCATTAAGCAATGTTTCAGTGTTTGACATCCCTATTCGCCTCTTGCAATCGGCAGGCAATATCACCACTTCAAAAATAACGGCTTTTTTAGAACACATTTTCCAACCAATCAGCATTAAATTTTGTCAATTCAAAATCAACGAATATTGTAGAGACAGCAAGCAATATCTACACGAAGTGGCGGAGTGGAAAACGACTGTTCATAATAACAGCAATAACGATAATCTTTATATTGTTGCTGGTGATGTTAAGGCACTCTATCCTACCATTTCCAGATCTCTTGTCGAAAAAGCTTTGACTTATGTTCTAAATCACTTTTCACACTACTCAAAAGCTGCTGTTAAAATTCTTGTCGATTTGGCTCTATTTTGCTTAAATAATGTGGTAATACAATACAAGGAAGGCTTCTTTACTCAAAGCATAGGAATCGTTACTGGCGATAATCATTCTGTTTCGCTTGCAAACATCACTCTCCACTATGTTATTTTACCTGTTTCTGAGATTATCAACCAAGCTGTATTATTCAAAAGATACATAGATGACATCATTTGGCTATCATTTGGCGTAGACAATACTACAAAAATCAAGGAAGCTCTTTCTCGTATATTTATGGAAAATGAACTTGAGCTAAGTTTTCGCTGTGTCAATACTGCTGAATTGGGATCATGTTTAGAATTCTTGGATGTTGAACACAAAATTGACAATAGCCACATTGGCGGATTCTACACTCGTGACTTTGTTAAACCCACAGCTCTTGACCGCACTTTTCTTAATGGTAAATCGTTTCATCCAACTCACATTTTCAAATCCATTGTCTTTAGTGAAGCAGTTCGCCTACGACGACTCAATGAAACCCAATCTGATTATTTGGCAAGTCTAGAAAGATTAAAGCAGAAGTGCATTCATTCTCAATTCAATATTAAATTAGTTAGCAGAATTCTTGATTTAGCATCTAAATGGAATGATCGTTTTGGACCAAAACAAGACTCTGGACAACAGAAAACTAAACCACGGATTATTTGGGCATCTTCTTTTGTAAATTTGTTAAAACTCAATTCCACAGAAAAATTTTTAGTTCCGGATGCTGCTGTAGTTTATAAAAAGCCTCCAACACTCCTAAACATGCTCACCAATTACCGCAATATTGCACATAATGAGTCTTTTCAACGTGATGTTAGGGCCGGTTTGTCCCATCCCTGCAACAAATGTGCATTGTGTGGAAATTTTAGATACTACAATGGCAAATCAATGGTTCCTACAGTCAATCACATCAAAACTGCTCAAGGAAAACTTTTCCTTTTGAAACAAAATCTCACATGCTCCAACTACGGAATTTACGCAGCCCAATGCAAAATTTGTCAAAAAATCTACGTAGGTTAAACGATAAATCACTTTTCTACTCGTTGGACTGGACATAGAGCATTTTGGAACAACAACAACGCTAAAAAAGAACACAACGATAGAGCATCCCTATTGATTCATTTTCAAACTTGGCACAAAGAACTAATGAATTCTCTGCCGGATATTTCAGATTGCTTTGAAGTAACTTTTCTCCAAGAACCTAGAAACCAACAAAAGCTGGATGTGTTGGAAAGTATGTGGATAAATAAACTTGTTGCGGAAATTAACATCAATAAAACAATTTTACCGAAATATCACTAACTTTGCTGCATTGGCCTACTGTTTTTCTGGTTTGCTTTCATTATAATCTGTTGCAATAGGCTAATCACGCAAAACAGAGGTATTTTGCTTCAACGTATTCTGCTTCAAAATAATTTCAATATTGTTTCTATTTCCATATAATTTCCACATTCCATGTTTCTGTATTCCATATGTATAATTTCCATACTCTATATTTTGCTTCGAGGAACGCTTTTGGAAAATTTTTGCTTAATTTTACGACACTGATATTGGTTTTGTTACGTCATAGGCTCTCACTTTACTATAATGAGTTGTTTTTATTTTTATCAGCAGCTGATTTGGTTGATGTAGTGAAATTGACTAGATGGCGAGATTCTTCCTACTTTGCGCCCTATAGTTTGCTAGTGCGACAGAGTCAGGCTATCTTTTTGGGAGTTAAATGGTGAGGCCGGGCTTTGGTCTTTGCTTTTTCATGTACACTAGTCCTTGGTTTAGTTAAGCTAGTTTTCAATCTTTAACCTAAAATAGCCTAGGCCTATTTCTCTTTGGCTGGCCATCTCTTCAAATTGTAGCAGTATGTTTTGGAGAAGTTAGTACGTAAAGGTCCTTTTCTTATTACTTGTGGATTTGCCAACCAAGGTAAGAGTTTGGTAATGTTTTCTTTTCCAATTCCACTTTTTTCGAAAAAAGATTTAAGTTTTCTACTTTTTAAGGTTTGGAGATATGTTTTCTTTTTGGTTGCTTAGCAACGCTTTTTATAATTGAAAAAATATTTATATTTTTTTGCAGGGGTTTATTATTTTAAACAACTTTTTTTATATAGTTTTTTTCTGATGTTGTGGTGGTGTAGATAAAACAAGGTTTTCAATATATTTGCTTTGCGAAAGAGGTTTTGCTATATACAGTATTGTTTTTCTTTAATTTCGTTGTTATTGAAGTCCATTTTATGTTCTTTTCAATTTGATTGATGTTATAGTCTATTTATAGGTTTTATGATGATTTTGGTTTTAAAGTATACGCTGATTGTTTTTAGATCTAACTGATGATGCCCCGCTGGGGTGAAATCGATTGTAATAAATAAAGTAGTAGTATATTTACGACTGATTTCGTATATGCCCGATAAGCTTGTGGCTATATTATTTTATGTCCTTACTACACGGGTCCAGCGATTTTTCACTTGTTTTAGGTACCACAAGTGAAAATCGTTTATTCCCTAGAAACCCTCTGCCACTGTGCAAGCCCTTAAGGTTTGTCCAGTTTGGCCAAGAGTCTTGTCCAGCTGGAGAATACCTTTGATTAGAGAAGCTGAGGGCTGCCAATGAGATCTAAAAGCACGAAACAGCGTTGTCCAGCTCTGTGAATCTTATGACTCGAGCTGCTTTGCGGCTGCAGGGTTGGTGGTTAATCTGGCCACCTAACTGGCAGTGGAAGTCGTTATGATTTCCCAGGAGTCGACCACGAAGGACGTCAAACTTTTCGGTTATTATCATTATTATTGGCTAAGTGATTAGGCATGCAATGCATGACTTGCATGCATGGAGAATAAGCCCCTGGCATTAGGTAATGTAAGCCAGAGTGAGTTTTTGATGTGGTACTGTTCGCACTATTTAGGCAAAATGTTGGGCTATGAGAGTGAGAGCAAGATGTAAAATCCATTTAAACAAAGAGTTACCGGTAGTTTGGTCCAGTTAGTACTTAGTAGGCCTAGACTAGTTGTAGAGTTTGCAATAGGTTTGCAAAAGCGTTCTTAAGACTATCAATAAATTACCGGTAGTCAAGTCAAGTGTATTTTACCAAACGTTAAAAGTACGCAGGAAGGAATCAGTGAAAAGACCATTCGGTCATCTTAGTTAACTGCACCTATAGCAATACTGAACTGTAATAGGCGTAAACTTAAAACTTGGCAATAAATTATAATACAAAATAACGCAAAGTAGGTAAGCACTTGAACAACACTATCTCCCCACCCACAGGCACATCCGACGCCATTGGCCGAACAACAAAACAAAAAATTAGGTTAAAGTTACCCACCCAACCCTAATTACAACAATCTCAATCAAAAGCAGCCCAGTCCGAGGCGGGCCTGCGAAGTCAGATATTGCTGTAGGCGGGAAAAACTTTACTCATAAGCGTCCGCCCACAACTATATCAAGCAATGTTGTTAACTGAACAACATTTACTTAAAAAAATATTTACATATAAAAAAAGAAAAGGTACTGGCAAGCTGCAATGCGGTCCCATGAAGAAATCACCGACGGCGTAACTTCGAACACTGTTAATTTTAAGGTCAAGCCCAAGGATCGGTTGCATTTATTTCCTACAAGCCCGTCTTGAAACTCATTAACCTGAATTGTAGTAGCGTAAACGACTACGATAGTAGGAAACAAACACAACCAACCGAAAGCCCGACCCAAAGGAAAAAAAAACTAAAACGGACAAAATTTACATACCTTACCGTAAAAGAAAAAAAAAAAAAAAAAAAAAGCAACTCAACTTAGTATTACCGATCACAACCAGAAACCAATACACAATAAACATATCACCCACTACCTAATTACCGTAAAAAAAAAACTCTTCTAGTCCTCTTTTACGATTGTTTTAAAAAAAAAGGCAGATACAGTAGAAACTGAATATTACGACATTGGCTATAACTACTACTCGCTTCTAACAACACATTTTTGTTGGTTCCGACAGTATTCCTACCAGTAGAATTTCTACAGGTGTAACGACAATTTGCTTTCAACAACTTTTTTTTTGCGGTCAGTTTAGAGGTCGCAATAGCCGATTTCAACTGTATATTCAAGTAACGAAAACTAAACACAATCTGGAGCGTTTCTCTTATATAACTAGATCGTAAATAAGAGCATTTTTCATGAAACTGCTACATTTTCTCATATTTTGATAAGTAATTTATTTTAAATAACTTTTTAAATCTGTAGAACGAGACATCAGGATCTTTTTTAGGGATATTTTTCCAGACTTTTAAGCAGATATGATGAAGTTTTTTTTTTCCCATTTCAGTTCTGGCACGATAGTGAAAAAATTCGTTTGTACTTTTTTGTCGAGTATTATAACTGTGAATGCTGTCAAGTTTGGTAAAGTAAGAGTCAAACGAATTGGGTAACATTTTGTTGTAAAATTTGAACATAAGTTTGGCAATTTCCATATTTATCATATCTTCGAGTTTTAAAACACCAAATTTGGAGTACAGTAATGCCGTTGAATCACGTCTAGAACAAAAAAAACAAGCCCTTATAATTTTGTTCTGTAAAATAGATAATTTCTGTGACTTTTACATGCTCTTCTCCAATTAAGCAATGAGTATTGAAGAACTGAGTTAAACATGCTAAAGTACACTACTTTTAGAGTACGTGTCGGGACAAAATGACGCAATTTGTAAATCATGCCACAAACTTTTGACAGTCTTTTTGCAAGGTAGTCCATATGAGTTTTCCATAATAAATCCCTATTCAAATAAACTCCTAGATATTTTACAGTGTTAGTTCTGTCGATAAGGTTATGATTTATAGCAATTTGAAAATCAGAGTTTGGATTCAAGGTGTTACTAATCACCGTGAAAGCACTTTTTTTGTAGTTAATAGTTAATTTATTTTCACTTATCCAATTTTCTATATTTTTCATCTCCAGTCAGACTTGGACTTGAAGAGTCTTAACATTGCTGTGCGATAAATCGAGATTTGTGTCATCAGCAAATAAAGTAGTTTCAAAGAGTGATGCTTCTGGCAAATCATTAACACAAAGCAAGAAAAAAAGCGGTCCCAAAACTGAACCCTGAGGAACCCCAAATTTAACTCTGTGCAACTTAGAAATGCTGTTGTCAACTTTCATGCAGATTTTGCGATCTTTTAGATATGAATTTAACAATTTCCATACACTGCCACAAAAGCCATAATGCTCCAGCTTTTTGAGTAAGATATCATGACTAACCGAATCGAATGCTTTTTTTAGATCAAGAAAAATAGAGCATGTAGTTTTTTTGTTGTTTAAATTATCCAGTAATTTATCATATAAAGTTGTAATGGCTAATTCAGTCGAACTGTTTGTTTTAAAACCGTATTGCGAAGCAGTTAAAATATCATTTTTATTCAGAAAGTTTCTCATCCTAATTTCTATTATCTTTTCAAAAAGTTTAGAAAAAATTGGTAAAAGTGAAATGGGTCGAAAGTCACCAAATGTTTGTGGAGATGAAACTTTAGGAATAGACGCTACATACGCTATTTTATAATCATTCGGAAAAGTTTCTTGTTCTACACATTTGTTAAATATTCTTGTGAGAAATGGAGTAAGAACACATGCAGCAGTTTTGATGAATCTTGCTGGAATGAGATCAAATCCATGCGCTGTATGTGCTTTGACGTTGTTTATGGATGTTCTCACTTCATCTTCAGAAATTTCATGCATTACAAAACTTTGCATACAACGTTTACTGTGAATGTTTATTTGATGAGACGATGCTTGATTATGTTTACTGATCATGTTAGCACCAATATTAGCAAAAAACTCGCATAGTTTGTTAAGAAAAGATTTGGAGCTTGTGTTGTAGTTCTGACCATCAATTGTAATAGTAGAGGGCAATTTAGATTTTCTTGAAGATTGTTGATAGTTAATTATTTCTTTTATAATTTTCCACGTTTTGGATGAATCTTGATGATTCTCTTTGATTTGTTTTTCATAATACATGCGATTTGCTAAATTTTTGATATGTGTAAGTTAATTAAGATACTTTTTGTAGTTCATTTTATTTTCTTGATTGTTGTTTTTAACATAATTTCTGATAAGTTTGTTCTTGGTCTTAATAGAAGTGAGGAGCCCTTTTGTAATCCATGGTTTAGAGTTTAATTTCATTTCTTTTCTGGTCATATTGCGCAACGGGGCATGTTTATCTAGTACTGCAATAAAAGTGTCGTTTAAGCATTTTACATCATTATCAATCCTGGATGTTTTGGAATCAAACTTATTTGTTGATAATTGATAATTTAGATCAAATAAGAAGTTTTCAAGATTGAAACTTTTTGTGCATTTAGTTAATTTTTTTTCTGTTTTAGATGAGAGTTTACTCCTTTCCAGAATAAAAAAGATTGGAAAATGGTTCTAAATATCATAAATGCACACACCACTTTTGGTTCTTGGTTTATTTATATCAGTGTAGATATGATCTAGTATGGAAGGTTTGCACGCACCAGTGTCTGAAAATCTAGTGGGGATATCAATCAGAGAAAGACATCCAACGGTATTCAAGGAATTAGTATATTCCCTGATTATTTTGCTTTTTTTGTCGGAAAAATTAACACTCATATCACCACAAACTACTGTAGATACGAATTTTTTTCATTTTCCAAGGACAGCAGAGTATCACATAGCTTATTTTGAAATGCTTGTATATTTTTGTTGGAGTGCGTATAAACAACAGCACAAACGAATGATTTGTTTGGCTGGTTGGTTTCAATTTCGATCCATAGATCCTCACAATTTGAAATGTTGAGAGAAAGTTCTTTGCGTATTCTGAATTTAAACGACTCCTTGATGTAAATACCAACACCACCAGCATTTGAAGGAGAGTCATTACGCAAAAAGCAATAATATGGTATACTAATATTACTTGTACTGTTTTCATTTAGTTTAATTTCCGAAATAGCCACTAAATCAGGTAAACGTTCAAAATCATGTAAAAACTCGTCAATTTTTATTTTTAGATTTTTATCTTTATTTTTAGATTTTTTAGATTTTTATTTTTAGATTATTATCTTTATTTTTAGATAAGCTTCTAACGTTGAAATGTAGGAGAAAAAATCATTGGGACTAGCATGTAACGACTTGTTGGCTAATTTTTGGGGAAAGTGGTACTCATCATATCTGCTCCCTAAGTCTGCCCATTTGTTGTTCGTAAGCAATTCAAATTCAACATTACTTGTAGCAAAGAAGGGCAATTCGACAGCACAGCAACCATTACAGATACCAACTCCAATAACACTGTTGTACAGTGACTTTTTACAATTAACACATGTGAACATTTGCATAATATTAGCTTCTCCGATAAACTTATTACGAATTTCAATAAATTAGGCAACACGAAAAGTATGCTAATTCAATGCATCTTTTGGCCTATGTCAGGGTCAGAGTAGCCTATCTTAGATAAGTCAGAAAGCGAATTTTCGTTGATTATTCTACTTTCTGAATCTTTTCTGAGACGGATCCGACCCTGGTAAGTCAAAATGAATCTAAAATTCAATAGTTTTTTAGCCTTAACTGCTTCGTTTAGTAGCATTTTTCGGTAGGCCGTCAAATTTTCTCTTATTTGGGTAGAAGCGAGACTAGAATTAATTTTGTCAGACTGAATTTTGTTAAGTAATTTGCGTTTTCCATAAAGTTCGTTTCTCTTGTCTCGATTGGAAAACCGGACAATGATTGCGGGATGTTGTGCGCTGGAAATGTTTCCAGATCTAGACGTACCTGTACGTGATTTCCTCATGGTGGATTTCTGGTTCGCGGCGACGGCATACGGTGACAAGTTGAAATGTGTGTATCATCAAGTTCAACGTTTAGAGATATAGCTAAATCCTTAACAATTCGCCTGGTATTTTCATTCTTGGTAAAATGGAATTCCATGAATTTCTAAATACTCTCTTCGGCCATATTGTTCCAGCTGGTCTAATTGAAGCTCTGTTTCTATTTGCCTGTTGTTGATTGCATTGACTGATAATTGTAAATTTGAAATATTATTGGAGAGTTGGGATATTTCAGAAACTTTTCGATACAAGTCATCATACTCATCAGCAATAAAAGTATCTGTTTTATCGGACAATTTATTGCAATCCTTTTGCAGTAGAGCTAAGGAATTTTTTAAAAATTCTACCTCTTGAGTGACTACCGGTACCTCACCCTTCCAATCATCTGATTTCGTTAAATCTGGCCAGTTATTATTATTGCTACTCTTGGCACAATGCTTTTCCAAAAATTCCTTGCACTTTGCGGTAACTACATCGCCAATATCATTTAAAATTTGCTTTCTGATTTTCTCTTCAAGTCTTTTTAACACTTTTTCTGAGATTTTAACACTGTCTCGTTTCGGCATTTTTGGTTTGTGACGAAATAAAAATTAAATGGCTTCCAATCTGTACTGAAGTAAAGTTGCTGACTTTGAGCTGAGACTGTTTCAATTTTTTTCGTTTCAATTCTCAGTTTCAGAAAACTGCTCTCTTCTAAAACTTTACCAAAGTATGCTGCACGTCTATCCAAAAAATATTTTTGACCAGAATTCAGCGGTTATAGCCCACTTTCCAACTAAAAAAAAAGAAACTTCGTACAGCAGTTCAAGAGCAAAAAATGCGTCTGCTTCCCACGAGCGCTTTGCTTTAACTGTTTCGTTTGTGTTTTGCTAGTTGTTGAATAAACTAAACAAGACCAGGCCTAACCGTATTTGCATTGTATCGCTTGCTGTTGCCAGGTTGTGATATATATATTATCATCAGCGGTCGAGTGGATAGAGCGTCTGCTACTGAAGCGGCAGACTCCGGTTCGATTACCGATCGGGTCAAACCAAACACTATAAAAATTGGTATTCACAGCTTTCCTGCTTGACGTTCAGCAATCAAAGGGACAGTGTGAAGCCTCCGCCGTGTGTGGTAGACAGGTGGCAGCCTGACTCGAAGACCGAAAGGTCCCTTCGCTGTCTCCTGGCCAAGGCAACTTGGTGAATAAAATGTAATTACAACTACATCAAGAAAAGAGGCAATGAAAGTACGCTATGCTGTTGTTACTCAGCAGTCAGCACATTGGCTCAGCTTAGTTCTACAATTAATGTTTTTACCTCAAAATTATTAGGCCTACTTTACTGTTAGCCTAGTATGGTACTAGCACATATAAACTGTTATACCTGTCACTGCCTGTACTAACACAAAATAGACTTGTACATGTACGCACAAATATGTACTGGGGAGAGGAGGCCTATTTGCATTCCTAGACATTTGTAGTGTAAGTTGTTGTTTTTTTATTCTACTTCCTGATAAGTAATGACGCCATCAAAACTGATACCGTCATCACAATTTCATGCCTTTTCTGAAATGTCACGCTACGCCACTATTTTAAAGATCTCTAGCTCCACTATTTAGTGCTAAAACAGCTGGCGTAGCGTGACATTTCAGACAAGGCATGCAATTATGATGACGTCATCAGTTTGATGACGTCATTGGTCATCCAGCAGTAAAATAAAAAACAACAACGTACACTGCTAAGTGTTTAGTATTGCATCTAGGCCTCCTCTCTCCAGCACATACTACTGTGTACAATTTGTACATGTACAAGTCTGTCTTGTGTTACTACACACGCCAAGCAGTTTATATGTGCCAGTACCATACCGTACTTGGCTAACAATAAAATAGGCCTAATAACATTAAGCAGACTGGAAGCATTGGAAGGCTCAAGGCTAGTCCAATACAAGTACGATTAGGTGTGGCCTTGTTTAGATCATTTTAGCTTATTTACCAACCAGTAAAACAAACGAAACAGTTAACTAAACAAACTACAGGTAATTTATTGATAGTCTTAAGAACTTTTTTGCAAACCTAGTGCAAGCTCTACAACTAGTTATAGTGACTGAATAGGACTACTGGACCAATCTACCGGCAACTCCCTATTTAAATGCATTTTACATCTTGCTTTTACTTTCATAGCCCGACATTTAGCCTAAATAATGCAAACAGTACCATATCAAAAACTCTCTCTGAATTGCATTACTTAATGCTAGTACCTACCGGCTATCACGCCTTGGTTGATGCGCTTTCAGCATACCGCTATATTACATAAAATATAGGGCAACACGCATGCAATATTTGAAATTGCATGCTTTGGTGCATATTGCATAATTTGAGGCCTGTTCAAAAGCTAATTTACTGTTACAAATCTAAAATGAAAATACAGACTATATTTTGCCAAAACAAGAAACTAGACGTATAACAGAACTTTTACAGCAAACAATGGGCCATTCAAAATTTTCAAACCTGTTTAATTTTGTTCGTAATCTCATCGAAACGTAGAAATCTCATAAAACCGCTGAATGCAATTTAAAAATTTCATGCGTGTTGCCATTATTTCTTGCAACTTAGCGATATGATAAAACCAGGCTAAAAGCGAAATCAATAAATTAAGCAAGACTATATATTGCTGATTTCACGTGAAAGTTAATGTTCGTAACTGTGGCAACTTAACTTGATTTTGTTTTAAATTTTTACATGTACTTGTTTAAATTATCATTATTTTTTTTTTTTGGCAAAATAACTAGGCATGCAATGCATGCCTTGCATGCATGGAGAATACGCCCCTGCAAAAAAAATTAGAAAATGCATTTGAAGGAAAAAGGCAACGTTGATCAATATCATTCATTGTTAACTTAACAATTGAAATAATAACAATTAAAAAATCAGTTTTTGCGCATTGCATGATTGAATAAAATTACGTATTACGCCACATCAGCATAAAAAGTGCGCACAAAAACTTGCATATTACGGATTTTTTCCAAAATTAAACAACCTCAAAATTTATTGTGCCGGTTTATTTCGGGCAAGTCGAGATTTCCTCGGGCAAGTAAACATTTGGTATCACTTTCCCGAAAGGCAAGTTGTTGAAAAAGTTAATTTCGACCCCTGATTTGATTTCGGTGGTGATGCAAAGATCTTATATGCGTAAGAGAAAAGGTAACATACGCTAAAAATTTGAAAGAATTGCTGCAAATACGACCACATAATATTGTAGCTTCAACAAATTTATTCCGACTTCTACTAGTGAATGGAATCGAAAGCAATAAAAAGCTTTGATCGAACTTTTAAGTTTATAGAAAGTTTTGTCAACCGGCCAGTTGGTCGAGCGGTAACGTGTTCATCTCTGGAGCGGGAAGTCGGAGGTTAAAATCTCGGGCCGATCAAATCGGACACAGTGCTACCAACGGCTCGCGACCGGTGCAACATTTCCTTGAAAGATCTGTGTTGCCCAGGGTTATGACGCGAAGATGGGTCCCGCAAACTCGTTACACGCTTCGGCGCAGTACAGAGAATATAACAAAAGATTTAATATGAAAATTTTGTCAACAAGAGTTTATCAAAAAAGTCTAGCAAAACTTAAATCTGATAAAATGACTACGCAGAAGTTTGCATTCACAAATCTCTCCAATAATTACACTACTGGTACCGTCTATTTTTGATAAGGAAAAAACAGACGTTAGCCTCAAATTAACGAGTAATAACAAAAATTAATAATTCTTAGGCCCAAGACTATTTGATATTGATTTAATCTTACATTATTAGGGTAAATTATGGTTTCTAGACACACTTAAAGAAAAATTGCTTGTAGCATTATGAATAACACGTGCTAAACAGCTAGTGGTATTAGTTTTTCTTGTAAAATTGGAAAAATTACTATTTGTATGTAGTTAAAGTAACGCCCTAACCCGTTATCATCTTTTGAATTGACCAATTTCGCCTCGAAATAACCTTAATAATCGTAAAGATCCCCCTTAATCTGAAAAGCTCTTTCATCTTTCTGTCTACTAACCAACTCTGCAGAATTCTGGATGTAAATTTTAGTCGCGTCAGGAACCACTTTGTTTCTCATCTATAATTATTTCCAAAAATAACTAACAAAGACAGGTTAGCACAATTCAAATCAGTAATAAGTCAAATGATTAAACTATCAATCAGAGGCTGTTAGTCAGTTTAAAATTTGAAAGTTATGTTGCTTGCTAAATGCTTAATTGGACTATAATAAAGTTAATATCAGTTTCCAAAATTAAGAAATACAGCTTCGGAAAGGTGAAGCCCATATCATTTTAAAATTACTCAAGCGTTAATTTAGCGATATCTCTAGCATTCGCATTAGACGTAGTGTATGTCTACTTTTTCGGAAAAAAGGAAAAACTATTATGCCCCAGCAAAAAATTAAGCTGCTTATAAAAAAATAGTGTTTATCTGACCTTGAATTTTGAGTTGCGCATTTTCGATTTCCAGTATTATTATTTTGGAAACTTTTATTATTTTGGAAACTGAAAAAGGCAAAGCTCTCAATTTTCAAAGCAGTTTCTGTCCCCATTCTCGCCTATGGTCATAAATCTCCGTATAATGACAAAAAAATGCAATCGCAAATGCAAGCGTCCGAAATGAGGTTACTACGAAGAATCGAAGGAGTTACATTATTGAACAAGGTGCAAGCTCCGAGATTCGACAATCTCTTTACCATCGAGCTGCTACTTCTCCAAATTAAATGATCTCAGCTTAGATGGTTTGGCCATGTAAGCAGAACATCTCAGGAAAGACTTCTCAAACAAGCTTTACTTGTCAAAGCAAAACAATGGGAAAAGATCAATCGGGCGACCTAAAACTCAATGGATCAATTACATTGAGGATCTACGTTTTTAAATCTAATTTTTTCGGTGATACATTAATTGAACTCCTTGTTGTATTCTATTGTAAATACAGTACTGCAATTCCTCATCTTTTACTCGCAAACCCAATTGTATATTTCGCATATTACTGTAAAAAATTTAAAAAACTTACAAAAATTTATGCTCTTCCATTGGGGTGTGTTCTGAAGTCAGCACTACGTCATCATTTGAAGATATGTTGGTTCGCAGTTTTTCAATAGCTGCTTTATGACTGCAAAATAATATTTTGCAATAATTAATCACAACCTTTTTTGACCATGAAATGCGCTTTAAGTCCGATGCTTTAAAACATTTTCTCTTGTGCTGCATTTAGTTTTTCACTCACCGGCGCCTCACGTGGACAAACAACAAAACAGCAAAGAGCGTAAAAAGGATGAGGATCAGTGACAGAATAACGACTGCCACTCTCAGCGATGCTACTTCGAATTTTGAGTCTGAATTCTCATCAATCACATCCTGAAAGAGAAATTAGATTAGATTAACTCTTCACTCATGCAGCGACTGCAGCTAAAACACGGTCGGCGGCCCCTTTGATCTTGAAGGGGAAACCCTGAAACATAATCTACTTACGCGAAATGAATAACTTTTGAACAGCCCATTCATCTTTGATCCGCCGCTCTTTAATTTTTGCAAAAGCTCTTCTTTTCCCAACTCACTATCAAATACGCGCACAATCACGTCACTCCGCGTGACGTCAACTTTATTTTCTAAAGTTCTGTGGTTGTTGACGTCATCAATGGCAACGTATGAATTGGTTAGGTTACCTGAAACACACAGTACAGCAAAAACATGGTCAGTCAATCTTTTTAGCAATTTTACAAGGTTACACAAAACAGTTAAAATTTTTGCTGGTAGTGTTTTGAAATCTTATTTTCATCCAAGTACTAAAAATTAAAAAGCAGAAGTAATGCGTCTTTCAGGCTGTATTGACGTTAGACTCTTCACAGGCCGACAGTAAATTGTAGAGTCTAACGGCGATACAGCTTGTTGGGAACACTATTTTTTAAGTGATTTATTCATCTTAGTTTTTAACTCTTTTTGACTAAACGTAATCAAGCTCTCGAACTAGTTCATGGCTAACTGACACACCTTTATTTAAGGGGGGTGACGCATCCAGCCAATTCCGGTAGTTTACAATAGCTAAAAATAAAATAAGATTTTTGAAATTTTTATTCTCCGTTTGGGGTTGCAGTTACAAAGATATTCAACAAATACAACAAGATATACTGCACTCCTAAAAACTGTTTTGGAAACCCTGAGTTTATTCTCCAGGCCTGAATTTCGAGAAAAAGAGTAAGTTTACCAAAATTGGATTGGTCATGTGATGTTACTGGAAGGGTGAATATTATTTAGTCTCTCTTTTTCCCTAGAAGTTCCGGCTGAGAAAACAGCTTCAGGGTTTCCAAAAAATTTTACGGGGAATATCTCTTTGTATTGGTTGAATATCTTTGCACCCGCAGTCCCAAAATAAGAATAAAAATTTCAAAAATTTTGTTTCGATTTTAGCTATTGTAAACTACCGAATTGGCTGGATGCTTCATTCCCTTTAGACATAAACACAAAGCCAAAATTTTAGAAATCAGCGCAATCACATTTGTAAGGAAAGGTGTAGCCTACATGCATAGGCTTTCAGAATCGGTAGCAGCAGAGGAAATCGAGCCCAAGTCCTCATCTTTGATAGCCAAACCCCATTTCTCACGCTGGTCAATCCCAAACTTTGATTCTCACCTAAATATGCTGTTAGATTTTCTGCTAGCTCTTTGACGACGTTTGGTGGGCTATCAATCAGCAGTGAAAATCTTTTGCTTCCTTTCATGATCAGAATCGTAACCTTGGTGGTAGCCACCAAGCTGTTGAGGTCTCTCGCTTGCACGGTCAGTTTGTATTGGCTGTAAACAATAAATTATGTGATTTCGTTGTAGCACAAACTATTTTAAAACGACATCTTCGCGAAAAATCTTAATGTAAACGAAAGCGCCAAAACTTTGGCCAACATTTTCTAACAAGTTTCAAGATTTAACTAACACGTTCCGTCTTTAGCAGTTACCTAGGACAAGTCATATCTCCAAACATATCCTACAATAAAAAGGAGCGCACAAGAGTTTTGGCTTCTTCCTATATATTGAGCTTACTCAAATATTCAAGCCGTTATAGAAAAGGAATTATGATAGGGTGTGTAGTGCGTATAGTTCAAAGTGAGCTTTTTGAAATATTGCAATTATTTACGTAAACTTCCATCTCAATGAGAGGCCTATTAATGTAAAACAAAAAATTAACTTGCCTATGATAACCTCTTATTGTGACAACTGGGGAAATAAGACCAGTGGTTGCTTCAATGATGAAATCATTACGTAGTGAAGACGTGTTATCTGACTTGATAAAAACTGATTGCAAAATAGTATACGTGATAGCATCATCAATGTCTTGGTCAATTGCAGAGATCTGTGACGTAATGAAAATGAAACATTTTACATTAATTTGTTTTAATGATACTTTGAAAAATAGCTTTAGCTACCAAAACCAATCAGAAGTTTGGTACGACTTGAGTTTTTGTTTGTAAATTCAAGGTTTAATTCAAAAAAACGACTGAAATTAATTAATTGACTCTTCAGTTGACCGGTCCGTTGGTGGAGCGGTAACGCGTTTGTCTCTGGAGCGGAAGTTTGAGGTTCAAATCTTGAGCAGGTCAAAACTGACACAGTGTTGCTAACGGCTCGCCACCCCTGCGACATTTCTTTGAATGAAGCTGTGTTGCCCAGGCGCAATGACGAGGAGATGAGCCCCTCCAACCCGTTACACGCTTCGACGTAATACGGCGAGTATAATAAAAGATTTAATTCCTCAGTTGCTTTTTTTTTAACACAATACGAACGTAAACTCAAAAAAAGCGCAAGACAACTTCTTCAAGAATTTGCAATGCCAAGTAGTCGAACTTTTAAAAGTTCGATTCTTTTATACTTGCGCCATTCACATCCACAACTGTCTCTCAGAAACAGAACCTTGCAATTTGAACTTCTACAGTAAAAGTTAGAGCTTAAGGCAATGTGGACCAATCAATGTGAAACCTCTAAAGTAAACTCTATTAGAATGCAGTTAACTAACCTTGCCTATCGCTGTGTAAGGTGTTGTGCCTTCCTCCATTGGAATTGTATAATGCTGACTTAAAAACGTTGGTGGTTCGTCTAATACGTTAAGAATTTGAATTGTGAGGCGTAGAAGCGATGGATCACTGGATGGATCTGGAGCAAAAGTTGATTGCAAAGTCCATCTTCGTTTTGAATCTTTTGATTTGCTATCATTTCTTGCCGGATAAGGATGAATTTTTCTATTGTTTGAAGCTTGTATAATCAACGTATAACTAAACAAATGAAAAGTATACTGCAATAAATAACTTTTTTAAAGGTTTAAACCAGAGCCCAAGATTTGTTGCAAAAAGTACATCGGAAGTCAAAAACAACGAAATCTAAAAATTTGATAGTTCTTTTTATAGGTGCATCAGCAAAAAATGTCATATGCATTTAAGAATGAAAATTATTTAAGTCAGTATTATTATTTGAGCTTGGACATTGGATAATGTACAAAACACATGCAAACTTAGTTGCTGCAATCAACGGTTTATTTTTGTCGCGTTTCCGTTTGGCAGATTTATTTTAAAAATCCCTCGCAGTATCACATTTTTGTGACCTCAACAGCCACACTTGAACATTCTAGAGCTAAGAAGGAAACAGCGAAGTCCATTTTTTCCATTTCCAGCGACTGTAAATTTGCAGTGACCGTGGTTCATTGACATTAAACAATGGATCGGTGTCAAACGCTGAAAACAATAAATAGCAGAAATACTACAGCTGATAATAATCGAGTGTTGTTAAGTCTACCTACCGGTCAACCTTTTCTCTATCAACAGCTTCCCTCAAGATAATTTTTTGGCCATCCATTACGAAACTTTGTCGATTAAAATCGCCATTTTCAAGTAAAATGTGATAATAAATCTTTCCAGTTTTGTCACGGTCTTTTGCACTTATGACTTCACCTATTGCAGTACCAGGAATACGATTTTCTTTCACCTCCAAAAATTGATGGGCTCCTGAAATAATATGTGTTATAGTAGTCATTCGGAGCACTTTTTACATCGCTTAGTCTTAGATGGACTTTAAAAATCAAAATAAACTCTCGGTAAATTTCATCAAAGTTTCAAACTCAGGGCTGTACAATAAGGACTACAAAGTCAGGGCTTTATTAAGACACAGAAAGCCTGGGCAAATGGTAGAGTAGTTGGGTAGCCTCACAGCAGCCAGCTAAGACGTGTACTACTCTAATTTTCTGGCTTCATCTGATTTTCGATCTAATTTTGCGGCCAAATCTGACCAGAAATTTTTATTTTCTGGTTATCAGTTCTGTTTTGTTTTCAACTTCCTTCAGCAACTACCAATTCCGGCGTACCTTTCAAACAAAACTCCTGAGTGCACTTCATTCAGGCCCAAAAATGTATATTGAAGTGTGCGGAGCACATTGCATACTTTGAGCAGAATACAACGTAACTGCCTTCACCCTCTCCCATCCCAGGCCCCATTTCCCTTTATACGGCTCTGCGTACAAACTGAAAAATAAAATTACGAAAAGAATACTTTAGGTTCAATATCACCAACTAGTGGGTTTTATTTATTGCAACCAGTAAAATCCACTATGAAAAAATGACATCAACTACCGTGTTCACTGTTTTGTGGAAATCTCGGTGCGTTATCGTTCACGTCTGAAAGATGAACCGTGATGGTTTTGCTGGCAAATTTTGACGGCAATCCTAGATCAAAAGCTTCTAGGTGCACGGTGTAGGATGGCTGCATTTCTCTATCTAATCTGTGCAACATAAACAAAATAGATTAGTTAGAAATGGCACAATACGACTTCGAATTAAATTCCGTACCTAGGGTGCATTCCCACTGTACCTATAGATTGGTTTAACTTATAACCTTTCTTAATTACCTGCGTGACGTTACCACTCGTCCAGTGACATCATCAACGTAAAATGCGTCACCAGAATCCACCACTCGAAATTGAACCATTCCATTGAGACCGTAGTCTTCGTCGGTGGCGTTTATTTGCACCACCAAGTAGCCACCGGGTTCTTCCTAGCAGAAAATGACTGGGCATTAATTGGATGTACAATATAATTAATATTTTGGTTGAAAATCGATTATTTTGACTATTCAAAAAACGAAAATAGATTTTGCTAGCAAGCTATAATTCACTCGGCCAACAAGGCACTGTACTATGCACAAAATGTACATTGCCGCGACACTTTTTTAATTTTGTGTTTTTGGAGCATGGTAATCACTTGCAATTTCGATTGGCTATCTGACAGATAATAGTAGGGAAGACGAAAAACTGCATTTACATATATTGCTGGTAAGCAACAGTTCCGCCTCGCATTGATCATCTATTTTGATAGCTGCAAACCAATTGCAGGCGCATACTTTCTTACCTCAGGGATTTGAAAAATGCTGTTTGTTGGACTTGTGATAATTGGGTAATGGTCATTAACGTCCATAATCTTGAACTTGAGAATAAGAGCACTTCTCAAACCGCCACCGTCTGTAGCAGTTACATTTAGATGTACTGTCGCTGGATGGCGACTCGAAACTGAAACTGGTCTTGAAATAGTGACGTCACCAGAATATGAATCAATCGCGAAATAGTCTGTTAACAAAAATAACATACGTTAAGTTCAGCAGTTCATAAAGATGTATGAAGTGTTATAATGATAAAACAGCAAGTACAAAATTACGAAAAAGCGAATTAAGGTAATAATAATGAGAATAATAAACTGGTCGAGCGGTAACGCGTTCGTCTCTGGAGCGGGTGTCTGAGCTTCAAATTTCGGACCGGTCTAGTCGGACATAGTGTTGCCAACGCCTCGCCACCGCTGCGACATTTCTTCGAAAGAAGGCGCGTAGCCAGAAATCTCCAATGGAGCGGGAGCTGTTTTGGGGGTCTAGGAGCAAAGCCTCCAGTGGCCGGAAGCACAGGGGGTCTTGCAAATTTTTTATTTTTTGTTTTAGTTTTTTAAATAACTTAATTTTTGGCCTATTTTGATAAAAATTAATGCTAATAAAACGTGGCATAAAAGGCACAAATATGATTAAACTGGTAGCATGAATGTGCTATGTAGGAGGTGGCTAATTGTAAAATTTCAGTTCCTTTATTTACAGGCTGATAAATCATAAAATCCTATAGTTCAATAAAACTCGCAAGGAGTAATCTATTTTGTCTATGTGTCATAGATAACGATAATTGGGGGGTGGGGGGCTAATCGAAAATGATTTGAGAGAAGTGATCAGTATTTAATTAACACCGAATAGATCCCTATTCCTGTGCTTACATATATTTTTTGATGAGACCTATGTTCAGCATTTTTTAACAAGCGATCAAATTTGATTGCTTATTTTTGGTCATTTTCAAAGTTTTTATTTACAAATTAATCCTCACTTCCCCCCCCCCCCCCTAAATAAATGTTTCAAAAGATGCTTTAAACCATTTTTGAGTCCACTCCAGTTCAAAAGACAGTCTCAGAAGTGCTAAAAACGTGCCATTTTCGTAAGCTTCATTTTGGTCGACATGCCAATGAAGGGAGCTGTAGTCCCCCCGCTCCCCTTGGCTACGGTACTGAAAGAAATTGTGTTGCTCGCTGGCGTAAAAACTCGGAATTGGGCCCCGCCAACTCGTGACGAATTACAAACGGCCTTCAGACAAAAACTAAAAGTAACTAAATATTAAAAAATTAAAAAAGCTAGTAAAATTAATATCTGAAATAACTTGTTTTATTGCAGTTCACAGTTTCAATTAAAGCAATGCCACTGAACTTCAAAATTGAAGTTGAAGACAGTTACCAAATTCAATTACTAATCAACATTATAGGCTAGTTCTTATAAAAAAGTGCGCTACATAGGTTACATTTTTGATAAATATTAATTTTCCTTTATGGTAAACTTTATGCTAAGCTATAAGCAATTGATTCTTAAATAATCTATCCGTTCTCATTGTTGGCATTTCGTTAATTGAATAATTTTGTGGAATGCTAACTTACTGTTGTTTTTAACTTAATTTTATAATCCGTATTGTTATTATTTGCCAAAGACTAAACGAGAACGTAATTTAACACCTTCTTATTGTTGATAACTCTTTTGCGTTCCAAATTAATGTTTTGTATTTTGGTTAAAAACTGCGCTTAATTTTCACAACAAATGAACTAGACGCAAGAGCCGATTTTATGAAGACGAAGTGCCTTTTTAAGATAAAAGCTTGAATGCCCACAAGTCAAACTAAAACTTATTGAACACTTTAATTTAGCTGTTGATATATCAATGGAGACTTTTGATTGAGTTTAGACTTAATTTCCCACTTGCCCAATACAACAAAAGACTTTTGATTTCTAATGCTACATCATACTTTTTACTTGAATTCTCAAGAGGCAAAGTGGAGTGTATAGAAGATACATCACATTCTTTATATTTATCGTTCATTATGTGTGGTACTAACAGCTGTCTGTAAAAGTCAGCCCTGAAAAAATGAGCAAGTAGAAAAGCATGTACGTGACAATAATTGACATTTGAAGAGGAGAGAAAAAAACAGATGGCGAAGATTTGATAACCCCTCCCCCCCCAAAAAAAAAAACAAAGTTGGACTAACACAGTATGCGAAAAAGAATGTATAAAATTATGTTTTCATTTTCAAAACTTTTATTATAATCAAAAATTTACCTGGCGTCCACTATTTTACAAGAGATATTTATCACAACAAAATGAAAACGTGTAATTAAGTTTTCCTTACCAAAATGCACTGCTGCATGCTAAGCGCCAGAGAGGTAACGGGCCGACTGGTTTAGGCCCGAACCCGGCCCGAAACCGAAAACTAATTTGAAGTCCAAATCATACCCGAAAAACCCAAAAGTTATGTTAGGTCTGAAAAACGTAAGCGTTATTGTCAAGTTATTTCGATTATATTCCTGTGCACCTAGGACAAAAAGCACGTCTTAGACCCGAATTAAGCTCGAAATTTTCTCAACTTTAGGCCCGAGCCCGGCCCGACTTACAACCCTGCTATGCACATACAGAAAGCAATCTTTGCTATCCCTAATTAAGCGTGTATCGAGTTAGTGGAGTCCGTCTCCGCGTTATTACACCTGGGCAACTGCAGCTTCTTTTGAAAAGGGAAGCAGCATGAATGGGGGTAGTATAAACACTTTAATTGGCTCGAGAAGAGAACCTAAGCCTCTTGGTTTAGAGGAAAGAGTGTTAAATATGCTTGACCAGCTGGCCAGTTCACCATTTTACATCACTAGCCATGCATAATTTGTAACGTACAACAACCGCATAGATTATGTCAAAATTCACAATAAACTTTTGTCGAAGGAAGTAATCTTGCTAAATACTAAAGCAGTTGCAATGGTGCAGATAAACAGCGAATGAGTGACCTCTTGTGTACTTGAGGAAGAACAACTAAATCAATAAGATTATCGCAGCTAATGCAAGGTTAAGCCTTCAACTTGGGAAGAGATAGCTACAAGAAATCTAATTTCGTGATTAATCAATGCAGACTCTGATTGTTGCCTGTGTACGGTAGGTCGGTAGCCCGTCTTTAAAATATGAGTGAGATTTTTTTACGCCAAGCCCATTTGAAAATATTTCAGGATTGCCGTTGTTTTTGATGGTTTTCATTTTGCTTTACTGAGACTTGTATTTTTCCTGCTTTCGGTTTTTTTCTTTTTTTTTTTTGATTTTTTTGAACAAGGGGAGCATTTTATTTTTGTGTTTGACCATGCACTTTGCGAAACTTCAGCATCTCCGGCCCATGTGCCACCAAAACAAGCACCCTGTATCGGTCTTGGATATAATTACTTTCATAAAATAACAATAACACGTACAATGCTGGTTCGCGATGGAACCAAAATCTATAGTAGCCTTTCGACCTTTACTCGTCGATTTACAGTAGACCTATTGAAATTTTATACAAACTACAGAAATACATTCGAAAATGCATTAACCAAGTAGAATACTCGGCAGCACGTAGGTCTTTAATTTATACCGTAACTTAATCGTACGTAATGGGAAAGGTATTCTCTAAATCCCAGCGACATGCAAAAGAAGAAGCAAAAGGCCAAACTGGTAAAGATAAGATTATGATTTACATTGATTTAATTGCTTGTTAATTGTACCAATGCTGTTGATTGGTTATTATTGGTGGATCGCATCTTTATTCTTCAGTCAACAGAAAAAGACAGTAGGTTTTTTTATTTTGGACAGCTGCGCATCCGCTTACAGTACAGAAAAAGTTAACCATTTTCCAATAAATCTGATGATTTTTAACTACTTCCACTTAAACTTGATTTACTTCATGTTTCTGGTTACAACAATCGAAATACTTCCAGTTCATCGACCATCAAGCAAAAAAAAACATGCTCTGCTAGTTATCTACGAACCTTTCCCAATGTAATCAATTTTTTACTGACGTTACAAGAATTCAAACGCATGAAAAGTATTTTTTATACAAATTATGTGAAAAAATAACTTTTAAAAATATTGAGATATTGTTCTTTGCAGATGGTGGAGTGATGGAAAGCGATGGAAGTTCAAGCAGGTAGATGGATTTCCAAATATAGTTCTTGCTTTGGATTTTATCAAAACAACATAGTGCTTCAAATTCCATTCTAGTTCACTTGCATGTACATCGCAATCTTTCGATTCTGACTTTAGCGTAATTAGCTAGAACAAAGACGATTGTGAATGGAATAATACATTAGTTGATTAGCGATGGTCATTTGACTTTACGCAATAATGATGAAAAGTACAACAACATTTTGGTGGGAGAATTAGCCTTTTCGGGTAGAAACAAGACATTGATTAGACAACTAGCAATAACTTATTACAGTAAAGGCAATCTGCTAAGTAAAATTAATTTTGTGTATTGCTATGGCGTGATGTTGTTGATGTCACTTTTAAGCTGGTTTAGTTACAACTCTTTTAGTAGTAGTTTGTGCCGATAGACTTTTGGTTTGATGTCTAATTTCACATTTGAATCAATCTGAAGGGTGTCACAAACCGCGAAAATTGGAAAAAAAATTATGAGCCTTGGTAAAATTAATGGAAATTCCAAAATCTTGTTCTCAACTTTCCAAAATCTTATTCAGAACCAAAATCCAAATTCAAAGCAGTCGTACCATACCTTTTCATGCTTGATATCTCTTTTATACCTTGTTACGCAAAGCGATAAAAACATATTTCACTTTCAGAAAATCGAACAGGAAAAAACGCTATTTGCAGCAATTGAAGCGCGATAGGAGATCGCAGCGCCTAAGTAAAGTTCAATTAGACAAGTAAGCAAGTCATGGCTAAAGGGAATACTGTAAAAACAACAAACACAATTTTGGGGGCTCAAGCCATTCTATATTGTTCAATGCGATGCCTTATCATGACATACTAGCGTGACCGACGCGTATTTGATCATAGTTCGTGGGTCACCTTTTTAGCACTGTTTTAAATCGTTAATTCCATTGTTAAATTGCTATCTTTTGTTAACGCTAGTTGTTGTTATGTGCTAGAAATATCATAAACAAGTGTATCATCGATATAGCTGTTACACAGAAATTCATCACAAACCAGTGTAATGTGCTACTGTGTTATTGTATTGGATGTTATCGTGTTTGTATTGTTTACATCATCAGTGGTTGTGAACCGAAATTTAATAGGACTCATTGTGATACCGCTACGTTTAGCAAAGCATCTTGGAGTTGGATTCACTCATTTAAGCATATATGAACCATGCATTCTGGATTTGTTCGGCTACATCAACACTGAGACTACGAGCTCTTTTTTGGATTTGTTTGATATTGGCAAGTTTTGTATCAGACCGGACCGCCAGACTACTATGAAAAGATTGAGTGGCCCTGGAAATAAAAGTGGTGGTTTTCCCCAAAGACACAGTTATGCCTTGCGTGTGTCTGGGAATCATACAGGGAGGCGGGGCCAGCAATCTTTTGGTCACCAACTCGAGCTCTACCAACTTTAAACAACTAAACGGCGAATTATCAACACCATAGAAACACGTAGATTCCTGTATTTACGTCATTATTCACCTGAATTCATTACGCTTTGGCCAGGAGGCAATGATTTGACCTTGCAATTTTCGTGCCAAGCTGCTGCCGGTCCACTTGCCTGGTACACACGGTGGAGGTTTCATGTTCACACAGCCTCTTTTTGATGCTGAACATCAAGTGGGGAAACTGTAAATACCAAGTTTTACAATCTTTAGTTTGATCCGACCGGTAATCGAACCAGAGTCGACCGCTTCAGCAGTAAAAGCAGTAAACGCTTTATCCACTTCACCACACACACTGATTGATTGAGAGAAAATGTTGGATTTGCAAGAAACAGACGAAGAGCAATTTACTTCTTTCAATTGCGCTGCGATTATACTGTACGTTACTAATCAGCAAAATCTCATAGTTTCTGATTTATCGATATGCATTTTATGACTAATTCATTGCGGAAAGTTAATGGTTATATTTTGCTGTAGACCCTAACCCCATCTGGTTTATGTTATAGACTGTCATTGGAATTGAAACGCACGGCTTGGTATCTTGGCCGGCGCCTTAACTTCACGGAAGAAGATGTGAGAAAAGTGCTTTGGATGGCTCCTAATGAACGTGAGGCAAAGCGCATTATCTTGGTGACGTGGCGAAAGCGGAATGGCTGGAAAGCGACCAATCAGAGCTTAGTAATCCTTTTGGAATTGGCTGGTTACTCGCTTGAAGAATATGAATGCATTTTACCTCATCAAGAAAACGGTCACACAAACATATACAACAAAGTTGACAAAACCGTTCTTTCTACACCGAAACCCAATGGATATTTCAGATATGACAGCCACATTGATATAGCGACATCAAACAGAGAAAATAGAAACAAATCTAGCAAAACAGTAAGTAGCCTACCTGTTGTAGCTTGCTGGCGCATTGAAACGAAAGAGCTGAGCAAATATGACCTTATATTTGTATCGCGTTGAAATAGACGGGCCAAGTGATTTGACAATGATATTTTTGAAATGTAAGATATTGTAATGAAGTTTAAAGATCATCAAACCAATTTCTGCTGCGTCAAAGGCACTATTTTGATGTATTTTGTGTGGTAAACCAAGCTTTTTTGTACTAACCTGCTCCTGCATTTGAGTAGAGCAGAGCAACCATTGGATCGTTAGATTTACTTTTATCCTATTATTCGAGGTGTAATTAAGGCTACAGAAAGATGCTCAAGGCTTAGACCTCTCTGCGGTACATGTAAGAGTCCGCTCGGACACTCCTCTACGCCGGGCCTCAGAGAGAAAAATTTCCAGGGGGTACGAAGGTCGATACCGGGCCCCCAAATCGTATTGGGCTCCCAAGCCTTATCGGGGCCCATGCCGTTAAATCATTTTTTGTCGGATGGGGTGTAGATCTTCATTTAAAAGTGAGGGGATAACGATCTTCGCATACAGTTAGGACGTATGAAAAACACAACTAGACATAAAATTGGTTTAAATCCAGCTAGGGGGTTTGGGAGAGCGCTGTGAGCTCCCCCAGCGGGGTCCGGGGCCGAGCCCTTTAGCACTTTTTATGTTTCTCGAGGGTAAAATACAGCATTTGATCAACATCCCAGCACCAAACTTGCTTAAATTGTCAAGCAGAAAACGCGATGTACATGAAAGAAAGTATGTGAAGTGGGAGATGATGACATTGACACAATATTATACAATAAAATGACTTTAATACTGCAAATCCAAATATTTTACTGATAAAAGTTTTAAGAAGTCATCTGCAATCATAGACTTCACAAACCCAAATACCTATTAAACTCATACAGATAGAGTGAGTTACTAAATGATAGTAGTATAGTATGTCAACTTTGACTTCGCTCTCTGAGGTTGAAATGCTTTTGGATCTCTGGAAATGTGGACCCTCGTACATTGTTATACTGTAGAATTAGGGCTCTCAAGTCAGAGAAATGTAACAAAACGTTAATTTCGGTGCAAGTGTAAGGCTTTTGATACATTTTTCTCTTATTTTAATCAAATCAGCCGCTATTGGATGCCCTAAAGACTGTGTAGCAAAAATTGCGACCAATCACCTGTACTGAATAGACTGACTGATATTTTAGCTGTAGGCAAGTTTGATTACGGTGTTATGGTGCGATACCAAAACTTAACGCGGAAACCTGAACTCTTCCGGGGCCCCTTGAGCCCGGCCCCCCAAAGCTCGGGCCTAAGTACGATGTACCCTCTGAACCCGTGGCCACCGAAACAACAAGGCCTCACGCATGGTTTGTGACGTCACTACAAGTAGTCCGATTGATTGTCCTACATTTCTGCGCTGTTGTTTTGTTAGCTAACAGAAGTGCGAAATCGCGAGGACTTGCATTAGTTTGTAAAGCACAGTTACAAGCGTTTCACTGAACTAGTGACAGTTCAGCAATAAGTACTTTTGCTCAGTTGCACTATTCAGTTAAGAAATATGTTGTTAACGTTTGCAGTATTTTGCAGTATAATTTAGTACTCAGTATTTTAAGAAATTACCCAAATATTACCACTTACTAACTTGATTAGTACCAGTGTATAAATTATTCACAGTGTATTTTAGTATGAGTTCTTAGTAAAAACAACCACTAAAACTATAAAAAGACAATGTACCAGGTCAAAGGACAATGCAGCGAACAATATTTTTAAAAGTAATTTCAAGCACACTGAAATAATTACGGTTACAGAACCGCAAAAATTATGAAGCCATGATTGCGTAAAAGTTTCCAATTAGATCAAGCTCAGTTATATTGTGTTGTGTTAAGTTGCAAATGATAAGTAAGCCTATCATCTTTACCTTGCATCAGCATGCATGCAAGCTATTAAATGTATGAGTTAGGACAAGAATAGTTAGCAAATGTTGTTGAACTGAGTTCTTTGCTAGTTTAATACTGGTTTTGTTTTAAATTTACTACTGTGGTTGTCGCAGGATAAATTTTTAATTTATGCAATTAAAATCTGTTAACCTACTTTTACTTTGAATATTTTGGTACCTTCCGAAGTGAAGCCTTATAGATGTAGTGCGCCCAACTGCAAAGGATATTATGATACAGGTCCCAAAGTAGCCGTTTTCGGATTCCCTGAAGAAACCGATTTAAAGAAAAAATGGATACATTCTATTAAAAGAAAAGATTTTTTTCCATCCAAAATAGCAAAGTAAGTTTAACAAGTGTTCAAGACTACTATTGGCTGTTTCATTACTTGCTGAAGTACGGTAGATAATTTTTCGATGCCACTTAAAGTTGGTGCAACATACTATACGGAAAATATTATTTTGGAAGTTAATTGTGTACATATACTACGAAGAAATATCAAGCTTTGATTAGATTTTTGTCGCGTATGATAATTAAATATTTTGCTCATAACCTGAAAACTTGTGTTATGATGTGTTACAGAGGGTTGTTCTATAAATTAAATGGCCTAGTTTAGGTTTATTTCGATCACACGCCCAGCGATTTTTGCAGCAAGTATATTAATATTCGACTTGTATTTCTAGGTGAGCGAACTTCATTTTCATCCTCACGAAATTCTGCGTACAACTTCAACATTTGATGAAAAAAATGGAAAAACAGTAAAGTAAACATCTTCATCTAACTTTCTTCCCATTCCAATTGCTATTACGGAAGAAGACATTAGTTCTGCCAACGACACCATTCCCGTGATTGCCTATATTGGCGGTTATTGTTGTGATTCCATGAACAAAAAATTAAAGTGCGAGGAGTGTAAACTTCGCATAGTCTCCAGCGATGTGGATGATACCAGCTTCGACTATTCTTTGATCAAAGGCATAAGTAGTGGAAATCTTTTACATCCTAATGCTGACATTTTGCACATAGGACTCATAAGCTATATTGTAATACAAAAGATTGCATGCTTTTGACGAATTTCTCAGGTCAAACTCACAACGTGCTCTTTCAGTCAATTCAATTTTAGCTACACTGGAGGATGAAGTACTGTTGCTCGATTTTTTGGCTCCCTGTTCGTCCAATCATGAGTCTATTCAATCGGTTAAAATGGCAATCTACTCTTGTGTTAACTTATTACTAAACAATTATTGCTTTATGAAAAACGATGTATTTGGGGCTGCAAAGTTTTCAAAAAGAAGAAAATTGGCAACTCTTCAATAACTTATGTGTACTGCATAATACCTTGCGATCGCTCAGTATTCATTAATGCGTAGCATTAAAACGTGTTTTTTTCTCTCATTTGATTTTATTTGAAATAGCTGACATCAACTTCTGTCAATAAGTTAAACGTAGTGGGAGTTATAAAATTAAAATGCGCATTGAAAATCTAGTAGTTATATTGGAAATGGCATAGCTATAGTAATGGACAAAATAATATCTATATATTTGTTTTAATGTCGTGATCCATTGAGACCATTTTCAACATTGAAATATTAACTCTGCAATGAATGTTAGTCGCTTTTAAATACTTGGTTTATGTATGATCAAGATTTTTGCTGTTAAATACTTGGTTTACAGTATTTCTTGAATGTTTTCGCAAATCACAATATTATATTATTTTTACTGTAACTGTTATGTGGTATAAAAGCAGTGTTATTTGGTTACGCAGAGATTCATTAAATTGTGATATTCGCACTTCTATCTGTAGTGCAAGTTGCAGTGTAATTAACTTTTACATTGCACAAATCTTCAAGTTATTTTACTGCGCTAAGATCAAAAACCAAAAGAATATTTGTTTATTCTAATTTTTCAATATTGCAAGAATGCGGTGTAGGCTATCTATAATTTTTTGCCAGGTATTGTGTTCATAATATTCTAAATTACTTCACTTTAAGTGTTAACTAATGTAGTTTTTCACAGAAATCACCTACCGCTAGCAAGCAAAAAAGGTTTCGCCAGACAGACTACTCGCGATGACGTCATCGCCTTTTTCAAAACCATGCGTGAGGCCTTGTTGTTTCGGTGGCCACGCTGAACCCCCCTCTCGCCGGCCCTGCCTCTACGTTATGATAGTATTGTAAGTGGAGTGGTTTGAGCACATTAGTGGCTACAGTACAATCAACAGCGGTCCTTTTTAGTTGGTCGGAAATACACAGTTTTGGGGCTATAAGGTGATTAGATTTCACCTTGCAACACAGGTTTCAGGTTAGAGCAAGGGTTTTAGAAGCAAAATGTGTTTGCAGAGGTGCATGGAGAAGAAACATTAGGATTTCCTATCTGACTTCATTTTAACTTTTAATGTGAAAAAATTCCTTTTTGTTACAGTGATTCTACAAGGAGTGCAAGGACTGGTTTGGTAGTGCTAAAGGGTTGGCAACAAGAAAAGGCTGAAAAATAATCACTAACTTAGAGAATAAGTTTGTTGCAAAATTACTAGCGGTTTACTCGAAATACAGCAAAAGCTTAAATTAATAGAAAATCTTAATAATACCGAAATCATTAAAGACGTAAAAGATTAGGTAAGCTTTCTCCGTGGAGTTTTTTTTTAGGAAAAGGCTTGGCGCGCTTTCCGTCCGCGGAGACACTTCGTAATAAAACCTAAAAACCCCTATCCATAACCTACAGTATAACTGCAATAAACAAAATAAATATTTCCGAGAACGAGTAACGCCACCGGAATCTTTGTTTATTTAGGAAAAGTCAGCGCACACCTCCTGTGCGCCAAGTCACTTTCTTTTTTTTTTTATTTCCAAACAATGCACGAAACATTAGTGGTCTACAGTAATTTGCTATGGCGTCAGAGGCGTGACGCCACACCTAAAATGCATTTACTGATGATCAACGTCATTAAAAAAGAAAATTCAAAATTTCAAGGCTCCATTAAATCGAAATTTTCGTGGTTTTTAATAGTTATGTTTGACAGGGGCAGTCAAGCGTTGCAAGACCTGCTGATGACGTAATTGAATTCGCTCGTAAAAGCTGGAGAAAGCCTTCAAGAAAGCAACATGGTAACACGATAATATCGGTCATATTACTTCAATTTCCAACTTTAAAACATGCTAAATTACGTTACATTTGCTTGATATTGATTTTGCATTACTGTATGATGATATCTTAACGACAATGTTGCGTTCATTATATCGAGTAGAAACTACTACATATTACAAGCTATAGCAGCTTTGTTGCACTTTAAATGCAGAACCAACAGCAACATTTACGATTACACAAAGTAAAATTTAAGAACATAAACCACGCTCATGGTTGCATAGGAATCGGCGGCGAAAAAAAGACTTGAACCCTAAGCCTTTAATGCTTTACAAAAAAATTTGCACGTTAAGTCTAAAAATGTTGCTTGCGAAGAACCAGAGATTGGAAAATGAAGTACATTATTTGAAACTACATCTATTGAGAAACTACAAGAATTTTTGCTGCTGGAAAATACGAGTAACATAGTGCAGGCATTAAGCCTTTTTCTCGAGAGCAAACTTTCATAATAATCAAAACTCTGATGTTTAAGTAAGCGCAAAACTTGGAATTTTTTGTTAACCACAGGTTTACATTTGAATTGTTTCGATAATAATAAATTAGAAATTTCATTGAATTTTTTCATAGCAAATGCTATGATTGTGAATCTTAAAAAATTGGCGTTTAAACGATAATTGTTTATTTTAGGACATCAGCCACCCAATGCAGTGCCACAAACAGCAAGAGCCCCCACGACAGTCTCATCAATGAAGCATAAACAACGGCATCACAGCGATTCTTTAATGAACAGTGCAACGAAATACGAGACAGAATCTGAACTGGAAGAAGTTTTTCGAGAAGTGAACGGCAAAGATATTTCTGCAAGAGAACGTTATGCAACGGAGTTTGACAATCCAATGTATTTCTCCCATCATGCGCACACTCTCTCCACGGAGTCTCAAACTGCGGAATACCGAGAACAAATTGTGCGAATGAGTAAAAGACAATTCAAAAACTCAACTAAAAATCAAGGTATGCTATTAGCAAAAGTTGTACTGCCTTTACAATTTGCATAATAGATAAATGCCCTTTCGGAGAATATGTTTTCTGGATCATTGGAAATTCAGCCACTATCTGTCAGAATGTAGATACTTTTCCATGTTTTTGCTCAACGAGTTATTGATTCCAAAAATATCCCTGGATCATTGCAGCTCACCAGTAGGGAAAATACTGCAAATGTTTGTGAAATTTAATATACAAACAACACTAAATTTTAAAAGCGATAACATTTTTAGATGTTCCTTTTAGGCTCGAAATTTGATTTTGACGGTGACGAGATGGACGATGAAAATGTTTCTGTTTTCAATATTTTCAAGTTTTCTCTTGAGCCAAGTTATTCAAATACAGAAAAAGGTAGACAAACTCTTTTTTTAATAATGTCGTGAAATGATATTGCAATAAGCAATAAAGAATTTTAAGATTAGCGTGTGTTTGAAACTGCCAAATAAGTTAGGATGATTATCAGTCTTCATTTTTATTTTATTGTTTAAATCGACTTAAAAATCACCAAGTAAAACATGAAGAACCCCAAACTGCATCGCAAAGTTAGGCTTCTTCAGATTACGCCTTGTTATTTTCAAGTCGATTAATCAATCTAACTTTTCAATTCTAAACCGCACGCTATTTATTAGAATTTGCACTTTGTTTTTATTCAAATAAGCAAAAGATTTGGAGTGGTGTAAAAGTGCATTTACACCGTACGCGAAGCGAACCGAAGCAACCAAAATTTGGCGTCATCGACAACATGCGAAAGGTCAGTAGCGTAGCCAGGGGGGGTCTCGAGCCTCCCCCCATTGGCCTGAAAAGTATGCAAAATGGCAGGTTTTTAGTGCTTTTGAGGCCGATTTTTGCTCAAAAAATGAAAACAGCCCCCCCCCCAAAGGGATTTGGGAGCCGAAGTTGTGAAGGATTTGGGAGCAGGAGTTGCCGTGATTCGGCCGGAAGAACCGTTTGAATTTGTGATTTCGGGCGGAAAATCCATCTCAATTTCGGTGAAGACCTTTTTTTTTTGGAGATCACCTATTTTTGGGCGGAAAAACCGTTTGAATTTCCGATTTCGGCCGAAAAATCCGGCTCAGTTTCGGTGAAGACCTTTTTTTTTTTTTGGAGATCACCTATTTTGGGGCGGAAAGTCCGTTTGAGTTTCCGATTTCGGCCGAAAAATCCGTCTCAATTTCGGTGAAGACTTTTTTTTTTAGAGATCACCTGTTTTTGGGCGGAAAAACCGCCTCAATCTGATTCAAGAGCAATGGAAATTTGGGTCAAGCTCGCTAACAGTTGTCTCAACCTTCCAAAAAAGCCCCCCCCCCCCACCCCTTTACGAAATCCTGACTACGCGCCTGCGAAATGTTGCAATCGTTTGCAATCTTCTTGAGCGTTTACTTAACTTAGCGGTTATAGGACAACCATTGATCAACAGTTTAGTCTAAGTGAAGCAGTAACGTGAGAGACTCTCGCAAAGCTTGCTAAAGTTTTTACGTTATCATTGTTTAGACCAGCATATCTCTGGCCTCGCTTTAACTCAAGATGAGAAGGTAGTTGTGGTCGAAAGCAGCAATAAAGAGATTCAAGTTTTCGACAAATCTGGAAATTTTCTGTCTTCTTTTCTGACCCAAAGCGAGCTCAATCCTAAAGGAATTACTGTGAACAATAAAAATGAAATCGTGGTTTGTTGCGGAAAGGATGTCCGAGTGTTTTCAATAAGTACGTCAGACAAAATTTTCGCAAAAAAAAACGGTTTCTGTCTGAAATTTGAAATACTGTGTAATTATTTGTACACTGTACGCAATATATACTCTGTAATACCACATTACCTTAGTGTGGTTTAATACCAGAAGCCGGTAACTGCAAAAATGTTATTGATCTGATATTATGTAACAATATTTATGAAAATCGAAATTGAAAAATAGGCCAATTAAAAAAATTATTGATCGATTAGTAACTGGTAACTACTCCAATTTAAGTTCTTTGCCTTGATATACAATACCAGTGCACCTGCTTCTTTCCGTTTGTGTAATAATAACTAATCATCTCTTTCCCAAACGTTCTACTATAATTACATAAGAGCAGTAAAAGTAAGCCAGCAAAGTATTGTTGATTATTTTGTAGACATAGTCAAAATATGGCTGTTATGTGCTTTATCATTACTTTAATGTTTCTCGTTTTCTTTATCATTGATTTAGTGTATGCTATGTTGCAAACTATTTAACAAAAATTGTACTTAAAAATGTTTCATCCTAATGCTGCACTAAAATTTCTGTACCATATAACGTATTACAGAACGTTTAGTATTTTAGCTGGAGAAATGTTACAAATATTTGGACGAGGATCGTTTCGAAATAACAGCTACAGCGTTGTGTGTGACGCCATTGGAAATTATTACGTCAGCGATATCGTGGGCCATTCGATTTCGGTGTTTGACAGTGAGGGAAATATCAGAAAAAGATTTGGAAACATTGGAGATAATTTAGTTAACTTCAATCAACCAGTGGCTCTTGCCATCAATGAGAGGAAGCGACTCTTTATAAGCGACAGCCAAAATCACTGTATCAAGGTAACATAATGCGTTCCGAAAAGCTCGCTATAGTAGTGCATATTCGATTGCTACTCTTCGGGTAGTTGGTTTAAACATCCCCTCTGATATTTAGCGTAAAAGAACAACAGAGTTTAAAGTATTGTAGACAGCATGTACTGCCGTAGTTTCTCAAGGATTGATTTGGTAGAACGATAAAAACAATGTGCAATTAACATATTAAATGAAAAGACATATACCGTTGCCAGCATTATCACATCACCCCCATAGCCTATTATGTTTAGGACTAATTCAAGAAAAAGCTCTTTGGCTGAGTTAAGATTTTACTACGCAGAAAAAAAATTTTTTATGCAGGTGAAACAAAAACCGAAACGGCATTATTCAAACAAGTATTTTTGCTGATGGTGAAAAATGCTGGAAAACGTTGTTAACCAACGAAATACTTTTTGACAGATATATTCCTTGGCTGGCCGTCCTATGGAACAAATAGGAGAGAAAGGAAGCAGAGACGGATCGTTTTGGAACCCTTTTGGTATTTGTTTTAACAAGCAAGGTCAACTTTTGGTAGCAGATTGTGGAAATAACAGGTACAACAAACTGCACTTAGTGAACTTAAAAAGCGGATAATGCGTGGAAATGAGCTAAACTCGGATTCACAAACTCCAGAGTTCGATACCCTTCACCGTTGCCAGATCTACTAAGGGCTGGCGTACACAGACAATGTAATTTATGTGTATTTAAGTAAAATGTTGAGTATACTTCTGACAGTTTTTTGTTCAATACGAATTATCGTGGGTATGCTTATAGTTCTGATTCAGTATCTTTTAATTATTTTCCCTTAAAAAGTTTTTTTTTTGCAGAATTTCGTTATTCGACAAAAATTACAACTTCTTACGTCATATCCTGACAGAAGCAGATGGTTTAGAAATGCCAAGCTTAATCAAAACAACTTCCAGTGGTCAGCTTGTTGTTAGCGAATGGAAGAGCAGTCAAGTAAAAGTGTTCAGCTTCGAAACTTCAGTATGATGTCATTGATGATGACCTCATAGCACACAGCAACGCAATTTGGTGATTTAATGCCAGATTTTACGCGAAGTCGTTATTGTATTAAGGCAGACACTTTAAGTGATGTCATCCTATACGACGTTTCGCTCTGTATGGCGTCAGTTAGCCATGACGTTGAAAACCTTAAAAGTCCCACCTTCCTCTGATTGCCAGGAGTAGATGATCGATCCGTAATCGCCCTGATCAGGATCTGTTGCAACCACTGTTGTGACGACTGTACCGGGACTGATATCTTCAGAGATCGATAGAACTCTGTTTAACGGTTGAATAAACACCGGAACGTTATCGTTGACGTCAATAATGCAAATTGTTACCTTAAAAATAAAATTTTACCTCAGTAAATACTATGTTTATGTTTCGTTTATTTTTGTGCTTTAAATTAATAATATATTAATGGTTACTGAATCACGTACTTCTTCGTTTGAAATGTACGAGTACAGTTAAGAGCCATCAAGATAATTGATGGCAAGGTCGTCTATTTACTGTAATTTTGCTGTCCCAAAAAATGACGCAGCTAAGTGGTTATCTTAATTTTATCAGCACTTGGATTTTCTTTTTCGTAAGATCGACATACCTGCACAGTTGATTCTTTAAATTCGCTTTGCCTTTTCACGCTATCTCTAGCGATCACTGTAAACACATGCTCAGCATTCGTTTCCCAATCGAGTGACTTTGCTACTGTCACATACCCCTGAAATCATAGGCCAATACAGCATACAATTAACTTTAACACATTGTCACAAGTGATAATACTGCACATCCCACGTCTTTTAGCATAAAGCAATAGAATAATTTTTTATAACTTTATGCTTGATCTTACTCACGCATTGCACAACTAACAAGCATTGAACTATCGCACAAGGAGAAAATTTAAAGGGGGTAAGCATCCAGCTGCGATAATGTGCAAAAGGTAAATAATAATCTGAAACATAACTTCACCAAATTTCACCAGCTTACTACTTTTTGTTTCTGACATATTTTATTTCAGAGTAAGATCTCCAAAACAGTATAGCCAGTTAAAATTTTATTTTTACTGAAATGATGTTTATTGTAATCTTTCACTTTGGCTTGAAAGCTCCTGAATGCAACGCTTAAGCATGAATTAGTGTTGCAACAGAAATACTTTTACAACTTAAATAGTGTATCCGATTTCCTAGAAAATTAGATCTTAAATGGCAGCGCTGTTGGGGAGATCTCCCAACTTTGAAATGAAATATCTCAGAAACGTTAGATCGTAGAAATCGAAATTTAGTGAAGAAATGTTTTAGATGTTTCTTTTATTTTTCCACATAATCCCAGCTGGATGCTTCACTCCCTTTAAGGAAACATGGCATAAATGGTTATTTATAGCCTTACAATGTGGTAATCTACTGTGATATTTGTTGTAACTCTTCGTTATTGAGCACTTTTTGAAACCATGAGATCAACCACAGACAGTACTTCAAATGAATATTTTTTTAAAGAAAAATACCTCCAGGGCGACCCAGAATGAACACACCAAGCACCTTAACCTCGTAACGGATAATAATTCACTGAATATAACATGCCTATGAGGCAGATCCGTTTATTGGTATTCTGGTTTGTTAAACAAATTCTCCTATATTGTCCTTTTGGAAACATGTCCCTGTCCCAGTTGCTACGTGGCATTTTCTTAAGATAGTAAAATTGAACAATTGAAATATAAGTCAGTGTTAATTTAAAATAGCGATTTCAAAAAAATAAATTCAATGGTTAATGTGCCATATACTCGTCATGCAAAGAGACTGATTGGTAAAACTGCAGCACTTAGGAGGTGTTGCGTTAATTCCAAGATCAGCAAAAAGACTATTAAAACATTTCAAGTCTTCAAAGTTGTTCAACAACAGAGATTAAAGAAAAAATCAGGGCTTACTGTAAAGGAATCAATCGCAAACATTCCTTTGGCTCCAATGAGCTCATAAGTGATGTCACCAAAATCTCCATCATCTGAATCAGTTGCGAGTACTTTAATCGCTAAGGAACCCACAGGTGTATCTTCAATTAATGATGTCTAATAAAAACTCAGAGCTTGATAATACAGAAGTGAGATGTCAGATGTAGGATTTGTTTGATTAATCATTCTCTGCACTAAAAATCCACACTAAAAGAATGTTTTGCAGAGAGAAATTTTGAACCAAACTTTGTGAATATGATATGTCTAAACTTTTACTGCGATAGTAAAATTTTTGTCAATTTTTTGACTTTTTAATAACAAAGAAAGAAAAAATTAATTTTTAATGCTATGCTGTTGACGTGATTGTGCTGTAATAACTAACTTCTGTGCGTACGTTTTTGCCGACAACCGGATAAAAGGCTTGCGCGCACTGCACTTAACATTAAGCATTTATAGTGTGATGCATTTCATACCCAAAATAGTTAAATTGGATTTAAGTCAATACCTTAAATAAGGATAGCAAAAACTGTGGGCTATTATCGTTAACATCGTTGACCCGCATTCGCACTGAAAGCTTGGACTGTAAAGGTGCAGATCCAAGATCACGAGCCAGCAAAGTAACGTTTATCCACCCGTAACCTCCAGAGGGTGCCAAGGCTTCTCTATCAATTCTTCCAGAAACAACAATAGTTCCTGAATCTACATGCAGAAGCAATAAAAATACAAAATTTTTGATTTCAGTTACCGGTGAATAATAATGCAGATCGTAAAGTGAAAAATTAATTGATTTTTTTGGTAAAAATTTAAAGAGTGTCTTCTATTAGAGTCGGAGTTTTTCCTTTTGCAGTTATTACTAAAATTATCAGCTTCATCGCAATCAAACATATTAAGTTTACAAAAATTAGAAAAAGCTTTCCAAAAGTACTTTTACTAAATGAAAGTAACCAACTAGTCATACTAAACGGTGTCTACTAGGCCTACCGGTATATCATTGATAAGAATTACTACTGTGACTACAAAGTACAAAAAATGGAGTCAACAAAAAGTTTGGCATTTACAGTAATTGAAATGTACTCCATTGCAATAATATTTTGTTTACTCACCAGTGTGGGTGGATTCTAGGGATAAAAGTCCATTGTCGTCATTGAGAATCTCAAAAACAATTTCTCCGTTTATACCCTGGTCTTTATCTCGACCTAACACCGATATTAATCTTGTCCCAATGACACTTTCTTCTGTTATGTCGACGATGACATCATCATCACCATCATTGTATATGACGTCGGGTGACACGACTCGAAATGATGGAGAATGATCATTTTGATCAACGATATCTATCTGATAGCATCGCAATATAAATACTTCATAGCTAAGTAAAAATATTAAGACGTAATGGAAAAAAGGCTTGAGTTACAGCTGAAAAGACTTTTCAGCATATTGGATTATTTTGAAAAGCAGACCGCCGGAATGAAAATATGCTCGGCCAAAACTGAGGTACTTCATCTTTCAAGAAACCCTGAACAGTGCGTATTGCAAGTGAATGGAGCGACACTGAAGCAGGTAGAGAAGTTCAAGTACCTTGGGGTTGCATTTACAAGTGACGGAAGGCAAGACGAAGAACTGGATACCTGAATAGGCAAGGCTAGTGCAGTAATGCGAGCTTTGCACTACTCGGTTGTCATCAAACGAGAATTGTCGAAAAAGGCAAAGCTCTCAATTTTCAAAGCAGTCTTTGTCTCCATTCTCACTTATGGTCATGAATCTTGGGTAATGACCAAAAGAGTGCGATCACAAGTGCAAGCGTCCGAAATACCGTTTTTACGAAAAATCGAAGGAGTTACAATGCTTAACAAGGTGCGTAGCTCTGCGATTCGAAAATCTCTCAACATCGAGCCGTTACTTCTCCGAATTGAAAGATCTCAGCTTAGATGGTTTGGCCATCTAAGCAGAATGCCTCAGGAAAGACTCCCCAAACAAGCTTTACTTGCCAAAGCAAATGGGAGAAGACCAGTTGGACGACCTAGAACTAGATGGACCGATTACATTAAGGATCTTGGATGGAACCGCTTGGGACTTCACCCAAGCGAAATGATGGAGGTGATGGAAGACCGTGAGGTGTGGCGGCTTAATCTCGAGCTGCTGCACCCGCAACCCTCACGGAAAAGCGGGCAATGAAGAAAGAAGAAGAAGATCCAAACTCTCAATATCCACTATTTGAACCACGTAATACGATACCACACGATCATGACAGCCAAAATATGATTTGTGAAAGTAGCGCTCCGTTTGGTATAAAAGCAAAGCGCTAAAAAATATCGGGAAAGGGAGCAAACTGGTATGGAATTGGAAACAGAAATAGAATTTAAAGCAGTTCCTCAGCTCTGCTGTTTTATTACTTGCACTTATAGCGTTTGGTCAACTATGAAATAGATTTATTTAGCCAGTTCCACAATCTTAGACTTAATGTCACAAACGTAGAGCCGAATCTTTAGTTTTTTTAACAAACTTATCTCTGAAGTATTATAGCTTACTATCAATGTCATTGCAGCTAAGGAAGTAGACGTTTCGTTGTTGTACGAAGCATCATCACGGACCATGAAACGTAAACGCACTGATGACGCAAGTTCACGATCCAATGCAGTTTTAACCTGCAAAAATTAGCTATTGTTGTGTGATCTTTGAACTCGGAAAAGAATAAGAAGGCAAAGTTTACACAATTGCTACTTTTAAAAATATCCAAAATTATGCCGTATAAATCGACGCTTAAATAGCATTGTGGTGATCCACGTCCAGTCGTTGGGGCACAGTCTGGCTAAGGATTGTTGCTTACACAAGACATAAGCAAAGCGGTATTTGGCATATTTGTTGTATTTTAAATCACCGTTTTTAAACTACAACGATTAACTGATAACTTACAGTTAAAAACTTCAATATTCTTTACCAGTTTAAGCACCACTGAGAAAAACCTTACAGTACTTGAGAATTTAAAGATGACAACGTAATTCTTCCAGTAGTTTGCTCCAAATGAAACCAATCCAAAATATTTTTGTATAGCGATCCTGTCAACCTTTCGACGGATTCGTCAACTATTAGAGGGAGCTCATCCGGATCATAAATGGATACAGATACCATGCGGTACGTCAACACCGGGTGAAGATCGTCGTCCTCAGCAGAAAGAGAAAATATGGTGGAGCCTACAGGTGAATTCTCGAGAACCTGGGCAAAAATGCATTTAAGTATACAATTAAGCTAGTGATGGTTATCTTGGGACTAATTAACAACATCCTTCAAGGTAATGGAAATTGGAACCACAAAATCCCCCAAGGAAGAAGACATTCAGGGTCTAGTCTTAGCAAATTTTTAAATATAGAAAAGCGAAAGAAGCTCAGCATAAGGATTTTATGAAGAATTCAAATGCAAGACAATTCAAGAGGTGAAGGAAAAACCGCGGCTCATGTCCAAAGCGCTGAATGTAAAAATCTTAGTTCTATCAATCTCGCATAGACAAGAGATGCATTGATATGGCTGAAAATACATGTGATCCCTAAAAACACTTCGCACCACACGATAAGTATCACATGCTCACTGAAATGTTCTGCTGATAATTAGTGAATCTGGGCCTGCTATCGTTGACGTCATCGATTATAATGGTGATGTCAGCGGAACTTGATCTACTTTTGGAAATTCCTTGGTCTGACGCAACTACCGACAGTTGATAGCTTGCAACTGATTCTCTATCCAGAAATTGTCCCGGAGCCAAAGTTATAATTCCTGTAAAATAATTAAAGGCTATAAATCATCGATATTAAAAGTTGAATTTCTTTTTTAACTTATTTTAGATTTCTGGAGTAGTACGTGGGCCGTATCGACTACGGCTTAGGTTAAAAAAGAACATAAACGAAAAAAAACAGTTCACCTAATTTGGATTTCATAATCACTTTAAGATTGATATTGGGCTATACACATCACCTAAACCTATCGTATGTCCTTCAATACAAGCATAATATACAAAGTAGTCTAGTCATTATTAGCCAAGATCAAAAACCATTATTTTGAACGGTTTATTATAAATATTATACGAAAATACTGTAAAAGAAGTAATTTTTATAGAAATCCTCTAATTAAATACATCTACGGTTTGCTAACAAAACGCTACCTAAATTTGATTGCAGGCTTAACTGTTATATTCATTTCACCGCATATGATTTATCTAAGATTTAAATTGCAACTACCTCTCTCTGGATCAATTAGAAATTTTCCAAAAGACCCGCTTCTAATTTGATACACAATGTCCCCATTAGGTCCAAGGTCTGGATCAGAAACGGCTAAGCGTGTAATCTCTTGACCAGGAGCAACGTTCTCAAGCACTCGAACCAGACTGTTATGACGTTGCACAAATTGCGGAGTGTTATCGTTGACATCTAGCACCGTCACTTTAATGATCGTTTCCGAATAAAGACCACCTTCGTCAGAAGCTCGCAATATGAGGTCGATGACGTCAGATTCCAAGGCTTCACGGTCTACAAATGAGCTGCACTAAAACCGCTTTTCAATGGACAATTTAGAAGTGATTTCGGGATTCTGATATTCATAACTTTCGCAAATTTTTTGGCAGAACGATGAAACTGTTTTTTGATGAGATTATTAAAATTTATAGTTCACCGTCAGCTTGTTTCTTGTTTTTTTGCCTATCAGAAAAGTAGATACAAATATTTAAATAAAATCTCAAAACTTATGCTACTGCAAATATTGTAAGCAATCCCATTTGAATGGGAAAAACTTTGGTACGCAAGAGTCCCAGAAGTATTCGTACCGGTACGTAAGTTTTCATCGGAAGAGTTTGCAAACGTCGAATAATTTCGAGGTGATGTGGAATTGAAATGTGATTTTCAGCAAAGGCAAATTTATTTTTGTGACAAGTTTTTTGACAGTTTAGGTTAATGTCATCTAACTGAGTTGAAATCGGCATAACGTGCTCTTTTACACTATTGTACGTAGGTTTCAATTATTGAAGCTATACAGAGTAAGTATGTTACATCAGATTTTAAATCAAATGGATAACGTTAAAGAAAAGTTTGATCCGAAATCTTATTACAAAAATTAAAGCTGGCTTTGCTGAAAGTCATGTTCAAATACGCTATAAAACTTGCTGTCAACACAAGATTAAAAATCAGAAAAAATTTTCGCTTTAAAACCAAAAAAGTTTTTACCTAGATCAGCTCTTGTATAAAGCGCTCCAGTTTTTGAATTAGCGGAAAAACGTGACGAACCAGCTTCGTTGATAGAATATGAAATTTTTGCATTTTTGTCTAAATCACGATCAATTGCAAACGGTGTCCTTGACTGAAATGTACGATAAGAATATAATTGTGAGAAAAACAATTTAGAAATCCGAGAAAGCATAGTGCATAACACAGTAGTTCTTACAATGAACTTTTCTTGAATGATTGAGTTATTGGGACTTTGCGTGAACGCGTAGTACCTTTGTTTTTGTTCGCGAATTTCGCCAGATGAGGATTGATTTGCTTGTAACCAGCAAACCGCAAAACCTAGAAAGATGGCATTTGGACTCAACATGAGAATCAGTGAAAGTGTCATGTGTGCCAATTTTGGGGATCCTAGGTCACGTGATTGTGAATTAAGACACAATAAAAACAAAAAAACGGCGATTTTTTGCTTGAAAATTTATTAATTCGCCTATAACTCAAAAACCACTTGGCGTGCAAAGCTGAAATTTGGACACAATGTGGTGCTTAAAGTGGTTTATGCAAACCGAGTTTGGGGGCGCCCAGTTACGTGATTAAAATGTTACAGGCCAAAAATGGGCAGAAAATGGACGATTTTGAACCGATATATCTCGGTAAATACCATTATTGATGAAAAATGATTTGTTTTTTTTTAGCACACTATTAGCCGCCTTTTTTTGGTTACGTTCGTTTACCCTAACCTTAATACTATTTTTCTTCTTTTTTTTTTCTTCTTACTTTTTCTTTTTTTTTTTCTTTTTTTTTTCTCCGGCTATCTACTTTTAAACCCCCAAACGCATTGTATTCAAAGTTTGAGCGATTGAAGATATCAGGGAGGAGTAGTGTGAGACTGAAATCGAGGGTGCCAGGTTAAGGGGATCCCCCTCAATCGGGCCTTCCAAAATTTTGAACTTTTAAACCACTACAACCAGACGAATCAAAATTTCAGAATGGGTAGATATTAAAAATAAACCAAACCAAAGAAAAATTGGGTGCTCCACAAAGGGGGTTCCCTGCCCAAACAGGCCCTCCAAAATTCAAACTTTTTGACCACTGATGCTAGACACATGAAATTTTCAGCATAGGCCAACATAAAGAAGAGATGAAATTTGACAAAATTTGGGGGTACCAAAATGGAGTGGAGTTTTTAGGACCGCTATATGCTATTTCAAATGTAGTGAAAAACTGTTTAAGAACTCGTAAAAAGTGCTAAGATTTGACGTTGTATTGTAAACTGGTATGAGAGCTTTTTGAATGATGTTACTCGATTATTTTTGATAGCTTCGAGAGATTTAAATTTTGAACTCGAATAACCACAAAGTGATTTAAGTTAGTGAAACAAATTTGAAAGGTGCGCATTTAAATTATTGATCTGACTGTCAACGACAACCTTTTTTACAAATTCATTCAAAGCAATCGGATCACTATTTTAAAGCTTAATAAAGTTCAGTAAAAGTTGTATAATGCTGTGAAGTCTCCAGATATCGATTGCGATGTCACATTCTAGTTTTTTTCGAACTGCACACACTACGCTATGCAACTGCGTAAACTCGCAAAAATAAAAGTTAAAAGCGGTGGTCACACAGTTCAGATAGTACATAACAGATTGTACTCTATTTCTTTTATTTTCGTTTTATGTGCTTCTGGTTATAAGCAGAAAACAAATAACTGCGTAAAAGAAGCGCAGAATAATTACAATGTTTACCGTAAAAGTTAATGCTGTTCCTGGAGGTGATCCTTCCTCAATAGTGGCCCGATAGGGAGTCGAACTCAGAAACTTTGGTTTCTCATCATTAACGTCACCGACATTAACCTGGATCAAAACAATGAACGTAACATGTTTCATGCACCAACACTCACGCTGCTAAAAGAAGTTTCTTTTTTTTCTGCCACTACGTTAAAAAAATAAAAGGCATAACGCCAAAAGTTGAATTTGTCTTAGTATGTTAAAAATCACTGCAAATGGAATGCTACTTGAGGCTTGCTCTAAAATGAATTATCCCATTGAACACCATTGGCAACTAAAGTTGCCAATTATGTTCTTTCAAACAAACTAAAACAATATAGGTTTTGAAATTACAAATTCGTATTTTTTTTGTTTTTTCTAAAAGAAGATGATCCGAAAAAAGTTTTAGAAAAAACAGAATTGCGGAAAATGTCGTGGAAACACAATTGGTATGGGTCAAACTTTGGCCTCGTATCACAAAAGGTAAATTTTTGGTTTTAGGCTGTGGTGTAGTTTTGGAATGAACTAAAAATAAACAAAATTCGTCAAGTGTAAGAAAAAAATGGATGTCACGCAAATTCTAACTACTTCTTTCATCTTTTAAACCAAGATTTTTGTGATGATTTACATGTAGGTGGGTGTGAAGGAGTTATATATTTTCATGGCAACTTTAGTTGCCATTGGCCAAATTTAGGGTTAAATTTGAAGCCGTTTGTAAAACGGCTAAACTTTAAAAACTTCAATAAGATAATTGTTCTAGCGTACGTATTGTTGTTGGTTACAAATACTTTTTGTTGTTTACAAATACCTTTTGTTGCCTGCAAAAAAGACAAGTTTAGGAAAACTACTGCTAACCTTGGGCTAGGCTACTGAAATACTGTAGCAGTTTTTCACGGTAATGTCTGTTTTGCTCCTACTTGTTCCTACTACAAGGATTTGGGTAGAAAGAAGCAATAGCATTGACCGAGAGTTTGGGAAGAAAGGGAGCATACCGGTAGCTGGGTAACTAGGCTAGGCCTCAGGCCCGTCGCCACGAGGTGCGTTTTGGGGCCGTAACCCCCCAAATCACTGATTGTGCCCCTCAAATTATTGCTTGAGCCCCCCTAGCGAGGATTGTGCTTCAAAAGACAGTAGCAAGCCCGGTGCCACTGGAGTGCATTTCAGGGCCTGTGCCCCCCAAAAATACCGCTTGTGCCCCCATCCCCCAAGCGAGAGTAAAGTCTCGTTCCAGGACGAAAAACACAAGTGAACGCAAAGACGAAGCCTAAGATTGCTTTTTTTTGGTCTTCACCCCTGAATTGGTGGGCAAGAACGAGATCCGCACCATAAGATTCCGTCACGCCCCGCCACGCTATGAACGAGCCCTCCGAGAGAGAATTGTGCCCCGAAAGAAAGCAAACGGTCCGTATCCATGGGGCGTAATTTGGGATGAAGACCTTTTTTTGATCTTCACTCCAGAATTTGAGGAAAAAATTTACATGTACCCCCGAAGTATTTTTGCCCCCCTCTTCATCACGCTATTCTGGCACCGTACCTGCTAGGCCTATTTCCCCTTTTCTGCCTAAACCCTCATCGAACAGCCCAATGCAAGAGAAGAGCAAAGTAAAAAAGGCAAAGCAAAGGAGCAAAACATACTTTACCCGTTTTTCCTACTCAATGCCAACTTCAAGAAATACTTTGACACCAACAATTATAGCATTGATGAAAACATGAAACCAGAGGGAGAGTCGAGGACAGAAGACTCGAGGCCAAGGACACAAACAAATCCGAGGCAAAGGACAGCCTTTCCGAGGACAGACCCTCTCGAGGCCAAGGACAGGAATGCTCGAGGACAAGGATCAAGGACACAGACGCAAGTGATTCAAAATGTGTCCTCTTGGACGTCCTCGATACCAAGGACATCCTCAAGGACTCCACCTCCGTATAATACCATATTATAACATATTATGGCTAGCACGGCACCAAGCAACTCTTGCGGAAAATTGGTGGACATAGTACCACACAACGAAACCGTTAGCAAAATGCTGCTGTAGCTAGTCAACAAGCGATAAAGAAAACTGAGCGTGCCTCGTATGATTGTACCGTGGATGTTTTTTTCTTTAAACCAACTAGACTTTGCGTCAAATTGCATTACAAAATAACTCCTGAAAATTTGAAGCTGCTAAGGTAACAGAAGTTTCCCAATTGTGAGGTTCCCGAAGTCACTTTCCGAAATCTGAGTATTTTCTTGGCCAATCTTTAACGTAAATGACGTCATAAAACGCTTTTGTGACGTATCTACTTTGACTTAGGCATTTTGTGATTCAGTATCAAAAAGCAAATCAAAAAGATTATTAGTATCAAAAAGCAAAATTTGAACAGCCTGTAACGTCATTTTTTAAAACTGTGGTTGATGACGTCACAATGATGACGTCATCAACTCTAAGCAAATTTTTGTAAAAAATTTTGGTGAGCACCAACCTGCATGCAAAATTTGGTGTTTCTATAAAGTTTGGTTTAGGAGTTGGATATGGGACTTTTTTACACCCCCCCCCATGTAAAATGTGATGGTCAATATCACGTGCACCAAGGGTTAACTTGTTACACGCAAAAAAAAGTTCGTTTTGCACCTTTTTTGAGATGAGCAGGTGCACTAAAATGCTAATATCGTTGCTCTTCATGTTAAAATTTGTTGCCTTCTAACCAAGGCAGCTATAACTGAAACTAATCTTTGAAATATTGTCGAAATCGTGCAAACAATAAATTTTGATTCCATTTACGGCCGTTGGCAAATAAAATTGCCATTAAATAACTAAAAAACTACGAGAGAAAAAATTTTTTTTTTCACATAACGTTATAAAATAGTTACAATAGTATCATATTAAAAGGATTTTCTAAAATGTCAATTTTTTGATCTTGGCGTTTAATGGGTTAAATGTTCACACGCCGTAAACGATTGTAATAAAACATGCAAGTTTACAGTACAAGACGTATCACGTATTGATTTTATATTTTGTCTTTGAAAACCCAGAATAGCAAGTATATAAAAATCAGTGCAAATAACTCCACATGATAACTTTGTCTGCAACATTAAAGTAAACAACTAACCTTACGCAAAAGGTACGAAATTGTTGCCTCGGTCATTCCCATCAGTAACAAGTACAAAAAACAAATTAAATAATATTCTGGGGTGAGAGTATATCATACGCTAGCCACCATTGGTAACTACTAACTAGCACAAAGTACTAATTAAGTAATTTATTTTGGGGTTATAGCGAGATACCTGAATAGTAATTGTTGTACTTCTAGTTTCCCTTATTTTGTCCGGATTATCTTTCGCAATTACAGTTAAATTGTATTCACTGCGCTCTTCTCGATCTAAAGCTCTCACGAGATCGATCACACCTGTCTGAAATATATTTACTGCATGTGCACGGAATTAAAATTGATTTTGTTGCTTATTTCATTTAAAGTGTATACTAAACAGTATAAAAATCGTATCAATAACTGTCCATATTTGAATTGTGTGTTGAATATTGACTAATATTTTTGTCAAACTTATTAATAATGGACAATTTTTTTCGAGAAAACTAAGTTTAAACCAACCGTGCACATTGGGCATATTGTAGTAGGTATCATAAATCTACTCCAACTCAACAACTTTGGCAATGTACAGTAGTTTACAGTATCTGACAAACTATAAATACGTTAATAGCATAATTAATTGAGAAAGTATTTTTCAAAAGTAACATTAAAGAGTAATTTTAATTTCTTACAATAGGGTCCAAGAAGAAAGCTTCAGTGGAAGGAGTATCAAATGAATACGTGATTTTTCCATTCGGTCCTAAATCAAAATCTACCGCCCTCAAGCGGCATATTGAGATATTGATACTATTTTCAGTGACATCTATTTGAGATGGAGCTCCTCTGAAAACTGGGGAATTGTCATTTGCATCCAATATATGAATTTCAATTTCAATCTGAAATTTAAAAAAAAAGACACTAAATACTAAATAAAATTTCGACTATCCAAAACAACTATAGTGGAGCCGTGTTAAACGAGGACTAAAGGCAAAATCAGTTGGAGTATCTAAACTTAGGCCAATCGTATTAGACTAGATAGGTGTCGACTCCATCTTTCGTGATTCAGCCGTTCAGGGATATTCTACTTCAAACACGACGTAGGGGCCTCTAATTGAATTTAATGCTAAAATTTTTATTGGAAACTTAAAAGTTGATTGCCTTAGCGTTGTTAGCGACGCCATCCCAGTTCCAACCTAAAGCAACGCCGCTATTATAAGCTACCAAACAGTCTACAGTACTCTTTTGACTGGCTGGGATCTGTTGCACTGACAAGATCAAACTGATCAAAGCGCAGCGAAACGATTCAATGCAGTAGCCCACAACAGCGGCGTTATTTTAAGTTAGGACTGGGATGGCGTCGCCAATGACGCTAAGGCTATCAACGTCAGAGTTGCCAATAAAGTTATTAAAATTTATAAAATTAGAGGCCCCTTTCTCGTGTTTGAAGTAGAATATCTCTGGAATGGTTCGGTCAAAAAGGATGGAATCAACGCCAATCAAGTCTACTAGGATTGACCTAACTGTAATAACTCCCATTGACTTTGCCTTTAGTCCTCGTTTAAGGTTTTTACTGTAGCATATTATTCGTTGCATTTAGAAAAGACAAGGAGCGAAATAAAGCGGAGTAGTTAAGGTAAGTACTTTCAAACAACAGTGCCTATAAATCTGCTTTGCTGTAATATTACTAATTTTATTTGCTATTTTCTTTGATCATAGCCTACAACATCTTACGGGAGATCAATAGACACCAAATCTTCAAACCAACCTGCCACGCTATATTGTCACACAAAATAGATTCGACGCAAAAAAGGAATTCACGCTGATTCCTTACAATGCTCATCATCAAAATTTTTCAACGCTAAACCAAACGTCAAAGCGTATGAAAATTACGAATATCATCCTTAAGTTGTTTTTTTTTTGCTTTACTGGACCGAAAACTTAACCCGAAGCCAAAGTTTCAGTAAAACGTATTCAATCCATTAAATCTCTAGGGGTCTACAATCTGCAAATTTTTTTTCCATTGTCTTCGTTTTTTGGCAAGGCATCTGGGATTTAAAAACTTTTACCGTTGAATTTCTGGGTGGAATACCAGCATCTGTTGCAAAAAGTGTAAGATTATAGGAGTCCATCTCTTCTCTATCCAACGTTACTCCTTTTGCGATCCTCAATTCGCCTTCTTGTGGTGAAATTTCAAAATTACCTTCAGTAAAAAGCAACTGTTTGATCATGCTTTCCCAAAGTAAAGATGACTCTCATCCCAGAAAGAGTTTTGAATACTTAATGCTTATGGTATAGACTTATCATTAGACAGTAATTAAAAGAAAGGTTTTCATATTATGGTTATCTGATAATCAAAATTTGCAGGTCGCGTAAGAGTAGCAATTTCACGATGATTCCAAAAAAATGTCAAAGGCGTTTGGTGTAGGAGGAGGAAAGAGGTATGCCATCAGGAGCCAAATGAAAAGTGACTTGTCACATAAAAAAACAAACAAAATAAAGTTTAGCATAACTTAATTTTGAGACCAAAAGCTAGCTCAATTACCCCAAATATTTCCATTAGTAATTGAGTACGTAATTTTCGAGTTTCTCTTGGTATCTGCATCACTCGCCTTGAAAATCGCTAGGGAAGACACAAGAGAGTTTTCCATAACTTCAAGCCGCGTTAGAATATTTTTATTAAAAATCGGAGAATTGTCGTTGACGTCAAAAATTGTAACAACTACCTACAGAAATATACAAGTTTGAAATAAAAAAGCAAAAATGAAGTGTTCGAGTATGACTCAAATAAATAAACAAATAAAAAGAAAAGAATGATGATAATAAAAGAACAAGAATTTTGCTGTTTGATTATCGTGATTGTTTTATCTACAGTATATGTTTGGTTATTTCATTTATTTGTGTCAAACTCAAATGTTTCATGTGTGAAATTATTGGCTTCACATACTGATATATCTTACCAACCTGATACTTACCTGATATCATATCTTATCACGAACTGATATCTTATCAACCGTGCTCTAAACAAGAATTCGGATCGAAATAGTTTTGTTTTTTGCATGTACTAGCTTTGCAAATTTTTTCAATATTGGTCAAATCTGTTTTTACGAGTACTATATATTCGCTCGGCTTCAGAGAGAAAGTTTTTCAGGGGTACAAAGATTGATAATTGCGATTGCGTTCCAGCAGAAATTAGGTGAAGATCAAAAAAAGGATCTTTGCCAGAAGTTCGACTAGATTTTGGACCTAAATTTGGTGAAGACAAAAAAAAAATTAAAAAAACTGTCGATAGAATTTGTCTAGGTTTTGGCCTGAATGCAGCTAAAGGCCAAAATAAAGATCTAAGACTATCACCACCTTATTGAGAAGTTTTACAGAACACATAGCGCATGTGCTTTGAGGATCTTACGGCCTCCCCAATAGACCCGAGCCCGGGTACGATACAGCCTCTGAACTCTCTTCTCATAGGCCCTGTATACTCGCAAACCAGCATAACTATCATTTATCAATCAAATCAGGTCTTTCATTATACTTGCTGTAATACGCCGAAGCGTGTAACGAGTTGGCGGGGTCAATCTCTGCGAACAACACAGATCATTTCGAAGAAATGTTGCAGTGGTGGCGAGCCGTTGGCAACATTGTATCCGATTTGACTGGCCAGAGATTTGAACCTCAGACCTACCGTTCCAAAGACGAAAGTGTTACCCCAATATTTTATTTTTGTAGCAATCATACATAATTATTTCGTCAATTACATTATGGATAATGGGACTTACTCTAGCAATCGAGTGCAAATGACGAGCTTTTCCTGCATCTTCAGCTTTTATCTCCAGAACAACTTCGTCGCCTAAATCTTCAAAGTCAACTATTTTCTTGTTGCTAATGAAACCACTCGTTTCGTTGATTTGAAACACATCTAAAAAAATTCACAATCTGACAAATATTGATTTGGAATATTTTTAGTAATAGGTTTCTGTATTATTATTTTTATTTAAATTTAGCTAGTACCTTTGGTATACTTTGTTGTTGTGCTACTTTGTTTGTAGCCGAAGCATTTAAAATAGCACGTTTATTGGCGTCATAGCATCACTACAATGGCTACAATGCGTACCGGTATGATACAGCAATTTACAGAAGATTTGAAAAGTTATTTCAACCAAAATATTTCGGAGTTTATTATGAAAGTAATATATAAATTCAATTCAAAAATTGCATAAATGCTTCAGTACAGCATGGTTTTTTAATGGTCTTATTTGAAGCGGATGTTATAATACTACATCTTTTACACGCATATTGAGAACATTGCTTTAGGTCCAATAGTTTTGCTTTTCGATTCATCAGTTGCGGCCAAACTATGGGATTAAACAGCTTTTAAAGCAGGCAAAAAAGAAATAGTTTATGGATAATGAACTTAACTTTGACGTATAAGCATAGTTTTATTGCTGTGTAAAGTCAAAGAGCTCAAAAAGCATAGCTTTTTAATGTAGGTTTAAACATTATAATTCCGAATCCAACTTACCATTTGCACCAGTGACAATCGAATAACGGACAATTCCGTTATTCCCGGAATCGGCATCCGTGGCCGATACCTGAAACTGTAAACTGGAATTTTCTTCCATCGCAACAGTATAAACCGAGCTTTCAAATATCGGTGGATTGTCATTGACGTCAGTAACAATAATTAACAGAAAACACGATGCCTGAAAAAGTAAAAGTAACACACTACCAAATTACGTAAAAGTAGTACTCGTGGCACTATGGTAGCAAGGTGTTGAATTCGCTCCATCAGACCAGTACTAAAAGGCCGAAACAGCAAAACATTTGCAAAAAAAAGATGTTTGGTAGAATTGATTGTACATACAGTTGTTTGCCATCTAGATTTTTCATATGCGCATTTTCAACCACGTAACTTAGTTTTCATTTCGTTACTCTCATCAGATCGATTATTTTGCGAAAATGCATGTGCTATATAATCGCTGGTCTTCATTTTACGATAATGGAGATCTCTGTCCTTCGTCGAAGAATGCCGGCCTGCCACAATTTACAGCATTGGATGTTTGTTTGAGGTTGATGCAGATAGGGTTCAAATCATTCGAAGTCGTTTTTATGACAACCTATGTCTATATTACAGAAAAACGTTAAATATCGTCATCTTTTGCTCAATTATGATTGTTTGTAACGAAGTAAAATGCATTGCAGTGAACAACTGAATCGAAGTTACTGAGAATGATGGAGTCCCTTGATCTTGAGCAATAACAGTGATATTAAAATATGACGTCATCTCATGATCTGGGGATTTCCCAGGTTTCGTAACAATGTTGCCAGTTTCTTCATCGAGTTGAAAGACAAAATCTGCAAAAAATCGCAAGAAATTCCAAAGAATACTTTTAGTTTTTGAGAAAATCTAAACATCATTTTTATTATACTGCAATTAATTTGTAAAAGAAGTTTCAAACACAAAGGCAACAAACAAAACACAGTGTTTTAAACACAAGCTATAAACCAATATCGACTCAAACGTATTGTTGAGAACAAGCACGATTAAAAAAGAGTTCAGTTTTAAAATCCTCTTATTTATGAGTGATTTATTTCGGAGTTGGCCATCAGTCATAGCTAAGTCCTGCAAATGGAAATTAAACATCGAGATCTACATCCACTGTGTAGGTTTACATAATATGGTCGCTATTATAAGAGGTTGGTATTACTGGGAAATATTGGGCAACTGAATAGATTCATTTATTCTCCTACAACTATATACGACATAAAAATGCGGAATAATTAGTAATTACCGAATAAATTTTGACCTTTGGAAACATAATAACGAACGTGGCCATTCTTTCCAGAATCTCCATCAGTGGCTGCAATGCGCCCGATGATCACTCCACCGCCAGTGTTCTAATGCGCAAAGCAGTACAAGTAAAATTGATATAACAATTGCAAATTAGGGGTTGAAATGATTACCCATTTCTGAAACTGATAACTGATATAATATACTGATATAACAATTGGTATAACAATTTAAAACCAATATAACAATTGCAAATTAGGGGTTGAAATTATTACCCATTTCGACGCGGAGACAGCATTAAGGTGTTGTCAAATTAAGTAGGATTGTAAGACGTGGTGTCTCTGTGAACTATTAAATTAGTTCTGCCTATTTCACTTCAGGAATAATTTAAATTGCAAAGTAATTTTAGCCAACAAGGTTTGTTTCCCTTTGAAGTATACAAAGTTGAAAGAAAGCTAAAGAACTCGGCTATTTTTTTTTTAAGAAAATTTTCAAAAATCTTCGCAAAGCAAAAGAATCACAACAGACTAAAAGCTATTATTTCTCAATCAAACTTTTTAAAGCATATTATTGAGCCGATGTACGGCAATATCTGTCACTCACTTCTTCCACTGTTATATTCTCGACTTTACTAAAGACAGGTTGCCGATCATTCTCGTCTTGCACGTGTACTGTCAGAGATGCCGTAACATACAAGCCCCCTCTGTCAGCGACTTTGATGCCAAGTTCAAACTTATCTTCTGCCATTACCTCGTAATCAAACGGTGCTAAAGACGGAGTGAGAACGTTAAAAATTAATTATTGTTAGAAAGCTAAGATCTGGACATAAATCGCTTTGCTCAAAAGCTTCTAACTAGCAGCACTAGAATCATAGAGTGTAATTGGTGACGGATGGTAGACATTTGGTCTTTTTCTGTATTCCATCCAACGTCAAATTTACCAGTGGCATATTCTCAGGGTGTCCAACGTGTTCAGTGAACATCCTGACAATCTGACTTGCATGTGGATAAAAATATCGTTTTCTATTTGTTTTTAATTTTTATTTATATACCATTTTTTAACATCTTGACAGAACTATTTTTTCCAACTTTTTTTTATTTTTGTAATTTTTTGAACATTGTTTTGGTCTGAAAAATGAATTTTCATACTTTTTACCTTTCAATAATTTAATACCTGCGTCTTTCTGCGATTATACAAGTGACATTCTACCATAACGAATGCTTTGAATAGCTGCTGAGCACCCGAGAGTGATGTGGGAGGAAATCATAAATGCAGACATCGGACGCTCGGCCAAGCAGGCATTGACGTACAGTTACGTGCTGACCATTCTAGCAGAGGTGGAGTCGAGGACACAAGGCTCGAGGCCAAGGCCAAGGCCAAGGACACAAAAAAAATCCGAGGCCAAGGCCAAGGCCAAGGACAGCCTTTCCGAGGACAGACACTCTCGAGGCCAAGGACAGGAATGCTCGAGGCCAAGGCCAAGGACCAAGGACACAAAGCGCAAGTGCTCTCCAAAATAAAAAAAAAAAAAAGGTCTTCACAAAAATTTTTCAGGCGATCTCCAAAAAAAAAAAAAAAAATAGGTCTTCACAAAAATTTTTCAAGCGATCTCCACGAAAAAACGCTTTCCAAAAAATTTTTCAACCGCTCCACAAAATTTTAACTTTCCAAAAAATAGTGCTGTCCTCGAGCCGAGGACAGGCCAATTTTCGAGGACTTAAGGCCTCGAGGCCAAGGCCAAGGCCAAGGACTTGACCTTCGAGGCCAAGGCCAAGGCCAAGGACTTCAAAATCTGTCCTCGAGGACGTCCTCGAGGCCAAGGACGTCCTCGAGGACTCCACCTCTGCATTCTAGGTGTTAATTGCTACTATACTGCAAAAGTGCATTGGTCTGTTGACGTCATTTGGCTTTCTTGAAGTTTTTTTTATTCTGCTTATTTAAGCAGTTGCAGAATCAAAATGACTATAAGACTATAAACCAATATTACCGATCTAAAGCTAAAAAAATCAGCAGTAGCTAGGTAATAAAACATCAGCCTAAAATCTGTTGAACAAAGCAGAAAAGCTTAAAATTGTTTTAAGAACAATTAAGTTGAGAACTAATTAGGCCTAGTATAAGCAAAAAGAAAGTAAGAGCCAAATATGCTTATTGCTTAAGACTATGTTTACTTGGCTATAAGTCTTGATACCTTGGAAGTTGAAGTTGGCCTCTTGCTAAAGTAATTAGCAAGTGGTATAAGGTAAATGGGTAGCCTAATTAAGTAATCTGCTAATTAAGTAGTGTAAGCAGCTTTTTGAACGTCTAAAGTTTAGGCTAGTAGATCAGTGCTATAGGTAAACTATAATCACCAACAGTTTTCCAGCAAAAACCGTTCATCCGTCGAAAAGTGGCGCATCCTGCAGTTTCCAGCACTCAACAAATTGCTTGGATGCGCTGTACTGTAGAGTTGTAGTCAGAACATTGATTCGGGAGGTCTGATAAGCTTTTACAATAAATGAACAAACGACTAAAAGACCACCGTAAGCCACTGAAATTTACCCACCAAATTTCTGTACAGTTGTTAAATTTCACGTTAACCTACACTATTTCTTTCATCGTGAGAAGAACTCTAGCCCAACCAGGCAGATAACATAAAAAAAAACACGAAATTCTAAGGACTTTCTAAAATGAACAGACTTTGAAAGCTTCACAGTTTTGATGAAATTCAAAAAAAACTGCGTGAAACAGAAGTCGATTCTGTTTGGCTGATGACACACTGTTAAGGTTCACGTTTCGCGCATTCTGTGGAAGCCAAGTCTGAAGATTTCAAGTTAGTTAAATATTTTGTTAAAGAATAAACTACGTGCTCTGCTGGCTAGAATTTAAGGTGTTATGAGAGATTTTTTTTGCAAACGCCCCAGAGTTTCGTGTTTTTTTTATGATTAATATAAAGCCTGGCCAGGCTAGAGTTCTCTTTTAACGATATAGGGTCTAATCGTAATGCTTTAAAGTTACCTTTCATACTGACCATTCCATAGTTATTATCAGCAGTGACAATTTCAAAATTGTTAGCATAAAGACCAGGTAAAATCGAATAAGTTAGAATGTTGTTAGGATATGAATCGGTATCAGTTGCCTGCAAAAATAAACCATGGACCAAACTTTTATCAAAAACAGGCTAATCTGTAAACAGGGCCTCAGAGAGAAATTTTTCCAGGGGGTACGAAGGTCGATGCCGAGCCCCCAAATCTCTTCCAAAAATGACCAAAAAAAGACCAAAAAAAAAGGTCTTCACTGAAATTTAGTCCCATTTTTTGCCCAAAATTAGTTGAAGACAAAAAAAAAAGGTCTTCTCTGAAATTTAGTCCCATTTTTTGCCCAAAATTAGATGAAGACCAAACAAAAACACCAAAAAAACTAAACGCGGGGACCTAAACTCTTCCGGGCCCCCTGAGTCCGGGCCCCCCTAGCCCCGGGCCCGGGTACGATGTACCCCCTGAACCCCCCTCTCGTAGGCCCTGTCTGTAAATAGTGATACACGAAAACAAGAAATTTATAAAGCAATATCAAGAGAAGGGTAATTTCAACTTCAATCCAAACGCGTTTTTTATTGGTCTCAGTGGGATCTTTTGGAGCTGTACTTCTGGATACTCAACGACAGTTCGTTTGTGTGAAAGATGGCTCATTGAAGGAACTGTTCGTTCCTGTGGCAGCTGACAACATTACAAACTGAAGCAGCGATTAATTCCGAAACAGTGTTTAAGAAAACGTTGTGTTGATTTACTGTATTTGAGAAGTGATTAAGCACATTTTACAATATCTGACTGATTTCTTTGCGGCAGTATCTGATATCTGACTGATTTCTTTGCGGCAGTACACTATTAAACCGATCAGTGGTCGAATGGATATAACGTCTGCTACTGAAACGGTAAACCTGGGTTCGATTCCTGGTCGGGTCAAACCAAAGACTATAAAAGTTGGTATCCACAGCTTCCCTGCTTGATGTTCAGCAATTAAAGGGACAATGCAAAGCCTCCACCGTGTGTGGTAGGCATTTGGGCACTGGACAGCTGGCAGCTTGACTCTAAGACCGAAACACCTTTTCGCTGTTTCCTGACCAAGGCAACTTGGTGAATTAATGTAATTACAATTACTACATGGGCGAGTGCATTCAATGACAGTAATCTTGCAAAAATATAAAACTGTTCTGAGAACCGATTTTCAATAAAAAATTATTGTACCCTACCTTTATTTGTGTTATGTTGTCAATCAAGGTATTTTCGAAGACATAAATGTCATCTAAGATGCTTTGAAACTGAGGAGCGTTATCATTTTCATCTAGTACGTATATAGTAAGCAACGCTGTAATCTCAGTAAAAACATTAGGAGAATCAGAAGCCATCAAAGTGAATCTGAATAGCAGGTGGTGAATAAATAAATATAAACTGATATTTTTTTCCATAGCTCTAAAATTGACGTTAGTACAAAGAGCCGACATTTTTGCGAAAGCAAGCGATTTCTCGTGCAGTAATTTTAAAGCTTCTCAACATCTGCAATAATTTTTTAATATGCTTGTCGTTTTGTACTATACTTGAATTCTTTCAAACGTTCTCATCATGTGTAGAAATTGATCCTTTTTGGACCAGATATTTGTGAACTTTGCCTCTTTTTTTTTTGTTTTTTTTGTGAACTAAACGCACATGGCCAGCAACGCTAAGAAACTTGCAGGTTTAAAAAAACTTTAATTCATGCGGTTGTTGGTGTTTTTACGACTGATTGAAGAGTTTTATCTGCTAAAAAGACTCTGCTAGTTATGTTACGTAGGAATAGGGATTGACTGGTATATTGTATAGATAGGACTGTGATGATTATAATATGTAGTAGGGTCTAGAGATCATGTGAGTCTGATTTGTGTGCTATTTTTTGTGTAGTAACCATTCTATTTGAATAAGATCATCAATGTAGGACTACAATATACAGTTTAGCCTGGTTATAATTTATTAGTTGTTTAACTAAATATCTGTATTTTTCTAACGATTGCATCCCTACGAAGCTAAGACATCTGGACATCTAAATACAAGTATGTAGCTTGATCTCGTCCTTAGTCAGGGCCATGCAATGAAGTAACAATCCGTTGCACATGAAAAAAAGTCCGTGTTCGTTACTCTTGATTAATTTTGTCGATTGTTTGAACTCACGCCAGCAGTTTCTCGGGAGTTTTGTGAGTCGTTTCTTGTATTGCAATTCCTATCAATTCTATGACATTGCTTTTCCGTATTTCAAAATTCTACGCTAATTGGCGTAATACTATCAACCTTTTCATCGAAAAAAAAAATCATAAAGCATACCTTTTTCTTTTTGTTGTTTCAAAATCTAATTTCTCTAACAAATAAAGGTCTCCTGTGTGCCTGTCAATAAAAATGTCGCTATGGTTGCCTTTGATGGAATAAAAAACTCTCCCAAATATACCAGCATCACCGTCACGGGCGAACACTCGAAAAAATGGACGATTTATGGGTTCTACAAAACAATTAAAATGAATAAGCACTCTGATCAAAACTATCTGTCTGTAGCCATTTCAGAGTTGTAAGTCGGGCTGACCTTTTCGGGTGGGGTTCGGGCCGGGTTTGGGCCTAAAGTTGACATACTTTCGGGTATAATTCGGTCATGAGACGTGCTTTTTGCCTTTTTGTATTAGGTGCATAAAAATATAACGAAAATAACTTCGCAGCATTGCTGAGCGAAGACTTCATGTAAGGATCAATACGATAATTGCTCCACAATGATAACTATTGCATCACAACATATCATCAATAACCAGTTTTTATTTAGCCTCAATCAATGCAAGTTCAGCACATTGTGACATCACAGTACATTGGTATGCTAGACATTCATTGTCATTTTTCAAGTGTAGCTAGTCTAATACTGTGGCGTGCATAGTCGTTGTTGAGTTTGAAGATCTGAAAGGATCTTACTGTTGAGTTGAAGAGGTAGCCAGTCACAGTTAGCAGACAAAAGTTACTTAGGAAAGGAGCAATTAACCATAGTCACTCAATTTTACATTTAGTAATATTAAGTGACTAATGAATTAACCGCTTTTGTTTTTCTGACCTAATTTAATGTAGCGTCAGCTCCAATGTAGCCACAAGTAGAAGTGAAACTGGATGTATGGATTAATAAGTCAACCCATAGAGTAGTTCGATAGGTTGTTCAACCGAGCCGGTCGACAGCATTGGGACGCGTCCTTTTGACACGTACGTTACAATGGCGAGCACGCCAGGGCGTTGGAGTGGTGGACGCTCTCCCTTGCGCTGGTTGGAGACGATGGAGTGCTGTCGTCAGCGTAAAGGGAGGGGGATGATGTAGCGTCAGCTCCAACGTAGCCACAAGTAGAAGTGAAACTGGATATATGGATTAATAAGTCAACCCGCAGAGTAGTTCGATAGGTTGTTCAACCGAGCCGGTCGACCGCATTGGGACGCGTCCTTTTGACACGTACGTTACATTAACTTTCGGTGTTTTTCGGGCATGATTTGGGCTTGGAATTAGTTTTCGGATTTGGGGCGGGTTCAGACTTATCTTTTCGGGTTCGGGCCGAATTAGACCGCCTGGTTACAACTCTGAGCCATTTCGCGGGCATGATACAATAATGTACATTTCACAATGTTGTACCATAACAGGTATGTGTCCTGAAACGTTATTTGCTAGGTTTAATTCGTGAGTAGGAGATAATCAAATACTGTACAGTAAGAGATTTTTACAAAATTGAGAGTTTAATTTTCAATTATGAAAAAAGCAACTGCATCAGAGAGCAAGCTGCAGATTGAATTAGCACTGTTTATTGTTTTGAGATCAATCAATTTTCACAACTTACCATTTTCAGAAACATTGACTTTGTAGTGTACTTCATCAAAAATTGGCGGATTATCGTTTTCATTGGTGACATCAATATGAACATGACATGTTGAATGCATTCTCGGACTGTTTGTTTCGTTAGCAAACAACTAAAAATGAGGAGCATTATACATGGACTTTTGAATCACAACAATTTAATCACTACAATATCCAGAGTCTTACAGGCACAATCAAACCTTTAATTAACAGCCTAAGACATACTGTTTCGAAATCGACATTTGTCTTTTATTCCTCGTCAGTATAGCTAGGACTACTGGTATGAACGCGAGCGTAGCAAGGCAAGGAATCGCAAATTAACCAGATTATAACACATTTTTTTTCCCGAAACTATTAAGCAATCGCAATATTACAAGAGATAATAATAATAAACCTGTCTATAGCTTATCATTAATTTTCTCAGCCCATTGTTCGTAATAAATTAATCATAAGAATACCGTAAAAATTCTTGACAGCATATTTTATAGAGTTGTTTCGGTTAATTTTTTTTTAACCATTTTCAATCTTATATTCAAATAGAAGAATTCATCAATCTTATTCAAATAGAAAATCTTTCGAATTGAATTTTTCCGTTTGAATAAGATTGACAATTGTTTAAAAAAATTAACCGAAATGTCTCAATAGAATATGCTCTTCAGTACTTCGGCTGTATTGATTTGGTTAAACTAAAAAATGTTTTTACATAATACCGTTTACTATGTATGTTTGAATCAACCAGTCTACTTTATTGCCTGTACTATTTTGATAACGTTAAAACTAAATAAGAATTTAATAAAGCAATAACTATGTTCTTGTGATATCAAAATATAGCGCTTTAAACAGTCATGATTTTTCGCTATTTTGACGTTCATCTTTGCAACCGCAAATATTCATTAATTGATTTGAAACATAATCACAACATGAATAAAAAATCTTGCCTTGATTCGAAAAGATCTTTTTGTTTCAAAATCAAGATTTCTTGTCAAAATGAGAGAAACGTTAGCGCTTTTTCGAAACGTTACTGGATGAATCGAAACCAAATTCCTGTGACGCCTTTCTACCGTCATTGTAACGTCACTATTCCAACTTTGGTCGTTATCTAAAAGTTGTTATAGTTTTTTCACATGATTTATTCTGGTGTACGTTTTTTTTTACCTTCACATCACTGACAAACTTATGCTCTGCATTTATTTTATTGCAATAGCCTATAATTTTGGACTAAGTGATAGGAGTATTGACGTAATAGTTAACCAATTCAGCGAATTAATGGCATCGTATTATTAATTAACCAATTCATTGTGAGAATAACAGTTTCAACGTACTGTAAAATGGCTCTAAGAATTTGTTTTGGTAGTGGAAAAGAGAGAAAAGTAATTATAAAATACCTTTCACTGATATAGAAAGAGGAAGAGTTGAACCAACGGGAATGGTTTCAGGAATGGAGATCTGATAAAACTCTTGGCCGAACTCCGGTCGCTCATCATTTATATCATTCACTGTAATCGTGAACTTGGTTTCACTGGTTGCTCCACCTTTGCTGTTTCCAGTTGCAATCTCGGTTGCTCTCACAGTTAGTGTGAATACTCCACTGAACCCTATAAAAGTAATTTTTAGAAAGCATAGTCTACTGGATGATAGCAGAAAGAAAACTTTAACAATGGTTTTAATCGCTGCGTTAATTTTGAAAAGCGTTTTTTCTTCATATCTTTTATTACACAATTTGGAAAAAGAGAGGTGTACGTTCAGATATTTGGGAAAATCGCATTTGGAAAGTTCAGATATTGAAAATTTATCCCCCAAATCCTCTTTGGATCAATTTCACATTCTTAAACTGGATGTTGTAGTCAAATACTAACCGGGTTGATCTCGGTCTAAGTCTCCAAAAAGTCGAATTTGACCGGTTGATGAGTCCAAAGCAAACATTCTTCTTCCAGTTCCCGACACAAGTGAATAAACAATGTCATTTGGTCGTCCTCTATCGCCATCTTGTGCTTGAACAGTGGTAACTACTGTACGCTGAAAAACAGCAACACAATTATTATTAAAGTTCAAGTTGTGAAGCTTTTGCTGGTCTGTAACATTTTTTGCATGTCCAAATTCTGGAAATGCTTTCCAAATACTACACGACCAAAGGCTACTCACATGTCTGGTATTACAGCACGCGAAACGGAAAGTATCTATTTAGTACAGTGATTGGCTTACATCGAGCAGGAATAGTTACGTATATGCAGCGCCATAGGTGGGCAAGTTAATGCAAAACGTTAGCTTCGTAAACCACTTGTCCGTTAACAAACTTCAAGCCTCCGTTAACGTTAATCCGTTATTTTCAGCTTTAATTAACGGAAGTTAATAAAGTCCGCTAATTCGTTAATATTTTGCGTGTAATTTGCATTTCTTTTTATCATTCGCTTCTAAAACATGTATTGATGCTGTTGAGCTGATTGTAAGGAAATATTTATTGCTATGGTGGTCTTTTTGTGTTTTGGAAGTTACATTTTACAGTCTAATCTGATTTCAAGATAAAAATAAGTTCAAATGCACCAACGAAGCTGCGATCGGAAAATCTTTGGAAATTATGAACAGCGATAATTAATGAATCTATGAGGCTGCAGCTTATTATTTGCCACAAAAAAGAGCTCCTTTCTTCCATAAAACTTGTGCTAATACGCAACAAGTGTTACCGGTGCAAACTGGTTTGTACCAGCACGATAAATGAATGGTGCAAGATATTAACGATAAAAACCTTAACGGAAGTTAAGAGAACTTAACGGAAGTTAATTTAGTCCGTTAACATGAAAAAAACTTTTTAACGGATTAACGATTTAATGAAAAAGTTAGCTTCGTTATTAACGGATTAACGGACTTGTGCCCACCTATGTGCAGCGCAGTAATAGCTTTGTTGTTGTAGTGAGGCTGCTTGCATTCAAATTCTGCTCACAATTTTTGATACTTTTTTGCTGTTTAGATTTCACTTTTTACCGATGATGGACGTAGTTAAGTCCGAAACGTTTAAAAATTTTACTGTTTTAACTTAGGGCTTAGCTGTTTTTAATCAAACTTTAATTTGAATGACAGTTTCATACACCGAATCTCTTTTCGTGAAAGTGCAGCAAAACAGCTTTTAAAAACTTAGAAAAGGACTGAAGGCAAAACCAAAGTATCTTAAAGTTACTGCAATCGTATTAGATTAGATTGCAATGATTTCATTCTTCTTAATCCTATTTAACAAGGGGGGTTGCCCTCCTTTCTATTTTTCCGTGACAAATCCCTTTAGCAAAGTGATTTTTATTTCGAATCAACTTGACTTTTGAGTCAAATTTATTCACAAATAACTCCTGAAAATTTGGAGATGCTATATTAGGTAACAGAAAGTTTCCCAATTTTGACGTTTTGCGTTGTCACTTTCCGAAATCTGAACATTTTTTGGCCAATTTACCTTGAATGACGTCTTAAGACGTTTTTATGATATAATCAACTCGCTGAGACATTTTGTGATTCAGTGATAAAAAACAAACCAATGTACAAAATCTGAACCGCCTATGACGTCATCGCAAAAATTCCGTGATTTTTCAAAAATATGGCCTTGACGTCTCTACAATATGACGTCATCAACTCAAAACTAATTTTTTTAAACATTTTGGTGAACACCAACCGGCATACCAATTTTGGTGTTTTCACGATTTGTCGTTTAGAAGGTAGATAGGGAGGCATGTTGCTTCCCCCCTCCCCCGTGCAAAATTCGTTGGTCAAAATACTCTGTGCAAAATAAGGTTAACCCAGCCGTTCCAGATATATTCAACTTCAAACGCGACAAAGGGGCTTCTCTATTTTTCATTGGCAAGCCTGACGTTTCAATACAGTAGCCTAGCCCGCGGAGGCCTATATTATTGACCTATTATATATAGGCAAAAAGGCCCCTGTGGTTTGGACTAATTGCGGCGTTGTCTTAGAATAGACCTAAGATAGCGTCGCCGAGGTTTCCAACTTCAGGGTTATGATTAGAGAGGCCCCCAAGCCGCGATTGCCTTAACGTTAGATATCCCTATTGATTTTACGTTCAGTCCTCGTTTAAAGAATTGCTCGTATCTTCAATTAATGATGTTTGTCAATGCTCAACACCTTAAACGTAATGAAGTTATTTTACAAATGTACTTGAGGTGCATTTTCATCAACACTGGTATCGTATGAATCTCTATCAAAAACGGGTGGCGTATCTTGGACGTCTACGATGTTGATAGTTACAACCGCTGTTGAAGATAATGGCCTGAAAAAATGCTAATAAAATAAATAACTGAGAAAATTAATCAACACCATAATACTATGCTAAAGTTGTATGAATGCCACGAACATATAATGAAACAAAACAAAAGAATGTCATTTCTAGTAGGTTAGTTTAAAAGCAAGTTTAAACTAAAAATGCTGATTTAAAAATAAAATTCGAGGGACTTTACGTAATCATATCATGCAAAAATTAATGGATTAACTGTCCAGCTATGACTGTCTTAATCGAATGAGATGTTTGTTTCAATGAAAGCAAACTATATATTAAATCTTAGCAAAAACGTAGTATAGCTTACACGATATTGCCAATAAAGCCATATGCCAAACAAAACATATTTTCTGTAAACATGTTAAATTATTGAAATGGTTGCTGAAATTGAATAATAGCACTAAAATCAAGCATGCAACGGGATTAAAGTTCTCGTTATTCAGTAATATAGTAGAAACTTTTTTTTCCAAAAACAAGGCTAAAATTTCTCAGAATTAGCAAAAATTTATTAACGCTATGGAAAAATCATACCGCTAACTAGAATTCTTTTTTTTTTGTAAATTTATTCCTTATGCCTATGCAGCTTCACACTCTCTTTAATATGAATACGACTTTAGTGCGACTCCATTTGGTTTAAATATGCCATGATTTCTTGGTGAAGTCACAGAGCAACGACGAATTCACGGTAAATTATATAGGCCTGTACGACTAGTTAGCAATTTCTACAATTAGTTTGCTATGGAATCGCTATCAATTCGCAAAAGATTCGCTATTTCCACCTGTTAGTAGCTCTGCAGCTCCACAAAGATTCCATGGAGAATAGATCGCGAATTACTGTAAGTCGCAGTGAAGCATCAATCAAACTTGCTTATTCTAAGTGCGAGAATATTGTCAGGCTTTGTACTTGCGCCACCTAGGATTCATTTTTTGTTTTGCTTTTTTTCGAAATGGAAAATCCTTGGCAAGTTGGTGTAACTACCTTGCAAGACATTTTACTGTACGTTCGCAAAAAACTTGAAAGTTTCAACATTTTTGATTGAGTGAAAGATTTGAAGTCGCTCTGATCAATTTTTTTATGATAATTTACAGTACAAAAAACAGAACTTGTCAAAGCTTATCTCAAACATTTGTAAGATGTCATCAAATTCAAGACATTGATTTGACGCTTTTAGAAATTAGCTGAAACACCAGCTCAATCATGCAGTGGAAGACCTTCCCAAATGTAAAATTAATACCGCTTCTGTAGTGAAAAGGTCTTACCGGTATAGTGGATACTGAATATGCTGCACACATGCTGGGACTAAAAAAATGGACGAGCGCATAAGAAGGATGGAAGAGTCCCCAGAATGGTGAATACATTTAAAACAAGCTATGCAAAAAAGTTGTCCTCTCACAGGATTCGAATCTGCAGCCTATGGATTACCGTTCCAAACTAAAGGTCAAAAAAATCATAATTCATACGAGACGATTGCGTCCTAAGTGATAAACAACCGAGTTCGTAAAGCTGCGTTTAAATTTTAATGTTTTAATGAAAAAGGGTGTTAACTTGTAAAACGGGCAGTTATAGGTTTTTATGGCGCTAATAACGCCATTAGCAAGCTATAATCACTGTTTCACACCGTTTTTGCAACATGTACTGCTGCAACTTAAGATCTTGAAGTTGCTTTCGGGCGTGCTTATATGAATCTTTAACACACGGAACAAAAAATTCTAATATACACTCCCGTGTTCTCAGTTGATTCTTCTTAGTCAGACTGCAGCAATCCATTCATGGTTTTATGAGGAAAAACGTCCATTGCAATGGATGCAAATAAAAATTATCTCGCTGACACCCAATTTTAGATTAAACTTTTTCAACCCTGTTATTTTTTTGCAATGGGGGAATTTGTGATGCGCTTTTATATAGTGATGTCTGAGTTTATTTAAAAGCTTTGCCCTGATGATGTTACACACAATATGTTCAGCGCGACAAAATATGCAAAACGTTAATTTAATTCTAAATTCCCTTAAATTAAGATTTTCTCTTAAAACTCTTGACATTGTATTTATTACAACAAGTATTAATACCGCGGCTCTGGATAAAAGCATTTTACAAAAAACAAAACAATCGATTGAAGAAGCCCACAACTTTTTCTTTTCACGTAAGCATCGTGCTGAAGAAATCAAACCATTATTTTAAATTTTCCTGCCGTAAGTTTTGAATTTCGGAAGAAAAAAGTAAAATTAATCATTGCAAGCCAGTTTAATCAATACAAGTCAAATGAGTATAGACACCATATGGCAAGCATTTAAAAACGAATTCTGCAAATGCAGAGACTTTTTAAGCAAGCAAAAACATAAAAATTAACCTTACCTGTCTATAGCTTTATCCCTAGCCACCACTATAAATCGATAGTTTGAAGCAACTTCATAATCAACATGATCGCTTAGAACAATAACACCGTTGCGCGAATTAATACGAAATGGCATAGCTTGTCTCTGAAAAGAATAAGCAAGTTTTTTGAAAAAAGTAATCACGTTTAATTCCTTTGAACTGTGCTGAATGACGAGAGATTGGGCGTTTTTGTATTTTTTCCTGAGCAATCCTACGCCTAAGTCATTGATTCTTAACCTTTGAAATTGCGAACCAATTCTTAAGAACCCCTGGCCTGAGCAGTAGGTAGAATAACAAACTATACATTATTTAGTCATAAAATTTTGTAAGATGAAGTCGAGATGCAGAAACGCTTTAGCTTAAAATCTTTTCTCTCCAGGTTATAGGCTTTGCATCACTTTTAAACATAATTCATCGATTACTGCTACATTCGTATAGCAACTGGTACTCAGAAGTAACTGACTTTTACCGATTCCAAAATGCTGTAGACCACCTCTCCATTTTCATCCGCGTCGGGGTCGTCAGCATGAACTTGTAAAACTCTGTTGTTGAATGGTAGATTTTCACTAACTTCTGTTTCGTATCGAATTTGATCAAAAAGAGGAACGTTATCATTGATATCAATGATAGTCACAATAGCTTCACCAACCCCCTTTAAAAATATCTTTGTTAAAACAGCGATATTAATCGGCATACTTAAATAGTTTAAAATAAGCCTTCTCTCATTATAAAAGCTCCTTGTTTTGACAAAACGTTAAGCAAAAAAAGCAAAAGATTTTTTGCTTCAGTAACGTTTATTTTTCGCTGTTAGGTAATTTCGTAACTTGTAAAATATAAGTACGAATTTTTGTTCCGGAACGTACATATTTCTTCAACAGAGGGAGAAATATCGACTGAAGACAAACAAAACTCAATCAAAAATATTTCTTCTCGTATTTATCTTTACATAATCAATAAAGAAATCGATTAAAACTTTATGGTGAATAAACTTATGGTTAATTATGATAATACAGTATAAGTATATTAACATCACTTTAATTTTAACCAAGTAATGAAATTAGGTACATTTGGAAATGCAGTGACCCACACTGTAACAGTTCAATGAAGAAGCAAAAAAAAAAAAACATACTATATCGATTCCGTCGTTCACGAAGAATCGAATCGTATATTTATCGATCAACTGAAAAAGAAACAAATAAATTCAAACAATTTAGCTCAGCAATTTGTGGTTTCATCAAAACGTTAAATTAAGTTGTTGCGCAATGCCCATAAGAGCATCTATACAGTATAAATAAAATTCATCTCTTAAGTAATTTCCTGATGCTACCATAAGAGCTTTAATTTGAGAAGACATATCTGAATTTTACGTCTTGTTTCAAAAACTTGAGCTAATAGCAAAGAAAAGCAAGACCGCGATCGTGCTGCAAAAAAATTCATTAACACAACAAAACTGGCTGGCTATTGGGAACTGACCCTCTCCACAAAATACAAAAAAAGATAACTGATCTGTTTCCTTTACAGAAGTTAAAATGGATTAATTATCCCTAAAATTCCAAGTCAAAAAAGTAAAATGAAAATGACGAATATTCATCCCTGCGTTTTTATTTGTTTTTTAAAGAGATGCTGCTCGAAATCGTTTTAATTGAAGAAAGGAGAACTACTTGAAGTAATAAACAGCAGAGGTGGAGTCCTCGAGGACACATTTTGAAGTCCTTGGCTTCGAAGCTTAAGTCTTCGGCCTCGAAGCCTACAAGTCCTCAAAAATGACCTGTCCTCGTTTTGAGGACAGCACTATTTTTTGATACGTGAAAAAGGAAAATAAACAAAGAAAACTTAACCATAACTTCGGTTTCCAGCTCGATGAACTTTTTTTTTTTTATTTATTTATTTTTTTTTTTTAGAACACTTGCAATATTGTGTCCTTAGTCCTTGGTTTTGAGCATTCCTGTCCTTGGCCTCGAGAGGGTCTGTTCTTGAAAAGCCGATCCTTGGCCTTAGCCTCGGATTTTTTTTAGTCCTTGCCTCGAGCGTTGGGTCCTCGACTCCACCTCTGATACTAAACAGGTGCCTAAACCTTTTTCCACAATTTCCTGTATTCGCGAAAATACGATTTAATCCATTAGACTCCGTACCAATGGCAACGCTGCATTTCGCAATTTTGTGACATCACAAAAGGCATAATTTTGCAAAAATTCTCGCAGGCTAAAAAAAGCGATTACCAACTGGTAGCAGTGAGTAGCCTATACCCAAAACTGAAAATTTGACCACTGCTATTGGAACCTGTATACCTATAGGCAGTACTTAAATTGTACGGGGGACGTGAGGGGACCCGGCCCCCATCGAGATTGGGCGTCCCCCCATCGAGATTTAGCTGTCCCCCCATCGACATTTGAGCGCTGGATGATCAGAGGAAACAGACTCATAAGACCAGAAGAAAAAACATTTCAACCGTCGGCGAAGACCTTTTTTTTTGTCTTCACCTAAATTTCGGCGAAAAAACACTTCAGTTTTCGGCGAAGACTTTTTTCACCTAATTTCCGGCGAAAAAGCACTTAGACTCTCGGCAAAGACTTTTTTCTTTTTTGGTCTTTATTCAATTTCGTCGACGGAATTACGTAATCTTCACTTAGGTTTAATCAATGCTGCAAAAGCGTCTCCCAACGCAAAATTTTGCAATTTAAGTACTGCCTATAGGCTACAAGTACTGATCTATACTACCTCTTTTGTGACGTCACAAAATTGCAAAATACAGGGTTACCAACGGTACGAAGCGGAGGAAGAGTCCTCGAAGACACATTTTTAAGTCCTTGGCATTGGCCTCAAAGGTCAAGTCTTTGGCCTTGGCCAGGGGCGCTGAGAGCTGAACGTAGGCCCGGGGCCAGCTCAAATTTGACGGATTTCCGGTTCTGTGAACTTCAAAACAAACAGAGACAATTTCGCAGTTTTGTCCAAACTCTGATGTGATCTCAAAAAAAAAAGGTCTTCACCAAAATTCTAACGGTTTTTCTGGTCAAAATTATTTGATCTCCAAAAAAAAAGAAAAAGGTCTTTAAGCCTCACATGCTGATTTGTCGGTGTCGTTTCGATGGGCCCCTCTCGAGCTCATGGGCCCCATCCTGAAGTCCATGGGCCCCCTAAAGTCCATGGGCCCCGGGGTCATTGTACCCCCCTGCCCCCCTCTCCGTGGCCCTGGCCTTGGCATCGAAGCCTACAAGCCCTCGAAAATGCCCAGTTCTCAGCCGAAGACAGCACTATTTTTTGATTTGTTAAAAATGGGCCAAGATCATGATCTTTTTTCCTTGTCTAAAATTTTACGCGAAGTTTGCGATTTTCTGCGCGAAAACCTTTTTTTGTTGGAGAGAGCTTGAAATTTCACAGAAAATTTGCACGTTTTTTGAGCAAAGATCTTTTTTTTTTGGAGAACACTCGCGCGTTGTGTCCTTGGTCCTTGGCTTTGACCTCGAGCATTTCTGTCCTTGGCCTCGAGAGGGTCTGTCCTCGGAAAGCCGGTCCTTGGCCTTGGCCTTCGATGTTTTTGTGTCCTTGGCCTTGGCCTCGAGCCTTGTGTCCTCGTCTCCACCTCTGGTGCGGAGTCAAAAGGATTAAAACGTATTTTCGCGAATAAGGGAATTGCGGAAAAAAGGTTAGGGGCACCTCTTTATCACTTCAAGCAGTTCTCATTTCTTCAATAAACTGATTTCGAGCAGCATCTCTTTAAAGATCAAGAGTGGGGTTGGATTTGGCGTGAGTATTAGAGTGAGGATTTGAGTTTGGTTTAAAATAAGTCAGAATCAATACAAAATAGGTGAAAATTTTCGGTGAAATGAAGCCTTCTACGAAAGAATGATTGCGATTGGTGATAAAAAAAAATGAGCATGATACAACTTTAATAAGTGGGGAGTAGAAAGCTTCGACACATCGATTTTTTGAAGGAATCATGTTTTGAAGTTGATTTAGAAGAAGTTTTGCTCTTGAGTTTTCATTAACAGCAGAATTACAATAATTGTGGAAGCACTCAAACGACAACTTTTAACCCAGAAAGAACAAATGAGTGTCACTTTATTCTGCAATAAAGTTAAGAACAAATGAGGCGGAAAACTCGTAAAAATTTAAGAACAGCCACCCTCAACTCAAAATTTACGAGTTCTTTCAAAAACAAAAAGTGTATAGTTCAAACACTAGCGCTATTCATTTCTGTGAACAAAAATCAATTTTTCTGGTAATATTTTTAATTTTAGTCTACTACAGTCAATAGTTTTGTTTCATAAACCAATTGCATACTTCTCTGTCAAACGGTTTCTTCAGAGTCACAACTCCTGTACTCGCATTAACAGTGAAGTAGCTTTGCTTGGCCCCTTCGATTCCAAAGGTAAATCCCGGACCTTCGATGTCATATGCATCTAGAACTACCGGGTCGTATGGAGGCGAACTGAAACGGGGTCGTGACCCTGAAACATCAAAGCTTTTTTATGAACGAGAAAGAAGCAATGCTAGTCCGAAAATCAAAATTTATATTATCTTTTTCCAGGCCTCATTGCAAAATCTATTCCCTGGCTGTAGAAAATTAAATCTTTCATTAATACTCACTCTGCTACGCCGAAGCGTGCAACGAGTTTGCGGGGCTCATCTCCGCGTCATTGCGCCCGGGCAACACAGCTTCTTTTGAAACAATGTAGCAGCGGGGGCAAGCCGTTGGCAACACTGTGTCCGATTTGACCGGTCTGAGATTCGAACCTCAGACCTTCCGCTCCAGAGACGAACGCGTTACCGCTCGACCAACTAATACGTGACTTTTTTTTATTTTCCTGGATTAGTTTTCTTTAAACTTGTGTTTTTCAAAAATGGCATTGTAATATGAAAATGGTTTCAATACTTCTTTTGCTTATGAGTTTTCTTTACCTTTAAGAGAATTTGTTTAGCACCAGGCAAAACACTGCCATGCTCCTCTTTAACTTCCATGGCATAAAAATTATAATCACATGTTTTAATCATTTACCAAGTTGGTTTGGCCAGGAGACAACGAAGAGACTATGCGATTTTCGAGTCAAACTGCCACCTGTTCACCTGTTTACCGCACACGGTGGAGGTTCTGCTATATCCTTTTTATTGCTGAACGTCAAGCAAGTCTACCATTTCAGTAGCAGACGCTCTTCTAGGCGACCACTGATCTGTACTTCATCGATTTAGAGGTTAAACGTTATTTGAAGTAAAATTTAATTGAAACTTTTTGTGATAAATAAAACGTAACATGAAGCAGAAGTTCACGTCTGTTTTGGTCAAATTTTATCTCCCTAGAATTGTTCGACGTCAAGTTGATTGCTACAGAGCAATGAGGGCCAATATGATTGATTAGAGGAAAGCTATTTGGCCACTGGAAACGAGAAATTTGTTCAACCAGCCATTAAAGTGAGATACGGGCATTCTGAACAATAAGTATAATTATTGAAACAATTACATAAAAATAATCGCTAAAAATTTAGTGCAAGAATTTGAAAATTCTGGATGAAAGTTTAGGTAAGTGCTTTTGTTGCGAACCAAACAAAGAGCTCGATTGACGCAAGGTCATAGCCAGTTAACAATAATAAAAACACCTAATAGTTCTTTTCGAACAACATTTGGTGTCCCCCCCTGAAGAGCCTAACGGCGAAACAGCCTGATGGGGGCATTATTTTAACGGTTTTATAGGTGTTTTTATTATTGAAAGTTTAAGTAAATAGTTGGGTTATTTTGGATTTATCTTGCAATATCTTAAGGTGGATTTTTTCATAAAGTCAAACAAATAAACAAACTCTTACTTTCTGGAGCATTTTCTTCGATCTCCCATAACCATCTTGTAGTTCTAAAATATGGGGCGTTATTATAGTAGTTAAATACCAAAGTTGGAACGTTTAGTAAAATCATAAACATAATCTTCAACTTCATCTTTAGATAAGGCATTTTTTACTCTTCAGCTATTAGCTCTCTCAATTTCTGCTTTTTGAAGCCCTTCAGTTGCTAACCGGTTTTCGCGGACATATGTCAAGTTTCTTGTCAATAAATTGCAGCGCCTTAACTAACTCCAGCTTTGACAACAGATCGATTTTGGACACTCCGCTCCTTTCGTTGTGGATTGGGAAATTAATTCCAATTCGTTCGTTGCAGCAGGACGTCTTGTCTTGCTGTGTTGAATCCAATTAGGCTTCTCGCAAAGCAACTAACAGTCGCTATTTACTAGTGTCAAATCTCACAGTAAATTGCCTTATCTGCAAAATCCCACCCAAAACACAACCACTGAATTCGTTTATGGTTCTATGAAAGTCCCATTGCCACAAAAGCACATATTCCTAAAGCACTGAAGGGAGAATAAAAGCCCAATTAGCAAATTAAGCCGATTCAATTATTGCTGACTCTTTTTGTTCTGACTCAACCGTTAGCTGCATCTGGGTCAGCTCAGCATAAACTTTAAATCAAGCAAGCGGCAAACGCTATAAATTATTCAATTTTTAAAAAGCAATGGTCTTCTTTGGATTTATTGATCTAAATTGTTTTGCTACGTCTCGTCGCTATTACGTAACTCGAAAAGTCGAAATGCTTGAAATAATTTGATTTTAAAAGTTTTTACAATGTCACATTAATTTGCAAATTTTGCCTTACGATGTCTTTACTTCAGTTGCTGATAAAATAAGAAATACGCAGTACCGCATTTACGGGACAAAATCAGTAGCGTAGCCACGAGGGGGTAAAGCCCCCCCCCCCACTGGCCTGTCAACCAAAACGCAGAATAAGGAAAATACCACATTTTTAGCTCTACTGAGACTGTTTTTTTTTGCGCTGAAATGGGCTAAAAAGTGGTTTAAAGCGACTTTTGAAACATATATTCAGGGGGGGCTAATTCGTCAAAAATCAAAATCACAAATCAATAAAACTTTAAAAAATGCCCAAAAATAAACAATGAAATTTGATCGCTAGTGTAAAAATGCCAAACATAGGTTTTATCAACAAATATATTATAAACTCAGAAATAAGAGGGAGGGGGCTATTCAGTCTTAGGTAATTACCAGAGGTGGAGTCGAGGACACAAGGCTCGAGGCCAAGGCCAAGGACACAAAAAAAATCCGAGGCCAAGGCCAAGGATAGCCTTTCCGAGGACAGACACTCTCGAGGCCAAGGACAGGAAGGCTCGAGGCCAAGGTCAAGGACCAAGGACACAAGCGCAAGTGCTCTCCAAACAAAAAAAAAAAAAAAGGTCTTCACAAAAATTTTTCAAGCGATCTCCACAAAAAAACGTTTTCCAAAAAATTTTTCAAACGCTCCACAAAATTTTAACAATTCAAACAATAGTGCTTTCCTCGAGCCGAGGACTGGCCAATTTTCCAGGACTTGAGGCCTCGAGGCCAAGGCCAAGGACTTGACCTTCGAGGCCAAGGATTTCAAAATCTGTCCTCGAGGCCAAGGACGTCCTCGAGGACTCCACCTCTGGTAATTACCAATCACTTCTCTTAAATATCTTTTCATTAGCCCCCCTCAATTATTTTTCTTTATAAAATGTAGACGAAATAGACTACTCCGTGTGAGTTTTATTGAATAATAAGATTTTATGATTTACTAGCACGTATACAAGAGAACTACAGTGTTATTATTAGCCACCTCCCTCATAGCTCATTAATGCAACCAGTTGAATCATGTTGCACTGCCAATTTTTATGCCACGTTTTAAAAGCATTATTTTTACTGCAATAGCCCTAAAATTAAGTTATTTTTGCCCAAAAATTCAAAATTTTCGAGCGCTGGGGGCTTCGCCCCCACACCCCCGTGCCTCCAGCGGCTGGGGGTTCCGCCCCCACACCCCCAAAATAGCCCCCCCATTTCGAATTTCTGGCTACGCGCCTGGACAAAATTATGAGATCTTCCACAAAATAGTTCAAGATCAGAAAAGGTCCGTTTTCTCTAGTTTTTCATATTTGGACAAAAGTTTCTTTTTGTTGCATCAAAAGAATCAAAGGAAATAAACAAAGAATCAAACTACAATATAAATTAATAACACTCAGTAGTTTTCCAATTTATTAACCAGTTCTGATAACAAATCACATCTGCAGCTATGTAATGTAATCGCAATTTGCTGAACGTATTCACCGAAGTGGAGTCACGCATTTCCATTTTTCTATCATTGCACAGCACCGAAAGATGAACCAAAGCCTTTTTTACTATAAGGGAGCGCATTTACTTTTTAGACCTGGTAACTATCGAACTTCAAAAAAGTCTTTTCCAGTCTGAACAATTATTAAGTCAAATCAAATCTTTCATTACACTCGCTGTATTACGCCAAAGCGTGCAACGAGTTGACGGGGCCTATCTCCGCGTGATTGAGCGCGGTAAACACAGCTCCTTTCGAAGAAATGCTGCAGCGGTGACGAGCCGTTGGCAACTCTGTGTCCGATTTAACCGACCCGAGATTTAAACCTTAGACTTATCGCTCCAGAAACAAACGCGTTACCGCTCGACCAACTTTCCAGTCAATTACAAAGTCATTAAGAGAAGTTAGTCATTAATATAATTACTATGTCGAATGGTTAGTAGGTTACTGATTACTATTGTCTAAGCTAAATAACCATGCTACCGTGGCAAAAAATCACAAATTTTTTATTATAATATAGGGTTGTTAGTTTGTTTTTTTCTTCTTTTTTTGTTTATTTATTTTTTTAATTTTTGACATTTCCTTCTTTCTTTTTCCAAACTTGTTTTCGTCTTCTTCACTAACTCGGCGTTATCAGGAAGCACGTGATTGGATAACTATAACTTTAGGGTTGTTTGGTGCTCCCTGGCTTAGTGGTAATATTGTGTTGCTTGCAATTTGTTTTTGCCTGTACTTGAGCTATTGAGGAAATAAATTCGGGTATCCAATCATGTGCTTCCTGATAGCGAATCTTTTTTGCCATTGAGAAAATAAATTCGGGTAGGTATGCAAATACGTCTGGATCAGAACCTTTTCAGCTATCGTACTGCTGGATTAACGACAATCGAATCTTCATCCTCTCGAGCTCAAGTCTGATTCTGCCGCTGCACCATTCGAGTCTTTTTTTTTATGTGCTACGTTAGGATGTTATCATTAAGATACAAATAAGTCACTCAGACCTTTTAGTATTGAGCATTTGCGAGCGCGAGGTGCAATTATTTTTTTCAAATTAACTAGGACGAGCACAAACTTACAAAGGAGCACAAAACAATTTTTAACTCAGGTATTTACTTGCACTTTTGAAATTTATAACGAAAGGTATTGAAAGGCAAATAACATCATGTACTTATAGCGCCATTTTGCGACTAAGTTTAAATAAACTAATTGACACTAAAAGATTTCACTCACCCCTCACGCAAATGAAGACTATTACTTTAATCAAAATGCTCATTTCTTCGAATCTTTTAGTCTGGCACATGTCAAGAAGAATCGTCAAAATCGAGAGCGGAGGAAAAAGAACGGCTATTTATAGGAAAAAGCCGAGCTGTGATTGGCTGGAAAAAGACCCATGAGAGAGCGTCATTAGTGTATATTCTCACAGTAAAATAGAATACAGCAATACACGAATTCTTTTTGTCGGCAAAAGGCGGGGTTAGAAGACTTTGAAGGAAGTGGCTTCAACAGCAGTTAGGTGGAAAGAAGAGCGGACTTGGGCATAAATAGAGAATCTACTGTCATCACAATGTGGAGCACATGTGGAGCAATGCGGAGCACAGGATTTTGTGAAAGATGAAGTTCATAACTGAATCAGAAGCAAGAGGCTTGGTATTAGGCTAGATAGAAGATCTACACTGACGGGCAGGACGTAAGCGTTTCTGGAAAGAAGATCTAGCGCGGATTGATTTCAGAACGTGCTGTTTAATTGATTAATTCTGACCTGCAGCCTTTGGGAGGTATGGCCTACAAGCCCGACATACTTATTGGTTGTCGCCGAGGCATGAGAATCACGTTGCTTTTTGTAAAACAGGCAGAACATCCTTGTTGGTAACGGAAAGAAGGTCTGTGGTTGAGTAAACAACGAGTGGTTCCACAGCGGAATAGTTCCGTTTGACAGCAGATTTTACTGGCTTTTCAAAGCGTGTAGAAACAAAACCGAGCCACGAGAGATATATAGATAGATCTTTCCTATACGAATTAAGGCATAGCATTAAATAACTTCATCGTCTTCTTAGCCATGAATGACTTGATAACGTGATCCAGGAGTCGATTATCATCTTATCATCATATATCATATTTACTTTTTATTTAGCAAGTGACGTCATATCACAAGAAAAAACGCAACTTCCTCTAGGTCAGTGGTTTTCAACCTGTGGGCCATGGCCCACCGGTGGGCCACATAGGTATTTTGCAGTGGGCCACAGAGCATATTTTGGTTTGAGAAAGTCGTACTGAATGGCAAGTTGGCTTTTTTTTTGTTGGAGACCACCTGTTTTTGGCCGGAAAAACGGTTGCAATCTAATTCAAGATTGATGAAAATTTGGGTCAAGTTCGTGAGCAATACTTTGAGAGTAGGGCCATGGAAAATTTTCAAAATGAAAATGGGCCACGGTTAGAAAAAGGTTGGGAACCACTGCTCTAGCTCTATCAGCAAAGCATCGAAACATGCAATTCGTTCAAAACCAACACACAAACTTGCAGAGTCAAAGCGATATTTAGTCACTTGGTGAGGAGACAGCGAAGGACCGAAAGGTCATCTAAGTCTACTGCCACCTCACCAAGTTAAGGTTATAAAAGTAGCTTGTAGATTTTCTCAGTCTGCTACTTTCAATGATAAAAAATTTTATGTAAAATTAAAATTAAGAGTTCCAAAGATATGTACACTTTGTACAGTATTATATATACACAAAACTCACAGTCAACATGTAAAGAAAATTCAAGGCAGACCCGGCGCCACGGGGGGGCATTCCGGGGCCGTGCCCCCCCCAAATGACTTCTTGTGCCCCCCCAAACGAAAATTGTGCCCCCCCAAGCGAGGACTGTGCCCCGATGAAATTAACCGGTTTGGGGCTACTGGAGTGCAAATCGAGGCCGAAATTGGTGTCTGCCACCGGTATTTTCGTAATTTTTGTGGACTGACGCCGGACTACATGACATTTTGGGATTAAGACCTTTTTTTTTTTTGGAGATCACCTGTTTTCGGCCGTAAAAACCGAAAAGCTGTTTGAATTTCTGATTTCAGCAGGAAAACCCCTCTGAATTTTTGGTCTTCACTCTGATCATTTGATCCAGACTGGGATAAATTTCTCGTGCCCCCGTGCCCCTCTCGAATTAACATAAATAAACTTCTCGTGCCCCCCCAAAATTTATTTCTGCCCCCCCTCCCAGTCACGCTATCCTGGCGCCGGGCCTGATGCAAGGCAACATTAGAATCGTACTAACTATAAGCACACTAAAAAAATAAAAAAAATACTGTAACTACACTTTGGATAGAAACTAAATCAATAAAGTTCATAATGCTTATTTATGTTTTATAGAATTTAAAGTGGGCAATTGGAGTGGAAAAAAAACTCCTTGCTTTGTTTTGTATCGTTTGCCAATATGTCATCAGTACCGGTACAATTTCCAATACCAGTATATATCAACCTCAGTCAGTTACTGCAAAAATACTTATAATTGAGAGGCACATCAAAATGAGAGATGACGTATTGTATAAATGTGTGATAGATGAATGCACCATCTCATGCCATTCAAGCAATAGAATAGGCTATTGTTGAACTCAAGCATAAATATTCAACCATGTTTACTGTAATTACTACTGCATTGCTAATAGAAAGTTGTTATTCTAGCTTTTATCGGTTTCATTGGTTGATAAAAAATGAGCTGTAACAGCTTTTTCAAATCTGTAGAATGAAAATTCTGTAGAATGATCAGCAAAATCTGTAGAATGATTTAGTCTGTAGAATGGACTTGATTTTGTCTAGTTCAGATGGCAATCTTTCCGGAGAACAGATAGCAAGAGCCCAGTGGGTTAAGGTCAGGATTAAATTAGTTTTGCATTTCTGTGGACTACAGGACGTCCAGCGTATATATTGACAAGTGAATGTGAGTTACCGGTAAATGAGGTAATAAACTTGAAAGGGGATTTTTCGACCTACACGTCCAGAAAGGAAGAACCCGATTGGATTATTTTTCAAAACTAAAGGGAAGAGAAGGGTGAAGAATCTAAATCTTTATGAATCTGAACTTTTCCTTATCACTTCGAAGCCGGAAATGAATTACAGCTAGTATGACCATAATGGTATGCTCTGTCTCGATACCCACTTGGGCTATATTGCGAGCAATCTGACTTAAAGGGGCAGTGAGATCTAATTTTAACTCATTTATTGCCACACAAAACAAAACTGTATTATTTTTAATTTTTGACACAAATTTCAAAATTCTTCGACTTCTACATCGAAAAATATTTGCATTCCTTTTTGCCTTAATTGTGGCAAACCTGCCAATTTTTGTGGATAATTTTTGATGCAAGTATTGGAATTCTCTCTCGAGTGGATGCAACGATACTGTTAGGAAAACAAAATTACAATGATAACAAAAACATGGTTTCTGTGCCGTCGCTACAGGGCCATCCCACAAATGCGCAAAAAAATATTCTTTGTTTTTGCTTTATTTTCTTTGACTTAAAGGTTTTGGTGAAATAGGCTTATCACTATTCACTACCAATCTGCAATACACCAGCCGCAAACCCTTGCTCCTAGGCTTACTAGCTAAAACCTATTGATGGATTGCAGCTACGTCATAGCTTTTTCCCGCCAAAACAATTGGACGTCAAAACTCCTGTACAAAGCATTGGACGTTACTGTAAATCAATGTATTATTCCTTGAGTGGGCATATTTAAACAATTTGATTGTAAAGTAATACTTTTGTAGATACCCTGGCCTTAATTGAAAGTTACCAGAAGAGATTTAAACAGCTTACAAAGCTCAGCGGGTCTAGAAAGTTACGCTTTTTGTGAATTCTCATTGTCTATTGCCTGCTATTGCGAACTTCGACCGGTTCTTCGCTTTGGTTCACATGATAAATTCAGCCATATCATAAAATTATTTAAATCCTACGCCACAGCTGTAACACATGGCAGATTAATGCTTAGTTTAAGCCCTATTTATGAATATAATATTTAACATAACTAACTTAAGTCAAAAAAAATCCAAATTAAAGCTCGATCAAAGTAAGACTGAGGCCAGTTAAATCATTAATTTAAAATTTAAATGACAGACATCTCTACGATATAATTCAATGAAAACAACTGCTTATGCGTTTTAACTCCTATAGCAACCAATAACCAAAGCGGTAAGCCGCTAATGACAACACGAAATGCCAAAAATCACCAAGATCCTGCAAAATAGACTAATGAAATCACAAAAGTTCAAAAATGCGCAATTTTTTAACAAAGGAGATACAACTGTTCTATTACAGCGCCGAGAATAGTAAGCCTCAAATTTGATAACCGAAACTAGCTACCACCTTCTATATTACATGCATAGGTGGGCAACTTAATGCAAAACGTTAGCTTCGTTAACCATTATTCCGTTAACAAACTTTACACCTCCGTTAAAGTTAATCCGTTATTTTCAGCTTTAATTAACGAAAGTTACTGAAGTCCGTTAATTCGTTAATATTTTGCGCGTAATTTACATTTCTTTTTATTCACTCGCTTCCAGGACACGTATTGACGCTGTTGTGCTGATTGTAAGGAAATATTTATTGCTGTGGAGGTCTTTTTGTGTTTAGGAAGTTACAGTTTACAGTCTAATCTAATTTCGACATAAAAATAAGTTCTAATGCACTAACGAAGCTGCGATCGGAAAATCTTTGAAAATCGTGAACAGCGATAATTTAGACCTGTGAGGCTGCAGCTTATTATTTGCCACAAAAAAGAGCTCCTTTCTTTGCTCTCTTCTATAAAACTCGTGCTAATACGCAACAAGTGTTACCAGAGCAAACTGGTTTATACCGGTACGATACATGAATGGTGCAAGATCTTAACGATAAAAATCTTAACGGAAGTTAATTTAGTCCGTTAACAGAGCTTAACGGAAGTTAATTTAGTTCGTTAACATGAAAAAACTTTTTAACGGATTAACGAGTTAATGAAAAAGTTAGCTTCGTTATTAACGAATTAACGATTAACGGACTTGTACCCACCTATGATTACATGATTCTAATGGGTTACTTAACAGTAAACCGGATTTACATCACAGAAAATAAGCAAACAAAAACCGAATTCTTACTAATTTAAATCTTTTTCAGTTTTTACCGCTTTTTATCTAGCACTTAACTTTATTGTTACAAAGAATCAACTTATTTAGAGCCTGAAAATACGCTCTTATATCTTTGCTACCAGTGTTTTTGCATGCATTTAATAGCGCCGATCCGCGATTTTGACGTCCAGCGGTTTGGCTAGCTGTGCGATGGCGTCACGTGCAATCCATCAATAGTTAAATACCCTACCAGTAGATTTTTGAAAGCCGTAAAGTCTAAACTAACTCACAGCGTTTTCATGCGGGGCGTTATTTACTATTAATAATCACAAAAAGAAAAAAACAGTTGGTAGGCTTATATGACACAAGCCCAAATTCCGATCGGCTTAGGTCTAAGCCAATATATTCAACTTCCTTTTCAAGTCAAGTGTATTTTATTTGAGTCGTACAAAGCAACAAGCACTCGTATCGTTCAGCAATCATTAATTAATAATGCAGCGCAAAAAATCAAACTATTCATAAAGGTAGGAGAACGAAACAACGCTAGAGCAAGTACGACCAGACGCCCGGAAGCGACCAAGGGTCATCGAGTCACAGGCGCCTGTGACGAGCGAATATAGACCCAGATAGCTGTGGTATAAAATTTTTTGGCAATAGCAATTAATTTAAAAAAACAATTTCTTATTTTGAACAATTACCTAATTCATTGAAATGTTATTGAGGTGTCATAATAAGGAGATTAAGCGGAAGATTTCCAATTTAGTCAATCGTAATTATAAAGGTGCGTTTAGACTGGACGCGAAGCAACGCGAAGCGAAGGTTGGCGAACTTCGCCAACCTTCGCGAGTGGTCGCTTACGTCACTCGCGAAGGTAGCCAACCTTCGCAAGTGGTTGCTAATCTTCGCGACTGGTCGCTTCATAGGCTAATTTTAATAACTTACTTTTAAAATGTATTCAATCAGCAGAAAGCGTTGTGTACTTTATTATTGAAGCGCTATTATAGTAATCACAGGTTCTGTTTCGTCACAGTGCGCTGGAATTATCGGTAAAACGAAGATTGGTTTTGTATTATGTTATCACGCAATAACGGTGAAGAAGAGTCAAGACTAATAGCCTAGGTAACAAAACAATCTTTAGAAAAAAGTTTGTAAAGCATAAGGGAAAAACGAAGTACAGTAGATCGAATTTGGAAATGAAAAGACAAGTCATTTCTTCAAAAACGTAGTAGTACTTAGCCTATTTACTAGCCAGCTATCAATGATTTGTTTAAATCCTTCCACTGAAAACTTGCCACAATCTGTTTTGACGATGACAGTTCTGGCTTTTAAGCAGAAACGCAAAAAGCTGGAAGCAGATGTCAAAAGTTTTCTGTAGGTGTTTACTCAGTCAACAAATCCTTGAACGCTTTCACCATCCATGTCTCATTATGGTACTGGTCGATCTATCTCGTAGAGTGTTTACCAATAGGCTAGTCTACAGGTATATTTAAAGCGTAAACTAGCCTATGTTGTTTTTTGATGTGATTTTTCGTTTTCAGGCAATCATGTTATGATATCTGTAATAAGCTTAAACAGTTGTTTGTATTTCTTATTTAGTGCTGTTTATGAAGACTCCCAATGTTAACGCTATGAGTGAATCTGAAAGCTGGATTTGTCATCAGTTTTGTAGTGGATTTTTTGCTTATTGTGCAATGGATTGCTGCGTTGGTTTGCTGAAGAAAGCAAAAAAACATTGCAGTTTTTGCATGATTTGACACTATCATCGAAGGACAAGAATTTAGCGCAGTAATACTAGCCGTTGCTTTGAGGAAAAGTCAGCCTCTAAAACTACGTTTGGTTTTTTATTCGCTAGCCGAGCGCTTATCGATGTTTAGTGCGAAGTTGAATGCTTTCGAGAACATTTTATTAGTTTGCATTTTCTTGCTGTACCAGTACGTTGCGACGGTCGCGTTTACCTCAAAGGGCTTCGCTCCAAACCACCGTTTGTAAGATACAGACAAATTTATAGCTGTAAGGTCAAGCCCCCTCTTCTTAGCAAGTTTTTGGTTATGCCCTTGATAAATTTTTTTTTTCTGGCGTTGTATATAGCAATTTGCTTTACCGGTTACCGACAAGTACCGTAGGTTAAATTTGGCTTTTGGGGTTCAAAATTTGTAATAGGCATTTACACAGTTATGTACGCCTGATGATAACAAACAAGTTTGAAACATGCATATAGCGCACTATTGTGGTAAATTGCTAATGTGATGTCATATATGGTGTCCATGCTTAGTGATGCAAGCGCAATGCGGTTGAGCTAAGTGAAGTGCCAGTGTGATACTGGTCGAGAATCCTCTTTCTGGTGACCTTGTTGTCAGACTTAGATCAGAGTAATCTGAGAAGAGGGTACGACGGTAAGTGTAATAACCTATTGATGGATTGCACGTGACGTCATCGCACAGCTAGCCAAACCGCTGGACGTCAAAATCGCGAATCGGCGCTATTAAATGCATGCAAAAACACTGGTAGCAAAGATATAAGAGCGTATTTTCAGGCTCTAAATAAGTTGATTCTTTGTAACAATATAAAGTTAAGTGCTAGATAAAAACCGGTAAAAACTGAAAAAGATTTAACTTACTAAGAATTCGGTTTTTGTTTGCTTATTTTCTGTGATGTAAATCCGGTTTACTGTTACGTAACCTATTAGAATCATGTAATATAGAAGGTGGTAGCTAGTTTCGGTTATCAAATTTGAGGCTTACTATTCACGGTGCTGTAATAGAACAGTTATATCTCCTTTGTTAAAAAATTGCGCATTTTTGAACTTTTGTGATTTCATTAGTCTATTTTGCAGGATCTTGGTGATTTTTGGCATTTCGTGTTGTCATTAGCGGCTTACCGCTTTGGTTATTGGTTGCTATAGGAGTTAAAACGCATAAGCAGTTGTTTTCATTGAATTATATCGTAGAGATGTCTGTCATTTAAATTTTAAATTAATGATTTAACTGGCCTCAGTCTTACTTTGATCGAGCTTTAATTTGGATTTTTTTTGACTTAAGTTAGTTATGTTAAATATTATATTCATAAATAGGGCTTAAACTAAGCATTAATCTGCCATGTGTTACAGCTGTGGCGTAGGATTTAAATAATTTTATGAAATGGCTGAATTTATCATGTGAACACAGCAAAAAAACGGTCAAAGTTTGCAATAACAGGCAATGAGAATTCACAAAAAGCGTAACTTTCTAGACCCGCTGAGCCAGAGTTGTAAACGGGCCGACTAGTTCAGGCCCGAACCCGAAAATATAAGGCCGAACCCGAAAATTAATTTGAAGACCAAATCATGCCCGAAAATACCCGAAAGTTAAGTTGGATCTGAAAAATTTAGCAATTTTGCCAAATTATTTTGTTTATATTTTTGAGCATCAAAGACAAAAAGCACGTCTCAGGCCCGAATTAAGCCCGAAATTTTTGTCAACCTTTAGCCCGAACGTGATCCGAAAAGCCCAGCCCTACTTACAACTCTGCGCTGAGCTTTGTAAGCTGTTTAAGTCGCTTCTGGTAACGTTCAATTAAGGCCAGGGTATCTACAAAAGTATTACTTTACAATCAGATTGTCTAAATATGCTCACTCAAGGAATGATACATCGATTTACGGTAACGTCCAATGCTTTGTACAGGCGTTTTGACGTCTAATCGTTTTGGCGGGAAAAAGCTATGACGTAGCTGCAATCCATCAATATCTGCATGCTACGCATCATGCACCGTCGATTGTGTTTAAAGTCTGAAGTTGATATGGGAGAGAGGCAAAAGACGTTCAAAATTTGGCTGAAACGGACATGGGACAGAGGTGGAGTTGAGCGCACAAGGCTTGAGGCCAAGGACACAAAAAATATCCGAGGCCAAAGACAGCCCTTTCAAGGACAGACCCTATGTTGTTAGTCATGTTTTCTAACATGCCTAGGATTTAAACCCAAGATATCACAGTTTAATTTGAGAAGAAAAATTGTTACCAGTCGGTCATAAGGCCTGTGTGGAGCGAAAACTTCGTGCGTAATTAAACGTTAGTGTCACAAATCTTTATTGCGCAATCACTAATTTGCATTCTGTAAAATTCTGCTTCAAAAATCATCAAATTTTTCTGATTTTGTGTAAGCTCATTGGCTTGTTGAACCGCTGACAATAAACAGAAGAATGCGATCGTGTCGATTTGGTGTAGTTATTCGTAGCGATATTGACCGCTGGCTATTTTCTGTCGTTAAACTTGACAAGATAGCACTTGACATTGCGAACAAAGAAACAAACGTGCAGTGCAAATGTACATATGAAACGTTTGTCTAAACCCTCGATAGCCGTAGTTAAACAGAGAACCTAGTCAGGATAAGAAAGAGTAGGACAAGCCGCACCTTGTAGCCAAAAGCCTTCGATTCCTTGTAGTAGTGAATTTTGGTGCCAAAGTAACGCTAACTAGACGTCAGCGTACAGTACTATGTTCTGTTGAAGTTAAAATCGTGAAAGCGGAAATTGTAACTGTGGCAATTGCCGACTGCTGAATGGAAACGGCGTGTGTGCATCAGTTTATCTTTATTTTTACAGGTTGCTTTCGCTGCACTAGCAGCATTATGCCCGTTTATAGTTTCGTGCTACAGTAGACAGAAAGACCTTGCAGCAATAACGCTGGAGTCAGAAATTAGCAAATTTATTTTTGAGGGATGGTAAGGCAGCTACACGCGACATGATTTGAAATTAAAAGTTACAAAATTTTTGTCAGCAGAGACGATAATGACAAGGTACTGGCAATCACGTTCATTTCCGTGTTGGGCAATTTTAGCAGAAATTGATTAGATTGCAGTTGCAATGCTCAATCAAAACTAGACAGTTTTTGGCTAGTGAGAACAGCATCAAATAGCAAAAAACAAAAGACATATAGGCCAAAACTTAAGGCATGCACTGATGTAAAAAGCATAGGCGTAGCCAGGATTTTTAAGTGGGGGGGGGGCGCAAACCACAAATCACATGTAATGGCGTCAGAAGATCAGAAGCCGTGGCCCGGTGTTGGCACGTAACCAGACACTCGCTCAAGGGAAAGAGCTTAAGCCAATAGTTTAAAATACGAAATATTAGATTGGGAGTCGTGTGGTGAGTAAAGAAGTGTACTGCAATTCGAACGTATCACAGACGGGGGTCTGGGGGCGAAGCCCCCAGCCGCTGGGCGATTTTTTGTAATTTTTTGGAAAAAAAGCTATTTTAATTTGGATCACATTTCGCACGTATTCAGAGCCATTTGAAAGTACTAAATTTTCAACATTTAAAAGCCAATGGAAAAAATTAAGTTGTTCAGTCCTCCTTTTGCTTACAATTTTAGTCCGAAACATGTTTAAAATCTTGCATTTTGGGGATAAATTTTGTAAGTGATTTGGCCCAGGTAGGGGGAAGTAAAGTACATTGCCTCCTGCGATATTTTAGCAGTAAATAACAATCCAGCCGAATATTTTCCTTAGAGATTATTGTTTTGTCATGAAAACAACCAGTTATAGGAATGCATATACTGCCAGGGGGCCCAGGCTCTCTCAATTCAATAATTTGTTCAATGAACATTCCCCTTATTGCAGGTAATTTTTTTCGAAAGTATTTTTCTGCATAGAAACTGGCGAGGTGGAGGTGAATTGTTATTGAAAAATGTACCATAGATAGTTACGTCTACAAACCGTGTTATTGCCCGGGCTGGATTTACATTGAGTTGGGCACCTGTCACTTTGGGATTTTTGCAGTATTTTCCTACCAAATACAAGTGACGACCAAACAAAAGTCTTATCTGAGAGCGGGGCCACTGGCACTGTGCCAAATGTTAAATCCGTCCCAAGTTATTATTTCATTACGTTCATAAAAAAGTTAGATGAGGACCTCTGTTGCAACTTTTGGATACAAACTCTTTTTCACTCGTGTTATACGTTTAAATTGGTTGGCAAACATTATATTGAAGGGGCTCGGGCCCTTTGGATCAATATTATTGGTGGGGCCCATTTAAATTGGGGGCCATTTAAATATTATTGTAGAGGGCCCTTTTAAATTGATTGGCAAAAATTAAATTGAAGGGGCCGGGGTCCCCTGGATCAATATTATCGTTGGGAGCCTATTTAAATTGGGGGCCATTAAAATCTTTTTATAAAGGGCCCGTTTAAATTAGTTGGCAAAATTTAAATTGAGGGGTCCCGAATCCCCTGGATCAATATTATTGTTGAGGGGCCCATTGAAATTTGGGCCCATTTAGATATTATTGTAGGAGGCCCGTCTAAATTGGTTGGCAAAAATTAAATTGAAGGGGCCCGGGCCCCCTGGATCAATATTATTATTGGGGGTCCATTTAAATTGGTTGGCAAAAACTAAATTGAGGGGTCCCGAGCCCCCTGGATCAATATTGTTGTTAATTACTGTTGTATGCGTGTACTGTTGTACGCGAAGTTGCTAAAAGAAACTGAAACAGAACAAACATTAGTCTTTTTTGTGACATTTTAATCATTGGTAGCATTTCAATTGGGGGGGCGGGTCCCCTGGCCGCCCCCTGGCTACGCCTAAGGTAGGACGGATTAGATTGGTCAAAATAGTTGGCTACCAAAAAGAGGACGTGTAAAACTCTAACTTTACAGCCAGTTTTAATATTTCTTTGTCACTAGATATATGTTAGTGGACTAATTAATGTATTAAAAAACTCCACTTTTACACGCTCATTCTGAGGCTTGCAAAATAATGTGCAATAATATCAGCCTTTTGACAGGATAAAATCTAAAGCAAAGTTTAAGAGATTTAGCGTGCTATATTTCTACTTCCCTATTTTAAAACCATAGTTTAGATTAACCGTATGACAAAAGCAGATACCGGTAGTTCTTCACTCTATTGAAACTGGCTGCATTTTACATGGTTAGTTTTTCCTCAGCATCAGTAGAACATTTTTAATCTGTTTACAGTCAGCGCATTTGTATTAAAATGCAAGCGCGAGAGATTACGATAGAACAAGAAACGGATTTTGAATGAGATTCAATTGTCGCTCCTTCAGCACGGCTTTGTAATGAGCAAAACAAAAGTGTGCTTCAGAAATAAAACTCTACCTTCAGTAGCTGAGGCATTGAATTACCGATGGATCGTATTGCTGTGCTCTTTCTTGGTCCGATTTTTGGTGTTTGGCACAGTTATGTCCGTCGGAGTTTTATACGTGGAGTGGTTAGATGAATTTCAAATGGGATTTGGAGACACTGCTTTAATTGGATCGCTTGCTACTGGATCTGTACTTTTGATGGGTATAATTTCAATCTTTTATTCAAGTTTTAACATTTTTTTATGAATGCAACGTCATTGACGTTCATTTGGAGCTGAATAGTTTTTTACATAAGTGGGCAAGTTAATGCAAAACGTTAGCTTCGTTAACCAGTAGTCCGTTAACAAACTTCATTACCTCCGTTAAAGTTAATTCGCTATTTTGAGCTTTAATATTAACGGAAGTTAATGAAGTCCGTTAATTCGTCAACATTTTGAGTGTAATTTACATTTCTTTTTATTCACTTACTTCTAGAACACGTATTGACACTGTTGAGCTGATTGTAAGGAAAAATTTAGTGCTATGGAGATCTTTTTGTGCTTTGGTAGTTACATTTTGCAGTATTTCAAAATAAAATAAGGTTCAAATGCACGAGCGAAGCTGCGATCGGAAAATCTTTTGAAATTGCAAGCAGCGATATTTAATAGACCTATGAGGCTGCAGCTTATTATTTGCCACAAAAAAAAGCTGCTTTTTTCGCTTTTTCTTGTATAAAACTCGTGCTAATACGCAACAAGTGTTACCAGTGCAAACTGGTTTGTACCAGTACGATATATGAATGGTGCAAGAAATTAACGATAAAATTTTTAGCGGAAGTTAACGAAACTAAACGGAAGTTCATTTAGTCCGCTGACATAAAAAAAACTTTTTAACGCATCAGCGAATCAATAAAAAAGTTAGCTTCGTTATTAACGAATTTGAGCCCATCTATGGTTTTTTAGCAGTGATTTTAGAAGCAGAACGTTTCCACGAGAGTAGAGAACATTAGGTTAGGTATATTCCGCAGTAAACATTGAATACGAAGTGTTCTCTGTTATCTGCGCTACCACCCATGCATTAAGTGGTACCGTCCCCATATGAAACAATAAAATCGACTTCAAGGTCACAGTATGAATAAAGCCATAAATTCTTTAGTTCACCTTAATAAATGATGTTAAACACCAAACGCAAAATGTTTTGAAATAAAGATGAAATGGAGACCACGTTGAAGGTTGATTAATTATGTCATAAATGTGCTGCATGACATTTGGCTCTTAACCAATAGCAATAATTAATCATTAACTTTCTCACGTAATAGCAATTAGCTAAAAAAGATTGGCGAACATCAAAACACGACAAGCTTTGAATCTTTTACGTAAACAGTTTACTAAGAAGGGTTTAGTTGAACAGAATAAAATGAATCGTTCCAGTTGCATCACGCGACCAATTTAATTTAATAAACCTCCCATATTTTGTGCAGATTGAGGTTGGAGGGATGAAGAAGAGTTGGGGGGTTAAATAGACTCGATTTTATTTTCGAAATCCCAATTTGAACAAAACAGTGGGGTTTCGACAAAATTGGATCGATCACGTGATGTGACTAGAGGAATTGATACTATTCAGTCTATTTTTTTCCCATTAAAAATACACGAGATAACGTTGCCTATAAAAATGTGAAAAAAAGCATTATCTACTTAAGTAAAACAATACTACAAATAAGCACAAAATGCTTGAAAGTAAATGCACTGCAGCAGTAAAAGAATGCAATTGTGATCTGCTATTTTGTAGGCCCAATATCAGGTGCTCTGTTGGATCGGTTTTCGTGCAGACAGATCATCATCACCAGTGGAATAATCATGAGTGCAGGGCTCATCAGTAGTTCCTTCTCAAACGGAATTCCTTACCTTTGTGTGAGCTTTGGCATTGTAACAGGTATAGAGTAATTTGAAGTACTTTTTTCAATAAAACCTTCAAATCAAAATCCAATTTTGCACCTCTCTTTTTGTGCTTGCTTCTCTCTTTTTGTGCTTGCACCTCTCTTTTTGTACGAATTGCGGAGCCCATTTCACTTTGCTGCAACCAGGAGCGTAACCAGGATTTTGCTAAAGGGGGGTTGAACCCAAGCTAAAATGTGTCAGCGAATCATAGACGGGGTTCTGGGGAAAGCTTTCCAACCGCTGGACATTTTTTGCGATTTTTTGGAAAACATAGAAACAGGGCATTTTAACGCCATTTGAATGACATTTTACACGTTTGTAAAACCATTTGAAAAAACTAACTGCTAAAATTTGAAAGTGCTTTGACTAACAAATTACTTAGCCTTTTCACTTCCTCCCTTCTTTACTACATGGTCAAGTTCAAAACATGCTTAAAGCTTGCGTGTTTGGGTTAATTTTTCTACGTGACTTGGATAAAATAGGAGGGGATTAGCCTTTTTTACTGGTTACGCTACTGCCTGCAACATTGCGCTTGTTAGCTTATACGGAGCATTCTAGAAAGACTTCTTGGTATGGTGATCCTGAACTAGACTTACTTCAATTTGGTTTTTTTAGAAACTGAACTGTAAATATTTTTCTTCCAAGACGATTACGTGGTCACTATTAGCTTTTTGTTACCTTCTTTTTGCGAATATCGTGTTTACTGTAAATGGTGCTACTGTTAGTGTTAAAATGCATCACTCTGAAAAGAAAGACTTTGGATATGGCTGTAGCCATGCTAAGTTGAGCTATTTGTTGTCTGGTTACGCAAAACTCCGCTATTTAATCATAAACGATACATGAAATTTTAACGCGTAGGCTACTGCAGTGCACATCCAGTAGCAACAGTGTTCTCAATCACGAATTGAGGTTTTAAATTAATTTGGAAAATCTTACCAATTACCACAATCAAAAGCTGAAACCATTTATATAAATTTTAAACTTTAATTAGGTTGATTAATCTGTAAATCAATTGTGATACTTGTAAAAATTGAGTGACTTTTTTTACATTGAATATTTAAGGATGCGCCGGAGGCATCGCGAACTTGGCTTCAATTGTGTCGCTTAATCAATATTTTTACAAACAACGACCTCTAGCGATGGGTGTAGGTTCCGGTGGAGTTGGAGTGGGAATCTTTACTTTTGGTTTTCTGCAGAGATATTTTGTTCAATTCTACACTTGGAAGGTATCGTACTGATAAAGCTAATAAAGTTTTTTGTAGAAGAGCCAGTAAATTTTGGGTTGAGGCTGGCTTTTTTTTAATTTTCGTGGACTTCAGCCCCATTTGTTCTTAAATTACACTGAAGAATAAAGTGCCCTAAATTCATTCTTGCTTGGCAAAAAAATTCTCTTGTGTACAAGCTTGGTTGATTGCCAAAACCGCCACAACATACCAGCACATTGAACACAGGTCTCTAGCCATGATTGCAAAAATCTAGTTAATTTCAATGCGATAAGTGCTGTGTAACAAAAGTTGATTTTTAAATTTGGCCTGTAGCGGTATTCTTGATTATTTTGTTCATTCCTAGTCTGGCATTGTTCTTAATTTGTTTTTAAATTTTGAACAAAACGAGCTTGTTATTATTGAATTGTTCTTATAAAAAAGTGTTATGCAAAAATCTGCTCATTCGGCTTAGCAGTATCAATATCTACTAAAAATCAAAAGGAATTGGTTTTGTGATATTCTGTTATGAAATATTTATACAGCAATATTGATCCCTTTAGCCAATTTTACTAACTGTTTTTTAGCGCTGTGCACCTGCTCAATTTAATGTGTTTACGTTTATGTTACGGTTTGTGCAGTTATAATTGTTTCAAGTGTTCTCAAAGTCCAGGCGGGAGATTGGAAAAAGATTACATTATGTGACTATTTTCTTTCTTTTATTTTTTGTGGAACTCAGTAGTAAAATTCTACTGAAGAACGATATTTTGCTATATGATTTTTTTTATCTTTCCTGGACTGTATTTCGGTTCTGGTTTTAGTTTCCTTGTTTCCCTTTTTTTTTTTTTTGAAAAAAAACGAACTGAAATCGGTGCCAGAAACAACGAACAAACAAAAAAAGATGCTAATGGTTAATGATAAATTCAGTCATTATTGGGGTATATGTCTTTGTTGTAGGGTTCCCTTTTGTTAATAGGAGCCATTCAGCTCCACTTGGTCGTATGTGGAATATTGATGGTACACCCTGATCAACTGGAACAGTACCACCCTATTTGGAATTGGAGAAAACATCAAAAGAATTCATTATCTAATAGGTAAGACAAGTAAGTCGTTTAGGTTTTTCTCTAGCCACAGTTTTGAAAACTTTAACTTTGTTTCCGAAACCGATCAAAAAAAATTGTTTTTAGTAGGAAATTTACTTTTCAAGAGCAGTAGCAGTAGTCTAATATTCTTATCAAAAGTATTTTAAGTCAGATACATCGGTGCATGACGGAGAATTTCGACGTCACAGAATCAAACGATAAAGAACTCAATTCTTCCAATTGCAACTATGACCACAATTACACAACGGCCCAAAAAAAGGAAACCTCAAAACACCCAAGGTTAAAGAAACGAAGAAGTACTTTCCAAGCCATCAAATCTAAAATGAAGTAAGGAAACTCGAATATCTTTGCTAACTCGTCGTTTTTGCTGGTATGTAAAATAATACATTTTCATGACCGACAACAAACTAAGCAACCTCTTGCGGCATGCTCAAGAAGAAACATGTTTTTTGATCTTAACGTTTCAAATTTTTTGATTGATTGTTTACTTTTGTTTACTTCCTCGTAGCTGAAATTGTGGCTTTCATTTATCCAATACAATGCCAAAGCCAGGGGTGCCGAAACCCGGGGGTGAGTGGGGGGGATATATCTCCCTCAATAATTTGACTATGGTCTACATCTGCATCCCTCCCAATAATTTGACTCTGGTCTGCATCTGAATCACTTGAATTCGGTCTGCATGACTTGAATTTGGGGAAAAACTCCCAATTTTGACGAAGACCTTTTTTGTTTTTGGTCTTCACTTAATTTGCTTACCTGAAAAAAATCGTGGTCGAGGTTCATCCCCCCAATGTAGAAAATAGGGCAAAATTGGGGTAAAATTGCAAATTATCTCCCCAATGCTCAACAAAGATCGGCACCCTTGGCCAAAGCGGATGAGAATTTAGCCCGATTTATGCGATGTAGGTTATCGTAAAAAAATTAGTTTATAACAAGGTCATAGAGTCATTAAAGTATGGCCTGGTTTTCTTTCTGCAATGCTGCTCTCAGAAATTTCTTTCTTTGTTACATTCACCCCGTACGTTTTTCTGCAATGGTTGCAGTGGCAGCTGCAGCTTGAGATTAAGCCACGGCACTTTGCGGTTTTTCATCACTTCCTTTATTTTGCATTCTGGGCCAAGAGTAGAAGACCCAACATTTCCATCACAGCTCCTCAATGATCCATTTTTTGGTTCTGGGTTGTCCCAATGGTTATTTTTCTTTCATTTTTTAAAAGGTTTCCATTTTTATAAAGTAGATTATATTTATTGTTCAATACGTTATGCTGTTCCTTGTGCAAAAAATGAAAGGGAGCCCTTTGATCGATAAACAAAATTACTCTTTATCTTGATGATCAAAAAATATCGATCATGCGAAAAAATTGTGCTTTTTTCCTGTTGCACAATTTGTTGCTGCCATTATGATACTGATGAACGTTAGGAATGATAAACAATCAGATAGGACTTTACAATATTTTAGAGTGACACAGAAAACAATTGACTTATGGAAAGACCCCATCTTTTTATTACTCTTTTGGAGCGATTTCTTATCTTGGTTGGTCCAATTTGTCCCTTATCTTCATTTACCAGAAAGAGCATCATTACTAGGTAAGAGATGAAGAATACGTTGCGGAATTAAATCAAAGAGCTATGATTAGACTTGGTCAAAATAATTAAAGAATACAGTATGCTGTCTATAAATCCAAATCGGAATTATTTTGTATCTTTGTACAAGACTTCATCGTATAGTCGCCTAACTTTACGCAAGAGTAGTATTACAGATGAGTTGAGACGACGCCTGTTCCGATAACCAGGGATGACAATCGCATCAATGACTTTTTGCAATGTTTGTTACGCAAGAAAACTGCAATACGATTAAGATCAAAACCAGTGCCGTCGCTACCGGGGAACCAGACGAGCCGTGCCCCCCCCCCCCCCCCCCCCCCATTTCAGTTTACTCTGATCACTTTTTTTGGAACATCACGTAACGACAAGATAACTACAGGCAAAAATGCAAAAAGAAATAATAGCGTTCAAACATAATTCTCGTTTGCAGTTTTCTCGATTCTTTTCAAAATTGTTGGCCACCAACTGCTGTACAAAAATGTAGGCAATAATCCGTCTCATTAACACGATGTGTCGCGAAATACTATAGAGATGTAAGCCTTTGGAATCGGTACCGGTGCTTCGTTAGTGATTACGACCTGAAAGAATGAGTGAAAACATTTTTTTAAAGACCAGCCGGTTTTGTTTTTTTAGAGCACACTGAAGATTTCTTTAAGTCGCAATCAATGACGCGACCAGGGGGAAGGGGCGAATGGGGCTTCAACCCCCTTCAGCCAAGTCATTTAGAAGATTTCACCCCAAAATACAATCGTTTAAGCATGTTTTAGACTTGGCTTGAAGTATAAGGGGAGCAGAAGGGGTTAGACAATTTAATTCTTTCAATGACTTCTGAATTTTAGCAATTTACTGTAGTTTGTATTTATATGGCTCCAATAACGTGCGAAATGTGATTGAAATGGCGTTAAAATTGCTCTTTTTGCCCTAAAATCACAAAAATCACCAAGGAAATCTGAAGTCTCTGCCTCCCTCTGAGATACGCTTGAGTTACATCAGTTTGTTCAGCACGGGGCCTAAATTACACAATTTTTGTGCAAAAAAATTTTACTTTTGGTTTAAGTCCCCTACTTCTTAGCAAAATTCTGTCGCACGTTTGGTCGCATTCACTGCTGCAGACAGATTTTTCAAGCGATTATATGGGTCGGATACGTAACGATCTGGAAACGCCATTGGCCTTATACGTCTCTTTTTTCAAACATAAATGCAAATTTGTTAAAATAGCACATAATCTCTAGCCCTAAAGCATCAATTTTTATGTGCAAAAGTTCAGTTTATTTTAGTTTCCCCCTCCCCACTTTCGGCTAGTGCCCCCTTACTTTGATTGCTCTGGCGACGGCACTGGTCAAAACAATGGAAGCAATTTTTGCGATAATTTGAAAATTTTCGATGCGATAAAATCGCAGCTGATTTGTGATTGTTTTTGCGATTATCAATCTTTTTGATTAAGTTTGAAATTAAAGTTTGTGGCCTAAGCTAGTGTAAACAGAGTTGTCAGCCAGTGCAAATTTTATTTTAGTTACAAATTGTGATTGTGACGCTACAAATTAACGCCAAAACATTCTCAAACTTTTCCCCAAAATGTAACTTGTAACTAAACAGGAGAAACCGACAAAAATAATGCCTAAAAATCGGAATAATTGCAAAAATTGCGGATTTATTTTCTCAAATTCTGTGATGCGATAATGGATACGGATTTTTTGCGTGTTGTAATGCGACAATTTAATGCGGTATTTTTGGGAGAGTAAAAGCATGTGACTGGGATTGCCATCCCTGCTAACAACCTCCGCAGAAATGCCAGTTAGAAGACGATCATTTTTTCACTCATCAACATTATTGCTGGTTAATTATCGAGTAGTTCAGTAAAGACTATACAGTATACACTACAGTTTATAATCTTTCGAGACAATCATCTTCATCATCATCCTCACAAAACTGTAGCGCACAAATACTTTGGATCAACTAAAAAAAATGATTGGGTTTTTTGAGGTTTACCTGTGAACAATAATAGAAGCACCCTGTTACAAACAAAAGTTTGATAAAACTTTAAATATCTAACATTTTTCCTTTGACCCATTTTTTAAGTTTTGAACTTCAAACGGAGTAAATAGTTTTACAAAGTGGCCAGAGTTTTGAGAGAGTCTTCAAGCCGAGAAATTCTCCGACGGCATTTCCCAAAACGGCAGTATCATTAACAATAATGATGAGCTCAAAAACCTACCTATAAATCTTTAAGGCTTAAGACGTCAAATTACTTTTTTTTTAGAAATTGAAAACGGATCTCTATTTGTTTCACTCATGGGTATAACCAGTGCTGTTGGGAAGGTTACATTTGGCGCCATCTGTACATTTTTTCATTGGTCTTCTTTTAAAGTGTTTGTTATAGCGCAGGTAATTCGAAATTGCCTTTTGTATTAGTGATGATTCTAAGCACTCTACAGCTGTAATTGATACATCTCCTGTGAAGAAAAAAACCTGCTTTCCGGCAGTGGCGTCGTTAAAAGGGAAGGGGGCCGCCCTGCGTGTCCCCATTTTGGGATGAAACCATGTCATGATACCAATCGAACAAAAAAGAAAACAGCAATATGTTTAACACCATTGGAAATGTTTACCATACTGGAATGCACTAAAAATGATTTGAAGCATTTTTTGAAGCAATTATTTTGAAGGGCGGTGCTAATTTGCCAAAAATATAAATCAGAAATCAGTAACAACTTTGAAACATCCCCAGCACTAAGCAATCAAATTTGATCGCTAGCTGAAAAATGCTGAATATAGGTTTCATAAAAAAAATTTCAGCTCAGAAATAGGGGGGGGGGCTATTCAGCATTAGTTAATTACCAATCACTTCGACTCAAACACTCAAATATTGTTCCATTCGCCCGCCCACCAATTATTTCACTCTATTAAGTATAGACGAAATGGATTACTCCTTGCAAATTTTATCAAACTATAACATTTTATGATTTACGGTGCCAGCTGGTAAATAAGAGAACTGAATTTTACCATCAGCCACCTCCCACAGAGAAATATCCCACTTATGCAACTAGTTTAGTGATGTTTTTGCACCGCTAATTTCTATGCCACATTTCAAAAGCATTAAATCTTATCAAAATACGCCTAAACTTAAGTTATTTTTGCAAAACAAATACAAAATTTTGAGCGCTGAGGTCTCCGCCCAAACCAGAGTCTGACTCCCAAACCCAAAACACCCCCCCCCCCCGCCCCTTTGCAGATTTTGGCTGCGCGCCCGAGTCTAATCATGTTTTTGCTAATTTCTATGCCAACGGAGTTCTCCTTGATGCCACGTTTATTTTTGCAAAATAATAAATTTTTTCGAGTGCGGGGGGGTTTTGCCCCCAGAACCCCCAATGGCCTCAGACGGAGCTCGCGAACGCCTGAAGACATTCCCCCACCCCACTGCAGATATTTGGTTACGCACCTGATACTAAACGTGTACTGCTGATACTTCGAAGTTTTAGAATCTTACAATGAGAAGTTATTGAGCTAGCTAAATAGCAATCGCTATCTACAATAATAACGTTGTACCGCTATCTTTTAAATGTAATCTTTTGCAGCCTACTATACATTATGAAGGGTGACACCACGAAATTCCGCCCCGGGTGTCACCATTCTTAGCGACGCCACTTTTTCGGAGCAAAATAAAGCAAAGGAAAGCGATGATAAAAAAATTTCTGTTTTTTTGTAACCCTCAAATGGCCTAGCCCCAAGCAAGATTATTATTTTGCCGACCGCTGGAATGCTAGATCCTTTACTCTATGATTGTTTTAAACAATTTAACATACAGTAAAGTGAATATCGATGATATTTGTGACTCGTCGTACTCTTTGTGTTGCTGCCTTTCACAACTATTTTTCCAAAAGTGAGTAGACTGAAAGCGCTAAGCTCATAATTTCTTCTGGTCGTGATTGTTTATAAATGAACCCAAATGCTTTATTTAAACCAACATATGTTCTTTCGCGTTTGCTCTAGTCTTATAACTCAAATCAAATCTTTCATTACACTCGCTGGATTACGCGGAAGCGAATAACAAGTTTGCGGGGCCCATCTCCGCTTCATTGCGCCTGCAGGCATTATATCTCCTTTCGAAGAAACGTCGCAGCGGTGGCGAGCTGTTAGTAACATTTTGTCCGATTTGACCGGCCCGAGATTTGAGCCTCAGACATCCCGCTTCAGAGGCGAACGCGTTACCGCTCGACCAACTCCATTAGCATATTCTAGTCATCAGCCAGAAGCCGATCCAACATGCTAATTTCTGAATTTTTGTTAATTAGGTACTTTTTGTTTCCTTGCATGTTTCAGATATTATTTGGCCTAACAACTGTTCTAAGTCCGCTTTGCGTCACGTTCTGGAGTCTTTGTGTGTTCTGTGTGATCTTTGGCTTCCTGAGCGGCAGCTATAGCTTGATGATGGTTATCCCTGCTCGATTGTTGGGTGAAGAAAAGTTTTCTCTGGCTTACGGTTTTATGCTAGCTGGAGAAGGCATTGGAGTTTATTTAGGACCACCTTTAGTTGGTAAGTCCAAAGGTTCTAGGCTCCGGCAGCTCGCGGTTACCTCTGAACGATGGCGATTGGGAAAGAGAAATGAAAAGGCGATTGCCTAGTTTTGCCTTGTGCAAATTATTATCTGTGATCAGAAAGCTAATTAAGACTTTTTTTAAGTTTTGTTGAAATTTAGTCGTTCGCATGAAGTTTATGGTGACTTAAAATTTGCAAGTGAAGCACGCTTTGGCAAAAGTTGATCTGTGACATTTTAGAAAAAATGAATTTTTTGTGTTTTTCACGTCATTTATTAAAATCTTTTTTCGTGAGAAAAAATTATTTTAATTTTCAATTATTTTTCGGAGATGAATTGCGCAATATGTTGTACTTGACAACAAAAACAAGGCCAAATGAAAGTTTAAAACTTTAAACGCGATTTTCTCGAAACTGGGAAATGAGAAGTTTCAACTTTTGCTAAAACGTGATTCAAGTTAGGGAGCAGCGCCAAGATAAGACAATTAAAAGCTAAAAAATTGAAGATTCTGATTGGATTTAATCTTCTGAAACACGTCGAAAAAGACATTGAATATGAATGAGAGATTTTAGAGATCTAATTTTAATAAAAATAGATGATTTGATGTTGTAAAGAAAAAAACTTCTTGCAACTAGTGTTATTTGTATCTCTCATCCTACAAAGGAGGTACCGTAACTATTTCACGAAAAAATTTTGAAGTTAAAAAAAAATATTACAAAATCGAAAAATATTTATCCCATCCACGCATTTTTTGCTTGCTTTTTTAAAAGCTGAAATTAGATTTGATCGAGTTTAGAGTTTGGTGTTAGTTTTTAAGAGTAAGAATTAGAGTTTAAGAAAGGTTTGGGTCAGAATTAATAAAAAAGTACAGTAGATTAAATTTTTTTTATAGAAATGGTCTCTTTCTACAAAAGCCTTTTCCTTAAATTCAAAATAATACTTTAAAAAATAGTGATTCCAAAGAAAATCCATATTTTTCAAACTCAAAGGCTAATATTTGTATTTAGGCTGGATAACCGATGCAACCAAATCCTACGACTCGTCTTTCTATCTTGCCGGTAGCGTTTTGTTAGCCAGTGCTCTGTTATTGCTACTTAAGCCTCTGGCTATGTTGATCAAGAAGAAAAATGTTGGAGCAAAACACCTGCAAGATTTGCCATTAACAACTTAGGGTTAAAACATTTTCTTCGTTTGATGACAACTACCAAATACGGTACATTAAAAAAGGCAAGTTTGCAAATTTTAGTTACAAACAAAATAAATAGCCTTAAAATTAATTTCTTTTTGTTTCGAAGTAACTTAGTTCATGATGATGAACTAAGTTAGTTTAAAACGTTTAAAATTAATTTTTTTAAGGCTGTTTTGTTTTTGACTAAAATTTTCTGTTTTAAATCTATCAAACTTTTTGCTATTGTATCAAAAATAAAGTTCATGATTCTGTTACTTATTCGAAGATTTTTGATTGTTTGCATATTAGTTGAATTTCATGGCAGCTTTGTCGGAATCGTTGCTTCTCAGTACTTACGTTGCTCTATCAAAATTATTGTAACTGACTGGACCAAATCAAGTAAAACCTGGATCAAAATGTTTAACAGAATAGTCTCCACTTTGTATTTGAGACTTATACTTCGTTATTGCTGTTTTTGAATACTTTAAGTGACTTATTTGCATAAGCCAGTTTTTATTATAGCTTATATTTTGTTTAGCCAACATGCCTTTTTCGCAACCCATTATGTTGCCGCTAAATGAGTTTTCTCTAACACGCATTGTGGTTGTTATTAATAGCAATTTGGTGCGTTTGTAATGAAATAAGATAAAATTGAAGCATTGCAACTTGCACTGATTTGTATGGAATTAGAGCTTATGTTTCGAGTGAATGCGATTATACGATTCTGTAAGTTGTTGAGCATTTCCTGACAAAAAGCAGTAAATGCAAAAATTATTGAATTTTAAAGTTTTCTGTTGTTTGATGACATAAAGTCAAGCAGCTTTCACCAACCTACTGCATGCTATGCTCGTAATGCTCTTCTACTGGTTAATTTTTTGTTTCTTGATTCTCTCAAACAGCCAATCACAAAGCATTACCAGCGTTAAAATCGTTGCTAAAAGCAAAAATTTTGTGAAATTTTTTCTCCGCAAGATGGTAGCAAATAGTTCCTCGGTAGTATTTTTTGCGCTTTGTTTAGTTCAACTGTGATATTTTAGCGCGCTCTTTTAATGTCCAACGATAGATCTATAGTTCAATTGGTCCAACTGGGCTGCAAACTTCATTGTTAAGTAATGCAGAAAAATATCTATCGATTCAAACCAAAACGCAAATAAAATCAAAAAACTCAATTAGTAACAGGATTTTGCGAAATAAACAGTAGCTAAACGTGGTTGTAAAAAAAGTTCCAAAAATACAAACTTATTATTGAATAAGGACTTTAGTGGACTTTCTGTTAAGAAACACAGTGTTCCCTTCAGTTTCGTCGCTTCGGGGAGGCCGTGCTCCCCCTAACGATTGCATTTGACCCCCCCCCCCCTCTTAGGTTTACTCATATTACAGTTTTTGGAACATCACGTAACCACAAGACAACAACATTGATGGTGAAAGGAGTGATTACGTTCAAACATAATCCTCTCATGAAGTTTTCTTGAGTCTTTACGAAAATGCTGGCAACCACATCAGAACTGCTGTACATAAATCTGACGTAATAATCCATCTTATTACCGTACCTTTACGGATGTGTCGCCGAAGCGAGAAGTAAACCTGCAGAATCGTTACCGGTACTTCGTTAGTGATCATGACATAAACAATACATAAAAACATTTTTTTCAAAGACCAGCTGCTTTGATTTTTGAAGTACAATCAAGATTTTGAGGTCGCGGTCTGTGGCACAACCAGGGCGACGGGCTTAAGCTCCCTAAGCTAAGTCACTCTGTAATTTAACCTCAAAATACGACCTTTTAAACGTATTTTGGACTTGATATGAAGTAAGGGGGAGATAAAGGGGCAAAGAAATGTAATTCTTGTTTAAAAAAGCTTTTGAATTTTAGCAATTTAGTGATTCGTGTGGCTTTAAAACGTGCGAAGTGCAATTAAAATGACGTAAAAACCGCTTCTTTTTGCTGCAAAATCACCCAGCGGCTGGGGGCTTCGCCCCAGGCCCCCGTCCACAGTCACTATATATTTAGTGATTATGCCTCCGTTTGTGACACGCTTGAGTTGCATTAGTTTGTTTAGCACGAAGTCTTAATCCGACAATTTTTGTGCAAAAAATTTATTTTTTGTTCACCACTCTTGGCAAAATCCTGGTTGCGGTGTTTGGTAGCACTCACTATTGTATAGATAGATTTTTCAGGCGATTGTGGGCCGCAGACGAAGCAAGCTAAGAAATGCTGCCGGCCGTATTGGTCTCCCTTTTTTTAGACATGAATAAATTGTGAAAGAATCGTTAAAATTGTGCGTACTGGTAGCCGTACAAGATCTGAAGATCAGTTTTTATATGCAAAAATTCAGTTTATTTTAGTGCCACCCCACTTTCAGCTAGTGCCCCCTCACTACGTTTGCTCTGGCGACGGCACTGGTTCCGTTGTTAGTAATCCTGACTTAATTTGGTTAATTTTCTTCACTTGCGTGAGCAGTAGCAATTTTATTTTGATCAGAACCTGTAAATTTTAAGTTTGAGGCCAGCCGTTGTTAACTTTTGACGAAATTTTAGTCGCTTTTGTTCAATTTGTTCTTGGAAATTGCGTTTTTCTGAAACTGAAAAGTGGAAAAAGTAGCAATTTTTGTCAATTTTCTAAGCTATTGGGACAAAACAGTACAGTCCATTGGCTATGGTCGATTGCCGAATTACGATACTGTGTAACAAAAATTGATTTTTAAAATTTGGCCGAGCTCTCAATTATGTTTTCCGTGTCGAGGGTAGCATTATTCTTAATTGGTTCTTAAATTTTGAGCAAAAACAAGCCATGTGTTCTTTTAAACTTGTTCTTATAAAAAAATTGTGTAGTTGCACATTGAAAAGTCATTACCCTACACTGGCCCTATGGTGTACCTAAGAGGTAAAAACTAAAAACTTAATTATGATTTTTCTTTAAGTCAATTTTTCTATTAAACAATTTGACACGAACTTTGTGGGCTTAGTTTAATATGAAATTTATAAATTGATGTGTTTTATAACAACATGTTTCATCATTTATCAAAACTACAGTCAAATTCAAACTACTGAAGAGCACTATCCTGCTGATAAAGCAAGCTTTCAACAATAATGTTCTTGGACAATTTTACTTAATTGCGACAGTGCACAGTGCAGTATAATCTGCAATAATTACCAGTTGGAGTAGATGAAGTTGCCGCAGGACAATTGGAGAGTTTGCATCTGACTGAGACTGAAGATCCAGCACAAGTATATGGGCATGGCTGCAAACAAAGTCTGTAACTTGGTTTAAGAAAGTATGTGGTAGGCCTAGCAGTAACAACATACTGTACTGTCTATTATACAACTGTTGGAAATTGCAATTTGGTTAGAAAACCAGTACAGCACAAGAGTTATGTAATAAAATAACTATAAAACCTAAACGGTATGCTCCGTTTTTGTTTTTTTTTTGTCGGTTGTAATTATTGCTGGTACACTTTTTTATAAGAACAATTTGTTAGAACACGAGGCTCATTTTTGCTCAAAATTTAAGAACAATGTAGTTGTTCCAATTGTCCTCCTGTCATCGAACAGTGTCAGACCTAACTAGTGGATGATCGGCACACTTCTAAGCGAGATGACTCCTTTGAGATTGATGAATCCGCACCTGCGTTGGAATTTCCGGTGGTCCAATGTTCCTGTAGATTTCTTTGAATTCTTATCCATCAAATTTTCTGCTTGTTCGAAGCCACCGAGCAGAGATAATCATCGTAAAGCATCTTATCCAAGGACGCAACAACGTGATCAGGGCGCGGTTTGAACTCAGATCAAGCGATCAGGGTCGTCGTAAAAGCAACGACTTTACTATTTCGACCACGTTGCAGACTATACCTGCTTGACGTTCTTATAAAATTAATTGTAAACAAAAACTGGAAAAGCTTGACGTCCTTGTAGTGGATTAATAGCAGTGTAGTTGGATCTTTATACACCAAGTTGCCTTGGCCAGGAAACAGCAAAAGGAACCTTGCGGTCTTCGAATCAAGCTGCCACCTGCCTACCTGTCTATCGCGCACGGTGGAGGCTTCACACAGTCCCTTTCATTGGTGAACGTCGAGCAGGAAAGCTTTGAATACCAATTTTAATAATCGTTGGTTTAACTGACCGGGAATCAAACCCGAGTTTATTGATTTAGTTGCATACAAATTGCCAATTTTCATCGCAAGCGCTGAGTGCAGAGCACAGCTGTGTACACTGTACAATGCAGAGTTGTAAACGGGCCGACTAGTTCAGGCCCGAACCCGAAATTATAAGCCCGAACCCGAACGCTATTTTGAAGCCCAAATCAGGCCCAAAAAAGCCCGAAAGTTAAGTTAGGTCTGAAAAATTTAGCAATGTTGCCAAGTTATTTTGCTTATATTTTTGTGCATCTAAAACAAAAAGTACGACAGGCCCGAACTAAGCCCGAAATTTTGGTCAACTTTAGGCCCGAACCCGACCCGAAAAGCCCGGCCCGACTTACAACTCTGGTACAACGACTCTTGATAGGTTAGACGTTGTGTCTGTTGGATTATAGAGAGTATGCAGTTGTAGCAGCTAACTAAAACAAAAATTGCAACTAACTTCCAGCATGAAAATAACTTAATTTTTTTTGCGAAAGGCAAGCTCTTTTGCAAACGAGTTTTTTTTTCAAAAAATCAAAACACATCACGTAAACAACACGTAATAATTGTCTGGCCGCACTTCAAAGTCAATTAAAGCAATTGAAGCCGCATAATGTCTTAACCCTTCATACTTTTTGTTGTAGATTTTGTGCCCCTGAATTGTAACTGACTCGACCCTGAGACTGAAGTACGAGCCATGCGTGACTATTACGTCACAGACACGCTTTTTCTCTTTCATAAAGTTAGGTTCGCTTGTTGTTAATGCAATGTTGATGATGCTAGGCGATTTGGCTAACGCTACTGCTATGAAAGTAAAATGTTGCTAGGTGTTTACTGCACAGTTATAACTTTAACCTGCTCGTTTAGAACGTTGATTAGGGTTGTGTAACTGAATGTGGATTTAGTTTACTGCTAATTTGAATTTGAACACGTTAAGGTTGACTGTTATGATTTCTGTGGTCAATTGCTGAATGCCCAAAGTTCCCGTCTGTGAAGAGCAATACTGGTTTTGTATGACTGCCGGGATACTGCTGATTTTTGGGGTATGTAATTAGTTGATTGCATTGCTAAAGTTGTGGTGTGTTACCGATATATCGTTAGATTTGGGCTAAGTCTATCTTGTTGATTTACAGTGTGAAATTTATTTCCTGTGTGCTGGGATTTACTACGTGTGTGATTTGAAGACGATTGCCTCGAAAGTAATTCGTGTCATAAGTGTATTCGCCGGTACTTTGACGATTGGTGAATTGGTCACTATTGAATTGTCGATACGCTGCCTTGGAAAATATTTCGGTATGTACTGCAGTAACTAAGCTAATTGAATGTGATATGTTTTTTACCGGTAACGTGTGATAGCCTACGGTGTTATTCGATGGTAACCTACAGTAGTTGTGTTGTCTTTGCTGGCTACAGTTTACTGGGTTCGTGTTTTGATTTGAACTGGCCTAAGTACTAGGTATGTTTTTTCCGAATTACTTAGACTGCGTTGTTTTGTTTTAGATAAACCGTGCTTTCCGTTTTAATCAATATCAAGAATTTTCAACATTCAAACTGTGAGTTGATTTACGTTATAGCGGTTAGTACGCGTTTTCGAAATACAGTACACTTAGTGAAAGGGAAGGTTTTCAAGGCACCTACGATTCTGCGAACGTCGGAATATCCCCAACACTAAAGAGGTTTATCGAAATATTGTGACATCACTTAGAACTGTCCGATGGATGCCAAATCCAGTAGCAGTACAACTACAGGATCGTCTAAGTCTTCGGTGCGATACAAACGTAAAGAAAGTCTGATAAAGCTCAAACTAGCTCAGTATGCGCGAGATGCTGAAGAGCAAAGAATCCGTGACAAAAGAATCGCTGACAAGAAGGCTGCGGAAGCAAAACGACTAGCAGATGAAGCAGATGAGGAACTGCGTTTGAAAGAGAAAGACAGGGAATTGGATTTGGCGATGAAGGAAGCAAAGGCTTGGGATGAAATGTCTTGGGATACTTTGGACAAGTGGTCCTCTGATGAAGAACGAAAAGATGAGGATGTCACTCTCTTTTCTAAGAAAGCTGATAAGAGTGGGGAAACAGAACATGCTGTTCCCGAACCTGTGGTAGATTACAAGGTACCGGTAGCTCCTATTATGTTTAAGCAGAATAAGCCCGTGCTTGCTTCTAATGCTCTGAATGATGTAACTATGCCTAAGTTTCACTCAGAGAAACTTGAATGTAGTCCCGAGCTTGTGCCTTCACTTTTGTCCAACAAACCTAGTCCAATGAAGAGGAGCGCTCTGTACCAAGGAACTCCCAACCAGCAGTATGGAACTCCGCAAGATTGGTTTTATCCCAATCCGCCATTCGCAATGAATGCAAAATATGACTGTTTGCCTCCACGGCCGGAGTTGAAGCCATTTGACGGAGATCCTTTGAACTATCATTCATTTGTAAAAAGGTTTAAAGCTCACGTGATGTCGAAGGTATCTTCTGATGAGGCAAGGTTCACGTATCTTCTGCAACTGTGTAATTCGGATGTTAGAAAAAAGATTGAACATTTCTCCATGAAGTCCGATGCGTTTGAACTTGCATGGCACTGCATTTATCGCAACTATGGTAGGCCAGAACTAATAGCGTCGTGCTGTGAAAGTACCCTTTTGAACATTGAGAGGGTGAAGCTCAAAGATTTGGAAGGGCTTAATGCTATGAATACTGCATTACAGAGAGCAAAAACGCAACTTCAGGATGTGGAACATTGCACGACTCTTAATTCCTTGGCCACATTGAAGATGCTTCTTTCAAAGCTACCGGAAAGCCTGCAAGCCAGCTGGATTGAAAAGGCGTACCAAAGGTGCAAGGAGACCGGACATAGAGTTGGATTTGTCGACTTTGTGGACTTCATTTCCTATCAGTGTGAGCTGGCAAACTCCGATTTTGGAGAGCTCCAGTGGACCTCTAGAGCAAAGGCTGAAATCCGTCAAGCAGCTCCACGCAAAAAGGTTTCTGTGTTTGCTGCATCTTCTGAAGCACAGCCAGTTCAGTCGCCGAGCAAGTCCGATGAAAAAGCCTCATTGAGCGTATGTCCAATGTGTAAGGTCACGCATGCGTTACAAGCCTGCGAGGAGTTCCGAAAGTTATCTCGTTACAAACGTGGGGAATTCCTTCGAAAGTTGGGATTGTGTTTTAAGTGCTTTGAAAAGGGTCACGTGGTTAAGGATTGTAACGCTAAAATAAAGTGCACAGCTGAAGGATGCGAATCACGAGAAAGCCATCATACGTTGATGCATAAAGATGAAGCACAGAGTCAACCACCTGAAAAGACTAGGAAAGAACCTGTGAAATCCAATTTTTGTGCAGCTTCTACTGGATTTGATCCTCAAAGTAAGCGGAATAGAACTTATCTTATGATTGTGCCTGTTAAAATTAGTTCTGGTAGCAAAACTGTACGGACCTACGCGCTGTGTGATACTGGATCAGAGATGACTTTTTGTAACAGGGCGATAGTGGATGAGCTAGAACTAACTGGGTCAAAGATAAGTCTGCCCGTTCAGCCTTTCTCAACGGAGTCTAGATCTGATGTAGTTGATGGAATCCAAGTGGATCTGGTGGTGAGTTCTGTCAATAATGATTTCACCATTGATATGAATGATGTAATGGCTGTGAAAAACTTGCCTTTCAAACCCGATCTGATTCCTGGAAAGGACGAACTTGACTCCTGGAGCTGTTTTAGTGACTTGCAGTTTCCCTCTGTGACAAGCCAGTCAATTGATCTGTTAATTGGCATTGACAACAGACGAGCGATTATGCCATTGGAATATCGTTACGGTCCTGACTATGGTCCCGATGCAGTAAGGACACCCTATGGATGGACGATATGTGGCCCCTCTATGAAAGGAATGGGTTGTGATCTACAGAACGCAGATGTGGTATCCATGAATGTTCAACTGGACCGAGTTTTGCATCACCCAGATTTGCAATCCCCAGCTGAGTATGTTGCTGAGTCTGACTTAAAGATGAGCCACTCTAGTGAAGATCGACTTGCCTATGCCAAAATGAAGAGTGCAATTGATTTTAAAGACGGACATTTTTATCTTCCGTTATTGTGGAGGGATGCGAAACCTCAGTTGCCTGATAACCGAAGAATGGCAGAGAAGCGCTTGGAATCACTAAAGCGAAGGTTGATGAACAATAGTGAACTGCATCGTCGCTACACCCAGGAGATGAGCAAGTACGTTGATGAAGGCTATGCTGAGTTGGTTCCAGATGATGACATTAAAAAATCTGAAAAAATTTGGTACTTACCCCACCATCCCGTGTTTAATCCCAAGAAGCCGGAGAAGTTGCGTATTGTGTATGATTGCGCAGCTGAATTTCAAGGAAATTCTTTGAACAAATCGCTATTGCAAGGTCCTGATCTGACTAACGGACTTGTGGGGGTTTTGACACGCTTTAGAGAAGAAAAGATTGCAATCGTGGCTGATATACGTGGCATGTTCCACCAAGTAAAGGTCTGCTCTGACGATCGAAATGCACTTCGTTTCCTATGGTGGAGGAATGGTAATTTGGAAGAACCAGCTTTAGTCTATCGCATGACAGTTCATTTGTTTGGGGCGACTTCGTCCCCCAGTTGCGCCTCCTTTTGTTTGCAACAAGTGGTAGCTCAATTTGGAGAAGGCTACTCCTTGATGACCTGCCAGGCCATCAATCGAAACTTTTACGTAGATGACTTCCTGTTTTCTTGCTCAACTACGACAGAAGGAAGACTGTTGGTTACAGAAGTGACGGAGATGCTGGAGAAAGGTGGCTTTCAATTGACTAAGTGGCTGTCCAATGATGATGACGTTGCCTCTTGCATTCCTATAGAGGCTAAGGGAATGGCCAATAAGTCTCTCCCAGGAACCAACTGCACAGGCGAAAGGGTCCTAGGCGTGTTTTGGGACATTGAACGAGATTGTTTCAGGTTTACGGCAGACTTTCCTGAGAAAGCTTACACCAGACGAGGCATTGCATCAATGATGCACTCATTGTATGACCCTCTAGGCTTTGTTGTACCCCTGCTAGTGGAGCCAAAGATACTGCTGCGAGACCTGAATGGGCGAGACTGGGACGCTCCTCTAACTGATGACGAATGCAAACGCTGGGAGAATTGGCTAAAGTCTGTCGAGCTTCTAAAAAATCTGGAAATAAGTCGATGCCTCAAGAACAAAGGTGCTACGAAAATATTCCGATATGAATTGCATCATTTTGCTGATGCGTCATTAACTGCGTTTGGTACTGTTTCCTACCTAAGGACGGTTGAAACAAATACGAATATTCAGTGTTCGTTCCTCATTGGGAAATCTTTTCTTGCTCCTGCTGGATTGACGATTCCGAAGCTTGAGTTATGCGCTGCGGTGGTAGCGGCAAGGATGGATGAGTTGTTGAGAAAGGAACTTACCTTTGAAATCAACCAGACGTATTTGTGGACGGACTCGAAGGCCGTTTTGATGTGCATTAGGAACAAACGAAGGAAGTTCCCAATCTACATTGCTAATCGACTTGCTGAAATTGAACACCTGACCTCAAGTGACTCTTGGCATTATGTTCCTTCCCATATGAACCCGGCAGATGAGGCATCAAGGGGTCTCACTGCCAAGAAACTGTTGAAGAATGCCAAATGGTTGGGAGGGCCCGAGTTTTTGCACAAAGAAACTCATGAATGGCCTAACGAAATAGATGAAGCTGCGAATGTTGGCACTATCCTGTCCTCTACGGCGAAGAATTCAAATCCCTTAGACAAGTTGATTGCACGTTATTCCTCTTTGCATCGTTTGAAAGTTGCATCAGCTTGGATCTTGAGAATTGCACGACGCTCAAAAATGAAAGTGGCTGGTTCTACTGAAGCTGAAATGAAAGCTCAAATGCTTCCTCATCTTACAAAGGAAGAGCTGGATGACGCAGAGCTGCGATTAATCCAATATGAACAAAAAAAACATCTACCAAAGCTTTATGCTGCCCTAGAAAATGGTAAAACGTTGAATAAGACAAACTGCCCTCAACGTTTACTCAACTGCAACCCCAAGTTGGTTCACAACACTATTCGCTTAAATGGAAGAATTGAGAAAGCTGTTGGAGTTGACTATGAGACTCGTTTTCCGGTTGTCTTACCTTCAGACTCCCATTTGACAAGCTTGATCATTGACAAGTATCATCGCATGACTGGACATGGTGGTATAAACCATACCTTCAATGAGCTGAGAATGAAGTTCTGGGTAGAATGTGGTTCGTCTACCATACGAAAATCTCTGAAGGAATGTATGGTTTGTCGCAAGAGAAAGGCGAAAGTTGGCGAACAAATCATGGCAAATTTGCCAGAAGCAAGACTCCAGATAAACCAACCACCATTTAGTCATACTGGTGTGGACTTTTTTGGACCCATTTATGTGAAACGTGGACGCAGTGAAGAGAAAAGATACGGCTGTATCTTTACCTGCATGAGCACCAGAGCAGTCCACATTGAAGTTGCACACTCATTGACCACCGAATCATTTCTTATGGCGCTAGAAAGATTTGTGGCACGAAGGAGACATGTGCATGATCTTTACTCTGATAATGGGACCAACTTCATCGGCGCTCAAAGAGTCATTCAAGAATACTTGAAGAAGTGGAATCAGAAGCAAATTCGTGACTCCTTGCAATGTCTCGACATTGAATGGCATTTCAACACGCCCACTGCAAGCCATTTCGGCGGGGCATGGGAAAGACTAATTCGCACAGTCAGAAAGATTTTGAATGACATTTCTGAACATCGTGTTTATGATGATGAAAATCTACGAACTGTGCTTACAAAGGTGGAAGCCATTATGAATTCAAGGCCCCTGACTCCAGTTTGCTTCTCCGAATTGACAGACAGAGCACTGACACCGAATGAAATTTTGACCCCTGGTTCGGATGATCGAATGATGATGTTGGAGACTTGTGACAGAGACCAGCACACGAGAAATTCCTGGATGAGAGCACAATTTGTTGTCAACAAATTTTGGGAGAGATGGGCAAAAGAGTACCTTCCCACTCTTGCTGAACGCAGCAAATGGAAAACGGAGTTCCGAAATTTCCAAGTTGATGATGTAGTTGTGATTCCTGTTGATCGACAACCAAGAGCACAATGGCCACTCGGTCGTGTTGTAGATGTCCATCCTGATGATAAAGGAAAAGTTCGTTCCGTAACCCTGAAGACAAAGGATGGCTCCATTAAACGCCCGATAGCCAAACTGTGTATGCTGATTCCCAATGATGTGAAAACGGTTGGCTATGTTCCTTCATGGTTAGATGAGAAGAGCAACGACCCTCCTGATCCTCCTGAAGACTCGCATAAAAGGAACTAATGAACTGACGAAGAATGTCAATTTGTGTTTGTGTAAATATGTTCGAAATTTGTGTTTGTTTCAAATTTACTCCCATATTGGGGGGAGTGTTGTAGATTTTGTGCCCCTGAATTGTAACTGACTCGACCCTGAGACTGAAGTACGAGCCATGCGTGACTATTACGTCACAGACACGCTTTTTCTCTTTCATAAAGTTAGGTTCGCTTGTTGTTAATGCAATGTTGATGATGCTAGGCGATTTGGCTAACGCTACTGCTATGAAAGTAAAATGTTGCTAGGTGTTTACTGCACAGTTATAACTTTAACCTGCTCGTTTAGAACGTTGATTAGGGTTGTGTAACTGAATGTGGATTTAGTTTACTGCTAATTTGAATTTGAACACGTTAAGGTTGACTGTTATGATTTCTGTGGTCAATTGCTGAATGCCCAAAGTTCCCGTCTGTGAAGAGCAATACTGGTTTTGTATGACTGCCGGGATACTGCTGATTTTTGGGGTATGTAATTAGTTGATTGCATTGCTAAAGTTGTGGTGTGTTACCGATATATCGTTAGATTTGGGCTAAGTCTATCTTGTTGATTTACAGTGTGAAATTTATTTCCTGTGTGCTGGGATTTACTACGTGTGTGATTTGAAGACGATTGCCTCGAAAGTAATTCGTGTCATAAGTGTATTCGCCGGTACTTTGACGATTGGTGAATTGGTCACTATTGAATTGTCGATACGCTGCCTTGGAAAATATTTCGGTATGTACTGCAGTAACTAAGCTAATTGAATGTGATATGTTTTTTACCGGTAACGTGTGATAGCCTACGGTGTTATTCGATGGTAACCTACAGTAGTTGTGTTGTCTTTGCTGGCTACAGTTTACTGGGTTCGTGTTTTGATTTGAACTGGCCTAAGTACTAGGTATGTTTTTTCCGAATTACTTAGACTGCGTTGTTTTGTTTTAGATAAACCGTGCTTTCCGTTTTAATCAATATCAAGAATTTTCAACATTCAAACTGTGAGTTGATTTACGTTATAGCGGTTAGTACGCGTTTTCGAAATACAGTACACTTAGTGAAAGGGAAGGTTTTCAAGGCACCTACGATTCTGCGAACGTCGGAATATCCCCAACACTTTTTCTTTTTTCTGCAGTCGAGAAGAGTTTTGAAAAGAATCGCTGTAACAATATACTACTCGAGTTCAGTTCTTCTAAAGTTAGAAGAATATTTGGAAAAAAAGGAGGCAGGACCGTAGCCATACTTGTTGTTCAGGTGGAAGCTCAGACAAATTTAGGTGGAACTTACTTAACATATTCGTAGTAAATTGCTCTTACAGCTATAAGTTTCCATGTATTAAAGTGAAAGTTTTTAAGGCGACGTTGAGCCTTATTCCCTGCCCTCTATCTCTTCGGCCCTGCAGGAATTCGGCCACCGAAAAACCGACCGTAAAGTTACATCAAAATCACGTACATCACGCGAGAATAGAACTGGTATCGGTGCAGCAGAGAGGACGAATTCAAGTGAAGATATTCGTTTTGTTGTCTTTTTTTGAAAATTTCGAGACAAAAAAACAAAAACTGCCGAAATATTTAAGCGCATTTATTTTTCTGAAAAATTGCTTTTGGGCGCTTCGCTTCTGAAGACCAAGAAGACATCCCATTACTACTAACGGACCTTCGTATCTACCTCAAACACAGAACTGTCCACCGTAAAGGTGAATTTACACAGTATCCGTTTTTGGTACGTTTTCGTCCGTTTTTTTACGTTTTGCTTCTTCTTGAAAAAGTATGCGCTTTTTCATCCGCATTTTTATAAGTCCATATCCGCACTAACTAGACAGTCACATACTGAACTAAAGTTTTCCGAAAAAATTTTTTTGTAAAGAGGTACAGCTGTATTTTGAAATATCGCTCTTATCCTTCATACACAAATTTTTTGAACAAAATTTTTATCTATATACAACAGTCTACTTAGTGCGGATATGGACTTATAAAAATGCGGATGAAAAAGCAAATATTTTTTCAAGAAGAAGCAAAAACGTAAAAAACGGACGAAAACGTACGAAAAACGGATACTGTGCTATAGGCGTAGAAGTACGACTTACCGTTTGCGCCAAATTTACTAAATGCGTTATTGCTTAGCTGCAAACCGATAAAATACTAGAATATGACATTGCAAGCGATATTCGGGGACTCCGCGAAAGTATCTAACTTTACTGAACTAAAGAACTTCTAATATTGCGTTAAGCGTGTTGATGGTTGTTGAAAGTCAGATCTGAAACGCATCGCTTTCGAATTTCAGAATGTTCTATTAACTTGATCAAGTTTCTGGTTAACGGTTTCAAAATTTCAATGTCTGGAAAAGGTATCTATGAAATGTCAATCAAAATTACAAGTCTGCTTAGTTCACGCTTCGACTTTTGAGGAGTTACTTGAATTTTCACTTAGCAGCGCCACGGAAATGTTAAAATTGCGGTTACCAACAAAATCCTAGTTAAAACTAAATATTTCGACAATAACCTTTTGCTTCGATTTAAACAACAAAAACAAAACTTTTTGATCTGAAAATGCCAAAATGATTTTTGGGTTTTGTAACTTATATCTTGGCCAGAAATTTTGACACGCTGTATCCTAAATACCAAATCTACACCCTCAAATAGCCCACTGCAATATTTTTTTAAGAACAATTTTATATAAGCACATATGAACAGTTCTATTGATTTTTCTTAAATTTAAGAAATAAATCGAAACAATGCTTGCCTTAGTAATTAGCATGGAAAAAGATACGTACACAAACAAAATTTAGAAACAAAAAATCAAATTCTTGTAAATTTATAGGTGATTTTGCCGAGTCTAACTTTACGATGACTTCACTTTGAAAACTTATATTAATTTACTCAACTGCATGCTTTCCAGAAACCTAGGTGTAATGTTTAAAGTCAAACCACTATTCACCAAAAATTATCTATTTCTTTTGTACATTAATAGTTCATTTTAACAGGTTTTTAGTTCATTTTATCAGCTTTGAGGTTATTCGCTCTCGAAGTTAAAGGTCTCATAAAGTTATCAAAATATTGAAGTAACGTCAATCAAAAAGCTTCGGAGTTCCTAACAGTTTTTCACTTTATTTCGAAATAGCATAGAGCGATCTTAAAATTCCAGCGCCTTTTGAGTAAAAAATATTATTGCATGAGCCAAACGTAACACTAACCACAGCCAGAAATATGCACGCATTTTATAGCTATTCCTATTCCGAGAACGCTATATTTAGCAATGCGACCCAACGACCAGCATAATATTGGATATTGCACAATATATTGTATTACATCCATTATTCAGCGCGAAAGCTTTCTTAATAAAATTGTTCAAAAACTTTGAAGAGCAAGTAGAAGATTTTTTCAAAGTCATCAGTGTCGGTTTAGAAAAAAACTCGGCCATCCAGGTTAAAGCCAGTATGCTCAAGTACTTCAACGTCTTAAATGCTGAAGTATTCCCATAAGTTTGACTCTTCCTCTTTTCTGTGATATCAATTTGTTTTGAGAATTTATCTCATGGTTTGAAGGTTCATTTCGGGGCTAATTGTCCAACATGGCACTGCCAAATTTGGTATGTTTTATCTTTTTCGAATATTGGCTTACCAGTACTCTTAAAATTTGATATGTCTAGCTGGAGAACTTCGTAATAAAAATTTAACGGGCCCATTTGGAATGGTCTCCTCAATGTGGCCAACCAAATTTCGTTATCTTTAATCTTTGATTCATATTAACCTATCCAATTTTAATTCGTTTAGCTTTTGTAGGTAATGAGGGGAGATGTCAACATAATTGGAGGACCCCTTAATAGTATGAGATCTTTAAATTTTTACATATTATATTTTTACCTAAAAAAAACATCTTGAAGATTTTATTTGTCTGCTTAGTGGTTAAAAATTTTGAAGGACCCGTTTGAGGAGGACTTCCCAATTGTGACACCTGAAATTAGTCATACATATTTTATTTACTTATTCTGATTTTATCTTTCCTTGATATTTACCTATTCTGAAAATTTCATCAGACTAGTGCAAGTGATTAAAGTTTTAATTTTATTGTCCTTGTTTGATGGGGATTCCTTCATTTTGGTACCCCCAAAGTTTGTTTAATTTTATCTTTTCTTAAAATTTGCCTATTCTGAAAATTTCATGCGCGGTGAAATAGTTTGAATTTTGAAAGCCCCATTTGAGGAGAACACCCACATTTTGGTATCCCAAAATTTTACCTTTCTCCATACTTACTTACCTTAAAAATTTCATGTGTGCATCTTAAAAGGTTGAAAAGTTTGAATTTTGGAGGGCCTCGTTTGGGGGAAATACCCAATTTTTGTTAGGTTTAGTTTGTTTTTAAAGTCCACCTATTCGAAAATTTGATCCATCTACCTCTAATGTTTTAAAAGTTTAAAATTTTGGCGGCCTGACATTCATAAGCTTCGCATTCATAAGCACCCACATTGAGTCCAAATTTCAGCTTTGCACGTTTTGAGTTGTACAAGGTTTTGAGCTTTCAAGCGGGTTTGAGTTATACGAGGTTTTGAGCTATGGTAGGCGAATTAACAAATTTTTAAGCCAAAAATTGCCGGTTTTTTTTTGTGTCCCAATTTACGATCACGTGGCCTAGGATCCCCAAAATTAGCACACATGACGTTTTAATTAAATCTTATGTTTAGTCCCAATTTCAACTTTCTAGGTTTTACCGTTTGCTGGTTATAAGCAAATCAATCCTCATCTGGCAAAATTCGTGAACTAAAACAAAGGTGCTACGCGCTCACGCGAAGTCCCTATTTCCCACAAAATTTTATTGGATGCAATGTGTAATCAGAAGTAGGCTACGCCTACAAGAACCAAATTTTGTGACCAACGAAAAAAATATTGTCTACAATACGCACAAGAAACACAGTTTTCATATACGCGTGTAGCCTTTCACAAACTACCGTAAAAATCACGGAATTCGGTTTTCAAATCACAAAGATAAAAGTTTCCGTAGGATTAAAAGTAAGGGTTATCTTGCTTCTGCAATTTTGAATCGCATGTCAGTTGAGTTCGCAGTTATTTGTCATGGTGATGCTGCACAGTAATAAGATTTGATGTTCCTATCAATATTGTCAAGTCAAAGCTTGTTGACTAGATAGAACGCAAGGCTAAAAAGTATAGCAAAACGTAGCTTATGAAAATATCATCAATGTAAATGCCACTGAATGAAATTAGCTTCTGCGATTAATAATTCATTGGCGCCCCAATCTAAGCAGTGTAGTATATATAGTTCAGATCAGCAAATTTTGTGTTAAGAATTGCCATTTTACGGTTCTTCCTTTCTACTGCAGTAAAGTTATTTGCCTACTGTAGCTTGCCTTTATAGCCTAAATTAATGTACGTCTGATTTCGCCGTGCATTTATAAAACATTGTAGAGGTATAAAAGAGGTAGACTTAAATAAGCAAGTTTATTTCGTTTCACGAGAGAGTTTTTCATGGATTTAAAATTTGGTTATGTAATAAAATAGAGGAGTTTTTCAAATCAAGTCGAATTTTTCATTATACTCCTGCATGTATATTACGCCGAAGCGTATAACGAGTTGACGGGGCTCATCTACGTGTAATTGCGCCCGGGCACCACATCTCCTTTCGACGAAATTTAGCAGCGGTGGCGAGCTGTTGGTAGCACTGTGTTCGATTTGACCAACCCGAGGTTTGGACCTCAGATGTCCCGCTCCAGAGACGAACGCGTTACCGCTCGACTAACTCCATTAGCATATTCCAATAAGTTTACAGGTACCAGTAACAGTAGCCAAGTTTTTAGGTTTGGTCATAGGCTACTCACTGCTGCTACCAGTTGGTAATCGCGTTTCTTAGTCAGTCAGAGTTATTGCAAAATTATGCTATTTGTAATGTCACAAAATCGCGAAATGCAGGGTTGCCAATGGTACGGAGTCAAACGGAGTAAATCGTATTTTCGCAAATAAAGGGAATTGTGGAAAAAGGTTTGGAGCACCTCTTTATTACCTAAAGTAGTTCCTCATTTCTTCAATAAAAACGATTTCGAGCAGTATCTCTTTAAGCAATTTCTTCATTTGTTTGAGTAATATGCAGCTATTTTTCATAATTATTGCGAGGGTTGAAGAAAAAGAATGCAGAATAAAATTTCCAAACCGGAACGTAGCCATCAATGCTGTGACTAATTTTTTTTTTCCCGTTAAAAGGGCATTCAGATCGAACATTTTTTTTCGGTTTTCTCTCGAAGCGTTTCTCGCAAATTGGAAGACTAATTTCACCAAATTTGAACTTTCTACGACCTTCCATTTCCAAGATATGACAGTTCGATTTCCCCTTAGAAATTTTGCCAGAATTGCCAACTACAAAACAACATTTCAAAAAGTTAGTACAATGCAAAATTTGCAATATTTAAAAAAGACAAAATCCTAAAATCACTGGTTTATAAAAAAATGAGCGAAATTTTTTGCATTACCTTGCGTTGAGATAAATCAATCGAAAATTTCATTATACTCGCTGTATTACGCCGAAGAGTTTAACGCGTTTGCGAGGCCCATTTCTGCTTCATTGCGCCCGAGCAACACAGCTCTTCAAAGAAATGTAGCAGCAGCTGCGAGCTGTTGACAACATTGTGTCCGATTTGGCAGGCCGATAATGTGAACCTCGGACCTACCGCTCCAGAGACGAACACTTTACCGCTCAAACAACAGGCCAGTACGAAAAATTCCAGAAAATGATAGTTCCAGTAGCGTAGGTAGGGGGGTGGGAGGGTACTATTAATAGCCCCCCTGTATTGGCTTGTCGACCAAAATGCAGACTAAAGAAAATATCATGTTTTTAGCATTTCTGAGACTGTCTTGTGCATTGGAATGGACTCAAAAATGATTTAAAGCATTTTTTGAAACATTTAGGGGGGACTAATTTGTCAAAAATAAGATTTACAAATCAGTAAAACGTTTGAAAAATGGCCGAAAATAAGCAATCAAATTTGATCGCTTGTTGAAAAATGCTGAACATAGGTTTCATCAAAAAATATATAAGCTTAGGAATAGGGGGGAGGGGAGAGCTATTTAGTATTTGTTAATTACCAATCACTTCTCTCAAATCTCGTTCCTTTAGCCCCTTCAATTATCTTTCTCTATACATTATAGACGAAGCAGATTACTCCTTGTGAGTTTTATTAGACTGTAGTTTTTATTTTACCATTAGCCACCTCCCACATAGCCCATTTAAAAAACCAATTTGATCATTAAAATCAAGTTCATTAGTTCAACTGGTGGGGCAGAAAACCTTTTTTTAGGCGAAAAAGTTTTCTGCTCCACCAGTTGAATTAATGAACTTGATTTAATTTATATCCCTGGTGACAACAATTGAGATGTTCAATTTAATCATGTTTTTGAACAGCTAAATGAGCTAATTTTTATGCCATATTTTAAAAGCCCAAAATTTTATTAAAATAGATCTAAAATTAACTTATTTATGCAAAAAAATACAAAATTTTCGAACTTTGGGGGCTCCGTCCCCAGACCCCCCAAACAACCCCCCATTGCAGATTCTTGGCTACGCGCCTGAATAGTTCTTTAGAGAAAAAGCTTGACCTTGCTCCCTGCGTGGCTTACGGCATTTATATAGTGTAATATGTATCATATTTTACGTCAGCCCATGCATTTCGTCGTAAGTATACGATAATTACGATATAAGCAAATTGCTCAGTAAGTTCCAAATGAAGTTGTCAGCAACTACGCGACGCTTTAGGTTAGGATGCGCTTCAGTGCAGTAATAAATGCTTTAAAAATTTTCAAACGTTCTTGTAACGTAGCGTGATTGGTTAAAAGCCGGTTGTTGACCAAACATTAAAAAATTCAGCAATGTGATAGTCAATGTGATTTTGAAGCAAGATGACTCTGTGGGAAGATTCAGCTCGCCGGGAGATTTTTCACTTAAGTTACGGAATTAGACGTTGACGAAAGTAGAATGCGAAGTTTAAAACGGGCAGATAGAATTGATAAACAAGTACGGTCTAAGTTTATTTTTCGTGTGACGTGTGCAATTTGAAGTCAGGTAATAATGAAAACAGCATGAAAGACGTTGCTTGCACAACGCCAAAATTTCAATGAGAACACCAGCGCTTTCAGTGTTTTAGCGTAAGTTGATGTATGCTTGCGAAAAACGTATTTTTGACTTTCTAAAGAATTTAAATTGTACGATACTACCGGTACTGCTGGAGTGAAAAAGCAACTAACACGACATGTGTCCAAAAGCGAGAAGAATAGACACAATTGCCGCCATTTTTACCTTTTGAAACGCATTGAAGCATACCGTTTACCTGAGTCAAGGAGCAACTCGTGGAATAACAGTTAGAAAGAGCGACCGCAATGATGAAACAAATACAGTACAAAATATTGTAATAGATCAAGGTTCGTCTGTACTAGCATACCAGTTGAGCAACGCGACAAACTTTAGTGTTAATGAATATAGTTTTCGTGGCAGCCTATGATTATTGTTAATTGTAGTGTTTGTGAGTTAACTGCAATAAATTTGCGACAAACAGTTGAAATTATGAGAATAAAAAATTTCAGATGGAATTTAGTATCAAAATCCAATGCCGTTATAAGGACGGAAGAGACAGCAACTCAACATCTGACTTCCGTTGTCGAGTACAGTGTCTAAAAATACAAAAAAAAAACAACCGATTTAAAGCTTACGATGGAAAAGGTTTAAAATAACCGTTTTAAAAAACAAGTTAAGGTCACTCTGAGTTGTTTTTTTCATTTTTTAGGTTTTTCACTTGACCGATTTTTGTTAGATGAAATTGAAAACATAGTGCTTGCTTTTTATTTCTTGATTGTTTTGAACCAGAACGTTATAATATAGTTATCAAGTCGAAAATATCAATTCGTTGAAATTAAGCATTTACAATTAGGTTTTCAGTTGCGGTATATACCGAATTGGGGATTTGCAACATTCAAGCTATTAAGTTTTTGTGGTTGTACTGGACTAATCCGAGGCTGAAAATTAATATTGCATTTTGTAGTTGAAATTTAAATACCGTTAAACATAATAAATGACTGAATATCGTGTGAATTGCTAGCTAGAGCTCAAAGGTTTGAGTTCTTTTGCCGCTAAATTTAATCGAACATTAGAGAAAGCACGTATAATGGTCTACTTAATTTGCCCGGGGCTTTAGCGTTGAGACTCCTGTCGAAATAGAAGCTTCGAAATCGTCTGTACAAGCACTTGTGAGCGGTTTTCAATAGCCCTTGTCAAAGCCAACAGTTCAAACTCTTGTGGTTTTGCCTGCTTTGGTAGGTTTTTGCTTTCTTCGACTAACGAATGAATGAATCAAGCGCAATTTCAGACAAATCTAAGTAATAAGGGCTACAGCGCAGAGTCAGAGTTATTCAGTAGTAAAAGTCAGTGTCAATGGCATTCAGGCGGAATTGGTTCTGCTCTTCCTAGTTCAGATTTTTGTATCAGCAAATAGTCATCAATGTTACAGCACAAATATATATTATACCGTCCTCTACCGGTATACTGTGGTTACAGTATAGTGTAACAGATTTTTGTTTCTGTAAGGCAAATAATGACAAACTCACAAGGATAATAAATTAACGTCATTGCTGTTGGGCTAGAAAAAAGTACTGTTAACGATGCTTCGCGAGCAAGTTTTTTGTTCTTCTGTAACAAAAGCAACGAGCTGCATTTGACTGCTTGATTACGTTACGTACATTTTCTTTCCAGTAAAAGGTACGTAAAAGCTATAGAGTTATTTCTTACGTCATTATGACGTTATGCGCACTTGGAATCTTGTTATAAAGTAGAAAAGTGTTCCCACGGAAAAATTCTAGCAATTTTGTTGTGACAAAAAACAGCAAAAAGCGATAGACCGACACGGCCATTCACTTCCAACAAAACCGTTCAGTTTGTATGTTTTGGCCGAAAACAAAAGCTGCATTTTTAGCTGACATTTTAAGTTCTTAAGCTTATGGAAGCTATTCATTGAAGCTACCGTACAACGGTGTTGTGTCACGCAATGACGACTTGCTATTTGGTTTATTGCTGTGTAAACATGTTAGCTTATAAATTTATTCAATATTGCTATGCAGCTGCTGGTTGAAATATTGGCCCATTGACCAGTTGTGAATGAAACATTGGTTATTTCTAAACAAAAACTTAATCAGTAATTTGTTGCGCATACTTGGTGATGAATTTTGCTTCGTATGATTTATAAACGGAAATTAATGTTGGTCGGCAGTGTCATGGCTCATTGCCTTTTGTGGTCGTAAGTTGTGTGTGTACTGTAGTTTCATAATACGTAAGAAAACAGAGCTACCCTGCGTTAGACTTGTCATTCTAACACTGGCAAATATTACTTTCTCACATTTGGTCACCTAAAATGTTCTGGGTAATGAATTCAAGTTGTAGTTTCACACAATTACAGACTCATAATAGTTAATGGATTTTTCGTAACTTAACCTATGAGCCTGTAACATCTAATTGCCCATCGAAGCTCTAGAGACTAACTAGATCAGTGGTGTAGGCAGAAATTAAGAAATAGGGAGGAAGAGGAAGACCCACAAAAGGTCATCGTCTCAGATAGTTTTTGGTTCCCATTGCTAAAACTTTGCCGACAAAAAGACAACATAGTCGATTTTTGCTGGTGATTAATACAGATAAATGGATGGAGGGATACAAAAAGAGGAGGCTTCGTACAATGCCCTTTTCTCCCTCAATACTTGACTGCACTCGATAGCGCACGTCTGCAACCTTCCATCTAGAAAACTTGTAATTCATCTTCACCACCAAAATTAGAATTTGTTGCTCGGATTTCACGTTTAACTTCGCAAACTCTTCCGATGATGATCGTGAGTTGTCAAAGTTATTCTTTTGAAGTTAGATTCTGTGTCTTTAAATAGTTGATTTTTGTGGGGGTCTGTATATCAGATTGTCGTTTACAGAAAGTCTAGATTTTGTTCTACTTTTAAATATCCACAACGCATCGGCAAGAAACGCAAGAAGCAAAGTTGTATCGTTGAAGTGCGTTTGTAACTTGATTTTCCAAGCTTTGCTTTGACCAAAAAACAGCGAAGGAAGCTTGCAGTCTCAATTGACACTGCTGCCTCCGGGCTACTAGGCACGTTGAAGGCTTCTCACATTCATTCAGCGGTGTTCTACATGCAGCACATCTTTCCTACCTCGATGGGCATTAAAATTTTATTTCAGATGCATCTACGTAATTAATGTACAGTAGTTGTGCGCGCATTTCCGGGATGTAAAATCCTGGCGGGAACCGCGACTTGAAGTTTCTATGCCTCGTCCTTACGAATTTGCTAAAAATCGGCTGTTGTTCGTTTGCTTATTCACACTTGTGTATTGCGTAGAAAAAATGCGGAACTCCGCGTTCATATCGTTACGCAACGCATGGCGTCGATTTAGATTTGTTGAAAGATTGAGGTGATCATAATAGTGAAGCGTTTTTTAAAAAGTGCTGATTAGTCATTGCTACAGGTAGAGGGTACGTGTTAGAAATAAAAAAAACGTTACCTTTGACTCTTCCTATTCACAGGCCGGTTTTCAGACTAGAAGTCTTTTGTTAGGTCTTAATTCTTCTGTTGTGTGCTAGTTGATTACAGTATTAAGTGACAAGCGTATAGAAGAATCAAAAATTTGGACTTCATCAATTTCTGTATCAATTTACTGGCTTGCCTACGGCATTGAACAATGGGTTTACGATCATTATTATTTGGACTCTTTTTGTGCTGTAAGTATATTATACAAATCGAAACAAAAAATATATTTTGTACGTGTTTCTAAATCTGATTGGTTACATTTTGTTCGCATACAACCTATAGCTGGTTACTTTCCGGTAGTTAGTATTTATACTAATCTTTGAGGCGCTTCATTGATTGACTACGTTTTCTATGCAGTGTTATGTTTAAATTGGTCCTCAAAATCTTGAAACTTTACCAAAATCAAAAAAACTAAAGTGAAAAGTAAGGCTTGGATTTTATCGCTGTTGAATCAGCTGAGCGGGATCTTCACTAGAGTATAGACTTTAGAGTAAGACGATAATAAAAGTTGAACGAAGTTACAACCTGCATTTAAAACTTTTCCCTGAAATTATTGCCTATTTTACTTCAGGTTGCGTGGTTCATTGCCAAGACAATTTCGAAATAACTTTTCTTGGTCAAGGTCTTTTTCCGTTAGGCAGCAATGCCACATTGCGATGCCAAGTACTTCCAGTCCGTAAGTATTGATTTTTACTCCACACAAGAAAAAGTTATACTATGTTTTTTGAAGTGCTGAGGTATGGGTGAGTCTACGGCCATCGTGTTTTTAACTTTTAAACTTAACGAAGAAGACTATATTTTGACTGGTCAATAATTGCAATTACATCTTAATTTACCCCGAATTTTCTTGCCTGGAAACAGCCAAGGGACCTTTTCGGTCTTCGAATCAAGCTACCACTCGCCTACCTGTCAACCACAAACGCTGGAGGCTTCACACTATTATTGCTGAACGTCAAGCATGGAAGCTGTGAATACCAATTTTGACAGTCTTTGGTTTGACTCGACCGGGTACTTTGGCTAAAGTGGATGCTTAGGTTTCTAGTATGTATTTCATATCTGTTGTGTGGAATTGCAGAAATAAATTGATTTTCTTGAACACGGTAATGGCTGCATGATCAATTACTTAGGCGAGAATTTTTAAATTCCATGTTAAAATAATTCCAACTACTACTCGAGGCTGTGCTCGAAGAGCAGATCTGGGACCACCTCAACCCCTGCTAGATACCTTTTATGCTTGTTTGGTTATTTGCCAATTGCACAACAACTTGCCGCCCCCAGTATTCAACTACGAGAATCGTCTAGTTCTGAATTTTTTTTATTTTCTACGTGTATGCGAGCCGTCGGGAACGCATTCGTTGTGGTTATCAGGTATCAACAAGCCACGGATTATATTATGTAGAATGCAAAATTTATGCATATTTTTATCCTCAGATAAAACTGTGATTTTTAAATCACTTCACAAGACCTATCTTGAATTGAAATCAATTCTTACTATTTTTAATGGCCGACTTGAGTCTTGTCAAAGTTTCAAGAAAAATGATATAAACTGATGTATTAATAGCTGAGATACAAGAGTTAACTTACGTAAAAATTCCAACTCTGAGTATTTGTGCAGTAATGGAGCGCAAAATCGGTGTTAAATTAACAAGTTATATTATTCCTGAAGTGAATAGGCAGAACTAATTTAATAGTTCACAGAGACATCACGTCTTACAATCCTACTTCATTTGACAACACCTTAATGCTGTCTCCTCGTCGAAATGGGTAATCATTTCAACCCCTAGTGACGCAGGTAAGGCGGAGCCCCCTATCGCGGGAGCATTCCCGTGTTTCGAAGTCAACTGACTTCATCATCAGTGTGAAGAGGAGTCGACACAATGCAAAGAATTTTGATCCCTGAATTAGGCTAACTCAACCGGTAAATTTGAATAATCAAGCTATCGGTATAGGCTAACGTCTTCATCTCGTAATTTCAGCTGCTAAAAAGGCAGACCCAATTTTTTTTTCCCACGTACTGCTTGGACTCGAGTTTCGCGTAATACCAACGCTCATCGGCAGAGCTCACGTTAAAACCGAAATTCAAAAACTAAACTAAGCTTGTCTGCAAACCGAAATTCAATATCTGAGTAACCTAGCCCATAAAGTTAAAATCAAAATAGGATTGTGAAACATAATCGCAATTGTGACCAAGGTAACCCGAAAAAAAAAAAATTAACTCTGGACAGGGGACCAAGTGGGCTAATAGACAGGGATGAAAAATTAAGTACATAAAATTTGCAGATGGTGTTAAATTAATTTTTAAACGAAAGTTTGATATCCAGCTTGAGTTCTACTTGAGATGGTTTCAAATATAACTCGAGCTTGAGTCATTTGCAATCTCTTCAAAACTGAAAATGTATTTGCAGCTGATGATCCATCAAGCATGACAGTATCGTGGTGGTTTGGATCGTTGCTTAAACTTGCCAGAAGTGTTGCTAATCAGAGCCAGTCGTTTGTTTACGATTCGGCCAAGCCGGAGTTGCGTCCGCGGTTTAGCGTATCTTCTGAAAGTTTTTCAGGTAGGTTTAAAGCAGGTGTTTGATTTTATGCTCTGAATGTATGTAAGAAACTGAACTGCGAACTCGACGTTCTACAGTAGTTAACAAATCAAACACTAGTTGCTACTATCAGCGCAACAAATGGTGGTTGGTTGAAGTTGACCGACGCTTACTTGTGGATGAGTGTACGCCAGCGATCTCATCGTGGAGAAGTGGAAAATGATTGTATCCACGACAGTTTTTGTTAGTGAGTAGCCAACGGCCGTCTTTTTAAACTCAACTTCCTTATTCTACCCCGGAGAATCACGGAAAGCACAACAAAATCGCTGTCTAACGGGGTAAAACAAGCGTCGGGATGTTCCTCCTGTAAAAAAAAAGCACAAGCCTATTGCCTACTAGTAATGCTTCTTACTATCATCTTGAAAATAGAACCAGCCTAGATGTATTTGTGATTGATAGGAAGTGGTTCTTCCTCACAGCCTTTCCGGTATTTCAATATTCTGCATTTTAAAACGTCATCTCTGTCAATTTCTACAATTCTAAGATTTTGAACACTTAAAGAGTTGCACTTGATTGTTATACGAGCCGCAGTTGTTGCTTCAAAGTGTATGTGTTTGAAAACTATTTAACACAAACCAAAAAGAACGTAAGTAGCAAATTGTTTAAGTTGGTTACATCTTTCACTTAAGAGTTATTTTGGTAAGAAACAGCAAAATACATTTTCTTATTGTTACTGTGGCTTTTTCATTCACATAACAATAGATTCTTTACAACTGTTAGTTGGTATGTCTTTGTTTATTGTCCCGTTTCGGTAAAAATTGGTTACAAAAGGAACGATTTGCCTTGGAATTGGAAAAAATTTGTCTGACGTTTTTGTGTGGTTTTCTCCGCACTCATTTTCAGGTATTTCTTGCCAAATTTAGAGTTTAAAAAACTTTTTCTTTTTGTCCAAAAATTTTTGTCAGATTGTCACGACAGCTGCTGAAAATTTCCCGGTCATGGTGCCTCTTGTCTTAGATTATGCATGTACAGTAAGTTAAGGATCTCGTGGCGCGGTTGCAGGCAAAATTTGTGAGGTGATAACCCATGACAAGAGGTGACTGTATCGTGCGTAATCGGTAAGGAACAGGGTAAACGCTCAACAAATGCCGTTATTGACATCGTACCATTGTAGTGGATTGTCGTAGTAGTGATGACAATGAAAGTTATTTACCAAGACTTTCCCGCCTCTCAATACACTATCAGCATAACTGACATAACGATAAGAAGGTTTACGGGAGTTCTTTTCTGGATTTGTTTTTGGAGCAATCAATTTAGCGTTTTGTAATCAAAATAACTCTAAACATTTGTACTTCCTGTTTGAAAAATATAAATATTTGCGCAAACAAATATAACAGCTACTAATGCTAAGCTTGAGTGTTTCAGTTATGGCTGATTTGCTTTTTAAGGATGATAGTACCATTTTTGAGCGCTTTTCCCCCTAATCTTTTTTGCTCTTGAAGATTTGCAGCTAAACTTCTTCCCTTTAGTAGCCTACTTTGGAGAAGAACGTTTCTCAAAATGCAGTCCCCAGAACCGCAAGTGGCAGTTTTTAATTTGGTAATTATTGTAAAGTTGCTTATAAAACTCTGAACCGAGCTAAATTCGAAATAGCGTTTCTTTGGCAACATCGCTGTTTTTGGTAATTGATCATAGCATTTTTTTTGCAAAATCATGTGCATGATAAGCCATGATGTTTATTTTGCTGGATTTTTTACTGACGAAACTGTTAATATGCTGCGTTGTTTACAAATTGTGTACTGTGCTGGTATAATTGATTAATTGCTTTATCATTACTGATTAGCGTAATTAGATGGGGCGAACACTTGTCGAACAGTTTTTAGATATTGGCGGTGATATTTCATCATAGCGCACACGATTTTTAGTGAAAAACGTTTCTGCTACATACTCTTTTGAGTGATTTGAATGTTCCTGGGGTAAATTTTTCGGGTGAGTGTAATCAAACATGACAGCCTCGTACACTGATATTTGCTTAGAACGGAAAAATTAGATAGTAGTAGTAGTTTATTAGTAACAAAGGTTTAACACGCGAGTCAGAGGTCACATTCGCAAGACAAGGAGCACCGAATAACACTAAGGTTTCCTAGTCGAGATGCTCCTTCTTAGTTTTCACAATACGAAATCACACAAAGCTGCAATGAAATGATGAAGTACAGCAAATAGCACAGACAATGTTGTTTGTAGCAAAGGTCCCACATGTTCAAATGCGTACGGGTACAGTGCATGCAATGCTTAATCAATGCCTAAGAGCGTGGTCAGTAATCTCGCAGTAAATTTTCTTTAAACTGCTTTTTAAAAGAATAGAAGGGTTTATTTGTTTAAGTTTCACCAATTTCTTTCCATAGTTTAGCGCCTCTAAATTCGATTTTATTTTGTCCAGCAGATTTAGAGACTCGAGGTAAAAAGTAATTAGATCCGCTTGGTTTTCTAGTTGCATAATCATGAATTTTGTTAATTTTGTGAAGTTATAATTACATAGTTTTGGTAGCTTATTCTTAAAAAGCTTATGCATAAATTTAGCAAGCTCCAATTTGTAAACATCGTGAAGTTTCAGAAAGCCTAGTTTCTTCTGCAGTTGACTTCTATGAGAAAATTTTTTGTTCCAAGTCATGGTACGTATGATATTGGTTAATTTGACTTCAATCTCACGAAGTTGGTTTTGGGCGGCTGTGCCCCTAGCACTAATGCCGTAAGTTAAACGGCTATAAACAAAACTATAATAAAGCATAACTAGAGAATGCTTTCATGCCGAAAACTTAAAAAAAATACGGGCAAATACTGAAATTGAAACCAAACAAGATTATGTTTTGTCGGTAGCCTATCATGACAGACATGTGGTGTAACTCATGGGGTGGTTCATTATTTTTTGACTTCTTTCAAGACTAATGAAGTTCGACCACAAATATTCTGCAACTTCACTACACGCTACTTCAACACCGAATTCATTGTTTCATAAAGCATTTTTTTCATGAATTAGAAAATATGTTAAAGTGATTTTTCATGATGTATTCGAATAGTTAAGCTAGATGAGACTGAAAGGAGGCTTAAAGATCAAACACTTGATATAACCCACGTCTCGAAATAATAGTTTTTGGGCTTTGAAGGCACGCAGTTATCTTATCCAGTTACCATTTTTCGTCCAAATAATTACAGTTTTCTGGCATAAATACTCGAACAGTAAGAATAAGGTCCCTAATATGAAGCGAATGAGTGAATATTTAGACTCGCATATCCCCTTTGTCATACATCAGTGACGAAGCAAGACCTAACGGCACATTTAATTAGGCGCGGGTTTTTTTTCTGCGGTTAGACGTTACCAAGTTAATGCTTTTTGGACGATTATGTGCATCTTTGTAATAGGGTTAGGAAAAGGTAATGAATGGTTAATGCGAATCTTCAAACTTACATAGTTTTCTATTCAAATTTTACCACAAAGTAAACTCTGTGTCTAACCGTCCAAACAATGACCAAAGTTGCAGCCTAAACGCATACTTGTCGCACTGTACTAGCGTACTTAGTAGTCTTTGCGTAACCGAATATAGTAATCGCTGCGTACCGTACGAGCAACGTAGTAATTATGCGGTCAAAGACTGGTTTTGGTGCAACTGAATTATAGTAATGACTCCGTTGATTGTGCTGCGCAGATTTCACAATTATTTGTCATAAGATTTTTCAAGTCAACGCTTCCCGTATTAGTGTGATTCAGTCGAGGTTAAAGGTCATTTATAATTACTTTGCAATGATGTCATGGGTGGTTATTACGCTTATACATTGCGTAAAATTCTCCGCATGTCGTTCGTGTTTGTTTTTTCCGTGAAAGGAAAGCAACGGTGGAGCTATCTTTTGGACAGGAAAGATCCAATCTTTTTTGGGAAGCTTTCTGGCGCATCTTTTTGTTTTAACCACGTATATATCTGGACGTGGTTAAACTAACCTGGACGTGGTTAAATTATTTTAACTACGTACAGCTTATAGCGCAGCATGCCCGGTCTGCGGAAAGATAAGCCGGTGCTTTCGCTTACCAAATATGGCAGACATTAGTACTAGTTTTGAGTTTTTTTTTTTAAATAAAATCATTTATTGAGTGCTCGAAGCCATCTTGTAATAAGTAACTGTCGTAGTAAGCTTTATCTGAGTAAAAAGAAACGTGTATCGCTTGCGAATTGATTCCAGGTTATGAGATCACGAACCATCCAAAAACGAGTTTAATTTTTTGGCTTTACGGTTTTGAATGGAGTCTATTTGTGGATAATGGCTTTCCAGGTTTGGAACGAACATGGAAGTCAGATAGTTAGATATTTTAACTAGGAAAAAACATAGTAAAACGCAAGATACTTGAATCGCAATTTCATTTGTATTTACCACGTTGCCTTTGTCGAGAAACTGAGAGCGACCTTTTGGTCTTTGAGTCACCTGTTTACCTCTCATGTCGAGCTATGGCGCAACCACGGGGCTAAGGGGGCTGAATATCCCCCTTAGCTAAGTCTGAAAATATAACCCCAAAATACAAGCGTTAAAATGTGCTTTGAACTTGACCTGTAAATTAGGGGGTCGAAGGTGCAGGGTAATTTAATTCTTTCCAATGATTTTCAAATTTTAGCAATTTAGTTCTTTGCTCCAAAATCGTGAAAAAGTGATGCAAATGAATTTAAAATGACTGTTTTTCCGCAAAACATCACAAAAATCACCCAGGACTGGAGGCTTTACCCCCATATCTCCCGACTAATTTTGTGTTAAGATGGAATTGAGCCAGTTTGCTCAGCGCGCCGTCTAAATAAGACATTTTTCGAACAAAATCATTTTAACCAAGTCCCCTCTAGCAAAACCCTGGTTGCCACCTAATGTCGAGATCTCATCCTTTCCTTTCAATTTGAAACGTCAAGCAGAAAGGTTTTGAATACCATGTTGGTAATTTGGTGGGTAATCCAACCCAAGTTTACCGTGTCAGCAGCAAACATTCTATTCATTGTTTGTTCGCTTGATAGATTACGTGATTTATCCATGATAGTAAACCGGTTGTGTTTTGTATATTGTGTTTAGTACTGTAGATATTGTACAATAATGTACATTGGTACACCGTTTTTATGTGCGTTTATGTTGGTATCGTTTGTATTTTGTAAGTTTGCGCTTTGTAAATATACAGTACGTTTGGGAATCAGTAAACACAAATTCTTTGTTTGTTGTCATGATAGTAACCAGTTTTATTTGCTTTCTTTTTATGTCGAACATTTCACTTGATTAAGACAAATACAGAAGAATAATGCTTTTTGAGTAAATTTTTAACCTACTTGTACGAGGTGACACATTCGAAAATACCTACTGTTTTACTGCGAAAATTTGTGGTGGAGAAAGAATTAGGGTTTGTTAGTTCGTTGAGCTACTTAACTTGCTTGGTTACGTATTTTCAAAGTAAAATGTAGAATTTTTTCGAGAAAAGTTTCCATCAAAATGTAGCTGACTACTTCTGAACTACTTGAACGTAATTTTCGCATGGCGGGTTGCCACTTGCGGTTATGCAATAATAAGTCCTTTTAGAAGTAAAAAAATTGGGAGAATTTACAAGGTTTTAGTTTTTGCAGTGGAACGTTTGTTTTTCCTGACAATACTGCTGAAACGTTTTTGAGTTTTTTGTTTTTGCAAAGGTATGCAATTGGAATAGGTTGCGGCTTGTTACCAAACACCACCTATGCATTTTGGGTCCACGACAACTGACCGCGACAAACTGACCGCGAACCAACTGACCGCTAACAAACTGACCGCGAACAACGCTGATTGGCAAGAAGGGCGATCCTAAATATATTTTTACTATCCCCAGAGCCATCATGCACAAACCCTCACTTTGTCACGAAATCACCGCGGCAAAATCAGTGACGAAATCACTGTAACAAAAACGTTGGTTCGCGGTCAGTTTGTCGCGGTCAGTTGACTTGGCTCGTGCATTTGTGCATCGTTCATCTGCAAATTCTACAATTGGGCAATGTCAAGCACAAAATCATTAAGGAAATATTAGTTTTAAAGCAGCGCGCTTTTCGCGTTCTAGCATCGGCACAATTACAAAATTTTGGCTTGAATTTGCTTCTTCATTATTTGGTTGAAAGTTTATCGATTTCAACCATGATTTCGACATACAGTACGCCAATTTACCCGATTTGGACAACAATAGATTAATACGATTGCGTAGGCAGGCTACCAACTTGCGTAGCAAGCAAAGTCTATTTGCTGACCTATTACAACATTGTCAACAAAAATTGGTTGAATAAGGTTTTAGAGTAATTGTAATTTTCTTAATTGCTGTTAAATATCAATGCTGCGTAAAATCTGAACTTAGTAGTGGTAGTAATAAAAAGAACATACTGTTTTAGGTTTTAAAGGTACGACGAGATTGTGTTGTGGGCACGAAATAATAACTCCTTTCTCCTTTCAAACTAAAAAGATTTATGTATGGCCACAACCATAAAACATTTTCCTCATACATTCAATTATTTTATCATCAAATGTTGCAGTTTTTTCACCATATCGTTTATCACTATCACAATAGCAGATTTCCTATTTGTGCATGCAAATTCTAAAACTTCTTTTACGAGCTAAATGTGGACATTGCCATTAAAATGTTTATTCAAAAAGAGTCTGCTTTATTTAAGTCGCTTAACCTTTCTCCTTCAAAAGTAGCGATAAAACGTCGCTTTTAAATTCTCCATCAAGGGAATGCGTAAGGCACATGGCAATCGAATATGTTTGATCTTTATTGTGTCATATGGCTCACAGCAACTTGGCAATGTCTCACCTAAAAGGATTAAGCATAGAATTAATAGGCCGTTGTCAAAGCAAATTATAGAAAAAACAGGTTTTATTTTTCGCAATCAATGATTCATTATATATCGTTACGATAAATTACGCACAATGATTTCGTGATTTTGATAAGGAGATGCTGTTATTTTAGTAATTTTGTTCTTTTCGTTGGTACCGCGTTTCCTTGTCTCACTTGTTATGGCTAAGCTTTATGGCGTCAATAGGATAAAAGTTTCATAAATAAACAAAAGGTTTTCTCTTATAACGTCATAAAGCTTAGCCATAAGTTGACAAAATTGCGGTATGGTTAACGCAGAAACATTTCGGTATTTTATAAAAGCAGCCTTCTTGCACTAACACCAATATTTAAGTTGAATAAACTGCCCATATATTGTAAAAGTTAGTTAGAAGAACCAACCAAATTCTCCAGATATTAGACCTTCAATTTTACCAATTACGTTACTACTAGCCTGCATGATGGAAACCAGCACCGTTTCTGAAAGTCTGCGCTCGCTCAGATGCAAGATATTGCTTCGAGGGAAGCAAGATCGCGGGCTCTTCAAATGCTGTTGATGACGAATATCTGGGCTGTAGTTTGATTGTAAAGCTTGTAAGGCATTGAATTCGCAATGGGTATTTTTCTTTCTAGATCCTATTATTATTATATTCATGATCTTTGGAGTTTGGACAATCGAACATTCGAGCAAGGCCGATGCTGTAATGTGTAGTTCTCACTTAGCTTAATTTGTGACATCAGTATCGCCTCAAGCTACATGCTGCCAAGCGTGACGATTTAGATACCAGAAAAATGCGTGGTCTACCTGAAACTGTACAAGTTCAACGGAGGGCGTTGCCTTACAGCACCTCACAGCATTTTACTACCGGACTCAGCCTTCTGTCTTGTGTGCAGTTAAATACGCTTGTCCATAGAATAATGCTGGTTAACTAGTCAATGTCTTGCTTTTTTACGACACATCTTCATTTTGCTGAATAAAGCAGTTTTGCAGTTACCGGTACGCATTTAACGATGTGTACCCTTATATTTCTATGTATTGCTTTTTCTCATTCACTCGAATTAACACGACACTTTGACGATTCGACATTGAGGTCCCTGTGGTGTGCAGTGGTTAAAGCGCATGTCGAACAAGGCTCGCCCTCGAATTCGATTCCCGCTGCGTTATTTTATTTTTCTCCACAACATAACCTAGAGTTTGGTTTCGTGCGGCAATGCCAACCTGAGAGATAGTTAATCGAAGTGCACTTTAAAAGTATGCTTCCGGTTTTAAAAGTATGCTTAGAGAGGGTACACTTTAAAAGTATGCTTCCGGTCCTGTTGGAAAAGCCGTTAGTATATGAGGTAGTTGAATGTTATAGGGCGTTCAGAGTTATACTGTTGATATATTTTTGGCCTGTTGTCCTAGTTTGGAAATACATATATTTTTCGATTTTTCTTAACATTTCTTGTTTGCAAGCATGATTTTGGGGATTGCTCCGAGTTTACAAAAAAACAGCATGCACTCTTTTTAATTTTATTCTGTCGTTTTGACTGAGATAGATAAACTTTTTTGGTCATTCAACAATGATTTTTTTGGTCATTCTAATAACCAAAAACTGAGCCATGTGTGGCTGTATTTCCTAAATTTTGCTTAAATAGTGATAACTCGCTACAATCTGCATTTTCACTTCAGTTCTTAACGCGTCAGTTGGACGTAAGTATTGTATAGCTTGAACTGGACCTCCAGTTCCTAAAAACTACATAGTCATTAAAAAATAAGTAAAAACTTTAAGCGCGTAGAAGAAAAACGATCTTTGATTGCTTGATTTTTAAAATATGCATATCGGTATCTCTGCATGCAGTAGCAGCTATTTTGTTTGGCGATGAACTGATACACTACTCCAAAAGCGAATCTCCATTATGTCTTAGTGCTTAGTTGGTTTATGTCTATAATTGCGTCTGGAGCCACATTGCGTAACGTTTTGCATTTTGAATTTTTTGCAGTTGCTTCATATTTTTCAGAGGGCTTCGCGGAAGCTGCAATTCAAGATATTCGAATTAATGACGAAGGCACCTACCGTTGTGATTTAGACATCAACCGGAAGCAAGCCCAAACCTCATTCGACATCAGAGTATACAGTAAGTCAAAAGCAGACTGCTTACAATCCCAAAGAATGTAAACTTTGAAATCTCTCCGGTCTTTCTTCGCGGGCGGAGTGCCTGTAGATTTTGTCTTATTACGTGGAGTTCCGTACTATTTGATTTGAAAAGTATGCCTGAATGCTTTTACATCGTATCAAAAATTATCTTCGATGGTGCAGATCCTTGTGTTTGTCTTGTGCAAAAATTGTCTTCTGTAGTAATCAAATTTGATGCGTTCGTTTTCAATCAATTTACTACTGGTAACTTACTGTAATTTCTTTAAATGTAGTTAACTTTTTCTACCAAATAGCTTTTCAAGAATGACATAGGGTCCGCCCCAACAATTTAAATATGTATTTAAATTATTTGGAACTTATCACTACTTCTGATCATGTTTCCAGAGTTGCCAATCATGAAAATTGAAAATATTAATACCGAACTCGATATCAGACCTCAACCTGAAGAACCTTCAACCGCTCCAGGTATATTTTCTCATTTAACATATGGTTCCTACGTAAACTGGCTCTGCTGATGGCGAGGAAGAGATCAATTAATGTTTGAATATTTCCAAGGTAACCTCAACATGCATTAAAAGGGCATTCAAGTCGAAAAGTTTTTTGCTTGGTTTTCTCTCAAAAAAAGTGATAGATTTGAAAAGTGATTTCATCAAATTTGAGCTTTTTACGATCTTCCGTTCCCACGATGTGACAATTTAGATTTTCCCTTAAAAATTTTGCCAGAGTTGCCAACTACTAACAAAATTTTAAAAAGTTGCTGCGTGTTTGTAACTCTCAATGCGTTTTTGGCAGTGCTGTTCTCAAGACAAAGTAAAAGGTCAGGAATTTTGAATTACCGGTAGTTGCTTTTCAAGTAGATTCGAGCCAACTTTCCAACAGTAAATCTTGTGTCACAACTCACAATACTGGCAAAATACCACCAACACTGAAGTAAGAGGAAAGTTGATGACTTGGAACTGCAATAGCTTAAAAACGGCTAACTGTAGAAAGTTGAAATTTGGTGAGAATGCATTTTTATTTTTGGCTTTTCCCAACATTTTGATCAACATTGAAAATTTTGACTTGAATGCCATTTTAAAGTTTTATCCACATTACTGAGATTTATTCTTAAACCATTTTCAGTTTTTGTTCCGCAGAAAGTTTATAATCACTGAATCACTGTCAACAATAGAATGTCAAATATAGTCATTCTAATATCAAATCAGAGTTCAAAAATGCATTCAAATCAGTTTTGTTTCACATAAGAAAATTCTGCAGTTCTGCTGGTGTTATTGGCTAGCTTCGAGAAAATAGGTAAAAAGCTGCCTTATAACACCAGCAGAACTTTAGGATTTTCTTATTTGAAATGCCTGGTGTACAGCTACATTGCAATTTTGTTTCATTTGTTTTTGGCTCTTGAATTGTAGAAAAAACGCTAGAAATTTATTATTATTTAAACCATTTTAGAAAATTCAACTGAAACTTCTGAAGACGAAAGCGGAAATTCTACAGCAGTTGCTGAAGTTCCCGATACGGGGGCAACTGAGGTCACTGAAGAAGATGAAGAAGGTACAGAACCTCCCACTGAAGAGGGTACGGAACCACCCACTGAGGAGGCCATCAGCAATCCCCCAGTTACTGACGACGGAAAAGTTACCATTGTTCATTGTTTGGTTGAAGATGTTTATCCAATGCCTAGCAAAATAATTTTTCGTACAAACTCGGGTAAGTTACTTTTTATACGATTTATTTTTTTAACTGTTTTTATTGGTAGGCTACTAAGACTCTTTAGAGTTTATAGGATGCAGTAATGGCGTGTAGCCTGAACTTAGATGGCGCAGCAGCGCATGTATTGTACTGTATGCCCTTCTTCAGTATTAACTTTTTTTTGTCGAAAATAACTACTAAGTTTAGTGACGGACAAACGGATTATTTTAACGGTGTTTTTTTATGAGGGAAAGCCTACCCTATTTTGGTTTTTCAGTGAAAATAACAATATTTTGGGAAGATCAAACAGATTCACCAAACTCTAATAGGGAACAAATACTGACGTTTGAATTTTTTAAGGTGGATTTTCACAGTATCCGTTTTTTTACGTTTTTGCTTCTCCGTAAACAGGTATGCGCTTCTTCATCCGCATTTTTATATCCACATCCGCACTAACCAGACTGTCACAAAGTGGACAAAAGTTTTCCGAAAAAAAATTTTTTGAAGGGATACTGCTCTATTGTGAAATATCGCTCTTATCATTCACACACAAAATTTTTATATATTTGTAACAGTCTGCGTAGTGCGAATTTGAACTTATAAAAATGCGGATGATAATGCGCATATACTTTTTCACGGAGAAGCAAAACGTAAAAATTCGACAAAAAAAGACGTAAAACGGATACTGTGTAAATTCACACCTTTACAAGCAATTTGTCGCACGAAATTTACAATCCAGAGCGAATTTTAGTTGGAAGCCTAGAAAAATGCGGAAGGCAGCAGGAAATTCTGTTAGGTGCATCTAGACTGTTGTCCCTTGTAACAGTCTTGATTGATTGATTGATTGGTGCATCTTTATCCTCCTATCACGAGAAAGCGACGGTGCGCTATGCTTTGGACAAATCCGCACTCGCTTAGGAGTGCGGTGTACGACGTACGTTCTGGGGAGTTATTATGCAACACATCGCAAGGATTACGACATCGTAAGCTCATTAGATCAAACAAATCTTACGATGTCACAACTCCTATGAACCGTGCATAATAACCGTAAGATAACAGAGCAATGTACGACGTACGTTCTGGGGAGTTATTATGCAACACATCGCAAGGATTACGACATCGTAAGCTCATTAGATCAAACAAATCTTACGATGTCACAACTCCTATGAAACGTGCATAATACAGCTCCTGAATACTAAGAAGAGCATAGTCGTGAGGGCATCGTGAGCGCTGCTAAATCAAAGAAGTTATTCAGGCATACCGCGTATTGATAAAAATCTAGGAAGAGGTTTTGGCTAACATATTGGTTTGAAATGACATATGCGCTTAAAACAACATCACTACGACGCATAACTAATGATCGAGAATCTCACGTATTTTAACATGCCGGTATTCAGTTTACATCTTTCGAACTATTCGCCCATGCCTCTGGCTAAAAAGTGGTCACATTTCAGAACGTTAATCTGCTAAATGTCGCATTTGTCACCATTGCAACGCATTCACTCTTCAAACGATAACAACAGTGTTTAGATTAAGTGGCATTACCAATCTGTTAACTATGGTTAATCGTTTAAAAAGTCAGTATACCGGTCACGATACCGTTTAGGCTGTGGTTACCTGGAAGGCAAGAGTTTAGTTAATCGAGCCTTCTGGCTTATGGGTTGATAGCACGTAAGCTCCGGGACGATCCGCAAGAATGACGACTGCATTAAACAAACAATACGCTTTTATTCAGGATTCGAATTTGCAGCCTATGAATTACTGGTCCAGTGCTCTAACATTGAGCCACAGAGTCCGCTTCTTTGTATGCTAATGTTTGCTATTTAAACCCAGCAAATTAAGACGGAGTTTGATTTTGATTAATCAAAACCCTTTAGAATTAAAATTGAATAACGATGACATGGCACTATTTATACAATACGTGAATTTATCCTGTAAGTTGTATTAGCTGTAATACTGTACTTACTTTAAGTCTCTCACACTTAAAAATTTTTTCAACTTTCCAAAGCTGTCTGCACGTAACTGTTGAGCTCTAACAGAGCGAAGAAACCATTACTAAATAGTTCTGGTAGTGTTGTATCCTTTCACGATTTATTCTTGAGTATCCCAGTTTACGCTTGGCTCTTGTATTAACGATATGAAAGGAACAGCTATCATATTATATTCATTAGACTGGGTATAGAGAGTTGCTTCTACCACATCAAGTGACTGGATCTTCTCTACAGAGCTCAGAGAAACTGTGAATGCGGAATGGTGTCTACAGTGCTTAGAGAGCGGACAACGATATATTTACAGAGCTCAGAGCATCTGCGGATGCTTGACAGGTGTTCGCAGTGCTTTTGAGCACTTCTACTGCCTCCTCAAACTCCACAACTTTTACAAACTTCACAAAATTTTAAAAACCCAAAAACCCACGACAAATAGAGCGAAACGGTTCCGTCTTGCGTCGACTGTACGGTCACGTATGATGCATTACAATGAGATTCTTGATTACTGATCAAAAATTTGACATAAAATTTCCATCTTTTTTTGTTCACTGGTCACTCTCGGGCATGAGATCATGACAGGGAGATATTCCTGCATCATAACAAGAAATTTAATACTTTAATGCTATTCTGTATGCAAGTGTATTCAGAAAAGTTGTATTACGGCCTGTGTCGTAATTCACCACCATTGTTGTGTTCTTGAAACGGCTAAGCGGATGTCTGTGATGAATGAGAGTTTATAGGTTATACAATAACATAGATAAAATATCTCATGAGGCAATTTTTTCCGCTACTGATCTACAAAGGTTTCCAACGAGCGAATGACTAACCAAGCTAATAACAATGGGTCAGACCTATTATCTGAGCTTCTTTGAATGAGTAGACTTTTTTGATGCAGAAAGCTGATATTTTATTTGATTTTTTAAGCAAGAATTTTCGGACCAACTGATGTAATTTGATAAAAAGAGTTTTCTCCTAAGTACAGTACAAGTATTTAAAAGCGAATTTCGGGTCGAATTAAAATGTTCGCCAATTGTCAAATTATGATTGCCAACAGCCAATTAGTTTAAACATAATTATGTTGTACTATCAAAATTAAAGACAAATCGATTACTATAATTATTTGTCGCAATTGGAATACTGCAAGTCATTAGAATTGTAGTGAAGAACTAAAATGTGGTAACTTACCTGTTTATATTGGCAACGAAGAACTAAAATATGGTAACTAGCATCCGTTTAACACGATAATTGAACGCTAATAAACACTATGTTAGAAAAAATTTTTGTACTGTTTACCAGTTGAAGCTCTGCTATAGCGGCAGCCATTGATTGAAATTAGTTCATATTTCAAGTAGAATTTTCTTCAATGTTTGCCCACAAAGATACTGCAATTCCAACGTACCTTTTCACTGTTGTTATTGGCTACACTCTTTTTAGAACATGAGGCTCATTTTTGCTCAAAATTTAAGAACAAATTAAGAACAATGCCAGCCTCAGCAGCAAAAAAAAAATTCTGAACAAACAGAAAAGGAATAAATTTCAACTCAAAAAAATAAACAATTCTGTAGTGGATTCAACACGATAAAGTTTTAGTGATTTTTCAATATTTACCAGCAAAGTTACAACGATTCCGAGGTTATAGAGTGCTGTTGCGCATGCGCACTGCGCAGGCAACTGAGAAAATTTTTACCTGTGGTTCAAGTCGATAAAAGCTCGTTTTTTTAATTTTTGCAATTTCACGATGCTCCAAAAGCAGCGATAAAAGTCTTTACTCAAGCAGACAAAGCATCGATGCTCTTCAAATTTAAAAACAAATGAAGCTGAAAATTGGGGCAAGAAATTAAGAACAGGCAGCCTCAACTCAAAATTTACTGGTTCTTATAAAAAACAGTGCACTTGTCTCGCTATGACTTAAAATATCGTAATATCTCTCCAGGTAGCATTGGAAACCAGTACGCAATCCTGTTTATATTGGCAACGTGTTTTGCTGTACTGTGGGTTGCAGTTTCTTATAGCTTCCGAAAATCTCACATTATTTTGGATTATTTACCCCAGCTTGGGTATACCACTATTCACCCTATACTCTATTTTTCAGGCAAAGAATGGGAAATGTTTCCGGATGATTACTTCGATAAGCAGGATAATAGTGACGGTTCTTTTAACGTGACCGCTCGATTGAGGATTGAACCGACTTCCGAAATTGACCAAACGACTATATCCTGCGTTTCCTTCATCACGGATGAAGATCACCGGTCTGAATCACCTAAATCAAATCTAATAACTGTAAAACGTAAGAGCGATAAAATACAAGAGTATCCGCTTAGTAGGCACTGCTTTGCATTTATGCGTGTAACATACCGCAATTTTTTTACAGAGGTTGCTACGGAAGCCAATGATAGAATTTTTTTTTAAGTTTGAGGCGTTCTTTTCGCTGCGTATTTTGCAGACCTAGACACAAGTTTCAGTGACGATTTAACATTACTTGCATTTTTTGATATGCGTATTTTTGACACCCTCCCAGAATTAGTCTTGTTTATGTGAGATTCTGAAAGTAGACCAAGCAAAAAGAGTGCGTTCTCCGCCGATTTACCTTCAAAAGCATTAATATTGTACTTCAAAAACTTTTGTTTAGACCCTCGGGCAGGGAAGACAAGTAATCGAAAGCTTGTTTTAATATTTTAGTAACTTAAATAGGAATGAAGCCCTATCTACTGGGCGTAAAATCGTGGGAGTACGAGCGTATTTTGAGTTTGTCTTAAAACGCCCGGCGTACCATCTTACAGCGTACAAGCTGCCAGTTTAAGAAACTAAGGATACGCTCACGATTTTTGCACAGTGTTAGACCGAGCTTAAAAGTTACCCCCCCATATGATTTTTAGACTCAACGACAGGTGTTAACCTCAACATGTTTCCAAGCATCGTAAAAGAAGGTCAAGAAGTTACCATTGATTGTCAGGCTGATGGAAACCCTCGTCCTACGGTAAGACGCCTTTCTAAAAGAAATCAATAGTTAAGGGCGTATGATAGCGTTGTTTGGTATGATCAACGCTAATTGAAGGCGGATTTTGACAGTATCCGTTTTTTACGTTTGTGTTTTTCCATGAAAAACTATATGCGCTTTTTCGTCCGCATATCCGTACTAATAAATAGACTGTTGTATATTGATAAAAATTTTGTGTAATGGACGACGAGAGCGATATTTCAATATTGGGTTGTACCCTCTTACAAAATTTTTTACTACAGTTTGGTTAGTGCCGATATGACATGTAAAAATGTGGACGAGACAGAGCACAGTTTTTCGTTGAGAAGAAAAAACGGACAAAAGCGGATACTGTGAAAATCCATCTTAACCAAAAATAAAAATACTTTCAATCATATACCTTTACACAGCTTTCCATTCTCGTATCCAGTATTGAAGAACCGAAGTCAAAAACATGCATGCAAGAGTGGCGCGCAGCGTAAACAAAGAAAGAAACATGACATTCAACTTCACTCGTTTTGCAAAAACCGGCATTTGACAATAAATAAAACAAACGTGACACGCTAGTCGTTATACTCACCTGCGTAATAGCGGCTCAATACGGCTTGCAGAATCGCATGATGCATTGATGCTTAGAAGTTGTTCCTACGTAACCCATTGGTGATTGGCTTATTTATGCTGTTGCGGTGATGTAGTGTATGGAGGTTAACAGCTGTAACCATTAAGCCAATTTTTTCAGCGAATGAGCGGTTTTATTGGATTTTTAGATTTTTCACGGATTTTTGGGCTCAAGCTGACTGATAAAAAAATGAGAAAACACTGATCCAGAGAGTATGATATCTTTGTAAGTAAAGTGACTCAAGTACACTTTTTAATACATTTTTTGTATTTGCAGGTTATTCTGACTAAACCCGATGATAACACGGCAGATCTTAGTGAAAACGGTTATAGGTTTAGTGCCGACCGAGATGCAGCTGGTTTTTACACTTGCTCAGCGTCAAACGGTGACACTGATTTTACGCAATCAGAAAAGTTGTTGGTACATTGTAAGTTCTGTGACTACCTGAATTTTTTCCGGTCCAGTTTATTGTTGGTAGAAAATGTGTAAAGCGTATTTGGTTTATTTTTTGGCGCAACAAATTAATATAATAGATGACACAAAGATGAATCGATTTCGCCCTTTTTGCACTTCGCCACAGGTCCCATGATGAGTCCAACCAGGTGACTTTATGAACACCTCTAAAATTATTTGATATATACTTCGAGGCTGAAGAACTTTTGAAGCTAGAACCCGATAAAAACTTGTTGATTTGGCGTAGCAAATGTTCCACATTCATTTTAGTTAAGTTGTGTACCTCAGAATTTTGGAAATTTAATCATGTCACCAATAAGTGATCGATGGCTAGTCACTAGTGGACAAAGCGAGTTAAATAGAACGGAGTGCTCGGGCGATATTTCGACTTAAATCGAGCCAGAAATTCTTGAAATAAAGTATTCGCAGCTTCCATGCTTGACATTCAGCATTGAAACACTAGCACGATGGAGTTTGGGTTTTGAACTTTGAGCAGGAAAGGCGGTGGCTTGAGTCGTTTCGCTAGGTTTCTCTCCTGGTCTAATGGCGGAGGTAAATCGCGAATCAATAAATTTCTAGTCTGTTGATCATTGCTTTCTCTAATGTTTTGATGTCAATACAGGGATGGATGATGTGACTATTGAGGGTCCTGCGGACGCCGTACAAGTAAATCACTATGTAGAACTTGTCTGCGCTGCCGAAAGCAACAGTCACGTGACTTTTGAATGGTATAAGGATGGTAAGTTTAAATTTTCAGTGACATGTAAAAATTATTGATTATTAACATTTATTGATTATTATTAAGTTACCATTAAACTACCAATTTGATTATTGGCAATCAAGCAACATGTGCTAAAATATCCAAGGAAGTGAAAAACAGTCTTCTATCCAGATTTAGTCTCCGATCAAAATGCAACAGCTCTGTGGCATATTTGCCGCCTCTCGTTTTTTGTTTCGTGATAAATTCCATCAGAAATGCGCTTTTTACTTTCAAACTGATTTAATTTTGAGTCGGAGTTATTCACAAATAACCCATGAAAATTTGAAGTTGCCAAGGTAAGATATAAGTTTTGCAATTTTTACTTATGCCAAAGTCACTTATCAAAATTTTGAGCATTTTCGGTCCATATATTACTTAAATGATGTGGTGAGACGTTTTTGTGACGTAACCTCTTTGACATAGGCATTTTATAATTCTGTTTCGAAAAACAAGTCTGTACAAAATTTGAGCAGCCTATAAGGTCATCATTTTAAAATATAGCCGTGATGTCATTATGATGACGTCACCAACTCAAAACGAACTTCTAGTTTAGAAGGGATCCCACCCATGTAAAATGCGTTCCCACCCATGTAAAATAAAATGCATGTAAAAGTCCGCGTAAAACAGTGGTAAACTGTTGAGTTTATCGTCGCTTAATAGCTCCGAAACTGAACTGTCGCGCATAAAATTAGTGGTCGGATGATCCGTGTACAATATTCTTAGTTAGTACTTTCAACAATTTAGCAGTAATTGTGGTTGGTGTTTGACTAAAAGCAATGTTTTTTTGATTCGCCTCTTGCACACTGCATAGTACTACAAAAAATTTGTTCCAGCGTAAGAACCAAGTATACTCTGCGTTTGTCTATACCAGTGGTTCCCAAAGTGGGGTCCGCGGACCTTTTAAGGTCCTTGAAGCACTTCCAGCAGGTCCGCGAAACAAATTTAATGTAGGCCTTACTTGGCTCATAGCTTAATAATTTTGCTTCGAACTCCCGTGCGTTTAGGATGTAAGTAATCAATGCTTGCGAGATTCATTTTTTGCTTCCTTTGCGTTCGTTGTGATTACACTACCCGACTCCACTATGGTGTCACAGAGAGAAAAGTTCGTTTTATCGGCCGCTTCTATAGTTAGCTACTCCTGTGGCCTAGCTGAAGCTCAGTCTTTTTGTACCTGTATTTTTAGCCTTGCAGAAAAGGCCGCCAAACATGTAAAAAATTGCAAGGAGTCCGTTGAGAATTTTTTTTTTTTAATTTATTTTTGGTTTATTGGTCTATTCCTATTCGTACTTATTAACTGGTCTATTCCTACTTATTAACCACACCAACGCCAAGCGACCCTTTCGATTCTGTTTGCAAATCTTTTGTCAAGTTCAAGTTTTCTTAAATAGTTCAGTCTGGGCCGTAGCCACTAGTAGACTGCTTGGCCCTAACGGAAAATATGCGGCTCGGCCCTAACGGAAGATGTGCATGAAGTTTTTTCCCAAGAACATAACGGTGCATTGCCAGAGTGCCAAATCATGCGATCAAAATCATCGTAAAAACGATGCCGTTATCCTTAGCCACGCTTCCGATTATTTATTTCTCTAAAAACTGAACTACTACGTTATTTCACTAATAGGTGAACTACAGAGGAATAAAAATTCGAAAACTCTGACCATTGAGCAGGCTCGTGTTGATGATAGTGGAGATTATAAATGCGAAGCCTCCAGTGATGTTCAAAAGAAGGAAGCGACCTACAAGCTAACTGTGGAGCAAGGATGCTATCCGATTTTCAGTAGCCATGTAAGTTTGCATAGTCATTTTAAGATTTCGCTCTTTGTACTGGTTTAACTACAGTAACGTTTGATTAACTATGTTAATTCATATCAAAAGAAGCTTAAAATTCATTTTTTTGTAACACGCTCTGATCTTCTACCTAAGAAATAAAATCTACCTACGTTAGCTGCCGGTTGATAGGGTCTGTCTTTGGTGACGCGCTTAACACGGTTGCGAAGAAGGCATTGCAAACACCAAGTTTGAAAAGGAATTCTAATCGTCGTGCTTATGGGCGGGAAACATTTGCCCTTTGGTCAATAGCTTGTTAGATAATGAAACAAACTTGCAATACAAAATTTTTGTTACATTGATTGATCAAGTTAAAATTAGCTTAGTTTGAGGTCTTGAAAAATTATGAATAAGCACGAAATCAGGCGATGGCTGATGGTGTGAAAAATCCGTTGTTTATTCGAACGTTGTCATAATTCAATTGTGTTGCCATAATTGAATTGCATTTGCATATGTGATAGTTAGCACGTTCGCGCAATGCAATATTGCTTAGGGCCTTTTCGTTATCGTCAAGGGATGCTATTGTTTCACTTGTAATCTATAATATGATATTCAAGACTGATGCAAAGAGTCATAACGAGAAGCTGATATCTTCTCATTGTTCGTAATGATCAAGTTAAATTAGGAAAGTACAGGCATTTTGGAATCCCGATCGTATGTTTAAAGCAAGCTAATTACAGTCCTGCCGATGTATATTCGGAGTTGAATTAAATTTTGGTGCTGAAATATAGTTTTTGTGAGACTAATGGCAAGATGGAAAAGCTAAACATTTAAATGGCTGAATCACATGTAAGTCACCCGTAATAGACATCTTGTTAAAAGTTAAAATGGCTCTTTCAGACATTTACCGCTCACTTGCGAAGTTGTAAAATATTAGTTTTCTCACTTCTTTCCATTTTATGACGCCAAGACAGTTAAATAAGTTACGTCATCACATCGTGTTTTTGTCCGTTGACACAATTGAGTTTATGTTTTTAGGTCTCGGCTAGTACTGAAAACAAAGACAACTTTTTTGTATCTGTTACTTGTACAGCAGATGGAAATCCATCTTGTCAGAGTATGCTTTATTTCTTTTTATTCTTTTTTTATTACTGCTTTCGTGCAAGTGCAGGTCTTGCTGTGACTGGTCACGCTTTTTTTTGATTCGATGCTGTAGTAAATTGATAAGTTAAGTGCAAAAGTCAGCGGTAAAGTTTCTGTTTACATAGTTTTTGCATATGATTAATTGATCATAGGTAGTGCAAAAAAGGTTATAGATCTTTTTGCAGTTTCCAAGTTCTGGTTCTTAAATCTTGGCCATTGTCGAAAGGGACCAAGGAAACGCCAATACAGTTTGCAGCAAACGTTTTAACTCTTAAACTTTTCATCCTCTGATCTTTGATGGAAAAATAAAGCATGAATTGCACCATATGAAAATAAAAATTCATGCACACGCAAACGTTTAAGATCTGTATCTTAGTAGATTATGCATTTTTTTTCAAATGCTTTTCTAATTGCTATATGTATGCTTTTGCTGATTGCTAAGATTTGCCTGATATCGAAACGCGATGTGCTTATTTCTTCTATGGTATTTAGTGGAACTGTCCTCATTGGGTGACCACAAACCAACTATTTCCGAAAACGAAGCTAGGATTGAGATCGCCAATCTTCCAAAACAAAACAGTTTTATGGAGGTACTGTGATACTGTATGTTGGTGTTAGTTTGGAAAAAAAAGGACTCTGCTCATTGAGTAGGAGAGAGGAAGGAGCAAAAATACAATACAATCCCAAAAGACAAAAAGAAGGATTTCAATTTCGTTTTTGTGCTATCCACTATCCACCTTTTAACACACACCTGAGTAGTTAATTGAAAAAGTTGTGTTTCGGCGGGGTTAACTTGAGCATGCTAATTCATTGCAGAACGTAATAATAAACAAAGATACTCTACAGTAACCAGTGGTGAAGTAAGTTGTCGTTTCGCTCCCGGTATTGCATAGCTAGCGCATGCAGAATCTCAGAATCAGCGCTAGCTTTGCTACAAGCGTTATTTTTAAAGCACATTTTTTTCATAACTTCGGTACTGATTGCACGGCAGTTTTATTTAATGTGATTAAAAACAGAAGAGCCTTATTTGAAATAGTAAAATTTTTTTGACGTTTCGGACTTGGCTGTGTACATTATCAGTAAAATTAAAATCTTATTCAAATAACATCAAATTGTTTTTCAATATCTGTTTTAAAACCTGATACTGTCAATAAACATTGCTTTTTTGCAGTTCGTTTGCATAGCGACGAATTCTGTAAATTCTACTCGTACGAACACTACTGTAGCGGGTGATTATTGCTGTATTGCGGAGGGCGCCGAAGGTGCTTCGACGGGGGTAGTCATTATCGTTGTCGTGGTGGCCATTCTCGCCGTCATTGGCCTGTTTGTTGCATGTTACGTTATCAGTAAGTGGTTTTTGCTTTTTTATTTTTATGTGGTATTTTGTAGTTGGTAATTTTTCGTTGGTATCTGTTTTGGCTGTGCTAGTAACATTACACCTAAAAGGCTTCTAATAATGACAAGAAAAAAAACAGTATATAAAATTTGATTACAATAACTTCGTTAAATTATATTAAATTAAACAGATAACTAAACCTTATATCAAATCTCCACATAAATACATAAATTTTATATTTGTGTGGAGATTTGATATAAGGTTTAGTTATCTGTTTATTATTATTATTTAGGCTTTGGCGAGCTTAGGATTAATGGCGTATTCGCAGTGTAATTGCATTCGTGTTGCGTTTTGTCTTTTTTCTTTTTCGAAATATCGGAAAATAATTAATCCGCAAATCAGCAAAATCAGTATTCTGTCATTGACTTCTAAATATATCGTTTTTTCCCCTTATAACTCTTTTGGATTGGCAAGTTTTTAGCAGAGATAAATAAAAAGTAAAAAAGGAACTTCATAGAAGGCAGATTTTAAAACCTTCCTCTGTGACAAATGGCTTACTAGTGATGAATATCAAACCAAAGTCGTTTGAAGCCTTAGCAAAAATTAACGGGTTTTGAAGCAGAGCACTTAAAGGCTAATTCTAATATGATCCTTCGAAGAGAAGTCGCATGCAAAAACTGACCCCAAGTTGAACTTATTACACTTTATGAAAACAAAAATCAACTTAGCTTTTAATACTACACAGTGGAAGATGACGTTTGTTTTATATAAATATCAAAATTTATTTATTGCTGTCACCCGTTAGATTTTCTATTAATGGAGAATTTATAGTACAAAAGACTTACAGAAATGAAATTTTGATCATTGTTTAACGGAGATGTAACTTATAAATAATCTATTATGATTTGAAAGCTTTTGTGTGTATTAATAAATAATTTTATTCAGGAACTCGCAAAGCAAAGAAAGCCACATTGTCCAAAGGGTATGTCTGTATTGTATAGAGCTGCTTTTGCATAATTGCAAAACGTGAATACCACGTACATTAGCTGTTTTAGTTGATTAGTTTATCGCTTCTCACGAAACTTCTTGAAATCTGGTATTTTAGGAAATGTTGTTATTGGTCTTTATTTAAATGATTGCACTATCTCACAAATTGCAGAGTGCAATTTGTGAGTTCGATTTCAAGGGCGATCATGTCGATTGAGATTTTATGCTACTCGAAAAGTTTTTGTTGGCTTTCAATTTTATGCTTCTTGGAAGGTGCAAGCTAATGAATGACACCCCACCAATACAGCAATTTTAACATTGCACTATTATCTCTCGTATTTCACACAAAAGTTGCTGTTTCTACAGCGGAAGTAAGTTTTTCGAAATGTTAAGTAAAATTTTAGGTAAATGCGATTAGAAATTCGAAATTTTAGGTAATAGTAAACCACATTGAAATAAAATTAAAACGTAAACATTGAAGTCTAAAAACTAGAAGACTCATCAGTTTTCAATGACGATCTATTTCATTCATAAATAAGTATATCGGGAGTATCCGTTTAAACACTTAATTAGATCATTTTTCTTGAAAAGCAATTATTGATAGTGTATGGCAAAACACCATAACATTTATAAACTATCCAATTTCCATATCCAAACAAATTTATTTATCTAAATTTTATTTTATTTGTGTTTTTGCTTCTTTTAGAAAAACATACGACGACGTAGAAGCTGAGAAACTAGCAGCACCCACTGAGGAGGTAAGTTTTGAAACTGATAGCTGACTGCCGCCGCCTTAGTTTAGTATGCTACTTGTATGGCAAGTGGGAGTGCTTTACTAAACCTAAATCAAAACCCAATCTCAAAACGATTTGATTTAAAGCGCCAATTTTCTCTCAAAACTATTTGATTTTAAGCTCCAATTTTCTATGAAGTTTTGTATCAAAATATTCATAAATCCTGCAAAAAGTACTTTGCAAATAGTTGTAGGAAACTGTCCAAGAAAAATCAACATTATTTAAGAGCACATGCTAGTAAAAATGGCTTCTCAGTCAGATAGTGACACTTTTTGTAATCTGCATTGGTCACTGTAGACTTTGTGAAATTGCTGCATTAAAAGAAAGTGTTATTCTGTTAAACCTTTTTGACTTGGACTTAATGTCCAAAGCATTTGACACTGGATGGAAAGGGGGCAAAAATGCCTCGTTGTCTACCTTTTAAATAGGTCATGGGAACATCAATGTGGGTTGAGTTTTAACAAAATTATTTTTTTAAATTAGTTTTGAGTGGATGACATCGTCATAGCGATGTGACGACTGACGACTATTTTGGTCGGAAAATGAGGTCATTAGCGGTTCAAATTTTGCACGTTATTTTTCTTTTATAACCTAAATCATACTGTAACTGACCAAGTCAAAGTGATTATAATATATTACAAACAATCAAACATGTTCTAGGTCAGTTAACTTTAAAAATAAGTCAAAATATGCCCAAATTTTTATAAAGTAGTCCGACAAAGCTCAAAATTGAGGAACTTTTTTCTTCCTTGGCAACTTCAAGTGTTAAAAGGTTATCTGGGAATAAATTGACTCAAAAGTTAAGTTGTTTTAAGTAAAAGCTTTTTTGATGAGATTTATCCCTCCCCCCCAAAAAAAAACAAAAACGGAAGAGAACCTTTTGCTACCTCTCTCTCCCCCCATTAAATAAAGTTAAATTTTCATTTACGTGTAGGGTTTGTTGGCCTATATTTTTATTATAGAAAAAGATAGATTTAAGTTGCAAAAAAAATCAAACAAAAAATTTTATTTTAAATGTTTCAGATATCAAAACTGCAATCTAGTGATTCATGTTTTTTTAGTTTTATACAACTTTTGTTTGTAGCTGTAGGTTGATATTTTTTACCTGGAAAAAAGTTGCTTTTGTAACGTTAAACAAATTATTTTATAAGCGTATTCGTTGAGCGTTAGCAAGAAAATATTGTTCAAATTTTTTTTTAGTTTTTAACGTAAGTCATTTAGAAATTTTGTGTGAATTACTGTCTTGAAAGCTACAAATACTGTCGGTACAATCGTTAATTTTTTGTACCTCAAAAAATCAATTAAAACCGCTTTTGCTCTTTGTTAAAATTAATTTACAATATATTATAATAACTCCCATTAGAGTTATTGTATATTATATTATAATATACAAGAACTCCATTATTATTATAATAACTCCCATAGGAGTTATTGTAGCATTTAGTGTTAACTACTGCCATAAAATTTATATAATAAATAATGCGGCAAAAATAGAAGAACATTTAAAATCTTGTTTGATTGACGTTTGGTAGGATTAAAAAGCGGTATGTTTGGTAAATTATATTAGCAAAAAACGCTTATTTTGGCGTAAAAAATTTTGACCGCAGCTTTAGCATCCACATGTTTTTAAACTTTTTTTTTTAATTTTTCTCGAAATTATTGCACTCCCACCAGTCTTAGATTGTAACTGGAGTACCAATTTTTGCAGCTGACCGTGCAGCACGAACCAGATCATGACGATTTTCGGTTAAACAGTCAAAAGCCGATGCGAACTTTTTCACAGAAACAAAGCAACTAATTCGTTGGTAAAAAAAAACACAGCCAAAAACGCACGCACTCTTAATTGCCGCACGACTAATTTGTTCGCCTCTGCTTGTCTTGATTTAGCAATGCACTTCAATCATTATTGCTGCAACGTAGTATTTTCTTTTTGTTTGTTAATGTTGCTGTATCTCGACATGTGAGTCGAGTACATTGAAGCCTATTTTAAAGGAGTATACTCCATGGGTTTGGCAACGAAAAGCAATAATTCAAAAAAAATATTACGTTTGTTTTGGAAAAAAACTATTTTTTCAAAATTAAAACTATTCTACTTTCTTCATCACAATTTCGTCGATGGCCTTTTTGAATTGTCAATTTTACGGGGCGTTTTGGATCAAACACGCTGGAAATTAAAGATACAAAAGTGTCCCCCACCTTTAATCGCCTAATTTTCTGCGTCTAATTTTGGTGATACCGTATGGTGATTGGCATGTTGTTTTTACTAATGCAGAATGATTCTTGAATGCGCATGCGTCAACTCGCAGCCACACAGGTACCGATTATTTTGCTTGCTTTTGTAATTACAGTAGAAATGCACTTAATTACTGCATCAGCAAAAGGTCGCTGTAGCATATTATTCTGCTAATTACTTACTGTAAAGCTTGCGCTCACTAATTGGTTTGCCTAATTGATTTGCAACTTGTCTAAATTTTTAATTTAAAGCCTTCAAGATACTGATTTAAAGCGCTGTTTAATTTTTCTGTGTTTTGTTATTGGTATAATAGATTACAGTGTAGTTTTTTCCAATCCTTAGTTTTGAATATTCAACAAGGGTAGAAATATTGAGTAGGTGTTGTCAAAATTTTTTCATGAACAGCAGAGGGTGAGACCCGTTTTTCTTTTGATCTCAATCTACTTAACCACGGTTTTCTGTGGCTGAGTATCGTTTGAATAGCGATTCAATGTTGCTAACAGTGGCACGGTGTCTGAGCGAAACATATCGAACCGCCTATCGCCATTTCATTCTTGAAACGCCGGGGTGCTTTGAATTCCGGATGCATTTCTTGACCAAAACCAATGGGGTTTTCAGCAAGGATCGAACCCGGTCCAACAATGAATAAGATTGTTGTTCGTTAACTTCTGCACTAAATACCGTGTTAGTAATGACAAAAAAGGGAAACTTCAACTATACATGAACAAAAAATTTGGGGCACTGGCCAAAAATTCAAAAAAAAAAAACAGAGTTGTCTTGGCGTTTTCTACATTGCATTGGTTGATTTGCCTAAAGACAATGTTTGTACTTACGATCAATAGCAGATATCGCTGCGTTCATTTCTTAAATTACTTCTTGCTCTTATGTTTTGTTTACGTGATGTATTTCTGTTTGTTTTTCAGGATAAATACTAACTGAATTATGCAACTGGCTGCTTATCAGATACTTCAGTCCGAGCTTATTCTTATTTTGATTAGCTCTTTTGCGATCGGGATGCTCTTTGCAGCGAACGTAAACTGAAAAGACCGTAGCTCGTATGTTTTCATTCTCTTTTTTTGCGTTGTAAAATATTGCTTTTACAAGTTTGTAGTTAGGTGAGCACATTTGATATTCCATATTCTTGACGTTTTGTAAATTTTTTTTGTTTTGCCTTGTTCCAACTCGCTGTAATTTGGTAAGTCTAGATTGCTTTAGGCATAGGTAGTCCTCTTTTAACTTTTTTTTTAAGTTGTGCCTTTTTTGTATCAGTATCAATATGACCATTAGTTGCACAATTTTAACATTTTTTTACTGCTTATCAAAACAGGATTAGATAAGAGGCATGCTTATTGACATTGCTGTATGCTCTCATGCATAAGCGAGATGGGTGTTGGTGCGAAATCCTTCTTTTGCATCTGAAGGCGCCAATTTACGAAAAATCCTAATTTCTGGTTTTTGCCTTTGAAAGATGAGTAAAACTTGAAGTCAAAATACAATATAAAAAACCTCAAAAATTGGTTGAAAAGTTATTGTTCAAATTTAGCATTTGTACACGGCAAGTTAAATTCCTATACCAGAACCCAAAAAGCAAAGAACCCTTTCAAAATCTAATTTACAGTATGATTTTGTCATTGTCAGTTTTCTAAAGCTTGTTTGCATGTAAAAAGCTTTTGCTGCATTCCTTGTTTAGTGGTTATGTACGATGCTAATAATGCAAAAATTACGCTGTTGAGTAGAAATGTCGTTGTGCGTTACTGCGTAGTTTTAAGGTGATTTTTTCATGGGAGCGAAAAATGATGTATCTTGGTCCATACCCGTATTTAGAATTTTTGGACTTAACTTTTAAACTTCGATAAAATGGACCCTAATATCGAAAAAACTTAAATGCTGCGAAAACGAAATCAATGTCAGGACATTTTTTGCACTCGTTAATTTTTTTTTTTTTTCAACCAATTGCATAAATTGTGAGGAGCATTTAACGTAAACCTCTTGTGAAATCAAAGGATGAAAAGTTTCTGTAGAGCTCGAATTCTAGTTGAGTGAAAATATCTAAAATTTTAAAAATCGGCTAGAAAAACAGACTTTAAGTAATTGTTACTCGCTTCCAATATAAAAACCGTAATGATTTATTTACATTGAAAAAGTGTCGGCCTCGCAGAAGCGGGAGAAACGACTGACTCTTGAAAGTTGTACAAACGCTTTTATGTCACACTCAAGCGTCAAAATTGAAACAAACGCGTGCTATACGCCACGCGATATAATTAGGCTACTTTCGGAGGCGCTACTAGCTGCTTATATAGCCTACCTTGCGGTGACGTACGGCTTTGCATTTGCAACCTGAAGCCTCGTGTTTGAACAAATTCAAAAGTCACTCTTTTTATGCTTCTGGGAGGGTAACGCGTTCTGTGCGAATGAATATACTTAAAGAAAGTTTTTTGAGTACTTTTGAATTTGCGTAGTTTTTCAATTTTCACTCGAGCCGGAATCCAACTCTAGGTACTTTCGTAAATGTTTAATTTTTTGAACCTCTTTTGATCGTTAAACTCAAATGCTTTATTTTGTTCCATTGTGTGCGATCTTTTTCGAGCTCATTTTTCGTTTTTAATCGTCTATTTCCTATACCGTTGTACATATAGTCGATTACGTTTTGTCAATCTGTAATAGCGTTCGCAATTAACCTAATTTGTATGTAAAATGGTGACGATTTTAGTGATGCGTGACTGATTTAGCTCGGTATAGGGCTTTAGAATATTGAAGTAATTTTGCTTTAAAATTGTGATTTTCTATTATTTCAGCCATATTAATTGGCTAAATCAATACTAACGGTTCTGACGTGTATTAGAATTATTACCTTTTTCAAAGGTGCGACCTGCTTTTTCGAAGGTCTCTTAGTTCGTGTTTTTTGTTCGTTATGTTGTTCTTTTATGCGTTCTTGGTCTTAGCAGTAAACTTGATTGTAAGTGGAAAAAATTTCAGGTGCTTATATGAAAAAAATTCTTTTCAACTAACTGGTATTAAAACTAAGTGCCCTACCCCACAAATCTTTTTAGACGGAATTAGCTCTGATTCAAATCTCAAAAAAAGTGCACGGGATTAAGATTATTTGCCCTTGCTGTATGGCTTAAAATAAAACAATGCGGGGTCTATTTTTATTTGTATGGTATTCATACTAAAAATCAAAGTTAAGCTATAAGTTCATATCATAAAATCATATGATATAGCTATAAGTTCATATCATAGATTATTAGATATTACTGTTATTGCAGCAGAAATAAATTATAAAAAGCAGTTTTTTCTAGAAGTAGGATAAAAAGCTAGCTATACTGGATGCTGCACTGGTGCGGTTTGTATTGTGAAGTTCTTTCTAAGACGTTTCTCTAAACTACATGTCTGATTTGTTTAAGTCGCATTTTATTGTTTATTATGTCGTCAATTGGCAGTTTGAATTGGTGTGGAAAGCGAAAAATATTGCAGTTGAAAAACAAAACTTACACTAAAGGTAAACAATTTGCACCTTGTTGCTTCTTTCGACTCTAATGCAAAATTGCTTTGATCTGAAATACTGTTAGCATCTGATGTTGATTACTATTCGAACGGATCGAAATGATTAGATCTTTGTTCATGAAAAATTTATTCAGTTTGTTGGTTTCGTTAATTAACTATCATATTTTGAAGGCTTAGTACTGAAACTGCTGCTAATCGTGAATGCATTCACAAAAGACACGTGGCAGTTGGACGATTAAAATTTAGACTGCATAACTGACTTTTATATGTATTAAAAAAAATCATGCTGTTGGTACATAGAGAAATTGAATTCCGTTTGTATGAGCGGAGTTATTTTGTATAAGTGTTTAGGGTGATAGCTTTTCCAGTAGACTACCAAAACTTTGTTTAAAATCTACGTAGTATTTCTCTTTCCCGACTACGTTATTTCTCACGATTATACTACTTGCGATGCCTTTAGCACGATTGCGTAATGTTTCGTTAGTGTTTTTTATTTCGCTGAATTTCGAAATCGGTTCTTAAAATATATTTCTTGCCCCATCCCAACATAATTATACGAGTAGTTTGTAACAAAGGTTTTGGTTGCTTATAATCGATGACTGACTTAAAAATACGTTAGTTTGTCGGTTATTTATTGTTTTAAGCAAGCTTTTTCTCTCGTTTCGCGGATCTTCGGGGAATTAATTTTCTTTACTGAAAATGTGACAGAATTTAAAAACTTTCTTGGCAACGCCAAAAAAAAACGGATGAATTCACTGACTTTACGTTGACGTAGGCAAGCAAAAATATGTTACTTGTGGGCCGATTGTGATCGTGAATTTGCGGTTTTATATGTTGGTTTAATTAGTAGTGGTAACCAATTGATACTGTAGTTGTGTTATTTTCGTGGTACAGATATTTTTGATTTGATTCATTAAAATATTGTATGCTTTGTAGAAATCTGGACAGATAATTGCCCTCTTGCGTGTTTGTAAGATACTGCTCGAGATTGGTTGTATTGACGAAATGAGAATTACTTGAGGTAATGAAGAGGTGCTCCAAATCTTGTTTCACTATTCCTCTTATCCGCGAAAATAGATTTAATTCGTTTGACTCCATAAACAACCCTGCGTTTCAAAATTTTGTGAGATCAGAAAAAGATGACTTTGCAAAGTTTCATGCGGAATAAGCAACGTCATGTTCGATGTGCTACGTGTAGGCTTAGCCGTAATGGGATTCTGCTTCAGCCAGCAATTCCAATTCAAACTAAATTATTCAGTGACATCAAAAACAATTATGGATCAGTAGTCAGTGCTGGTAGCTTAGGTCTACTAACACTGTACCAGTTAGCAGTGTAGCCAAGTTTTTAAATTTGGCTAGCCTGCGCATTGCTATTGTTAAGTTATGGATTGGGTATTGCTGTGTTATTACGCTAGTTCCTGATTGCAGGTCTAAGATTAGCACATTCTCAGTATTGGGCTAATACGTAGCGCATCGAGCATTGCGTTGCTAATTGTACCATAACCTTTTCTGATGTTTTGATAGTTCGAAACGCAGAGTTGCCAATTGTACGGAGTCGAACGGATTTAAATCTATTTTTGCGGATAAGGGGAATGGTAAAACGAGATTTGGGGCACCTCTTTATTACCTGAAGTAGTTATCATTTCTTTCGAGCTATTCCCAGCATAAAAGAGGTTGCAAAGTGCTGGCCGTAGTGAGGATTCGCTTTAATTAAATGGTATCCGCTCTCGACTGCGAATTGCCCGGATCGATTCAGATTACAAAGATCCCATTTATTGAAATGCATTGTGTTACTGTTTTTTTGCCTGTGTTTTACGAAGTGATTATCACAATAATAAGTGAATCTTTTAACTTACAACCATTACTTAAATTGTAAAATTTTGAATGGGGGGACGCTTTCGCAGTCTTGTCCAAACGCATTCGGAATGCGGCTAAAATTTAGTGGAAATTTTGCTTCAAGTTCAGTCGTTGTCCCCAAATTCGATTGAAGACCCAAAAAAAAAGGTCTTCACCGCAATTTGGTACTGTATTCGGCCGGATTTGGGGGTGTATTGGTGCTGACAGCCACTATTTCGTCCAATCATCCAGACGCTTGCTCTTAATGGAGAGCGCTGAAATCTCGTTAGGGGGGACGCATCCCCCTACAGTTTAAGTACTGCTTACACATGTTAGTTGAATTTTTGAAGTAACTTGAGTGTGTGGGTAAAATAAACGATTTTTACAAAATTGAATGTAAGTGACCTTAAATCAGTAATTTACCGAAGATAGTTGTAGGGCTGAAAACCAATTTACCGAAGATTTACCAAACCAATTTACCGAAGATAGTGCTATTATCAAATTGTTAAATATTTTTGTCAAGGCGAGGCGCTTGACTGAAAGTTGTAGGGCTGAAAACCAAACAATACTGAGGATACAACTAAAAAACGCTTCAATTTTTTGTGCTTCTTTTTTCTTCATTAAGCGCAATAAGCAAAAAGATAGACGGTTCGCGGCGAACAGGGAAAAACCATGAGATAATTTCAGAATAGCGAGCAAAAAATTATATAGCCACAACAAAGGAAGATCCCACAAGAAAATCATCGAAACGGAAATATACGAAGAAACCAACCAGCACGTTGCCTATGTGCCTTGAAATAGAGTCTGCTTTTAAGTGCCTCTATTTGTTCACCATTTTGATGTTCTATATTATATACCAGTATGTAGAATTTCCCGCAATTTTGATCGTATTGCTTGTGAGCGTTATATCGCGAAGCAATCGAGCGTAAAATCATTGCAAAATCCGTTTGATTGCTATCTTGTTTTGACGCTTAAATATATAATTTTTGTCGACGGCAGCATGGCAGACAGTGTAAAAGTGTCGTTTTTACGACGACCCTGTTCACATAATTGGGTTCAACCCGCACCCTGGTCACGTTGTTTCCAATGCATCATATTTTTGCAAAAGCTAGCACCAAGCAGTCTAGCATCTTTTGAATGCAAACCAAGTAATTGTAACAAGGTGAAATGCTATTTTATTCAGTAATCATTTAAGTAAGTTGGTCAATTAGGCCTTATTTTGTTATTTGTGATACTGGTAGGCTGCAGGTATCGGTATCTTGTATTGTACATTGTAGTTTAATCAGTTTTGTCCTCTACTGCATTGAGGTACACTACTGGTGCGCTATCAGTCTATCACTTATTCGCTGTGATCAAGCCTTGAGGTGGACAAATAAAGCCCTGAGCTACAGGCTAAGGTTTAATGAAGCCTTGAATTGGAGGCTAGAAATAAATCCCTGACTGCCAAGCAATGTCATGTAATTTTTAATTGTTTTGGTTACTTTTTTGTTAGTCTGACAAATTGTGTCAACTGACATTTGTGATTTTGTGCATGATCGATTTGTTTATTGATTCAAAATTATCCTTTTCGGAATGGAGCATACCTGGCCTTTATCTTTCGAAGAGGGGAACTGAAAATAAATGCGCATATGTTTCAAAATTTGTCACAATATATTATGAAGGTTTCCAATAATTTGTTACTAAAGCAAACTAGCTAGCAAGGTTGCTTGTTTATAAAGCTTTGAAAATTGATTCTAGTGAGGTGCCTCTTTTTAGTTGCAGTTAATTAGTGAACCATTTTGTTGTTTGCCAAGTTAAATGTCGAAAAATGCCGTAAGTTTGAGAGAATAATTGTGGAATTTTATTAAGGATGGCATTGGTGCCTTAACCGACCAGTTGGTCTAGCGGAAACGCGTTCGTCTCTGGAGCGGTAGGTTTGGGGTTCAAATCTCGGGCCGGTCAAATCGGACACAGTGTTGCCGACGGCTCGCCACCACTGCGACATTACTTCGAAAGGAGCTGTGTTGCCCGGGCGCAATGACGCAAAGATGGGCCCCATAAACTCGTTACACGCTTCGGCGTAATACAGCGAGTATAATGAAAGACTTGATTTGATTGGTGCATTAAATATTTTGATAATTTATGCAGTACTTCAGCGATGGGTCATTTAAATAAACAAGTTTAATTTAACGTATTTGAGCAGTCAATTTTGGTTGGCCGGCAGTTACAAAAACTACTAACTAGCTCACACATCTGCACCTAAGAACCCAAAACAGCATTTGCGATGCCTGCATGTAACAAAAAATAATCTTGTTAACGTATTATCGGGAATAAAAAAAATGTTCAAAACCCTAAGTTCATAAATCTAAACCAATTAAGAAATTAGAAAGTGATGCATTAGGTGTTTACAAGACTAGTGTGCTATTGCATTTTGTACAATTTCAATATTATAGAGCAGCTTGTTATGTTCTACTGGCAGCAGTTTTTGCAAGTGCAATATTGCAAATTTCCAGAGCGATATCAGGGTATTGTTTGCTATGACTTTTTGTTATGTGCAGGTAGGTATCTAAACTGTGAAGATTCAATTGACGTAGTAAATTGTAGTATTGCTGTCGTTGCTGAGCCTGTTAACTTAAATGCTTTCCTCTCAATGATTCTGCTTGTAAAGTGAAAACAATGAACTACAGTCGTTTATCGCACCACATCATAACCTACTGCAGGGGTCGGCAACCTACGGCCCGCGGCCCGCCAAGGCATTTTACCCGGCCCACGACCTTTTATTGTCATCCGGCCCGCGACCTTTTTTATAATGGATATGCAGCAATAAACTGCCGAAATGATTCTCACCTTATTTTTTGCCATCAATTCGGCCGCAAAAAGGCTTGAATTTCTGGCGAAGACCTTTTTTTTTTGGTCTTCACCATCGATTCGTCCGAAAAAAGGCCTGGATTTTCGGCGAAGACATTTCTTTTTTGGTCCGCTGAAATGGTGGTGGGCCGCTGGAACCTTGTTAGGACTGAATGTGGCCCACTAGTTCAAAACGTTGCCGACCCCTGACCTACTGGATTATGCAGATATTCCATAGTGTGTAGCAGTCATAAATTTCAACGCGTTTCAAACTATTGAGTGCTAAAAAATACTTTTCTATCATTATCAACATACTGGTACACAATACAGATGCTGATATGCACAGTTTGACTAAAAACATGTTAGTGTTCTCGGAAAATCACAAAGAACGCTAAGCGACGACTTTTTATGCATTACTACATCTTTAATTATTTTATGCTGAATGGTTGCTATTTTGCCAAAACTTGTTTCAATCTCGCAACCAAGTGTCTATTAAATCGAATTTAGCTAGTGTGCAAACAGGCTGAATAGCGCGTACTTTACTCCTTTACAAAGCATAACTTCTGAAAGAGATACTGCTCGAAATCAGTTTCATTGAAGAAATGAGAACTACTTGAGGTAATAAAAAGGTGCCACAAACCTTTTTCCACAATTCACCTTATTCGCGAAACTACGATTTAATCACAGAAATCGACACATTAACCCAGGGCGAATTAACACAAGACTTTTTTAAAAGATTTCCAAAAAACAAATATTGGTGAACACTACACAGTTTTGTAAAGTATATCGTTCTTTTTATACCGTTCTGCATAGTATTTTTTACCAAACATGTGATACATTTAATTTAAATTCGACCAAGTCATAAAAATTGCCGTCGCCTTGCCTTGACAAAAATATTTAACAATTTGATAATAGCATAGGTGGGCACAAGTCCGTTAATCGTTTATCCGTTAATAACAAAGCTAACTTTTTCATTAACTCGTTAATCCGTTAAAATTTTTTTTCATGTTAACGGATTAAATAACTTCCGTTAAGTTCTGTTAACGGACTAAATTGACTTCGTTAAGTTCTGGTAACTTCCGTTAAGGTTTTTATCGTTAATATTTTGCATTACTTTTTTATCGTACCTGTAAAAGCCAGTTTGCACTGGTAACACTTGTAGCGTGTTAGCTCTAGTTTTGTAGACAAGAGCGAGGAAAGGAGTTCTTTTTTGTGGCAAATAATAATCTGTAGCCTCATAAGTCTAATTATCGCTGTTCACCATTCCCAAACATTTTCCGATCGCAGTTTCTTTAGTGCATTTGAACTTATTTTTATCTTGAAATTAGATTAGACTGTAAAAAGTTACTTCCAAAACACAAAAAGACCACCACAGCAATAAATATTTCCTTACGATCAGCTCAACAGCGTCAATATGTGTTTTAGAAGCGAGTGAATAAAAAGAAATGTAAACTACACGCAAAATGTTAACGAATTAACGGACTTTATTAACATCCGTTAATTAAAGCTGAAAATAACGGATTAACGTTAACGGAGGTGTGAGGTTTGTTAACGGACTAGTGGTTAACGAAGCTAACGTTTTGCATTAACTTGCCCACCTATGGATAATCGTATACGCTTATTTAAACTAAACGTATCTAAAAGAGTATCTTTAGTATGTATCACCTATACTGAATCGATATCTGGACAGTATCAAATTAAGAAAAATTTGGAGCATCACTTATTGATATCTGTAAACTGAAATTCAGAGTATCGCGCCCATCTCTGCGGATACAAAACCATACAATGGTAGTACCACGCAATAGCACCTCTTTCGTTTGTAAGTATCGTTTGTTTTCTGTTTGGGTGGAAGATTTTTTAGTTTGTTTATGTTGCATTTGGTTTGTTTAGTGAAAGACGTTACTTTCTCCAAGATAGTTTAAATTCAATCTTATGTCGGTGGAAAAAGACTCAAAGATTATTTTGTTAACTTTGCTCAGTTGTAATTGTAAGTCAAATTTCCTTAAGTTATCTTATACCCAAACGGCAGTGCTATCGTCGTGGGTAGCCTCTGCCAACCCACTAGTTTTGGCAGGGTGGGCTTGAGTAGGATCCCTTAAAAACCACACAATATCCGTCTTTTGCCATGGATTTGAGTTGGGTCCGCTTCAAAATTTAGCCGAATTTGCACCAATTCCCGGAGAAGAGCTATTTTCTGTTTTTATTTTTTGAGACTTCACTCAATTGCAGAATAAAAACCAGTCCAATTTCGTGAAAATCTTTTTTTGTTTTTTGTGTTTACTTATTTTGTAGCAAAACACTGCCCAAATTTCCGCCCATGGTGAAGGCTATTTCTTAGACGCGTTTCACACCTAGCGCGGTTAACGGAATACGGAAAACAGTTTTTCTGTTGTTAGCATTCCCATTAGTTCTCATTAGACAGCGGAACGTAAAAAAACATCTTCCGCGCGGAAAGTTTTCTCGCTCTAGCACGGAAACGCAAGAGTTAAAATAAAATCAAAATTTAGCCGCTAAAATCCATATGAGTGATGACGTCACAATTGAAAATAAAACCATCAGTTAGAATTATATGAAAAAAAAAGTTGCCAAAAATAAAAACTAACCTAAAACTAAAATAACACAAGCTCGAAGAGCACAAACAAAAAAAACAATAACAAAAAACAAAAGATAATAAATCAAACAACCAACTATCATAAATCAGTCACAAATTCACAACAAATTGCTCTTAACTCGGACACGTTTTCAAACTGAATCCAACGCAGGGCTCTCATGGAACGGTTTAAAGGGGGCCATCAATTTTTGGCAAAAAACGCCATTTTTTAAGCAAAATTTCAATTTTTTTCCATTTAACTTTCCTACTCGCCCTGAGATCCGAATTTGGATGCATTTGGTAGCCCATGGGCTCCTCTGCCAGGCCCAAGTCTTAAAACGGTTTCCTTCTCAACAGGGGTCCTAACAGAACGGTTTAAAGGGGGCCATCAGTTTTTGACAAAAAAAGCCATTTTTTGCCAGGCAAAATGATAAGTTTGAGGTTTTTTCAGTTACCCGTAAATTTTGTCACCCATGCGTGTGTTGTTTGTGTTTCATTCAAGTTCCTTGCATTTCAAATGTTATATGTTTGTGGTGTTTGATTTTGGTCGCTTTGTTTGTTTTTTTGTTTTTGTTTTTTTCCTTTCCTGATTGGATAATTTTATGAATTTAAAAATGCTTGAGGTTTCATTTTTTTACTTCTTAATGGAGCATTATCAATATTTGGGTTTTTGATAAATTTTAGTTGCATTGTTTGTGTTTGATTGCGCAGCTCAATGTTTTATTTTTGTTCGCTAGTGATAAGGTATTTTTTCAATATCTTAGTTGAGCGACCAATCAGCAGCTTTAAGAATTAATTCGATGTCTGTTTCGGTCACGTTTTGAAAAGTTTGATGGTTTTTTAAACAGATATAAATTAGATCTGAATTAGTGCGCTAATTTGAATACAAGTATGTACTAGCATAACCTTTCTTTTTTGAGATAGTCAAGGATTGGTTGATTGAGTGAAGAAATGAAATCATTTGCTGATTGCTGTGATTTGAATTACCCGCCTCGCTCTCTATACAATTTCTTTTTTTGTGCGGCAACACTTTCTGCCGAATGACACTTGACATTATGCCAAAATGGAATAATCTAGAACCATAGTCGTTATCTAGAACACCAACAGACTAGCTATCAGAATTGACACACTTTTAATTTTAATTTCGGATATTAATTTTTCTGTAAGTTCGAAGTTGTTCGGAAAACGTAACGTAGAAATAGACTACGCAATGGAAAAGACGGTTTCATCATATCCTTGGTTTCACTTTGGTTACGTTTTCCAAAAACTTTGAAGCCAGAGTGGAGTCGAGGACACAACCTTCGAGACCAAGGCCAAGGACTCGAAAAAAATCCGAGACCAACGCTAACGACCGACTTTTCGAGGACAGACCCTCTCGAGGCCAAGGATAAGGACAAAAAAATATATAATTTTCCCAAATTATGGTGGGTAAAATTTTCCATTATTTTTAAGCGCGAAAGTCTTTAAAAGGTTTAGCATTTTCTTAAGTTTTTCATGATAATTCGAAAATAGTAGTTTCTAAAAATAATGAATGTCATTTATTGAAGTTTAAGACGTTAGCAGGAATGTTGAATACGCTACGTAGCGGTATCGTGATAATGAAACAATTAAAGAAGTAACTCTTGAATTGAAAATGGGAATAGCTACTAACTATACATTCTTGACGTGGACATGATCATCTTTTAGGTCTTAATTTCATTAGTAAGAGGTCGTGGAACAAAACGTTCACTGATTATGGATCCCCACTTTTTGATTATGGATCCCCACTTTTTCAGGAGTTAGGCCTACTCAAACACAAACTTATTGTTGCGTTAAACGTTTTCTTTTCAAAGAAATTGTAAACTTTATCATAGCTTTAAAATATTGCATAGCGGCTATGATATTATTATCTGAAAGTATTGCAAATTACTGTAGATTTATATTTTTGAAATGAAATGAGGTACCGTACTTGCAAGCGCAAGTCCATGGAAAACAATTGGGTTTTGAGGAAATGGGCATAGTGCCAAAATGTTTCCGACGAACATTTTTCTTTTTCAAAAAAATAGCAATTTTTGTGACTTGTATAGGAGATTACACAATTCGATTTTCATAGCAATTTGAAAAAAAAACAGTAAAAATTAGAAAAGCTTTATTTTTCTCACATTTTTCCAATCCTAATAATTTTAAGCCAATATTTTCTTTACGTTTCAGTTCATTCTGTGATGTTTCTCCTTAGTCTTGCATCTAATGCCGATCATTAAATGAGCGCATACGTTTCGACCGCCAAAAGATACATACTTCGTAAAATTTAGCATAAGTTATTTACCTGCAAAAAGTAACCTGAGAATCCCAGCAGGGCCGTATTAAGAAGGAAAGCATTGGAGGCATTTGCCCCGGAGCCCTTCTTCAAAAAACCTGCAAATTGTCGAAAAGTAAAAATCAAAATTGTTCTTTCTTATCTCAAAACAAGTTCTTCGCAATGTTCGCTGGCGTATTTTCAGAACAAATGTTGTCGCTCTCAAGTAACGCTTTGTTAGATAGCAGGGCTATACTGCATGTAACATGTTTAGTATATCATTGGCCATTCCTGGTAACTGTATTGCATTTCACTTTATTAGCTGGCGTACTGCATATGTATAGCTGTATTGCATATCATGCACATGTACCTTCTTCTGGTTTCATATTCATAAAGACACGGTCATGTTTTAGTTTTAGCAACTCCAAAGTGTTTGCGTCCGGACCCTTGGATCCCTTGCTGGCCCTGAATGGTTTCAGTGTTTTGCTGTTTGAGTCAGTCGCACCGAAAGTACTAGCAAAAATAATAATAAAAAAACTATCTACACTGCGTTTTGCCCCCCCCCCCCCCCCCCCCCCATTCTCCAATTAGAGCTTTTCACTTAATGCCATTGAAAATAAAGTTTACTATGACTTGGCTACCACATTATTTTTCAAATAAGGATAGGAAACAAATTGACAGGGCAGAGTTATTAGCGTAGCCTACCCAAGAGAGGGCAGGGGAAAATTTAAATTTTTGTCACTCAATTTAAAAGCACAACTTGGCAAAAATTCAAGGTTTTTGTCCTAAAAGTCGCGTCCTCTGGACTTCATCTAACCTGTTTATAAACTTAATTCAATAACATAATTACAGCAGTAGGCCTAATCATATATTATGCGAACTTTTAATTACAACCCACCTCCACCTCGTTAGCTTTTACGAGACACAAAAATAAAAAAAAAAGGCTATAAGGGAATTGTTTATTGAACAAATTATTGAATTTGAGTTGAAAGGCCCCTGGCCGTACACGTAATCCTAAAACTTTTTTTTTTTTTTTTTCAGAACAAAACAAAGATCCTAAAGGAAAAAGAGAATTATTACGTACTTCTAAATCTACTGCAGAAGGCAATGTAGCTTGTTTCCCTTCACCTGGACCAAGTCAATTACAAAATTTATCTTTTTTGGCCTTTTATCCTCCTCCTTTAGCAACATCCTCTTTACAAAATAACCCTATGTTCCAATTTTCTATTCTATGATATTTTGTCCCATAAAACCCTTCTCTTTGCTTAACGGATTGCCCCCCACCCCCCCAATCAATAATCTTGGCTACATCTATGCCAGAATTCAAGAAATGTTTTATGTTTGGTTATTTTCTTTTCAACCAATCAAAAAACAACGCTGCCCTCAAGCCGAGAACAGGACATTTCGAGGACTAGTACGGTTCGAGGCCAAGGCACACTGTGGCCAAGGCCAAGGACTTCAAAATGTGTCCTGAAGGGCTAGAACGTCCTCGAGGACTCCACCACTACTTGAAACACACGCAAAAAGGAAAATCACTCAAGTGTATCAATTCTGATTGGTCTTTTGTTGTTCTAGATCTAGCCTCTTCATGCTAGAATGACCGCGGTATCGGTAGTGATTTGCAGTCTCAGGTGAGTTTTATTGGCTGGAAAAGATGTTCAAAACTGGTAGATCATGAGCGGATTTGGATAATGTTGAATAAAAGCAATTGATAATGATAATCCTATGCTACATTCCAAGTAAAAATGCTTGAAGCAAGGTTAGTGCTAAAGGTATACCGTATAGCCTACGTAGATGAATGAATTAGGCCTAGTCTGTAGTGAAACTACTGCTGCTTGAATTCGGAAAGGTTATACGTCTTCCCAGAGCGTTTTGGCCGTCAAGAGCTAGGAAAAAGTATTCAGAATCAAGATAAGGTTTTAGTGCTTTACGTGAAGTAGCCAATAGCCTACGGTATATTGTGGCTAGCCTATTGCTTACTATAGATCTGAGATCGCCTATATCTGAGATAGGCTAGCCTATTTGAAGAAATGATTGCATGTTAAAGGCTAAAGCATCATTGCTGACTAGACCTTAGATTTAGAATCCAGTTTTTAGTAGGCCTTAGCCAGTAAGCTGGTAAGTTATTGTCAACTGGGGTGACTTTGAACGGTTTTGAATCATTTTTCTTGTCACTTCTGCCAGGTTTAAGCAAGAAACGTGCTTATAGGCTGAACAGAACACTTATGGCCTCAGCAACTGGAACTGTCATAACTAAAAAATTATTTCGCTCTCAAGCCATGTATTCTATCTCAAAAAGCATTCAAAGTCGCCTCGGCCTCTGGGGCGACTTTAAACACCTACCAACATTCTTTTAAACCTTTATTTACAAGCGCAAAGTTGCCTTCGCCTGAAATGTCTTTGAATTAAAGCGTTGCGGAGTGGCTAATTTTTCCACTCTGGATCCTCTTCGAAATTGTTTAACTGACTCTGGCTCTAATCCGGCTCTGAAATTTTACAACAACACTCTGCTCTAAAATACTCCAATACAAAACTTCGCTTCGACAAAAAATTCTTTTAAATCAGTCGACAACTTTAATCGATAATCTCATTCTTTATCCGTTGACACCAGCTCTAACTGTCTAATTTAAATTTCCACCTTACATCTCGATAAGCTATATACAGCTAACCGGATTCAAAAAAATATGAATGCGCACTCAGCTTGCATTGTGGACATGCGTTAATTTTAAAGTCTAAATTGCCTCTGTGATATGTAGCGGGCGCTTGGCCAAGTGGTGAGGGCGGTTAGCTACCGATCTAGTCGGCATGGGTTTGAGCCTGCAGTTGTCTATCGCTAATTGACCAGACTCGGGAGTTGGGGATGCACATGTCAATAGCAATGGTGCAATAAATTGCCCTATTTTTGAGAATCATTTTGTTGAAATGATGACGTCGTTGTCACGTGACCCTGTGCTAGTCGGGCAAAAAAGAAAAAAATCTATCAAAGTTCAAACACTGACCTACTAGAGACCGCTCTTGGTCTTGGAAAGTATTTAACTAAAAACAAAGATTGTTTTTGTGAAGTGTTCAAAGTTGCCCTGGTTGACGGTATATGTAGTTATTGCACAATTAGGCTAGTTTAGGGTTAAAGGTCAGAAGGCGAGTTACCCACTGGTAGTTTCTCGTTTTACACATTATGCAAGTGTAAATTTTAATGCAAAGCATTTTAGTTAACATTTTTTGTAAAGGTTTGCTATGGTTATTGCCAGGTATCTACAAAGCCACTGCCTTGACAGCTGCTGTTGTAGTCAGTCACTTGGAACGGTTTTGAAGCATTCCATTCGGTTTGGTAATGTCCGAAAAGCGTTTCTCCTTCATCTAGGGGAAAAGATAAGTGCGATTATTGTAAGATTTCTCAGCTGAAGAGAATCAAAATTGTTACGAAAAAATTGTCAAAGTTGTTTCAGAATGGTTCAGGTTGGTTTCACAGTAAAATTCAGAATTTTTAAATCAAAACATCCTAAATGCCCTTTTGTTTTAAAAGAGAACTGAAGGTAAAATCAATGTGGTTATCTAAAGTTAGGGCAGTCGTATTATATTAGATTAAATTGGCATTGACTTGACCTACCGGTAGCTGTTCCAGAAATATTCTACTTCAAACACATGTACATTTTTATTGGCAACCTTGACATTGATAACATGGTAGTGGTGACTATATCTTAGTTCTATCCTACACTTCTAAGGCAATGCCCAGACCAAATCTATTAGTCGCAGAGAATTAGGTGCCTTATATAGGTTAATGTTTGAAATGGAGTTGCCAGTAAAATTCATAATTTAGAAGACCTCTATGTGGTGTTAAAAGTTGAATCTGTAGTCTAATAAAATTAAAGCTGAAAATCTGTTGTGTATATACATTAACTTTTGAAATTAATTTCAAAGCACATTTGCATAAATGAAAATTTATTTGTATGAGCGTTAACTGGCATTGTATATCAGAATATAGCAATTAGCTTTCCAGGCTAGTAGGCTAATTTTGGGTTCAAAATTTGCAGTAGGTCTAGGCATTTACGCAGTTATGTATGCCTGACAATAACAAGCAAGTTTGAAATACGCCTATAGTGTAATAGTGTACTATTGTGGTAAATTGCTTATGTGATGTCATATTCTGTATGGTATCTATGCCTTGTGATACTAGCGCAATTCATTTGAACTAAGTCCTGAAGTGATGGACCAGTGTGATAATGGTCGAGAATTTTCATGTTGGTAACCTTGTTGTCAGACTTTGGTCAGAGTAATCTGAAAAGAGGGTAAAATGGGAAGTGCAGAAATAGCTCTCATGTGTGGTTTGAAGGTTTAGGTGTGCTGCCAGGATAGGCTATATTTGTTTTCGTAGTGCGCAGCAGTTTCAGCTCAACTTTGCTCTAGTGGTTTTATTTTAGCGAATTTTTTTATTAAATTTGCAAGGATAACTTTTGTGGTGTTAGAGATTACTCACAAAAAATTTCAGCTCGATCCGCCCAAAAATAAAAAAAGTTCTGCTCTTGGAAAAAAAATGCGCATTAAGCCAAATACTTTAAATGCGTAATTGTCCATTCCGAATGTGCAATGCGCTTTTGGAAAGGCGCTTTACCCTGTATATCGACACAAAATTAACTGTTGGACATTACGCAAATGACTACTAGAGCTGGGGTATGATTTGTTGAAAACAGTATTTTACATTTAGAAAAATATTATTGAAAAAAGAAAATTTGTAAATAATGACGTCATTGTTGACGTCATAGCATCGTTTTGATTATGCAACTCGTGTTTATAAAATCATAATCATATTGAATGAAGAATACTTAGCTTGCTTCTTTGAAATGCATTTAAGGAAACAAGTCAGTGAGTAACTGATGATGTCATAATATAATACCTTCAATAATTTCTAAATTTTTGTGTAAAAGTTCATAAAGCACAAATAAATGGTATTTTAAAAGCAACAAAATTGCAAACTATCCATGTCATTTGTTAGTCCTGGAAGGCAAAAGATAATAAAAAAGTCAAATGATAAATTGTGTATAATGTCGTTGATGATATAATAGCTTTGTTTTATTATAGTATACACAAATGATGTCATTAAAAGAATGGTTGAATTGAAGGAGGTAGAATAAACTTGCTTTTTTAAAAACACATTAGAAGAAAACAGTCAATGACTAATTGATGGCGTAACTGATGACGTCATAATATAGTATGCTTGATTTCTTTTTTGTTATTAATGATCAAAACTGCCGAAGGGGAGGGGGCAGAAAAAATATTTGGGGGGCACAGATAAATTTTACCCTCATCTTCGGGACAGAAGACCAAAAAAGAAAAAAAGGTCTCTGTGGGGCAAAAGTCTTGCTTGGGGGGGCACGTTCATTGCCTGCCAGGGTGCAGTGGAATCTAATGGTGTGGTTCTTGCTTCTTGCCCACAAATTCAGGGGTGAAAACCAAAAAAAAGGTCTTTGGCGCGATATCTTAATCTCAGTCTTGGCATTCGCTCGTGTTTTTTGTCCTAGAACGTATTTTTACTCACACTGGGGGGGCACAAGCAGTATTTTGGGAGGGCCTAAGCCCCAAAATACTCTCCAGGGGCACCAGGCCTATTATTTTCTTTCAGGGCACATTCCTCGATTTGGGGGCACACTTCTCGCTTGGGGGGACACAAGCAGTGATTTGAGAGAGCATGGCTCCAAAATACCTCTTATGGTGCCGGGCCTGACCCCCCAAGCACTCTACTCTGGCGTCAGGCCTAAGTCCCAGCCCTAGAATATCTAGATTTTTTGGCAACTGATTTGATGCTACCTATTTCCAAATTACGAAAATAAAAAATCCTTAAGTCTTCTTTAGTCTTCTCTTTAACCCTCCTTTAATTAACCCTACTTTACTTAACGTCTGTTTCTCGCTAGGATCACTACTCGCCATTTTTTTTTATATTGCACGCAAAACATCATAAGCTAGCAGATAGTTGAAATAATATAGCCGCAAGCATGTTGGGCATATACGAAATCAGTCGTAAATTATATACCTCTATTTTATTTATTAAAATCGATTTCACCCCAGCGGGGCATCATCAGTTACATCTAAAAACAATCTGCGCATACTTTAAAACCAAAATCATCATAAAACCTATAAATAGACTATAACATCAATCAAATTGAAAAGAACATTAAATGGACTTCAATAACAGCGAAATTAAAGAAAATATAATACTGTACATAGCAAAACCTCTTTTGCAAAGCAAATATATTGATAACCTTGTTTTATCTACACCACTACAACATCAGAAAAAAACTATACAAAAAAGTTGTTTAAAATAATAAACCCCTACAAAAAAAATCTAAATTTTTTTCAATTATAAAAAGCGTTGCTAAGAGTTGGGTAATGTTTTCTTTTCCAATTCCACCCTTTTTTTGAAAAAAGATTTAAGTTTTCTACATTTTAAGGTTTGGAGATATGTTTACTTTTTTGGTTGCTTAGCGACGCTTTTTATAATTGAAAAAAATTTAGATTTTTTTTGTAGGGGTTTATTATTTTAAACAACTTTTTTGTATAGTGTTTTTCTGATGTTGTGGTGGTGTAGATAAAACAAGGTTATCAATATATTTGCTTTGCAAAAGAGGTTTTGCTATATACAGTATTATATTTTCTTTAATTTCGCTGTTATTGAAGTCCATTTTATGTTCTTTTCAATTTGATTGATGTTATAGTCTATTTATAGGTTTTATGATGATTTTGGTTTTAAAGTATACGCAGATTGTTTTTAGCTGTAACTGATGATGCCCCGCTGGGGTGAAATCGGTTTTAATAAATAAAATAGTAGTATATAATTTTTGACTGATTTCGTATATGCTCGATAAGCTTATGGCTGTATTATTTTACTGATCCCTAAATGCAAAGTCGTCGGAATTTCTTCTTTCTTCTCGTGTGTGTGATTTTCAACCAAAACATGGCCTCAAACAAGCAGATTGTTAAGTAATGATTTTGTTGGATTACTTAGCTACGTCAGAAATACGCATTTTATTGCATCATAAATTTAATTTGTGCAATTAAAATTCGATTTCTATTTAAACGTGCAACAAAGCGATTCCAATGTGCGTTTTGGTATTGGTTGTCATTCAGAAACAGAGGATATTTTTATCTATTCGATCACTGAAAAGGCGGTGTTCTTCTGCATGTAATGGTATGTCAGCGGTTCGTCTAGGCTACCTGTAAGCAGTATTATACCAAAGTTAATAAAAGAATGGAAAAAAGTTTGAAACGAAAATTTTACTGAGGTTGTGAGTTTAACAAAAAAAAGGGTTCAGTTGCATAGTTTTGGTTTGTCAATTGTCATAGTTTTCACGTTTAGGGTTTCATTAGAACGTTATGTGTCAACTGCCAGGTGAGTTTAGGCTTTGATGAAAATTAAGCCGGCTAGTGACCACGTTGCACATTAGGGAAATGATGCTATGTGTAAATTTAGATGCTGATGAAACACTAGCCTAATGGTAAAGCAGATATGTGAGTGAAGTGCTACCTCACAGTTGTAAAAAATTTATGTTGAAAATTTGCTACAAAACATCTAAATCTGATAAGATTGACCTAACTTTAGATACCTCTACTGATTTTGCCGTCAGTTCTCTTGCAACCCTATGTTATATTATGTACTTGACCGTTGCATTTTACATGGGGGGGACATTTTTGCCCCCCCCCCCCATCTAACTCCTAAACCAAAAGTCATAAGAATACCAAATTTGGCATGTGGCATGGTGTTCACCAAAATTTTTTAGAAAAATTGAATTTGAGTTGATGGCATAGTCATTTTGACGTTACTTTTGTGATGACGTCACTGGCAGTTCAAATTTTGTATATAGGGTTGTTTTTTGATGCTGAATCATATCATAAAATGCCCAAGTTAAATTAGTTATGTCACAAAATTGTCTCATGACATCATTTAAGTTAAGTATTGACCAAAAAATGCTTAAATTTTCGAAAGTGACTTCAGGAAACCTCAAAAGTTGGAAAACTTTCTGTTACCTTATCAACTTCAAATTTTCGGGAGTTATTTATGATGAATTTTTACTTCAAAGTCAAGTTGATTCAAAATAAAAAGCTTTTTTTGAAGAGATTTATCACAAAAAACGAGAGAGGACAAAAATGCCCACACCCTCTCAGGTAAAATAGGGTTGAAGAGAGATTGTTCAAAATCGGTTTTATTGTTCAAACAAATGATAACTACTTGAGGCTTGCAGTAAAGAAGTGCCCTACACCATGTTTCATTATTTTCCTTATTTTTGAAAGTTGATCCAATCCATTTAACTCCATACCATTGGTAACCCTTCATTTCAAACTTTTGTACCATCATAAAAGAATGACTTTGCAAAATTTCTTGTGGAATATCAAACTTCACATTCTTTATTATGCAAAAAAAATTGTAAATTGGCAATTTCTCACAGAATATCAACACAGTATTGGATGATTGAGCATCATGTTCCTTATTCTTGAGAAATTGTGCAAAGTCATTCTTTTCTGATGTCATGAAAGTTTGAAACTCACGTTTGCCAATGGCATGGAGTTTACCAATTAAATTTGTCTTTGCAAATTAGGGAAATAGCAGAACAAGATTTGGGGCACCTCTTGATTACTTCAAGTAGTTTTCATTTCTTCAATAAAACCGATTTCAAGCAGTATCTCTTTAAATGCGTTTATTGGCACCAATTTTATTTCAATACATCAAGCACAACATAACCTACATCAAGTTATATAAGTATAATTGTGGTGAAAAATGTTTGAACGTACTATATGGCATTTATAGTGTGAAAGCTAGTGCTCATTTAATTCTTAGCCACACCAAGTGAAACGACTGCATCATGCTGATAGAAATGAAAAACATGTATAGTATTTTTAAAAAGTGTTCTTAAAAACTCAAGGCTGTTTAGTTCAGTGTTCCCTTTAACTTTATGGTTGATCGATGAGTTCCTAAATTTTCTTGAAACGTTTGTGCCCAAAGCTCTAAAAAGATGTTTATGTGTCCTAAATTTCGTACCAATCTAGTGTTAAAGCATACCAAATGTCATATTTCCTAAAGCTGCCTTCACCATATTGCCAAAAATTATTTGCCCTTGTTCCAACAAGTCGTTGATTCACTGAAAAAAATCGACTAAGTGGGAACACAGGTTTAGTTTATCATATACATCAGCATGTCTGCTGGCTTCCATTTGTGTATTTGCCCTTGAATTTCCATTGTGTTTTCAGTTAATAAATTGATAATGTTTCTGAAAATTAAAACTAGTACTTGTTTATGGATTCTGATTTTCACTCCCTATTTTTGTGTATATACAGTTTATATTGGACACATGATTGATGCTCTCATCGGTTAATTCACGAAACACAAACAGGCTATATACAATTTCAATAAGAAGTTCCATATCCTAACCTTAACCTCAACTCTAACTTAAATTTAGAAAACACTGTCTGTTTTTTGCTTATCGTACTTACTCTCTTCATGGGCATTAAGTGTTAGTGTAGCATTACCCACTTGGGTTAATTAAACCTAAAACTTTTTTCTTAATTGGCTTTTCTTTTTGCATCAGAAATAGACGTTATTAGTTGCTGCACTTTCCATTTATTTAGTGCAGCTTTTGTTATTTGAATACTTTTGCTATATTTGTTGGCAAATTATCAATAAGTCTAGAAATTTAAAATAAAGTTCTTGATATTGTGTAGAAACCTTACATTTTCAATTTTTGTGGTTAAAAAAATAACAATTAATTGTTACCATTGCTGCAATCTTTTGAGGCTGCAAAAGTTTAAGTTGATAACTTTTGTGATATCCACTTTTGTGATGCAAAGGAACTATCTCTCCTATGGAGCATGGCATAGGTACTTGGACAATACACAGTCTTATGATATACCAGTACTTGTGTACTGAAGCCTAATTAAGATGAAATGGTTAATCTTTTTATTGATTCAGATGACCTAAACTGTAAAAAGTACTGGTATGCAAGTGTAATACTGGTAAATCATGTCAAAACTTTTGAAACTAATTGTGTTCGTTTCCTTGTGTTGCTTATGTGCTGCCGGCGGCCATGGAGTTTTGTTGGGTGGTCCTTCGGTTTTAACTGAAAAAGATTTCCTAAATGAAAGCGCAATTGGATTTGATTTCAAAGGCGTTATCGAAAATTCATTCATCAATGACAATAAAGGTTCAAATGAGCTACGAAAGTCATACCATGCTTATATTTGTGGATCAAAACAGGTTAGTTTTCTTTTGTCAGCTAGTCGATGTATAGTTGTATCTTTTGTATTAGTAATGATATAGTTTTGGTTTGTTAATGTTTTAAGCATCTGCGCTCAGTGATCAATTTTATAATGCGTAAATTAAAATTTTATCTACTTTTTTATTAGTCTGTGGTTGATATCATGGCTGATACTGTTTCATTAAATGGAATTCTAATTTAACCCATACTCAAGTTCTTTGTCTAAAACTATCTCCAAATCTAACCATATACTAGACCTTTACTGCCTGAAATATTGAATAAAATAATATCTTATTATACTCGCTGTATTATGCCGAAGTATGTAATGAGTTGGCAGGGCCCATCTCTGCATCATTGTGCTTGGGCAACACAGCATCTTTTGAAGAAATGTTGCAGCAGTGGCGAGCCGTTGGCTACACTGTCCAATTTCACCCGCCCAAGATTTGAACGTCGAATCTCCCTCTTTAGAGACAAAAGCATTACGTCTCGACCAACTGGTCGGTATGCATAGATGAACTATTTTCCTCATTTTGGTTTTGGAGTCTCTCTGTCTTTGGCTTAACATTTTCTGGTTAATAATCACTTCCTTGTGCATTACAGATTATTATTTACAATGTGGTGGCTTGAATGATCAAAATGTAATGTTAGTAGTTATCAAAGCTTAAAACGTACCAGTGCAGCTATTGCTACTTTTAAAACTTGCCCTTGTAGCATAGATTAAGCAAAATTATATATATGTATCGAAATCATTGGATTGCAAATCTAAAAATTAATTGTTTACCTACTTGAGAAGGAACGTATCTTGCACTAATGTTTGAGTCAAACATGTAGTTATGTCATTCGCAGTTTCAGAAACAAAACGGTTAATCGTTGAAAGCTAATTTCACTGTTCTTCGTAAAGTCACTACTGTTTTGTAATATGTTACATAGCTATTGGCAAACTTGACTAAATATTATGTTTTTTTTTCAGTCTTGAATATATAGAATCTGAAACTATTTGGGCTAGTATTTGTAAGCATGAACTGTTATGCGTATTGTGATCTATGTTATGTTTTAGCTTGTTGCTGGCATGCTCTACCATGTTGAATTCCTTGCTTGCAGAATAAACTCTCTTAGAGAATGTGTCACTGAAATTGCTCCAGTAAGTATGATTATGTGTTTTCAAGTATAGCTACTGGTCCCTTTAATTTTTGATATTTTATCACATTAAATTTATACCGTTATCACAATACCATATTTTTTTAACCATAAGGTGCCTCTAAAATTTTAAAATTTCTGAAACATCGAGTGTGCATCTTAATATATGAATCAGGTTGTACTCTCTTTCTCTTCATGATTTAATTTAGAGCTTTATTGAAGTTATTGATACCTTTAGTAAATTTTATTTAATGCATGTTATGCGCCTTATATTCCATAACTCTGGTGCACGCCTTACGCAAAAAAAAATTAAAGAAATAGAAGTTGTTTGTTGATACTGCACCTTATAATCCAAAAGTAGGGTAGGTGGATGAAAGAAATCGTCAGAATTAGTGAAGCTTTAGAGCTTGTTTTTATGTACTATTAAGCTAACTTAGACATATTTGGCATGATTTCTATCAGTAAAGCAACATCTAGCTAGCCTGCTTTTATGACAAAAAAGAAGTATCTAAAACATATTTTTACCCAGCTTTTATTGACGTATTGTTTTCAAGATCTTTCAAAGTTAAGTTTTTTCAAATGGTAGAAATGTCACTTTTAGGTTTTGCTTGGTAAAAACGTCGTGAATATTATACTGTAGAATTTGCCTAATTCGTCACCTCAAGGAGATTAAAAAAAGTGACGAATGTTAGCGCAGTTTGTTACATTTATTGTTGAATATAATCCACTTAAACATAACACGAATCATACTATACACAGAAAATGATACTAAAAGTTGTTGTAATCATAATTATTATTTAACTAGCAAAAAAATGTATGATTTTGGTTTTGTTCTATTAGAAGTTTCTCTTGCCAATATGTCCTGCAGCATTTTGTACAACTTGGGTAACATATAACGTCGCTGTTGCCTTGTGTTCTGAAGTAGTGATCCCATGTCTGATCGACGAAAATGTGATGAATTAAGCAAACTGACGAATTAAACAATGACGATTTGTTCTGTATTTGGTTTTCAAACTGAGTTTGAAACTTTTACTTATTGCTTACACATGTTATTTCAATGAAAAGTTTAAACTGCCATATCTTTACCTTATGTTTTTTCATTGCTTTAACACTAAAATTGCAAAAATATAAGTTTTATCACAATCACCTTCTTATGCAATTGTTCAAATTTTTTTCAATTTTTTACTTGTTTTTACGGAGCACCATGTTTTGCTAGGAAAAATGCAGTGTTTCGTATAGTTATCAGCCGTGGTTAATGCGTGGAATGCCTAACACGAATGGAAAGAAGATTTGCAATCCTGTCTCCACGAACGATATAGGTACTGCATAGTGCATACACTCAAAAATTAGATTTTGATAACTTTTTTTAATTTGACTATTTTGTGCAAGTTGTAGGACCTACTATCTCTTCAGTAAGTTTTTTTTTTTTGTATGTTATTATGTGACCAGTCTGTGATTCTATCAGTTGCTGATAAAAAATTCACATTTATCTGCCACAAATGTTTTATTATCGAATAGATTTTTGAAAGATTAATACTAGTGTGTCTCCCCAAGGTTTCCCGAACCTGAAAACTTGAGTTTTGTAGTAATTTTTGAAACTTAAAGCCCTGGTATTTTTTCGTGAAAAACCCGGGTTTTATTACATTGTATTATTGCATGAATCCAGTATGTTATTGCACAAAAATTCTTACAATGCTGAAGAATTCAGCTGAAAAACATTTTGGAGAAAAAAGATAGAAAGTTTCAAAGATGATTTGATTAAAACATAGCCAAGAATATCCCTATAACAGTTTTGTACCATTAATCAATAACGTGTCTGGGAAATTCCGAGCAGTTATCAAACGCAAAGGAGCACATTTAAGCAATTTTGAGGTGGTGCAGAATTTGAATATGACTTTCAATAAAGTCGATTTCATTTTGCTTTTGCAATAAGCTTTTCAGACAGCACTCTTCAGTTGCGATTTCTGTCTGGTTTGGTATGTGATGAGCAGGATCTTTTAAAGACCAAATGCACTAAGGGAAATGCACTCTACAGTATGGAGAAATGCGCTCTACAGCAAGGAGAAATGCACTCTACAGTAAGAAGAAATGCATTTTAAGGCGATTGCACGACAGTAAGAAGAAACGCAGTCTATTCAGTGACAGCAGGCTCTGATCTTATTGAAACAGTTAAAGAGTAAATACGAACTGCTTTTGCCTGCACAAATCTGTTTTTTTTTCGTAAAATATAAATCGCTTCCACGTGGCTCAAGTGAAACTGAGAGCGAGCTGTGGTTAGGATTTTAAACTGCAAATCAGAATAGTTGCGTGCGCACTGATTGGATATTAACAAATGTTGGTCGATGGCTGAATCGCTCTCTGGTTCGAATTGAGTCTTGCTTACTTTTAGCTGGGCATTTTCTATTTGGCTGGGTTCTGGTTGGTTGGGATCGGTGGGTTCCCTGTTCCTGAGTAAGAGTGTTTTTTCCCTTATTGCTTTTGGAACATGTTGCTTAATGCGTTCCTGAAGCCTTTGGTTTGTGCGACCTATGTACCGACTATCACAGCGGCACACGTATTCATAAATAACCATACTTCTTTGATTGGCAGGTAGCATGCATTGGCTTAAGAAAATCAAGCGTGGTGACCTTGCTCTGTAGCAGTTTTGCGCAGCACTTTTAATTTGATGTTCTCATTGCTGAGAAGCTGACCTATCTGTGGGGCTCTAAGGTACACTGGACACTTTTATGGTACAAAGGGTTTGGCTGTAGTAAATCGTGCTATATTCTTGGAGATGTGCTTGAGCACTATATCTTTAGGGTACCCGTTGTCAAGCAAGATGATATAGCAGCAGATACCCTGAAGATATAGTGCTCAAGCACATCTCCAAGAATATAGCACGATTTTCTACAGCCAAACCCTTTGTACCATAAAAGTGTCCAGTGTACCTTAGAGCCCCACAGACAGGCGCAGCTTCTCAGCAATTAGAACATCAAATTAAAAGTGCTGCGCAAAATTGCTACAGAGCAAGGTCACCACGCTTGATTTTCTTAAGCCAATGCATGCTACCTGCCAATCAAAGAAGTATGGTTATTTATGAATACGTGTGCCGCTGTGATAGTCGGTACATAGGTCGCACAAACCAAAGGCTTCAGGAACGCATTAAGCAACATGTTCCAAAAGCAATAAGGGAAAAAACACTCTTACTCAGGAACAGGGAACCCACCGATCCCAACCAACCAGAACCCAGCCAAATAGAAAATGCCCAGCTAAAAGTAAGCAAGACTCAATTCGAACCAGAGAGCGATTCAGCCATCGACCAACATTTGTTAATATCCAATCAGTGCGCACGCAACTATTCTGATTCGCAGTTTGAAATCCTAACCACAGCTCGCTCTCAGTTTCACTTGAGCCAGTTGGAAGCGATTTATATTTCGCGGAAAAAAAAACAGATTTGTGCAGGCAAAAGCAGTTCGTATTTACTCTTTAACTGTTTCAATAAGATCAGAGCCTGCTGTCACTAAATAGATTGCGTTTCTTCTTACTGTAGAGTGCATTTGGTCGTTAAAAGATCCTGCTCATCACATACCAAACCAGATAGAGATCGCAACTGAAGAGTTTTGTTCGAAAAGCTTATTGCAAAATCGACTTTATTGAAAGTCATATTCTACTTAAAGCACCAAGTTTAAAGGAACACATTTAAGCAACTAAGCCCATCAATTTTAGAAGCTGATAAAATCCCGGTTTTCAGAATGCCAAACCCTGTAAACTTGAAACCTGGGTTTAGAAAAACAGATCTGAATGGGACACCCTTATGAATACTAGCCTATGGTATTTATACTGTCGGTAATTTTCTGTCTAGTCAACTAACAGTTATAATTGTTAATTTTTTATGCTTGGAAAGTGCTCTAAAGTTGTACGTATTATTTTGGTTCATATTGTGTTTAAGTTTCAGTTAGTATATACGATTCTGATGTAATATTAATTTGCGTTTTTTAAGATTGGTTTTTAACAAATTGTTTAATAATGTGGTAAATTAGTTTTTGCACGCAATGCATTTTGATCTGGTGCATATGCATTTTGTTGACTACTCTGTCATTGCTCTTGCTGGACAATGAGGCCTGGTTGTTATTTGTTTCACCCGCAACATTTTTATTTTGAATTTATTTATGACTCAGTATATGCCGCATTAAAAATTTAAAACCCTACAGTGATTCACTCCTATTCGGCATCATCAGGGGTGTCCATTTTTTAGACTCCCCTGATGATCCTGTTTGCGGGTGAAACAGAGTTGTAGGGAATTAAATTTTTATCACGTATCCTGTGTTACGATATCTGCTCTGGCCAAGGCTGTCGAGCACATTTTTTGAATCCGTTCGATTCAAACTCTTCTTGAATTTATTCGAAGTGTTATTAATTGCATAAAAATGCTTGATGCATTACAAATGTCGCCATTTAATACAGGGTGTCCATAAAGTCCGTGTGCACTTCAAAAAATGTTCAACTTTATTTTTATTTGTGATAGAAATAATCTGTAAAAATGTTTAGAAAGTTTTATGTATCTAGTTTTAAGTACAGCTATTGAATAATTCTTCACTACAAAATTTGTAACAATTCTTAGATAAGCAAATTCTGCGTGTTAGACAGTTTCTAAATCAGGAATTTCCAAGCAGATGGACTGGAAGGAGAGGACCATTTTGTTAGCCTCCACGTTCGCCAGATTTGACTCCATAAGGGTTTTTTTTATGGGGACATGTGAAAACAATTGTGTATGCAACCAAACCTAGTTATTTGACAGCTGAAATAACTAATGTGATTTCAGGCATTACTATAAATCAGTTGGGAAATGTTTTTAGTGAACTGCAAAATCGTGTTACTCTTTGTATTGGAAATGATGGAGGACATGTGGAAACTTAAATAAAATTTCAATAAAACCTTAAAAAATATCGATTTTCTTCTTTCAAATCCTTTTTACAAATTATTTCTATTGCAAATACAATTAAAGTTATAATTTTTTTAAAGTGCACACGGACTTTATGGACACCCTGTATATTTAAATATTTCAAGCAACAGTGGTGTCAAATTGCATGTTTTATCAGGTACTATTGGTGAATGTACCTTATTTAAGAGTCACAGAGAGCAGCCAGCTCAGCGGGCTTCCTCCTCGCCTACTTTGACCATGGAAAAGTCGTCCAGGTTTGATCCCATGTACCAGGCAAAGTTTGATAAGTTTATCAGCAGATACGAAAGAGATTACAAGTAAGATCTGTTCATTTTTTAATCGATTTTTTTATGTTTTTTTATTTGAAAACTAGAAAGAATGAATCAGTCTTGTTTAGCTGACAAACATGCTGTAAAAGTGTTTTCAACTTATGAATCATAGATTAGCAATAAACTGGTGGATCAGCAATTTCTTTAATGGGATTGTATAAAAACAATTTAAGAAAAACAGCCAAAAATTGTTTTGTAGTATTCTAAAATACTGGATTGAAATGTTAAAAATTTTTTGTTTTCATTTGCGAATAGGAACTTTTTTCTCTATCCAAGCCCAAATTGTAGCCATGAGCTTTATCATTTGTTTGGTTAATTGTGATTACTTTTACTTTTCTGAGGTGGGCCAATGAAGCCATCTACCCCAGCTGGTCGTAACAGATAGGCATCACGAGGATTCATCGCTCATTAATTCAACAGAGGTTGTCATTGTAATGATGGGATTCTCAGTGCGTTTCAAGTGACATTGGAATAGCACTAGCTTTCGGTTTATTCTGTCCATTGACATGATTGTATGGTGTAACATTCCATACATCATGTTTTCATTCATAGAAAAAAGTTTTAGATACAGCTAAAGCATGATTTTTTGCATGGTTTGCTCTTATCCGTAAAAAAGATCCATACAAAAAATGTATGGTGTAACATATTGTTGAATTGTGCCTTCATTCACAGTAAAAACTTGACTGAAGAGTAAGGTAGTTCCAACCATCCAAATTAAAACTTTTTGGTCTCCCAACAAATTCATATAAAAGTTTGAAACTATTTTCAGTGATCCACAATCGGATGAATATCGGCGACGATATGAAATCTTTGTGAAAAATTTAATGATTACTAGAGATTTGAATCTGTTGGAATATGGAACAGCCAAATATGGAGTGACAAAGTTTATGGATTATTCTGGTAAAGACTTGACTTATTTAAATTCAGTGTTTACTCATTTTCCTTCAGTTTTAGGTATAAATCTTTATGGCTTATTTTTTACTTAGTTTTTTGCAATTTTAAGACGAAAGAGTTTGTTTCTTTTTATATCAGATCTTAGATTTATTGGTAGTATTTTGATGTGACAAATGCTAAAACTGAAATATCAAAAAATATATAAAATTTAATAAAGAATAAAACTAATGGAAATTTTTTTGAAACTTAAGATGTTGGCTTGGGCGCCTAAACGCGCCAGACCGCTTTGGACTACATGGTTAATTTTGCCGTTCTACTGTATTGTTTTATTTAGGCTGCCCTAGTTACTCTCAAACGCATTTAATAATGATGGCAACATTTTTTCACTAAATAATTCATTAGCTTATTATAAGGTGTAGCATAGGATAATCGTTTACGTTCTCCTGTTTCTATAGCTTAAGGCGCTCTTATTTTGTTTTAGATGACGATTACAAAAAATACCTTGCGCCTGGCCTGTTAGACAGGAAAGTTTCCATTCGTTCTCTTGAAATGGAAGCAGTTAACGCTGAAAAGCTGCCTGATTCTGTTGATTGGAGAAAGAAGGGAGCTGTAACCGCAGTTAAAAATCAGGTTGGCTTTTATTTAGTAATTAAACGAACTTGAACGATAAATTAAAAGCGCATTCAAGTTTGATAGATCTGATGATTTCAACAAAATGACTTTCTACGACCTTCTGTTCTCGAAATGTAACAGCTTCTTAGATTTTTTTTACAAATTTTGCCAGAGTTGCCATTTAAAACAAAATTTCTTGAAGTTACTGCATGTTCCTAATTCTCAATGTGTTTTGCAGCAGAGCTGTTCAAGATAAAGTAAAGGGTTTAAGTGTTAAATTACCTGCTTTTCAAGTAAATATAAGTCAGCTTTCATAAAGTTAATCTTCTTTCACATTACTGATAGAGGACAACACTGAAGCAAGAAGAAAAGTGTTAATTTTGAGTTCTGTGGTTTCTTGAAAACGGGGAGACGTTGAAAGTTTAAATTGGTGGGAATGCATTGTAGGCTTATTCCAACATTTTGGTCAATTGCAAAAAATTTAACTTGAATGCCTTTTTAAGAAAAAAGCTTTTCATTTGGTCTGAATTGGATTCTTGCTGGCTTTAATGTCCTTAATAGATGCTTTTCAGCGATAGTACAGCTTCGAAGGAGCCAGAAGTTAGTTGTTGTTGAATGGTTTCTGATGCAGTTGTTGGCATGAAAGCAAAAATTGCCAATTGCAGCAATTACAATGTGCTGAGCTGTTAGTGTTGACGACTGACTAGCGATTAGACTAAAGTGGTCATATGACAGCCTAGCATGACATTCAAATTTCAGTCGCAATTATTAATATATTCGATATTTTAAACGTAAAAGTGTGCCACGTGCGATAACAAGGAAGTTTTCGTCGATCACTTTTCAACAAAATTTTGATATCAAGCCAAGTAAGGGCTGATTTAGGGTAATTTGAGGTCGCTGATTCCAAATCTGCAATCAGATTTTCTCTGTCACGTCAGGATTTTAAGATACCTTTTACTGGTGTGGTACTTCATGCTGCCAAATACCCCACCTTTTTAGGCTAGCTTTCATATCACTTGCTTTTTGTTTCAGGCTTGTAGCTTCCTATTATGACGTACCCCACTAAGTCAACCTATGCCTAACTTTTAGACTGCCAATGTAGTATTGAAGATTAATGACGTGCTGCGTTCTGACGTCGTGCAACACTATGTTTATAGACGGCAATAAAAGCATTCGATTTCGAGTTAGTGGCGAAGTTTGTTGCTGTGCTTCTTTTGTTGCGCTTATACTTTGAAAATGCTGGACATGAAAGCCCGTATAACAAAAGTTATAGCATGCTCATTGCTCACGAGTGACCCAAGAACAAAAAACTGAGCGGAGGTAAAAATCTGAGATTAAAAAGGCAAAACTTTTTATCAAATGATATATTTTGCCAAAGTAGCTAGTTTAGATATACCAGTGCAGTATCAATCTTCCATACCTATAGAAATAACCATAACTTAGTATTACTTGAAATGTCTTCGTATTTTAGATGTAACTTTTATTGTGTATATTTGTTTCAAAGCCTAAAATTTAATTGTAATTGTGCCGAATGCTATAATAGACATGTCAAGTCTCAGACAGTACACTTATCCAGTGGACCGCGGAAAACTTACACCAAAATGAAGATTGCTTACCAATTTTACTTCGGGTGTGAAGTTGGAAACCATGACAAGATATGGGCCCCTCGTATAAGCTGCAATGTTTGCAATACACAGTTGCTGTGATTGCTAGCTGGAAAAAAGAAGAAAATGGCATTGGGTGTTCCAATGATTTGTAGAGAACAAGTCAATCACTCTACGGACTGTTACTTCTGCCTAACAAATATTAAAGGGTTTTCAAGAAAAAACAAATCAAAAATTAAATATCCTGACTGTAGATCTGCTATGAAGCCTGTTCCACACAGCCATAAGGTTCCCATTCCTACACCACCACCAGCTGCTGCCTTAAATAAAGATGCCTCATCTTCTCAGTATGAAAGTTGAAGTGAAGTTTCTGGTTGCGAAATGTTTCGAGAAGAGAATGAGCCACATTTCCAATTTTGATTAACTAACACATGTTAAACGACCTGGTGGAAGATTTAGTTTTGTCAAAAGAGGAAGCAGAGCTTTTAAGCTCACGATTAAAACCATGAAATCTTTTTGAAACCGGCACAAAGATCACCTTTTATCGCCAAAGACGAGATGAGCTGTCATCTTTTTTTACTAATAAAAACACACTATGTTTTTGCAACAACATTTCTGCTTTGATGCAATCATTGGGCTACCAACATGTTTCTAGTGAGTGGAGGCTGTTTATTGATGCTAGTAAAACCAGCCTTAAAGCTGTTTTGCTTCACAACGGCAACACAAAACCTTCTGTAGGGCTGGCATATGCTGTCAATATGAAAGAGAGCTATGAATCTATAAAAACTCTTTTAGAAGCAATTGAATACTCGAAGTATTCTTGGAATATATGTGGAAATTTAAAGGTGATTTCCCTACTGCTTTGTATACAGCTGGACTACTACACAAAGCATATGTGTTTCTTATGTCTTTGGGATAGTCGCGATGACAGTAATCACTATGCCTAGACTATTTGGCCACCACGAGAAGAGCTTTCATTAGGTAGATACAACGTGAAGCATCCACCTCTTATTGATCCACAAAAAATATACCTACCACAAAAAAGGTTCATCAACATTTGAACAGCTTGGAGTTGAGCGCTAGGAAATCATTCAAACAAGTGGTACACTACTTTTTAGGAAGCGCAAGAAGTAAGAATTATGCTGATAGTGTGAAAGAGATGTTGACTCCATATCAGAAGTTAGGGTGCCGTATGTCGCTGAAAACACATTTTTTGCATTCACACTTGGATTTTTTTCCTGACAGTTTAGGAGATGTGAGTGATGAGAATGATGAAAGTTTTCACTAAGACATTTCTGACATTGAAACACTTTACCAAGGAAAACCAAACGAGAAAATGATGGGTTACTATTGCTGTTAACAGCAGAGAGAAAACGACGACTTACATAGACGCAAAGCAAGAAGCCAAAAACATTTTTAAGGTGTGCAACTGCACATTTGGCTGTGAAATACATTGACTATTTTGCAGTGCCTTGCATGGGCATAACTTGACAATATGCATTGGTGGAATAAAAGTGTTTTAGGGGGCCAAAGATATTTAATTGGAGTGGACCAAAATTTTTACATTCTATGTAATCATTTTAAAAGAAAGTAAACTTTTTTGTCAGGGTGGTTTATCTTTTCCTGCCCCTATTTGCAAGCCTTAGGTTTGTAACCAGTTTTGGGCAGAAATGTGGAAAAAGTATGTGTATATAAATATTTCTTAGTAGCCAAAATGCATGTATTTTTGCTAATTAGGGTAGAACTTAGCATGGTGGTAACTCAAAAATCTGACGTGATGGAAAAAAAACGATAGCAAATTCGAGTTCAGCGGCAGAAATGTACCCAAGAATAGATGAAAAAAATTCCAAATACCGAAAAAAAAAATTCTTTTGTAGAACAGAATAGGCTCAGAAGTCGGATCTTCGAATAGCTTCTAAGCTATTTTTTTATGCGTTGTGCTGTTTTTGCTTTTGTGCAGTTTTACAAACTATCGTTTAAAGTTGTGCAGCTTAAAGGCAGAAATTTTTTTCGAACTACTGCAATACAGCAGTTTATTGCATCTTTATACCAGTTTTTTGCTGATACGTGACGTAGTTAAATCGGAGCTGGTTGCACTGCTGTAAAACGATAATATCCTATGCATGTTAAAACCAATATCACTTTTTCTTTTCTATCTTCCGTTTCTCCCAATAACTCTAAACCTTGATAAAAAAGCATACTGATGTTTGATGTCTATTTTCTACTTTATGGAGTGTGGGTTATGTCGAGTTGTAGATTGTTTTGCCAGTTTTTTTCTTTTTTTGACGGACTGGGAGAAGCTTCAGTTAACACAAGTCACGTATAAACCGCAAGAGGCACATCGGATGTGTCGATATACTGTACCTCGAAAGTGTCTCATGGAAAAAGAAACCACAAACAGCGTACCCTTAATTCCAACACCTTTCAAGCAATTTAGAAAATATTCCTTTAGTTCTCTTAAATCCTTATCTCTTAACGGTTAATAGCAATTTATAATTAGATGGCTAAAATGCATAAAAAATATATTATGAAGTATACGGTTTTGCGTAAGGTCTGGGCCAGATTTTTGTTCTTTTATGCTTGATGGTTTGAATTCTTAACAACCTAGTGTGCCTCATGAATTTCAGAAAAAAAAAAAAAAAAAAACTGCAACCAAGTCTAAACCAAAAATCCACGTAGAAGCACTGGAAATATTTTTCGTGCTGATCAATTTCGTTGTTTTTAGGGCCAGTGCGGATCTTGCTGGGCTTTTTCGACGACTGGGAACATTGAAGGCCAATGGTTTATTGCCAAAAAGAAGCTTGTGTCGTTATCCGAACAAGAACTAGTGGACTGCGATACCATTGATCAGGGGTGCGAAGGAGGATTGCCAGTCAATGCTTACAAGCAAATCGAAAAACTAGGTCAGTTTTTTTCCACGTTTTAAGAAATTTTATGCAATTTCGTAGCAGTTTTGTTTTTTTACTATTAAAAATCGGTCCGTCACGTGTAATTGGCAAAGGATTGAAGTTATATCTTTAAATTTGACAAATTTACGAGATTGTTAAATGCTACTTTAGGATTGCCATAGACAAAGTTCAAACCAACTTTTGGTAAGTGCTCCGACACCGCTAATGCGCTATCTAAAAGAGTATAAAGCGTAATCATATTTTAGAAGTTCTCGATATTGATAGTATGTTTGATTAGGTGGTCTGGAGACTGAAAAGGAATACCCGTATGAAGGAGAAGATGACAAATGCCAGTTCCGTAAGTCTGATGTCAGGGTCTACATCAATGATTCGGTCTCATTGCCTCAGGACGAAGACAAACTAGCCCAGTGGTTGGCCCAACATGGTCCTATCTCTATTGGGATTAACGCAAATACTATGCAGGTTAGAGAACGATATCTGAGTTTTTGGTCAAATTTTAGCTTTTTTTTACTGCTTTTTATTCCTAAATTTTGCATTTTTTGACAGTTTTGAACACTAAAATGATAGAGGCAAATCTTGTTGTGTAGAGCTTATATTAAATGCTTATCGTGATATCACGCATAGGAAATTTCTACTTTTATCGCTTGTTTTCAATTTAGCGAATTACTCACATATTTATCAAAAAATGTCCATGTCATTGCTAATGTACCGATAATACTTGACTTTTAAAATTACCAATGACTTATGAGATTAAATCTGACTTGCATGATTTCCAATTTTTTTGAAAATTGAAGTTTTGCAAAACTAGGAGCATACAGATGAATTGTATGACGTAAAAATGCAGAAAAAAAATTTAAAGCCAACACACTTAGCAGATATTTTTCAGACGTTTTAGTATTTACTTAGATACCATGCTTGGTGAAAAATGGTTCTACAATTCGCACTAGGCTAGAATAATGCGAATTCTAGCCCAGAGCTAATTGTGGCATGGCGTTTTTCTGAGGATGGTGTGTAGGTAATTACCGGGAAAATGCTAGCGAATCTGAGTGATTTTACAATTGTCAACACCAGCACCTTATTCTAATGCATTAAAACAATATCTTGAAAACTTTTTTCCTTAGTGTGAATCTGAAAGCAGGGTTGCATTTAATTGGCATTTCGTGGTACATAAGATCAAACATTTTGTTACGTCTCACTGGTTTGTTGTTTGCATCTTTATGACTGTAGCTTCAAAGGCAATGAACAATCAATTTCATTAATGTTTTAGTTTTACATGGGCGGAATTTCTCATCCTTGGAAAATATTCTGCAACCCCAAAAGCTTGGATCATGGAGTCCTTATTGTAGGATATGGAACAGGTTAGTTTAATTTTTACAGCTATTAATTTAACACATAAACAGTTAAACACCACGGTATACGACTTTTAGGCGCAGGCGAGTCAGTGCCAGGACTATTATGCACTGGGACTAGTCGTAGCACGTAACCAGCATAATAATCCCGGCGCTGGTTATCCTTGTACTTAACCCTATTTTCACGGGTTATTCGGCCTACGCATTTTACACGCGGGAGCAAAAATGCCTCCCTATCTAACTCCTAAAACCAAAAGTCATGGGAACACCAACTTTGGCACGCAGGTTGCAGTTCACCAAAATTTTTTAGAAAATATGATTTTGATTTGATGACATCATCATTGTGACGTCACGGCCATATTTGAAAAAACGACGTCACTGGCGATTTAAATTTACTGCATCGATTTGTTCTTTGATACTGAATCCTAAAATGCCTAAGTCGAGTTAGTTACGTCACCAAAACGTCGTGTAGTTCGTCATTTAAGTTAAGTATTGGTAAAAAATGCTCAGATTTCGACAAGTGACTTCGGAAAATCAGGAAAAAATTTTGTTACCTTAGCAACTTCAAATTTTCAGAAGCTATTTGTAATGAATTTTGACTTCAAGTCAAGTTGATTCAAATAAAAATCTTGTTTTTGAAGGGATTTATCACAAAAAAAATGGAGAGTGGGGCAAAAATGGCCTCCCTTTTTATAAAATAGGGCTAATCGGCTGAGCCAAAAGTCAGGATTAGATCACCCAAGCTAAAGACATCGAAATGAATTGCAAGAATTAGCACTATACGTTATATCGCATTTATATTAAACAAAAAGCACAGCATACATCTTCGTCTTATGCTTAATTGTTGCTAAAGCTTAGGATTTACTTGAAATCGTGTAGTTTTAATTTCTTAAGTCCGTAATTAAAGGCTATGGCCCAAACTAAGGCTCTTAAGCGAAGTAGCCATTATTGTCTAAACTGAACTTGTTTTTCTATAATATAAAGGCTTGTTTGGTACGTAACCTTTGCAATTAATCACGATAAATATGTGCTGACGCAGAACAGGAATTTATTGCAGTTGGGGAATTTTTTGTAAACTTCCCAAAGTCTTAAATTTTCTCTTTTACTGTGCAATGTGTGGCGTAATTTGGCTTAAAAATAATGGATTTTCTTTAATTTTCAGAAAAAGGAGAACCATTTTGGATTATTAAGAATAGTTGGGGTGCAAGTTGGGGCGAAGATGTAAGTATAACGATATAATCAGAACCGTAAACGGAATTGCAACATTTCAACTACATAATTATTTGTTTACGAAGTTGCTTTGGCCAAGAATCAGCTACGGTATCAGTCAAGCTGCCACGTACAATGAAAGCTTCACACAATATCTTTGACGCTGAAGCAGAAAAGCTGTGGATTCCAGTTTTCATAATGTTTGATTGGACCCGACGGGGAATTGAAACGTTCTATTCACTCTTGACCGTTGATCGGGTTTGTGAGGATTAAGGACAAATCGTGACGTAATCACAACCAAGGATAAAGAAGGGCACCCTTTAATGAGACATGAGTTGTTTGTTTTCATCTATTTCGACTTCTGTACGTTAACAAAAGTTGACGAAGAAAATTTTGACGCTAATAGTCAACTCGGTTTTAATATTGAACGCTATACTCATGTACGTACAGCCAATTTCTTGGTTGTGATTGACTGATTGGCAACTAATCCTTGGCTATCAGCTAGTAGGCTTGAAATAGGTCAAGGGTTTTGTTATGTCGAACTATTCTGAAAGAAAGGATACACGTTTTGTAGTCTGACTGAGTTGGGACCCCGGGGAGTAAATAGTTTGCTTGGCCCGTTGCTTTTCAACCGGTCAAACTGAAAATTGATGAGACACTCAGATTACACGATTGCGATACTCCATCGCTCTCTAGCTTCTGTCTAGGAACGTTTCGTGGAAGGGTTGGAATGTCGTTACTGGGGCAGATAACGTATTACGAAATTTCGACAGATTTCTATATTTACGTGACCAAATTTGGAAATATTTTGACTTTAAAGGATTGTGAGACGTGCCAAACGTTGAACACGATGCATGACATAAGCTCTAATTTAGGGCTAAAAGGTCACAGAATAATTTCGAAAAATTGGTTATAATTTGCTAAAGAATACAGCATATGTTATATACCGGTATTTATACTGATGGGAACGTTCTCTGATGCAAAGTGATCCAAAAAGCGACTAAAATCCTAATGAAGTCGATACTTCATCTGGGCAAAAAAGCAAAGCCGCCCACCCAGGGATCGCAAAAGGCGACCAATAGCTACCTGTGGTGATGGGATGCCCACTCATTCAATGGTGCGGAAACGGCTACTTTTCTTTCCCGGGTTCTCAGGAGTAGCATATCTACTTCAGCATGCTCTCATCAACAGGAAAGAGCCGGGCAGAAACAACAACAATCAAATTTAATCGAAATCTGTTATTTTAGGGCTACTATCGTATATATCGTGGAGGTGGATGCTGTGGACTCAACCAGGAAGCCAGTTCTGCTATTGTCAGATAAATATATCAGTTTGTTGTTTTTTTTTTGAGATTTTTGCTTGTATAGAAGTTTTTTCTGCATAATCAAATTGTTTTCTTGATGTAAATTAATCTTTTAAACTTTTTGAATAGCCTGCACTACAGTATTTTCCCATAAAATAGTTCAAGTCTAATCTCATATGTACGTTTAATTTTACTTTGTTTTATGGTATGTGTAAATGCGATTTGAAGGGGGGGGGGGCTTTGATCTCCTCTAAAGCTACAAAGTTTTTATTCTGAAGTATATTCGCCTTTAGCTCAAATGTTCTTTCTGCAATATAAGAAATATTTGCGCCTGCGATTTATTTATATTTTGGATAATAAATAACCATAGACTTTTCCCTCAGATGATTGGAATAAGACTACCATCAAACTAAACTCAGGCTGTTAATTTTAACTTCCAATTAATTTTAGTTAGTTTTAAGTGTGCTTCCCTCCAAAGTTAAAAGTGGTACACAAATAATAATACATCAATACAAAGTAATAAGTACAAGTGTCTGTAAGGTAAAGCCCTTGAAAGTTGAAAATGTCTGTAAGCTCTTTTTGTTACTGCAGTTAGCTGTGTATAGTTTGTAAACTGTTGTACTGCGATATGTTTCAAGTTGTGCTTCTACTCTTGTAAAAATCAATAACGAAAGTCTAGTCACTTGAAAAACAAGTTATTTTAAGTTTTAACCTAGGAACGACATCGATCTTTTGAATAGTACAAAACGAAATCGCTATTAACAAAGGTAATAACTTGGCAATCAGTCAGTGATAAAAAAGTCATTTTGCAAATAAACTTTAGTTGGGAAATTCGGAGGAAAATTTGTTTTTGTCGCTAATTGTTACTAATTTGGGTTCAAACTGGGCGGCAATTGCAGATTTGACATTAGCAGCCATCACAGAATTTTCTAACCAAAGTTTTAAAAAAGCTTTCGAAATACCGAAATTGCATTTTTCTTTGATCTGTGTAGAGATGCTTTTCTTTTTTGCATTGTCTTTTTAGCAGCGTCTTGATTTGCCGTTTGTTGTAATACAAGTAATGCTGATAACGTTGCCTATTGTTATTTAGATTTTTCGTTCTACTTAGCTTGCTCAATAACAAAACCAGTAGAATGAACCAATTAACTCAATATTTAAATTACTACAGCGCAAAAAGCAATGAAAATGTAGCAGCAGCGTAACCAAATGCAATTACAATGAAAACGAAACTTTATGGACACAACCAAAGCGGACTCCGTTATTTTTGAGCTACTCCGTGATAAGTTGAAATATTTCACAATACTCCGCACGTTGCAAGGACTATGACAACAATGGTGATGCAAATGGTGAATAGAAGCATTCCAAGCCATGAGATTGTACGCGATATTCTGGAATAATATTCCCGGTCCAAAGGATGTTTCGTTTTTCTTGCCTGCAAAAAAAGCAGGAAGATTCTTTGTGTGCACTATTGGTATGCAACCTTAGGCAAGAGTTGCTATCTCGCAAGTTCTGAGCATTGAACAGCCGATCAACAAGGCTATTTAATCAAACGTCTGCTTCTGAAGCAGTAGTCCCCGGTTCGATTCCCGGTCGGATCAAACCATTTTAAAATGCACATTCGTAGCTTGACATTCAGCATTAAAAGGGTTTAAACTCAAGAAAAGGCTGAAGGGGCAAATGAGATGGAAGCAAAACGTATCCTTTAAAATGTCCAATGATCACCTGCGCGGTCGAATTTCGATGGAAGGCGTTTCGCCGTTCTTCCAAATGCTAGTTGTGAGAACAGTTTCGTAAGTGGCGAGCCGCTGGCAGAACGGTTTTAGATCTGACAGTCCCGGAAATTATACAACAGACTTAAGTCATAAGCGACGCTTTTCCACTTCAATAATAATTGTTAGATTATTTACGCCAAACTATATTGACTATTGACATAATTTTACTATTTTGGCGTAACGAAAAACCGAGAAACAAAAAAAATGCAAACCTGATTAAGATAGTTTATCAATCTTGACCACCAGAGGCTATAAATGCATCGAATAAAATAGTATTAAATAAATTGTTAACCTTCTATAGTTTATACTGAAAGTTATAGCTCCTGTTGCAGTTTTGACTTGTTAGAAAAAATCAGTTTTAAATTTATTGCTACTGTCAAACTGTTAAGGCTAAAATAAATGCCGTCTACATTAATTAGACTGTGGCCTAGGAGTCCCCGCGATATTCAAGAACTATTTTCACAACGAACTTGGCAAAATCATGCGCAAATTAAAGTTAATAATTTTTAGAAGCTCTAAGTGTTTCCGCTTTTCAAAAATTTTTATCCTTTATAATCACCACTGAAATAGTATTATTACACTCAATATTATTTTGGAATTGAATATTTCACTAAAAACGCTTATAGGCCTGTCAGCTCTCCCTCTAAAAAATTACCTTTTGATAACTTTTCACCAGGGATGCTTTTCACATCAAGATTCTTTGAATCTAATCAGTGCCTTCGAAATTAATATAAATTAGGTCCAAGTGACACTGGAAAACGTGGGGTCAAAATTTATTTCTTGTGAAGTTTATTTATTAACCTAATCGACCTAATTATTGTTAGATAACGCGGTATTTAGGCTATGGGTTCCTGTGCAGTTTCCACCCGAAAAATAAAAGCAATTTGCGAACTATTGCAAAAACAGATTGTATCCAAATGCACAATGTTGGGCTTGAGAATTTAAGTATTAAAAGAACTGATATTATAGGGCGATGGGCATGCAATGAAATACCTTTTTGGCATAATATATGGCAATAAATCCAACAATTATAGGGAGTAATCCCAACAACATCCAGGCACAGAACGTTGATACTACCGCAAGTTTCAGATCGTCTACACAAACTGAATCACAAAGTGTGCAACAATCTTCGGGCGATGGTGGAAGCTTCTGAAAATAAAGAAGGTTTTAAGTTAATTTAGGTTTTAGGGTTATTCTTAAAACATTATTTTTTTATAATAACTTTCCAATAAAAGCAAATTTCTAAAAGCAATTTTTTCTAATAAAAACTCGAACCCAGGGCAGTGCTTTAAGAAAATTGACCTCGGTTTGCATGTTTGGTTCAAATTTGCTTAGTCCCATAGTCGGTTGTTTGGGGAGCCTATTGGTTGTGTTTTATTGCGTATAGTTGACGAGTTAGATGTCTGCCACCCTATTCACTTCCTACACTGTATTTGACTAACAATAAACCGGCGAGGGGTGTACGCTGTCGAGCACTTTTTTAAATCAGTTGGATTCAAACACTTTTTTTGTGAAACTATAACGAGTACTTAAATTCGAGGCCCTCCATTTAGAGTTAGCGTCCCCCCATCCAGATTTAGTGTCCCCCCCATCGAGATTTCAGCGTCCTCCCTAAGGAGATTTCAGCGCTCACCACTAAGAGTAAGCGTCTGGATGATTAGATGAAAAAGTGGCTGTCAGCTCCAATTAATCTCAAACCCCGGCCGAAGAGAGTGACAAATTTCGGTGAAGACCTTTTTTTGGTCTTCAAGCGAATTCGGGAAAAATTTGGAAAAAATTTCTGAACCAAAATGAAGTTACGATAGTGCCGCAAAGAGAACGTTGTTCTAGAGGGGGAAAAATTTCTTTCTACGGGGGCCAAAATTTTTGGGCTGGTTTACTTTCCTCCGAGTTCTCTGTCGATCTCGAAACAAAAAAAGGTCATTGCGCCAATTTCGTTTACTTTTCTCCGAGTTCTCTGTTGATCTCCAATAAATAAAAAAAAAAGTCATCGCGCAAAGTTGGTCTCCTTTCCTCCGAATTATCTGTTGGTTTCCAAACAAAACAGCCACCATCTTGAAACTGCCGCAAGGGGTAAAGGGGAGTTTGGGTGGGTATGCTGGGCAGTTTGACGGGGCGAAATTTTTGTTTAGGGGGGCGACGCCCCTTTTTGTCCCCCCCCCCCCGTAGTTGCGGCCCTGAATTACGAATGCATTTGGTTCAAGACTGCGAAAGCGTCCCCCAATAAAAACTTTACAGTTTAAGTACTGATGATAACTGTTGTCAGTACTAATTGTAAAATGCAAAATCAACACGTTTTTGCGGAGACGTACTACTGCATGAGCATCGAGGGCAAAAGGGTAAAGGAGTCGTTTTTAAAACCATGTTGATCGCTTGATTTGGATTCTACGCTCTACTGGCACTCAGTCACGTTGTAGCGTCCTAGGATAAGACGCTTTACGATAATATAATTTTTCTGCTTGGTAGGTTCGAACCAGCTGCAGATTTACAATGAAACATGTCAAATGTCAACCGGAAAAAATTAAAAGGCCCAACAGCGGGTGCGGATTTGTCTAATGGATGACGCCACCGTCGCTTTCTCGTTACAGAAGCGCTTCAGTCAATCAGGTTTTTAGGTTTATGCGATATATTTGGTTAGTTTTAGTTTTCTTTTAGTTAGGAGCCATACCTGAACAGCGATTCCATTTGTCAACTCTTTGCTCTTCTTTTTTTCTGGAGGAGAAGTGACGTACACAAGTGGTTGCTGGGAATGAGTTACTTCAACGTCTTCTAAGCGTGATTCACAGCTGCCATCCATGTTTTAAGGATACTAAAAAAATTGTACAACACCAAAAAAAATTTCCAATTCCTTTTTCTGTGCAATAAAAATCATTACCGTGTATCATCCGAAAGATGGAACAAACTAAAAAATTGTTGGCGAGTCGAGTTTTTTGAATGCTATTTCTTCCCTCGCCAAAGTTGGTATCCTCATGCTGCAATAATGCCTTCGTTTCCCATCCCGTATTTTAAGGTTTAAAATTACATAACGTTATACACTTCGAACCCTTCAAACTCACACCAACTATCTTGGGCTACAATGTCCCATATTTTTATGGCTCCTTTTTTACTATATAATTGGCTGAATGGGGCTTTTCCGGGCATAGATTCTTTTTGTTGGCAACGTTTTGTTGAGGATACCAGCTTTTTTACGCGGGTATTCTTAAATTAAAATATCGCATAATCTGATTTTGCTTCATTGTTTGTGGAAAAGCCACAAAAACATTGGCATCATTAACTTATCCAATTTATTTAGTGTTCACTGCTGTACGGTCTTTGCTCTTCACCATTGTTGGTATAAAGTGTACCGGTATTAAAATTTTGTATACCCGAGCTCATAGGCGTAGCCAGCGGGGGGGCCCAGGGGGCCCGGGCCCCCCCCAATCAAAATACCACTAACGACAAAAAGTTATGACAACATAGCCTGGCGATGTTTAGTTGCAGTTTTTTTTCAGTAATTACGCTCATAACAGTAATTAACATTAATATTAATGACAACAAGTGAGTACCGGGGCCCCCAACTAACAACCAGGGGGCCCTTACTAACAGCTAGGGGGCCCTGGAATCCTTAACCGACAACCAGGGGGTCCGGGACCCCTAGCTGAAAACCAGGGAGCCCATAACTGACGACCAGGGGCCCCTAACTAACAACCAAGGGACCCTAACCAACAACCAGGGGGCCCCGGAGTGCCTAACTGACGACCAGGGGGCCCCGGGGCCCCTAACTCACAACCAGGTAGCCTTAGGGCCCTTAACTAACAACCAGGGGGCCCCTAACCAACAACCAGGGGTCCAGGAGCCCCCTAACTGATAACGAGGGGCCCCGGAGCCCTCCTAATTGACGACCAGGGGGCCCCAGGGCCCCTGACCAACAACCAGGGGGTCCTGGAGTCCCTAACTGACGACCAGGGGCCCCGGGGCCTCTAACTCACGACCAAGGAGCCCCAGGGCCCCTAATTAACAACCAGGGGGCCTAGGCTCCTAACCGACTAGCAAGGGGCTACGGGGCCTCTAACTGGCAACCAGGGAGCCCAAGGGCCCCTGACTGACGACCAAGGTTCCCGGGCCAGGGGCCCCTTAATGCAAATTTTTAACAATTTATATGCAAAACCTGTGAGAAATCTAAGAGTTTTGACCTAAAAGTTGCCACCCCAGGCCCTCGTTCAACGTTATTATAAACTTAATTATTTACTGCTAAAGTATTGCAGGAGGCAATGTTCGTTACTTCCCCCTATAGACCAAATCACTTACAATTAAAATTTTACATCATAATGCAAGATTCTAAGCGTGTTTTGGGATTTAATTGCAAAAAGAGGATTGAACAACTAAATTTTTTTGATTGGCTTTGAAATGTTAAAAATCTAGTTCTTCGAAATGGCTCTGAACTCGTGCGAAATGTGATCCAATGGGATTTAAATAGCTTTTTTTTCCAAAAACTTACAAAAATCGCCCACCGGCAGGGGGCTTTGCCCCCAGACCCCCATAGCCATCGGCGGCTGGGGGCTCTGCCCCCAGACCCCCGTCTCTGATACGTTTGAGTGCACTAGCTTACTCAACACGTTTTCCAAGTCAGACTTTTACACTTTTCAACAATAAGTTTTCGCCCTCTCCCTTTACCAAAATCCTGGCAAAGTGCCATCAGGCTACGGCTTCAGATCTTCCATTCTACGATATCTTTGCCCCACAAAAAATTACTTTTTCGAAAATTTCTGATGACGTCATTGCGTGTGATTTGTGGTTTGGGCCCCCCCCCAATCAAAAATCCTGGCTACGCCTATGCCCGAGCTACAAACCATTCTATCTGGCTCAAAGTTTTTGAAGTCCAATTCGTGCTTCTCAAATTCATAATCCCAAAGACGTAATGGAGCAAAGTTTGCGCAATTACGATTTTTAACACACGAAAACTTCACCTAAATTGTGTTTCTACACTTGAAATAAACATGGTGTAGCCAGCCACCACTCACGGCAGTAACTTTTTTTTATATTTTACGACTCTTGAGTGCATTCATACAGGTCAGATTGAGGTTTGCATTGTTTCTACACCTGGCTTCTATTCTATACTTTTCCATTAAGTCTTACTACACCGAAGAATCTATAATAATCTAATCTTTTTATCTAATGGGCTAAGATAGGAATTAGGAACTAGCTTACTTAGTTACTTGGTGTTACTGTGAGCAGTTGATTGGACACTGTGAATTCACATCGCAAATCTAAAAATCTTTGGTAAATGGATTTTGCAAAAAGCTCTTGGTCAAAAACCATCCAAACGTTTCAACTTGACGTAACTGACTTAAAGCCACACTTTAGTTTACCTTGCTGCTGTTTCCTGTGCTTTTCGCCGGTCTGTGCTTACAAATACGTAATGCTACGCGCCATTGCGGTTTAATTTAGACCACGTTCGTTGTTTTGTCGCGCGAACGCACGCTATTGAAACCACAACCTCACTACGTTCTAGACTAGAGTCTTCGTTGATGAGTCACTTTAATACTGAATACATTCTATCTTTTATCAAGGCTGCTTCGACGGTTCGCGTGGATATCGATCGAAAGATCAAGTCCACTCGTGAAAGAAAAAAAAACACTGATTAACCATGGATTAACCATCTTGCAATTCAGATGCTGACGCAAAGTTAGCGACTAGTTAGTTAGTTAGTTACGCATCGTGTAATATACTTAGTTATTGGCCTATCTTTTTAGTTATTGCTATTTAACAACTTTCCTTATCTCTTTCTAGTATTGTATGTTTACTTGATCGTTGCATTTTGCTTGGACTATAGTAAATTTTATTCCCCTGAAGAACCCATACGGGCGAAACAGACTGTTGGGAAATGGTAATAAGTTGTGGGGGTCTGTTACTGCTATAACCAGTAATAGTCATACAGTATTGGCCGATATTGAGTGCCTAATCCAGGCCAATTACGCGTATATACAACGGCAATACAATAATGAATTATTTATCCTTAGTCAATAGCGAAAATATACTGCTACAAAGTACTTAAATTGTAGTGGGGACGCGTCCTCCCATCGACAGTTAGCGTCCCCCATCGAGATTTAGCGTCCCCCTCCATCAAGATTTAGCGTCCCCCCAGTCAGGCGCGAAGCCAGGATTTGAAAAAGGGCGGGGGCTTTTTTGAAAAAGTGAGAAAAGTGCAAACAACCTTGACCCGAATTTTCATAGTACTTGAATCCATTTCACACGGTTTGTCCGAAAATTGAGACGTAATTTCTCGGAAAGCTCGGAAATTCATACATTTTTTCAGCTCAAAAACAGGTGGTCTTCTCCAAAAAAAAAAAAGGTCTTCACCAAAATTGAGTCTGATTTTTCGGCCAAAATCGGAAATTCAAACATTTTTTCTGCCCAAAAACAGGTGGTCTACAAAAAAATAAATAAATAAATAAAGGTCTTCACCGGATTTGAGTCTGATTTTTCGGCCAAAATCGAGCATTCAAACGCTTTTTCACATCGAATTACAACATCTACTTCACGACTTCGGCACCCAATTTCCTTTGGGGGGGGGCTGTTTTCAATTTTTCACCAAAAATCGGCCTAAAAAGCAACAAAAACGTGCGATTTTGCATACTTCAGTCGAGATTCAGCGTCCCCCCATCGAGGTTTGAGCGCTGGTTGAACAGACGAAAAAGGGCCTGGCAGCCCGAATAAATCCCACAAATTTTGGCCGAATTTTGTTCCAAAATGTGGTGAAGACCTTTTTTTTTGGTCTTTACTTGGTTTCCGGGACAAAAACTCTTCAGTTTTTGGTGAAGACCTTGTTTTTTTGCTCTTCACTCGATTTCGGGGCCGGAAAGACATAATTTCCACCAGTGGCGTACGCAGGATTTTTCAATGGGGAGGGTTTTGAAAAGTGACTTCAAAAATCTGTTCGCGATCTATACTTTGGCGAATAAATAACTTAGTGCAACGTAACAAAATGGAATCAAAGTCACACAGTGCGTAATGCAAATAAAACTTTTCAAGCAAAAAACAACTAAGCACTAAGCATACATCTATAGTTAACATCATAAGGTTTGCAACTGAACGCTCAAGAAAAAATTGTTCAAAACAAAAGCTAAGAAAACATACAAATAGCGCAAAGTGCGGCAGGCGCGTAGGTAGAAATTCGCAATTGGGGGGCGGTTTTTGGGGTCTGGAGGCGGAGCCCCCAGCGCTTGAAAATTTTGCATTTTGTTTTCAAAAATAACTTAATTTTAGGGCTACTTTGACAAAAATTAATGCTTTTGAAACGTGGCATAGAAATTGATAATGTAAACCTGATTAAACTGTTTGCATGAATGGGCTATGTGGAAGGTGGCTAATGGTAAAATTTTAGCTCTCTTGTTTACATACTGGTAAATTATAAAATCGTATAGTTCAAGAAAACTCACACAGAGTAATCTATTTCGTCTCTCTTTATAGAGAAAAATAAATGGGGGGGTGGGCTAACGGAAAAAATTTGAGACAAGTGATTGGTAATTAACTAATACTAAGTAGTCTTCACCTCCCCCACCCCCTTATTCCTAAGTTTGTCATACGTTTGTTGATGAAACCTATGTTTAGCATTTTTACACTAGCAATCAAATTTGATTGCTTGTTTTTGGCCATTTTTCAAAGTTTTCATTGATTTGTGGGTTTTAATTTTGACAAATTAGCCCCTCCCCCTAAATTTATGTTTCAAAAGATGCTTTAAATCACTTTTTAGTCGATTCTAGCGCAAAAACCAGTCTCAGAAGTGCTAAAACGTGGTATTTTTCTTATTCTGCATTTTGGTTGACAGGCCAATGGGGGGGGCTATAACCCTTTCCCCCCGCCTACGCTACTGAAAGTTACTCTGACTCGTGACACGACATTCCAGATTTTCAGTATTACGCTTAGTCGCTTACAATGTTGCATTAAATAACAAAAATTATTTACTATAATTAAATATTTCGTGTTAATATGAAAGGAGGAGCTTGTTTGTTTTGCGCAATAAGACGATATTTCTAATGATATACGTCGAATCAATAGGGAGGATGGTTTAAACCCTCACCCCCCTGTGTAGCCTTGCACGTAAGTGAGCTATGTGGGCGGTGGCTAATGGTAACATTTCAGTCCTCTAATTTATAAATCGGTAAATCATAAAATCATAATTTGAAAAAATTCACAGTCATTTATATTCTGTAGTTTATAGAGTGAGACAGTTGGGAAGGGGGTGGGGTGGGGCGAATGGAACAAGATTTGAGTGGATTAATAATTAACTAATACTGAAACCCCATCTCCATATTTTTGATGAAGCCAATGTTAAGCATTTTTAGCGGTTAAATTTCTAATTTTGGCAATTTTTTGAAGTTGTTACTGATTTATAAGTTATATCTTTGACAAATTAACCCCCTTCCCCCTAAAAAACTCTAAATGGTTCAAAAGTTGCTTTAAACCATGTTGGAGTCCATGTCATTGCAAAAAAAACAGGCTCAGAAGTACTAAAAACGAGATATTTTCTTTATTGTGCATTTTAGTCGACAGACCAATGGGGGGGGTTTGAACCCCCAAAACCCCCCCGTGCGTACGCCCTTGATTTTCACTAAAGTACTTTCGCATTCCGAGTGCGTTTGGTCAAAGCTGCAAAAACGTCCCCCATGCAAAATTTTACAGTTCAAGTACTGCTGCTACAGCAGTTTTCATTGAAAACTAATAACAAGTTTTTTTTAGGTTTAGTCAGCCGCTCACAATTGCTCTTCGTAGGTTTGAATTCGGCTTTCAGGTGCGTAGCTAGAAATTTGCAATGGGGTGCTGTTCGGAGGACTACAGCCCATAGGCGTAGCCAGGTGGGGCCCAGGGGGCCCGCCCCCCCTCCCCCCCAATCAAGATACCACTAACGACAAAAAGTTATGACAACATAGCCTGGCGATGTTTAGTTGCAGTTTTTTTTTTCAGTAAGTACGCACATAACAGTAATTAACAATAATATTAATGACAACAAGTGAGTACCGGGGCCCCCAACTAACAACCAGGGGGCCCTTACTAACAGCTAGGGGGCCCTGGAATCCTTAACCGACAACTAGGGGTCCGGGACCCCTAACTGAAAACCAGGGGGCCCATAACTGACAACCAGGGGCCCCAGGGCCACTAACTAACAACCAAGGGACCCTTAACCAACAACCAGGGGGCCCCTTAACTGACAACCAGGGGGACCCAGGCCCCTAACCGACAACCAGGGGGCCCCAGGGCCCCTAACCAACAACCAGGGGGCCCCGGAGTGCCTAACTGACGACCATAGGCCCCGGGGTCCCTAACTCACAACCAGGGAGCCCCAGGGCTTTTAACTAACAACCAGGGGGCCCCTAACCAACAACCAGGGGTCCAGGAGCCCCCTAACCGACAACGAGGGGCCCCGGGGTCCTCCTAACTGACGACCAGGGGGCCCCAGGGCCCCTAACCAACAACCAGGGGGTCCTGGAGTCCCTAACTAACGACCAGGGGGCCCCGGGATCCCTAATTCACGACCAGGGAGCCCCAGGGCCCCTAATTAACAACCAGGGAGCCTGGGCTCCTAACCGACTAGCAAGGGGCTACGGGGCCTCTAACTGGCAACCAGGGAGCCCAAGGGCCCCTGACTGACGACCAAGGTTCCCGGGCCAGGGGCCCCTTAATGCAAATTTTTAACAATTTATATGCAAAACCTGTGAGAAATCTAAGAGTTTTGACCTAAAAGTTGCCACCCCAGGCCCTCGTTTAACGTTATTATAAACTTAATTATTTACTGCAAGTATTGCAGGAGGCAATGTTCGTTACTTCCCCCTATAGACCAAATCACTTAACAATTAAAATTTTACATCATAATGCAAGATTCTAAGCGTGTTTTGGGATTTAATTGCAAAAAGAGGATTGAACATCTAAATTTTTTTGATTGGCTTTGAAATGTTAAAAATCTAGTTCTTCGAAATGGCTCTGAACTCGTGCGAAATGTGATCCAATGGGATTTAAATAGCTTTTTTTTCCAAAAACTTACAAAAATCGCCCACCGGCAGGGGGCTTTGCCCCCAGACCCCCATAGCCATCGGCGGCTGGGGGCTCTGCCCCCAGACCCCCGTCTCTGATACGTTTGAGTGCACTAGCTTACTCAACATGTCTTCCAAGTCAGACTTTTACACTTTTTAACAAGTAGTTTTCGCCCTCTCCCTTTACCAAAATCCTGGCAAAGTGCCATCAGGTTACGGCTTCAGATCTTCCGTTCTACGATATCTTTGCCCCACAAAAAATTACTTTTTCGAAAATTTCTGATGACGTCATTGCGTGTGATTTGTGGTTTGGGCCCCCCCAATCAAAAATCCTGGCTACGCCTATGCTACAGCCGCCGGAGAAACGGAGGTTTGGGGGCAGAACAGGAGCGGAGCTCCCAGCGCTCGAAAATTTTGTATTTTTTTTTGCAAAACTAACCTAATTTTAGGCCTATTTTGACAAAAATTAATGCTTTTAAAACGTGGCAAAAAAAATTCGTAATGCAAACTCAGGATTAAATGGTTGCATAAATGGGCTATGTGAAAGGTGGCTAATGGTAAATTTCATTTCTCTTATTTACTTCTTCTTCTTCTTCTTTCTTCTTTCTTCATTGCCCGCTTTTCCGTGAGGGTTGCGAGGGTAGTAGCTCAAGATTAAGCCGCCACACCTCACGGTCTTCCATCACCTTCATCATTTCGCATGGGCGAAGTTCCAAGCGATTCCATCCAAGATCCTCAATGTAATCCGTCAATCTAGTTCTAGGTCGTCCGACTGGTCTTCTCCCATTTGCTTTGGCAAGTAAAGCTTGTTTGGGGAGTCTTTCCTGAGGCATTTTGCTTACATGGTCAAACCATCTAAGCTGAGATCTTTCAATTCGGAGAAGTAACGGCTCGATGTTGAGAGATTTTCGAATCTCAGAGCTACGCACCTTGTTAAACAGTGTAACTCCTTCGATTCTTCGTAAAAACCTCATTTCGGACGCTAGCACTTGTGATCGCATCCTTTCGGTCATTACCCAAGATTCATGACCATAAGTGAGAATGGGGACAAAAACTGCTTTGAAAATTGAGAGCTTTGCCTTTTTCGACAATTCTTGTTTCATGACAATCGAGTAGTGCAAAGTTCGCATTACTGCACTAGCCTTGCCTATTCGGGTATGGAGTTCTTCGTCTTGCCTTCCGTCACTCGTAAATGCAACCCCAAGATACCTGAACTTCTCTACCTGCTTCAGTGTCGCTCCATTCACTTGTAATACGCACTGATCAGGGTTTCTTGAAAGATGAAGTACCTTAGTTTTGGCCGTGCTTATTTTCATTCCGACGGTGTTGCATGCATCTGCAAAGCTATTTAATGCGCGCTGGAGGCCAATTCTGTGGAAGAAAGCAGAACCAAATCATTTGCGAGTAGCAGACGACTAATTTTGCAATTTCCAATCGTGGCACTCTCATCAGCTTGGCTGCATTTGTCGATCCAATTCATGTAAACAATGAAAAGGAGAGGTGACAAAACGCACCCTTGCCGGAGTCCAACGCCCACATCGAACGGCTTTGATTGCTTGCCATTTACCCGAGCACAAACCTCCGGTCTGCAGTAGAATGACTTAATAGCGCGTAACAATTGACCATCAACGCCATACTCCTGCAAAACCTTCCAAAGTTTATCCCGAGGAACTCGGTCATATGCTTTTTCAAGATCGACAAAGCATGCGAAGAGATCTTAGCGATACTCCCAAGATTTCTCGAAGATTTGCTTCAGAGTGAAGATTTGGTCCGTGGTGCTGCGACCCGGACGAAAACCGCACTGACCATCTTCCAGTTTTGATTCCACTATTTCTCGGCATTTCCTTTCAAGGCATTTGGCATATACTTTCCCTGGCAAACTAAGGAGTGATATTCCTCTGTAGTTTGTACATTGCTTGCGATCTCCTTTCTTGAATATCGGAATAATCACATCTGTTTGCCAATCTCTGGGAGTTTTGCCAAGCTTCCACGCAACTTGACACACTCGCGTTAACCAGAGAATTCCTTCTCCAGTCAGCGCTTTCAACATCTCGGGTCTGATTTCATCTTCACCAGCAGCTTTTCCAGATTTTATCCCTTTAATTGCAGTTGCCACTTCTGCTGCAGTGAAAACTTCGTCCTCCCCTAGATATGTCACTTCGTGTGTGTCACGAGTCGATGCCTTTACAGGATTCAAAAGATCTTCAAAGTATTCTCTCCATCGTGAAAGGATTTCATTCTCATCCGTTAGAATGTTACCGTCAGAATCCTTGATGGAGTACGTGATACTCGATCTTTTGCCACGTAAACGGCGGATGGTCTGCCAAAATACTTTGTTTGCCGAAAAATAGTTGGAATCCAACCGACGACCAAACTCTTCCCATGACTTCTCCTTGGATTTCTTTACTGCCGATGTAGCCGCTTTTCGCGCCTCTGTGTACCGGGATTGCAAATCAGATGACGACCTGTCCTGTAGCCAGGCCTTGAACGCATCTTTCTTTGCTCGAATAGCTTCTTTAACCTCTTGGTTCCACCGAGGTGTTCTTTTCTCAAGCTGGTAAACCATAAAAATTTTATCGTTCAATAAAACTCACAAGGAGTAATCTATTTCGTCTATATTTTATAGAGAAGGATAATTGGGGCAGGGGCGTCGCCAGCTCAGCGAGGAAATCGGGAGGGCAAAGCTGAAAACCAGTGTTGATCTTGACCGAAATTTTCATAATTCCTGAATTGGATTTAGGCGGATTTTCAGTGAGAATCAGGTGATCTCCAAAAAAAAAAGGTCTTCGCCGAAATCCGAAGGCTTTTTCTAGCCGAAATCGGAAATTTAAACGGTTTCCCCGGCCAAAAACCAGCACTCAAATTTCGATGGGGTGACGTCTAAATCTCGAACTGGTGAGGGCAATGCTCACTTTTAAGAAAAAATGCAATGGGGGGGCAAGAAATAAATCGGGGGGACAAAAATGAAAATCGGAAGGGCAATGTCCCCGCTGGCGATGCGCCTGAATTGGGGAGAGGGGTAATGGAGCGAGATTTGAACGAAGTGATTGGTGGTTAACAATATTGAATAGCTTCGTCATTCTTGCGTAATCAAAGCATTATCTTCCTCGAGATATACTTTTACAATTTCACCATGCCTTAATTGAATGCCACCTAATTTATGCTATTCCACCATTGAAACCTATTTCGATAAACCAATTGCTTACCAAAATAAAGCTGTAAAAAATAGCTAAAGCTAAATGGAATGATTCTCCAAGTCCTCTGTACAATGAACAAGGTGTACTTCCTCGCTAAAACCTATCAACGCAAAGTTTCAAAAATCATGCACCGCATTGCAGACCCGGCGCCACGGGGGAGCATACCGGGGCCGTGCACCCCAAAATGACTGCTTGTGCCCCCCCAAACGAAAATTGCGCCCCCCCAAGCGAGGACTGTGCCCCGAAGAAATTAACAGGTTCGGGGCTACCGGAGTGCAAATCGAGGCCGAAATTCGTGTTTGCCACTGTTATTTTCGTGCTTTTTGTGGACTGACACCGGACTTCATGACATTTTTGGGATGAAGACCTTTTTTTTTGGAGATCACCTCTGCCGTGATTTGTATATATCGAACATCAGGCATTTTTCCTTTTTCAAATTTCTGAGAACGTCAACATTTAAACTTTCTTTGTTTTGGATCTATGACGCAATAGATCCCCTTGTTGGTCCTGAGCAAACTTCTTACCATTTATTGCATCATAAAAAATACGGTACCTAAAAGTTCGTTTTTTCCGATTAGATTTGATTGAAATGAGCTTACGAATTAATTTTGTAAATTCGAACAAGAAGTTTATTCTGCAAAATTACAGTAGGTGCGTAATTAGAACATACCGTGGAATCATTGTAGTCTATTATTAGATTTATGTGCGCAATGTTTCTCTGCTGTAAATTTAGAGAAGAAATTTTAAACAAATTATAATTATCAAATTAGATAAATCTTTTTTTTTTCTATACGCGCAGTTTCACGCCAAAGCTTGTAACGAGTTTGCGGGACCCATCTCGGCGTCTTGGCGCCCAAGCAACACAGTATATTGAACCTAATAGTGCAGAGAAGAAAATCAAGGAATCAGAAGATTGTAGTTTATTTTTCTACCAAACTGAGCGACTGCTCGAAATTCTATAGTTTCCAAAACTCAAAACTTCCCCTAGAACTAGGCGTAATTTTAGGCAATGTCATTTTGTCTCATATTTTTGTCTCTTATACAAAGTTTTTCTTCGAAAAAAGTTTTTTTTTTGCGGAGTGAAGAGCAAAACTATTCTTTGACTAAAAATTCTTTAATAACTCAAGTCGTCAAGCCTTGAATTCCAAGGACTGTGGGGCCTATGTATAGTCTAATTCTGCCGACGAGAGTAGGCTTGGCCTATACCAAATTCTTTGCTAGGATAGGCTTAGTAGAGTCTCGACAGTTTAGCGGTGCTATTATTCTAACTTAAAAAAAACGAGTGGGAGCCCACAAGAAAGAGGACTGACTTGAAGTGGCAGGTTGACGTGTGGTTGTTATACACCAGTCGCGTTTCTGTCTAGTCTAGGGGTAGGTTTCTGTTGTGGAACAGGAAGCGATTGGTCCTATAGTCCAGCAGACAAGGTAAGGGAGTCAGAGGTATTGCATTTGGAGTATATGGCGTACGCCGTACACTCCAGCACTATCCGATCTAATGGTGGAAGAGACAGATCCGTCAGTCTATACATAGACCTCTGAAGGAGGAAGAAAGAGCAAACAATTACTGGAAGATGAAAGGTGGAATGCGCAGGGGCCAGTGCAGTTACTTACGGAGGATGATTGTATGAACTTGATTGGTTTTCAGGGGGATTGGAGAACACATAACTAGTTGATGTTGTTGTTGTAGCGCATATTTATCCTCCAGTCACCGGACAGGATCTGACACTAACTATTGGAAGATCCACGCACTTTTTATTGCGATGAATACTTCGTGCTTGGAGGAATCCGCACCTGCTTAGAAGCTTCCTGCGATCCAATGTTCCTGTGGATATAGTCGAATTTTTGTCCACTGAATTTGTTGCTTTTTCGAAGCTACCAAGCAGAGATAATTATCGTAAAGCGTCTTATCTAAGGACCCTATAACGAGGCCAGGATGCCGTTTGAGCCTAAATTATGCTATCAGGGTCGTCGTAAAAGCAAATAATGGATCACGCAAGGATGGAAGAGGTTCCAGTGATGTGTATAATGTTCATTAAGAGGTTTTTTTCTTTAACCGGCTGATTACCAATTTTGATGTTAGGGATTTGAGAAAAAATATGATTCAGAAAGGAGACCAGAACACGTTCAAAACATGTTGGTGCTTGGTTATTTTCAAAAGAAAGATGGGTTTCATGAGGAAGCAATGAGATAGGGTGGAGGAGAAGCATCCCGCAATGAACCTGCATGCAGCTCAGTGGAGAATTTTTCATTGGTTAATCAGCGTGCTGTTGAGGAAGGGAAACCATACGGGAGAAGCATATGATAGCGCATGCAAGTAGGTTTTCACAAAAGCTTATAGAGGAGGAAGCGAATTCTTTTGATGGATCCCAGAGAGTGGTAGCAATAGAGCGCAACGCTTTATGTCTTGAGTAGAACTTGGAGCACAGGAATTGGTCATGTGCCCCAAAGACAAAAGTTCGGTCAAAGCCTAGACCAGGAGTCGGCAACCGTTACGTAGTAGTGGGCCAAAAAGCAAACTCGTAAAGTCTCGCGGGCCCGTAACATATTTTCACTAACAATTTCGTCCTTAAAGAGCGTGATTTTAGACATTTTAATATTAAGACAATTTGATCTATTTTAAATTACCATAAGCAGCTTTTCCTTCTTTCTCACTTCAAAAGCAAATTAAGAAACAAAACCAGAAACATCTATAATGGGTTTATGTTTCGACAGACGAATATATTTGTCAAGTAAGATTTCTTGAACTTGCTTCTCAATCTTCTCTCTTTGGTAGATGTGAGAAATTTTGAGATTGTTGTATAGCAACAAATTTTTAGTACTGCCACTTCAAAGATTGTACTTTGACTACAATGATGCTCACCGTATAACCAGTAGCGTAGCCAGGGGGGGGGGGAGGGCGTGGCTTGTGAAGTATGCAAAATCGCATGTTTTTTGTGCTTTTGAGGCCGATTTTTTGTGAAAAATTGAAAATAACCCCCCATACGAAAACAGCCCCCCTCAAACGTCTGAGTTTGCAAAATAGGACAAAAAATCAGTCTCAATTTCGGTGAAGACCTTTTTTTTTTTGGAGAACGCTTGATTTTGAGCGGAAAAAACCTTTGAATTTCGGATTTCGGCCGAAAAATCACTCTCAATTTCAGTGAAGACCTTTTTTTTTTTGTTTGGAGAACACCTGATTTTGGGCGGAAAAAACCTTTGAATTTCGGATTTCGGCCGAAAAATCACTCTCAATTTCAGTGAAGACCTTTTTTTTTTGGAGAACACCTGATTTTCGGCGGAAAAAACCTTCGAATTTCCGAGCTTTCCGAGAAATTTCGTCTCAATTTTTGGACAAACCGTCTGAAACTGATTCAAGTTCAATGAAAATTCGAGTCAAGGTCGTTTGCACACTTCTCACTCTTTCAAAATAGCCCCCCCCTTTTCCAAATCCTGGCTACGCGCCTGCGTATAACCAATGTATAACTATTAGAAGTAATAAGTATTCAATGTTAAGAAACCATTATTAGCTATATCAAAACAGCGTTAATAAGTGATATTCGGTAAAAATCATTCCAGCAGCTCAGACAGAAGTGTTTTGAACAGCGTTTTAAAGCTGCACGTGAAATTCTTTCGTGATGTCTAAATTTATGAAGATAAAAGTAATTTTAACAGCTAAAGATGATAGCCTACGTTTGCATTTTGAGATTTAATTCTAATTCGTAAGTTAGGCTACTGTATTCTGTTTGAAGGTGTGTGCATTGGGTTCCACAAAAGGATAACGTCAAAAAAAAAAAATCGGTGAAGAACGAAGTTCTTACATCCTGTGAATCATGACACGTTTTTGTTGCCTGACAGCAACGGAAGATCAAGGTAAAAAATTATAACCTGCACAACTTCGTCATGTGAAGCTGGAAGAATTAGCGTCTAGTTAATTGTTGTTTCACACGCGAAACTTATTGTTGTCTTGTTACGAAAAATGATCAAGAAAATAAGCGTTTGGTTTTGATACCAAATACAGCGTGAAACTTCATAACTTTGCAGTAGCCTGTGCTGTAGACAAAATGCCAGGAAGACAACGATCAATCCTGTTAGTCCTTTATTCTAAAACGGTAACCCCAAACACGCAATTACAATGGGTTCATTGATTTAGTCAGCGTGCAAAAGTGAGTCGAGCATAGCAACATTTTCATTCTTGGTTAATCAAAATCAATCTGCAATACTAAATTTACACGGGTTGAATGCACAAATAATAAAACCCCAACACCTCATTACGTATAGTAAATCAGTTTGCTGCGCTAATTTAACAAGCGAAATATATTATTTATTACAGTAGACTACATAAAACAAAACGGACGTATTATAAGTAATGAGACATTGGGGTTTTTCTTGCTTCGGGTTTGAGACATTGGATACGAGCAAAGTATTGTAGTAACTAGTGATGCATTATACAAAGTAACAAAAACTTTGTATCCCAAAGAGCAAGAAAAACTCCAATGTCTAATTCAGTGGTGCAAATCTTTGTTGAGCATTGGGGGGATAATTTGCAATTTTACCCCAATTTTGTCCTATTTTCAACATTGGGGGGTGTGAACCTCGACCAAGACTTTTTTCAGGTGAGCAAATTAAGTGAAGACCAAAAAAAAGGTTCGGCACCCTTGTTTCGGCACCACTGGTCTCATTACTTATAATACGTCCGTTTTGTTTCTCTAATTTAACCAGCAATACGTTACATGGTATGTACAATTCGACCAGTTTTCGATTTGGAAAAAACTGATTTGCAATGGAACGTATTTCTAAAAAGCACTCGCACTTTTTCATTAGTTTGCAAAAAAAAAAAGAACGCAACTTCTGGAAAAGCGTATAGACCAAATCAAAATATCGTTAATGCCATCACTGTCCATAAAAAAGGTTTAGGTTGCTGCGTCAGTTGAGGAATTTGAGACAAATCATATAACCTTACCGGAAATTTAGGATTTCAAGTTACTGTGGAGTCTAGGCTACTTAGCACAAACCCTCAGAAGTGTTGATTAGGTATGATTGAATGGGTTACGATAAAAATAAACAAATAAATAAAAACAATTTTTGTACGCGGTATTACATTTATTTTTGAACTTTTAAAATTTACAGCAAACATTATTCAAAGATACATCGTTTTGAGAATTATTTTCGTAACTTATATTATTTTAAGCAATTTATTACAAAATCGGAAATGTTTTTGCTCAGCAAGAACAAGTATCGGTGTTGTACTGCCTTCCCCTATGTCAGTTATTATCTATCTACAGTAAAATAAAATTGCAGGTCCAACGTTATCTTCACCTATAAACCTTCGTTATCACTATCAAATTAACTTGGCAACGTTCCTAACATTTTAATAATATATCAAAGATAAAACAACAAATTACCGGCGTAAATAAAAATAAGATCCACAGCAGCGCAAGTGCAAATTATCATTCGCACATGGATATTAACTGAGTACAGATTTAACGGAACCAATGCTGAATTGGATAAATAACTTGTTTGCAGAAAATTATGAAAATACGAGTACGTTGGTTTCAAGCGTAATCAGGGCTTTGTGAAGGGGGGAGGGAGAAGGAAGGGCTTGAACACAAAATAGAATTTTTTTTGTTTAAAGAAATGTCTTTTTTTTGGGCAGAATGCAGAGCAAACTTGTGCAACTTGAGGATATCACAGACGAGGGTCAGGGGACAGAGCCCACCGCAGCCGGAAACTATCGGAATGGTGGGGTAAAGCCCCCAACCGCTGGGCGATTTTTGTGATTTTCTTTAAAAAATTTGCTGATTCGACGCCATTCAGATCAATTTTCTCACATTTCCAAAGTCAGTTGAAAGAACTACATTGCAAGGATTTTCAAGCCAGTTGAAGAATTAAACTGATCACCCTCTTCAGCCTCCACTTTACTTACAAGTCAGATCCGAAACACATTTAAACGTTTGCATTTTTAATTTAAATATTTTAAAACTCTCAGCAAAAAGGCTGAATCTCCCTTAACTCTTCCGCCCTTCCGCCTGCATGGGTGCGCCACTGGTTGATTATATTTTCGTATCAAAAGTATCTGAAGTTGTTTGAATATTAATAAAGACCTGCATTAACTGTAATTCTAGTCTTGCTCTTGGTGACTTTCATTGATAAAAAGTTTGCACATTCAATACTGCCAAACATTGACACTGTACTTGTTTGTGGCATACTTGTTTTCATTCAAAATATTTTTGAATACATCAAGCACTAATATTTCGCATTTCTCTTGTACTCCACTCGCAATACAGCTCATTATTGCTACGTGTTAGCGCAGTTTCGAACTCGGGATTTCAGTTTTTTGTCGTTTTCTGATTTCTGCCGGATTATTCAGTCTTGCGTTTTTTCTCGACGTCTTATGCGTTTGTGATCGAATTACGTAATGCTATATAAGCCGACGCTTGACTTTTTTTAGTCTTATTATTTTTTTGACTTCCGCTGTTTGGAACAACTGTTTTGGAAAGACCTTGCTGTATGACTACTGTTTGAGATTGGCAACTGTTTCGAAAGCCAATTATTTTTGGGACTCAAAATGATTGGTAAGTGTGCCTTTTTTGTGTGTTTTTTTGTGTTAGGCGTAGGCTCGTCTAGTATTATGTATTGGACCTTTTTATTTCTATCTGCAGAAAACCGCCACATCGCCAAGTAGCACTGCCAGTTCGCCAGTTGGACGCCAGCTTGTTCGCCGGATCACCTGCTTGTCGGTCTATTCATCTGCCCACCCACTCGTCCGCTTGACTCATCGCACTCAAACAAAGATTTTGTTTCATCGTTGGATTTCACTTTATCATTTTATGAACTTTAATTTTCACGTCTCGGAACTGAACCACTCATTATTTAATTCGATAAAAACTTTCATTTCTATTCAATTAAATTCAATCCATCTTTGTTGTTTTTCTGGTTTCAACTAAAGGCGAGTTTTCAACTGTTACTCTACGAATTGCCACAAATTGCTGATTTAGCAAGCTGGATGTTTTTTTTTTTTTTGGTGGGTCGGATTTAGTCCGTGGGTCATAGGTTGCTAACCCCATGATCTGATGTAGATCTAGATTTTATAGCTCTGTCGTACTGTTCTATTTCAAGCCTATTCTATGGGTAAGCCTGTAGGCCAGTTCTAGTTGATTAAATTAGCTCTGTTCTCCAATATTTAGAAGAGCCAAGATTTTGTAATTATTTTTCAAAAAATTTCGTTAATCTGCCAAAATGTCGTAACGATATGATTTGGAGTTACAATTGAAATTTGTCACTTTATTGCTTGAACATTTAAAAAAATTGATGCTTCAATTGTAATAAATTCTTTCTGTGACGTACTAAACATTGAAGTTAGATATTTTCAAATCACTTCTAAGTTCGATATTTTCGGATTTTTTCCACCTTCGAAACTACAAGACTTAGAAACTTCGTTCTTTCAGCAAAAGATAGAGAAATCATAGAAACAAAAATGATCAAAAAAAATTTTTTTGACCGAAAAACTCGAAGTTCGATATTTTTGAATCACGGCACACCTGTTTTCGGCGGGAAAAACGCTTGAATTCGCGATTTTGGCCGGAAAATCCCTTTGAATCTTTGGTCTTCACCTTGTTCATTTGATCCAGACTGGGATAAATTTCTCGTGCCCCCGTGCCCCTCTCGAATTCACCCAAATAAACTTCTCGTGCCCCCTCAAAATTTATTTCTGCCCCCCAGTCACGCTATTCTGGCGCCGGGCCTGCCGCATTGACACAAAAAAAATCCTTCTTTCTTAGTTAAATATTTTCAAAAGTCAGGTCTCTCACATTTTTACTCAACTCGTACAATTAGCTCTTCTCAATTGGATATCCATCTATTTAAAACTACCAAATTAGAAAAATCTTTCCTCTACCAAGGCGTTAAAATTTGGAATTGTATACTCTCCGACATTATGCCATTATTTCATCCTGAGTTTAAATTATTGAGGAAACAAATGTTATTCGACGATTAATAACGTGTCACTTCCTCCCTTTTTTGTGCTGGTTGTTACAGTATATAACCAGCTCTTAAACTTATACTTTAACCATTCTTAACTTATTGCTAATTTTTTTGCTTTATTCGTTGGTCGGTGACTAGTTGACTCAAAAACTCCTCGAGGGTCTCTTTACTGTCTTCGGTCGGAAATTTTTATTTAAACTACTAAGCTATATTTGTTTTTGTTTCTCAATTTTGGACAAATAAATAATTGAATTGAAAAAAAATTTTCCTTCCTTTTCGTCTTTTTTCCGAGCTTAATATATTTTTGGATGAAACCGATGTTCAACATTTTTAAACAACCGATCAAATATGATTGCTTATTTTTGGCCTTTTTTCAAAGTTTTTACTGATTTGTGAATTTGTGTTTTTTACAAATTGGTACCCCCCCCCCTAAATAAACGTTTCAAAAAATTATTTTAAGCACTTTTAGTTCATTCCAGTGCAAAAAACGGTCCCAGAAGTGCTAAAAACATGATCTTTTCCTATTTCTGCATTTTGGGCGACAGGCCAATGGGGGGAGGGGGAAGCTATAGCTTTCCGCTTCCTTACCCTGGCAACGCTATTGTTGGCATTTGTGTCCATTTACACCAGGGCTGTCAAAAGTACGGCCCGCGACTGGTCTCAAAATTTACCATAAGTTTTTTTCGATACTTCCAAATTTTTCACCTAAAATTTATTTTTGTCAAATTTGATGTTGTTGGTTTTTTCAAACAATGTTTTTCGGCAATCGTGAATTTTATTTTGTTAATAGCACAACTACGAATGTATTAGAAAGCAGCAAATTCGCGTTTCGTCGGCCACTACATAACCTACGGTGTAACGGTTTTCGCTTCCTTATCAATATTTTCACCACCGCACAGTTTGCATTCCAAAACAAAGGGTTGCAGCTGAAATACGTATGCTTCATATACTTCGTTTAAGATGTGTTCACTATAATTCGATTCTACTAGTGACGGTCGGTGAGGGGCATCTGGGTATTCTTTGACTACACAACAAAATCGACCGATCTATCTTAATTTAAGGCAACAAACGTTTTCAAAAATTTATTTATATTTTGATTAAATTCTTACTTCATTGCTACAAGGGAAAGATTTTACATGCATATTATTTTATATGTCGTACCCTAACGGCAGTGAAATATTCGAGTTTTCGGTATTTTAGCGCTAGAAAGTTCGTTTGTAAATTGTTTGTTCTGAAATTAGCATGAAGGTTGTGCGAATTCTCAGAGATCAAGTGAAATCCCGTAGCTTTGCAAAATAAGCAAAAATGTAGCGCGCCGCCCACGCATTAACCAATCACATTTAGACAAACGCGGTACGTCACGACCAAAGAGTATCATACACCAAGCGAGAATCCTTTCGCGTAAGCATCTGGTTTGGTTAGAAATGAAACCAACAACGTTAGAATGAACGTGTTTATTAGAATGTTTCTTCGAAAAACTTAAGGAGAAAAATACAATCGTTAACACACACTCAAGCATGTAAATACTTTGCAATAAACTTTTTTTGCACTAGTTAGTAATTAACTATCAGAGTTGTTTTAAGCTTGTTCTATTGAATTGCTTTGTAGTTCTTTATATCATTTCAGTTGAAGGTATAAGCGGTACAGTCTTTGTTTTTTTCATTTCTGCTTTGCTGCGGGTTCAGACGGCATTTTATCTTTCTATCAAGGCTTTCAAAAATATCAATTTCAACAATTCGTCTATAAGGTGTAGTTGTATGCGCTGCCCGAAAGAAGTGAATTGTTTTTGCGCATAGCCTGGTGGCAAATAATTATGATAGTGTATTTCGTCACCTAATCTATTTCGTCACCGATTGTCACTGGATTCTACTATTTACTATGCTGAGCAGATAATAACAAATTGAAAGTAGGTGCAAATTTGCATGAGCAAAATCAAGGTACGACCGACGCTCTGCTCTTATGTAACGAAGGGAAAGTATTTTGAGAGGGGTGGCCGCGGAGGGATCGTTAGAACGTATTCATCTAACATCTCTCATTCCGATGAAAATAATTACCCTGGCTGATCACAAAATCAATTTTGATGGGTTTGTTCGGAGATTCTCCAGGGGGTAAAACGTCCAACAAATGCCAATATATTCATCATCCTACAGGAACTTCTGATCTTAACAAAAGCCAGTAGCCAATCCAGAAGCTTAAACTAATTCATTATTATTCAAAAAAATTTTTAATAAATCATTCAAAAACTTTATATTTTTAGCTGAGCGCTCAGGATTGTTTGAGTTTTCTTTTGTTTTGTAAAATTAACGCGATTTAAGGTTAAACTTCTAGGCGCATTTAATGTATTTAGGAATAGACGTCACGCGTAACTTAATTAACACAGCAAAAATGGTCTAACCGTAATGGGACTTTGCGTGGGCGCGTAGTACCCTTGTTTTTGTTCGCGAATTTTGGCAGATGAAGGATTGATTTGCTCATAACTAGCAAACAGTAAAACCTAGAGAGTTTAAATTTTGACTCAACATAGGAATTAATGAAAGCGTCATGTGTGCCACTTTTGGGGATCCTAGATCACGTGATCGTGAATTGACACCCAAAAAAACATTAAAAAGTGGCGGTTTTTTTTCTTAAAAATTTATTAATTCGCCTATAACTCAAAAATCCTCTTGGCATGTAAAGCTGAAATTTGTACACTATGTGGGTGTTTATAAATGGTTTATGTAAACCGAATTTGGAAGCGCCCAGTCACGTGACCAAAATGTTACGGGCCGAAAATGGGGAGAAAGTGGACGATTTTGAACCGATATATCTCGGTAACTACCGATTTTGATGGAAAATGATTTGTGATTTTTGAGCACATTATCAACCGCTTTTTTTTGCTTATGTTCGTTTACCCCAATCTGAATACTATTTTTCTTCTTTTTCGTCTTTTTTCTTACTTTTTTTTCTTTTTTCTTTTTCTTCTCCGGCTATCTACTTTCAAATCGCTGAACGCTCTGTATTCAGAGTTTCAGCGATTGAAGATATAAGGGAGGACTATAGTGTGGGAATGAAATCGGGGGTGCCAGGTTAGGGGATCCCCCTCAATCGGGTTCTCCAAAATTTTGAAGTTTTAAACTGCTACAACTAGATAGATCGAATTTTCGGAGTTGGTAGTTATTAAAAATAAACTAAACCTAACAAAAACTGGGGGTGCCACAACGAGGAGTTCCCACCCAAACGGGACCTTCAAAATCCAACTTTTTAACCTTTACTAGACACATGAAATGTTGAAGTAAAGTGAATATAAGGAAAAGAGTTTAAAAAATTTGAGGGTACTAAATTTGGGTTTTCCCCTCTAACGGGGCTGTCGAAAATGGAACTTTTTAGCCACTCATGCCAGGCACACGAAATTTTTAGCGTAGGTAAATATGAAGAAAAGATAAAATTTGACAAAATTTGGGGTTACCAAAGTGGGGGATTCTCCCGAAACAAGGTCGCTAAAATTTTGGATTTTTAACCGTTAGAGGCAGATGTAGCGATTTTTCGGAATGGGTAGATATTAAAAATAACTTAAATCTAACAAAAAATTAGGGTTCAAAAATGGGGAGTCCCCCCTAAACGGGACCTTCCAAAATTTAAAGTTTTTAACCTTTTAAGCTGGAAACAAGAAGTGCTTGAGTTACGCAAATATAAAAGAAAGATAAAATTTAACCAAAGTTTGGGGGTACCAAAATGGGGGGTTTCCCCCGAAACTAGGCCGCCAAAATTCAAACTTTTTAACTACTGATGGTAGACACACGAAATTTTGAGCGTAGCCCAATATAAAGAAGAGGTAAATTTTGACAAAATTTGTGGGTACCAAAATGGGGGCTGCCTCAAACGGGGTACCAATTTTTTGAACCGTTAGACCTCGATGGATCGAATTTTCGGAATGAGTAGATATTAAAAAGTAAACTTAACAACTAAAGAAAATCATAAACTAAATACACAAAGCAGCATCAAAGACATGATCATAAACTAAAACTTTGTGATCGAAGACAGGAAAAAAATTTCAAACACAACCTAACATCGAAACATTCAAATTGGAGGTCCCTAGATATCGCTTACGATGTCATGCTCTAGTTGAGCTTAATGGCTTTAATGATTTGAGCTAAATGGCTGAGTTTCTTTTTTCACGAAACTATGACCTGTGATGTTGAGATAGCGTAGTTTTTCTAATGGCTCAAGGTTTTTGAAAAATTTAAGTACGAAAGTTTTAGTGCCTAATAATGGATTTAATATACAAAGAATTTCGAAATTAGGGTCCCTCCCTCTACCGCTTACATGAAAATTTATGAAGTTTTCTTCTTTAGACTAGTTTGAAGTTCATTAACGTAAGTTTCTACAAAGCTTTTTTTGATTTCAAATTTCTTCCACTTTCATAATGTAGCTGAGTTAGATAAACCCACATTGCTAATGATTCAGAGAAAAGTAGATGGATTGATAAAGCATAAAATTCTGAAATGCCGGTGCATTCTTAGCACCTCTCACCTTCTAAGCTAAATCTTCACAAAAGCATGCTTGGTAGCCATCTCGAAAGATAGCGTTAATTAAAGGGTGTATAGAAAACTGCAATGTTTACCAAGTTATTCTCATCGACTTGTGATAACTTGTGAGTGTAGCATTAACTAGGGAAAATGAATTTTGATTCTCTGCCTTTTTTTGCAATTTGTCAAATTATACCACTTGAGAATGTAGGCTATGTGGTAAAAATATGAACGATTTTGTAAAAAACTTAAATAAATGCCTGTTTTATATTTGTATAATTTTAGCACTTTTTTAGTTTAGTTTATGCTGTTGAGGAGGGGGCCTTTAATTTTTTCTTAACAACCGGTATACCAATACTAAAATATGTTGAATTGCGATGCGAAAGAGCGCTTTGAGAATCAAACATGGCTGTAAGTTTGGTTGATGAAACAAAATTTGCTTGTGAGGCGTTGGAATTCTAAAGACCGCTTCATGTTATTTCAAATGGAGTAAAAAACTGTTAAAAACTCGTAAAAAGTTCTGAGATTTGACATTGTATTGTAAACATTACTGTTATCCGAGCTTTTTCATTGACGTTTCTCGATTATTTTGAATTTTTGATAATTTCAAGAGATTTAAATTTTGAACTCGAATAGCCACAAAGCAATTTAAGTTAGTGAAATAAAATTTGAAAGGCGCGCATTTAAATTATTGATCTGACTATCAACGACCACATTTTTTACAAATTCATTTGAAGCATTCGGATCACTATTTTAAAGCTTAATAAAGTTCAGTAAAAGCTGGATAATGCCGTGAAGTCCCCAAATATCGCTTGCGATGTCACGTTGTAGCTTTACACGGGCTATTTGATCAACGCATTTTAGACAAAAGGGAGCAGAAAAGCGTCCCTATTTAACTCCCAAGCCAAAAGTCATGGGAACACCACATTTGACATTTGGGTGTGTGTTCCAAAAATTTTTAGAAAAATGGGTTAAGTTGATGACGCTATCATTCCGAAGTCACGGTCATATTTTCGAAAATGACGTCATTTTTTCGATAACGTCACAAGCGGTTCAAATTTTGCGCATAGGTTTGTTGTTTGATATTGAATCATAAAAACTTGGTTACACCACAAAAACGTCTCTTGACGTCTTTTAAAGGGAGTGGAGTATCCAGCCAATTCCGCGGTAAGTTACAACAGCTAAAATCGAAATTGTGCTAAAATCGAAATTCACGTTTATTGTGCTCTGGTTATTGCGAAAAAACAAAAATTATTTTCAAGTTTGGAGTTTAAACAAATCAAACATTTCATTATACTCACTCTATTCCGCCGAAGCGTGTAACGAGTTGGCGGGCCCATCTTCGCGTCATTGCGCCTGCGGGCAACACAGCTTCTTTGGAAGAAATGTCACAGCGGTGGAAAGCAGTTGTCAACACTGTGTCCGATTTGACAGGCTCCAGATTTGAACCTTATACATCCCGCTCCAGAGACGAACTCGGTGCCGCTCTAGCAACTGGCTAATTTTTGAGTTTAAACAAAGTCCCTAAATAAGTTTAAGTAATAGGAGACCATTTGTTAGTGAGTATGGTCTTAATATGAACGCGATTTCAGAAAAAAAAAAGTTTGCTATAAACGTCATTGCGCATTCCTGAACCGTAAGTAAAATATGAAAAATTAGATCGACCCAAAACCAAAAAATCAAACTACTTTTTAAGGGCAAATCCAGTTTGTGCAGTGCCTCCTTACCGCACAGTAGCGACTGCGACGGCTCTGATCGAAAAATTTAATCAGCTTTTCAAACTTTTAATGCATAAACAAAGTTTTGAATCTACTGTAATCTAATTCTTCTAAATTTTAAAATCAAACATTAGTAAACATAGCGACAATCTTATTATCTCCCTTGAAATCGAAACCCTTCAATTTATTGGTTTGCTTTTTGTTAGATTCACTTGAAATGTATTCATCGTTTGACGTCACCAATGAGGTTCGCACAGTAGGCTCCTAAATTACTAGCATACAGCAGTTAATTGAGTGTTTAAGCACAAAAAAGTGCACATGTATGTGCCTGTAGAAGCAGAGGCGGCAACGGATCCAAATCGGACCGAGCCCGGATCTTGCTGTTTTTTCTCGGATCCGATACGGATCCAATTTCATTTAAAGATACGGATCCGGTTCGGATCCGGATTTGGTTTTGCTGATTACTTTGAAACTCATTGCTATGTTTGTCAAAATATTCGTTAAAATGTACAAAGTGTAGTTGCATACTGGAGGGTCCGGACCGCATCTGGATCTTAAAATTTAAACGATTCAGGATCCGGATCGAATCCGGATCTCTTCTTGTTTGATCTGGCTTGGTTCGGGGTCTTTTAATATGTGGATCCGGCAAAAAGGATGGCAGTACGGTACGGTACGTTCCAAATTTAAACATGGCGTACTTCAAAAATTTACCGTAGGCCTACCGTACTAACATAGCGTACCAAAAAAAATTTTGCATGCGTACAGCACCCATAGGCGTAGCCAGGGGGGGCCCAGGGGGCCCGGCACCCCCCCAATTGAAATGCTACCAATGATAAAAATGTCACAAAAAAGACTATTGTTTCTTCAGTTTCAGTTTCGTGTAGCATTTTCGCGTACAACAGTACACGTGTGCAACAGTAATTAACAGTAATATTGATCCAGGGGGCCAGGACCCCTTCCATTAACTTTTTGCCAACCAATTTAAATGGGCCCCCTGCAATAATATTTAAATGCCCCTCCCAACAATAATATTGTTCCAGGGGGCCCGGGCCTCTTCAATTTAATTTTTGCAAACCAATTTGAAAATGCCCCCTATAATAATATTTAAATGGCCCCCAATTTAAATAGGCCCCCAACAATAAGATTGATCCAGAAGGCGCGGGTTCCCTCAATTTAATTTTTGCCAATCAATTTAAAAATGCCCCCTACAATAATATTTAAATGGCCCCAATTTATTTGGGCCCCAACAATAACATTCATCCAGGGGGCCCAGGCCCCTTTAATTTAATGTCTGCCAACCAATTTAAACGTATAACGCGATTGAAAGTAAGGGTTTTTATCCTAAAAGTTGCTAACTGAGGCCCTCATCTAACCTTTTTTGAACGTATTGCAATAACCATTAACCAGGGGCAAATTTAACGTATGGCTCAGTGCCAATAAGAGCCCCGCACTCAGATAAGACTTTTTTTGGTCTTTACCTGTATTTGGCAGAAAAATATAGCAAAAATACCAAAGTGCAAGGGGCCCAACTCAATGTAAATCAGGCCCGGGCAATAACATGGTTTGTGGGCGTAACTATCAACTGTACATTTTTTAAATACAATTCACCTCCACCTCGCCAGTTTTTATGCAACAAAATACTTTTGAAAAAAATTAGCTACAATAAGGGGAATACTCATTGAACAAATCTTTCAATTGAGAGGGCTTGGGCCCCCTGGCCGTATATGCATTTCTATAACTCGTTGTTTTCATGACAAAACAATAATCTCTAAGGAAAATATTCGACTGGATTGTTATTTAATGCTAAAATATTGCAGGAGGCAATGCACTTTATTTCCTCCTACCTGGGCCAAGTCACTTACAAAATTTACCACAAAATGCAAGATTTTAAACGTGCTTTGGACCTAAATTGCAAGTCAAAGGAGGACTGAACAACTTAATTTTTCAATTGGCTTTCAAATGTTAAAAATCTAGTACTTTCAAATGGTTCTGAATACGTTCGAAATGTGATCCAATGGTATTAAACTAGTTTTTTTTCAAAGAATTACGAAAAATTGCCAAGCGGCTGGGGGCTTCGCCCCCAGACCCCCATAGTTCCAGCGGCTGGAGGCTCCGCCCCCAGACCCCCGTCTGTGATACGTTTGACTTACAGTACACTTTTTTACTCAACACACGTCTCCTAATTTAGACATTTTCACATTTTAACTATTGGTTTAAGCCCTCTCCCTGGAACGAGTTCCTAGTTAGGTGCCAACACCAAGCCACGCCTTCTAATCTTCCATTCTACGATATCTTTGCCCCCACAAAACGTTCCTCTTTCAAAGTTTTTGATGACGTCATTGCATGTGATTTGTGGTTTGGCCCCCCCATTCAAAAATTCTGGCTACGCCTACGACCGCACCTACGTACATTTTGGATGGTACCGTACGCTCTAAACGTCCCATACTTAAAAGCTACGGTGTGTAGGTCATTCAAAGCTCTAAACGTACCGTACTTGATAGGTACGTGAGTGAAAAACTTGCTAAGGTTTTACGAAGTTCTCGTTTTCTGCGCTTTAAAAAAAGGTTTAACTGCATATACATTCTAAAATAGAATTCATAAATATCAGTTTTGCAAAGTTTGGAGCGATCAACTCTAGTGACGCCTTTTGGCTTTAGTTCTTGGGGAAGAGGAGAACAAATAATCACAACTTAGGAGTCAGAACACTGGGAATAAATGATTTACAGACGCGTAACAGTGCATCATACTAACACAAGTACGATACGTAGTGTCGTCAGCGAGTTGCAAACTTTGTTACGTAATGTACTTGCATGAAATACTTAAATTGTAAAATTTTGCATGGGGGGACGCTTTTGCAGCCTTGACCAACTTTCCACAAGTTTAGTGGAAATGATGTATTTCCGTCGCCAAAATTGAATGAAGACCAAAAAAAAAGGTCTTCGCCGCAATTTGCGACCATTTTCGGCAGGAAATCTGTAGGATCTTTTAGTCCTGGCTGGCTATTTTTCCTCTGGTTATCCAGCGCTCAACTCTCGATGGGAGGACGCTAAATCTTGACGGGGGGGACGCTAAATCTCGATGGGGGGGACGCTCACTCTCGATGGGGGAACGCGTCCCCCCTACAATTTAAGTACTGCTTGCATGGTTCGGTACGTTTAGGGGCGTATTTGGGGGGGCATTGGGCCATGGCCCCCCTTTGGGTCGCCAGGATAGCATAATTAGCATAGAAAGTATGAAAAATTGCGGCATGCCCCCCCCTTTGTAAGTTGGGCAGAAGCTTTGAGCACACAATGAGTTGGCGAAGACGTGTGTTTTTGGCCTGCACCCAACTTTTCGCAAACAATGGGACTAAATTTGAGTGAAGACCTTTTTTTTTTGCTCTTCACCTAATTTTGGGCAAAAAATCGGACTGATTTTGGGTGGAGCAAGTTTTTATTCTGATCTTTGTACTTCTCAAATTTTCTGAAGTTCCAGCCCCCTCCCCCCCCCCTTTCGAAATCCTGCGTACGCTACTGGGTACGTTAGTACGTTTTACACGCACATTCAAACAGCGTGCCAAAGTACCGTATACCTTCACAAAAAGTGCATACCGTTCAAGTGTAGGGGAAGCGTGAGACCATTGGACCGTTTTTGACTTTTTTGCGATGTGTGCGTATTCTTCAAGTATAATGATTGTGAAATGTTGTTGAAAATAAACTTTAAGCTAGAACAAAATTGTGTTGGCAAAACTGTTAACTAATCTTCACCTCTTCCTAGCCAAAACTGCTGCTGAAAATTGCCACTTTTTTGGTCCATTGGTCCCCAAGGGGTGGGTCCATTGGACCACCCCAGAGAGACCTTTAGACCATTTGTCTAAAATTTATGCAAAAAGCACTTTTTATTCAATTAAATGATCGTAAGCGAACAAGAAAGAACAAAGAGCCTTTGTATCTCTTCTTTTTTTGCAGAGGAGATGCAGACTCGGCGACGGTGCTGCCCTAATGGTTGCAACTCTGGTGTTTCGCATCCCCTCGTCACTGCGTGCTTTTTGCTTTCGTTACCTTTTTATTACCGCTTATTAATAATTGGCAATAAACCATTCAACTGAACTGAATGCATAGAATACTACTATAAAAACAAAGATTAGGGCAAGGTCGGGTCTACTGAATAACGGAGTTTTCACATACAACATTGCAAAAATTAAAATGCATTATATTCCATAGAGACCGAGATCCACATCGAACTTTAACAATCCAACAAGGCGTTTTGTACTCGCCACTGGGGATGGGACAGAAAACGCCTTCATTATGTCAGTTGGCTTGGCGCTGGCTATGCCATCCTCTTCGGGGTAAAAAAACCTTTGTTTTTCATAAAGTTTTCATAAACTTGACCTCATAATCACCATCTTCATCCTGTTCATCAATAATACAAGCAATAAAATAGCAAAATGAGTTCGTTTTTAAAAGGACCTTGACCGGCACATAGTTCCCCACATTCTTGTTTTGAGCTGCTGGTGCATCATCTAGAACTTCTACCAGAGGTGGAGTCTTTGAGGACGTCCTTGGCCCCGAGAACGTCCTCGAGGACACATTTTGAAGTCCTTGGCCTTGGCCTCGGGTTTTTTTGTGTCCTTGGCCTCGAGCCTTGTGTCCTCGACTCCACCTCTGACTTCTACTTCACCAGCAGTTGTCTTCTAATCACTAGAAACAAAAACATCCGATAAATCAGAATGAGAAGAGATTTCAATCCAGCTCTCACTGCTGCTTGTTGAATCTCTTCTTGAGATTCTGCTTGTGAATTTTTTGCTTTGCTATTGTAAAAGGAGTCTATTCTATTCTGGAGTGATGGTTATTACTGCTGATTTTACTTTGTTTATTTTTCGTCGCTGGGCCTGCATTATAGCCTTAGGATATATATGGTCGGATATCTTCAAATAAACTGATTTCATTATCATAGCAGGTTTAGGGTTGAAGTGATGATGTTGAAGCATCCAGACTCTAAGATGATATGTCTGGGCCAGGCTCGTCAGCAGCGTTTTCCGTTACAGGGACATCAGAAATTCATCTTCCAAAAACATATGAGGGTTAAACGGATAAATTCCTGTTGTTTTAAATCCAGCTGTAATGTTTTTCACTGTAACTGCGCTCTCGTAAGCCTTTCCAGAGATTTCCTGCAATTTCGTAACTTGAAATTGTACTTCTTGGATGCGATGTTATACAAGCATTGCAAAATAAAGCATAATACCGCTTGATTGGGCCATAAACCGCTATGTCTAAAGGCTGCATTTGATGACTGCGTTTTGGTGGAAAAGTATTTATATGGACTCCTTTTTTTCTTGCCTTTGCAACTGCTTAAATGGAAAGACGACTGATGTGGTTGCCTAGGAAAAGAACAAACGGGAATTCTAGAGTCGCATTCATAAATTTGAAAAAAATGCGCAAGAGCTTGTGTGGAAAAATGTCGCTATTCATCCATCCGCTACGACAGGCAATCCCAATTCTTTGCAGTGGTGCTCCTTTTAGCTCTGGTTTAAACTTGGGGACCTTTGGACCACTGGTCTAAAGTCTAAAACTCATTATTGGTCTCTGATGTCGCCACATTTTGTAGCAATTAAGCCACCAAATAATTTCTTATAAGTTACTTTTAGTGTATCAAAAGCAATTAGCTAAACGGCTGCCTTAACTTGCTTCGCTTTGCCATTTTTTATCTACTCAATGTTGCCATGTTTAAAAAAGAAATATTTTAATAATTATTCAAATCCGGATCTTCTATTGTTTTTAGTTTTTGAGATAAGCGCTATGGTCCAAAGGTCCGGGGGTCCAAAGGTCCCACATCTCCCCTACCGTACTTTTTAGCAAAAATTGAAGCATACCGTACCGTACTTACGTACCGTGCTGCCGTGCTTGCTGGCCACCTCTGCGCAGAAGTACACTTGTGCACAGAAGTATTCATGTGCACTTTTTGTCCTCAAAAGTCAAAATCTAATTCAATCTCGTTTCCGTACCAACCGTGAGTCGTGAATCAGGTACCCTACACGGTAGCCATACCGGTAGCTGAATACAGTATAGAAATGAATAAAACGAGCTTGTTTTTTTTTAGTTTTTGCTTCCTTGTGTTTTTTTACGTCAGTTCGTTGTAGCTCGAAAAAAGATGCCGTATCTTTTATAATGGCTTTCCAGAGTGGCTGCAGACTCGAGACCTCGCGGCCCCTTTGCTGTCACACTCAGGCGCTGCTTTCTTCACTAATAATAACACTATACGTTCTCTGTTTTATCTGTTTTGCTTTTTTGTTTATTCAGTGGCGTCAATAAACGAACTTGAACTTGTAGTCAAGTTTTTTGTGCTTAGATACCTAAAGGTGGATTTACACAGTATCCATTTTTCGTCAGTTTTTGTCCGTTTTTTTACGTTTTTGCTTCTCCATGAAAAAGTATGTGATTTTTCATCCGCATTTTTATATGTCCAATTTGTCCATATCTGCACTAACCAGACAGTCACATACTGGACAAAAGTTTTCCGAAAAAAATTTTTTGTAAAGGGGTACAGATCTATTTTGAAATATCGCTCTTATCGTTCATACACAAAATTTTTAACAAAATTTTTATCTATAATATAAGAGTCTACTTAGAGCGGATAAGGACTTATAAAAATGCGGATGAAAGAGTGCTTACTTTTTCAAGAAGCAAAAACGTAATAAAACGGACGAAAAACGGATACTGTGTAATACACTTTTAGCGCAGGGTTCACTGTGCTTTAAGTCAGTGGAAATTGCAGGTTTTCTACTCCTAGATCAGTGATGTTTTTTGACAATCAATCGCTGGAGGAATAGCCGAAAACTGCAAATTGACTAAAGACCAAAAAAAGGTCTTCACCGAAAATTGAAGGATATTAATAATACAGTCAAACCTCGGTTATCGAACGCTTCGGTTCTCGACCAAATCGGTTTTCGAACAATAAATTCGAGATTTTTACGTTTAGATTTTGAACAAAAATTCGGATCACGACCAAACCGAAAGAAGCCGAGCAAACACGAATGCGCCATGATGCTGCATATGTCGGCTTTTTTCACACGATTTTTGGTGTAACTGAGCTGTTGTATTTTTTTTTACTGCTTGATTAGTAATTTCTGCAAATTTTTTCAAAATTTTTCGTATTGTACTGCATCTTAACCTTTAATGTTTTCGATGTTTTAAAAATAAAACATAAGAAATGTTTAGTTTTTGTTTTTTTTCATCATCTTAGATAGAAAATCTTTATTAAAATAAAATACAATCTACTTCAACCCATTTTTATTTGTGGTACTACAGTACACAGTACAGTTTATGGTGTAAAATAGTAAACAAATACTTTACAAAAGTTGTTTTCTAGAGTTGGAACGGATTAAAATTATTTGCATTAATTTTAATGGGAAAAATTGTTTCGGATTTCGAACAAATCACTTTTCGAACAGCCTTCTGGAACGGATTATGTTCGAAAACCGAGGTTTGACTGTAATAATAATATCACAGTATTTATACAGCCTACCGTTTTTTACTGGGTAAGAAGCAAGCTCAGGATCTCAAAGCGGTGTAAGATACCAGTAAGGAATACCAACAAAACCAGTTTTGAAGAACACTAAAACAGAATATGTTATGTAAGTCAAGAGTAAAGACAGAGAAACTACTGAAACAAATCACAACTAGATGGGAGTTTGCCAGCAAACCCAGTGAACGACCGACGCACAGCTAATGCTGTGACGCTCAAAAGTACTTTTTGTCTACCGTAAAATCAGCAATTATTCAAAAATATCTGATTATGGAACCTCCAGAAAAGTTGAGTCAAAAGATTTGTCAGTTAAATATCTCCTGAAATCATAAAACACTGTCACCCTAGCTTGAGCCGTTCAAAAATTGATTTTTGGGGGTCCATTTGGGGGGTCCCTGGGGGGGGGTGGCACCCCCAAACTATGTCAAAATATTTGTCTGTTGAATATCTGCTAATATCATAAAACACTGGCACTCTAAGTTGAGCCGTTCAAAAAATTGATTTTTGGGGGGTCCATTTGGGGGGTCCTCGGGGGGGTGGCACCCCCAAACTATGTCAAAATATTTGTCTGTTAAATATCTACTGATATCATAAAACACTAGCTGGCACTCTAGCTTGAGCCGTTCAAACAATTGATTTTTGGGGCCCCATTTTTGGGGGTTCCCGAGGGGGTGGTACCCCAAACATGTCAAAATATTTATCTCTTAAATATCTACTGATATCAAAAAAAAACTGGCGCCCTAGGTTAAATCGTTAAAAAATTTATTTTTGGGGGGTCCCCGAAGGGGTGGTACCCCCAAATTATGTTAAAATATTTGTCTCTTAAATATCTACTGATAACAGAAAAAACTGGCACCCTAGCTTGAGCCGTTCAAAAATTTGATTTTTTGGGGCCCCATTTTGGGGGGGTCCCCGAGGGGGTGGTACCCCCAAATCATGTCAAAATATTTTTCTCGTAAGTATCTACTGATATCAAAAAAAACTGGCACCCTAGGTTAAATGGTTAAAAAACTTGCTTTTGGGGGGGTCCATTTGGGGGGGTCCCCGGGGGGTGGTACCCCCAAATTATGTCAAAATATTTGTCTCTTAAATATCTACTGATATCAAAAAAAAATGGCACCCTAGGTTAAATCGTTAAAAAATTTATTTTTGGGGGGGTCCATTTGGGGGGGGTCCCCGAAGGGGTGGTACCCCCAAATTATGTCAAAATATTTGTCTCTCAAATATCTACTGACAACAAAAAAAACTGGCACCCTAGGTTGAGCCGTTCAAAAATTTGATTTTTTGGGGAGGTTCCCAGGGGGGTGGTACCCCCAAACCATGTCAAAATATTTCTCTCTTAAATATCTACTGATATCAAAGAAAAATGGCACCCTAGGTTATATGGTTAAAAATTTGTTTTTGGGGGTCCATTTGGGGGGGTCCCCGGGGGGGTGGTACCCCCAAATTATGTCAAAATATTTGTCTCTCAAATATCTACTGATATCAAAAAAAACTAGCACCCTAGGTTGAGCCGTTCAAAAATTTGATTTTTTGGGGCCCCATTTTGGGGGGGTCCCCGGGGGGGTGGTACCCCCAAATCATGTCTAAATATTTCTCTCTTAAATATCTACTGATATCAAAAAAAAATGGCACCCTAGGTTATATGGTTAAAAAAATTTGTTTTTGGGGGGTCCATTTGGGGGGGTCCCCGGGGGGGTGGTACCCCCAAATTATGTCAAAATATTTGTCTCTCAAATATCTACTGATATCCAAAAAAACTGGCACCCTAGCTTGAGCCGTTCAAAAAATTGATTTTTTGGGGCCCCATTTTGGGGGGGTTCCTGGGAGAGTTGCCCCAAAAAAATTTCAGGAGACACAATTGCGTATGTACCTCAACAACTTCACACAAAAATTAGATTTCTATGTTTTGTGGTTTAGGAGAACTCGAGCGTACAAGATTTAGGAAGAAAAAAAAGGAAAAAAAAGGAAAAAAAAGGAAAAAAAAGGAAAAAAAAAAGGAAAAAAATAAGAAAAAAACCTCATCGCGGCCGAAAGTGGGTTGGTAGGGATGAAAGGATATCTTAAGACATATAACCATGAGAAATATTTTTTGCCGTACTTAAGCCGTTTTTGACTTAGACCGTTTTTACGCCAAACTTTCGGGGCGGTTTTCGGGTCATAAACCCGAAGTCACGTGACCGATTGCCTCGAAATTTGGTACAAACATAAAACTCATTAATCTCAAACTGCTGTCAAAATTTCATGTAGTTAGACCAAACGGTTCTCGAGTTATAAGCAAAAGTCTGAAATCTCGCACTCATTAGTTAGAAAATGGCCGAGTAAAAACAAAGGAACACGCGACGCGAGCGTCGGTCGTTCTAATAATGCAATATACAGTGGGCTATAGCCTATAAGTCTATAACAAATCACAATAATACAGCAAAATCATACAGTCATTGGGCAAAACTAAACAGTTAAAGTACTAGTTGTAAAAGCAAGCTTGAAGAAGTAACTTTTGAGCTCTTTCTTAAATGTAACAAGTGAGGACATTGTGCGCAGTTTAACAGGCAGCCGATTCCAAGCATTACACATTTTATAAGAAATAATTTTATCAAAGCAGTGATCTGTTATAATTTTGTTGCAGTCAGATGCAAATCGAAGATTATCGCGAAACGGTATCGTACATATATTTTGAATAGTTTATATACTGGTTTATTCAAGTATGTGGGTGACAAGTTATTTGAAATCTTAAATACCATCAGACAGAGTTAAAACTGAATGCGTTATTTCAAAGGTAGAATATGACATTGCTTGTAAAAAGGAAGTAAAGCAGTAGGCTATGGTTATAAACAGGCATATTATAGATATACCGGTAGGCTATCTAATACAGACATTTAACACTTTATGCAACTTACCGGTATTTACTAAATGCTGTGGACAACAAGAGTACAAAGAATTACAATAATCCAACCTAGAAATTATATAACACTTTACAAACATGAGCTTTGTATCTTGAGATAAAAATGTCTCGGATTGTTGAGTATATACTATATGTAATTTAAATTGACAAACACAGCATGTTTCATTTATCATACTAGAAAAACATAAATTGCTATCCCAATGTACTCCAAGAATTTTAGAGGTTTCTAGCAAATGGCAGTCAATGTGAAGAGCTGCTTTCAACTGCACAACTTGTGTTTGATACACTTTGATTAGCCTAGTTTTTCCACATATAAGCAGCTGCGACTTATTAATGTTTAATTGTAGAAAGTTTTCATTCATCCAATGTTCGATTTTCAATAAACAACATTTTTATTTTTACATGCATTGTCAAAATCAGAGCATGGATCAAAGCCTATGTATAAAGTAGTGTCATCAGCATATGAGTGAACAGTGAGACCAAACTCATCACCAACACTGTTCAGTTCATTCACATATAAAATGAAGAGCAGAGGCCCAAGAATAGAGCCCTGTGGGACTGCAAACATGACTCGTTTTTTGCACTATGCTGTATGTTTGCCTTGCAAAACTACAGAAGAAGTGCAATTTTCAAGATAAGATTTCAACCAACTTAAAACTTTGCCAGTAATGTTGAAATCATCTCTCAATTTACGGATCAGTCGATAATGATCTACAGTGTCAGATGCTGCAGATAAATCAAGCATCAGGATGCCGCAAGGTTGTTTCTGTAAATGGTTTCTTGGATATCATTTACAATTCCAGTTAAGGCAGTTTCGCATGACAGTTAGGCATTTTTGATCAAAGCGGCAATTACTCCCCAAATCGACGAATATGGACAAACCAGGTAAAAACTCCCCAAATAGGAAAGTAATGCCTTTATAGGCAAAATTCGCCAAAATCGACCATTAATTACCAACAATTCAAGCAAAAACTCTCGAATGGGGAATTAACGCGTATGTTGGCAAATTTAGCCAAAATCGGCAACTAAAGAACAACTTTATCATGAAGAGATAACAAAAAAGTTTGCATTTGCAAATAAAGATTTAGCAGCAAATAAAGAGTCGTTCGCTCAACAATCTACGACTACCCTCAGCAGTGAATTTCTTCATTTGCTATAAGCCAAACTGTTCACTGGTATATAAGTTCTATGTACGCAAATACGGGTGATGAACCGGCCAGTTGATCGAACGCGTTGGAGCGGAAGGTCTGAGGTTCCAATCTCGAGCAGGTCAAATCGGACACCGTGTTGCAAACGGCTAAACACCGTGGCGTCATTTCTTAGAAAGGAGCTGTGTTGCCCGGGCGCAATGACGCGGAAATAGGCCCTGCAAACTCGTCACATGCTTCGGCGTACTACAGCGATTATCACGAAAGATTTGATTTGAAACGCGCGTGATCTGTAAAAGTTGTGTTATTCTATCTTGATTCACCAAGCTGCCTTGGCCAGGTGACAATGAAAAGATCTTTTGGTCTTCATTCCGTTATAATTGATAAAGACACTAAAAGACGTTAAGTGTTTTTTCTCTTTCTTTCTTTTAAAGAAAGAATAAAGACCGTCAGTAGTGCGAAGACCTTTTTTTTCTTTTTTTTAGAGAGCGACTCAAAAACTTAGAGAATAAAGACCGTAAGCGGTGCGAAGACCTTTTTTTTGAGGTCATGTTAATGCACGATTTTTTCGCCCCCCTTGAAAAAAATTTTACTCCCCCAAGAATAACTTTCTAGTTGCGGCACTGCTCTGCAGCGATAGGTCTGAGATTCATATCGGATACAGTGTTGTCAAAGGCTCGCCACAGCAGCTGCAACATTTCTTTGAAAGGAGCAGTGTTCCCAGGGCGCATTGACACGTGGATGGGTCCCGCAAACTCGTTACACGTTTCTACGTAAGCCTAATAGGCCTACATGCACATTGTACAACGAATAAAATAAAAATATGATTTTGAAGAACACGGAATCAAAACATACTTTAGAGCAAAAAATTTTTATTGGCACTAGGCCTATATATAAACTCCATTGTGATTCGGACAAGCGCCCAAGTTATAAACCTATTGTATTTCACTTAATTTATTCTTAGGCAGTTTCATCTTATAAGGAAAGAAAATAGGATGAGAAAAAATGTTATGATATTCGAAAAATTAATGAACGAGATTAGAGATGATTATAATTTAGTGATCGAGATGAGGTCTTAAGCAATTTAAATGAAGTAGTATTGCTCAGTGGCGTCGCTAGGGGGGCGGCCCGCCCTGGGTGACACCATTTTGGGGTGACACCATCTGGGGTGACACCAGTTTATGACGCGAAACCATAACTCCACTGATTGGTGCGCACTTGCTTTTGGACCAAAAACCACTCAATTTCTGATGAAGACCTTTTTTTTTTGGTCTTCACTTACTTTTGGGCCGAAAACGCACTCAATTTTCCAAAGGGGTGTCACCTCACGAAGGGTGCATCACGTTAAGGGTGACACTATAAAGGGTGCGTCACATTACAAAGGGTGACACCATAAAATCCCGCCCCGGGTACCACCATTCCTAGCGACGCCACTGCTATTGCCTAGCCACTTTAAGGCGCTTTCTGAAAAAATAAAGTGGGGAATCAGGCTCCCCGTCTGCGTTATCTATGCTAATAAGGGAGCTCTAGCTTTTTCCTGGTTACTGTACTTGGAAAGAGAGTTTCTGTATTGATTGAGGTACTAGCAGTCAAGTCAATCAGCCTCTGGTATTGGATTTCAACTTGTTTACTGATAATGTTATTATCAGCATCATTTTTTAGACAACCCTGATTGCAGGATCTGGGTTCAACCCACACCCTGGCCGCGTTGTTGCGTCCCTGGATAAGACGCTTTACGATGATTATCTCTGCTTGGTAGCTTCGAACAAGCAGCAAATTCAGTGAACTTTATTGAACAAGAATTCAGAAAATCCACAGGAACATTGAATCACTGGAAACTCGTAAGCAGATGCGGATTCCTCCAAACCAGTGTTGTGAAGACTCGAGTCCGAGTCCGGACTCGAGTCCACTTTTTAAGGACTCGGTGTCAGACTCGGACTCGTGCCCTTGGGACTCGGACTCAGACTCGGACTCGCGGAGTTTGAGAGGACTCGGACTCGTGATTTTTCGGACTAGGATTCGTGACTTTTTGTTGTATGTCTTATTACAATGTCTTATTACAGAGCTACTATATCAACAAAATATAAATGTGACAAGCATTGCACCATCTTTGGCATGGAGAAATTTCTTTCCTAAATCAGAATAAAAATAATTGAATTTGGTTTTATGTTTTGGCAACCGCTTTTTTTAGCGTTTTGATGTCGGGTAAGGTTAGAATGAATATTATCAACCTTTCCAGTCACATCACGTGACTGAGCCAATTTCGATAAAAACACCTTTTTTCGTCTAAATTGGGGTTGAGGGAATCAAATAGAGTGTATTTAATCCCCCCAACTCTATTTCCTCCCCCCAAACCTAAAATAAACGAAAAAATGGGGCATTTACCAAAATTGGCTTGGTCACGTGATGTGATTGGAAAGGTTGATAATATTCATTCTAACCTTACCCTTTGATGTCATTGGATTGATCGCGTTTGTTTCGATGATACCGGTAGATAAAATGTGCTCAAGATATCGCATGGCTGAGGAATTCTTGGAAGGTATTCACTATTCAAGTATTCGCAGATAGTGGAGGGAGATATTAAGTTTCGTCTGTGTTGAGTTATGTTAAATTTTACGCCTGATTGCTTAATGTTACAACGGAGAATGAAAACTTAATGGGAATCAGCTTGCATCCAAAAAATTGTTGATGTGACTGACAAAAATACAAAGAATAAAGAAGTGTTCGACATTTTGTAGTGCCGATTTTCGGCCGAAATTTGGAATTAACCAGGGATAATTTTCATAGAAATAGTGAGGGCCACAATAATTGGTACAAGTTATGAAATTGATTTTTCGCTTTTTCCATCTCATATTGTATTGTACTTTTATGGTTAATTAGCGTTATAGCTTCCGCTAACAAAAAATTTGTGTAATCGGATTAGCGTTTGCGAAGATAATCTTTTCGATTAATGGAATAGCTGTTAGCGGAGCTAATTCTTGCCCACCTATGCAAAATACAAATTGCAATATTTTAGTCAGTTTTAGACCATCACAGACATGCAATACTCTACTGCGCTTACACCGTGCGGCAGTAGCATAGCCAATGCTGGGGGGGACTACAGCCCCCCATTGGCATGTCAACAAAAATGCAGATTAAGGAAAATACCACTTTTTTAGCACTTCTGAGACTGTTTTTTGCTCTGGATTGGACTAAAAAGTGAATTGAAGCATTTTTTGAAACATATATTTAGGAGAGGGGGGCTAATTTGTCAAAAATAAAATTCACAAATCAATAAAAACGTTGAAAAATGAACGAAAAAAAGGAATCAAATTTGATCGCTAGTTTAAAAATGCTGAACATAGTGTAGGTTTCATCAACAAATATATTATAAACTCAGGAATAGGGGGGTGGGGGGCTATTTAGTATTACTGTGGTTAATTACCAATCACTTCTCTTAAAGCTTTTTCCATTAGCCCCCTTCCCCAATTATTTTTCCCTATAAGCATAGACGAAATCGATGACTACGTATGAGTTTTATTGAACTATAGAATATTATGATGTACCAGCATGTAAATTAGAGAACTGAAATTTTACCATTAGCCACCTCCCACATAGCGAATGTATGCTAGCAGTTTAACAATGTTTACACAGCCAAATTTTAACCATGTTTACAATGCCACGTTTTGAAAGCATTATTTTTTGATCGAAATATAGACCTAAAATTAAGTTACGGTACTTTTGCAAAAAAAATGCAAAATTTTCCAACGCTGGGGGCTCCGCCCCCAAACCCCCGAAATAGCTCCCCCATTGCGAATTCCTAACTACGCGCTTGCCGTACAGTGTACAACAATATACTCTTTATTAATAGAGTGGAAACTGACAGTTTTGTCTTTTTTTCTTCACGATTTATTTGTTCTAAAATATGCCGATTCGTCCAATCAGCGTAACTGTTTTCTTCACAATTCACTCGTTCTACGAATATGTCCAATCAAATTAGTCGAATACGCGTGACCGCAAAAAAACTTCGCAACAAGAGCACTCTTTTTTTCTTCAATGCTCTTTTCTTTTTCTCCTCGCGTCTGTTTCTAGTCTGCTAAATAAAGAGTCTATCGTACAACAGTACTATTGGTATGTATATTATCTCGCATAATTGAATCACTTTTTTCGAAAATTAATGCAGGGGTGAAAACGATAGACATAAACGTGTATTCATCCTTTAGTTTTAGTACAATATAATTTAAACCATCGCACAGTATGTCATGAATGCTGCTGATAATTCAGGCTGGCTATTGTGCTTAGACCATGCTTATTTTTTACCAAGAAAGAGGCTGGCCATGCTTATAAACTTTATGCTTATAAAAAACATATAGTACATTTTTACTTAGGCCTACGCAAGTTTTTGCTGCGTGCTTAGCTTGTCAATTTACGGCAGCATGAATGCAACTAACTTTTTGGCAATATATCGATCTCTCACTTGTGTGAGGCCCAAATTCCATACTCGAAAAATTTTTTCATTCGTTTGTTTGTTTGGTTTTACTTTGGACTCGAGTTCAGTTAATCGGACTCGGTCTCGGACTCGTAGTATTCGGACTCGGACTCGTGATCTTCAGTTTTAGTGGACTCGGACTTGTAGCTTAAGGACTCGCACTCGGACTCAGACTCGTGAAAGTGGCATTAGTCACAACACTGCTCCAAACACGAAATAGTCAATGCAATGACAAGCGTGCGGATCCTCCAATAGTTAGGGTCTGACCAGAGCCTATATGGTCTGACGCTGTGCAGTGACAGAATCGAAGATAAGTATAATATGCGATACACTTATAGGTACATCACAATAACCATAGACTCTCAAAAGTAGCTGTTTGCTGAAGACCAACTAATATGTCAGCTTTTCATGACCCACATTTTGTGGGAACTCCAATTTTTACTGGGTAATCTATTAAGAATTTTAGTTTTAATTAACACATCATGAGTAGAAAGAACAAATTTGTCCTATTGCAACTGCAGTCTATAATAGTAATGGCTAGTAGAACACAAATTTCTCATTCAGTTATGGTTGTAGTGTATTTACCATCAGATTATAGTGAAATAATACAGCTAAAAGTGAAAATTGCGTACATTTCTTAAAATTGACGGTAGAAAATTTTTTTCTTCGGTAAAATCCCTTGTTTTTTTGCGAGGAATCCATTCCACTAGGTTAGAAGTTGCGGAAATTCTCCGTTTTTTGCGGGATTCAATTTTTTGGAAAACGTATATCCCAATCGGGGAGTTTTTTCCTTTTTCGGCAAGAAAAAATTTTCCTTTTTGGGAAATTTTTCCCAATCGGGGAGTTTTTGCCGTTTTGATCAGAAATGCCCAACTGCATGAGTGATACTGTTTATCTGTTATAGCCTGATTGATAGGAGGAATACAACCGGTTATTTATGAGATGGTTATTAATTTGAAAATAAGCAGCCTTTTCCAAAACTTTAGCTAAGTATGGTGTGTTACTTATGGGTCGATAGCATTTAAGATCATCAGGATCAAGATTGCTGTTCTTTATAATTGGGGTAATAGTGGCATGCTTTAGATCTTCTGGAAAAACACCTTTGTTAAATGATCTACACACAATGTAATGTAACACAGGAAAAATAGTGGCTGGACATGGCTTAGTAAACTTACTGGAGCAGGGTCAAACGTGTAATTTTTGTTTGTTAATTTGGAAACGACTAAGTTAAAGTTGTCCTCAGTCACATCATGAAACTTGGACATGCACGTAGTTAAGAGAACTTATCCTGTTTAGATCAGCACTATCATCCTGGGTTTGAGTTTGTAGCTGGGTGACAATGCCAAGATTAGATCGAATGTTACACACTTCTGTTTCAAAATAATCAGCAAATATGTTTGGAAGTTCAGTAATGGAATACTTTGATGGTAAAGTTACGGGTGGAATATCCCCAGATAACCTTTGAACATGATGGTAGATAGCTTAGGGATTGTCTCTGTAGGATAAACTGAGAGCTTTAGCATTATATTTGATTCTAGTCAACTTCAGTGTTGAAAAATATAGATGTTTTTGCTTATTCAAATTTTGAAAATTAACTTTACAGTGGTATTTTTTCAATTTTCTTTCAGCCTGCCACTTTTTCCGTTTCAGCAATTTCAACTCCGAATTACACCAAGGTTGATTTGGTCTAGGTTTGATCATTCTTTCAACAGCTGGGGCAAGATCATTTAGGGACTGCTTGATAGTAGAATTATACATTTCAATGCACTGATCAAGTGTTAGTTGTTCAAAATTGTCAAAGCTTGAAGACTCTTGAATCAGTAGTTGAAATTTATCGAGGTCAACCAAGGCCAAATTTCTTGTAGTGACTGATGCTTTGGTAGGTTTGACTTCAGCTTTAACATTTAAGCTGAAAAAGATGGAGTTGTGGTCAGAAAGTTCATTGCAAGAGGAAACCTGCAAATTATAAACTAAACTCCCATGGGAATCACTTATCAATACCAAATCCAAAATGCCATTTGCAATATGCGTGGGGTCAGTAACAAGTTGATTTAGAGCATTGGCTTGTAATATCACAAAATTGTTTGGTTTCGTACCTTTCCAAAGCTTCATAATGAATGTTAAAATCTCCCGTTATAACATGAATCCCTCCTATGCAGAATGAATTGAGAAAGTCTGGTAGTTCTGACAGAAATTGAGAATGCATGTATTTGTGTTTGGTTAAATAACCTGGATAGTACAGAGTAGAAATGAAATTTTTTTCTGCTTCAGCTTCAAGAGCACAAACCACAACTTCAAAGGAAGAAAATTTTTCAGTTCTTAATTGTTTCATTTTTAATTTGCTGTTGTAGACTATAGCAACACCTCCACAAATATCAACTTTACGATTTTTTTGCGCCTGGACAATTTCAAATTTGTATTCTTGAATTTGGGTTATCAATGCTGTATCTGATTTTCTCAGCCAAGTTTCCAGCAGCAACAAAATATCTACTTCATTTTCAGCAGCCATGTCTAGTACTTGTGGCACTTTCAGACGCAGTGATCGACAATTAAAACTCATAATTTTCAGAGAGGTAGTATCAGCGCCACTCCTCTCTGCTTCATTCAATGGCGGAAAAGATTTTGATTTAGAGCTTTCTGGAAAGTTGGACATTTGTCACTTGTTGTTGTATGACCAGAAGAATTAGCTTTGATACTTGAGCTATTACTTGCAAAACCTTGATACTTGCAAAACAGCACACTTTCAATTTTCCGCAGAGTTTTTGTTGTGGCAATCCTTGGACATATGATTTTCTGAGCAATATAAACATACCCTCACATTTTTATTTTTTAAGAGGCAATGAGGAGACCTGCTTTTGTGTCCTAATTTCTGGCAAGTGTAACATTGCACCAAGTGAAAGCGATCAATGACTGGGCAAGAAGTAAGGTCAAGAAAAATCTTGTTACCGGTACCATTATTCTTTATCACCTGCTGTATCACTGGATCTACTTTAGCAACAGCAAAGGTGTAACTTGAAGTATCTTTCCCTTCTTTAATAAACACAATTTCAAATTCCTTGTTTTGATTTTGGACTAAATCGGATATAATGTCATTCTTTTTCAGTATTGCTGCGTTAAAGTCAGCTGTGTTATTAGGTTTGTAGACATGCTTGTCAACACCATTAATGGTTATTTCAGGGTATAGCAGTTTAGGGACTTTGGATTCTCGTTCGACATAAAAGTCATTCTTCAAGGTGTCAACAGCAGCATCTCTTGACTTTTCATTAGGAAAAGCCAAATAACCTTTTCCTTGCTTAGTTAGATTAGCTTTAGTGACAGGAACATTGTGTAGTAATTTTGGGCAAGTTTTTCCTTGCAACACCAGCCCAAGTTTCCTCAGTATAATGACTAGAAGGAGCATCATTAAGTTTCAGCAGTAGTGAATGTTTCACTGGTCGGCCACTTTCTGCTGTTTCAGAATCTTGAGCTTGTTTTGAAGAATTACCGATATAATCAATTTGTTTATAATCAAGATATACAGTAATAGCTGACTATAGTTAGTACATCAAATCTCTGTGAATTGGAATATTTAAGGCATATGTGGATAAACAATTATGATCATCACATTCTTTTACTTTTTAAATTTCACCAATCTAAAAATACTTTTACTATGTTTCATGAGAAATGGACAGATTTGTTCAATGACGTGTGTGACTGGATAATGATGATGTGTGTGACTTAGTGAATTTCCACCGATTTCAAGTCAAAAACTACTGATTTCGACCTGGTGTTATGTACTTTCAAGGTGCAAATATCTGATTGTCCTTGCACCAAATGTGAAATACCAATAACACCAACATTAATATTACAATGAAGCAGAGGTGTAAAAAGTACTCAAAAAGTGTAATCAAGTAAAAGTTTTGTTACTTGAACCAAAAACTACTTGAAGTAAAGTACAAAGTATTGATCAAAATAAGGACTTGAGTAAAAGCAAAAAAGTAGTCGTTTTAAAAGTACTCAAGTACAAGTATTTCTGAAAGTATTTAAGCAAAATAATCAAATTATTCAATCGACAAACTGCAGCGTATGACTACTAATCGACTACCTTCACATCACCGCCACATAATGCTTGGTCTTCTAGTCTCTCACTCTCTCAAGAAGTCATGAATTACCAACTGCTGCAAGCTTTCATTAGTACATTCAAATCAAAAAGAACAACAGTAAAACTTAGAGATTTGAAAATCAAGTCACTCAGAGTTTATTTGGAATCCCTTCATAAAATCTGTGCAATAAACTTAACTTAATTGAACAATCGCCAGAAGAAAACTCGAACTTTCTTACCAATTTGTGGTTGAATTTGAAAACTACAGTGCTTTGTGCTCTTCTGAATCAAAGTGCTACTTAAGTAGCGTTCCTTCACGCTAAAAGTAAGCAAGTGAAAGTAGTAAGTATTCAAAAATATAATTACTTTAAAAGTACTCGTTACCGACAAATTCTACTTGATTAGGCTACTTAAGTAGAGCTACTTTCGTTACTTTACACCTCTGCAATGAAGTGATATGTTTTCAAGTTTTATCGAGACAAGTTTTGTAAAAAAATAATACACAAATTCATAATGCTACAATTTTTACCAGTAGTTACTTCAACTTCATCACCTTCAGCAAAACATTATAATCAAGCACGATTGATATAGAGGACGAATTTGTAAATAATCAATGCTAAATAATGCTGGTGAGCAATACCACAAGAAAATATTGCAATTAACTTCAATGAGCATCTGCAAAGACTATTACAACTTGGATATATTGAGGTTTTTTAAGATTTTGCTTAGAGTCATCCTGTTACAATATAACATTTAATTTTTGATTCATTAAGAATATTTTAAATATATACAATAAAACGTTTCTGATAAAGAATTTTTTACTAAAATTCATTGCTCAATAATTTGTTAGGAGTCAAGCACATAACAAAGCGAATGAAATTGTTTAGATTACTTCATCTGTAGGTCACTAAGTTAAGAAAAATAACGATTTAACATAAACGTTATCAATCAATCAACATTAACGACAAAACTCAACTACAAAATCATAAATTATTCAAACAAAAAAAAAAAAATCTTGCACTTGTACATACAAACTACAGTCAGTCAATATGCAAATATTTTTCTGGAGCGCTGGAATAGATTTTTTTAGCAACATCATTGCATATTTTTAGCACAGAATATAAATGGCTAAGAAGCTAAGACTCTTAGTAAGTTGCTGCCTTCTGTTTCATATCACAGACACAAAACTTCATTTTCTTAAAGTTTATAGTTCTTATTGTGAAAAAATTTAAGCACCAGCAGGGCGCAGATTATCAGAAAAAATTGATAGAACACTAAGCAAATGAGTAAACATCTATTGAAACCAAAATGGGCGGCGTATGGAAACTTCGAAGGTACTTTTAATGCTTTTAGTCAATATTTAAAACATTTTACAAAATCAGCATTTCTGAAATGTACAGGACTAGTCGAACTAGAGCCTCTGTGTGAGGTGAGATGCACTAACTGCACTATAGTAAAGGTTAAGTAGTTTTCTCTCCACTTACACATCTCACTTAATAAGCATCTCTCACGTCCATTCAGTAACGCTTCTTTCTTCTTGTAGGAACCCTCTTGCCAGTAGGGTAATAACAAAAAGTTAAGGGTGGCATGACTCTGGTATTCTAACATGCTACTAGAGTTCATCTTCTCGACAAACACTTGCTCTTATCTTTCCTTAGCTCCTTGCTTTCTCAAATTTTCATGCAATAAAACCTTAATTCTTTTAAAATAGAATTCTAGTATTAGTTATTATCTGGCACTTGTGATGTAATAGTTGTATTGTAATGTCATAAGGCACTATATTGTAAATAATAGGCAGCACTAATAAAGTCGAAATTAGGTCACACACATCATCTGGGTTTAGAATGACGTGTGTGACACACTTGTTTTGAATGTTTGTGGGTAGTAATGTGGATAAATATTAAGTATGGTGTTACATTATATTTCATTTGTACATCATAAAATAGAAAATGAAGAATCATGAATTAAGACAATATGATGAATTAAGACAATATGATGAAATAAGAAAAAATCATGAATTAAGACAATATGTTAAATTGTTTAAATGGATGACGTGTGTGACTTTATTACAAAGAGTTAGAAGAATCTTATTTTACTCAAAATCTATAGCCTTTGACCTTCCAGTTAGGAAAATTATTAAAAATATAGGCCAGAAACTTGTAACTCATCATGGTGTTTTCTATTTATGTCAGCAAAACTACTACAAAAGATAATTTTTTGTACTCTTAAAAATCGAAGTTTCTTCATAACCTCTCACAAGACCAAATTTAGCTACCAAAATAAGAAAAAAATGAGACTTCATTGTCAAAAAGGCATTACATTATAAAATTGTATATGATTATAATTGTATCTAACCAAAAAATAAGTCTCTACATCAAATTTAAAATTTCACTATAAAATTGAGAAATTTATGGAATTGCCCAGTAGACATTAGATAGGTGGGTGGTGGGCAGATGCAGCTTGACTCAAAGACCACAAAGGTCACTTTTTGCTGTTTTATCAAGTAGCTTATACTGACAAATTTAGTGTGATTTTTCAGTTTTAGCTTTTGCAATTGCATTACTCGTCTGCTTTGATTCCCAGTCTAGTCAAGCCAAAGACAATAAAAATTGGTATTCACAGAATCCCTACGTGATGTTCAGCAATAAAAAGTGATAGCATCAAGTTTTCATGGTGTGTGGTTGACAGGTGGGCAATTTGCAGCTTAACTCGAAGACCCCAAGGACCTTTGCTGTATCCTGTGTCTCTTGACCTTGGTAACTTGATGAATAAAATGTTACTGCAATTACTGACCGGTACCAAATTACAGATTACCAGTAGGGATGGTAGGCTACTTGTTCAGTATGCTGTTCTCTGTGTATAATAAGCTGTAATGGAAGGGAATGAAAATGGGAGTTCGTATTTTATGGAAGTTTATGATCAAATTCGTTCTGTAGATCTTATTTTAAGGTTTGTTTTTGCTCTAATTACTAGTATGCTCTGGCGTCGATTTTGGAAGGGGCGAGGGGGGCGGCACCCCCTTGGGTCTGACACTGAAGGGGGTGAAAGATGTCTGGCCCCCTCGGTTTTTTGGCTAGTAATACCCACTTGGAAACAAGAAATCCAAAATTCCGGACTGAGTTAGAACCAGAATGCGGCGAAGATGTTTTTGTTGTGGTATTCACCTGAATTTTGGGGCAAAATTCTGGGCTGAAATAGAACCAGTTTGCGGCGAAGACCTTTTTTTTATGTCTGCACCCAAAATTCCGGGCTGAAATAGAATTATATAGTTTAAACAAACTTCGCACAAAAACATTTCGCCCCCTTGGAATTTGCTTAATCAACAAAAAATCAACGCTTATGCTAGTATGGTAACCATTATTTTTAGATTTAAGTTTTAAGTTTCAATGATAAACCTTTGATTTATGATCTGGCTGGTTATTTGGTGATGTATGCTTCTTGTGTGGCACTTGTCTGTTGTCTATGTCTAATTTCAGAAATTATATTCTTTCGTTATTTTTGATGTCATAGTTTTGGTAATATGTGAAAATAGAAATCGGCTAGTGTTTTCCTCTGAGCCCTTTATTGTCAGTTATTATCTTCAAACAGCCTATTTGCATAGGTGGGCAAGTTAATGCAAAACGTTAGCTTCGTTAACCACTAGTCCGTTAACAAACTTCACACCTCCGTTAACGTTAATCCATTATTTTCAGCTTTGGTTAACGGAAGTTAATAAAGTCCGTTAATCCGTTAACATTTTGCATGTAATTTACATTTCCTTTTATTTGCTCGCTTCTAGAATACGTATTGAAGCTGTTGAGCTGATTGTAAGGATATATTTATCGCTATGGTGATCTTCTTGTGGTTTGGAAGTTACATTTTACGGTCTAATCTAATTTTATGATAAAATAAGTTCAATGCACAACGAAGCTGCGATCGGAAAATCTTTGGAAATTGTAAACAGCAATAATTAATAGACCTATGAGGCTGCAGGTTATTATTTGCCACAAAAAAGACCTCCTTTCTTCACTTTCTTCTATAAAAGTCGTGCTAATATGCAACAAGTGTTACCAGTACAAACTGGTTTGTACCGATCCGATGAATGAATGGTGCAAGATATTAACGATAAAAACCTTAAAGGAAGTTAACAGAACTTAACGGAACTTACTTTAGTCCGATAACAGAACTTAAAGGAAGTTAATTTAGTCCGTTAACAGGAAAACACTTTTTAAAGGATTAACAAGTTAATGAAAAAGTTAGCTTCGTTATTAACGGATTAACAATTAACAGACTTGTGCCCACCTATGCCTATTTGTAATAATTGATGATGTTTTTGTACTGTTATGCTTAATGTACTATTAACCATTCCCAGTGATCTCGTCACAGGGATTTCACCACAAAGTGAAGGTTAGGGCACGACAACTCTGGGGATTGCAGAACATTTAAATGACTGCCCTTCGTAGTCAGTGCTTTAATTTTTTATGCACTAGTAGTAGTGCAATGACGTTTGCCAGATACTAAGATAGGCTATTCTGTCTTTGAGCAGAATGCTGTCTGTCACTTAAACACTTTGTGAGGAAATTACTGAGTCAAAATCACTGGAAAACCTCCTAACCAGTTAACCAGAGGTGGGTATGAATAACATTTTACCAAAAGCACAGAGCAAGATGCGCTATTTAATTTTTTTTTGTTTTCTGAAGTGCAGCACAACTGCCAAAACAAACTTTTTAATTCAGTTGAAGCGCAACGCAACTCCACAATTGCAGAACTGGATTTTCGTACCAAGTCAAAGTGCAACCTAACTTTTGCAATCAAATTCATAAAACACAATGCAAATTCTGCATTTTTGCGATTTTAGGTGGTAAAGAAGCAAGTAGTTTGCTGAAGAAAAGCAGCACTTGACAATATTATGATTGAAATGAAACAAAATTTAGTTCAAAGTATAAAATTGCGCTACCGGTCCTAATAAAACAAAAAAAATATTGAAAGCGCAGCGCAATTAATCTGCAAAAAATTTTTAAAACATTAGTCTGCAATGCAACTTCCGCGATTATGGAGCTGTGTTGCCTGGGTACAATGATGTGGAGATGGGCCCTGCCAACCCATAAAACGCTTTGGCGTAATACAGCGAGTGTAATGAAAGATTTGATTTGAATTCAGCATTTTTTGCGTCCAACTTTAACATACCTCATGAGCATTGAGTAATGTGTGCCTTTTAATCATTTGACTAGACATCCATAATCATTTCACTACTCATACAAATTTACATCTGCAATTTCTAATTTTTTAACAAAGTGGCCAATGTTACATTACAATTGTTACATATACCCTTAACCCTTTAGGGGCAATGTAGCAATGCATAACATAAAATATAATAAAATAAAAGCATTTTTTTGTAAAAATAGCTTTAAATCATTATTTTGTACATTAAAACACTGTTTAAGCTCTGAAATTCAGTTTACTGAAGTTGTATCTCTTAAAGGCCACCTAATGTCTGCAAACCAATGCATTTAGAATGCAATAAAAAAGTATTACTAATCGAATGCTGAAAACCTGGTTTAGATGCACGTACTCAGTTTCAAGCTTTCGCGTTTTTAAAAAGTGACATGATGTCATCAGACCCAGGAGTTTGGTGCCTTCGACTTTACTTTGAGCTAATTACGCCTTTTTTGCACAACACTTTTTGACTAGCAAGCTGCTATCAACATGCCTTTCCAAAATCGCCTATCCTCTGCAAAGACAAATTAGTCGAAGGCACCAAACTCCTGGGTCTGATGACGTCATGTCACTTTAAAAACGCGAAAGCTTGAAACTGAGTACGTGCATCTAAACCAGGTTTTCAGCATTCGATTAGTAATACTTTTTTATTGCATTTTAAATGCATTGGTTTGCGGACATTAGGTGGCCTTTAAAGCGTTGAGAAAAAGCGAGCAAAATGTGGACACCCTTTTACTCTTTTTTTATTTTTTGATTAATGTTAGAGTTTATGTTAAAAGTTATTTAAGTCAAGTTTTTCACTGTTGACCAAAATGTTGGGAAAACCCTAAAATGCATTTTCACCAAATTTCAACTTTATATGTCTTGCCATTTTCAAGATATTGCAGTTCAAAGTTGGCAGTTTTCTTCCTACTTCGGTGTTGCCATTTTGCCTGACAGACGAAATCGGTTAATTGCATACCGCTTAAACGCATATATCGTTTTGTTGCATACAAATCTGATATTCCTAACCAAATCCTATCTAACATTAAGTGAAAACACCTGTTAATCGCATACCGTTTAAAGGAATAAATCGGATAATTGCATAAGCTTTATTGCTGTAATTGCTACCTTTGTTCGGTTAAGCGCAATTTTCTTCAGGCAATCATCGATAACAAATCATCGATAACAAACATCGATAACAATATAACAAAGTTAATTGCTACCTTTGTTCGGTTAAGCGCAATTTTCTTCAGGAAATCATCGATAACAAAGTGGTTTGTTATCGAAAGCATTGTGTTGGTTTGCTAAAACGCAGTGTTTTATAGAGGCAAAATTTTGTAAAGGAAATGCGTCCACATTTTCACAGGCAGGCCAAAAAGATGTAAACAACCACATCACATGAAGTACTGTAAAACGATAAAAATAAGGTTTTGTGTGAAACAGCGAGCAGCCTTTTTCGATCACTTTCTTTTGTTATTATGCTGCACTTAAACAAGAAAGCCATCGCACTCCGATCAAAGTAGTTGTGATGCAATAAAGACTTTTGTTGAGAGCAATGCAATATTTTATCGCGGTTGTTTGTAGTGTAAGTGCATTACAGTAACTTGAAGTCGCGCTATTTACGCGACTGCTGGCGATACACAGTGTTTTGTAATGAATTGCTGTAGTGTTATTTTAGACAAGTATAAAGCGCTTCATGCCCCAGTTGACTGATATGCAATCACTAGTACAGCGTTCGTTAACGATAAATACTTTTTCTAGAGCATATCGCTTAAACACATATATCAGATAATCGCATAAAAATGTCTGGCAAACTAGGTATGCGATTAACCAGTTTCACCTGTATTGTCACAAAAGATTAACTTTTGTAAAGGTGGCTTGAATTTCCTTGAAAAGCTGCTAATTTGTAATTCTGACCATTTATTTTGTTTGAGTGTCAAAAAACTTATTGAGAGTTACAAACACGTAGCAACTTTTTGAAATTTTGTTTGTGGTTGGAAACCCTGGCAAAATTTTTAAGGGAAAAAGTCTTTCTAAGGGGAAATCTAAATTTATTATACCTTGGGAACAGAAGGTCGTAGAAAACTCGAATTTGTGAAGTTAGTCTTTAGATCTATTAAAAGTTTTTGAGAGAAAACCGAGCAAAAGATTTTTCGACCTAAATGCCCTTTTAAGGTTGGAATAAGGCTCAGTAGTTGATTTTTATTTTTGCGTAAAGTAACTGCAGCCTCTGCCTTTTTTCTAAATTAACTGCTCATTTTTGTAGAGGTGAAGATAATCCGAAAGAGATAGAGCTACATCCACAACAAATTATTACAAAGCATTATGATGCACCAGACAACGTATATCCATTGGTGATTGGAATTGAACCAGAAAGCTACACCAATATTCAAAAACATTCCAATGAAGGTTTGGTTTTGTTTTCCATTTTGCAAGGAGTTTAATTGACTTTGAGAGTGTTTTCTGAATTCCAACTTCAAAATATATGAGTTTTCAAAAATAGTACCACGATTCAAATTTATGAAATTGATTATTATTTACTTTCAAAGGTTTACTGCATGTTAATACAACCAATAAAGAGTGATGGTTTGGTGCCAAAAATTTTTGCATCCCTATAAATTTTGTGTTTCGTTTGTATCTTTGTCAAGTTTTAGCTGTGTACAATATCTTTGAAATTAATCTTTAACTGACTAATGAAGTTTTGAATCAGTTTTGGCAATTAATCTAACAGACATTGCAGGCTGAGTATGATGAATAGTATGTTGGCTCGGGTTAGGTATGGTAGGCATGGTATCAGAAGTATGGTACAGGAAGACGGCCAACAGTTTAAGTGTAGTATCCTAATCCAACCTGCTTCTTTTAATTTGATGGCCAAACTGGCTACCTAAGGTACTGGATATTAATGCAAATATTCATGGATATCAAATGTCAGTTTTGTACATACAAATTAGAGCTAGTGTTTCTAGCATCAAAAGAATATTTCGCTGCTAATGTGCGAAATTGTCAAATGTCCAAAATCATGGTTTTGAGAAAAACACATTTTAATTTTTTTTCCCAACTTGTGCAATTCTTAACAAAAATACTTCTGTTATTAATTTAGGGTTGACCACTATGCTAGAAAAGTCTCCATTAAAATTTTAGACAAATCCGACCAATTTTGGGGGTAAAGTTGACTAAATTTTATGATGGAATCATGGAGTTATTGCATTCTTTTTTCTACTTTACTGGTTTTTGGCATACCACACTTTGCACATAAATTAATATTGGTAAAATAGTGTAACGGACGAACACTTTCATTTGTATTGGTACTAGAATTGAAGCCCAAAATTGTTCATGCATAATATTGAAATTAATAAAAAGGAGCGCAAAGATATTTATACATTAATAAGGTACAAAACAATCAAGTATTAGATTTGAATAACATTTTTAGCCATCGATTTATTACAGCAAGTGATCATTATTAGCAACGAGTATTCCATACATACTCTATATTAACATTGCTTTGTGTATGTTTATGGCTTCAAGCGATTTGTACTTGATGATTAAGATTAAACTAAATTAGAAGTAGCCAGCAGTTTACTCAAGGTTGAGAACTGGGGGTTAGGGAGCAAATTTTGTTACGACAAAAACAATTGTGCTAAGTATCTATAGGTGAGCCAGCTCTGGGGTCTAAGAGCTCTGCCTTCAGTCGTCGGAGTCTGAGGACTCTGCTTCCAGCAAACCGAAACATCCAAAAACGAATGGCTCGCAATGAAATCAAACACCCCACAGCCTGGAAATGTTTACGATTTCTTTGAAAAACAAACTTAATTTTAGCTTGATTATTCTGCTCGGTATAGTGTCGAAACTTGGCGTAAGATCTTGAGCGTACAAACAAATCCTTAGGTTATTTTAAACATAAATTTAATGTGCTCGGCATACCGCCTTACCAGCGTAAAGCTGCCAGTTGGAAATAAATTGAGGTTGCGCTCGTACACTCACGATTTTGTGCACAGCGTAGACCGAGCCGTCATCTTCACAGCATACTGAAAACAAGAAATTGGTCTGGTTAAGAAAAAGCTGTAAAAAATTATGCATAGTAAATGGTACTATAAATGCAAATTCTGAAAATTTGGTCAATTAATCCACAGCTTTCAAAAAGCTAAAAGTAGAATATTTAACAACATTTTTTCACCATGTTGGAAAACACTCTTTTAAGAAGCATGTGTTTTTGTTGAAATCACAGTGAAAAAAAATGTTTTGCTTTTAGATAATCACTGTTTTTTGCATATTTATTTTAACCTGGGCAGTCATAACTCCTCTAAAACTTTATTTGTATTTTGCAAAACTGTCGTAAGTGGGATATACGACATTTTTGAAAAACTCAAGTTTTACTACGACTGTTCAACGAAATTCATGTTTTGAAAACTAAATGAGATATAGACACGAAACCCAATTAATTCGTAGAGATTCTTCACAATAATATAAAATTGAAAAAAAGTATTTTCGTAAAATTTGGACTCACGACAGTTTCGCGTAGTAGCGATGATTTGCTTAATTCTGAAAATGTTTGTTACTCGCAATCTTGCTTACGTAACTTTTATTTTATTGTATTTATATTCTTAAGTTTTAGGATTTTATTATGTGCAGGAATTTCTGAATGTTTTAAATGTGTATAGGAATCGGAATTCGTTTGCAGATGAGAGATGACACACCTGAGCCACAGTCCAGCTTTCTTTCAACTTCGGTAAAAAGAGTAGGCACTGAATTGAATAAGTTCGAGCAGAGCATTTGTCAATGTGGATGCAAAACTTGTGGACTTTTCTTATTTGTAGATGATGTGTAAGTGGCATAAATTTTTGTAGCAATGATAAATAGGAAAATATGGTACCCCAGCAGACCATCACATTTTTTGACTTTGTGCTGCATGATTGATGATGTTTTACAATTTAGTATACCACTGTTTTACTTTAAAAGCCGCGAAGCATAAGATCTTCAATTTTTGATGCAATCCATTTGTGAGCAGCTAGGTTTTTTTTTCGGTCATTTGTCGGTCATTGACCGATTTTTTTGCGCAATGACCGAAATATTTTTGGTCTGTTCGGTCATAATGACCGAAAACTTTTTCACCACGGCCAGCACAATATTCGCAGGTTCGTAGCACTACGAGCGAATGTCAAGAAACAAAACTAGCTGTTGATAGTTCTTTTCTCAAAACAAGTATTGCTTTGAAGCACTTTTCTTATCTGCGCATGCCGCGAATGTCAGAATTGATGTGGTAGGCCTACGCGTTGAAAGAGCAGAAATCAAAAAAACGTACGATTTTCATCGAGAAACAGTTATTATTTCATCACACTCGTTAATGAATAAAGCAGAACGATAACTACAAAGTGAATTGCTACGTAAAGGTAAGTGATAAAACGAAAAATAATATAAACTTGTGGAGCGGTTGACACAAATTTTAGCCCCGAGTTTATTCAGATCAATTCACTCTATTTAGTTCTAAAAGTCAGAACAAGATTGCATCTCAACTGACAGGAGTATGCTGAGTGGTTCTAGTAAAAGAGAGCAACTGGAGCCCAGAAAGAAGAAAACAAAATTTTGCAGTTAGCAGTCGAACTTGAGTTCATTTTTTTAAATCACCAAGTAGCGAAGATGTCGTCGAAGCCAAATCTAGTTCGTCTTCAAGTTTAACGCTGCGCGTTGTAGAAGACGATAGCAATTCGATTTTAATGGTCACTCTCAAGAGCGTCGGCAGAAAATTTTTCAAGGGGAGGGGGGGCAATACGAATTGAGCCAGTATTAACTACTAAAAACGAAATAATTTTTGAATTTTGCGAGGTTTTAGAGAGAGTGTGTGAAAATCCAGGGGAACCATGGCCCCCCGTTGCCGACGCCCATGGTCACTCTAGACTAGATGATGAAGAAACAGAGCAAGGTTCGTCCTAAGTAAATTCTTTAATGTTTTTATTTAAGTTGTGAATCGCGCACTTAACAATGTAATAAGTTCATGCCGCTGCACAATGCATTGAAGAGAAATAATATTATGCAGTAACAACAGCTACGAACTCGTTTCATTTTTTATGCTAGTTCAAGTTCTGAGATTCTTATTTTTATTCTTTCTCGAGTTTGGCAAAGATGTCGAATTTTTCGAGTTCAATTAAGTGTTGTCAAAAACAAGCAGTAAAACTAAAATCCAGCTTGCATGAAGAAAATTTGAAAAGGAAGTCGTTGCCCTAGCTAAGTTTTACAAAATTAGCCCTGACCCTATCGAAAACGAAGTGCTAGAAGACGAATGGCACAATTTTAAGTTTGAAGTTTTACGGAATTGTCGTTATGCTAATGACAATTGGCGAACGGTTTTGACAATCGCTGCAGAACAGGAATTGGATTGGCCCGCTCTTTCCACGATTGCCAGAGCAGTACTTAGTTTTAATGCTGGAAACGCAACTATAGAACGAGGTTTTAGTCCTTTGGCTAGACTAAAAACGCCCCCAAGAAATCGTCGACTACCATTCACTTGTGACAATTGATGCGACTACGCTTGAATGCAGAATCGTACAAAACTTGCGATTACAGTTTGGCATACAACCATAGGTGGGCAAGTTAATATAAAATGTTAGCTTTGTTAACCACTAGTCCGTTAACAAACTTCACACCTCCGTTAACGTTAATTCGTTATTTTCAGCTTTAATTGACCGAAGTTAATGAAGTCCGTTAATTCGTTAACATTTTGCGTATAATTTACATTTCTTTTTATTCACTCGCTTCTACAACACGTATTGACGCTGTTGAGCTTGATCGCAAGGAAATATTTATTGCTATGGTGGTCTTTTTGTGTTTTGGAAGTTACAGTTTACCGTCTAATCTAGTTTTTAAGATAAAAATAGGATCAAATGCACTAACAAAGCTGCGATCGGAAAATGTTTGGAAATTGCGAACAGAATTTGATTTGATGAGGATGCAGCTTATTATTTGCCGCTTGATGAGGATGCAGCTTATTATTTGCCACAAAAAAGAGCTCCTTTCTTCGCTTTTCTATAAAACTCGTGCTAGCACGCAACAAGTGTTACCAGTGCAAACTGGTTTGTACCGGTATGATGAATGAATGGTGCAAGATATTAACGATAAAAACCTTAACGGAAGTTAACAGAACTTAACGGAAGTTAATTTAGTCCGTTAACATGAAAACACTTTTTAACGGATTACCGAGTTAATGAAAAAGTTAGCTACGTTATTAACGGATTAACGGACTTGTGCCCACCTATGCATACAACCATTGGTTACAATCTACAAAGCGGTCCAGGTAAAACGCAACGAGCAGGGGTTCCAGCGCTTTTTCTTCACAGTCCAACATGCCAACGGCTGAAGAAGAATAAATATGGACGGCTAAATTTTGAGAGACATATTTTGTGCAGGATTGTTTTTTCTACGTTTGTTTAAGTTTAACGCTTTTTTAAAGTCGTGATTTTGTGTTGCAAGTTTATACCCGCTAATAAGTTTTCGTTTGTTCTGATAATTAAAAAAATACGACTACAGGTAATGTTTTTTTAGTTGTTCTCGCATTGTGAAAGAGCAAAACTGCGACCTTGTGTCGTTTATCCTGAGTCTTTTTATAGGTTAGTTTTAGTTAAAGATGGATCATTCTGCAATCGTTAAATCATAATAACTCGGAATTACTTAGTGAATTTTGTAACTTGATTATGCTCTCTAACGCTTTTTTTTTGAAGCCTTTTTGCATCACTGCAGTGTCTGTTTATATCATACCCGCTGCAGAGCGTAGCATCAATTTAGCTGAGAATGCTTGAAGTAATTTGATCTAAAATGCTTTGTTTTTATGACCGTGTTTTGCAAATTTCGTTTCGTGTCGTATTCTTTTAATAAGAGCTCAATAAAGCGAAATATTGTTCATTTTACTTTGATCAGAAAATGACCGAAAAATAATTCAAATGACCCAAAAAATATCTGGCAAATCGGTCAAATGACCGAAACCAGATTTTGAAAAAAAAAACCTAGAGCAGGGATGTGGAAGCGGCAATTTTTGAATCGCTTTTGCTTCAACCCTTGCGCTTCCGCTTCTACCACTTAGTGACGTAATTTTTCCCTAAAATTTTTTGATCCTAAAGGTTTTTATCAATTTTATTCCAAATAAGTTGAAATAAAAAAGATTTGTTGGTATCATCTCAAAAACATTATATACCTAATTGTTTATGTTTGTATAATGGTTTGTCATTCGCCAGGATCTGCGCATGAGCGTAGTCAGGAATTGGGATTGGATGGTACTAAACCGAAAAGTCCTATCACATGGTTATTATGTTTCAGCTGATGCGCATTTCTCTGAATGTGGTCATCCAGAAGTTTAAAATAATAAACGATTATTTGGGGTCTGGGGACGGACTTCCAAGTGCTCGGGGATAATAACTTGTTTCAATTATCTGCACTGTTAAGCGCAAATCTTTACTTGGCTATAATCAGGTAGCCGTGGGGCGAAGCTCCCACATTTGCAGATGGTTTTTTATTAATTTGTTTGTGCATGTGGTTTGCCTCAAATTTTTGCTTGCAACACATATTTTTAGGACAGCAAAATATAAAAACACTGCAAGAATTATACGGTTATACACAGTAGTACCACATTAACACAATTCTTGCTGCAAACAATAGTTATAGCAATTAGTTAAAACAAGCATTATAGCATCATTATTGTTAAAAAGTCATACAATATTAAACTTTGTTTGAGAGATGTTATGATACTTTCCTCTGTTTGCTTTTCAAGAATATATTATCGCAGTGAAAGAAATTAAAATGCTGCAGCTGGAAACTTTGTCTATGTTGGTGAATACTGTGTGATATGAGTATGGCTCCAAAAGTTTAAAAAATGGGCAAAGCCCTATTTAAAATTTTTTTTGAGAAAATGGTTAAATTTTGGGACTAAAATAGAGAATTTTTTTACACTTGAAGTTTTAAAAATGAGTTTGGTTGGCTACAAGGTTCAATGGTTCATCTTTTAGTTGATACAGATGGGAGCTACCTGGATCTAGGCGAACTGCAAGTCTGTAAGAATGTTTCTTTGCAAATGATGGTCTACCGAACATTCGCTTTTCGTCATATATTTTACAACAAATTGTACCACATTCAAGTTTTTAACGTTCGATATGAATGGCCAAAGTAGAAGCGGAAGCGGTACCCTTTTACCGCTTCCAGCTTCTACGAAAATTTGCCGCTTTCAGCTTCTGCTTCCACATCCCTGGTTGTGAGTGCTTAACCAGGTCAACCTGGGTTCTGGAATATCTTACTTGTTTTGGAATTGGTTTTTTGACAGACAGACAGACTGACAAAAGTTTTATTGCTAACTAACAAATAATAAAAAAAGCAACTTTGATGTCTGGCTGGTCTGTGGCCGAGGCAAAAAATATTTGCTTTTTTTTTTCAGAAAATTCAATCGTGTCTTGCCACTTCCATCTCAGACATGGAGAGATCTTTTCAACAACTGGTCGTGTTGCAGTCATTCACAAGGAGAGACAACACCAGGTTCTTTAAGCTAATAAAATGAAGCTGTTTTCTTCCAGATATTACATCAAGTCGTGAATTAATATCTTGAACAAACAACTAGGCTTTAAACATAGTTTTTTTTTTGTTTTTTTGAAGGAAAAAAAATTAAATCAGTTGTGGCGAATTGCACCTTGCTACTGCATTACGTGGATTAATAAAGTTTTGTTTTTTCACAGCCTGACAGCGAAATCTAGTAGAGCAATTATGATGCTGATATTGATCCCTACAAGTTTTGTAGCGTACAAAACTCTTCACTTTGTTGACTGGTATCATATTTTGCTTAGGTTATGTGACCAAGTCTCCATTGAAACCTCGAGAAGGTGACTGTCTGTTAGATGAATACAGCATTCTGGTGCGTTCTAGTATTATAGAGAGCCGAAATATTCTAATACGAAAACAGGTGGAAAAACCAACTGAAAAGGTATGTGATAATTGCTTTTGCTTTGAACCCTTCATCTTGAAAATGAGTCGATGGTGTTAATTGATTCATTTGCAATGAGTGTTTTGAAGTTAATAAGTCAACTGAATTATAAAAGGAATTCAGTTTGACAAAGGTTTACTTTACTATCACATACTTCGGGGTATGAATCTGGCGTTATTTTCTATTTGTTTTGGTCATTCACCAAAAATATCCGTCTAGGTCGACAAATGAGCCAAAAAAACCTTGGTATGAATCTAAAGAGGTATAATATTACAGTGTAGAGTTTTAATATTACAAGAGTAGAGTTTTTGAGAATATGATTTAGAAAAATTTATTTTCTACTACTATTCGTACTTATTCTAAATTTCTAGTATTATTTTTCAATGCACTTAAGTTTTGAATGCTTGATTATTCTTTGCAGGATGCCAAAGACGTAAAATGTGTGAAATGCAGCCGATGTAGAGCTAATCTGGGGGAGGCTTTGATATACGAGAAGAAAATTGAGACGATCAAACTAACCAAAAGCAGCATAGAAGTGTTTGCTGTGAAATCTGTACCTCCTGATAATGTTCCAAGGTAGGCCAGAGGCATATCATTGATTCATTTAAGTATACTTACGTAGTCTATAGGTTGATGTCTTCAACTCATTGTAATCAAATGCTGTTCTGACTTCTGGTTCTTTTAGTCCCTTTTACCATTGAAATTGGACTTGCTATTGTTTAGGGTTTTCAGAAAGTGAAAAGCTACTGTTTGAAAATATTTTTTTATGTAAAGATGTAGAAAAAATATTATACTATCTAAAGTTTTATGGTTCACAGCAAAAATCAGCTATTTTAGTGTAAACATGACTAGTTTAGAATTTGAAATCTTGTAAATTGAAAACTGTTCATAAAATCTCGAAGCAGTTGTTTCGTTCTTCAAATAATGTTGATACCGGCCAGTTGGTCAAGCATAACGCACTCGTCTCTGGAGCGGGATGTCTGAGGTTCAAATCTCGGACTGGTCAAATCCAATGCAGTGTTGTCAATGTCTCGCCACCGCTGCGACAATTCTTCGAAAGAAGCTGTGTTGCCCGGGTGCAATGACGTGGAAATGGACCCCGCACACTCGTTACACGCTTCGGCGTAATACAGCGAGTATAATGAAAGAAATAATGTTGATCGATTGATCCATATTTATCCTTCATTTACGAGGAAGCGACAGAGGCGCTTTTATTTTGGACGAATCCTCATCCACTTAGGAGTTGACCATTTTCCAAGCTTTCCGATTGATGTTTCATTTCTTCCCACTTAAATTGACTGCTTGTTCGAAGCCACCAAGCAGAGATAATCATCGTAAAGCGCCTTATCCAATGGTGCAACAACGTGACCAGGGGCCTGTTGAGCCCAGATCATGCTATCGTGGTCATCGTAAAAACTACGCCTTTACCCTTTCGACCATGCTGCCTGCGTGTTTTCTACAGGTATGGAAAAAACCGCAGAAAAAAAGCAATAATGGTAGAATGATAATTGCAGTATCTAACGATAGTTGGATTAGGAAGTACTAATTTTTAAGCCCAAATTTGATATTTGCACTATCGGTACTAAGCTCAAGAACTATTCAATGGTTCACAATCCGGGTAGTTTGTTATGCTTTTTTTTGATTTTGACCATTTACTAGACAACTTTTCGCTATCTTCTAGGCCCATCTTTTTTAGTGAGTTCTTTCTTGAGGTTGTTCTAGCCCAACAATTAGCAGACGCCGTACTAAGCCAATCCTCACATCTATTTGTTATACAAGATACGGAAGGAAACATATACCTTCTTGTAAGTTAATTTTTTTATTTATTGTTTTAAATTCTGTAGTGAGATGTTTTATGTTACTTAGGGTGTTTCATTTTTTCACCATTTTTGAAATCAAAAATGCCCAGGGTGCGATAGGGTGGGGTTTTGGGAAAAAAGTTAGGGCCAAAATTTTTTTGGATTATGACGTCATTTTGAGGTTGCACGCATCAATTGAAATTTCGAGGGGCCGAAATTTCGTAAATGTGACGTAACTCAGAAACTACTTGGCGTAAATTAGTAAAATTGGTGTCAAAATGACCGGAAGACATGATTTTGTATAGGCACTTAAGAGGGTTCTACTCTCTAATGGCAACAGAAAAAAAGTTATTAAAAAAAAACTTGTTTTAGACCAAAATTTCGGTCAAATACGCAGAATTACTGTGTTGCTATCACCTGATGCACACATTAAACAGCTGTTTATGCAAGTTTTTGTATTGAGCACAAACATTAACTTGAGTTGAAATAACAGGACTAACGCAATACGTTAATACAAAAATTCACGAACACTACATGAGCGTAGGCGTACGAAACAAATTGCCCTATTTGGTCTGGTCGAATGTGTTCTTTTTTTTTTTTTAGATAAATTTCAGAAGATGCCATCAAATTGGCTAGAATAAGAAAGCTTTAACATAAAAATTAAAGCAAACGTCAAAACATTACAATTAAATTATTATAAAAATTACTCCAAAATTTTAAGAAACTACCCGAAATAGTGGTGATAAAATAAACTGTATTTTTACATTGAAACGAGGATTTGACGATAGCATGAAGATTACCATAATAACCAATGGTGAACAATGAACATACAGTACAAGCTGCATTACGTTACAGTTTCGAATCTAAATTGCACATGTATGCACGCAAACGGATATCTGTCCGATTCATGTATTTCGGATCATCAAAAATCTTCTGGTTGATGATCTTCTTCAGAATTCCTATTCGTCTCTCTGTCGATCTGTTATGGCAGTCTATTGCTCGCCAGAAGGAAGGATTCAGATGAGAAGCTGATATGCAAGGAGCTTCTTTACTTTGCTTCGTAAAAAAATGTCTCAAACGCTTTCTTGGATCACTCAAAAGGGTTCGAATTTCAACAGAGTCAGGAAAGGATTCTGAAAACGATACAGCTTCCACGCTATAAGGCGGAGTTTCTGCATGAACACTTAATGCAACATTGACTGGCGAAAGCCATTTGGAGGCATGAGGTACAAAGTAGTTCCACACTACGTCAGCTATATTTGGCTCCAATTGACGGTAAGCAAGGATAAGATCTCTTTGAAAAAGAGTAAGCGAAGGTCCTTCGGCGGCTTTCGGGTTCAAATGAATCATAATGAACGATGGTAGATAGACTGATATAATAAATGAAACTATTTTGTTCAAACGTTTTTGTTGAAGGTTCGATAGATTTCCAAGATTAAAGATTAACAACCTGAGGTATCCATTGGCAGTTGTCACCCACCGCGAATGACATATATTTTCCTGCTTGTAAACTAAAAGGTTTTTTAGATTGTCTGGTACCTCAGCAACAATATAACCAGCCAGAACCAACAAGCATAGCTGATCACTTCTCAGACTGTTGTCTGTATCGGCTTTTCCTTTTTGTTGGGAAAACCATTCCAGTTTGGCCTTCACATGCAAAGCTGCAATTTTTGTCACAGAAACTTGAAAACTTTCTTGAGGAACTAAATTTTCAATGAGAGGAGCATCTATGGTCTTCATTATATTCATGATGGCGCCATCCTGCATTGCACCAGGGCCTTTTTTACTCCCTTCCACAGCCGTAATGACATGAGTGAGGTACACTTCATTGACATGAAACAAGCACTCAAATTCATGAATGCCATGACCAGCGATATCCCGCACGTGGTCATGCAGGCGTTTATTTACACCGGATGTTTTTCCAGTGTTCAGTGCAGTGGTATCCGCCATAACGCTATAAATATTATGAAGATAACCAGCACAAACTTCAGATATTGCCTTGAAGAGAGATTCCCCAGTAACGGACGCATCTTTGCTGAAAGATTTAACTCCCATAACTTCATCCATCTTAGCGTTGTTGAAATCAACAAATTACCCTACAAATACGTACCTGTCGATCTTATCAATAATTTTTCCATCATAACAGAGTTGTAATGAGTTTGAGGCAGACAAAACGGATTTGCACTTCTGCAACGCTTTCATTCGCGCTTTTTCACGATGGCGGTAAACGGTTGAAGACGATGCAGCAATATTATCAGCGCCGATTACAGACAATAGTTGATCTGACTGCTGACGCAATGACGTCATTCTGCTGTCAGCTAGAATGCAACTTTGCTCAGTAAGAGAAAAACTCTTCTTTCTATTGTAATTTTTTCCTCCAGTAACTTTTCTAGGGCAATATTCACTGTCAATTTCAGCATTGTCTTTTTCATATTCTTCATGCAAATCCAATGCAGCGCTACTTCTTTTCCGTAATCTAGTAATGGTAAGTAGTGAATCAATCCCTGTTTTATCAGCAGCTGATCCTGAGCAACCGCTAAGTGATTCGCGCGGGGCAGTTTCTTCCAACTCATTGGGGAGGTTTCGAACATGAGTTAATCGTTCTCTTTGAGCTGCAGCATGACTAATATCTACGTGGCTAATTATCATTTTTCGCTCGCTTCTTTGGTCTTTAATGAAAGCAACTTCTTTCTCTGGTATCCTGTCTTTAAAGTCACAGGAGCAAAGCAATTTCTTGTTACGTAGTTTTGATGATTCTTCGATGGGGCATTTACACTTAGAAATATCAAATAAATTTTAAAGCCACTCTTCACTCACCTCATTTAATTTTCTTCTTTTTGCTCTTTTTCTTGCAGCTTCAAATTTAGTAACGAGATTTTTGCACTGGCCACTGACTCTCTGTCTAGTAACGATTGGGAGACTTGCTTTATTCCATAATGCAGTGGCATCATTTACTAGACTATCTTTTAAATCCGAAAAGCTTGGAGTTTTGCTTGAGAACTTAGGATCTGAATCTTCCAATTTCTTCCTCAAGTAAAAATAATGCTGCACCACCTCAAAATTAGTTGGTAAAACATTACCTTTTATATGCTTGAATACTTGCAATGATCTGCTAATATCTGACCTTAGCGCCATCTTTCTAAATCAAAGTACTGCGTAAAATAGATAATACTGTCAAAAAATTAATTAAGTGATTTTGTTCTAGAATATTCCGTAAAGTATTATTTGATCATAAATAAACTTTCTGCTTTAGCACTCAAACGTAACGAAAAAACTACGAAGATATTAATTCCAAATTAGGAAAAAAAAGGGAAAAATCAGTTTTTTTTAAATAACTTTTTTTCTGTTGCCATTAAAGAGTAGAACCCTCCTAAGTGCCTATACAAAATCATGTCTTCCGGTCATTTTGACACCAATTTTACTAATTTACGCCAAGTAGTTTCTGAGTTACGTCACATTTACGAAATTTCGGCCCCTCGAAATTTCAATTGATGCGTGCAACCTCAAAATGACGTCATAATCCAAAAAAATTTTGGCCCCTACTTTTTTTCCCAAAACCCCACCCTATCGCACCCTGGGCATTTTTGATTTCAAAAATGGTGAAAAAATGAAACACCTAATGTTACTGCTTTAATGCTACTCTGTTGCTGCGCTGAGACTATTTTGTTGCTTTTATTACTGTGTACTTTTCGTTTCTGGCATTATATCATTTGTACTAACTTGAGGCTCGTCACATGGGTGACAGCGGTGGGATTCGAACCTACGCCATTGACTGATGCCTCAAACACAAAGTCGGTAGTAAAAACTGTCAAAAACTAGGATGTTAGGCAATGCTTTTCTTTATCACTTGGCTTAATTAATGGTTAATGGTGTCTGCGTAGCTGCATCGAAGAACTGTAGATTACTTCCATAAAATGTTCCTTCATTTGATGTGCAACTCTAGTGCATATTTTTACTCCTTTCTACGACCTACGTGCTGTTTTGCCAAAACAGAACTTCTGTCAAAGTTTGCAAACACAGTTTACAAAAGTACCACTAAAACGATCCCCAATTCCATGTTTCCAACACTACATTGATTTTTCCACTCCAGTTTACTCGAACAAAGTTTGTCAGATAAGTCTAATCCCGAAAATTTGATCTTTATTAGGAATTTTTTATAGATTCGGGTTTTGAACACTACAAGCCGGTTATATGTTAGTAACGGGAAGCCTCATACCGAAAATCTTCGGTCCGAGTTGGAAAATTCGTCAAAAACACTTGAATCTGGAGGTAGGTTTGCCAATTTTTCGAATCCTTGTTAATGTGTGAATATGAAATTAGACTTTAGGTAAAGTTGTTGGCCAAGTAATGTTAAATGCTTTGTTTACTAAGTAAACGCTGTTTAAATGTGTTGTTGGCTGCCCATGACCAACCGTTTGTTTATTCCATCCGCATTTGGCAATATACAGTTGTGTACTATCGAGTTACTCTTGAAGACATTACTCAATGATAATTCAAACTCCTTCCAGTTGCGCAGAACTGCTGCCCATAGGCAGCGTGGCCAAGAGGGTAAAGGTATCGTTTTTACGACGACCTTGATCGCATGATCTGGTGACAACCCGCACCCTGGTCACTTTGTTACGTCCTTACTTTACGATGATAAGATGCGTTACGATGTTTATCTCTGCTTGGTGGCTTTGAACAAGCAGCAAATTCAGTGGACAAGAATTCGAAGAAATCCACAGGAACTTTGGGTCACTGAAACTCCTAAGCAGATGCGGATTTCTCTAAGCACAAAGTAGTTATCGCAATGAAAAGAGTGCGGATTGTCCCATTGTTAAGAGTTTGACGTCCGGTAGCAGGAGGATAAATAATATGCAACAATTTAACTAATTGGTTTGACCAAATCAAGTTAACATGATTACTCACATCTTTAAACATTACTGATCAGTTGGCGTAGCTGTATTTAGTCGATATAGTCTGCTCCTGAAACGAATCCGTTATGTGTCAAACTAAATCTTCACTGAAAACATTCAAACGTCAGAGTGACGAGCTCTGCCACTTTTAACCAGAAAACGTAAGTGGCAATTCGACTCAAAGACCGCAGGATCTTCGCTTTCTTGCTTAGGCAATTTAATAATTAAAAATACTATAAGCTCGACAGCAAAGCTGAATAAATGTTTAGAAGGAAATCACAAAGTTCTCAGGGCCGCCGACAATTCGACGTCGTGTTGCAATGGCGCCGGCGATTCTGCGAGCAAAAACAAAAAAGAAAATGGAGAAAGAACAAAAAAAGAAGGAATTTTCGGAAGCAACAGCAAGCAAGCTGTCAGTGGAAAACCATGGCGGAAAGACGGAAAAGTGGCGGACGTGATCGAAAAACTCTTTTCCTTTTCTACTCATCTCATTTCAATCGGGTAGGAAATTAGAAGTAGAAAAGAAACAACTTAGCTATCAACAACTACTATCTTGCTCTAATGAGTATCCCAATAGAAAGCAGTTTCACATAACAAATTAACAGTGTGGCTGCAAGGAATAATCTCAACTACCTTAACACTGTTGAGCATCCTAACACCAACTATTTTAACTTTACACATTTGGTTGAAACTCCGGTTTTTATTTGTGGATGAAGGCATTGTACTTGGGGGGGGGGGACCTCAGCTATACGCTAGAGAACCCGCGAGAGAACTGCTGTTTGCACTCCACTGAGAATAATTGGTGGGGGCACCACATTACCACACATACGCATCTGTTGTCGCTTATAATGACTTGTTGGGAAGCATAGGCGTGGCCATGAGAGCGCCTCCTCAATTGAAATGCGACCAATGATAAAAATGTAACGAAAAAGCCTATTGTTTCTTCAGTTTCTTTTAAGACTTTTCGCGTACAACAGTAATTAACTACAATATTGACGACCAGGGGACCCTGCCCCCTTTAATTCAATTTTTGCCAACCAATTTAAATCTATAACCCGGGTGAAGTTAAGGATTTTTGTCCTAAAAGTTGCTACCTCGATGAGGCCCTCATCTATCCTTTTTATGAACGTAATGCAAATACCAGGGACGGATTTACCATATGGCACAGTGCCAACGGCCCGTAGTTCAGATGGTGACTTTTTAGGTCTTCATTTATAGTTGGCAAGATGTTGCGAAAATCTTCAAAGTGCTGGGGGCCCTGCGCAATGTAAATCCGGCCCGGGCAATAACATGGTTAGTAAGCCTAACCATCATTCTATCGTGCCATTTTTCAATAACCAAATTAACCATTCACCTCCACCTCGCAAGTTTTACGCGACAAAATACTTTTGAAAAAAAATTAGCTAGGGGAAATGCTCATTGAACAAATTATTGAATTTGAATTGAGGGGATCTGGGGCCCCTATTCGTACACGTACTCCTACAACTGGTTGTTTTCATGACAAAACAAAAATCTTTAAGGAATTTCTTCGAGTAGATTATATTATTTACTGCTAAAACGGGTCACTAAACTTTTTTCTTGAGGGCTTGGTTACTGCGAGGTTAGCGGCTGCGTGCCGGGTGCGAATTGAGAACAATGTTATACACGTATTTAGAATTCCATTAATTCGAATTGAGCACAATAAATAACAAAGTCAGCGGTGGTATAGCAAAATTGTGATGGAAATCGATAGGTTGCTGGAATAGCTAACTTCTGTAATGCACTACAGGACATCGTAGTCTTGAAAAGATACACCATTTTCCAAGTTTGGCCCAAACTGTCCTTATTTGTAGTGGCTTGTTATGAAAACACACCTCCACAAGCTACCCGTGGTATGTGGCAAACATTAAACTTGTAAGGTTGCCTGTTGGAAAAAAAAACGTACAAGTTCAACAAACAACGAACTAAGAACGAACGATTTTAACAAAGAAGTTTCTATAAAACAAAGCAACAAAAAAGCTACGAAGCGAAAGACACAGCTAATACACCACGTTGGACAACTCTGATATTTTAGCAGATGCTTGGTGTCATTGTGCCAACAAAGATTGTACTCTTTCAAAACAGCAACACTTTTGCTGCATATCAAGCAACCAGCTGTCCCATTATTGGCTTCCGCAAAAAATACTGTTCTCATTAAAAAATAATCAAGTTCGTTTCTTAGATTACATAATTATTTTTCGAAGCACGAAAATGTTAGCGCAGATTGCAGATTTACGTCTCTGTGCCTTACGTCCTTATATTCCTTCGCATGTCCTATGCCCTTATGTCGGGTTTCGTTTAGTACTGGTACTGTCCCCGTCCTCCTGCTTAAGTTGCGTAGTGCATAGTCTTCTATGGTCTCATTGCCTAAAAACGGAGTTATAGCATTCATTAAACCATGGTGTTTTGTAAATCAAAGTTTATGATGTAATAACAAGAAAAAGGATCGAGACATCATTAGTAGATTGCCTGTAGCTCAAGAACAATGTCAACCTTCAAAAATATGATAGCAGTTGTACTTTAGCTTTTATTTCCGAAACATGTGGCGGGCCGGATGAAATCACCTCGCTGGCCGTAGTTTGGTCACCCCTATCCAAAAATATTGCTAGAGGCAGTGTACCTACTTCCCTCTATCTCGGGGCCAAATCACTTACAAAATTAAACCCCAAAATGCAAGATTTTAAACGTGTTTTGGACTTAAATTATTATAAGTAAAAAGAGGATTGAACAATTTCATTTTTTCAATTGGCTTTCAGATGTTAAAAATTTAGTTCTTTTAAATGGCTCTGAGCACTTGCCAAATGCATAGGTGGGCAAGTTAATGCGAAACGTTAGCTTCGTAAACCGTTAGTCCGTTAACAAACTTCACAACTCTGTTAACGTTAGTTAATCCGTTATTTTCAGCTTCAATTAACGGAAGTTAATAAAGTCTGTTAATTCGTTAATATGTTGCGTGTAATTGGAACGACCGACGCTCGCGTTGCGTGTTCCTTTGTTTTTACTCGGCCATTTTCCAACTAGCGAGTGCGAAATTTCAGACTTTTGCTTATAACTCGAGAACGATTTGGCCTAGCTTCATGAAATTTTGACAGCAGTTTGAGATTAATGAGTTATATGTTTGTACCAAATTTCGAGGCAATAGGTCACGTGATTTTGGTTTTAGAACCCGAAAACCGCCCTGCAAGTTTGGCGTAAAAAGCGGTCTCAGTCAAAAACGGCTTAAGTACGGCAAAAAATATTTCATATGGTTGTATGTCTTCAGATACCCTTTAATCCCAACCAACCCACTTTTGGCCGCGATGAGGTTTATTTTTTTTTTTTCCTTTTCCTAATTTTTGTACGCTCTTCTTCTAAACCACAAAATATCGAAATCTAATTTTTGTGTAAAGTTGTTGAGCTGCAAACGCAATTTTTTCTCCCGAAATTTTTTAAAGCAACTCCACCGGGAACCCCCCCAAAAAATTAATTTTTTGAATGGCTCAAGTTAGAGTGCTACTTTTTTTTGCTATCAGTAGATATTTAACAGACAAATATTTCGACATAGTTTGGGGATGCCACTCCCCCCAGGGACCCCCCCAAAAATCAATTTTTTGAATGGCTCAACTTAGGGTGCCAGTGTTTTATGATATCAGCAGATATTTAACAGATAAATATTTTGACATAGTTTGGGGGTGCCATCCCCCTGGGACCCCCAAAAATCAATTTTGTGAATGACTCAACTTAGAGTGCCAGTCTGTTTTGATATCAGCAGATATTTAAGACAAATATTTTGACATAGTTTGGGGGTGCCATCCCCCCGGGGACCCCCCAAAATCAATTTTTTGAACGGCTCAACTAAGGGTGCCAGTCTGTTATGATATCAGGAGATATTTAACAGACAAATATTTTGACTCTACTTTTCTTAAGGTTCCATAATCAAATATTTTTGAATAATTGCCGATTTTACGGTAGACAAAAAGTACTTTTGAGCGTCACAGCATTAGCTTTGAGTCGGTCGTTCACTGGGTTTGCTGGCAAACTCCCATCTAGTTTACATTTCGTTTTATTCACTCGTTTTCTAGAACACGTATTGACGCTGCTGAGCAGATTGTGAGGAAATATTTATTGCTATTGTAGTCTTTTTGTGTTTTGGAAGTTACATTTTAAAGTCTAATCTAATTTCATGATAGAAATAAGTTCAAATGCACTAACGAAGCTGCAATCGGAAAATCTTGGGAAATTGCGAACAGCGATAATTAATAGACCTCTGAGGCTGCAGCTTCGTATTTGCCACAAAAAAGAGCTCCTTTCTTCTATAAAACTCGTGCTAATACGACACAAGTGCTACCAGTGCAAACTGGTTTGTACCGGTACGATGAATGAATGGTGCAAGATAATAACGATAAAAACCTTAACGGAAGTTACTTTAGTCCGTTAACAGAACTTAACGGAAGTTAATTTAGTCCGTTAACACGAAAAAACTTTTTAAGGGATTAACGAGTTCAAGAAAAAGTTAGCTTCGTTATTAACGGACTTGTGCCCAACTATGGCCAAATGTGATTCAATGGGATTAAAATAGCTTTTTTTCCCCAAAAATCGCCTAGCGGCTGTGATACGATTGAGTTAAGCTAGTTTACTCAACACGTCTCCTCCCAATTCAGACATTTTCACTTTTGGTAAACCTGGCCTCGGCTTCTGATCTTCCATTCTCCGATATCTATGTTCCATAAAACTTCTTCTTTCGAAAATTTTTGATAACCTCATTGCATGTGATTTGCTCCCCCCCCCCTCCATCCAATCTAAAATCCTGGCTACGCGTATGTTGGGAAGGCAGCTTCGCTAGTTGTTTGCCGTGCTTGTATAGTTTTCCAACAACTGCAGTTCTGCAATTGCGATTTTCTTTCAGAAGAACGAGCGGAGATGTTAAAAAAATTGACAGCTCCGGCTGCGAAAGAATTGTGAAAGTTCTTTATGCTGCTACGTTCGACAAAAAATCTCGAAAGTAAGATGCTTCTACTTTTTGCCAATCTTTTATCGTTGTCGTAAATGTATCTCACCAAAAAAGAAATCGTGAAATAATGCGAACGATTTCGAAGCGAAAAATATGATTATGAAGAAATAAAACAACTACATGTACAATGTACATAGCAAAACTGTGTGCAATGATTGAAAAAAAAAAACTTACTACGAACTAATTAATACTGTAATTATGCAAAAACCTGGACATGTTACAGCTTAAATGAGTTAAGGCAAACTCCTGTTAACATTCTCAACATAATGTAGACTGTGTAAACGTTTGCTTGTCGAATTGTTGACGCATTACTTTTGGTTTTCAGTAAACTGGGCTTGAAATGGCTGAAAGACGATCGGTCTGTGACGTTATCTTATCCGAAGCACATCTGCATTCAAATTTCACTTATTCTAGTTGCAAGTTCGCTCACTATGCCTTTGTCGCATCGTGTTGTGGGCGATTTTCTTAGTGGTTTTCTTAGATTAGACTGAAAACGCCCCAAATCCTTGCGATTTGCCAGCCCACTGTACTGAGCAACCGATTATTTTCTAAAGCCAATTGTCGCTGCTTTTTGGTTTGTCAGCTACTTTTACTGCCTTAATGTTCTATGTTCTGCTCGTTTTGGTGCTATTCATTTTTTAAACTTGTTAATAAACATTCAATTTTGTATCTTTTGTATTATGCGCAATACAAACACAAATAGAACAGATATGTCAAGTGAGTGGAGAGGACCGATTTGGCGACAGCAAACCATACGCATTGATCTCTGAAACAAACCCCAAATTTTGACAGAAAAAAAGTCGAACAGTATATCCAAGTAATGAAATGTGAACTAGGTTCACTGTCTCAACCATTTCGTCGTTTATCTCCAGGAAAATCCCAAACTTTCAATTAAAACAAGAGATTTTTCGCAAAGTTTACGTTTTCGGAGCTAGAATTATTTTTTCGCTCTTCCTGAAGACATTTTTTCTTTTTCCCTTTTTTCGGCTTCAGCCTTTGCCTTTTCTTCCTCATATTCAGTGCACAATTTTGTTAGCACTTCATTGCTCAAAATCGTAATTACGGTTTGGCCCTCCTGTCTTGTCAAAGTGGCCATCTCCACCTGAAACAAAAGGAAGTTTCAAACATCGATTCCGTCAGGTTTGTATTTGCGATAGTGTTCTGTTTCTTGAAGTATCGGCAACTTTTGTCTTTCAGTTAACCTTACTTTCATTTCCAAACAACCCATTAATGAATTGAAACTTTTTTAAACTTAGATCACCCAACTATCACTCCGAAAACTATGAATATATTGATTTATAGAATCATCATAGCAATATCATAACGGTTTCCCCAAAAAAGGTCCTGACAATTTGTCCGTGACCTAGTATTCTAGAATCCATTGCATACAATAGCTAAGACGAAAAAAGCTTTCTTAAAACTCACGCGTTCAGGAGTGAGCTTATTTGTATCCAGTGTTTTACTTAAAACCTTGATAGCTAGCTTCAAAGCGTCGTTTAAAGTGGTTTCATTCTCTCTGTATTCTTGCTTCAGCATAGATATCGCTGCCTACAAAAACACTTCAGTTGATAAAATCTAGCGCTAATCCTTATTCTTAAAGAAACATATTTTCACCGACAAGCTTCTAGAGAAGGATAATAAGTATATATTACTTAATCCCTTTCAGAATTTTTTTAGTTTCAGAGTTACTCTGGCGTACAGTAATATCATTCTCGAACATTGGAAAAAAGACGCCATGTCATAAACTTTACTGTATAAGAAACAAAAAAGAGAAAAACGACGAATTGGGATTTCAACCCATGCCCGCTTCAACATTAAATAGAATAACTTCAAACACATTTTTATTCACCGCATACTGTATTAACAAAATTTATGGTATTTTATGACAATTTATTAATGTAATAATTAACAAGCATAAACCATTAATTATCCTATGCGTACCTGGCTATTATTTCCAATGCAAGTACCTTTCCATCCACCGTAGTTTCCGCTTGGATCAGACATGTATAGTTGAAAACCATAATGCCTATCCCAACCCATGTACAAAACGGAAATACCAAAAGGTCGAAGTCCTGTAAAATTTTAAACGTTTCTAGAGAACTACAGGCAAAATCAATAGGGTTTTTAGAGCTAGTGCAGTACTATCTATTAGATTATATCAAATCTTTCATCATACTCGCTGTCATACGCCGAAGTGTGTAACGAGTTATAATCTATTACATTATAAACACGGTATTTCTTGACTCCGCTGTACCAGAAATATGCTACTAGCAACACATTGTCGTGGCCCCGACTTTGACAATTTTAGTGGGCAACAATGACGTTGATTACTTATCTGTGCCATTGCAACGCATCGCTGATTATTACTAGAGCACGACCGATATGACTTCTTTAGGCCGATATCGATATTTTGAAAATTTTTAGGCCGATATCGATAACCGATATAGTAACTACAAAATTTTGTCACTATTTTTCAATTAATCGCAATGTACAGCAACCACAAAATTTGGTGCATTTTAGGCTAGGCCTATCACTTTTATTTATTTACATTATTTACAATTTCTCTAAACGAACGTTTTCGGCACTACCACTGGCCCTCTTCAGGAATATCTAAATAGCAATAATAACTTTAAGAATCCGAATCAAATAATTATTTGATAATTATTAGATATCTTATAATATCTAAATAGCAATAATAACTTTAAGAATCCGAATCAAATAATTATTTGATTCGGATTCTTAAAGTTATTATTGCTATTTAGATATTCCTGAAGAGGGCCAGTGGTAGTGCCGAAAACGTTCGTTTAGAGAAATTGTAAATAATGTAAATAAAAGTGATAGGCCTAGCCTAAAATGCACCAAATTTTGTGGTTGCTGTACATTGCGATTATTTGGTACAAAAAGTCGACCTCTTTGCCGAAACTATATTTTTCAATTAACTTGACACTAAAAGCTATACTAAATTCCCCTCCAAAGAACGATCATTGCAAAGACAAGTCACAATTTAGTATTATTCACAAACAACAAACCAAAAATACAACGATTTGACAATCAATAGTCAAGAGCGGTCGTGCTTGCGCTCAAAAATAAACTGTTTAAGGCAATTGTGCTAAGCCGATATTTTATCGGTGGTAGATAGCCGATACGATATATCGGCTTGGCCCTGATATCGGCTGACCGATATATCGGTCGAGCTCTAATTATTACCTTGAGTAGTTAAGCACAAATCAAGTCAACCTACCGCCAACATTAGGTTAGGGTTAACTGGCGGTCAAATGTCGTTGACCCCGTTAAGCAGCATACTGATCAGTTTGAACAATAAGAAATCTGACTTTGAGAATCAAGCTAACTGTAACGAATTCAGTAACAAAAGTAAGAGGGACACCACACGACAATGTGTTCAAATAGAATGTCTTGGGACAGTGGGATCAAGAAGAATGAAGTTATAATGCAATAATATTGTATTCATTTTGGAAACGACATTAATTTTGCGTGCGGCCCTTTTTTAGATCCAACGTTCGAACGATATAAAACGCATTTTCGTAAACCTAGTTCACTACATTTAGTATCGAAAAATTGAAACATAAAGTCAAACCGACCAGTACACCAAGCACAAGTAAAGGCATTTTCAAACTAATTTGTTTACGATAGTATAGTAATTCATAATCTGACGTAATGTCTTTGTTTCTGCTACATGTGTGCATTGTGCAACTAGGTTATTGCAAGCTAACTTCCGAGAAAAAAACGGGTAAATACTTTATAAAAACAGAGCAACCACATCAGCAAAGATGCATCAATTTTCTAATCCGTCAAAAAGTAATAAAAGATGGGACCAACTAAGTCATGCGGTGTGCGGTAACAAGGCATTTATTTCAATTGCCATGGGCATAAAACATCACCGAAAGCTAGAAAAATACCATAGTTGGCAGTCCAAATAATCGACTCTAGCGGTTCACCAAGTAACAGCGGTGCATGGTATGTTAGGCTTTGTTGTAAGCAGAAGATCCCACACAAAAAACTTACCTCCATATTGCGTGTAAGCTTGTTTGATATCGCAAAGATGAATGACTAACTGTTCCACAGGAATACTTTCTTGGTAGTTCAATTTATATCTAAATAAACAAAAACGTTTAATGAAGATGCAAACAATTGTATGCTACGAACAGCCCAGAAGTTTTTCCACAAGGATTGGACTAAATTTGAATCCGCTCTCAAGATGGCGATGAATTTGAATGTGGATTTTCTAAAGCCAATGAATATGAATGAGGATTTTGAAAAGTCAGTGAATTTGAATGTGGATTTTGAAAAGTCAGTGAATTTCACTGTCCTAATTAAACATTCGATGAATGTGGATTTTTTCAAATTAAAACTTACATTACAAAATCAGCGATTTTAACTTGTTTAGAAGTACATATTGCAAACGCACTCCATAAAATTTATCAAGTAAACTCTGTGCTGGCAAATGTGACGCTGCAATGTGCTTAGAAGTTGTTTTCGCAATACTTAGCTTCCTAGTAAACCTGCGAAAGAATGAACTTTACGGCCGGTTGCCGGACCTTATTTCTTTCAAGCTGCTTTCATGGCAGTTTAAATTGAGGTAAAATATTGCAAAAAAAAGTACAAAATTCGTCTTCTACATCAGCAATTTCAAAAATGAGTTCATTAAAATTCATTTATTTCTCTAACAGGCTGGCAATTGCAAGGGTACTAAGCAGGGGTGCTATTTCACTGGTTGACACAAGTTCGCGCGAACCGGTTCCTAAATTTAGCAAACTGGCTGATAAAATTGCTTGCTTAATATTTTTGCTTTTAAACTTGAATTCAAAAAAGTGAGCTGCAAATAAACTTAAAAAGCTACCGGTACAGTAATAATCAAAAGGGTGAGTGAAAATTTTTAAATGAAAATGACTTTGTTATTATCGCTGGAGTTAACACAGAATGCGTTTCAGTTCTTGTAACCATATGTTCAGTGGCGTAACCACGAGGAAGAGAGCTAAAGAGACTTGGGAAATTTGACCCAAATACATGTGCCTATAAACGTGTTTTGATGTTGACCAGGAAGTAAGGGGAGGGAGTAAATGGACTAAGTAACTTAACCATGTCAAATGACTTCAAAATTCAAGCAATAAATTCTTTCAAATGGTTCGTCAAACGTGCGAGATGTTAACCACATGATGTTTAAATAGCTTTTTTTCTAAAACATTACAAAAATCGCTCAGCAGCTGGGGGTCAAGATCCTCTCCCTTAGCAAAATCCTAGTTACACGTCTGCACGTGATGTACAGTAGGTTGCACCCTGTTTGTTTGTTTCTTATTCTGGAGTTTTTGTTTTCAGCAGTGCCTTAATATTCAGAATTACAAAATTGTACCAAATACTCCCAAGATAGCCAATTCGTTTTTCATGAAAACCGCTTTTTGACTAGTCAGCCTCTGAGCCACCCGCTTTACTACAAAGACCTTTTTTTCAACAGCGCTGAGAGAACTGGTTCCTGAAACATTTTAATAGCACCACTGGTACTAAAGTTAAGCTTTGAAGTGGTTTTTCTAAAATTAAGTATAAGAACGATTTACTGTACGTTGCCACTTACCAGTACGAATGTAATAGCCAGATGGCCTAACAATGCTTTCTCCTCTCACATAAGAGTAGAATAGGCATATTGATTTATATGCAGCGGTCTTGAATGTTAAATTGCAGCATTATGGTTTTAATAGCAGCCTTGAAATGAATTTGAATTTCGAAATTGATCAATTTGAATGTGGATTTTCAAAAGTTAATGAATTTGAATTTAGATTTTGCAAAGTCATTGAACTTGAATTCAGTTTTTTCAAAGTCAATGAATTTAAATTTAAAAAAACGTAAAGAATGGATTCAACCTTGGTTCCCACTAAGTGACTTTTATCAGCGATTAGCTGGACGAGCAAATAATTTTTGGCAACATGATAAACATAGCTTTAGAAAAGTCGACAAATTTGTGGAAATATGGTATTTGTCAATTAGTATACTTCAACAACGGACTGGTGCAAAATTTAGAGTACATAAATGTTTTTTACAGCTTTGGGAACAACTTTTTTAAGAACATTTGGGCACTTGCCAATTAGTCAAAAAGTTAAAGGGAACACTGAGCCAGGAAAAACGTTATCTACGATAAATACCTTTGCGCCATTCTCCTGAGATCTGCTACCAAAACATTGGCATCTGAAGTTATTCCAGCAACACTGCAAGCTATGTTATCATCTAGAACATAAATCTTGTCCGAAGAAAAAACTTCGTCGAGCAGTTTATGAACATTTCGCTTCTCCGCCGCAAGTACGATTCCATCGTTCGCTAATATACCTAGGCACGTCCCTAAAAAGTATCCATTGTCACACAACACATTTTCACATGCATGCTAACACAAAAAATTAACATACTGAACTCAGCTTTGCATAGCAGCCAGTAACTTTTGAGAATTGAATTATTTATTGAATTAAGAGTGCAGCAACAAAGTTAAAAAGACTCTTTCAAAAATAGTACGCTTAAATTACTATGTAGTCACAATTCATACCTTAAATTACTAATTCCGATACAAACGACATGTGCTTCATAATCGCGCTTTCAAATTCTTTTAAATGTTACAATTAGCGGCAAAATGCTTATGTTTGAAATATACAATGAACTAAGATTGGATATGTATTTGATCATCAAAAAACTGTGAAGCATCAGTCAAAACTTTTCAGTTTTTGCTTGAGTGAAACCTTCATTGAAAAATCAGCCAGTGTTTTAACAATTGCATAAGAGAAATGATAATGACATCCCTCTGATAGATAATTTTACATGAATAAAATAGTTATATACCAGTTTTGCACTACCAAATAACAAAAAAGATGAGATTACAAATGCCTGTCTACGACTTTCATGCGTGAGACGTTTAGGTGCAGGCGAGTACTGGCCAGAACTACTAGGCATCGCGATTATTATGCGCCCAGACTTTTACGCATCAGAACTAAAAAAATTTTTTTTCGTAAACAATAATTCAAAAAAATTTCAAAATTTTGTTTCAAAAAAAAATTTTGTTTCAAAAAAAAGTATTTTTTCGATTACGAATTTTTTTGGATAAAAGTTAACCAAAAAAACTCGTATTTGAAAAAAATTAAAAAAACTGTTTTTTTGAAAAAAAAAAAACTGCTATTAAAGACAAATTTTTTTTTTCGAAAATTTTTTGTGGAATACTTTTTCTGAAAAAAGATTTTTTAATTTTTTTGAAATTTTTTCAAAAAAATTTTTTTAGCTCTGGCACCTAAAAGTCCGGTGCATAAACGTCCGCGCGTAAAAGTCACGTTCTTTTACATGACGATTTTGCACCTTTATGAATAAAGCCTACTTAGATATATGAATTTTGGTACAAGTGAAAATGCTATTCCCTTTTTAAAGAGTTTCAAGGTACTTCTGATTTAAATGAAAAATACTTTCAGGCAAACGTCCAATTTGTCCCATCAGGTACATGTTGCCAATAACCAGTTAACCTGGTATGTATCTAATTAGATTTTTACCTGCATGCCCAATAGCCTCCATAGCATATTCGACTTGATAAAGTCGCCCTTCCGGTGAAAAAATAGTAGTTCTAGAATCGTACCTTCTTGACATCTTTTATGTTACGTAAATTAATCTAACTAAATGACGATTGCTTGTAAATCTAAATATAACAGCAATTTTTACAATTGTTAAAAGCTCAATTAATCAAATAGGATGTGACAAAAAATGCCCCATCTGGTTACAATTCACGAATACAAAAGCATTACAATATTACAGATACAATAAGGCAGCTATATAACGATAAATGGTTAATTGAAATGAAACGAGCACATCTATAAAAATTGCAAATTTTAATGTGTACCAATATCATGATTAGAATACCGCATCAAAAAGCTAGTACCGTACAATAAAAGAGTCTAGTGCACTGGATCGAAGTAGTAAAACAATGTTTCTATTGCAATATCACTAAAATACCATACCAGGTCATATAATGGTATTGTTCCAAGAAACAGCCAAGCAAGATCTCATTCCAAAAACAGATAATGATTGATGAGAAACATTGCAAGAACTATAAGAATAAAAAATGCAAGCCTTTAAAAAAATTGAAAACAGCTTTCTCAAAATTCTATCTTAAAAACAAAAACCGTATATTTATCTTTCTTTTAAAAAATTTTTTTCAGTAAAATAATCTTTCACCGAACACAAAATTTACGGTTAGCAGAAGAGCACGAAAAAGTCTGGATCCAGTGCATAATCTGAAAAAGCATGCAACTAATCGCAGTTGATATATTCTTGCAAAACTATATGTTACACAACAAAAAGCACATAACAAAATAAAAAATGTTAACACCAAGAATGATTCTTTCGATCTGTCAATGCTCAAGGAATCACTATATGAAGATAAATAAAATACCAGCAAGAAAATTCACGTTACAGAAGCACTATACGCAATAATAAGTTCAAAAATGTAACACTTAAAACAGCACAATTTTGACAAGCTAGTATGATAGCCGAATACCACCAAAAGCCATTGCTGTACCAGCACCAATAAGCAGCACTTTGGTTCACAATTGAAGGTCTGTAAAAGTTTGATGTGTCGTAATGGTTTTGGAAGTAAATATATAAACTAAATACACACTAACAATAAAAATACTATATCTGTACCATAAAACAAAAAGCACAACAAGAGCACATTATATCACAAATATAATTAACTGAGCAAATATTTCTTGATCAATATCATTAGAAAGTACGACCACTTGGCCATCTCAATGATAGATTTAGTAAGGAGGCCATTAGTAGCTAATGCTGATTAAGTTAGTCTTCACAAATTGTTATCAATCAAACACCTTTAAACTAAGAGGTAAAAAAAAAATATATATGGAAAGCATTTTGCCATTGTAACTTGTAAATATGTGAGATTAAATCGCTATAGTAAAAAAGGAAATTCAAAAAAATTCATTTAGTTATATTCAACAACCACAGCTAGAGTTGTGTTGGCAAAAATCATTTTGTACTTGACGTTTTTTCGCGCTGTTTTTATCCCAATCGGCAGCCCAAATCTTAAAAGCAGTAGAAGAGCCATGCAGCGTCTACGTGGCCAACAACAAAAAGTCCTGCAAGCTCCCTGCTGCTGAGGTATCACCAGTAGGTTAACAGTAATGTACAATCATACTGCTGGCAATACCAGAACAGCATCAACGGCCAGAAAAGAATGACTGACAGTCTGATACCGTATCTTTCAGGATTAACTGACCATCAATTCAAAAACGACGTAAAACACATTTCGGATAAGAGGTTGGAAGAAAGCAAAAAGGTGAACAAGAACAACTTGTTCATCAAAATTCCAACTAGAGTACAATCACACAACATTAAACAATAACGAAAGTTGCAAGACTGTTGTATTAGTTTAGAATAAAGCAAGTGCTGGCAGTTGCAATGCATTAGTTTCTTTCTGTGCCTGTAGCTAACTTGTGCAGTATGTTAACTAGGATAGGGCATGTGCTGGGTAATGAGCTATGAATGCATAACTTTAACTTAAGTTAATTGCTCATTTTTCTCAAAATCGGCAAAACCATGTCAAACTTTGGTCGTTTTGCCGGATCCTCATTCATGCAAATTTGCATTAGCTTGCATATGTGTGGAGAAATCCCCGGAGGAAATGGAACTCTCATGCTTTCTAATGCAATTCTCATGCCGCATTCCATGTTGGATAGGTCGGAAAAGGGTACTTCTCGTGAAACCATTTCCCAGAGTAAAATCGAAAAGCTCCACATGTCCGCAGATTTCCGATTTATTTCTTCATGTTTTCTTTGCAATGCTTCAGGGGCCATCCAAGCAGGATGATACATCTTGCCTGGCTCTTGGAAAGAAAATTTATAATCAGCCATGTTGACTCTGCACTGCATCCCTTCATCAATCATTATATGGCGGCTGTTAATATGCAGTCGGGGAATTATTGGCTCTAAAGAATGCAAAAATGACATTCCATTTGCAATGTCAATTGCAAAAAGAATTGCTTGGGCGTGGTCAACAGTTACAGTTGACTCATGCAGCACATTGTACAAAGATCCCACTGTAGCATGAGGACTGATGGTGGCTAAAGTTTTAGCTGCGTTGACGATTCCCATAACTGGTAGAACATTTGGATGGGAGAAGATGCGAAGCCTCAAATATTCTTCATGAAACTCTCGCTGCTTTCTTGAAGTTATGTCTCGAATCCGCAAAATCTTGGCTACAATTTCTTGTTGACCCCAACGACCTCTCCATGTTTCACCTGAGTGCGATGAAGCAATTTTACCTTTCAGATTAAGTTGTTTGAGATCCACGTTTTCATGCTTAAAGGTTCCATTTTTGGCCCTGGTGCGTGTTGTCCCTTTCCACACAGTATCCTTGTATGGAACCTCTTGCAAATCTTGCCCTAAAGACTTTGCCATTTCAGCCAGCTTTCGAGCAAGTGTTGGCCTTGCCTTGGAAATCGGAGTTTGACCAAATTTATTGCAAATGTTAACTAAAGCTCCATTTGCTACCAACTCTTCACAACATGCAGCAAACTGACCAAAACAAGCATAATGCAATGGTGTGTTGCCATGCTCGTTTAAAACATTAACATCACATTTTTGCTTAATCAACTTCCGGATTATCATCACGTGACCCATTTGTGCAGCATTGTGCAAAGGTGTGTCATCACCCATGTTAGCAGCATTAACACGAGCACCTCGACTGATCAGAAGGTCAACAATGTGGTCATGTCCCTCTCTACAAGCCCAGTGCAATGGACTAAACAAATGATCATCACCTTGATTTAGATCATTTTCAGTGTTGTCAAGCCATATTTTTACTGCCACTATGTTTCCTTCTTTACACAGAGTGAAAATGTCATTCATGTTTTCATAAACCCAAGCCAATATTGGACAAACGTAGCTTCACCAATTGAATTCTGACTACGATTATTGCTGAAACATGTTAAAAAAACACATAAAAACCTCCTATACCAATGTTTATTGTAAGCTTCAAAACAGTATGTTTTTGACTTATGCAGCCAACGGCAATAAAGTTACCAAATGCATCAACTTAGTAATGCAGTAAGTTTCAGCTCTATATAACATCTTAAGATTTAAAGCTTTGTTTCATAAAGATTTCTGAATAATCAAATCTTGCATTATCCTTGACGTAATACGCCGAAGCATGTAACGAGTTGGTGGGGCCTGTCTCTACATCATTGCACCCAGGCAATACAACCCCTTTTGAAAAAATGTCGCACCGCTCGAGCAACACTGCGTGCGATTTGACCGGCCCAACATTTGAACCTCTGACCTCTCGCTCCAGTGACTACCGTGTTACCACTTGACAAATTGATTGGTTACATTTGAGTCTAATATCAAATACCCATATAAAAGAGATTTCAAAATTTGAAAGTAGCTAAGACAATGGCTATAGTCCAGAGATTTCTAAACCGAGAGTGTTCAAACCACTAATTTGGTGAGCGTAAATCAAATTTAGTCAAGGGGTTCAGGACAAGAGCACTTGGGACATTGTTTCACAAAATGAATAATAATTTAATGACAATATGACAATGAATGGATTTGAGCCGTCACATCGTGTTTTGTCCTTGCTCAAGGGATTCATCAGGCAACGAAGGCCAATTTTGTTTCAATAGCTATAAGAAAATTGGAATTGGCCCCCCTTATGTTTCTTATGTCTACCAGTGCAATATGGCTACTTCAAAACTTTTTGCCTACAACTACTCAAAGACATTTCTGTGTTTTTTATGTAGGTATTTGATATAAGACTCAAAATGTAACCATTCAAATCCTAACTAAAAAACCAACCTAACTTAAATCTTAATCTTGACCCTTATTAAAAACAAAAATGCACAAATAGATCTTGCCATTTTTTCATTTTCCCCTCTTTAACTTGAAAATTTCAAGTGAAATAGACCCTTCTTAAACCTTACGTGAATAACATTTTATCGTCTGTCTGGAGGACAATTGTGCAGAAACTACAACTTAATATCTTCTTAATTAGACTAACACAAGTACCATTTCTAAAGTTTGCAACTTTTTTCTCGCACTGGGTCATGGTGATTGGTTAACTTATTGGGGCAAATAGAAACAACAACATTGCCAGTTATGATTAGAAAACCAGTAGCAGAACCATTTAATCATCAACTTGATGCTTTTACAAATGAGCTTTGCAGCCGATTTTTAAAAGAAAAAAAAAACTAGCACAAAAATTGAATACCGTAGCAGCATATCAGCTCTATTTTGAGCGCATCTTGTAAAACAGTCATGAAAAGCATTTTAGATTTACTGTAAATACTCTGTAGCCCTACCCAGTGTTCCCTCTAACTTTTTAGCTGAACAGCGAGTGTTGTTGTTGTTGTAGCGCATATTTATCCTCCTGTCACAGGACAGCGTCAGACGCTAACTTATTGGACGATTCGCACACTTTTTGTTGCAGTGACTAAATCGTGATTGGAGGAATCCGCACCTGCTTAGGAGTTTCCGATGATCCAATGGATTTCTTCAAATTCTTGTCCACTGAATTTGCTGCTTGTTCGAAGCAACCAAACAAAGATAATTATCGTAAAGCATCTTATCCAAGGACGCAACTGCATGAACAGGGTGTGGGTTGAACCCAGATCATTCGATCAGGGTCATCGTAAAAACGACGCCTTTACCCATTCGGCCACACTGCCGACTAAATATTCTTGAAACAAATGTGCCCAAAGCTTTAAAAAATGTTTATGTGCCTTAAACTTCAAATCAATTGGGTCCTAAAAAATACCAAATGTCATATTTCTGTGAATTTTTTAAAGCTATGTTTACCATATTGCCAAAAATGATTTGCCTTTGTTTAAAATCAAACAAATCACTAATTTGCGGAAAAAATCAGACATCTACTAGTCTAAATCTGACATGCTGTGTTCAACTACCTGTCCATGCTCTGAGTAATATACACTAAGACCAAACCAGAAATAGCGGTAATTTCATTTATCTTAAGAATTTTCAGTTTTGGTATTCCACCTTTATCAATAGGCCTACTCTTTCATTTAACATTCATTGTCTGCTGCTTTGCCAAAAGATTTGCTACATGGAAGGGGTCCTACTAAAGCATACAGGAGCACGAGGATCACAAGAATCTTAACTCTAGTGGTACTTTGCAATTATTGTGGTCCTCTATACTTTAGTGGTGCTGCACGGAAGATTCACCACACATCAAGGGGCTGAACAAAAATCCTCGTGCTTTCAGCCACTTACGTTGAACAAGTCTCTGCCAATATTAATTCTACAATTTGCTACACATAAGTTTGTCGACAGTTAGGTTAGTGTTACAACCCCTGATATGTGGCGAATCTTGTGGCAACCCTCCGCTGTACCACTATCAGTTGACCAGTGTCTAAAATTCTGCTGTAGTCCTATGCGTCGCTTGGCTAATCAGCAATCTCATGCAGAAAACTGGTAACCTTAAAAAATAGTGGTAGGTCATGTGATCAAGTAAAGAGTTAGCTAACAAAATCAAGATACTGATACCAATACCATAGTATAAATATAGTATATACTGGTAGGTTTACTTGTTTGTGACATGTGTCCGCCTATCATATACTTTGAGAAATGAAGCAGAGCTGGGTAGTGACATTTGACATCATGATAGTGAAATACAGAGTGGATGGGGATCATGTGAAATAAAGTGATCGTTTTGAAATTTTATGGATGTTTTCTCAGCATGATGTCATTGCTTCCTTCCTTTTTTCTATTGCTCAAAACATAAAAAGACAGCATTTTTCTACCTGGGAAGAACTCAGCATGATAAAGGCTACCTAATGCTCTAGCTCATTTGCTATTATTGTATAAAAGGGGTTGGCAACCTTTTGAACTAGTAGGCCACATTCAATCCTAACAAGGTTCCAGCGAGCTGCCACCATTCCAGCAGACCAAAAGAGAAAGGTCTTTGCCAGAAATTCAGGCCGTTTTTAGGACAATTGATGGCGAAGACCAAAAAAAAAGGTCTTCAACAGAAATTCAGGCCTTTTTTCGGACGAATCGGTGGCGAAGACCACAACAAAAGGTTTTCACCAGGAGAGGAGAATCGTTTTGACAGTTTATTGGTGCATATCTATCATTGAAAAAAGAAAAAAGGTTGCAGGCCGGGTAAAATGCCTTGGTGGGCAGTAGGTTGCCAAGCCCTGTTGTATAAGATCAAAATTACTTTTATTTGAACCATTGATGCTTGAGCTTTGACTGTTTGATTTGTTGTAATTGCACATATTTGTGACATTAACTGATTTAATTATGACATCACAAGGTAACAGTTAAAAAATTTACCGAAAACTGGAAATTTTCCTTTTACAGTATACATAGTCTTTAGTTGCTCAGTACTTGGCAAATTTTGTTTGCACTAAAGACCCACGATAAAATTTTGTCCACAATTGCTTTGTTATGGTACATATCATCAACGAGCGGTAATGATCCTGAAAATTTTGCTTCAATAGTTAAATGTATTGCAAAAATATTTTTTCATATTTAGCATGAGAATGAAAAGTCATACTGAACTGCAAAAGTTACTTGCTTATGAATAAAAGAACTGTGACATCAAAAATAAAACAGTTAATCTAACTCAGTACTTCTCAACCGGGTATACAGTATACCCAAGTGTATATCAAATCAAATCAAGGTATACTACTGAGAAAGGATATATAAGGAGAAAACCGCTTTGATTTGGGCACATCCATAACTCAATTAAATATGGTTGCGAAAAAACTAATTCTACATGTTTTTTTATCACATTTTCTATGGCAATTTGAATTGACAATATTGCGCAGAGCAACACTAACTTGCAAACATCGAAATTGTACATTTTTACAAAGCTAACTACCGTATTTATTCGAGTATAAGTCGCATTTTTTTGTACCAAAATATTGCCCAAAAAGTCAGGTGCGACTTATACAGGAATATATGAAGCACATTAAATGCAATACAAAATTTTTCTGAGATATTTTCATGCTATTGCTTTCTATGCTATCGCCTTTTCATACGATCGCTTTACTTATCGCCTATCCACATGAGTCACATTACATTGCATCACTTGTCACCCTCATGGGATGTTCCAGAGGTAAACTGAGACTATTTTAGGACAGTGACAGCAGTGATGACTTCAATGTTTTTAAATTTTTTGTGATGTAACTGCAATGAATGAACAATGTTTAAAAAAAATTTTGTCCTGTTTTTCATGTCAAATATGAGGGTGCGACTTATACATGCATGCGACTTATACTCGAATAAATACGGTACTTATGCAAATGCTATATTGCATAACTGCTCATCACTAAAACCTATTGTTCAACTGTTTGTCATAAGTTTATGACACATTGGTATCACTTCAGGAAGATTCCAAATTCAACAACGATTACGAATTTATAATCAACCAATTTACAAATTCATTATTGTTTACAAGTCAATAAAATCAGGGGGTAGGAAAAATGAATGGGATTTTAGCCTATCTCTGTCTTCAACGTATTGCAAAAATACTAGAGATTTGGACATGTTATGATTATAATGTTCCGCTTCAATGGTAAACTCCGCTTCCATCAAGAAAAAAAATTTTACCTTGGATTTTTCTGTTTGAAAACTTGGAATTTTTACGATTTGGGTATTGTTCTTTCAATCGATCCAGCAAACAAACTTTATACAAGAGAATGTTTTGATTATAATTTTCCGATTCTACAAAAAATTCTGCTTTGATCAACACCAAAACTGTGAAATTTCACCTTGAACTTTTCGAGATATCGTTGTTTCAAAAGAAGATATTTTTTATGATTTTTTCATCAGGTGCAAAACAATGCGGGGTTTTAGGTCTTATTATTTTAAAGAACCACTCAATCAAACTAGGTATGTGCACATGGTATGGTTGTAATTTTTTGCTTTTGTTGTAAATTTTGATCATCAGTAAACAATCGTAGTTTTACCGTCATATCTTTAGCATTGTTTCATGCAGAGAGGTCATTAGCGCTAATGATGCTGTTAACACAAGACCATTTAGAACAAATCTATCCAGCTTGTTTGTTTTTATGATTCACACTGTTTTTTCTTATTGCGTTGCGTGCAAAAAGGGTCAAAAAATAGAAAATCTGGAAGTCATAGTTAATAGAAACCAAAATTAACAACTAAGTTGATCGAGCGATAATGCAATAACCTCTGGAGCAGGAGGTTTGTGGTTCAAATCGGACACAAAGTGCCTAACGGTTTGCCATCACTGCAACATTTCTCAAAAAGAAGCTGTGTTGCCTGGGCACAAAGACACCGAGATAAGCTCCGAAAACTCATTACTCGCTTTGGCATTATGCAACAAGTATAATAGAAGATTTGATTCAACAAAATACGCTACGAAAAATAAACTAATTGTTTGCTTTTACGATTAATATTGTTTTTTTGCATACAAGTGTGGAAAAAAAATGTGAATATCAAAGTTAATAAAAGTTTAATTTAACAACTCTAAAATATGCCACAAAAAATAAACTAATTGTTTGACTGACAATTTACGCTGTTTAATGTTTATGTGCTGAGTATGAGAAGTGTCGAAAATTATTTAATTAAAGATGAGAAAATTATAGTTAATTGAAAATTATTAACAACTGTACCAGTTGGTTGAGCGGTAACATTTTTGTCTCTGAAGTGGGAGCTTTACGGGTCAAATCTCGGGTCAGTCAAATCGGACACAGTGTTGCCAATGGCTTGCCACTGCTGCGGCATTTCTTCAAAAGGACCTGTGTTGCCTGGCGCTAGCAGGCACAATAACGTGGAGATGGGCCCCACAAATTATTTATAGGATTGTAGTTTGTTTTTCATGA